>JAPYXD010000698.1:3285000-5785000 GCA_030998225.1 Diplolepis rosae
TCGTTCACGTCATTATCCTGAATTGGGCAAAAAATAATAATTATCAGTTAATTGCAAAGGCAATTAAGACAGGTAAACAATTTCAATTTCGCTAATGTCACAGCATTATTTAAAGAAGGCATTATTAATACTGATTATTAAACCTCATTTTGCACTTGCTTTTAAACTAGTCAGTCGAAATTTGTGTTTCAGTCTGTTCAAGTTATTCAGAATTGATATTCATTAATTCTTGACAGTCAAAATTATACTTAGCGTACAAAAGCTTTATGAAATAATATAATAATAATAATAAAATATGACGCCTTCCAATATTATCATGAGACCAATCGAAATTGGCCGTCGTGTAATTGGTATTTGGCCCAGAGTTTCTCATCATGGATACTTCTTCATTATATTGTCAATATCTTTGTTCTCTTTCGTTTTTCAACGTTGGGATGTCATTTTTTCTGATTTACATATTACAAAGTTGATAGATAATCTTGCTGCCTTAACAGTCGAAATATTATTTTATATGAAATTCATTACTCTATGGATTAGACGTAGGTAAGAAACATTAAAAATTCACTTTCGTTATTGACATAATTTGTATATCAGTTTATTCATTTTAAAACTTTAGCTATAAAAAAATTATTTTTATCATTAATAGAGCTCTGAAAGATATTTTGACAGAAATTCTAAAGGATTGGGAAGATACCGAAGGGATGAAAGTGAAAGAGATTATAGCTGAAAAACACAGGATGTCAAAAACATTTTATGTTTTTCTGTATAGTCTTTACTTACCAACTAATCTTTTTTTCGTCATCTATACTGTGATAATTAATGATAATGCTAATACAGAAGACAGAAGATTTTTGCTTCCTTCAAAATATCCATTTGAAGCATATAAATCTCCAAATTTTGAAATACTATGCTTTTTCCAGTTTTCCACAATGGTTGTGTGTACTGTAGGGAATGGAATATTCGAAAGCACATTCATGATGCTGGTAGTTAATTTATGTTGCAATAATTAATCAAATATTGCGTTGTCCCAGAAGTAATTGCCCATTTTTTTATATAAATTAAACACATTTTTTTAAATGCAAGAAATGAACTTTAATCAATGATATATTTTCCATTTGGTCATTTTCAAAACAATGGATAAAAAAGAGTTTCGAGTGTTAATCAAACATTGCTTTTTAATGGGAAAAAATAATGTTGAAGCAAAGTAGAAGCTTAATAAGCATTGCAGGGACTCTGCACCAGGGAAATCAACAATCATCGAGATTTAAACGCAGTTGTTCAAACACCGATGACGCTGAACGCTCTGGTCGCCCAAAATCAGCAGTTGTTCCGGAAAACATAACAAAAGTCCACAAAATAGTTTTGGTCAATCGTAAATTAAAGTTGCGTGAGATAACTAACACTTTAAAGATATCGGAAGGTAGTGTGTTTACAATTTTGCATGAATCTTTGGGGATGCGCAAGTTGTTTTCGAAGTGGGTGCCGCGTTTGCTCACACCCGACCAAAAACAACAACGCGTCGAGGATTCAGAGCGCTGTTTGGAGCTGCTCAAGCGGGGTAAAAATGATTTTCTGCATCGGTATGTGACATTGGATGAAACATGGATCCACAACTACATACCTGAAACAAAAAGATCGTCAACCGAGTGATACTTGATCGATTGAGCGCAGAAATCAAGAAAAAACGGCTTCAAATGCAAAAGAAAAAAATGCTGTTCCACCAAGACAATGCACCGTGTCATAAGTCCATGAAAAAGATGGTCAAATTGAATGAATTTGGCTCCAATGAAGAAGTGATTGCCGAAGCCGAGGTCTATTTTGAGAACAAAGACGAATCATTCTACAAAAAAGGCATCGAAAAGTTAGAGAAGTATTGGAATGAATGTATTACGTTTGAAAGAAACTATGTTGATAAATAAAGTCGAATTTCTCGAAATAACTGTGGTTTTCTTAGTTAGACCGGAAACTTATTGAGTGATGTGTTAGTAATCTGATGGTGCAAGGCCAGGGGTATATGGTGGCGGTAACATCGCTTCCCAACCAAGCCTTAATAATTTTTGGCGAGTGGATAAAGATATGTGTGGTGTAACATTGTCATTGTGAAAAATTACACCTTTACGATTCACCAATTCTGGCCGTTTTTCTTTGACCGCTGCTTTCAATTTGTTCAGATGACGACAGTAGACATCCAAATTAATCGTTTGGTTCCTTGAAAGCAGCTCAAAAAATACCACACCTTTCCATCCCACCAAACAGACAGCATAATCTTTTTTTATGCAATCCAGCTTTCGATGTTGTTTTTGGTGGTTCATCACGCTTGGGCCATGATCGTTTCCGAGCGACGTTATTGTGAACAATCCATTTTTCATCACCAGTGGTGATTCGTTCCGAAAAAGGATCGAATCCATTACGTTTAAGATGCAAATCACAAGCGTTGATGTGTTTTGTTAAATGAATTTCTTTTAATTCATGTGGAATCGAAATATTAAGTTTTTTAACGAATCTAAGACGTTGTATATGACGGCCGATTGTTGATTTTGGTATTTGAAACATTTCTTCAATCTCTCGCACAGTTACATGAAGATTCGATTATGGCTTTGATTTGGTCATCATCAACTTCATTTGGCCGACCTGAATGTTGCTCATCTTTGAGTGAAAAATCCCCAGAACGAAATTTATCAAACCAATTTCGACAGTGTCTTTCTTTTAAGGCTCCCTCGCCATACACATCTCGTAACTTTTTAACAGCCTGTGCTGCGTTCTTTCCTTTACGGAAATAAAACAGCAAAATATGACGAAAATGCTCGTTTTTACACTCCATATTAAAGTTGATGCCAAACTAACAACTGTAAACGAAATTACGCGCAATTTGTTTGTAAAGAAAGCTAAGAGTCATCTATATGTGCAGTCGCCAATTACTTTTGTGACAACCTAATAGCAATTATATATATTTACAAGAAATATGTACAAATAACTAACGAGTGTTTTGATGAATATAGGTGTTACATGCAGGCGCTAAGATTGACATGATAAATGAAGAAATCATAAATTTTTCGAAAATAAGTAGAGAAAATAATGACAAAAAACTAATGTTACAGACAACAAAGAACGTGATGAACAAGTATAAAAACTTGGTAAACTATTGCCAAAAGATTGAGGAGATATATTCTGATCAACTACTAATAACGGTAATGGGAAATATTTTGGCAGTATGTTTCAGTGGATACATGATTATAATTGTGAGTATCCGTAATAATTTAATGTTTAAACATTTAAATAATGTATACAAAATTTACTGATTTCTTTACTGTTATTTGTGAGCAGTTAACGAAACACAATCCGAATTCATACAACACAATTAAATTTACATTATTCGCTGCATCTGATCTTTTTCAAATTGGTGCTTACTGTTTTGGTGGAGAGTACCTTCGGGCAAAGGTTAAATGAAATTTAAATTTCAATAATGTTACAGGGGCGAATTAAGGCGAAGGCGAAGCAGGCAGTTGCCTACGGCGCCAAATTTTAAGGGGCGCCAAATCCTGAATCTTTAGTTGCTATTTTTGACCGACGCATATGGCCCTATTTCCCCGCCACTATGAGAAAAAACTGTTTTTTTCAGAAATGTTTGTGAGAGCAAAACTTAATGAAAGTTGATTGAACCAATTAAAAATTTGAAAAGGCGATTTTTAAATTTCTCGCACGATTCTAGTAGCGATAATAGCTGTGGAAGTAGAGTTCTTAATGGGTAATATTACCCCGGTAATTTGCCAAATTTCTTAGCAATAAAAGTATATTATAATAAAAATATATGTCTGCACAAAATTTTACCCTTCGTTCGCCCCTGCAATGTTCATATATATTTATCATAGAGCAGTTAGATACATAATAATTTAATGAATTTTAAAATTTGCAGAGTGAGTCCATTAGACTCGTTGCGTATTTCTGTTCATGGTATAAAATGCATCCCTCAGATTGTAAAACTGTGTTATTTATTTTAATCTCAACACAGAAACCAATAACAATCACGGCAGGCAAACTTATGCACATGACGCTCAGTACATACACTGATGTGAGATTTTTTGTCTTTACGCCCTTTAAATATTAATCTATTATTAATTATTTCTTATATTTATTAATTCCACTTTCAGATCCTTAAAGCTTCGATGTCCTTCTTTTCAGTACTACGCGCAATACATTTATGAACAAGTTTTTACTTGACTAAAAAAATTCGCAGACCAGTCAAACGTTTTTCTGGATCTATTTATACTTACTATTAGTGTAAAAAATGATAATTTTTCATATATGGTAAATAAATCATATTTTGAAGTAATAACATGATTCGTTTACTCCTTTCGCCAAATGATGTGAAACATCAAATATGTTTCAGCTTGGATAACATTCTGTTTAAAGTAAAGAGGGTAATGAGAGAAGGAAAAAAGGTGGGACAGTAGGAATGAGATTTCGATTAACCTTTCTTTACACTGTAAATATTTTTTCAGCAATTTACCTGAAATATTCAGCACACAATAAATACATAAGCGTCGATAAAAATTTGCAATTATATAAGAAAATAAGTTTTCCCATCAGTGTTGCCACAGCTCCAATTTATTGGGAGATCTTCCGATTTATAGCCTCTCCTCCCGGTATATCGATTTTTTTCTCAAACCTTACTACACCAGTGCGGGTAAATCAACTTTCCGCACGCAAAATGACACCAACAAGACTAACTTTCGATGTACGGCGGACAAAAACATTTTTTCAGCAATTTACCCGAAATACTCAGCACGTAATAAATACATAAGCGTCGATAAAAATTTGCAATTATATAAGAAAATAAGTTTTCCCATAAGTGTTACCACAGCTCCCGATTTATCGGGAGATCTTTCAATTTGTGGTCTCTCCTCCCGATATACCGATTTTTCTGTGAAGCCTCCCGACTTTTCTAGATTCTGATTAAAAACCGATATTTATGTATTTTTTAACTTTAAAACTTTCTTTTTCTCTTTTTTAGACATTAACTGGCACATTTATGGCAAATCTAAGAATTTTTGGAATAATATAAAGTGAGTTATTTAAAAAAATTCCATTCAGCGAATGTCCACCAGAATGAATGCCAGGTCCTAAAGGGTTAAAAGACGTGATAAATATCGCATTCTGATTTTTAATAATTAAAAATAAATAATTATTCTGAATTTTATAATTTAGATATTTATATTTTTTTATATCAGCAATAGGGGAGAAGCGGCGAAATTGGCGCGTCGTCTAAATTGGCGCACCCTATTTTTCAGAAAATGATAACATAACAAAAAATAAAAGAAGATAGTAAGTACACAATTATTAATATATAGATATATACATTTGAATGTTGCTGGACTTTTCTGCTAATCTTTTTCTTAAGATTTTTTGTGACATGGGAGGTAATGTGGTTCGCAAAACTGATGTAACGACTTTGTAAGGTTATATTCATTTGAACAATCTGTGGTTAAATTTTTTTTTAAGTTTGAGGTATTAAGGCATTTTAAAAGCGATTTTTAATAATTAATTTGCAGTCTGACAGTGTTTTGAAAGTTTTCTCGATTTTAAGATGTGAAAGCAATGTAAGTAAAAAATTTGTATTTTTGATTGATTGTTTCTATTATTTATAAGTCTTCTAAAGTTAATAATTGTATATACTTCTGATTACAAATTCAAATAATTCTCTATAAAAATGATTTCAATTTGAATATTCACTTAAATATCCGCAATTGCCAGTATTTTATTTCACAAATATAAAATATATTTTAACTTTGGCTGGTTTATGTGAATAAAGGTATAAAAAACTTCACATATCTTGATATACTATCTCAAATTTAGTTTCAAATTATAACTACCTCTTTTCATCAACCTTTGCTACTGAAATGTAATTCTAAATCTATGAAAATATAACTAATACGTGGCAAGAGAAGATTATAATATTAGTGCGTCAATTTACCCGACATGGCGGGTAAATTGACGCAGGTGCAGTCCTTCGGAAATCTGAATAAAAACCTGCTTTAATAATTTTCAATGCAATCTTTATCCATTGGAAAGTATAGAAAAGATATCCAGCTATTAAATAAATATTTTTTCATAATTTTTAGTCATATACTTTCTTTTTAAACTCGCACTTTCTATTAGGTGCGCCAACTTCGCCGCTTCTCCCCTATATATAAACTTTCTTGGACCAAAAATTTAAAAAAAATTTAAGAAAGAACTTCGAATTGCATAATGATGGTTCTAAAAGTAGTACTTAATTTAGTATTTTCTAACAAAAAATTTGAATTACCCTCCAAAAACAAGAAAAAATTCTGTGACGTGATTACTTGAAGGGTGTAGTAATATCTAGTAAATTACACACATATTTTCTAGAAAGTGAAAATACATTGTTTTAAACTATTTTATACTACGATGACAAAAAGTAAACAATACCAGTGATTTTGGTGTAAAAAATTAGTGAATATTATAAAATCTCCCGATAAGTTTATAAATTTCACGACGTAGTATCCCGATAGTTATTTTTCGTTAGTGGCAACACTGTTTCCCATCCAAAATCGAGATGATGATAACTCAAGATGTAATATAATTTAAAAATGTATTCCAAAGGTAAATGTCTACGGAAGTTTTTCAAAATATTACCATTGAGTCAAACTTGATCCAAAAGTAGTAAAATTTAGGAAATGTGTAATTACTTTTTAGAATTTAAAAGAAATCAATTCCTACACATCTTAATTCTATAAAATTCAGTAATGCTTTTAAAAATATTAATTAAAAAATAATTCAATTACTATCTTGGATTCATTCTTTTATTTAGAATTACCTAAAAACAAGTTCAACAATTTTCAGATTTGAAAAAAAGTTAAATTTAACTTTATTTTTACTTTTTAGAAAATTGAAATTTTATCTTCATCTTAGACATATTAGAAGCAGAATTTTATTAGCATTCATGATATTATAGGGGAAAAGGTATCAGTTAAATATTATATACGTACTGTATAAAAATATACTAGAATGGTTGAACACAGCCTTTTATGGAAGTCAAAAACATACTTCCTCTAAAGAGAATGTATAAAGAGAATCGTCAAAGCCCGCAAAGTAAGAAAGTTATTTAGTTCGACGGTATATGAAAAGTGCCCGAAGTATATCTCTTTTCACGAAATGATGTGAAACATCAAATATGTTTCAGCTTAGATAAAATTCTGTTTAAAGTAAAGAGGGTAATGCGAGAAGGAAAAAAGTGGGACAGTGGGAATGAGATTTCAATTAACCTTTCTCTACACTGAAATAGTATATTTCGTATCAAGTGCCGAAAAGGCGTATTTTAACGCAAGAGCGAGTCGCGATGAGGGCCGAGCCTCAGTTCCTTCGTGTCGCCTCGGCCCTCGTCGCGACTCGCTCTTGCGTTACAATGCGTTTCATACGTAATACGAACGATATTTTTTGTTAACTGTATAGCGAAAGTTAGCCGAGTCGGTTTCGTTTTGCGTGCGGAAAGTAGATTTTCCGCACATCTAATATTTTTTCGCACCAGTGCGGGAAAATCAACTTTCCGCACGCAAAATGACACCTACAAGGCTAACTTTCGATATACGACGGACAAAAACATTTTTTAAACAATTTACCCGAAATATTCAGCACGCAATAAATACAAAAGCGTCTATGAAAATTAGCAATCATATAAGAAAGTAAGTTTTCCCATCCAAAATAAGGTATTTCAGTGATAAAATTGTTGGGGGAATTCCGGATAGTTTTCACATTCTAGGAAAATGTTCAATTCAATGAATGTCTGAAAGAAACATCTGTTTTAAGTTTATAAAGATATAAGAATTGTTTTAATAACGAAAACAATATTTCATGTTAAAATCGAGAGAAGAAGTCAGTTTGCAGGCATCGAAAGGGGCGGGAATCGATAGGCTGAATAAACTGGGTAGATGGGTGGAGGTCCTGTTTAAGATTGAATTTGCAGAGTCTACCTCCACGACCTCTAAAGAAGAGCAAGTAGAGCGACCGGGCGGCTGCTCAGCATCACATATACTCCATTCACAGACCTAGGGGAAAGAAACAGAGGCTTTCTTTCTAGACAAAGTCGGTGTTTGCCGATCTGATCAGGATGGCAATTATTTGATCCAGTGGGCAAATGGAAGTGTACTTCTCTATCTCCGTTGAATTTTCTCCAGGCACAGGTTTTTATCCTTTTTTATCTCAATTAACGGAGGATGAAAGCATCGTGCGAGAAATTCTAGGAACACTTTTCTCCACTCGACGGACAATTAAATTCTTCCGATTAATCCTTAACGTCCACTATGATCTCGTGAGGGACACCTATTTCTGAGAAAATTGTGTTTTAAAACATTTTCAACCTTTTTAGCAGATACTTTTTATTGTTTTATAACACATAGTCATTGCATTAAGGTCGGTACAAGCATGAGGATAAAATATAGAAAAATGAAACAAATCTAATATCAACAAACCATCAAGAAATAAGATTGCGTTTCGAGCACATGGGTAGTCTAAAAATTAGCAAATATTACAATAGAGTTAAAATTGATCCAAAAGTAGTAAAATTTATAATATGTGTAATTACTTTTTAGAATTAAAAAGAAATCAATTCCTACACATCTCAACTCTATGAAATTCAGTAATGCTTATAAAAATATTAATTAAAAAAAATTCAATTACTATCTTGAGTCCATTCATTTATTGAAAATTTCCTGAAAACAAGAAGTGAACATTTATCTCGATAATAAAACGAGAGCTATCAAATTATTTTTTCATCGAGATAATAATAATTCAAAACGTTATAAAATTTAAAAATATATTTTAAAGGTAAATATCTAGGGCACTTTTTCTAAATATTATCATAGAATAAAAATTGATCCAAAAGTAGTAAAATTTAGGAAATGTGTAATTATTTTTTAGAATTTAAAAAAAATCAATTCCTACACATCTTAACATTATGAAATTCAGTAATGCTTATAAAAATATTTAGGTTCCAACATATTTTTGTCCAAAATAAAATTAAAAATCTGTGATAGTTAATTTGTCATGGGACAGTTCTATTTCTAATTTTTAAAGTAATTAGGAGCATAAAAATGAGATACATTATAACGATACAAAATGAAAAATACTTTTGAAAATTTGATAAATAAAAAAGTTTATTTTCAGCTACATTTTTAGCACTGAATAGAACCGAAAACTAAATATTATACTAATTTTGCTAATAATTACTTGATGGTATAAATAAAACTCCAAGTATTAAAATATTATCATAAAACTAAAAATCTATAGTATATATTTTAAATCATTATGAGAAACCTGATAGCTTAATTAAATTGTAAAAAAATGTCCACTTGAGACCAAGAGCAATTGACCTCACCTCTGCTAATTTCATTTCGTTACGTTTCTTTTTTTTATTTGGATCCCAGCCATTCCTCCTAAGGGAGTTAAATCGCAAGTGGCTCAAGCTCTAAAGGATAAAACGCATTAATTCGAATTAAAGTACACACGTTAATGTCAAATATTGTATTAATCACTAGCAAATATTCAGGTAATCAAATCTGCCAACTATTAGGTATAATTAAGGCTCGCATCTTTTTTCTAGTCGAAAACAGGATAAATGCACTCAGAAAAAATATTTGATTGAATCAAAGAAAATAATTTGAAAGGTTTTTTTTTATCCAAACAAAAGATTTATTTGAAATAAATAACATTTCTTTAATTCAAACAAAATATCTTTGGACCAAATAAATATTTGTTTAAATTAAATAAATTCTTCACTAAAACAAACAAATTATTGCATTCGTATATGGCAAATATATAATTTGTTTGATTTAAGGCCGAAATTTATTTGATTTGAACAAATTTTTATTCATACTTTGTTTGAATTAAACAAATGTTATTTAATTCAAATATATATTTTTTTAAACAAAGATAGACTTTTAAACACATAACTTTCTTTGATTCAATCAAATCTTTTCTCTGAGTGTTTCCAAAAATTGGGCATTTTGTAGGATACCGTTTGTTAAAAAAAAGGATAAAAACAGGATGATTTTACAATTGAGTTTTTTAATTAAAGTGAATTATATATCATATATGAATACAAAAATATGTGTGTGAATTATGTTTAATTAATATCCACGACAAATTCATCATCGTTATCATCGCCGTCATCATGTGAAAATTCTAAATCGTCGATGACAATAATTTCACCACTTCTATTTTTTTGATTATATTTGCCTTCTCCATCGATTTTACATAGTAATACTGACTTTACTTTTAGAGATTTGATATTCGCTGTGTTGTTCATTCTGAAGTCGCAAATTAACTTGTTAACAAATTCAAAGAAACTTTTCGTTAGAAAAAAATAAGTTCCACGCGATAAAGCGGGATTTGGTAAATTTCCACGACATCGCCTTTTTGACTCAAAAAAGGGAGTATCCCGCTAAAAACAGGCTAGATGCGTTAGGTATAATTAATGAAAATTGATTTATTAATCATGAATAAATAATATTAAATTGATAACATAGATTTTAATGTTACATGTTCTTAGATTCTAAATATTCATGAGGCAAAGGGCATTGTAATGTTCATCTACATATCTACAATGCAATGAGATCTGAATTAGACCCGTCTATTCAATTTGCCATCGTGGAAAGCCATGTAGTAAGTGAAATCATGTTGATATTCGTTGAAATTGACAGCTTGCTCGACAGTCTTTACTATTCATGTTTGAACTCACACCAATGTCGTTACACAGATAATATACGTTCACGCATGTGGATAGAATGTAATCATTGGCCAATAAAGTTCATAATAATTTTCTAGTTAGTATAAACGAAACCGATTAGGCAGCTTAGTCAGTCATTATGGTGATGATGAACTATTACCTATTGGGCATTGCACTCTGTGGCTACTCTCTCGAACATTCCTTGTCGATATGTAGACTAGAAAAATTTGTTTGGGAAATTTCTAAAAATGTTATGGATTCAATGAGTAGGTATATGAATTTTAGTAATTTTGCCAAAAACAACTTCGGTACATTTTTCAAACGTCTTTGATAAACTTCTGTATTTCCTAACTATTTAGGAAATTTTTCCTTTCATTATGGTGTTGGGTCACAACTGCGTAAATAGTTTAATCAAAGGTTTCTCGTTTTAAGTTAGTATCAAATGATCCTCGTTTTGGAATGAGGATAAGTGAGTAAAGGACACAATGATTAGTAAAGTAAGACAAATGGAATTTATTTAAATGGTAAAAATTAATATAAACGATTGAAATTTAACTCAATTACATTAACAATAGAATTAATAGATATGGCAAAATCAATTTTTATCCAAAATCAGGTAATCCACCTACAAACTTGTTGGGAGTGTTTCGGATTTTTTTAGTGTATATTTCTTCATTGAAAACAGTAAAATGACCAACCTCGGACAATCCGGATGTTTTCTATAATTTCTTTAATGACGTTTCGATGAACACTATGTCATCCACTTCAGATTTTTACATCCCCTTAGTGTTTAGAATTCTATAATAGTCATAACAAATAAAATCCTATGAATAATAAACATAAAAATTATCATAAAATATGTATGTATATAAATCAAAATATCTGTAGTTTTTATGTCGCATTTTTTATACCCACATCAAAGTATATATCGTCGATTTTTGTTAAATACTTTAGTCAATCTCAAAATAAAATAAAATAAAAATTTTTGTCAAATAATCGTATAACGACTGGAACATTCGTAGAAATTGTTGACAAAACAAAGAGGTCAAATATTAATTCCAATTTCTGTCCAATTATAGTCATAAATAATTATTGCACATTGCACTGATAGATTGTATCATGCTACTCTACACATTTTAATAAATTTACATTTTTCTTATTAAAAATATTACAATCATGAGAAGTTAAAGAATTATTTAACATTATTAAGGAGTTAGTCGACGATAACTATCACTATCACTAATTTTTAAGAGGATAGAAGCATAAAGCAACTTCCTATGAAATCGAGTTTCATTTATATCCAAATATATAGCCGTGGATCCTTTGCGCGACAAATTCCGCAAAGTTTTTCTTGGGATTCCAACTCGAACGCATGTGAGTTGCGGATAAATGTGATTGGAAGGATGCTTGGAAATCGACGAGGAATTCACAGCGCTATTCTCGTAATCCATGAATCTGCAATGCCGACAACCCCCTTTCAACCCTCTTCTCTTTCGTCCTTTTACTCAAACAAGGCTCGATGTATGTAGAAGAGAGATTTTACTTTGCCACGTGTAAACCGTGAATGTCCCGAGTGGGAAAATTGCATTTTACCTGGGAATATTTCTAGGTGTGAATTTTCATTCATAGAAAGACTACTCGATTTCTGAAGGATATCTGCAATCTGATTATATATTTACAGAAATAAACCAGAAGCCATTTTACCCTTATACAAAATGCTGATTTCATCGCAATCTAGTTTTTTAGAAAACACATAAATGTTCTGAGAGAATTATATTTAAAATTGTTATTGATTTGTTTCCAGGTGCAATATCGGTATTCTCGACCTCTAGTGGGCATAGTTTCGACGCTCATCTTCGTGGACCGAGTTTCCTAATCGAACCACCATCTAGAGTGGAATTCTCCAATTCGAGTGGCGCTTGGCTTGACTGTGCGGCAACCGGAAGTCCCCAACCCAACATTGACTGGTCAACCGCAGACGGACTTCCGGTTGGTGAAGTAACAGGCGTAAGGAGAGTTCTCAGGAATGGCACCCTTATGCTGCTTCCGTTTCCGGCCGCTGCTTACAGACAGGACGTTCATAGCGCGGCTTACAGATGTGTCGCAAGCAACTCCGTCGGCAGAGTTCTCAGTCGCGACGTCCAAGTTAGAGCCGGTAAGACAAAATCTCAATAATATCTTCAATTTAAAATAAAAGAGAACAAATATAGAAATTTTATCTTGATACATGTCCCGCCACGTCATATTTTTCTACTGGACCTGGTCCGGCAGAAACTTTAAGTAGAAAAGTTATTATATAGCTAGACAAATTGCTTTAAGGGGTTAGGCCTCTCTAGAGACAGACAAAAATAGGCATATTTTGTGATATTTTTTCACTGAAACTATGAAATAAATCGAGATAATAAAATATGGTTTTGATTATACATGTAATTGACTGTACAAAATAATTTTTTTAAAGCGATAAATGTCAAAATCGCGACTGCGCAGCATTTTTCTGATGACGCCTTTATTTCTGGAAGGTTGACGGCCGGACAATCAGCTCCTGTAATTTTTGGGTTATGATGAGTCAATGAAGTTTTTTCGATTACACTATGACGTCTCCTGTATAGTCGTCCACTTTCCTTTTTTTAAATTTATTATTTTCTAGCTATCAAGCGCTGTTTTATATTTATAAAATATTTTATATCTTTCTTCGAATTTCTCTATCTTTTGTAAGCAGTTAGGACTAGGAAACCTTTTAAGATAAATTCAATACGCAGCTTCATCAATAAGAAAACCAAAAATTCACTTAGACTATCGTAAAATATAATAAACTTTGTACCTCTAAATTTCAACTAAAATACCTCGCCCATAATCGTATTCCTTTTCAAATATATTTATTTACTATTCTCTTATAGATAAATACATAAAACTCCATACAATTACAAACAGTATATAGCTTGACTATTAGCCATTTTCGGAAGACCATAAACAGCTTAGGCTATCGGTCAAAAGGGGCTGCGCCGGTATCGCCTCCACGCAAATATAAATGAACACAAATGCATTCTCCGTTCAGATAATATCTTAATCTATACAACATAGAAAATAAACTTTTGGAAAATAAGAATTTAGAGAATACTTGAATTAAATAGAAAATTAATATTATTTTTAATATTATAATAATAAACTAATAAGGGAACTGTAATTTGAGTCTATTTTTATGCAAACTAACGTTTCAAACTTATGGAATTCAGACAAAAACTAATAGCAATTTATTAAAAGATTTAATAATTAAGAATCTACTTTAATTATACGTATAATTTTACGAGAATTTATATCTGAGGGTAAAATACCAGTTTATAATTTACTGAAAAATATTCATACATTCTTCACAAATGTTGAATCAACTCTATGAAAATCAAGTATCAATTTACAACATTACGCACATTTGTTAAATCAAAATAATTAGTTTGAAATACGTAAATTATCACATCTTTAGTTAAAAATAAAAATGTTAAATCAAAGTAATAGAAAATTACAATTCAAAGTCAGATTTTAGAATTACTGTTTATATTTTAAGATATAATACATAATAATATATATTATGCATATTATATTAAATGATAATATAAATCAATATATGTATATATATATATATAATTATAAACGATTGAAATACTATTTGAATCATAATACATATTATGTATTCACATAAAATTACTTTCCATGCACAATCATATAATTTCTTAAATAGAGTACATATAAAATATATAGTTTGATTTTTCATCTTTTATTCGATTAGAGAATGCAATTAAAAACGCAGGTTGTTATAAGAGTCATTACGGGAATGACTAACAATAATTGAATGATAACATTTAATATAAAAATTCGATCTTACTAAAAGTTATTCGGGGATCATTTCCAACTGCAATATAAAAGCACTGACACATTCAATTTGACGGATTATCGCATAGTATTTATTTTTTTATGAACAATTAAAATGTAATATAACTAACTAATCTCAGAATATTATACAAATATTATAATTTTCTGAAACTCAAATAAATTTGAAAAAAAAACAATAAAAAACTATTTATTTATTTATTAATTAACACCAGCTAAATAATTCAAAGGGCCACGATTCAGCAGTAAAGTAGGTTTTAAACTAGCCCCTTGTTTAAGCTTAATGATGCCTTTGCTTTAAACCTGACTTTTAGCAGCAAAAGATGAAAAATGTTCATTGTTTCAAAAGCTGTTCAAAATTCAAGAAAACTTTGAAATCTTGACTTTTTTCGCAATATCTTCGTCAATAATTGACTAAAACACTTTGTTTTGGGGTCATTAAATGCAGAATTTTGTTACATCCCATGTTATTCTAAGAAAAAATTAATTGTTAGGTATTTTACGAATTAGAATCTTTTATGTGAATGGTTAAAAACAAACACCCGACGAATTTTGCATAGCAGTGTAGTTTACACGTTTTTAATTTTTCAAGTCTCAGGATCAAAAGCAATTTATATATGTAATTTTCAAAATGAATCTTTATATATAGAACATATTTTGTTTGAACTGAAGTTTCAAATACGTTATTTAAAGAATAAAAGTATAATATCTGACAATTTCTTATAACGTTGATGTCAGAAAGCATCGATGCGTGATGAGTCAAAAGCTTCATGGAAACACTTTGTCGCCATCTTGTCCCCTTTTTTATAAATTTCACGCAGCAGCGCTTTTCTGGAGATTTTATTTATAAGAAAATTCCTAGGGCGTCAACCTGTATCTGTGACGATGTTTAGTACAGCAAACCCATGCAGAAAATATAAGCGCCCCACGTTTTTTCTTCTTCTTACAGAAAAATAGCGATAAATTGGCGTGTCATGCGCTATAGCATGGAATAAAGAGCAAGAAGCTTCACCCTTGACATTTTATACTAAGAATTTTTCATCACTAAGGCACCTCATAATATCCGTAGTATCTTGACTGAGACTCAACAAACGAAGTGCTCATCTCTGTGCGTGCTTTCATAAAATTACATATGCTATACACATGAAAATGTGTCTCCTTAAAAATTTTAATTCATTCTTGAAAAAATCACTTTACAGAGTTCTAAAAGAACTTTTGCCAGACAAACATATTAATTACTGAATTTTAATATTTGATTTAAAGGTTAACGACATGCAAATTTCAGAAAAAAATTTTAATATTAAATTCATGAATTTCACTAAATTTAAGAGAATTCGAAGCAAATTCAAGTTGAATTTGAGTAAATTTAAAATCATCCAAGTGAATTCAATATGAGAAGTAGACCTAAATGCAGAAAGAGAACTCTTCCACGTTTAATATCCATATTGTTAAATTTATATGAACGAGAATAGCATAAAAATAAATGAAGTACAAATTTCATGAAAGTTTAATAGGAATACCATTCAAGTATTTTGATCTAATTGCTAATTTTTAAGTCTTGAACTCGAATCATTTATAATTGTCAATTGAACTGGTCATAAAACTAAAATTAAATGAGGATGGAAGGATTTCTTTTACTGGAGAAAAACCGGAAAAGGAAAGTTTTAATTAACGAACAGGTACGAGAGCAGTTGGACTCTGTATAAACTTTATGTACGAAAGAGTTGGCAATACCGAAAGCGTTCGCTTGCAGCTGCTATATATTTGCATTCAGATTGCGTTTTTTTTAAAGGTAATTACACCAAGCCTTATACCATATATAGATACTTTGTATATTGGATACCTCTAGATTCTAGTGGAGACTTTTAATACATTTTGTTTGTCTCAGTGAATGAGAAAACCATTCAATCGGATGTTAAATTATATTTCCAATATAAACATATAGTATTTGGAAACTGAATAAGATATTCAAATTCAGTTAAGGAATAATTCTAGTTTAGACGCTTGAAAAAAAGGCTATTTTCATGAATTTTTTTAGAGCTTGCTATTATAATTATTGATATAAAACTTGTTGGGCTTAATGAATACACTAATATATTACATAAAAAAAATTTTTTGGAATTTTTTTTATACACTTTTTGTATAGATAAATATCGGTAAATTTTTCTATTATGCATTAGAAAATTTTTCCTAAATCCTTAGGAAGCATAGATTTTCCTACAGAAAGTGGAAATATTTCATAGATTTGAGGAAAATTGACCGAATTTTCGGACTTATTTCCGAACTATTAGGAAATATATCAAAAAGGTGAGAACATTTCGCAAATCTCCTAAGATGTAGGAAATTTTGCCCATGAAAAGCGAAAATTATTCCACAAAAACGAAAATTTGTTCACTTTTTTTGGATCTTTTTCCACTTAAATTATTAAATATATATATATTTCTGACTATATCTTTGGAAAAATGTACGATCCATTTGTATTTTAAGCTGTCCGACTACTTTCGGAATAATTTCCGAAAAAATTTTTACAGTGTAAATAACAAAAATGGCAGACATTTTTCGAATAAAAACGAGTTATTTTTTCATCGTTTGTCGACAAAAAATGAAAATGAAAATTTTAGCGTTCCATCATTTCGCGTCCTAGGCATAAGTGTAAGGAACAAGTGATAAAAATTCTATAAGGATCGGTTCAGTAGTTTCGGAAATTTTATCAACAAACGTTGTAAAAACGTTGTTTATATATAATAAATGAATAAATAATAGGCAGTAGATAAGAGACGCTATTTAATTTTAATCAATTTTTCCTATTTTTCAGTTGTGGTTCAAGCCTACAAGGTGGACGTGGAGGTGATTGGAGGTGCATCCAGAGGCTGCACAGCAGTTTTGCGCTGCGTAGTGCCTAGTTTTGTCAGGGACCTGGTTCGAGTGGTATCCTGGTTACAGGAACCTGCCTTCTATATCTACCCTTCACTACAAGGAGGTAATTTTATATTTTCCCTATAACATTATTTTAAAGTATATTAAAAATTTTATATTTAAATATAAAATATATATTGTATATATATAAAATGTTGCTCCATGGTGGACACGATTCTGCTCGTTTGAAAAATCGGATACAGCGGATGAAAATTTTTTTTATTAAGTAAACTTGTGATTATCGTCTGAACCTCGAAAAAATGAAAAGTAATAATTATTAATAAATTTTCGCTACTTTTAATGCCGGATGACGCTTTTGAGACTGTTTTTGAATGTTTTTTGTATTGAAAAAAATTCTTAGACAACATTTTTTTAGCAAAACTATGGTTCATGCGATAACTATACGTTTATTGAGTAAGCTTAAAAAATGTAAGCGCAATCGAACCAGTAACTTTTTTTATCATGTCCACCATTCCAAAAATAATGATTTTGAGAAAAATCGTGTTTCGCTTGATTAATGGCCTTAAAGCATGAAAAGTATTCGTCATTGAGAAAAACGCTCTCGCACACCCGTTTTCTATATTGTTGCGGTGAGCATCATAAGTTGCTGTAGATCACCCGTGGAACGAAAATTTCTTAATTGACATTTCTCAGTGGTATCAGAAGCAATACTTCACATAGGATTACTTAAAAAAAAAAATGATAAAATGGTGGCTGTTTGAAAAATAAAAGTCGATTTTGATCTTTTATCTATATTTGTTTTACAAATTAAATTAGAAAAGCGGAATTTCACCAAATAATCCCACGCAAAGGACAAGATAACCCATCAAAGAATGTTGTGCGCAAATTTCATGCAAATTTTTTTCGATTAGAACTCGAGATATCCCACTCACCAATTTGAAAAAAGTATGTTTCGAGAAAAACGCGTTTGAAATTGGGCAAGCAATTTTAGATAAGGAAAAATTATTTGAAAAATATCTTACCATTATTCTGCGATTTCGGGGCTATAATTTTGAACAAAGCTGATAAAAAAAACTATACCAAATTGACTATCATTCCAGGCCACAGCCAGGTCAATCAATTATTTGGAATTACCTACTTTAAAGGGCGATTTCCCCTCCTAATGGAAAATCCCTACACAGTAATTTACATAGGAATTCACGCAGGATCCTATATGGGTTCCTGTCCAAATTTACTATCTCAGGCATAGAATGAAAAGCGATAAAGGTTCTATATAGAATTTGAAAAGATTTTTGATATGGATACCATGTGACTTCCTACCTATAGATTTGCAATCGGGCCTCTACCATAAAATTGGATAAATTACAGATGAAACCAGGAATTTGCGGAAAATACCATTGGTTACGTTATTGTCAGAATAAATCGAATAGAAAAGACCACGAAGGTGGAGTAATAAAGTGCAGGGAATATACGTTAAGGTGTATACGTTATAACATGTGAACTAGCCTTAGCTATGGTGGAGCCACTAAGAATTACGTTTCGCGTGCAACGACGTTCACGTAGGTACCAAGGCATTATACTTGTTCGCCATTGCTCACAGGGGCTAAAATTTAATATCCAGCACGAGCGTAGGTGCCCAGAGCTAAAATTTAATATCCACAATATAACTTTGCTCTTCATTTACCACCACATCTCGGTCACGCCGAGCACTGGACCATATCAGTCTCTCTCTCACGTAACTATAAGAATTAAGTTCGTGGTACAATTTTACAAGCGACAGTTTTATATGCTATTCTAGAAATTTCATCCCACTCGCCTAGGTCAGAATCGTGATAAGATTACTGAAACTCCAAGTAATGAGAGTCATTTCTCTGACTCAAGAAAATTAAAGTCCTAAAGTAATTTTTTAATTTTCATAGTAAAACCCTTTTTTAAAAACATTATTCAAACTAGAAATTTAGCTGTATTCGGAAATATAAACATAATCTTGAAAATCATGTTTTTTTATTGAAAAA
Source organism: Diplolepis rosae (assembly GCA_030998225.1). Classification (NCBI taxonomy): domain Eukaryota; kingdom Metazoa; phylum Arthropoda; class Insecta; order Hymenoptera; family Diplolepididae; genus Diplolepis; species Diplolepis rosae. Next base: position 3,304,516 of record JAPYXD010000698.1, read on the forward strand.
TAATAAATATACTGGATTAAATTGAAAGTCGTAAGGAATTTAGGAAATTTATTTTTTTTGAAAAGTCTTATTTCTGAAAATGAATTCCAACAAAGAATCCAGCTTCATTTACTGACTGAACAGAATCCAGACTCTCAATATTGGGGTGAGGGCTCGGTTTTGAGAAACTCTCGACCAATATCTGCTACACTGAGAATTCCAATTTCGTGGAATCGTACGAAAATACTCAGAGTTCTACTGGCTGATTACAACAATGTGTATACAATAATACTTATGTGTTTATTGCATCCGGAAAATTTTGAGAAAAATTCTTGAACAATTATTTACACAGCCAAAAAAGTTTCTTTGGTTCAAGAAAATTTTTTTCTTTGAATTAAAGAAATGAATTATACGCAGTCGCATGGTACATATCTAATTTAATTCACAGAAATATCTCTAAATATAGAATAAATATAGAAATATATCTAAATACTCAGTCAGGAGGGCAAAAAATAGGATTTTTCTCGAATTTTTTATGTAAAAATGAATGAATTTATTGGCTTTAAACTTTTGAATATCATTAAATAACATTTAAAAGACATGTCAAAATTTTTTTCATAAAAAAATAATAATTATTATAATAGCTATGTATATTTTACGAAGGCTCTAAAAAAAGTGTTTATCTCGTGGACATTATAACTCGAGGAAGGATCATCTGAATTCAAAAAACCAAAAAGATTTCATTAGCAAATGAATTTGTCTTGTGCTTTAACGAAGGGTTTAAAAAAAAAATTTGAATTTTTAGAGAACTTTGAAGTGAAAATCACGATTTTTGTTACAAAAAATCGACCATTTTATTTTTTTAAACAAGTTATAATCATTGAAAAAAAAATCCTTCGCTTCCGCAGAACCTAAATATGTATAAAATTAGTCTGAAAAATTGCAAACAGATCAGTGCATAAGTTTTTAAAAAATCGTGTCCACCGACATCAAAAATGAAGTTTTGAGATAAACGCGCTTCAAGTTTTCGATAAGAATAAAACCTTGATAAAATTTGTCTTTTTCAACACACACTGAATCATTGATTCCAGGCCCATAAATTTTCAAGATGTTCTACTTTAATATATAAAATTATTAAAAACACGGCATTTTTCAAAATTTCTGACTGAGTATATACCCCCTTAAATTTAAATAAAACTTTTTTATGGTTGCAGTATAAAATTACTATTGAGATATCGTAATACTAGTGTTCATACTGTTGTAATACTTCAGTGACTACCATGTGTAAATCGCAAAATTACGAATTTTCGCAATTATGTTAAAATAACGTATTACTCTCTAAACCTGAATCAGTGAACGGCCACTGATTCGCAGTGACTATTCACTTATGGCAGCAGTTACAAGGCTTTCACTGAGAATCAGTGAAATTCGACTGATGAATCAGTGAAATAGATTGAATTCACTTATTGAATCAGTGAAATATTCAGGTGGGAATAATAAAACCAGCAACATATTTTAACGATCGATAAACTCGTTTATTTTAAGTTAAACAACTTAAAAAGAAATTACGTAATTATTATTGTGTATAATTATATTTTGTAACGTCTAGATGAAACTTTTGAATTCGTGAATTCAAAAGTTATGTTCACGTGGCGCGTTCACTGATTCCTCAGTGAAATCAAACCAGAGCACTGATTCATCAGTTGATATATTTTCACTGATATAATCAGTGACTATTTCACTGATTCAGGTTTAGAGAGTATGAAACTTTTATTCAACCCAGAAAAAAAACAGAATGATTATATCAGGCATTATCTGGCATTATCTGGCATATCTGGAATTAGCCTACTGAAAGTTTTCGTTTTATTGAGAATGAAGAGTCAAACTGATACGCAGTTGAAACTGATGAAAGGTACTTTTGGATGATCGTTTGGAGAGCTGGCTCTCGTTAGTCTGATTTGATTCGATAGAGGATTCGTCCCGTTGGGAATGGGTATGGCAATTTGGGATGACATAGTACACATTCTCCAACTATGCTCGGATATTACAATTGCTGAGATGTACGTATAGTTTGCTCGATGCATAGATATCGAGGCATACAGGCATGAGATATATATATATATATATATGTAAAGAGAGTGAGAGAGATCTAGAATTCTACATGAATCCATCGAACGTGACACCATTTTGAGCTTACATTGCTGACCTCCTATCCCTATCAATTGTTATTCGGTCCACTGCTTTTCTAAGGAAGAGACTTGACTATGCTTGGCTAATGTTTTGAGATTGTTCTTGTACTATTACAAAATGGTATCGGAACTAGGAGGTGACACGCTTAATAAAGGAGTCGCGTTAAAAGCATTTCCCGTTGGCTGCTTACTACCATGTTCAGCGGTATTCTAAATGCTCAGCGTAACTGGATACATTCAGCACAATCGCTTACCTAAGGTTGCTACGCTTGCATTTAAGCAAAATTACATCAATTAATACGGCAATCTAGAGCATCCTTCAAAATTCACCGACGGAAAATTATATGGCTTTTAGATGAATATTACGCCCTCGACACGATTTCTTGTGTATTGATGTGTAAAAACTATTGATTTTTGCCCAAATGGCGCACTTCTAAAGTAAAAAAGTATGAAATTACACAAAAAATCGTCAAAAAATTGTTAATTAAAAAGGAACTATGTAATATAATACAAAAATCCTACGTACTTCTCTAGCTATTCTTATGTGTAATCTAAAAAGCTTTAGTGACTCATAACTTAAAAAATACAGGAATCGTTTTTCCGGCCGTGAACCTTCAGAAATAAAGGCGTCATCGAAAAAATGCTGCACAGTCGCAATTTTGATATCTATCGCTTTGAAAAATTATTTTGTACAGTCAATTACATGTATAATAAAAACCCTATTTTGTAATCTTGATTTTTTTAATGGTTTCCCTGAAAAAAATCACAAAATATGCCTATTTTTGTCTGACTCTAGAATGGCCTAACCCCTTAACGTCCCAGCGAAGATTTTACAAAAGAATGGAAAGAATAGGCAACGAGCCGATTAGAGCTTCCCAACCACAGATGGAAATTCTTACTGAACGAAAAATATTGCATAATAAATTATTCTGATTTCATAATGTTGAAGAGGGACGTTGAATTAATCTGAAACGATCGTAATACAAAAAATGATTTGCGAAGATTTTATAGGAGAAGGAAAAGAATAGGCAATGAGCCAATTAGTGCTTCCGAATCACTGATGGAAAAAGTCTTACTAAACAAAAAATATTGCATACAAAATTATTCTGGTTTCATAATCTTAAAGAGGGACGTTGATTTAATCTGAAACGATAAAAATCCGAAAAGTGATTTTTGGACGCAAAGGTCCCTTTTCTTCGGGTGGTGTCATATATATGTATAATTGCTTCATTAACAGCAACGTCATCCAATCTTATTTTTCAAAGGGTTGAATCTTGGCTTGCGACTAGAGTTAGTCAAGTAATATATTATGTAAATAACGTTCGGATTTTGCACGCATTAATTCACTTTTCGTAAGAACTCATCAGGTGTTACTCACAAAGAGCTTTATTATTTTAGATAATTTTTTAGACGTGATTGTCCAACTTCGCACACCATGAGAAATTATAATAGTTTTGTCAAATCAACAAAAATATTTTGTTGATATTTATGCAACAAAATTCTTTTGTTGTTCCAACAAAACATTTTGATATATCAATCAAATTTTGGTTACTCAAACAAAATATTTTGTTAGGACAACAAACAAAGTTTCGTTGCATACATTTTTTTCTCAGTGCATGATGTAACGATATTGAGACATATTTTGGCCTCTCTTTCGAATAATCAGATTTCCTGTTGTTCAATTTAAAAACTACGATCAGTCATTTTTCAAACGAAACATATATTAATCCTTTGTAGCCAAGCGCATTTGCAAGCGCACTTCTCGCTGGGTCGAACAAATTTTCTTAAAGAAAGCGATATCATGTAATAAAACGTTAAATATATAAAGTTAATAGAAAAATATTTTGTTTAATGAAATTTTAGACTTTATTATAGAACAATAATAACACAGGTCTGCAAATAATGGGTTTGTATTTGTTGTTGAAAAGATATGGGTCGTTTCCGGAGTAATTTTTGACGTAGAATCCGAATCCGGAATCAGAATCAGCCTATCACGTCAGGATTTTTAGATATTTGAGGTTATGTGCTCGAAAAATGGGGTTTTTTGCTACTTTTGAGGTTATGTATAGGGCGCAAGAAATTTTTTTGGTTTTTTTCTCAAATGTCATCATTTAGCACTACTTTTTTTCCCTTCAAAATGAGCTATTGAACAGTCACGAGCGATTTTTTTTCACAAAGATACGGCCATATCAAGTTTTGACATTTATCCGAACAACCTTATGAGCATTCACATTGACTCTTTGGTGCATACCATTCTGCATTCGAAAATTTGTCTTGAAAATTTGTGCTTGTGGGTTTTGATTATCTGTGAATAAGAATTTACAGTCAGAAAATTGACATTTCCATTTCTAGGATGGTAGATTCAATGTCGAGGATCGAAATCGACAGAGAACACAGTATTGGGATCAGAAATCTTGCATTCGGGGATTTTACGGTCGTCAAGTATTTCATGAAAAAAAAAAAAGAATTTTTTGCTCAAGGTGATGAATTTAAAATAAAGAATAAAAATTAACTAAATAGTGATAAATAGTATAAATTCCTTGATTCCGGTCTACCATTTCGATTTTTCTGTTAAAATCTGTAGAGGTCGATTCCGATTTTGTAATAAGCGACCTAAAAAAAGTTTCGATTACACATTCTCTGGGAAAAGAAATAATGTGAGATTTTTCATCAGCTATATCAGATCATCTACATGCAATTTTTAGAAATAAAATAATATTTAAAATCAGCGACCTAATAAATCCTCTTATAATAATTTTGAATAAAGAGTTTTTAGAGAGCGAAATCGTTTAATTTCGTAAATTTCGATCCGCCATTTTGAATCCGCCATCTTAGAAATGGAAATGTGAATTTTCTGACTGTAAATTCTCATTCACAGAACATCAAAACCCGCAAGCACAAATTTTCAAGATAAATTTTCGAATGCAAAATTGTATGCACCAAAGAGTCAATGTGAATGCTCATAAGGTTGTTCCGATAAATGTCAAAACTTGATATGGCCGTATCTTTGTGAAAAAAAGTCGCTCGTGACTGTTTAATAGCTCATTTTGAAGGGAAACAGAAGTGCTAAGTGGTGAAATTTGAGAAAAAAACCAAAAAATGTCTTGCGCCCTGTACATAACCTCAAAAGTAGCGAAAAGACCCATTTTTCGAGCACATAACCTCAAATATCTCAAAATCCTGAGGTGATAGGCTGATTCTGATTCCGGATTCGGATTCTACGTCATAAATTACTCCAGAAACGACCCATAGCTTTTCAACAACAAAACCTTGCAGACCTGTGTAATTATTATTCTAGTCAATAGAAATGTGTTGTCCCTTGTGCGGCGACATTCGTCCGCAAAGGATTAATATTTTGTTTTAAGCCTCTGTTTTTATATAGAATATCGTATAGTAGAATTTATGATGTTTTGAGTAGTGTACCTAAAGAGCATTAATTTTTGATTTCAAGATGGAAAGTTTCATCTCCTACCGACGGGAGAGCTGCTGGTACATAGCCTGGAGTTCAGTGATCAGTTTCCCGCCTACAGGTGTCGAACGATGCACCGACTTACCAGACAAGTAGTAGTCAGCTCCGTAGCTAATGTCAGGATAGCAGGTATTTTTCAATAATATTTAAACAAAGGTTTATGATAACCTTTTGAATACACTTTTTTCTCTCATTTATTTGTTTTTTAAACTGTTTTGGGAATATGAGCCTTTTACAATACATGTACATTTTCTTAGGTCTAATATAATGTAGATCTTGATTATTTTTTAGACCATCGAGGCGTGATGCCTCCTGTGATCCTTGATCATTCTGGCATAGTGCATGTCGCTCAGGATGAATCAACGTCATTAGTTTGTGTAGCTCAGGCTTGTCCTACTCCTGAATACCGGTAAGATCTTTAATTAAAATTTCTACGGGGACAATTATAATCAAGGCCGTACTTAAGTTGGTGGGGGCCCTGAGGCCAGTTGATAGTGGGGGCCCTTTACTAAACGTGAAAAGTCGAGTCAACAAAAATCAAGCTGGAATTATTATCATCCTGTCAATTCAAAGTTATTTATTTTATTTCATGTAATTCAGTTTTTTTGCAATTTTTAACATGGCTGGTGGGGGCCCGAGGCCAGTAGCCTCAGTGGCCTCGTCCTAAATCCGGCCTTGTTTATAATTGAAATATTTTTCTGGATTTGCAGTAATTTATTTAACCTTTTTCAACACACAATAAGTACTTGGGATTTGTTAATGATTTTTCCGCATCTTTTTCGTTTTTTTGAAAGTGAAATAGAAATTGATATTGCGGGTAACAAGAAAAAAAAATTCGTAGCTTTCGAGCAATATTGAATTTTTATCAAAATTCATATCATAGAGAATATATTATTGCTAGAAGAAAGTTCTTGTCTATAATATCGAGACTTGCTACGAAATATAAATAACCTGCTATTATTGACGCGTTTCATTTGATTGGAAACTCCTGATATTAGCGACAAAATTATATCCAACAAAATGCCCAAGTATTTAAATGATAAGCACTTTCTGAGAATGAAAGAAAATAAACGCTTCTTTTAATATGTCTTCCTAATTTTTACGAGACTTTAAAATTATAACTACTTTTTATATAACTTGATTTTTTTCATAAGGAGAACTTTCGTGGAACGTTTTTAGAGCCATGGTGGAATTTCATTAGATCGTTTTTTTCCTCAATTCATTATTTTTATTTGAACGACCGGAAAAGTTTTTTGATAACCGGAAAAACACATAAAATTTATTTCTCCTGTTTTATAGTAGCCACACTGTTAAAGGTCCATTGTGTTGAAAAATCGAGAAGAATGTGAAGTGGATTCTATTCACAATGTTGGAAAATAAATTTTCTAGCATGGCACTTCTCTCTAAACTTACATAAATTTTATGAACCACGCAGGTTTTCATGATGGTTCTGTAAAACCTCGGGACACTGGAAACGTATACCTATAGTCATCGTTTCGTTAAAGCAAGGCGGATGAAGCCTCTGCACATAAATCAACACTCGAGCACCCCCTACTTCCGCCACTAGCTACCTCGGTTACGAACTTTGAATCGGACCGTAAGAGCTTCGAGGAAACCCTTGAAGATGCCGTTTCCGTCGTGACTATTCACTATCCCCAGACAGAACGATCGTCTTGAAAATCGAAAGAGGTAGTCGAACAAGTGCTGGAAAGCACAGGAGTAAAGAAAAGAAATAAGTAGAAACGCAGAATGAGACTTTGATCGAAGAAAGTGGGAACAGTCGATAATGAAACCTTGTGAGTGTCACATTCGGAATCTTTCAACACTTGATATTTCAGATCATCAAGACTAAAGATGTTCTGCTTCTTTTGGCATCTGGTCCCTTTTCAGGATATTATTTTGGATAGAGTTCCGAATAGGTCTGACCTCCGATTCTTTTGGAACTATGTATACTTATGTAATTTGATGCGCTTATTACGAATATCATAGTGAAAATTGGCAAAAATTTGAATTTAATAATGAAAACCATAAAAAACCCATAAAATCATGGTTTTTTCCATTTATTTTTGTAAATAATGAAAATTTTGAAAAATATTTCAAATAAAAATTGTAGAGAATAAAAAAATACACCTTTTGTGTCTAGTATATTTTTTCTCTCAAACCATTTATATACTGATAATAACAGGTTTATGCATGCAAAGAACAACAATGCTAAAGTATTTAGTCATGCCCCCCCCCCCTCCCACTTTCAACACACGATGAAAGAAGCAGAATAGTAACCGTAAAGTATTCTGTACTGACCCCACCTTGTTACAACTTCTAAACTTTGTCTATCTTTTTCTGGAAAACTATCACATGTACGATGAAAATTAGTACAAAATAAAATGTGCACCTCGATGAGATCTACAACTTTTATTTAAAATATTTTTCAAAATTTTCATTATTTACAAAAATAAATGGAAAAAACCATGATTTTATGGGTTTTTTATGGTTTTCATTATTAAATTCAAATTTTTGCCAATTTTCACTATGATATTCGTAATAAGCGCATCAAATTACATAAGTATACATAGTTCCAAAAGAATCGGAGGTCAGACCTATTCGGAACTACGCCCATTATTTTTCCATATTCCATAGATGAATTTTGCAACTTATTAATTGGAAGCAATACACTGATAGAAATCGCTAAAAGTCCGAACAACTACACACGGAGAAAAAAATCGTGTAAATTCAACACGGCGATTTCTTTAAATAGAATTTGCATTAAATGAACACGGTGGAAGATTTTGATTCTAGCCATCCCGCAGTGTTGACATAATACGAAGCTGCATTGATTCTACGCGGCTCCGTGTAGGTTTCAAACGGAGGTCAACCAAAAATTTGGTCCCTTCGAAAACAGAAAAATTATCGATGAGAGTCACTGGTATGATTCAGCGCAAAATGGCGAAATTGTTCCAACTCTGCCCTCGCTGTTGGGCATAAAACGAACTACGGTTTCAGAGTTGTAACTGTGATGGAATCGTAATTACTTGTGCTGTATTTTTTTCTCAGTGTAGAAATACTGAAAAAGAATTTCATAAAAATCCCTAATAGAATTTTTTTTATCAATTTTAGGGTTACCAAATGCACTGATGTGTCAGCGAATGTGCTAATTTTTGACCTTTGGCACTGCTGTACTGATTTTTCATGGAATGCACTGATTTTTACCCGAAAAGACGATTTTTTGCATTTTTTATTGGATCTATAACTTAATTCGTGTGGTTTGCTAAGAGATGGCGTAACTTGATTATTATTTCATCGTTCCAATATTCCGAACATGCGTTAGAAAGCTACTGTCATTTTGCGTCTTTTTCAGTATATGTCATTCATTTGAAGTGTAAACAACAACAATTTTTTTTCACTCAAATGTGTCGAACTTTGTGCCTGAAAAAGTGTTTTTGCGAGGAGTTCTTCTTTATTACTTTAATATGAAGAAAACTGCTGCCGAAAGTCATCGTATTTTGGTGGAAGTTTATGGTCAACATGCTCTAGCTGAGCGAACGTGCCAAAAGTGGTGATTTTGGCTTGGAAGACGAAGAACGTCCTGGGCAGCCAAAAAAGTTTGAAGATGAAAAACTGGAAACATTACTCGATGAAGATTGTTGCCAAACACAAGAAGAGCTCGCAGAATCTTTGGGAATCACTCAAGCAGCCATTTCAAAACGTTTAAAAGCAGCCGGATACATTCAAAAGCAAGGAAATTGGGTTCCACATGAACTCAAGCCGAGAGACTTTGAAAGGCGGTTTTGCATTTCCGAAATGCTGCTAGAACGCCACAAAAAGAAGTCATTTTTGCATGGGATTGTTACTGGTGATGAAAAATGGATCCATTACGACAACCCCAAGCGCAAAAAATGATATGTGAAACCCGGCCAACCAGCCAAATCAAGGGCAAAGTCGAATATCCATGGCGCGAAGGTAATGCTCTGTATTCTCCAATGGAGAACGCTACCGAACACAATTAATCCGTTTGAAGAGAGCAATAGCCGAAAAACGCCCGGAATATGCGACCAGACACAAGGCAATCATTTTACATCATCACAATGCTCGGCCCCATGTTGCTTTTCCGGTTAAGAACTATTTGGAAAATAGTGGATGGGAAGTTTTACCCCCACCCGCCTTATAACCCAGGCCTTGCCCCTTCTGACTACCATTTGTTCCGGCCGATGCCAATTGTGAAAGGATTTCCTCTTTGATCAATATCCAGTGGAGTGACGAACACAATCGTCTTCTTCTTGAAAATGTTCGAAACATTGTTGTTACGCAATACAATTATAAGAAAATGTCTTGCGGCGATTTCCATAAATATCTGATGAAAACCAAAAATTTTCAATTGTTGAAAGCTGTTGGCGATGCCGAAAAGTATGAAAACACGAATAAGTGAAGCTTCCCACGCTGCATAAAGTGTATCAAAATTGTAGTAATATAAATAATAATAATTTTTGTAGAAATGTTTAATTGCATGTTGAATTTTGCACAAAATTTTTTCCATAATTAGCTCAAAAATAAAATAAAATTGAAGCAGCTCATATTTTCAAATAAGCTCTATAGATTGAAAAGCAGTAAAAAATCTTTTCATACAGCCGCTTACAAATTTTCCTCATTAAAACTTTCCATTAAAGTGGAATTCTCCAGTGGATTAAAGTTCATTTCCTGTAGTTAAGCAAATCAAAATAAAAGTTCGATCAAAGCAAATGTGGTCTTTCAGCAAGTAAGGCTTTAGCCAGAAAAAAGCTGGTAGGCGGTAGAAGGGAAGGTGGAGATAGTAAATTGTGAAAACTTAAAAAAAGGAAGATGCCTTCATTGCAACTGTCAGTAAGTTGAAAAAGCAAAGGAATCGGAAAATTTTGAAGTTAAAGTCTCGCGAGTAGGAATTTCCTACGATTTCAGGTCAGCATCGTGTCTCGAGTTGGCGTTTCGAAAGCTTATGAAATTGAACCTCTAGTACTTTTTTATCTCTCTTTGCTCATAGGCTCGTTGAAAAATTACTCGAGAGTGCTCCAGTTTTCCCCGACGATCTTCCTTGTAACTCTCGATGTGGAAGGGTGATTAAGATATAAAATTTTATGAAAAAGTAAGAATCCAAGAAAAGATCCAGAAAAAAATTTTAATTTCGTCTCCAAATAATTATACATTGAATTTATAAATTTCGAGGACTTTATATTAAAAAAATGGAGCTTTATTTCCAGATGGTATACACAAACTGGAGCAGAGCCTATGTTGGTACTTCCTGGACCGAGAACAAGGTTACTTGGCTCTGTTTTGGCCATTGAAGCTGTTACTTTAGAAGACAGCGGAGTCTATCGATGTACTGCTGCCAATCCTGGAGGAGAAGCTAGTTCTGAATTACGGTATTTTAGATACTTTTATATTGTAAAAATAGTAAAAAAGCAACCCAGGGAAAAAGAAACGATTGATTGAAATTTCTGTGAATTGCGTATCTTAAAATTTACGATTAAAGGTTTCTGAATCTACAGTTTTATCTGAAAACGATTGAATTGAAACATTGTTGAATTGCGTTTAGGACTTCTCAATCGTACAAATTTGTTTCAATGACGTTGAATCGTAATTTTACGATTAAGTAACACAGTCCATAAAATTTTAATCGTCAAGATACGTTTCGTGACTTGTTCATCTTAATTGTGAAATTACAATTAACATCAGTAAAACAACTTTTTACAAATGAAAAAAGCGTAAAAACAATTTTAAAAAATAATTATTTAATCGGTCTGGGATCAAATTGCCGATTGAAAAAGCTTACCGATTCAAATGCCCATAACACAATTAAACGAAATTATTTTGAATCTGCAATTTTAAAATACGCAATTCACAGAGATTTTAGCCTATCGCTTTTTGTTTCCTGGGAAGAGAGTAATTGATAGTACATTCTTTGTGAATGAAATGTTGATAGATTGGTCGTAACTGCACCTTTGCATGTGGAAGTGACGCCAGTCCTGCTGAGTGTCCACTTAGGAGGAAATGCTGAGTTTAGATGTGAAGTTGGTACCCATTCTCAGGCTGGTACACATTTTATTACATGGTACAAAGATGGAAGGCAGCTTCCAGGAACAGGAAGACAATCAGAGTTACTTAGGCTAAATGGTATTGGTCGAGAAGACAGAGGAATGTATCAATGTATCGTCAGGAGGTCAGAGGGTGACACAGCTCAAGCATCAGCAGAATTACAACTAGGGGGTAAGTGTTACCTTTCTACCCTGAGATATTTAAATTTAGTTCCGAAATTTTCTTACATATTGCTTCTATTTTTCTGAGTTCTAAAATCATTTAAATATTACAGTTTTGAATTCATTCAGCACTTGATTATTTGAATTCAGCTATAATATATATATATATATATATATCCTTTATCTAGGTATCATACAGGGAAAATTTCAAACAAGTGGACAGTTATTTGAAATTTTGTTAGATAGATTGAAACTTAGAAATAGTTTGGTAAATTTTAAAATTTCTACAAGGATTGTTCAATAAGTCCTTAGAAAATCCGAGAGATGGCGCTCGTAGTATCGTAAATGCTTTAGTTTTAGTAAGCATCATTACTCACTAGACATCTGTTAAAGTTTCAGTTATATCCATCAGATGGTTTCATTTTTATCGTCGATTGAAGCGCAAAAAAAAAACGTTTTGATTGACGAAATCCAGGATATGGTTTTGAGTGATCAACAAATGAAAGTGCGCGAAATAGTTGAGGCCACAGGTATATCACAAGGTACAGTGTTTTCAATTTTGCACGAGACATTGTGCATGAAAAAAATCTCGGCATGATGGGTGCCATGTTTGCTCTAAGAAGAGAACACTCCAGAGACAAAGGAATAGTTAAAACAGTGCATTTTTGAAGGCAAATGGGCTTAGAAAAAGGACAAACGGTAACTGGAGCGTATTATGCGTTGTTTCTTGCACCGGTTGAGCGAAGAAATCAAGAAAAAACGTTTTCATTTGAAAAAGAAAAAGATCCTTTCCATCAAGACAATGCACGGGTGCACACCTGCGCAGTTTCGATGACCAAAATTATGAAATTAAAATTCGAACTATTACAACATTCACCGTATTCACCAGACTTGGCCCCCAGTGACTTTTTTTATTTCTAAACTTGCAAAAATGTCTCGGCGGACAACGGTTCACGTCGAACGAGGAGGTCATCATCCAAACATATGCCTATTTTGAAGACCTTCCAAAATCCTATTTTTTGGACGGCCTAAAGCAGTTGAAGAAACGCTTGGAAAAGTGTATGGAGTTAAAAGGAGATTATGTCGAAAAATAAAAAAAAATCTACACAAAATAATTTGTTTTTCTATCTTTTTCTAAGGACTTATTGAACGACCCTCCTATTACCTGCGAGAAAGGAATACTTTTGAGTGAGCAGGAACTTTGGCCTTAAAGCTTTCGATTGCTGCTCAAAATTATATAAGGATTACAAAATGGCTCGTATCCCAGAATAATAGAAAATGTTTTCATTAATCAAAAAAATTAACTGGATGCTTTAAATTTGTCGAAGATGTTAGATTTCGTTTGTTGTTCGTCTCTATTGGTTTTAATTTGACGGTCTTTCCTCGTCTGTGGACGATTCGATCTGAAACGGTCTTTAGAGTGGAAATTAGATTCCTTTAGGTCGACTTTAACGCTACACTCGCTTATTTTAACTCTGTCCTTTTCATCTGATCTCTTTTACGAGCTATCTATCCATCTCTGTTCCCCTTCGAACGTCCGTAACCACGGCACTCACTACTCACTAGAAATCCCTTTGACGTGAATTCTGTGCATTACCGACGCTGACGAGCGAGGCCCTAACTTCATTGTTGTTTCAAAGGCTCTTCTCTCTCCCTATCTCTCTCGATTTCATCTGAGAGGATGAGAAAGTGATAAAGGGGTGATAGAGAGAACCGACCTATCCTGGACATCCAGATATATAGGTCAAATGAGGATGGAAGCGTCGTAGTCGATCTAAGGTATAAGACTGAAGAGAGCACTCAAAGAAAAGTACTTCTTTTCTACTTCAAAGTATCTATTTTCGAGTTGAGCTGCCTACAACTCACTTGCTTTCCAGGGTAATCAATGAAACGTACCAAGCTCCTGCTCTCTAACCTGGTCACTAACATTGTCACTTGTCGTCCCGAAACGCTGATCCGCTTGACCAACTCCTCTATTTGAAGCTTCGAAAAACTGGGACGAATTTCACACTCTATGGGTACCTAACTTGTCGTTCAATTAGACTCGTGAAATTTCACTATACTCGGTTCTTAAAAAGACCGTTGTTCAAGAATAAATCTTCTAAAAATAAAATAATAATTTAGGATTTTATGCGAAGAGATTTGTTTTATTTATTTTTTAACATGACTGGGAGAAAGTATTATTCGTGGCTACCCATTTTTTTTATATAAAAAAGGGTCACGAGTATGATTTTACTCTGTATCATCTAAACACCTTAGTTCTTACAGCTAGATTAACTAAGTAGAAATAATTAAAATTTTTATTAAAACTTACAAAATTCGATTAGTCGGTCCGTTTTGTAGCCAGGACTATTTTCATGCATTCCCACATTGTATTGATTTTATAATAGAAGTTACCAATATGTTTTTGTAAAACTTACTAATTGCGTTAATTGCTATCACTATTTGTCCAGTTTAGTTATTACAAAAAATATATATTTTTTCGACATAACGGGGAATAGTTGTATTAAACACTATTTCAATATCTTAATTAGAAACTGATGAATTTTTTCATCCGTACATGATTAAAATAGTAATTCCAATATTGAAAAAAATGTTAAATTCATCATTCTATCTATTTTATTTCGGTTAAAGTTGATGGAAACTTTCTTCTTAGGTTAGAATTGTTTAGGAGAAAAACTTTTTTAATTATGGTTTTTCAAAATGTGACAAAGGATGATAATTGTTGACATATTTTTCATTACAAAGTGCACAACAGTTTACAAATATACTTTAAAATTACCATGATTTAATTCTTGTCATTTTGATGAAGAACAAAAGCAAAATTTTAAATAATCAATGTATGTGACGATTTCAAAACGATTCAAAACAGTTTTTTAATTACACGAAATATTATATATGAAAATAAAATAATTACTTTTCTCAAACTAAATGAATTTGATCAATTTTACAAAAAAAAAACTAGTAGCATACTTAGTTCCATAGACTTTTGAGCATTGGTAAGTTTTACAAAATTTTTGGTACTGCTTACTAAAAATAAATAGTTGTGACCTTTTAGTCAGCACAACTAATAGGATTTCTCTCAGTGTGTTTTTAGATTCTATTTTGAATTTTAGTTGAAACAATTTTATTCCCTCCATTAAATTGAAAATAAGGTAAATGTCCCAGTAATCGGTATCTTAGTTTCAGTAATCGGCACACAAGTAATCTGACATTTTATTGGATTATCATTGATTTTGAGAATTTTTTATAATCCATTACTAAGTTACTAAGTTACTAAGTCGCACTATCAGTTGTTGTAAAATACTTCAATTAAAATCGTTTTTCAGTACTATATCAAATTTCAAAAGTAAAATGACGATCACTGGTACACCGATGATTACTGGGTCATCTACCTTAGATTCATATAAAATTTTTATAGAATTTTATTTGGTTCTGACGGTTTCTGTTGATCTACTAAATAGAAAATCTGTTGGGTTTTACTTGGAATTTACATAACAATATTACACTTTTTCACATGGAATTTCTTTATCTTTAGTTCCATTGATCAATTAGTGGAGAGTAAATAAAAGTGACAATAAAAATTGGTAGAACACTATAATTTTGTAACAGGCTAGAACATAGTAGTAATTAATTTTTAAAATTCGCTAAAAGTAAAATTACTCAGAATAGGATTGACAATTTCTGCAATTGAAAATTGTTCAACCTACTTATAATTTAATCACTGTCATGATGACAAGATTCATCAAGTTTGATACGGTCTCGCGAACCTTTTCTATGGAAATGAAAGCTTTGTCAAAACGTTGTGAACCAAAGCATTTCCCCGACAAGAACACATTGAGATTTTTAATTACTTGAGTTCCTTTAGAAGTCGGATCTGACTTCTATCCCATTCGATTTTCACAGTTTTCTTTTTTCATTTTTCTTTCCTTCCTCATACTAATACTTTTTCTCGTTATTCATAACGATATATTGAGAAAGTTTTTATGCTCAACTTCCAACGGAGAGAAACTATTGTCACACTCTTATTTTTGTCAGATGCATTGCTCCAGAATATATTCTTCATTTCTTCTTGTTTTCGTACATCTTTTTACGGGTATATTTCCAACGTTTGTAGTATTTTTATTCTCTCCAAACATAATGAAAGTTTGGAATAACCTCTCTTATACAGCATTATGTTCTAAAAGAATCAACTTCAGATAAAGTTTTGCTGCAAGAAAGAGGAAGTTGAAAAACCTTATGGTCTCTTTTACTTCGTTTCATTTTCTTGTCAGTGAATAGACAATAAACTTAGAGACAGGATCGATATGTACTCGAGTTTGCCTCAGGCTCTGGAGTTTTTTCAACTTTAGTGAAATTATTTTTCTACCTTTTATCGCACATTTCATCTTCTATGGGTGTACGTAAAAACGAAAAAGTTTTTTAATACAGCAAGAACGGGTTCACTTTAAACTCTCTCAATCAAGGAATCAATTAACTCGAGTATGCATACATATACTTTTCCGACATTTTTATTCACCGAGAAATTCATAGCTCGAGCATCTTCAGTTTTATTCAAATTCTGAGACATTTAATTAATCAGCAAGTTCAAGCAATAATTAATTTTCATCTGTAAAATGAAGTTAAGAAATAATGATTATAATTTCAGAAGCATTGAAAAATTTTAATTACAGTGACAGATTAATCTATAAAATTAAGGAAATATGTGTTGGAGATTTTTATTTTACAAAAATAGTAATGTTTATAAAATTCAAATAAATGGATTTCTTTTTGAGAGAGAATGAAAATAGGTAAACATAAAATCTTGAACTTGAGCAATGGAAGAAATCGCATTGAAAGAAGCTTTGTAAACTTTCTTTTCAGACGCACCGCCGATTCTTCTGTACTCGTTTATAGAGCAGACTCTACAGCCTGGACCTGCAGTCTCGTTGAAGTGCTCAGCCGCAGGGAACCCCACCCCTCAAGTATCCTGGGCTCTAGATGGTTTCCCTCTGCCTACTAACGGAAGGTAATTCGTCGATCCCTCCTCTTTCGAGTTTTATCTTAGGAAAGAAAATCTCTAAGCCCTTTTCTCCAAGGAGTAAAAATAAAAGAAATATCCCCAGAGGATTTCCGATTATTCTTTCGGACTTGGAAAAATACGAGGTCGTAAAAAGAGATCTCAAATTCACGATGACGAGTCCACAATTTATAATTAAAACGTAATTTCCGGGGGCAGTATTCCTAGCGGCATCTGGCGTCGTAGCCACATCGCTGAGATGCAACGCAATTTCATTTCCAATTTCAATTTCGATGGGTGCAAATGAAGCAAACGCAAAGATATTTATTGTGAAACGAGTAACGATGTATATTGTTTAAGGAGCATAACGTAGTGACTATATATTGATATAATGGATGCGAGAGGGCGAAGAGTTTCCACCGTTTAACGATCAATTTCAGAAGAATCCCTGTTTCATTACTTCCAACTTCTGACCTCTCTTGAATCATACTTGCATCAGAGTCGATCGTTATTGTTTCTCGACTCTTTTTTTAAATTATTTTGCTTTATACTCCAGTATATGACTCGTTACTTACTTTTATATCCCAGAAAAAGGAGCCATTTGTGCTCCTCGGGTTATTGCACACACAAAAACTGGTCTTTAGAAAGTCGTTATTAAAAGTATTAATAATGCTTCATAAAAGAAATATGTTGGTTTTCAAAAAAGCAAATAAGTTTCTAGGGCTTGCTAGATATTTTGATAAAGACCCGTGTGGAAATAGGTTTTGGCTCTAATATAACGCAAACTAATCGTATTGAATTCTAATCCGGTCCTAATCAGACGAACTGGACTGACCCTAAGCGCTTTTGTAACATAATATTTCTATCAAGTGAAACCAGTCTCATAAGTGGACCAAGTTTGACTGTAAAATCTGGTACTTACAAATTTACAAATCATAGAAAATTAGTTTGGGTCAATCCTGGGCCAAGTCGGACCGCCTAGTTTCCCTGGAGGACACGGCACAATTAGATCTGGGTCAAAACTTAATCTAGACTGCCATAACATTTTTTTTTAAAATTATTTTATTATTATTATTATTATTAGTTTAAAAAAATATAAATTTCTTCAGTAACGAGAAACTTATTAATTTAATTGATTTAGAAAAGTCTATAGTCACTAATTTATTCCAATTTAGATTTACTCCTTTTGACCTTAAATTAACAGTACTCTCTAAATCTGAATCAGTCAAATTTTCACTGATTGGATCAGTGATTTGCCTTTTCACTGATTGATCAGTGAACAAATATTTTTCACTGTCAAACCAGTCAATTTTCACTGAAATAATCAGTGAAATTTGACTGATTCAAATTTAGAGAGTAAATATAAAAACTTTTTTATTAGATTCCTATGATTTTCAGAAAATAAAATTTAACGTTTAAAATATTAATTGTGATATAAAGTAAATGTTCTGCACAATGAAAAAGGAAACATTTTTTTAAAAAGTTCAATAAAATATGACTAAAGATAAAACTTTATTCAAATGCTCTAATTTTTTTATTTCAACTTTTGATATTTTGTAAACAGACGTTTTAATAACCGACAAGAGGGAAATGGATGATTGAATTTAAATGTAAATAAATTTTAATAAACAATTCAAATAATAAGTATCATTGTGTTTTTTTTCAATTGCGATTTATCATAGCATTTCGTAATTGTGGATATAAATTTTATGATCTTTAGGTTTGTGATAGGACAGTATGTTACGGTCCATGGTGACGTAATTTCCCATGTCAATATCAGTCACGTTATGGTCGAGGATGGTGGCGAATATTCCTGCACTGCTGAAAACCGAGCTGGCAAAGTGACGCACTCGGCACGATTGAATGTTTATGGTAAATTAATTAAATTCCATTCACAAAATATAATGGTATTGGGTTGTCCCAGAAGTAATTGTAGATTTCACATATCAATGTCTTTGACCATCTTTTTGAATGGCTTCTTACAATGTCATGATTTTTTTCTTCTGGGATTTTTTAGCTGTCACTTTTAGCTTGCTTTACAAGCAAATTGCACATAATTTCGTTTACAGTTATTAGTTTGGCATTAACTTTAAGATGGAATGTAGAAACGAGCATTTTCGTCATATTTTGCTATTTTATTTCCGTAAAGGAAAGAACGCAGCACAGTCTGTTAAAAAGTGTCGAAATTGGCTTGATAAATTCCGTTCTGGGGATTTTACACTCAAAGATGAGCAACGTTTAGGTCGGCCAAATGAAGTTGATGATGACCAAATTAAAGCCATAATTGAATCTTCATGTAACTGTGCGAGAGATTGAAGAAATATTTCAAATACCAAAATCAACAATCGACAGTCATATACAACGTCTTAGACTCGTTAAAAAAAACTTGATATTTGGATTCCACATGAATTGTAAGAAATTCATTTAACAAAACGCATTAACGTTTGTGATTAAGGTAGTTCGATCACGAAAATTAGACCTCAGGCAAAAATAGATAATTTGGCTTTCAAGAATAGCAATATTACTATTGAAGGGATAATTTGAAAAAGAAAAGATTACTTTTCATGACAAAAATTTTAAACACAAAAAAATAATTTTATTAATAAATTTTATTTTTGCCCAAACTTATTTTCTTATCACTCCGAGCCAAATTTTTAAAAATGATGCGATTCTAATAAATCACGGTTCATTTTTTTAGGAAAAAGATTCTCTACAACTTGACCGTTTCCAATTTTTGAAAATGAACTCTTTAATGGCTGAATATATAAAAAAACAATTTTTCAAAACAAAATTTTTATAGAGAAATCGCTGTATTTGATAATAATTAATTGAATTTCAAAAATTAGAAACGGTCATGTTGTATAGAATGTTTTTCCTAAAAAAATGAATCGTGCTTTATTAGAATCGCATCATTTTTGAAAATTTGGCTCGAAGCGATAAGAAAATGAGTTTGGGCAAAAATAAAATTATTTTTTTGTGTTTCAAATTTTTTTCATGAAAAATAATCTTTTTTCTTTCAAATTAGCACTTCAATAATAATATTGCTATTCTTGAAAGCAAAATTATCTATTTTTGCCTAAGGTCTAATTTTCGTGATCGAACTACCTTAAACGTAATGAATTCGATCCTTATTCGGAACGAATCATCACTGGTGATGAAAAATGGATTGTTCACAATAACTTTGTTTGAAAACGATCATGGTCCATGCGTGACGAACCACCACAAACAATATCGAAAGTTGAATTGCATGAAAAAAAGATTATGCTGTCTGTTTGGTGGGATTGGGAAGATGTGGTATTTTTTGAGCTCCTTCCAAGAAACCAAACGACCAATTCGGATGTCTACTGTCGTCAGCTGAACAAATTGAACGCAGCGGTCAAAGAAACACGGCCAGAATTGGTCAATCATAAAGGTGTAATTTTTTACGATGACAACGCTACACAACACACATCTTCAGCCACTCGCCAAAAATTATTAAGGCTTGGTTGGGAAGTGATGTTACATCCACCATTAACCCTTGGCCTTGCACCATCAGATTACTATTTATTTCGATCTTTACACAACTCCTTGAATGGTAAAACTTTCAATGATGATGAAGCTGCGAAATCGCACTTGGTTCAGTTTTTGCCGATAATAACCAGAAGTTCTATGATCGTGGAATCATGAAGTTATCAGAAAGGTGGCAAGAGGTCATTGAACAAGATGGAAAATATTTCATTAATTAAAGTTCATTCCTTGTATTTGAAAAATGTGTTTAATTTGTATGAAAAAATCGGCAATTACTTCTGACACAAGCCAATATTAGAGATAAAATAAGTACACTACGTGTCATAAGTTATATTTCACTTGTTGTTTAAACCATTGTCGAAGTGTCTTAATTTTAATAATAATAAGTCAAACATTTTTTTTATAATGGCATGAATGTTATTAAGATTTTTTATTTAATGATCCCAAGTTGAAGGCAAAATGTTAAGTTTATAAGAATATATTACAAAAAACGTAAAATTTCGATTTTCATAGGAAAAGTGTTATCAACCCTAAAAGTAATTAACATTTAAAAAAGTTTTTGGTCTTGTTTTCAAGGTAAGTTTTCATACACTGAAAAAAATGGTTAGTAAAGCCAACTACTTGGGTTTGTAGAATATGCATCAGCTATTTTATTAGTTAGCACAACAATTTTTTTTTGTTGGTATTACTACCCAAGTTCTTGTGATAAAAATTGAGATAGTAACACCAAGTTGTTGTGCTAACTAATAAAATAGCTGAGGCATATTTTACAAACCGAAGTAGTTGGTTTAACTAACCATTTTTTTCAGTTTAGTAATTTGTTTTATGTGCCTCTGGCGCGTAAACTTTTTTTTCGCTACAGAGGAATGTAATGTAAAAATTGAACTGCGCATGCGCCTATAGCCATGCAGCGGAGCACAATCTTCTTCTTATTTTTTTTCTTCTTCGTACAGCGTTAACACCCTACTGACAAAGCCTTGTACATTTGAACTGCGCATGCGTCTATTGAAATCCATTACTACTACACAAGATAAATAAAATCAAAATGGCACCAAAGTCACATAAAATAGAATACGTGCCAATTCACATAATTCGGGAAATTACGAGACTCGCGACAATGCTCGCAGGATTGATCGAGCCTCGGCTTCGTCTCGGCTTTGTCTCGGCTACACCTCGACTACGCCTCACCTACGCCTCAACTATGCCTTGGCTTCGATCTCCTGCGAGCATTGTCGCTCGTCGCGTAATAACCCTCATTAGGCGCCTAGGCACGTAATATACTAAACTGTTCAAGATGTTTTCAGAACTTTTTGCTAGATTTTACCTTGGGATCAAACATGATGAAAAGTAGTCGTAAAATTTAAAAAATATGTAGCTTCTTATAAGAATTTTTTATAATTCAATGTATATCATATTTTAATAGAATTTAGAAATCTTTATGAAAATATTGATATTTTGTATTTAATTATATTATGTATAGAGTACATTCTTTATTTTAAATGTTACGGAGTTATCGTACCGTGTTTGACCCCAGAGTAGAATCCAGGAAAAAATTCTAAGAACATCTTCATTAGTTAGCAAAGGACGATGAAGACTTACCTTCGAAACGAGACTAAAAACTTTTTAAAATGTTAATTATTTTTAGAGTTAATAGCATTTTCCTAAAAAATCAACATTTGACCTTTTTTGTAATATATTCTTATAAAATTACCATTATGCCTTCAACTTGTGATCATTAGATAAAAAATCTTATTAACATTCATGCCATTATCGAAAAAAAATTTTTAACTTATTTTTATTAAAATTAAGACACTTCGACAATGGCTCAAACAACAAGTGAACTTAAGGTAGTTGTCGTGCCAAAATCAGTCTCTGGAAAAAGAAGTTTTTCTATGATTTCAAGACTGAAAATTATATCATCAGCCGTGTCATATGTAAGGAAAGACACTTTTTTTAATGAAAAAATTTAAAAATTACGAAAAATAATTTTTTTAATAATGTTTTTTGTAATAGGATTTTTCCTTACTATCGCTTCTTACCAATTTTCTGAAAATTATTGAAGTTTCTTAAATCATAGCTTATTTTTTCGGGGAAAATATTCTCTACAACTTGACCGTTTTCAATTTTTGAAAATAAATTCTTTAATGGCTGAAATCATTAAAAATCAATTTTCCAAAACAAAATTTTTATAAACAAATTGCTTTTTTGATAATAATTGATTCATTTTCAAAAATTGGAAACGGTTAAGTTATAGAGAATATTTTCCCCGAAAAAATAAGCTATGATTTAAGAAACTTTAATCATTTTCAAAAAATTGGTAAGAAGCGATAGTAAGGAAAAATCCTATTACAAAAAACATCATTAAAAAATTATTTTTCGTAATTTTTAAATTGTTTCATTAAAAAGAGTGTCTTTCCTTACATATGACACGGCTGATGATATAATTTCCAGTCTTGAAATCATAGAAAAACTTCTTTTTCCAGAGACTGATTTTTGGCACGACAACTACCTTAAAGTTTTGACCGGTAGTGTATTATAAAATATCTAAAACGTAAATTTGTTCTAAAATCTTTTAAACATCATGATGCATATGTATGAAATAAGTAATTCATCTAATATTCCAGGGCTCCCATACATTCGCCTCATCCCAAAAGTAACAGCCGTCGCAGGTGAAACTCTACGTCTAAAGTGTCCAGTAGCCGGCTACCCAATCGAGGAAATAAAATGGGAACGTGCAGGACGTGAACTGCCAGACGACCTTCGTCACAAGGTTCTTCTTGATGGAACGCTAGTGATATCCAGTGTACATAAGGAAGTAGACACAGGTGCCTACACCTGTTGGGCTAGAAACAAACAAGGCCACAGCGCCAGAAGATCCGGTGAAGTTGCAGTAATCGGTAAGATCTCTTCTCCAAACCCCCATAGACACTTATTTACAGGTTTTCTTTTTCCGTTTCGGATCCAGCAACATCCAAAGGAATGAAGGACTCAAGAAAAGAAATAGAGAATTGAATAAATTCTTTACATTTTCTCTTATCAGATATTATGATAATGATAAGAGATTCTAAGAGATGAAACAACAATCTAGCGATTTTTACAGAGTAGCAGGAGGAGCCAGAGGATCCGGATCGAAGATCTAGCCACGATTGGATTTTATTCTTAATCTGCTCACGCGCTCTTCTTGTTCTTATATTTCAGTTCCTCCTAAAATTAGCCCATTCACGGCAGATCGTGACCTTCATCTTGGTGAACGCACGACTCTAACTTGCTCCGTAACCAGGGGCGATCTACCTCTATCGATTTCATGGTTGAAAGATGGCCGTTCTATGGGACCATCGGAACGTGTTACCATCACCAATATGGAGCAGTTCAGTAGCATACTGATGATAGAAAGTTTATCTCCAGATCACAATGGGAACTACTCGTGTGTGGCCCGTAATCTAGCTGCTGAGGTATCACACACGCAGCAACTTGTGGTTCATGGTAATCCTCCTCTAGGCCCCAAAATATGCCCGACACCCTCGCCGCCCACTTTTGCGTGTCAGAATGCACCACAATGAGCGTGTTTAAACCGCCTATTGTCTCTTACGAATCTTACTATTATACATATTTATCTATTATATATTATATCATGAGGTTAAAGCGATACATGGAAGGCAGCGATTATTACTCTGCATGCTCAGATTCTTTAGTTTGCCTGCTACTTGGTTATCTGTGAATTCATATGGAAAAGCAATTTGAGCCTGGAACGCTTCTAGATCTTAGATAATATGTACATAAATCTGCATCTCAATTTCGTCAGATTATATCAATCTTTATTTCTTAATCGTCCTTTTTATTACGATGTTCGAAAGAATCATGTATGTCTTTCTCTTTCACACTTTTAATATTCTCGTCGAGTGTTTAGTTGAACGCATGGATGTTTTTTCGATTTATGAGACAGTTTCTTATTGACGGGATTCATATATAATATATTTATTTAATAATCGGATAATTGGTCTTTTTTCCTATTTGGTTTATATTTTTTATTCTATACTATATTTGGAATGTATAATTACTTTTTATTTGCGGATTTTATATATTTTGTTTTATACGCGTGCAAATTGTATTACTTTTATTTTCGGATTCTTTATGTTTTTCAGAAAAAAGTGATTTTATTTCGCAGTTTTACTTATAACACTATAAATTATCTTCACTACCATGTTACGCTGACCTTAAAATTAATGCCGTTCTGAACGTCCAAGTCGCGATGTACACATATGCATATTATATCTGATGGTATGTAATTGTATATTGTACAAGAGACCTGGGGATCTGAAATTGGATGACTCGCGCTTAGCGTGACTCACTTTCATGCATGACATCCTTCGTGATCTTTTAGCTTGTAAGATGAAACGTTCATGTTGTTTTTTCTCTCCTGAGAGACTTTTTCGATGAAAATTACATATTTATATAGAACAATATTCAACGATTCTATAAATTTTTTATATATTCAATTATAATTGTATATTGGTTGTATTAAAAGACAGCACAGACGTTTAAGAGCAAATCAAGAATGCTGGCTCCAACCTTGAGTGACTGAGTTATATTTATGAATGTGTAATAAGCAGTTCGTTTACTTATAAAGGGCGGCAGGGCTTTTGTTCGAGGCGGGGCCACCCTCTCTCTCTCTCCTCTAAATTGCTACGTTACTGCCTCTACTGTACATATTTACATCTACATATTATATAAATATATATATATAAACATACATTAACGTACTACTATTGCTACTACTATACTATATTACTATTACTATTATTACTACTATTACTACTGTCTCATATTACGTATATATTTATATATATACATATATATTACATATATATATATATAACCTGGTACGGTTCTTGCGTTTTGTGCCATCTTTTTCTCGCTCTCACGTATGGTTCTCTCTTCTCTCTTGACCTTTTCCAGTACCCCCTATAATTGAGCCATTTACCTTCCAAGAGGGACTTTCCGAGGGGATGCGGACGCGGACGGTGTGCGGGGTCGCGGCGGGTGACCCACCTCTTACCATTTCCTGGCTCAAAGATGGCCAATCCCCTTTTCCTTTGCCACCAAAATTGGCCTCCGTCGCTAATATCTCCCAGCTGGATCCCTACTCGAGCCTTCTCAGTATTTCAAACCTCGCGGCCGAGCACTCCGGTGATTACACCTGCGTCGCCGCGAACCCCGCCGCCGAGGTCAGGTACACGGCCAAGCTCCAGGTAAAAGGTAACTAGTTGATCGCCGACCCTTTTCCTCCAATTGCCTATCAAAACATATCGTAATTTTTTAAAATCCTAACAAAACCTAACAAATTAGCCTATCATTCACCTTTTCCGGTAGATCCTCTCCAACTTATTTATCAAGATTCTCGAGGATATTCCATCGGCAAATCTTTGCTTACACTTAGCAATGCTGTGTTTATGATCTAGCAAAAATTTTCTTTCGTCACTGTATGTCACTTTGTTGTCATGATAACGGATGCCAGCTTCAGCAATAGCCAATGATATATTTAGAACACTCCTCTTATAAGTTACAATAGCTGCTAGAAGGTACTTGGGCTCTCGCGAATGTATCACTTCACACATACGAGCTAGTGCAAACTTTGTCGATGGAATTATAATTTCACAAAAATCTATTTTTATTATAATCTTCATTTTTCATTTTATTTTTATGATAATAATCAGAACGTTGGAGTTGGAATCTTTCCCTGAAATCATCTCTTCCTTTTCTTCTCGCCTCATCATCACGCTTTTATCTCCAATCACTGGATCAGTCATACCTTTTCTAGGATGTGATACTAATTTTATTATCGATTTACCTAATTTCAATATTATTTTGCAAAATCATAACAAAACTGCAATAGGGACTAAAGTACAGAGATTTTGACTATATGTTAATGTTGATAGATAAAAACAATCCTGGAAAAGGAACATTCTCCTTAAAATAGAGCCTTTTCCCAAAACCTGGCCCCAAACACTGTGTGTATTACATTTACGTTGCTTTGGCTCTCTGGGAATGCGTCGGTATCTCGTGGACCCCGAGGTTTGCTTGACTTGACCGAATCATAAGGTAACAGTTGCACCTTTTTATTTTTATCGTTCAACTTTTTTCTCTTACAAACCTGATGCGTTGCTGATATGATATCTGTTTTTGCACGTTTTTTCTCTAAATTTACAATTTAGTAGTTTTTGTTGATTGTTGATCGAATTGTTGTTATGATTACGAGCACTTTTATACATATACTCATTCTCACGACCGTCTCACCGACCCTTGGCTGGCTCTGCTGGACACAATTGGAAGAGAACCCTTTATTCTCTTTTGCATGATTTCTTGCTGTATGAATCTTACACTATTTTTCTCTTTATATTTACAATCACTCTCTCTTTTATTAATATATCTTTTTATTTTCTACTCATTCCTATATGCCAAAACGACGATGCGCAATTTTTCTTGATCTACTTATTCTGAATAAAATTTTTTTCAAATTCTTAATATTCTGTTTCAAAAGCTACTAATATATAAAGGAAAATAAAAAAGTTGAGAAACTAGTCAAAGATAAAACTGTGAAAGTATATTTTAAATCGTAAAAGGAATATTCAAGTAGATAATATTTATACCAGAAATTTTGATATGATTAAAATTAAATTCTTTTCTTAAAGATGACTTGTAAAAAATGGGGCTGTAAATGAATTAAAATAAAGGAAAAAATAAGCGCTCGCCATTTTGGTTTCGCCATATTGGCGAGGTAGGCTAGTAGTACGTATATCTGAAATCATATTCGTATTTATAAAACTAGTCGTTAGTTGCGGAGACTAATATTATATATTATTCGGCTTCCTCAAATATATCCTTCGCGCTCGGCCTGGGCATCAATAATCCTAAACCCTTTTGATCCTACCCTGCGCCTAATTTGCCTTTTCAAGAGTTCTACTTGTACACGCCAAGTAAACCAGATACTTACATATTTCTATATTGTATTACATATTACACGTGTCACAAAGGACGTTATTTTCGTCTTGTAAAACGTTGAATTCCTTCTCACAGTATCTAGCTTGTGCAGCGTTTTTTTTTCACAACCGTAAAAGTAGAACCCGCCAATGGACTACCTTGAAAACCTGAAATTTTGCCAACTTCACACGGGAGGTCTCACCACAATAAGATGAATCTTCCCCCATCGAATTTGCATTTGTTACAATGAACCAAATGTGAAAAATTCTTTCATTCATCTAGAGATCTCCCGTGTCGATTGAAATCCTACTTACCTTTTTGAATCCATCTTCTATCAAACCTTTTCATTTATCATTCTTTACTTATCATCAATCTTGAAATGTTCAATAATTCAAATTTTTATCTTGCATAAATTCAAAGTTTCAATTTAGTTAAACTTGAGTCAATATAATTGATGTGGATTACATTTTTTGTTATTCTTTTCAACCGTTTGGCACAAAATATTTGGAAAATATCTTTGGAATATCCTTAAATGGTTGTTTAGACTAAAATTTGTTTATTCACTGATCCACTATAATTATATTTTATTTAGTTAGAAAATAGTTGTAAAATTGAAATATATTTCAAGCATGTAATTATGTAAAATTACATCAACATGGAGAAAAATTAACGATAGTCATGTTAACCCTCTATGGGCCGAATTTTTTTCTTAAATATCAAAAAATGTATGCATTTACTTTGATATTTCAGGTTGATGATGCTGCCAATTGTCATCAATATTGTTATTAATTATCTCAGAGATTATAAAGGGTCCGCCAATTAAGATGCAGTAAACGTCAATTTGACAGCGACGTTATTTTTTTTTTTATATCTCTATATCCATTTATTAGTTGAATGTTTACAATATATCACTATGGTGCCATATTCAATTAACGGCAGTTGGCAATTTCCCGCGCCTGATGAAATTTGGTCATTTTCATGCCCCTAAATCTTGGAGTCTACTACACCTATTAACTTGATTTTTTTATATTTTGTCAAGAATTGAATAATGAACAACTTTGACCATGGACATTTTTTTATACAAACTTGGAGGAAATACAGTAGATCTGGAAAATTGTTGAAAAATGCCATTTTTGAACATTGGGAAGAATTCTGTCTCCTTACCGCTGTAATTGAAAAAACACAAAACCCATGGCCAAGGTTGTTCATCACTTAATTCTTGACAAAATTAAAAAAAAATCAAGTTAATAGGTGTAATAGACTCCAAGATTGAGGGGCATGAAAATGACCGAATTTCAGTAAGTCACCGGTCACAAGAGTTGGGCATTTTTTTTATGGGGGTTCTTGAAGAGTAAAGTTTACGTCAATAAACCAGCCACAATTCATGACCTCAAACATAACATTATCACCGAAATTAGGGCCATCGAAAAATTAATGTTGGGAAATGTTATCGAAAATTTTGACCATCGTATTGACGTCTGCCGAGCTAGCCGTGGTGAACATTTGAGCGATATAATTTTTCACACATAAATGGCATAGATGTATGCTCGAAATAAAATAGTGAAAATTATTCGATTCATACTTAAACTTGTTTTAATTTGCGTTTACTTTACTGCGTCTAAATTGACGGGCCCTTTATAATTAAAACATATATGTCATCTTGTGAAAAAACTAAAATTATTTGGTAAAATGTCGATATATTAGCATGTGACCTGAAAGTTACACGGGCCCATAGAGGGTTAACCAGAAATTTTTGATTTATACATTAAGTCATTAAATTCACGTCTGAATTTTATTATAATTGTCAAATAGTCAGTTAATGTAACGAAAATCGATCGTTCAGTTACTTTTACAGACTATGTCAGTTGTTTTATACAACAAACGAACCCTTCAGTTAGATTAACTAAACTGCCTTCATATTCTAAATTGAATTGTGTTTTTTCTCACTGTAAAAAATGCTTGGAATTAGTTACATGAATATGGCTGATGTTTTTAGACAACTCAACAAAATATTTTTGACGGAGTAAAATAACTTTAAACTATTGAATAAAGATAATACATTGCAAAGATTAATTTAACAAGGACCCACTTTTGAATGTAATTGGAAAGAATGTTTATTTTAATTATTCATCGATAATTAAACATCATTTTCAATAATTTAAGTTGAATTTATTATAAGTAGATGACAAATATCACTAAAATTGCAAAAAAATTCTAAAATATCAAAAATAATTAATTTTTTATCATGTACTCTCTAAATCTTAATCAGTCAAAATCTACTGGTTATCAGTGAAATTTCACTGATTCAAATAGCTAAAAGTAGGTTACTGCGAATCAGTCAAATTTCACTGATTACTTCAGTGAAAATTAACTGATTTAACAGTGGAAAATATTGTTTTCTCTAATTTAAGAGTGAGAAATAACTGATATAACAGTAAAAAATATTGTTTTCACTGATGATTCAGTGAAAAGGCAAATCACTGATTCAATCAGTGAAAATTTGACTGATTCAGATTTAGAGAGTACCTCTTTATTTTTCATATTATTTATTAACCCTAACAATAAAATAAATTTAAAAATAATTAAAATTATTAATGTCCTAAAATGAACAATGTTTTGAATTTTTCTCTAATTTTAAAAAGATTCGGCAATTTTCCTCAAGTGATATTGAATTTCTTTAGAGTATCTTTTGAATATCCAAACATCCATCTGGGATATCTCAAGGATAATTTCGTGCTTTACGGTCAGTTCCAAACAATAAAATATACTCTCAGTAAAATTGAGTTTGCTTTTATCTTGGTATAATCGATGTTGAAAACGAGCTTGTCGTTGGCGTAATTAATAATTGAAAGCTCACGTGCTTTACAGCTTTGAGCTTTTTTAATGTTTTTGTGCTCTCCTTATTTATAAAAAAAATAAATAAAAGCAAAGTTAACATCGTTTATCATCCACGCGGTCCCATGCTTTTGAATCCTTTTCTCTTAAAAAAAAATTTGTAAAATCGCTAACGACCAGTAAACTTCTTTTGTAAGCCTGTGATGGAGTTTTTAAAGTTGAGTGATTTGATTTCCAGTTCCACCTCGATGGATTGTCGAACCCACTGATATCAGTGTTGAGAGAAATAGGCACGTGGCTTTACACTGCCAAGCACAGGGGGTCCCCACCCCTACCATCGTTTGGAAAAAAGCAACCGGTAATATATTTTTCTAAAACTTTTAATTTTATCGATATTTGCATTATTTTAGACTTTTTCATCTATTTGATTCTAGGCAGAAATTAAAACTTTTCAGATTCTTATTGATATAAATTTGATGGTAAAGTTTTAGAATTCAAAATAACGAATTTTAAATGAAAAATATCCAAAGCAGATTCTAGAATAAAATACGTTTTCTATTTTCTTAGAAACTTCTATCGCACATATCATCACTTTCACATCAAACTTGTCTTTTGTAACTCAAAAAATCCTTTCCCGAAAATCTTACAGATCCATCATATTGTATTTAGAAATTCCTACTTTGAATCCAGAGACCTGAAAAATCCTTAAAGACAAGATGTGAAATGTCTTTCAAATTATCTCAAAAAAGTAAATCTTATTAAAATACTACACTAAAATGAATTAGATCTCAGGCAAAAATAAATAATTTTTCTTTCATGAATCGCAATTTTATTATTGAAGAGATCATTTAAAACAGGAAAGATTATTTTCCAAGAAAAAAATTTGAAACTCAAAAATAATTTTATTATTATATTTTATTTTTGCCCAAACTTTTTTTCCTATCGCTACAAGCCTAATTTTTAAAAATTTTGCAATTTTAATAAATCATGGATCATTTTTTCAGGAAAAAGAGGCTGTAAAACTATACCGTTTCTAATTTTTGAAAATTAATCAATTATTATCAAATTCAGCAATTGGTTTATGAAAATTTTGTTTTGGAAAATAATTTTTTAATTGTTTCAGCCATTAAGGAATTTATTTTCAAAAATTAGAAACGATCAAGTTGCAGAGAATCTTTTCCCTAAAAAAAAATCTTTCTACAGAAAGTGTTTTTTACAGAAAATACAAAGATTTCATTTAATCGGGAACCAAAATTCGGAAGATATTTTCCGATTCTGGTTTTTAATTTAAATAGATCTTTATATTTACTGTAAAAAACACTTTCTGTAGAAAAAATTTTTTGTATTGATGAAACCGACTCATTTATTGAAATCGCATCATTTTTAAAAATTTGGCTCGAAGCGATAAGAAAATAAGTTCGGGCAAAAATAAAATTTATTGATAAAATTATTTTTGTGTTTCAAATTTTTATCTTAAAAAATAATATTTTCTCTTTTAAATGATCCCTTCAATAAAAATATTGCTTTTCTTGAAAGCAAAATTATATATTTTTGCCTAAGGCCTAATTTCTGTGAGTGTACTACCTTAAAGAGTAATATTTTTCTATATTTATAAGAATTTCAACGATCCGTGAAAATGGGAAAATCAGGAGTTGAGGTTCTTGATAGAACTTTGGTTTATTACTCTCAACATCACTTTCCAGAATTTATTGGTTATCGAAGAAATGTAGTCTGATCAATACAGGTATTTTCCCTTAACAACCGTCTGACCATTGCTCGCTTATTCTCCTTATATTGTACGTACTTATTGGACGTGCTGCGAAGTAGAATTGGTCAAGTATAGTCAGACGGTGTGTTCCCACCATGCGATGTAAACCTCAGCGATTTATGAATTCCATTAGCGTTCACAAGACCATAATAGATATTTCTCTCTCCGATTGAATTTCCAGATATCTCGTTTATTTTGTGAACAACCTCTTTTTTAAAACCCCATTCCTTTCACTCGCCAGAAAAATTGCAACGGAATTTTGTTCGCTTTTGTCTGATTTATTGTTAGACTACTTTTTGTAAAATTTAGTGCTGGTCAAGCAATTCATTCCACGTCGAAACAAAATTATATTTTACACTAGTTTGCTTTTAGTAATTTTTCGAGGGCGGCCATTTCACTTTAGCTGATATTGAAAGCTCGGCAAAAACTCATATCAAAATAATTGATTCTATAGTATTCTAGAATAAAATCTTCTAAGAAAATTGGTAATTTAAAAATAAGAGTGATGTATAGATAAACATTTTAACGTTAACTTACTCTCATATAAAGTGTTATTTTTCACAGAAAAAAATGATTAATCAACAATTAATTTAACGTAAAAATTACTTAAGAGAAAAAAATGCTGAATAACAGGTGGTAAATCTGGAGAGTATGAAGAGTTGCGAGAAAGAGCATACACGAAACTTCTTCCAAATGGGACTCTATTGCTTCAACACGTTAAAGAAGGTCGAGAGGGCTTCTACCTTTGCCAAGCTAGTAATGGAATTGGAACTGGCATTGGAAAAGTAGTGCAGCTTAAAGTCAATTGTAAGTTTCCGACTGTTATTGCTCATGATCGCTTGCAATTCCCTTTCGAATCTTTCGTGTCTCAAACATTAATCAGATAAAACTCAACTAAAATTACAATGGATAATTATATTTAATTTTAAATCAATCCTGCATAAATTCATTTTAAAATAAATTCTTACATTGATAAACTGTTATTAATTCAAACTAACATTAATGTTCAACAGCTTCCCCATTTTTCGCGGCTCCATCTCGCCTTGTGACTGTGAAAAAGGGTGACACAGCTACACTACATTGTGAAGTTCATGGGGACAAACCCATAACTGTCACCTGGTTAAAGAGTGGTAAGATCGAACTGAATCCTTCAACAAATTACCGGTAAGGAAAATATAAAAAATCATTTTGAATAGTACAATTTAAGTTTGCATCCAGTGGTGTAGTTACCGGGGGTGTTGTAGGTGGCAATCACCGGGGCCCCAAAATTCCTAGGCCATCTATAGACTGGTCCTTCCATTTAAATTTTCTATTTTTAATTTTATTGTAAAAAATGTTCTCGAAAAATTATATATTCTTCCAGTGAATTATTATATATTTTTCAAAGCATTTCTGGAGAATTTATTTCTTTTAAAATATGGAAAAGGGTATATTATTCCTTTTAAAATATTTTACATATATATGGTAGTAAGTAAAATGGTTTTTTTACCTACTAATTATTGTATTTCTAAAAAAAATACAAAAAATGTTAATATTATTGCGTTATAAATATATTGAGATTTTTTTAGTTAGGGGGTCCCAAAGAAATTTTCCACCTGGGCCACTGTTTGCATCTCATTGTCTTGAAATAATATTATTTTGAATTTCTAATTAAATTATTAATGTATTTTTTATAGAGTAACAGTGAAACAAGAAATTACCCCTGATGGAATTGTAGCCCAGATACAAATTGCATCTGCAGAAGCTTCTGATAGTGGAGCCTATTTTTGTCAAGCTAGCAATTTGTATGGTCGTGACCAACAATTGGTTCAACTCATCGTACAAGGTAAAACCGAAATCTCTACTTTGATTTGAATAAATTTTCCGACACAGTTGTTAAAAAGAAATTAATAAATTTTAGAACCTCCCTTACCACCGAGTGGATTAGAAACTGCAATGGTTGCTAGTCGTAGCATAAATGTAAAATGGCAGCACAAAACTCAGGACACGAGTGAAGTCACCAAATATATTCTTCAATACAAGGAAGGAGAAGGTAAAAATTATTACCTTTTTCACTCAGGTACATATATAACCTTTTTATTTTTTCCGTTATACCGTAAAAGTATATGCATTATATTTGATCTATTTAAAATTTGTTTTATGCAGCTGATTTAAAGTACTTACAGGATAAATAATTATTATATTGTGATATTATATAACTGTATATTTTTCAAGAGTATTTTCCCATTTTGTGAAATATCTATAAAATACTGAGTTGATAAATGTTAATATTGAAATTCTAGGTTTATGGCAGCAACAGGAGCTGTCGGGACCTCCTCTTCCTTATGCTGCTCTCATTGATGAATTAAAACCAGCCACTAGGTATACAATTCGGGTAATTGCTGAAGGACCAGCTGGAAGATCAGCACCATCAGCTGAGCTCGTAGTAAGAACAGAACCTCAAAGACCTGCAGGTCCTCCCATCAATTTAGTAGCAAGGCCATTGTCTTCAACAGAAATTTTAATTACTTGGTCTCCCCCTCTTCCTGAACTTCGACATGGAGATATTCAAGGTTTCAATATAGGATACAGAGAAACGAGGTGAGAAAATAAATGATTTCTTAGTTGTTTTAGATATTTAGAATTTATTTCATTCAATAAATACATTTATTCGAATTTAATGATCCTCAGCTCTGGAAACCCATCTTATAATTTCACCTCGGTCTCTGGAGATGGTGAGGAAGGTGGAGGGGAACTTCGTCTCTCAGGACTTCGACCTTACACCAGATATACTTTAGTTGTCCAGGCCTATAATCAAGTTGGGTCTGGACCTCTTTCTGAACCTTTAAACACTCAAACTTTAGAAGATGGTTAGATTTGATTATAAATCATATTTACTTTAAAAATATTTGATTTTATTAACATTCGTAAACTGTTTTTTAATTTTATGTATTCTTTTTCACTTTTAGTTCCTAGCACTCCACCTGAAGACGTAAGATGTGCAGCATTAACTTCTCAGTCACTACAAATTTCATGGCAACCTCCACCAAGTTCTCAAAGCAATGGGATTATTCAAGGATATAAACTTCATTATGAACCCATCTTGGCTGAAAGTTGGCGAGGGGTAGATGAAATGGAAGTATGTACCTTATTTTGATTTATTAAATGTTCATTAATTATTTTCAAACGTTTCGACTCAGGCTGAAGTCCTCGTCAGTGAGAATTTATTTCTATTATTTTGTTAAGTAGACAAAATAACAAAAATAAATTCTCACTGATAAGGACTCCAACCTGAGTCGAAACGTTTGAAAATATGAAACCTTGAGTTTACATTTTTTCTGGACCCTAAAGCCAACTAACTACACAAAAATATCCAAATTTTAATACTAATGGTCAATATAAGTCCTGTTTATTATTATTGTTCATTAATTAATTGATCAAAACGAATAAAATAAATAATTCGGATTATACACTTTTATTAACAGGTACGAAAAACGAATGCTCTTACAACTGTTTTAACTGGCTTGAGGAAATATACAAATTACAGTATTCAAGTTTTGGCTTTTACGAGAGTTGGTGATGGTGTCTCCACTCGAATGACTTACTGTCATACCGAAGAAGATGGTAATTTTATACAATTTAAGAAATATATAACTTCTAGAGAACTTTCAAGATAATACTAAAGCTATTTCAAGTCCTTTTATTAATTAAATTTTATATTCCGATATGAAAATTTCAGTTTGCAAATAATATGATTCTGAATAGAAGCTGGCTCTTCTTCATTGATTAACAAAATTTGATAATAGTTCCAGGTAGTCCAGCGGACATTAAAGTGGTTGTTAGTTCACCACAAGCCCTTTTCATCTCATGGCTACCGCCTCTTGAACCCAATGGTATCATTACGAAGTACAATCTCTACACACGGTAGGTATTGCAATTTACTATAAATCGATAGAGATATCTACCTAGCTTCTACTTGTATATCCAAATCAGTCTATATACTAACAATAAATTAGCATTTAGTCAATAAAATTTGAGTTAAATCTTCCTTGAATAAATAAAAATTCAATTATTGGTGCTATAAAAGTAAATAAAATAGTTGGAGTACATTTTTTAATCCTCTTTAGTGTTGTTGATGGTCGTGAGGAGTTGAACCATGGAAAAAGGACACTGCCAGCTACAAGTAATTTCTTTGAGGCAACTGGTCTTCAGCAACACGTTGAGTACCAATTTTGGGTAACCGGAAGTACTCGAGTTGGTGAAGGTCAAAGCTCCAAAGTAGCAGCTCAAGTTCCCACAAATCGAGTTCCTGCAAGAATAACTTCTTTTGGTGGTCACGTAGTTCAACCTTGGAGAGGGTCAGCCACTCTTTTTTGCAATGCAGTTGGGGATCCAACAAGAGAATGGTTTAAAGGACACTCTGAACAAATTCACACAGATTCTTCAAGAAATATACAAATTATGCAAACTGGAGAACTTGTTTTGTCAAGTCTGCAAACCCAGGATGGTGGAAACTATACTTGTCAAGTAGAGAACTCCCAGGGCAGTGATAGGCTTCATTACATGCTGACTGTTCAAGGTATTTCCATTTTTATTTAACTAGATGTATCATTTTTAGATTTATTTACTTTATGAGCCTCGGAAAATTAAAATTAAATCTATTTATTCTTCTACAGTTGCTCCAAATGCCCCTGTTCTCTATGTGACGAGCTCCACCGCCAGCAGTATTTTACTTCACTGGAAATCAGGTTATAATGGAGGAGCTCCACTTACAGGATACACATTACATTATCGTACAACTCATGGAAATTTGGAAGAGCTGCAATTGTCGAGAAGAGCGACGAGTCATGAATTGAAGGTAGTGAAATCTTACTATTCATTTTATTATTATTTCTTTATTAATCATTCTTTTTACAGGGACTGTTATGTGGGAACACGTATCATCTTTACTTGACATCACACAACGCAATTGGAAGCAGTCCTTCTTCTCCAGTTCTTTCTGTAAGAACTCAAGGTCAGCCTCCTGGAATTCCAACATATGCATCCTTTCTAGCACCAAATTCAACGACCTTAGCTCTTCGTCTTCACGTATGGCCAGATAATGGCTGTCCAATTCTGTATTTCGTCATTCAGTACAGACCAATCAACGAATTTCACTGGACTATGGTATCCAATAGTGTCAAAATGCAACGCAGGTTTATCGTCACAAATCTGGCACCGAGTTCCGTTTATCAACTGAAAGTTGAGGCTCATAATGTCGCAGGAAGCAATCAGGCCGAATTTAATTTCGTGACACTAACAAAAGAAGGGGGTTTGTATATAATCAAATTGGATGGTAATCGAAATGTTTAATTAGATAATAATTGGATCATGTGATATTTGTGAATTTTTTAGAACCACCTCCTCCTGAGCTTTCCAAACGAGGCATCATAACAGGATTACCTTTTTACTCTGATATCAAAATTATACTACCATTGACAGTTGCTACAGTGGCGCTTTTAGCAGCTGCAATAACTCTTGCTTTGCGGTGGAAGAATAGTGAGTTTTATTTTATTAATTTACCTATTATATAATTAATGTTAAATATATTATCTATTCATTATATCTTCTTTTGTAGGATATTCGGGGGACGGAGTACAGAGGCCGATGAAGGAATCACAGGAGAACCAGCAGAACGCCGAAACCCAGAGGGAGAGGTACTATGCAACCATCCACAAAGTGGCCCTTCAACAAGCCGCCAATTCAGGAGGGTCAGAGAAGATTCCAGGTGAATTTTTGTTATTATACGGACGAAAGACAGGTTTGATGTCGTGGTTAATTTACAGGTAACTTCAACATAAAAAAAGTTGTATTTGGCCATGTACCAGACAAACGTAGAGAAAAGGGTAAACAAGGTCTATAATCTTGTACTACAGAAAACTTATTGTATTTTAGTTGGTAGTTTTTCAACCCTTGTTTTTAAATTTAACGAAGAATTTCACTCTAAATTAAAATTAGAGATTTAATTTTTATTAGACCACTTGGATTTTTTTTTAAATGTTCTAAATTGATTGAAGTGATTGATAGACTAATGGAAAGTAGACTGTTGAGTAATTGAGGAAATCTGACGCGATTTGAAAGATAGGCAATGCCTCTCGTGGGTTACAGAGACAGCGGAGGACATCTCTCCGTACGCTACGTTCCAGCTTTCGGAAGGTGGAGGGGGAAGCCTGGGAGGTCTTGTAGGCGCGGAAGCTTCCGCGGGAGGTCTTCATCCCAACAACACTCTCCTTCACAGCTTCATGTATCACGAACACGCTATGACGGAGGGATGCGCGAGTCCTCCCCCAGCGGCGACGGTCAATATCATTTATCAAATAATAACTCGTTGAGAAATTTGAAATTTTTTAAAGGAAAAAATTAATAAGGAGAATTTTATTTGCAGACGATGAAGAGCGTGTCGTCGCGACGACGTCAACAGAGGAAGCAGCATACTTCAGGGGACGTCGAGACCGACGAGAGCGAGTCTGACCCGGATCAACTAACAAGTTCACGAACGGAGTCTTCGAATCAGCTGGATGCAGGAAAATTGAAACACAGTAAGTTTTTTAAACGAAATATCAACATTTTCTTTTATTCTTTCTCAAATTCTTTAACTAGTCGATTTTTCAGTTCGAGCAGTTTCAGACTTCATATATCACGGAACTTCGAGCACATCTTCAGACATCTCACCCATGTCCGAGCAGAAGTCCTTGCCTCGAAGAGGCCGATCTAGGTAATCCATTTTATCATTAATTTCTTCCTTTTCATTAGGAACTAAGTTCGAAAATATTTTACTAAACATGTTTAATTGGGCTGTCTATTTAGATGGCATGTTCCCAGCAGGAGTACTCTTCGCACACTACTGCCTCCAATATCCATCGCGGAAACTGCCTTCGTTGGGGGAAACCACTCGAATCAAGGGGTACATCCACCAGGAAGTGAACGAGCCGACCGGCCAGAACTCAGCGAAGCTGAATGTGACATCGACTCCTTAAAAAAATTGAAACTGGGCCTCAGGAGTTCCCTTTGGTCGCGGCCAGGCACTCAAAACAACCCCTCTTCTGATTACTCAATCGCCGTTTAAAATTAATTATTTCTTTGAATTACCTCGCCCCATAAGTCTACATTATCCCAACATCGATCTCACGATCCTCGTCGTGTCTCAACCTCAATTTAAAAAAAAAAATCGTTTTTTTATTTCAAGAGAATTATACTTCTGTGAAGAATTAAGGTAGTTCGTCCACGAAAATTAGAACTCAGGCAAAAATAGATAATTTTGCTTTCAAGATTAGCAATATTATTATTCAAGGGCTAATTTGAAAGAGAACAGACTATTTTTCATGAAAAAAATTTGAAACACAAAAGAATAATTTTATTAATAAATTTTATTTTCGCCCAAACTTTTTTTCTTATTGTATCGAGCCAAATTTTTAAAACTTATGCGATTCTGATAAATCATCGACCATTTCTTCAGGGCAAAGATTCTCTACAACATGAATGTTTTGAAAAATTGTTTTTTTATAATTTCAGCCATTAAAGAATTTATTTTCAAAAATTGGAAACGGTCATGTTGTAGAGAATTTTTTTCCTAAAAAAATGAACCGTGATTTAATAGAATCGCATCATTTTTGAAAATTTGGCTCGAAGCGATAAGAAAATAAGTTTGGGCAAAAATAAAATTTATAAATGAAATTATTTTTTTGTTTCAAATTTTTTTCATGAAGAATAATCTTTTCTCTTTTAAGATAGCCTTTCAATTATAATATTGATATTCTTGAAAGCAAAATTATCTATTTTTGCCTGAGGTCTAATTTTCGTGAACGAACTACCTTAAGTATTACAATATATTTTTAAATTTTAATATGAACTATTTCAGGATAATCGTTAGACATATCTCGTTTCAATTATTGTGCCAACGCCATTTTTTTAAATTGAAGTATTACATAAGCTTTTATCGACCCAGATCTTCCGAAATGATCTTCCATAAAAGTTCTCCTCACAATCAATTAAAATCCATCTTGTTTCATTTATTCAATCATTTTAATGACTAGTGAGTAGCTAAGAGTGCCAATAAATAATCGAGAGTCTTAAAAAATGACTTACTTCCGTTTAGAGATTCTATAGTAGATATATTTAAATAAGTGAAATTGTTATCTTCTAATGTTTATATGCAAAAATTTACAAAAAGAATTTTAATTATATAGGTTGGAGCTTTTCGATATCAAATGACAATTTTTGTAAAACTTTTTTACATTTTTATAATAAGTCACTTTTATTAGAGTTTAATTATTTTTCACAAAGTCATTTGAACTCTATCATAAAATCTGGTGTCATCCTTAATTCAATAATAGATTTAAGTACTATTGAACAAAAGATAGAATTTTAATATAAAGAAACAAAATCATATTTTGTTTCCTCATTCTGATGGAGGCTCGATTACCCCATCTTAACTTTTAAAACGTCTGTAAAAGTAATAGACATATCTCTTGCTCAAAATACATTTGGAACTTGATTCAAAGAATCGAATACTGCCTACAATTTACAGACTCGTAAGAACTAATACTTTTATCGCAATCATAAGATTAAAATGCGTTTTTATTGAAAAGAAATGATTTTTTGATGGCATTCGTTTTATACCTACGATAATATGTAGTTAAATCGCACATTTTAAAAGTGAAGTATGACCAGAAAATGAAATTTTTTCTTGGGTAAGTTTGTAATCTTATAAAACAATAATTAATATGAATAAAATTTCTGTAGAAAATCTCAATCTCTTCTAGTCTTATATAAAAAACGTAAAATTCAGGACAGAGACACGATGAGGTTTGTGATAACGCGTGTGTATGAGTGAACAAATGCGTGCAAATGAACGAGTACGACGAGCACTAATCAGTGCTAAACGACTATTTGCTCAGATCGCCGCGAATCACTCCGGCTAACTATTCTTGAGGTAACAATGTTTTCCCAGATAAAAATAACTATTTTGATAGATTGGAAATGGCATTGTGAATCAATTATCATTGTGGAAAGTGAAAAATTGATCTTTCAGATTTCACATCTTTCATAATCATCACTCATAATAAAAAAAAAGGTGCATAGAATTTTTTATTGAATTCCTGACTTGTTTCTGGAGTATGAATAAAATTCTGGAATCCTCTTTTTTATTTATTTGCGGAAATACACTACCGTCGCAAATTATAGGTTCACCTGTTATTTTAACTATTATTAATGTGTCTCAATTTTTACAATAATAAGTTGACATTTTCTTTCCTATAATAGCATGCAAGTTAATCAAATTTTGTATTTAATGAGCCCAAGTTAAAGGTAGAATGGTAATTGTCTAGAAATATATTGCAAAAAATGCCAAATTTCAATCGTTCTTAAAAAGACTAATAACTCTGAAAATAATTAACACTTTTGAAAATTTTTGGTCTCATTTTGGAGGTAAGTTTTCATAGTATCTTTTTAATTAATCATGATATTTTTAGAATTTTTCCCTGGATTGTATCTCAGGGTCAAAAATGATACAAAAAAGTCGTGCAATTTAAAAAATATGCAGATTCTGATCAGAATTTTTTTAAATCAATTTATATAATATTTTAATAAAATTTAGAAATATTTATAAAAATATTAATATCTTGGATTTTTAAAATTAATGTATAGAGTAATCTTTATTTGAAATTTCACTACTTTTTTGTATCATGCTTGACTCTATGGTACAATCTAGGAAAATAATTCTAAAAATATTTCGATTAGTTAGCAAAATACTAAGAAGATTTACCTTCAAAATAAGACCGAAACGTTTTTAAAATGTTAATTATTTTCAGATTTAATTATTTACTTCTATGCTATTATATGGAAGAAAATTTCCACTTGTTATACAAATTTCCGACAGTAGTCTACTTCAGTTTTCAGTATAATATCACTCCACCAACGCTATTTCCTTTAGATCATTTATATTTTAGTGGTACTTTTTTCTTGGGAAAAAATCTGATAAAATGAGTTATTAAAGAATAGTTTGTAAAGGAATTATTACACTGAAAAAAATGGATTATAAAATTTAATATCCAGGTCCAGTAACTATGGGACAGCTATTTAGATTATAAATACTATAATCTAGTTTATAAGAAGTATAATCCAGATTATAAGTGACATAACCTACAATTTTTTCTATATTCTAAAATCATACCGCTTTATAATCAAGATTATAGCTTTTATAATTCAAATGGCTGTCCTATAGTCACTGATGTACCTGGACATTCAATTTTATAATCCATTTTTCTCCGTGTACTCGAATAATTAATAAAATTTTATTGGATTTTTTCATTAAGAAGAGTGTGTATATAAGATAATCTACCAAAGTGTACACTACTTTTATCTAAAACGATCAATGATATGAAGCAGATTCTACCAATTATTTAAATAATCAACCACCATTTCTTATTGAATAATATTTTGGAATTGCTACTCCGATAGCCAGCAGGAGAGACCCATTTGAGACCAAAGACTTATTCATTTCATATATCGATACGCACGGGATTCCATTTCGGAATAAAAGAATGTAAACAAGAAAATAATAATAAAAGAGAAAGCAAAAGGTTTCCAAAGTGGAGATGGGCATTAGTGTGAAAATGGATCAAAGAGAGAATAAAACAAAACAAAAAAATTGTAGAGATCTTTAACGTTGGGCTCTGTTGCATTGTAAAGTTTATATACATATACGTACGTATAAACGTTGATTATTTAGGTCCGTTATTCTTATGTAAGACTTCTATTTGTAGGTGAGAGAGTTACACCAAAATCAAGAACCCGCTGTAAATTTCCACCGTGCATTCTTCGTCTTGAATGAAAACCATTTTTCAAATCCCAAGTTATCAAGAGTAAACTTTTTAAAATTCAAAAATTTTCAAATTAGATAAATTCTAATTATTTATAAGTCATAAAAATAAAAATTTTAGCTTGAAAGTTTTGAATTTAGGTGCTTTTAACTATAAAGTGTTATGAAATATTGAATTATATTAAAGAAACATTAAATTTTTAGAAGCACAAAAAATACCAAACGACGAAAATGCAATGGACTGCAAACTTGCACGTAAATAAATATTATATTACATGTATATACGAGATGAAGCACGCGAATCAAACTCGAATTAATTTAGATCATAATCGTGCGTCGACTGTTTTCCAGATGGGCTTTTGGCCCATCACAATTTTTGTACATTATTTTTTATTATCGAATAAGTCTCTGACAGACTGCACCGCCAATCTTTTTTCTACGATACTTGGTCGATAAGTAAGAGTTAAAATACAATAATTATTAATTTTGGAATATTAAAAGTTCACTCGAGTGCGAATCAAACGAACTATTTATTGTATTGTTGTGTCAATATGATTGCGAGCATTATTGTGTACAAAATGTTGGTGTGGAAGGAATGTTCGTGTAAAAGAAATCACTTATCAACAGCAGCATGCCTCTAAAATGAATAAAAATAATACACTGATTTATACTCTCTCGAATAAAATTATAGATTTTACTAATTACGATATTTTTCTCGTTTTTCGTTAGGTTGGAAGAATATTTATAATTTTATATGAGATAAGTATAAATAAGTTGTATTTGGCATTCTTATAATTTGCGTAGCATCCCAATGTAAAAAATGAAGAAAGCTTTTATTAGAAATTATCATTTTTGCAAATTAAAATCATGCTGTTAGATTGCAGAAGCCAAAAACATATGCCAATAGCTATTTGAGCTCGTGAAATTCGATTTAAGATGACCAATCGATTCAAACTTTATCTATTTTCGCGAACTTCTGCTGTGAGAAAAAGAGTGCAAGTGTGAAGATGGAGTGAACCACAAGTACTTAATACTTGTGGGAATTTTGAACTGTATTCAAGGGATACGACGTTTTGGAAACATTGTGTTGAATAATATAGAAACGATTCAATAAATTGATATCGTCCAGAGCAAATTTTTTTCATATCAATACAAATTCTCAAAAACAAATTAACTCGATTGTTAAGGGCAATGTATTTTAAAATTGACAATCCAATGAAATTCAAACTTTCAGATTCATAGAGCGATTGATAATAATTATTGGAAATTGAAACAAGTTTTGTTTACCATTTATATTTTCTTATTTATCAAGATATATGGGTTTTTTTCAATAGCCAGTAAGCTCCGCAAAGGTAGAATCCAAATCATCGCAGATGTATTTGAATTTCTCTTTCTCCTTACGCAGTCGATCTGAAAAAAAAAATTGGTTAAAATGAAAAATTATCATATACGTAATTGTGTATAAAAATTTCATAAAAATACCTTCTCTCATTTCGAGCTCTTCCAGATAGGATTTCACTGACTTTTCAGCGAAAATCGCTCGTTTTTCTGCTTCTTTTAATTTTGCTTTGAGAATATCCAATTGTTCCTTGAATTTTTCAACCCTCAGATTAGCCTACCGAGAAAAAATAGAAAAATACATAAAATAATTTATATCAAATTGGAAATAATAAAGTAATTAAAAAATACTTTTTCTTCAGACACTTCCAGAGACTTGAGAATATTTCCAACGATTCGAAGTTCGTCTTCGCGTTCAGCAATTTTTCTGAGGTAAAGTAATCAGAATGAAGTTTTTAAAACTATTTATTATTGATAGGAGTGCTTTCTTTCTTGATTTTCAAATTTAAAGTTTACATACGCTTCACTAGCTTTGACCCTGTCTTCAGCAGCTTCTAATTCATCTTCGACAAAAGCTAATTTCCTGGAGATTTCGTCCGATTTGTTATC
Organism: Diplolepis rosae; assembly: GCA_030998225.1. Classification (NCBI taxonomy): domain Eukaryota; kingdom Metazoa; phylum Arthropoda; class Insecta; order Hymenoptera; family Diplolepididae; genus Diplolepis; species Diplolepis rosae. The sequence continues at coordinate 3,349,248 of JAPYXD010000698.1, forward strand.
TGCATCTTCTGCAATAATTCTTGCTTCTTTCAATTGGGTAGTGAGATGATCCATCCTTTCCTCATCCTGTTTGCTTCTGATCTCCAAAACTTTGCAATTTCTAAATGGAAATTTTTAATGTTCATTGTAATAGTTTTCTGGATTTGTAAATTTTAGACAAATTTATTAAAGATATTAAAGATACTCAGTAATTAAAAATATCCAGTTAAAAGTGACTAACGCATTAGCTCACAATATTAATTATATAATCAAACATGATTCATGGTTCTAATCTAAAAACTTTGAGATCATTCTATATTTGGCAATCACAAACCTTTTGGCATCTTCAACAGTCTCCAAAGCTTGTGCAAGCTTTGTCTGAGCAATCAAACGACGTTCCTCAGACTTTTCTAGATTGGCCACGATATGTTGCATTCTTCTGTTAAGTATCGACAATTCAGACTGTGCCTAATTAAATTAAATTAAATATTTTCATTCAGATGGAAACTAATTAATCTAGTTTAAAAGATTAAAGTTTATTCGATACATATTTTCAGAATAAGTATTTTATTTTAAATTAACTTCTATTTCATTGATTCAACTTAACTGACCGACATTAACGCCTTTTCCTTTCTATCCAAATTGAAATTTGATTGAACTAATTGAGTTTTATTGAGCTCCAAATCTTGCTGCATTTGAGATAATTTCTTAGACAATTGTCGAACTTCATCCATCAATTTTTCTTCCTTTCTTTTGGCTTCTTTAGATTGTTGATCGCAAGCATCAGCTTTTTCAATTGCTAAATCCTTCTCTATCTTCAAAGTCTGCAGCCTCTTCTTAATAGCATTCATCGCACCAAAGCAATAAAAATCAACTAAAGTTAAAACAACTGCTTTAAATTTAACTGTATTAAGCAGATTTACACTTTTTATCACTAATTAGTTCTAATAATTCAAACAAAATTCATTTAAAAATGAAAATTAGCACTCTTTATAACGATAATAATTTTAAATGAGAAAAGAGCTTTAGATTTTCCCAAACATCCGATTGAAGGACTTACGGATTACTGTAGTTGATGACCGAAGAGATCGTTCCTTTATAGACTCGAAGAAATGCAAAAGAACAACGATGTCGAACTCCTTACTTAGACTAGATCAAATTCTTTGACTTCTTCGCATATCTTTAAACGTTTCTCACTTTTACTATACTCTCTAAGAGTTTCATTTGATGAAAAATGCTTATATTGATTTTTTTTTATAAGAAGCAATACAACATTTATATCATTAAAAATATCTTCCATTTTGGAATAGACTAATAAAAATAGAATTAATGAAAAATATCAGAAAAGCTTTTTATTGATATTAATTTTATCCATGTTTTGCATAGAATTTTAAAATTTATAAGGGAAGAATTTGAATCATTTTAAATTTAAATCAAAATGTTTACGTGATTTTATAGGATCTATAACTATAAACTATATCTAGATCTATAACTACTAACTGTAAATTCATCCTCCTTAGAAATAATGTTGAAAAAAACAGTATTTGTTTAGATTCTTGAATGGTATTTATTGAAAATACAATTTTACGTACAGCTTTATAAATCTAAATTGGATTTGGGCAAAGAAGATGTATACCTTAAAGACGAGATTGATGATCAAGACTTCCACCAGCGTTCCTGAAAAATAAACGAACTCGTCAGCCCATCAACTGACGTACGTCAACCAAAGATTGATCATGGCTGAATAGCATGCGAAGCAAAGCGAAGCGAAGCAAATATTATTGCTAACAATAAGTTTTCAAGCGACGTGCAATCCTAATTATTAAGCAAAGTCTCGTAAAGCTCTACAGGCTTCAATCTTGTAGCAAATTTGCCTATTATGACTTTTCACGACAGTAATCAACAAATCAGCGTATCGAAGCAAAGCGATAATTGACATTTCGAATAGCGAACGCAAAACAAGCGCAAGAGTAAAAAAGTTAGTAATCTTAAGTTTGCTGTGGCCTAGAATCCAGTCATCTCGGCGTAAGTCATGTCAAGATCGTCGCACATGGCCCTATATTTTTCCTTCTCTTCTCTCAACTCGTCTGCAAAAATAAAGTCAAAATGAATAAGTAATCAATAAAAAACTATATAATTAACTTTATTTAATGATCAAATATTAATTTTACCCTCTTTTTTGTCCACTTCTCTTAAAAGAGCCTTGACTGTCCTTTCAGCTTGAATAGCTCGTTTTTCTGCCTCCTTCAATAGCTGTTTTAAATTCTTCAATTCCAGCTTGAATTCTTCCACTCGTCGATTAGCCTGAATCAAAGTATGACTTTTGAAAACAATATTCAATCTATAAATATTGAAATTAAATCTGTTACAATTTTTATCTGACCTTCTCTTCTGAGACTTCCAGAGACTTGACGATATTTTGCACAATGAAGAGCTCGTCCTCCCGTTCGATAATTTTTCTGTAAACAGAAGAAGTAAAACGTAAAAGAAGGAGAGTTTATGACTCTGGGAAAAAGTTTGGAAACGCACTTATGCAGGGACTGCTTCAACAAAGAAACGGATTCGTTTCCTTCGTGCTTCGTGATTGTGAGTTTAATTTTTCAAAGTTCTCTCTTAAATGGCGCGCCCATACTTTGGTCACCGTAAAACAAATACTGACGCTTCACTAGTCTTCACTCTCTCCTCCGCCGCTTCCAGCTCTTCCTCAATAAATTGTAGTTTCCTTGAAATCTCGTCGGATTTTGCATCAGCATCCTCAGCAATGAGTCTCGCGTCTTTCAGCTCATTCGTCAGTTTTTGCGTCCTTTCTTCGTCCTGCTTACTCCTTTCTTCCAGCACTTTACACATTCTAAAATATAATTATTAATTTCTGTCACTAATAAAATCAATCGAAAAATCAGAATCATATCATTCACTCTCTCGAGTCATAAAAGTTGCAATAATAATTATTAATTAATCGTTTAAAAATGCTTTACTCACCGTTTTGCATCATCGGCTAGTTCTGATGCTCGTATTAATTTTATTGTTGCCGAAGCTCGCAATTCTTCCTTTTTCTGAAGTGTTGCCTCAATTTCCTGAACTCTTTTCGTCATTGTTGTTCGATCCTGTTCTGCCTGTAAAGTAAAAAATCGTTAAAATTTTGCATGCAAAATTAAAATAAATATCTCGTTTAATTTTTAATTATTATTATAATTTATTGAGACTAATTCAAAAACTTGAGATAAATTTAAGACTAGGAAGATAATGTTTTTTTAACTCACCTTTGCATACGCTTTTTCACATCTTTCTAATTCTGCCGTAGATGTTTCTAGGTTAGCCTTCGTCACTTCAAAATCTTGTAACATCTGAGTATGTTTTCTTTCTAAATCACGCACTTCTTCATAAAGCAAATCAGCTCGTAAATTTTCCTGACGGGCCTTCGTTTCATTTTGCTCGACCTTTTCATTAGCGTTATCCATCTCCATTTTCAATGCCGCAATTTTTTTCTTAATCGCCTCCATGATGACCCTTTATTAAGTCGATTTCCTCTCACAGAATTTGCAGAACGACGCCCCTCGAACCTAATTTATAACAAAATTAAAAATATATTATTAATTTAAATAAAAAATTCTAAATTAAATTATAGAACCCGATAAGAAAATTAGGTCAAGGTACAATTTTTGTAATCATTTTTATGAATCTCAATATTCCGGAATTACATGAGAACAATTTTTTAATTCAAACCTGCTCAAAGTATCTATTAATTGTATTATATTCAATGAATTTGAATTGTTACGTGCACTTCGACCTCTAAAATCCCAAGTCATTCTATGTCACAATTAGATTATAAAGGTGTCACTTGGAATTTAGATTGTCACGTAACTTTTCACTGCATATAAAAGTCGTATTTTCTAGAAGAAACTGTTTCCCAAAATTAGACTTATAAAAATGAAAAATATACCAATAAACAGATTAAAAAATATATCAGTGAAATCATAGATATAAAAATAATTATTTTTAAATTTTACTACTTGTTATAATTTTTAAATCCTATAACAAAAATTTGAATTTTAAAAATATCTCTTTATTAAAATTCACAACTGTCAGCAACCGCAAGGGGATTGAATTTAAAAATCACTCTTTATAATCCATGAATAATCCTCCAGAGAAATTAACACAATTTTGTTCTTCACTATAGACACCAAAAAATAGTACAAATAAAAAACGAATAAAAATACATAAAACCACTTTCTATAGAATATAATAAAATGAAATAAAACACGACTAAAGTACCGAGGGTGGCACGTAAATCGGGGGTTGCGGAGTGCCAGAGTATCTTGAACAGGATGTTTACAAGTCGTATTCGCTGAGTAAAATGTGCAAAAGAGGACACTCACTTTCGTCGAAACGATGATCCGCGAGGAGAATGCACAACCGGATGCCTTCGAAAGCTAAGCTAAAATAAAACGAAACTGTTGGAGCGGACCTCTTCGAACGCTTCGATCGTATCCAATTCTATAATTGCTTGGTGACTTTGGCTATCGTCCCGATTTTCGCTTGGCTCTTTGCTGAACAAACCCTGTCGACTGCACTGACTCGTCGAAATGCGATCTCCACCCTTCCATGCTATTTTCAGCTAAATTTGCTTAAAACTAGACTAAATAAACGCTGGCATGTGTATTAAATTGTTTATTATTGCTATGATGTAAAAATATTAAGTACACACAATTAAAAAAAATCTATAATAAAGAAATGTGTTTTAAATTATTTTGCGCAGTGAAGACGTGTATACAATTATTTTTATAATGCAATTCCTTATTCTGAAGTCGCGTAGCAAAATAGTGAATGATTAAAAAGTGAACGCTCGTAAGAAAGTAGAAGATACAATGAATTTAAGTCTATTTTTCACATTTTAGAGATGTTTTCCTAATACTGTGAATATTTTGCGCAATAGTAATACTTTTAGTGAAAATATGTAAAGTGCGAGTTCAGGAGAAATTTCAACATTCCCCGGGTAGGATAACTGATTTGAATGTAACTTGGTAATTTGGTATTAACTATTAAGACTAATTATTAAGAAGTGTATTCTGAAAGATACAGGTCAAAATTTTAATTATTTTAAGAAGTACAAAAAAAATTAAAATCAAATCTTTCAAAAAATATCTTTCGAACTATAAGTTACAGAAGCGTTTTTTTTTAAATCAAACAAATATGAGGACAGAATGATCAAGCTTAGTTTGATATATGTATTTTGTTGAAATAAGATTGAAGTAAATTTTTAATTAATGAACATTCTGAATCTAAATTTAGGTCTTGACATGTATTAACAAAATACCAAGATTCATTAAAATAATTACACTGTTCCGAAAAAACTGAAACCTCTCATAAACTCGAACATAAGAGAAATAAATTGTTAATATAGAAATCAATTTAAAGTCTAATTATAAGCTACAGGTTTGAAATGGAATGGTGTATCGATTTAACAATAAAAGAATTTTTCCTATTTAAAGTGGAAATTAGGAAATAAACTCTTCAATAGTTATTCAATGCCTAATGTTTTTGCTCCTACTTATCGATAATAAAACGAATCCAAAAAAATTCGTCGATATTATTGATTCGCAAATGCACTCTGTAGCATGCAACAAATTATTTACGTATATAATATTCCTAACTATCGTATAGCAAAATAATAAATATTTTTGTAAATGGATAGATAGTAACGATGCACTTATTTCATAAGTGGAAATATAGAAAACTGGACTGTACAGCAACCGCGAAAATTATCCTGACGAATTTCATTTCGATATTTCCGATATCTTAATTAAAAACTAATAAATATTTAAGCATCAATATTGAATAAAAAGCTATTCGTATAATAGTTCTTGATCCCATTCAATTCAAAAGAAAATTTTCAAGATAATTTCGCAGAAGCTTTAACAACGATTATTAAATTTCAGTTATATAAAACGAACCTACTTATTTTACAAGAGGGCAACATCGATTGTAAAGGTATCTAAATTTCTTGATCCACTTTACAGCCATACAATGAACCAATAAAAGGCGATATAAAACTACCCTTAACGAGCCATAGTTTTAGACTTTCGATATGTTAAGAAAAAAGCACGTTACTCCTAAGAAACATCATTTTCAAATATTCTATGGCACGCAGCGAAATTTTCTTTAGAAATAATCGTTCTAATTTTCTTGAAGAAGCCAGTTTCGATTGATCGGTATCACAATTGGTATTGTATGATGCTCAAAATTTTAGTGTAATACAAAATGCTTACACTGAAATGCAAAACTATGATTGTATTCAAGGCTATCTACTTTTATTCGGTATCAAAGGTGCACTTAAATGCAGCGACAAGTGATTAAAGTTGACTCTCTTGTCATAGAAATGTCAACAGCAATATTGATGGAGATAATGGAACGACGCTTTAGAAAACTTAACTGCAAATCACAAATACGACAAAAGAGTTATATCACAAGGATTTCAATATTATCGCTCTCAGCACCATTTTGCTATTGGAAACAAGTAAAAATTATGATATTACAGTCATGGTTTTTCCCTAGATTGAAGACTACTCAAAGCCTTACAAAAACGAAACAGAGGTGCCTCATTAATAATAAACTTGGTATTTAAAAGTATGAAACTTCATGTAAAAATGCCCCATTATGATTGAAGACTATAACAGTATCCCGAAGATTGAAAAATAATTATAAAGATTATTCGAAAAATTTTCGTTTATATCCAAGAAATGTTTGGATTGTTATTGATGGAGGCAAGCAAGTCATCTCGAAAGGTCAGAACCGGTTTCTGAACCCTGTGGACTTATCTGGACGTATGTCGGTGTATAAGATAATAAAAGGTGGACTGCGTCTTCTCTTCCGAGGGCACGAAGTTCGCGAACAAGAGAACCTACAGTGCAGTCTACTCCTGCACAATTGAGAAGTCTGGAAATAAAATTTAAAGGATTAGAAATGTATAAAAGTAAAAGGTGTAATTTTTTTATTTTATTTATTTTGAACTTGATTTACCTGAGAGTTGGACTACCAATCGTACTGTCAAATTGTGCCACACGATCTCCTAATCCAAGTCTCACAGCTAATAAACACCAATCTCTCCCTTGTGGATCTAGTGGGTCGAGTAATTGAGCTAATCTTCTTTGAACTCCAGGCTTTATGTGCTTTACTGATTGCTTCGGACCAAGAATGCAATTATCTGACAAAACCAAACCGCAGCCGATTATGTCCCAAATATTCTCTTGCTTGCCATTAAAAGGGTTCTTGAAACAAACTTCCTCGAAACCCTTTTTCATCAGAGCTGAGAAGATTAAAGCCGGTTCCCAAGAATGAATTACCTTAAATAAAAATTTAGTTCAAAAATGATGTTTGAAAAGCTTGAATGTAGTTTAGGCATAAACTATTATTGTTTTCTCAATTATACGAGCTTAAAATACATTACCTCGTCATAATCTTGGAGTTGACTAGGACTGAGCCAATGTCTCTCAAGAATCATCCCAGGTGCCACGGTTTCAATAGAAGCATCTACAGCGTCCGTAATAACAGTGATGAGCGAGAAGCACTGATTTCCTGAACCTCTTGGTCCTCTAACTCTCACTTCAATGTATCCCTGATCCTCTTCTTCTAAGGTGACAATACTTTCACAAGGTCCCATGCAGAGCTTCGAACCTCGCCACCATTGATATAAATCAGATTCATTTTGGTCCCACGATTGGGCAATTCTTCTAAGCTGAACCTGCGAACAAAATTAAACTAATACTGCCGATCTGTTTCATTCACATAGACCCAATATTTTAAAGTTTGTCTCTACTTTATTTCTATTAAATATATACCTGTAAGTGGGGGAAAATAGGTGACAGGTGGTAAAATCGAGCTTCTCCTGGACAAAGACGAAGTCCGGCTTGGGGGAGAAATGCAGAGCAAGATTGCCAGGGTTCCCATAAACCCGGTAGCCTTTCAATAAGGTTTAAGCATGGGATTTCGTATTCTAGTTCTTCATCTTCTACTTCACACTGTTTGTAACAAAAGATAAAGAATAAGAAATGATATTTTAATCATATAAAATCAATTTAAGTATCTTCTGGAGTTTATGTACCATAAACTAGCTTACCGAAATAGAAAGATTAATGGCTTGTAAAACGCTCAAAGCTTGATTAGCAGGACAAGGACATCTTGCTTGAAAATCTTCAACCGTATAGACTCCAGTTGTTCGTCCTCCAGGACGACCCCGTTGATCTGGATTCAATTGCCAGCCAATTACATCTCGCCAAAGCCATTCAGGATTAAGGATAATTAAATCTTCTGGAAGAAGGACACATTCACCCAAAGCCTGAAATTGAGGGAATGAAAATTACTTTAATCATCACATAATTTGTTGGATATATCATTCTACTAAAAAAATATTAATATACCTGTAACTGTTGTACTAGGTGTTTACAATGATCTAAGGAAACAAGAGGATTGACTTTTCTAACTTCTATCAAAAATTCTGCTAATGTAAGAATCACTGGAGGTTCTTCCAAAGAATGTACGTGAGATCTCCAAGCTTCAGCAAGACCCGTCCACACCATTGCACCCTAAAATAAAAGTTTTGGTAACAACACTGCAAGAATTTTGAAAGACACATCAATGAATGTATTATTCAATAAATAACTTAAGAACAACTTCATTCCAGCAATTTTAAAGCTTCATAGAAATAAATTAGAATATTTTTAATTTAAGTCTTGATTAAAATTGTATTGCAAATTTAATTACTATTTCAAATTTGAAGCTTCAATTATAACTTGAATGTAGCATATAACTTAAATATTCTCTTTTTCATAAAGTGCAATTAAAAAGTGTATGGGAAAATGTAAGAAACATCTAGTATATAAAATATCACAACACCGATCACTTTAAACAAAAGAAATGAGAAATGGATCGACCTGTTTATCAAGATTCACCAGAGGCACGTACTTGGCCGCTGCGCACAGTGTGTCATGATGAAGAAAACTTTCTGCAACATCCGGTCCGTCCTATATCATGCGTTGCATGCATTAAAGCTGATGTCAGTAAAATTTTGTGACCAAACAATAGAAAACCAAAATATTCTTAAAATTCGCTCTTACAATGAAAATTCTTTCTTTCGATAAACACGTCTATCACAGTACACCCCACGCCAAGTATTAGCTGACCATTACTTTTTGAATTACAAATAGAATTAAATATATATTACCCTTAATTGTTTTAAACCCAAAAAAATAATCATGCGTCGGGAAAAACGACACAGGATAAGTAATCAAAACATGCCAGTTTTTGCGAAGAGAAAAATTTTGAGAAACATATAAATTAAGTAATTAATTCAAATTCAAAGGTAAATTGATAATAAAAAATTTAGTTTTTAAATATTAATAAATTACTTATTACCGATAAGATTTAAAATATTGTGCTGATTTAAAAAATGTTCAAAAAGTAAGGTGAATTTTTATATTTTTCGAAAAATATTAATTTATTCATGAATTTCTATGTTGCCCCCATCAAAGTAATCCCCCTCAGATATAATACACTTGTGCCAGTGTTTTTTCCAATCCTCGAAGCACTTCTGATATGCACTTTTTGGTATGAAGCTCTCTCAGCGATTCGGTTTTTATCTCCTCAATCGTGGCAAAACGCCGTCCTCTCATGGGTCTCTTCAATCTTGGGAACAGGAAAAACTCAAAGGGGGCTAAATCTGGTGAATACAGTGGCTGAGGCATGATTACGGTGTTGTTTTTGGCCAAAAAATTACGAACAAGCAGGTGCGTTATTGTGGTGCAAAAGCCATGAATTGTTTTTCCACAATTCCGGGCGTTTCTTTCGTATTGATTCTAGCAAACGGTGCATCTTAATGCACTACGCCATGATAATCAAAGAAAACAGTGAGCAAAACCTTGACATTTGACCGAACTTGACGTGCTTTTTTCGATCTTGGTGATTCAGTGTGCTTCCATTGGGATGATTGTGCTTTGGTTTCGTCGTCATAACCATATACCCATGACTCGTCACCAGTTATGACCCTTTTACGCAAATCTGGATCGTCGTTGACATCATTCAACATTTCCTGAGCGATGGTCATGCGACGGGTTTTTTGGTCAAAATTCAGCAATTTTGAACGAACTTCGCTGCCACACGCTTCAGACCCAAAATATCCGAAAAAATTGCATGGCATGAGCCAACCGATATGCCGACATCCTCAGCAACTTCTCTAATAGTGATTCGACGATTTTCCATAACAATTTTCTTCACTGCTTCAGTGTTTTCATTGGTTGTTGACGTGCTGGGCCGTCCAGGGCGAGCGTCGTCATTCACCTCTTCTCGACCTTCTGTGAAGAGCTTGTGCCACTTGTAAATACTTTTTTGACTTACAGTGCACTCACCGTATGCCACTTTCAACATTTCAGATGTTTTTGAGCACTTAATTCCATTTTTTACACAAAATTTGATGCATATTCTTTGATCCATTTTTTTCGACAGCAGAAAATCGCCAATACATGCAAAACACTTCTAACCTTTATGCCTCTCACACCAAACAAAAAATGCTATATTTCTGACATTGCGAACATACATTCGGGACAAGTGTGAATGTACATAGTCCGCGAAATTGGAAAATTCACCTTATTTTTTGAACAGACCTCGTACTGTGACATTTTATGAGAACATCTTTCATCTGATATAAAACAGAAATAAAAGCATGCCATGATATCGTGCATCTGCCAACATACCTTCAGGTGGATTCACAACGGGGCAAAAAAATTAAACGAAAATTGTTAGGTGTGAATCAGAAGATACAAATAATTGCACAAAGGGTTATAGCAACAAAATATTTGATACCAAAATTGAGGTTCAGTAAAGTGCTGTAATTGCGGATTTATTAGTTTTGAATTTATTTTTTGATAAGCTTATCGTTCAAAACTAAAAAGTTTCAACTTCGAATAAATTTCATTTTTAAATAAGTATAATCAACTCACCTCGATGAACTCGTTTCTTGCATTATTTAAGTAAGATCGAAGAATTTTTAGACCAGGACTCGACGGATTGGTTGCATCTAGAGCAACCATCAATGGTTCCTCTCCTAAAATTGGCACAAACTCTTTCAAACAAGGCAACAATGGTCCAAGAAGATTAACTCCGTTTAAATTTGGAGCAGTTGATTCTGGGGCGTATGTCCCAACCAAAATTACTTTAACTTCACCACACTTCCCCGCAAAACCTATTGAAAACAATTATTTTCTATTATACATTCTCTTATAATGAAATGAAATTTAAATTTAGTAAAAATAAAATTTACCAATATTTTTTGGTGGAATTCGGTCTATGATAAAGCGAAGCCAAAACTTAACTTGTTGTACCTGGACAGTCAAAGGCTCGCGAAGGCTTATTGTAATCAGATGTACGGCTGGTTGATTAAAATTTAAAGCTTTATGATAAGATACTAGAAACTCTTCACGGCCACAAAGTTCCCAAAAAACACAATCGCCTCCTTAGAAAGCATAATTTAATTTTTTTAAATCTTAATTGTTTATAGAAACAAAATGAATACATTTATATAAAATAATTTTATTCTTACCAACGTTTCCTTTACTCCATTCTACACCTAAAGTACTTTCATACTCGTTATCGCTCTGCTCAAAACTCAGAGACCCATGTTTACTGGTTACATCTAATTCTATGCTTGGATCTCTCTAAACATGCCATTTTTAAGATGCAGATTATCATCACGATCATTTATCTTTACAATATAAATATCTTAAAAATGTAATCTTAAGAAAGCAATCACGTTTTTTTATCGATGTCTCGAGATATCTCGCTTTTTATTTGGGTCTTAGTGATTACCGTGAATTTGGATTCTTTAGATGCGACTTCATAATAAAACTAAATGTATTGATGACTTATTAGTGTTATCTCATTCTTAATTTTTTTAAATTGCTTTTCAATAAAACGTTTAAAACGACAAAATCGTAATTTTCTACCGCAGACGCTATGAGACAAAAATGAGATCTGAAAACTTTCTCACCTTGCAAGCATTATTTTGGCTTCTTGACCTCCTAAAGAAACCGAAACTAAAAATTCCAGACTTCAAAGAGTTGATTAATGAAGTTTTACCCGAAGCGCAATGACCCAAAAGTCGAACATGAAGACGATCTATTGGCCTAAGTGTAGGTTTTAATTGTTTTATGTAATTCTCTCGTTGAGTTGGCTGAAAATATTTGAAGATTCAAGTTAAGAAAATAACAAATGCAAATCTTAATGAAGAAAACATTTCATTCACAATGTTATTTTACGATAACTACAGTATTTATAAACTTACATTTCTTAATTTATCTAATAAACTCGCGATTTCTGAGTGTCCATGTTTGATAGCGGTTACATCAGCTCGAATACCATTATTAGTTTTATTTACATCGCAACCAGCAATGCAGAGCAGTCTTACAAGATCGATGTAACCGTTTCTAGCAGCTATGTGTAACGGAGTCAGTCCATTTTTGTTAGCTATATCCAACTCTATTCCACTATCGATAAGAAACGCAGTCATTCCTTCGTCCCCGCATTCGCAAGCAATGTGTAAGAGCGTGTCTTCTTTCTAAATTTGTTAATTAGCATCGATCAGATAATTAGAACTTTTTTTCTAAGCTTCTAATGGCCCAAAAGCTTGAAAATAAATTTAATTCAACCAAGGGGCTGGCAACTCAATCACACAAGTGCATAAACACTTTAAGTGACAACACGTGATTGCAACTGACTTCACTGCAGTGACTTAACTGATTTCATACACTTGACTTAAAAAGTTGCTGCCGATCGAATTTGATTTAGAGAACACAATTATAAAGATTATGTAGAATTACCGAGTCTTTTACATCCAAGGGTGCGCCCTGCTGCAATAATTGCGAAACCGCTTCGACGCATCCCCTTTTCACAGTACTGATCATTGCTCCGCTAAGACCTTGAGAAGCTTTCGACTCCTGTACAGTGGTTCAAGAAAAAAGAACTCACTGGTGAGTAAATAACATACCAAAAACAAAGCATTCTTCAAGACGAAAACTAAAGAAAAAAGCGTGCTTCAACTTCTACAGACATTATCTACCGCGACGCTAATACCAATTAATCATAATAATTTATTCTCTAAGTATAAATTGATAGCTTCGTTTTTTAATGAGACGATGAGTGAGCTCCATCAATTATATGAATTTTATTTTAATCTTGCAATAAAGAAATAGAAAGTACCGCACCAAGCATCTATTCACAGCGTACGAATGGAATGTACAGGTACAACTGGCATTAACGTCAAACAGTTGCGAGAAAATATATAGTACAATTAAATAAAAATTAATACATGAACGTAAAGTCTTAATAACTAAAGTGTGAACGAAGCTCTTTGTATTCGGGAACACACCGTGAGAATCCAAGGATGCGTAAGACACGACTCCGCACTTCCTCTCTCCCTGGAAAAAAAAGCAATCATTGTTAATACCACAGTTCGGAAAGTGTAGTTACACAAATTATATACTGTATATATAAAATATCTCTGGACGAAAGAAAAGCAAAACTGATAAAAAACAATTTTAAAATTTAAAACTCTCGTTTGACATACTTTGGATTCTTGTTCAGCAAAGACCGAATGAAATCCTTAGCAACTTCAGATACGTTGCAGAAATATCCCTCATCGAATTGATAATGGCACGCTGCTACATTCGCATATGTTTCCTGCTTGTCTTCCCCCAAAAAAGGTGAGGCACCACTCAGAAGAATATACGTTAGCACTCCAACGGCCCATAGATCCGTTCCCAAACTCAAAGGCTCGTAGTTCACTATTTCCGGAGCCACAAACTCCGGAGTTCCAAAAAGCGCTCGATGCTCAGAACCAGGAGTCAATCGATGCGACAAACCCAAATCTGTGAATTTTATTTTGAATTAAAAATTGTTTCTAATCTCCATTTAATATGCGTACGTACCTCGTTAATTATGAAAAATCACGTTCTTTTTTATTTATCTGACACAACATAAAATGGAATAAAGTACAATTTAACTTTGATCATTTAAAAGACCTATTTATATTCTTATAGTTCAAAAACTCTAAACATGGATTGCGATTTAAAATTATAGTAAATTTACATGATTTGTACAAAAAATGTTAATATGAATTTTGTCATTAAATTAATAATTACCTATAAGTTTTATACTTGGCATAGGTGGAGGTGTAAATAAGAGAATATTCTCTGGCTTAATGTCCAGATGAGCCACGTGGTGAGAATGCAGATGACTTAGTGCCATTAACACTTGACGAACCTTGAATAAAGGTAGGTGAGAATTTCCGGCAACTAATTGAAGTGCGAGTTCATGAAGGGTTTCAGTTTTTTCAGAGTAGGCGATATGATTTACATGATTTTAGAGGTATGACTTTTTGAAAAGTTTTAAGTTTGCTTATATTATAAATTGACAACTATTTTTAACTGTAACTCACGCTGTATTTATCACAATATTACAAGGTTTCATCAAATTCGGTTATCCTACTTATAAAAAGCTGAAAAATCTTTTAGACTTAGATAGAAATGATACAAAAATATACATTTGTTTATTTTTCTTACCACGTGTGCAGCTTCTGCTTCATTAGATGGTGTCCAATGAAATAGTTCACCTCCAGAAATCAATTCCAAAAGTAATACTACCGTTGAACCGGTATCTATAACTTTGTGCAAGGAAACTATATTGGGGTGCCTTAGTCTGGCCAACAGTCCAGCCTCTCGAGCTAAAAGATATTCAGGTTTTATTAACAAATAAGTAAATTAATTAATAATAAGCGGTTTCCGAGATTTTAAACGCACCTATGTCAGCTGTTGCTACTCCGCGAGCCACTCTTCTTTTCCTCATTATCTTTGCCGCATAAATGGCCCCGCTTTTTATTTCTACACATTTTCGAACTACAGCAAATTGTCCTCTAAAATTTAAAGAATTGATTTAATTTTTAGACACTAAGTTCTTCATAAAATGTAAGATTATAATTAATTTTTTCTTTGTCAAATTAGTTATTAAAATTAATTTCGTCAAAAAGCAGTTGAATAATGAGTTTCAATATTTTCTTTAACAACACTGTATCTAATGTTATCTCTGCTTGCAAGTGTACGCTGATATATATTTTTAAACTCTAACTAGAACGAAGTGATAACTTACTTGCCAATTTCTTCTAGTAACTCGTAATTCTTTTCAATTGGTTCGTGATGAACTTCCATCAACGTGTCCCATTCGGACCCTGGATATAAAAAAATATGAATTCCCAAAATATTCTAATAATAAATTTTTCAGAATTACATTGAATTATCAACAGAAAAAAAATTTTGTTAATCAATATGATAGCCTTGAAAAATAGCATTATGTTACTACCCATTAAATTTAGATTATAATAAAAAAAACATTAAAATAAATTTCATGTTCATCTGGTAAAAAATTAATTAAATTACAGGCTTTACAATAAAAATGCAATGCGGAAATTTCCTAACTTGGAAGGATGACGTGCTGAGCACACAAAAGGAATGAGGTGATGCATAATGTTTACAAACAACCTCAAAACAAATTTAAGTTCCTGATTACCTGTCCAATTTCATTTGCGCGACCAAAACATATAAGATGGAAGGTATTTTTTACCATTTTCGGAGTAAAATACTCACTTTCGTTCCATAAGGAAGAAAAAAAGTCTAAAAAACATGAAGTTCATACTGTTTTACACAAAGGCAAGAAGTAGGGATTCGAGGACATAACTGCGGAATATCCTAGAACGCCATAAACTATTCACAAGCTCCATTTGTCTATTCCTAACCATGCTGATTTCACTCACCACAACGTATGAAGAAATATTTTTGAAAATTGTATCTAGACAAAAATTCAGGTGAGGACCACACACAATGCACTCAAAAACGTCAAACATCTGTCACTTTGAATAATATTCGGTAAAAATGTCAAATAGTGGAAAAACTTTGGAATATTTACCATCGTTGGAAGTCCCCGATGGATAGGAGGTAGTTGGCATCATCTCCTTCTCATACTGGACGATTTTTTAATCCCAGCTAAGTTTTTGACGGACATGAAAAACCGTTACGAAAATCGTGGCATTTGTCGGCCTTTTACCTCGCTTAACATGCCGGCCACCCCACGCACACAATCAATATACATATGTGACGCCACCTACTCTTCGTGTACCTCCTGCTTCCATCTTTGTCAAAAGTAACAACCAGTAACAAAGCACTATTATCCTTTTTATAATACCAACCAGTGTACAAACGAAACAAGAAACCTATAAAGAATTATTTTAAAAGTTTTATGAAACCGTTTTCATATTATTAGTCTAGCAAATTACTTTGGAATAAAATAAACTGTTTGATGGATATCTAAGTCTATATGTCTCACCAAGAAAAAATGTAGGTTATAAAAAATTATGTATGCAACCAATCACGGAAAAGGACTGTTTCTCTCTTCTGTAATTGGTCTAAATCCCTTCAAGGTTATATACAAATTTGGCGCTTATTTTAAAACTAGTAATTATATTTTCTCCACACGAAAATCTTAAAATTTAAAAAATATTGCTATATATTCCATATTCTTCGTTAAAGATATCAGAAATACCTTGTTATAGATTAATAATTTAAGTACTATGGTTTAATTTGGTATGTGCATATGCATAATCTGGAATTATTAATTAAAAGTTATGAGTACTATCTGGTGGTAATTATTCGAATCTCAACATTAATTATTGTCCGATCTTCCGTCCTTGGAAGCACAGTACAAATGTGTTTTCTTAATGAGAATTGTATTGGTTTATGTCCTTGTAAATTACTAATTGACATATAATTTTAAAAAGAACATAATCTTGAAAATCTTAAAAAGTTGTAGATTGTGTTTTCTTTAAATTATCACTAAACACTGAAATTTATTCTGTTAACGATTTCACCAAAAAATCACATGTAAACAAAATAAATAAATTAAGCTAAGAATCTAGAAAATTTGTATTATTTTTCTTTGAGGGAGGTATGTAATTATGTATCTTCGTTTTTTCTGTAAAATACTATTTTTAAATTAATAGGATCCTGAGTTGGGAACTGCAACGTTTTCCTAAAAATAAGAACACAACAATTTATGAATATCTGTAAAGGTAGTTCTTAATCATGTAGAAATGCATTTATATCAGAATGACAATATTTTATAACGGAAATTATAAATTAAGCATAACGTATTGAGTACAAAATACAATTGTGGTCGTCGCAATAAAGCTAAACGCAATCGAAAATATAAATCTTATAATTAACATCCAAATCATTCCTTCATAGACTCTTCCGTTGGTTTACTCTGTTTATTTTGCTCATTATTAGAGTCCTTCTTCTTACTTCCAGAAACGATATCGTCGATCCTGAGAAGTAAAATCGCCGTCTCAATAGCTGTCTTGTATGTCTGTAATTTGACTGCAAGTGGCTCCCAAATTCCTCGCTCTTTCATATCAACTAACTGTCCAGTTTCGCCATCAATTCCCCAAGTTGTACCTCCAGTAGCGTGTTTTGCGCGCAGCGCAGTCAGAGTACGAATTGTGTTTGCCCCACAATTTTGAGCCAGTGTTCTGGGAATGATTTCTAAAGCTTGAGCGACTGCCTTGTAAGGCCACTGCTCAACTCCAGCGAGAGCTGCTGCCTTTTCAGTTATCAAGCGGGACACTTCCATTTCTACCGCACCACCGCCTGTAAAAATGTATAAAAATTGAAATATGAAATTAACATTAACATTAGAAACTAAACAATACTTATTTTATAAATATCTTGTACCTGGTACGAGTTTAGGTTCAATCAGCAAATTCTTAGCAACGTGAAGAGCATCCTGAAGGTTTCTCTCGGTTTCATTCAAGATATCCTTACTTGCACCTCTCAGCATAATAGTGCAAGCTTTAGGATCTTTGCATTCAGTAATGAAGCAGAAATACTCATCACCAATTTTCTTGATCTCAAAGAGTCCAGCACCAGTTCCAACGTCCTCTTCTTTTAACTCGTCAGTACGACTAACAACAGTCGCTCCACAAGCTCGTCCAATTCTGTTGATATCTGACTTTCTCAGTCTGCGAATAGCAGAGATATTAGCCTTCAGCAAATAATGCTGAGCCAGATCAGATACTCCTTTTTCAGTGAAGATTACATCCGGCTTTAAGGCGATTATATCCTCGCACATTTTCTTCACGTTCTCTTCTTCCATCTCCAAGATTTTTGTGAAGTCAGTGTCCTTCATTATCTCAATGTTGGTTTGAGATTCTCCCTTCTTGTACTCTAAAGGACAGTCCAGAAGTACGATTCTTGGGTTTTTAACCATGCGACGCATCTTTGGATGAGTGACATCTTTATTGACCATCACACCTTTGAGAACGGTGCTGTCCTCAATTGATCCACCAGGAATTTTTTCAACTTTCGCATATCGCTTAATATCGATTTCACGTCGTCCGTGTTCTTCCAACATGACTGTATGAACAGCATCTAATGCGATTTCGCAAGCGAGATCAGACCAGCGTCCGATGAATTTTGTTCCCACGCAGGATTTAACGACCTCAGCTAATTTTTTTCTATCGTTGCGATCAAGTTCAATACTTACTTGATTATTTAGAACTGTTACCATGTCCTCAAGAGCCTGGCGGTAAGCTCTGATAATGACAGTCGGATGCATTCCCTGCGAAAGAAATGGCTCAGCAGTTACTAGAATTTCTCCAGCTAGAACAATAACTGAGGTGGTTCCATCTCCCACTTCTTCATCTTGAGTCCTGGCGATCTCGATCATTGATTTTGCAGCTGGGTGCTGAACAGTGATCTCTCGGAGAATTGCATTTCCATCGTTGGTCATTACGATGCCACCCATCGGATCCATCAACATCTTCAGCATTGCTCGGGGACCCAAACATGTTCTAATGACATCAGCAATTGCCTTTAAATACAAAAGATATTTTTTAAAAAGGAAATATTTTTGAAGTTAAGATACAATAGAAAAAGGGAATTTTCCAGTAAAAATTTGCATTATGAGATTTTAATTAAATTCAATTGCCGGTCGACTCCGATAATGTAGGCAGTGGCAGAAATTTCAAACTCAACTAATTAATTTGAATTAAAATTTATGAAGACAAAATGATGTTGAGGACTTGTGATCGAATTACATTTTCTCATCTGCTTTTTACTGAATTTACTTTCATCCCA
Source organism: Diplolepis rosae (assembly GCA_030998225.1). Taxonomy (NCBI): domain Eukaryota; kingdom Metazoa; phylum Arthropoda; class Insecta; order Hymenoptera; family Diplolepididae; genus Diplolepis; species Diplolepis rosae. The sequence continues at coordinate 3,368,450 of JAPYXD010000698.1, forward strand.
GGTTTTTCACAAGTTAGGCGGATTTTTGCCTAGAAATATATGTATTCGGATATAATATATATCCGATTTAACAATTATATCCGAATACATATATTTCTAGGCAAAAATCCGCCTAACTTGTGAAAAACCTGGGATGAAAGTAAATTCAGTAAAAAGCAGATGAGAAAATGTAATTCGATCACAAGTCCTCAACATCATTTTGTCTTCATAAATTATATATATATATATATAATACGGAAAGCAATTCAGTCTACTCAAATAATTATACGTTAAATAAGTGCGATGAAACATTTTGTTTAATTTTTCTTAATGAGATTATAAAATTTTTTTTATTCTACTTTGTAGCACTTTATAGAATTACAATTGAATTAGAAATCAGAAAGAAATTTGAACTATAGACATCAAAATTTAATTTTGTTTCAATAATTATTACTGCCTTATTACTTACAGAAGATATTAAAACAAACTTCAAATGTATTTACCGGTACAAAAAAGAATTTTACAGTATACTTCTTTAAACTTATTTTACATAAAACAAATTACAGAAAATTAAAGAATGACTAGAGAAGTCCAAATAAAGACTTGGCTCCAAAGCATAGAACCTACGCATAGAAGAAAATCTGAGACACGTTGAACATTAAAGGAACGTGTCAAGTAAAATAATAAAATTAATCATCCAAAACAGGATATAATTATATTAGTATATGTGCACGTGGGTGTACTACCGGTGAAGTCCTTATAAGGCCAGATACGAAAATTGCATTGAAGACTCACCTTTCCAGCCTGAATATTCTCCTTCTGAACCTTCTTTCCAGAATCTCGTTTTGTATTATCGCCTGCAATTATTAAAGAAGTTGACATAATTAAAATTTAATCAATGTTTTCGCGTCATCATCCAAAAAACAAAATTATAACGATTTTGCTGTTTTCAACTTACTCAGAACAACGATTGGGGCTGAGCTGAACATGGTTATTTTGTCCTTTGAACAAGGGTATCCGAATTTTAAAAAATATTTGACTTTGAAAGAACGAATTAAAATGTATGACTAATAAATGACTGGTTTTAATTATTAAAACGTGAATCAAACTAATTTTTTCAGAACACGAGACTACAGAGTTTCTTCGGTCATAGATTAAATTCTTAAAAGGTAGAAGCTGTAGAGTGAACTGAGTGAAGCATGGTGAAGAGGTGAAGTCATGAAGAAAGGGAAAACTCATAAAACATTTAGTTACTCGCTTCTCCGTTAGGAGAGCTGACTTAGGCGCGTAATTTGAAAACATTATGATTCGGTCAATTAATAGTTATTTTTTATTATTATTATTTTATTATTACAAAAGTTTTATTATTATTTGTGAAGGAGTTTATTTTAAATATATATTTACAAAAGTATATATACATAGAACTATTATTAAAAACAAAGTAGAAACCCGATACTATATTTGTTTCTGGACAATCGTAGAAGTGATTATTGTTAAACTCCTCGATTTTTAAGCTCTAAAACTTCATTTCAATTTACACATGACGCACATGGAAACTAACTATATACTCCGCGTTGGTTCTCTGAACCGAAATAGCAAAAGGATCTGTCGGGTGGAAAGTAAAAGCCACCAATCGTCTTGCCACAACAGGAGGTGTTCGTCCCAGCATTCCTGCATACATTCGAAATTTCAACAGTCCCGAATCTCGGGCATAAAATCTAAAAATATTTTTCATTCGACTGTTAGTATTATCAGTGCATTTTATAAAACTGAATTTTAATTTGAAAAAGGTTTACAAACCGAATAGGATGCTCTCCACAAGCTTTTGGGCGTTCCATCATTGATACCCATTTATCATCATAAGAAAATAAGGAAAGATCCAGGTACGGGGAACTGGAGTAAGACTGAGCACAAATTGGCAATTGAGCAAGTAATCTCTTTGTGGCTTCGGTTATTCCACCATATCGGGCACTGACTATAGACTGCTTAAATCTTTGCTGCATTATCCTGCGACAAGTATTTTCTTATCAATAATAATGAGATATCTATCTAGTTATTATCCTAAAAGTTGAATAACTATACCTTGCATAAATGTTATTTGAAGGAGAACACATGAACTGGCAGTCTGAACTCATTCTTGCATTTCTAAAAAAATCACTGAAGTTCTCAAACTGAGTTAACAATTCTGTGGAAGCATTGTCATAAGCTGCTAAAACTTTAGCAGCGACCATGTCGTAAACGACTAGCAAAGCTGGTTGAGCATTTGGTTCACTTGCTTGCAACGTTGCTACTTCCTCAGTCGCATATCTCACAAGAATATGATTTGTATCTAACAATTGCATCTTCCACATTCGCATACCGTTATACTGAAAGTTTAAAGAATGTAATACAAGTTCATGTTATAAATGTTGAAAACACATGTGTTATTTTAAATACGTATTGGAGACTCCATACCACTTCAAAATACTGATAGAATCTTCTTAATTCATAAGGATCCTTAGTAATGTAACTAATATAATCCGCTCTTTTGTAGAGATAAACCAATAATTTGTGCTTAAGACTATTTATTGTGGCATCTCGAAATGGTCTTGAATTTGCTCCAGGCCAGGAACTTGTTACTAAGTACGCTTCATCTTCGAGACAAAACCTATGATAAAAAAATGTGGACATAAATACTGTTCGGCATATTGCTGAAATAAATGATAACATTTAGCATTTTCTGAATTTGGAGTACCTTCCTATGGTCCTGACATTAATAAACATCCCATCCAGTATTTGAAATATGTGTATTGTCTGATGCTGTACAGATAACACTGCTAGAATATCTTTATACAAATAAAGACCTAGGAAAGAAATATTTTAAGTATGGCAGTAAATAAGATATCTATATTTTTCAATAAAAAATATGAAGCTACCTTGATTATGAGATAAATAAATTTTGTCAACCTTGAAATGGCGCATATCACAAAGTTTTCCACAGCGTAAATCAACTAGATGTAAACTGTAATCTTCGAGAGGGGACCTAGGATTTGGCGTAAGAGCTTCGTTATTTGAATATATCTATAAATAAAAACTTAATGAATAAACTCACACAAGTCAAAAATAAAAATAATTTTATCTTTTTTTTATATTTATACCTGATAAAAAGGTGGTCTAAGTTCCTCAGGTATATGTGCAGCTGAGCCAACAATAACGTATCGGCCATCGTCAGTAAACAAGCTACATTCTCTATTCAATTGTTCGTTACTTTGTACAACATTTACAATCCATTTAAGCTGAAAAAAATTAACTATTAAAGTCTGAATTAAATTTTAAAGATTTTTTCAACTTTGACTTGTAATATTATATTTAGTTTAGAAATATTCCAAAACTAATTATATACCTTAAAAAACCTTCTGAAGATATCCCGTCTGATGTGAAAAGTCCTCTCTTCATTTTTATGCCCAATGTATTCTCCTTTACAACCATCTAGTAAGTCTGCAGCAGCTGAAGCTCCTTGATATTCATAAACTTCAATCGAAGTTTGATCTTGACTAAATGCCACAAGATATCTTCCATCTGGGCTGAATTTTCTCAGAAAACACGGTGGTTTTTCTACATTTACAACCGTAAAATTAGGAAAAACGTTTTGATAAAATTGCCTGGCTAATAGAACCTGAGTTCCTGGATATAAACATCCTAGTGATTCCCTTCGTCTAAGACGAATAACGATATTCTGAGGGCCTAATTTTCGTGGCCTAGTGGAACAGGGATCTGTTATAAATTCATTCTTTTCCTCCTTTTCTGCCATTCTCTATAATTCCATAAATTATTCATAACAAATCAAATGCTAAACTGGTAGCTGACCGCCTTTGCGAACATTCGATAATATTTTGCTAAGTAATATATAGTTACAGTTATATTTTATACATTTTTGTTGTCAATATAGATTGAAAAGTTAACAATACTTTAGATTTTATTAACTTGAGAGCACTTGACAAGCACGATGATGTTTTTATTTTGAATTTGCATTTATATAATCCTATAATTAATAATAACCTCAAATGTCACATTTTCGATGTTGCATTGCATATGAATTCCGATCTGTTTAAACTTGAAGTTAACTTTCATCAATTAAATTTATTATTGGACTTTAAATGTTTTTCGTTAAAGCGTATTTTTAAAATATTAATTATAAATTATTAGATTATGTACAATTCACATGTGGATAGATAAATATCTAGATATGCATAACAAGTTAAAAACGGAATACAGTGGAATACAGGCTGACACTCTGACAGGCAATACATGCATATAATATTCACCCAGGCCATCCAATGCCAGCCAGTATATACTTCCAGCGGGAAATTTTAAATCTTTCTTTTTAAAGTACATTTTAGTATTTTTTTGAATAACACTATTAGATATATCCTATATATTTATTTATTATTTCCAATTATTTTTTAGTAATTAAATTACTTCTTGAGTATATATAAAAATTATAAATATATGTATACATAAAAATAATTTTCTAAGTGCTCATTCACATGGTTTACACCTCTGATCATAATATCTTTCTCTGAAGCTCCATCGCTCCATGCCTCCACGTTCCACGATTTGCCGCCGAACAGTGAGAATAGTCAGGTATGGTGTGGTATCATCATCATGTGGTATGGTGGTGATAAGGAATCGTTAAAGAATTAAATCTGCTATAATAAGCAAAAAGGCGATAAAATTCTTGGACTGTTATTTTTGAAGTAAAATTCAATAAACTCAGTATTTTCTAATGAGTGTGATTCCTAGGAATTGTTTTGGTAAGGCAATATAAAATATAACTTTTAATGACGATATCGTTTTTATAGGTTAGAAATACAGTATATGTTATTTGTTTATATATATATATATATATATATATATGCAGTTTATTTATTATTCCTCTACAATATACACGATATATCTCTTTACCTTATGGTAAAGCGAATCAAATTACATTTTATCGGGTGTAGGAATATTTATTACTTATTTTGAAAATATACGTATATTTTGTTGTAATTGTATTTATAATTTATAGATTTGGTTTTTTAGTTATAATACTAACAGAGAATTGTATAAACTGTAGCTTCAAAAATGAAGCGACAAACCAAAAATTGTATGACAATTTTTAAATCGGCCCTTGACACTACAATAGAGTCAAATAATGGTATTCTAAAACCAAATAATTCGATATCAACGCCAGGTAAATTGAGAACGACTCCAAGAAAATTAAATGATGAAAAAAAGGTGCAAAATGATGATGTAAATGATTCAACAATTCAAAGAGAGAGAAAAATACAAAATAATATCAATTCCGATAACGATTTCTTCTCACCATACAAAAATAGTTCTGATACTTACGATACGACTCACATAGGTGAATTCGAAGTCGTAAACATGCTTCATGACTTAGACGAGATTATAGATTTTGATGATGTAACATTTCAGTCCGATTCTATGGCACACTACATTACTCCAGATGTAATTATTAATATTCTTGACTCTGAAGTAGAGCAACAAATAGATCCTTTATCAATGAAGAATGAAATTGATACCAAAAAGAATACAAAAAGAAACTCAAAACCACAAAAATTGAATAGGACAAATAGACAATTGATTACCAGAAAATCATCTCGATTGAAATTAAAATCAAACGATAAAACAAGATCTGGTAATTCTGAGAATTTAAATTATTCTCCTACTAATGAAATTACGGATGAAACCGAGCTTATTATGGAAGAAGTTCACGATGTTGAGTTAAAAGAAGTTTTATCTCCTTTAACGATAAAGGTAAAGATATTAATTGTTTTAAATTGAATTTGAAATAATTTGTTTATAAAATTAATTCGAAATGTAGTAAATAAGGCTTGTATTTTTTACATAGAAATTGAAAGACTTAGAAGTACGTTTGTGTCACAAAGTACCACCTCAGCACAAAATTGAGAATAATGCTGGATCTCGTGCTCCTACGCAACAGCAGAAAAAGTTATTCGAAAAATATAAAACAATTATCAAAGGAAAGTTTACTGAAGAAGAAGACAACATTATTAGAAAAAATTGGAAATCTTTTTGTAGGGTAAGTTACTATACGCTTTAACCTTTCTTTGTTCGCAAACTAGGCTCATGTTTTTCAAGTTTCTGCTCCTCAGAAATACATAATTTTTTTAAATCGACGATAAACTATCAATTTGATAAGAGAAACCGAAGGTTAAATCTACGATTTTGAAGAAATCCATTATTTAAAAATAAATTGCATACTTTATTTTAAAATAGATTCACAAATGGGATGCAAAAAATGTGCAACCTTTCTTGTATATGAGACACCAAGGAAAGTTTTACATTTCCAGCATAAAAGAAAGGCAAAAATTCGTTCAGTTTTTAGCTCATGGACTACCTTGTAGAACTTTGTACAGTGTTTACTATCGGTTTAGAAATTTGTTCGCAAAAAAGTTCCACAAAACGTAAGATCAATTTTTATTTTATTTTGTTTGAAGCTAATTTCTTGATTTTGTATATTTATAATTTAAATTATCGGATTAGTTTATCAAATTGTTTACCCATTTCCAGAAAAGGGAGATTTAGTGAAGAGGAAGATAGGAAAATAATGCTATACATGGAATGTGCGACAAGTTCAAATAAACAGTTTGCTGAGCTTGCTAAAATTTTAGGAAGAACAAGACAATCGGTTTGGCTTAGGTATCAATCATTGAAGAAATTATCTTCACCTAATTTTGAAGCAAAAGAAAAGAAAGATAGTAAGTATGGTTTTTCTGATCAATCTACTTTGTGAGAGAAAAATAGATCTGTTTTTTTAAAACTAAAGGTTTAATTCCTTTAGTGCTGCCTGAAGTGATTTGGACAGTACCTTTACTAGAAGAATTTGTACAGCAGCTAATGAACTTATCATTGAGTGAGAACGTGCAACAACTAAAAAATGCAGTAATCCCAAAAGTAGTTTGGGAGGAGATGGAGGCAAAAATGCACATCAGCCAACATATTTTGAAACAACTCTGGTTTCGACAACTGCACATGCAGTTATTTTCCCCAATTATAATTTACTTAAATGACGTGAAAATCAAATTGATTGAATAGTGAGTTATATTTGATATATTATTGACAATATTAAAGACTGATATTAATTAAATCATGTTCGTACATTTTACAGCTTGTACGAGACTGGTGTATCTCACCCTAAGGATATAAATTGGTCTGAGGTGTGCAGCCTTTTCGACGGAATGACAACAGATTTTATTGTTCGAGTATTTTACGATCTTGTAAGATTTGTTACAAGGAAAATAACTTCAAAAAAGTTTATCGGTAAATAGGTTAAATTTAAATTTTATTTTAAGTATCAATAAAATCAACGAATTTTACCTAATCAAAAAACAATACACTAATTTATTTAAATCAATATTTTTTTATAGATATCGTAGAATACCTTCACAACATTGTGATTCCATATATAAAAAACCTTCCTAACGATAAGTACTTGCCTCGAATTATTTTCGAAAATGAAAAACTTGTATTTATAAAAGAAGAAGTGGAAGAAATGCCTTCTAGAGTGAGCGGACATCTGAGTCTTTTGAGAAAAAGGAAAGCCATGCTTGAAGATAACTCAGATGTAACTTGGATCTTACCGATGAGGAAAAACTTCGTAGAAACTTTACTTCATGTGACACTTTGCAAGGATATTTACGAATTAAAAAATGCTATAATCCCCAGAGTCGTCTGGCAAGAGATGAGAGAAAAGATGAATATGGATGAAGAAGTACTAATAAAATTGTGGTATAAAGAGCTACATATGCAGCTCTTTTCCCCCAATCCAATTTTCATGAATGATATAAAAGTCAAGCTAATCGAATTGTAAGTTGAAAGAAAAACAAGCGTTATCTGTATATTTACAGGTAAATTCTAGAGCGATTACCCTTTAAAATGCCTTAATGAATCTATAATTGGAAAATTTGTAAATAGTTGCATTTTATTTTCCATAAATAATTTAGTTTAAATAATATTATTTTGTAATGAATTTCATTGAAATATTTATTGCATCTGATTAATATTATTAAGGATACCAACGTAACTATTACCTTTGATTTTTGCTTGATAGTTCAATAATAATGATTGACTTTAAATTTTTAATAGTTTCGGTTTTCATACTTTTTTAGAATCTACCATGAACAAATAACAGATTTGAACCAAATAGTCTGGCCTAATGTATGTAAGTATTTTGATGGAATGACGCCGATTTATGTCTCTGAAGTTTTTTACGAACTCGTGCTTTCGGCTTCTAATGCGCTCTCATCTAAGAATTTCTGTGGTGCGTAATTATCTTGCAGCTTTTCGCAACACATAAGTTGATAAATTAATTTTAATATATTTATTTACAGAAATTATAGATTACTTATACAAAAGGAAAATTCCGGAATTGAAAGATCAACTAGATGACAGCTATTTACCGCGAATATTTTTTAAAGGCAAAACAATGGAATTTATAGTCGAAGAATGTCCAGAAGAAATGGAAATTAAGCAAGAGAGAACAAGAATTTCCAGTACATCTTTAGAAGAGACCGACAGTAATTTAGAAGTGATTTGGACATTGTCGATGCGTGAAAAGTTTATCAAAAAATTATTGGTTGTAACTCTTAGTTCTGATATTATGGAACTCAAGGATGCGATAATCCCTACAGTCGTTTGGGAGGAGATGGCCAAAAGAATGAAGATGGACCGAAGGAACTTAAGAAATATTTGGTATTTTGAAATACACATGCAGCTCTTTTGTCCACACCCAATTCTCCTTAACGCTGTAGAAATAAAACTAATTGAATAGTAAGTTTAATTTGATTAAATTATTGAATTGAAAATAAGTTATTACAGAAAAGTATATTTTTTTATTTTAACATTATTTGTTTCGACAGTATATATAACGAACAAATAACAGATCTGAATAGAATAGTCTGGACAAATGTGTGTAAAAATTTCCCTGGATTTACTTCAGTCTTCCTCTCTAAGGTTTTTCACCAGCTTGTAAAGTTGGCTTCTAAAAAAATTAATTCTGACGATTTTTCTGGTATGTAATTATTTTATAAATTAAATGGAAAATATTTTACGGGTTTCCTTGACTTTTAAAAATACAAATTTATTTACAGATATTATGACATATTTATGTACAAAACAAATACCGATTTTGAAGCACATGAATAGAGACCAAACTTTACCAAGATTATCATACGATAAAGGATCTGTGAAGATAGTTGACGATAACATTTCACATAATCTTTGAAAAATACATCACTTTTCATGTATATTTTAATTTCTCCGTTTGAAATATGAAGAGGGCGACTGAAAGGATGAAAAAAGAGCAGTTTCATATTTTACAAAAGATACATTTATTAAAGGACTTTTTACATCTTAATTTAATACTTATTTTTGTTATTTATTTACAGTTACTTATCAATTTTCCACGCAAACAGTAGATTTAGACCATTGTAAAGATCAAGTTGTAAGTTATTTAAATTCTAGTTTTTCTCGATATAAATAAAATTGTAGAAAACAGTGTAATATACAAAATTCGTCTATAAATTTTTAATCGTCTGAACCAGCGAATCTTGTCTATGTCTTTGACAAAAGATCAAAATGAAGAATTTGCAAAATCAATTTCTTAAACAAAGTAACAAAATAATTAATGTCATATAACATTGAGATAACAAAGTTTCTTCATCATAAAAATGTTTACATTCCATCTGTTGTTACATCAAATATACCAATTCACTTTTACTGTTAAAGTCAGTGCCATTTTTTTTTTTTAAATCTCTGAGTATATATTTTACATTAGTAAGGAAAATTAATTTTTCGGAGAAGTTTGTATTGACTTCAGTGACTGAAAGCAAAAATTTAATTAAAAAATAGGGGTCTTCTGTGTATATTATTCGTGATGAAATAAATCTACTAAGGGTGATTTTCTAGAAAAAAAACCACGTGTCCACATTTAATGGAGTTAAAAAAAGATAGGTAATATTGCGTATAATTTTCCTGTGGCCGTCCGTCAAAGGAATGCTTAAACCGCTGTTTTATCTTTACCGTCCAGTAAAAATATATCTTTCTTGCAGTTTAAGAATTTCTTGTATAAAGTTTTAATAAATCATTTGGACATTGCATCATTGTCCCGATAGCCTCGATTCACTAAACACTAATTTACTATATCTAATCCATTATTGATTGATTGCACGCTGGTTGAACAAATTACCTTCAAATCAATATTAAATATACAGTTGAGCTGATCCACAATAAGACGATACTAAAAAAACTATTAATCAATCAAAATTATGAAAAGAATACTCAACCACGTTCCCATACAAAAGGAATGTACAAAAATAAAGGATCTCAGCACAACGATGAATTTGCAGTCTTTTTCAATCCGAAATTTTTCAAATTTGATTGTTTCTTACATTTTAGGGGTATTTTATAATTTTTATGGAAATTGCATCTTCAAGAATAGAAAAATTGTTAGCATACAAACATTTGAATCAATTCTATCAAATTCGAATTTAATTAATGCATCGCTGTGCTGGATAAAAATGTATCTTATTCTAACTTCACGTCTTGGCTTTTTTCCATATAAATTCTTCTTAAATATCAGGTGAAAAAATTCTAAACCGTCACTAGTAAAATATAACAATAACAATTTACAAGTATCGGTGCGCTTTTGAGCTCAGTTTCTCTAAAATTGAATTCGCTAGTTCAACTTCCGAAAAACTTAAGAATTTTGCTTTTTTTATAATTTTAGAAGCTGGTTTCATGAAAGGCTGTGTTTCGCGGGCCCTAAAACTGAAAATCAAAGCTATTAGGATAAAAACATTCATCACCCGATGAAGTCATTCCTTACGGTATTAAAATACTGTGAAATGGCATATGCAGTTTAAAATGGTAGAAGATGATAAACCCACAAACTGCATAATTAAAGTTGTCACCTAGAATAAACCTACTTATAGAGTCTAGGCACTTTAAAAACATGACGCGCTGACTTAAATGATACTCCTTAAAGGGGAATGACTTATTAGGATGAAATAGAGAACTACAGACAAGAAATTCTGTTTCTTCACAAATTGCCGTGCAGTTTCTCTGACTGTTTGATGCGGAGAATGAAGGGGCGTGTAACCTTGTGATTCCTTTCTCTCGTTCAAAAAATATCTCTAGGGCCGCAGGCGACAGCCATTACAATTACATACTTTTACTGAGAGATACATTTAACAAGGGCGCAAGTTGCTCTAGAGTCGAGTATATGTCGTTTTTACGCCGCAGCCACTGAACCTTTTGGTTTGATCATCATCATGGCCTTCTTTAACGTGTAATCCCACCCTCTCCAGCGGAACCAGACAATTCCTGCAACAAAAAAGTCGATTTCAACTTGATGCTTTCCAATACATTATTCAGGAGATTCCAGTTCTATTCGTTTCAAGTTATCTTACATGGGAAAGAATTTTATACTTTCTTGTACTATATTTTGCAATCAAACTTTTACTGATAATTCTAGTAATTTCGTCTTACTTGCAGAAAGACCCCAGACTCTTTTCAAGGTTCAGATATTCTACAGGACTCTCATTAATATATTCATTGAATTTGAATTACTAATGCTATTTTCAATATACGCCTCGTAAAATTTCTTATTTTTCAAAACTTTTGATTCTTATATTTTTTGACTAAACAATATTTCCATTTTGATTAAATTTCTAAATATCATAAATAATTTAAAAATCTTTACATAAAAAATTACATGACAACGAGAATAAAAAAATTTGATTGTTCAGATATTTAAATTGTAAGATGCAGTATTTTATAAACGACTAATATATTTTGGTTTTTATTTAACTTCTAACATTTGTATTTAACGATTTTCAATATTCACATTTTTAATAGCAAATTAAACATTTTGCTATTTTTCAATGTTCTTAATGTTATAATTTAAAAGTTTCCACATTTTTTCATGCTTCTATAAACATTTCACTAGTAGAATTTTAACAAGTCAGGGCTAGAGAAGATGTATATGTAAGTAAGGAAAAAAAAGATGTTTACGGTTGCTCTAAATCTATTTATTTACAGGTGCAAGATTATAATTTAAACATGATATAAATAGAATCAACTCAAAAAACAACTATTTTCTCTTAAGGTAGTTCCTTCACGAAAATTAGACCTCAGGCAAAAATAGATAATTTTGCTTTCAAGAATAGCAATATTATTATTGAAGGGCTAATTTGAAAGAGAAAAGATTATTTTTCATGAAAAAAATTTGAAACACAAAAAAATAATTTTATTAATAAATTTTATTTTTGCCCAAACTTATTTTCTTATCGCTTCGAGCCAAATTTTTAAAAATGATGCGATTCTAATAAATCACGGTTCATTTTTTTAGGAAAAAGATTCTCTAGAACTTGACGTTTCCTATTTTTCAAATTGAATTAATTACTATCAAATACAGCAATTTCTTTATAAAAATTTTATTTTGAAAAATTGTTTTTTTTTATAATTTCAGCCATTAAAAAATTCATTTTCAAAAATTGGAAACGGTCAAGTTGTAGAGAATCTTTTTCCCATAAAAATGAACCGTGATTTATTAGAATCGCATCATTTTTAAAAATTTGGCTCGAAGCGATAAGAAAATAAGTTTGAGTCAAAATAAAATTTATTAATAAAATTATTTTTTGTGTTTCAAATTTTTAATAATATTGCTATTCTTGAAAGCAAAATTATCTATTTTTGCCTGAGGTCTAATTTTCGTGAAGGAACTACCTTAACTACGAAAGCAACTCATTGAATTAATGAAAATTTTTTTTACTAAAATTTTTGAACATAATGTTAGCCTCGAGCATGACAGATATTAAAAAATAATGATAAAATTGTGAATTCTTCATCGACAAAAGAGAAACTCACAAATAAATATTGAAATACAATTGAAAGCAAAGATAAACACTTTTTTGATTCAGAGTGTGAAGTGGTACTTGACTAAATACTCACCTTGTCGTGCTGTGAGGTCCTGAGGGTCATTCAAATAAAGACCATTCAGTCCACGTCCACATGACTTCCACCACCAACCACCCTTCAGCATTGAAGCACAATTCAAGGATGATCTGTCGTTGTCTCTGCAAGTCATGATATCATTTGTAAATATAATTTTCAAACTTTCTTACAGACGCCTTAAACAGGATAGGCAGTTATTAATTCCAAATTAAAAGTTTGCAAATTTAAATACTTTCAGTTTAAAACGTTGTTTCATTTGTAATCAGGCAAGATAATTTGGTAAATATTTTTATTATTTTCCAGGTTGACAGGTTCTTTTGACTATTATTTAGAATTGAAAAGTGGTCCTTACCTGTTATAAGTTGAGAAAGGACTGTTGTTGGATCCATACCAAGGATCATTTAAAGAGTCACCTGCATTTCCCTCATATCCGTCAATCTCTAATTTATAATAATCTCCTTCAGAGTAGATCTTAAAGTGAGAATATTGAGCATACCTGAAACAAAAAAATACCTCTACTTGTAATGACCGGTGTCTACTTGGAAGCAGCGACTCGTAAATTTGTGAGATCCTAGAATCTTGTTATCTGAAACAGGACGTGTATTTAATCAAGAGGTAAGCAACTTTCTAATTCGCAGATTCAAATTCAGTTCCATTAAGATGGGATAAAACGGATATCGAATTTAATTTAATTAATTTCTAATCTTCTAGTTTTTCCTTTTTATTAATTTAGTTAATATTTATTACCAAAGAGAATTAAAGCAGAATATAGAAATTATACTATTTAAAAGAATGAAATTTAACAAACATAGACAAATTTTAAACTATCTTTATACTTCATTAAAATATGAAGACGTTGACTTCTAGTATCTTAATACTTTGTTCTAGTGTTGCATAAATGTCGATCGCAATATTCCACCTAATATGAAAAGTATGTAAGGCTAAATGTTTCTAGTTTAAAATCAAACATAGATATACAAACTAGTTCAGGAATAATTATTGATACATACATAGGTTGACATTTTAGGGGGAATTTTATTAATCAATTTCTAATTTAATTATATTACCTTGCTTCAAATTATATTTGATTGTTAAAATCAATTTGAATAAATACAATATCAAGATTGGAAACAAGAGTCTAATATTTAAAAAACTATATTTTTTAAACTAGAATCAAAGCAACGATAGCCTATTTCATTTTTTATTGTATTATATTTTCTGTTTAGACCGTATAGTCTTAATGCATTGTTTATTAGAACACCTTGTGCAAGTTTGTGCAGACTTTCATTTTCACGGCAATAAGCAAATCACCCACGTACGTATCCGCCGTTAGTCAATGGTCGATTGTTTACAAACGCATATCGATATCCATTCTTGTGATAGAAAATTCCAGATCAAATGAATAATGTACCCTATTCCCATTTTAATTAAACATAATTTTTGTTCGATGAAAAAAATATTTACATTCCAGTAATATCGGCATTGAAAAGGCAAACGAGTATATTAGATAATGACTGCTATAAAAGTAATGGCATCTGGTTGTGAATAAAACTATAAGACTAACGCCAACCACTGTACATTAGAAAAAATGTTCTTGATCTAAATTCTGTTTATGGATCTCGCATAAGCAAATTTCTTTTCATTATTTTAATCATGACAGTTTTACGCTTTTATGAATTTAATTCTATTGCGTATACTGGATATTATTTTTCGTTCATACAAGATTATGATATTTTTTCACTAACATAATAAGTTTGGACTTGATTATAAATATTGAGATTGATATCTTTTTACGCTTTGCCCATCCTTAAATTTGAAAAATCTTTATAACTCCCGGAGTTCTATAATTACAAAGTTGGATACAGAAGAATTATTGGCTGCCGTTGAAGGCGTTTAATGTCAACTTTGTTTTATGAGTTTAAATGATTTAGTGCAAGTTCTATGTGTTGAACTAAATATTTTGTATGGAAAAGTCATTATATGGGTGAGATTTGATGACATTGACTATCCGAGAGTGTAAAAATTCTATTTTATTATCACTCGCTAAAATCCTGTTCACTCATTAAATCATAATTTATACTGCTAATAATAGCATTAATAAATTTTAACGGCGCTAAAATTTTTACTGTATAATTAATTTTGTATAATATATGAATCTGAAATAACACATTATTAAAATAACTTCTTTTTATTATTTATTACTAGCGTATATTACTGGAATATACCTTTATATTTTTATTAGTGAATTATAATATTATTGATATCTTTGATAAGATATTAAATAAGTTTTAAATGCCAATATCATTATCGGGTCAATTTCAACTTCATTAACTTGACTCCTTAGTGTCAAGAGGAGATCGCGTGTTGTCCAGAAAATAAAAATCATGATATTTCGTAATAAAAGATGTAGAAAGGAAGATGATCCTTTTTAACATCAATGAATCAAGGACCGTGGGCGTTTAAACAGAAGACGAATTATCAAGAGCATGAAAGAGAAAGGAAAAACTGTAGTAACTTGAGACTAAAACTCCAGAGAATTATTTTTCTCTGATTCCAGAAATTTAATACAAACATCAAACAAATAAAAAATTATGGTTTCAAGTTAAATTCATTTTTTAAGCTGGTCATATTTTTACAGCTGATCAATCCATACCTGTGATTTTAATCAAAATTCACTTTTTATATTATAGATCTCGTTAGGTCATACAATTAAGCAAAATAGTTCAATGAACTTTTTCAGCGTCGCCAGCAGGCAAACTGAGATTATATAATAAAAGATTTTATACACGAACGCAATGGATGTCGATGAGGCTAGATATTGTCAGTTTGTGTGAATTTCTAGCGTAACATATTACTCAAAACCAGAAGGTAAGCACACTCGCGTAATCGATGCTTCAAGGACCTTTAAAGTATTGGGAAATCACAAGATGAATCTCCTCTCCAGAAGTAGTTTACCGAGAGATGAACTAATTTGTTCAACATTATGATTTCTTCCCCTACTTTCGATCAAGATCTATACAACATTCATAATCAGTAGGAACTTGACTTTTTTAAACAGATTTGCTGCAAAATATACCAAAATCCAAATAGCAATTAAGGTGGATAAATTAACTTAAATATTGTAAAAATATTTAAATAAATAAATACCAGAATTGAATTTTAAAGAAAACCTCTTACCTCTTGTTACCCTCAAAATCTTCTAGTTCAACTCTCAGCATATAATCTTCATTATTCGTTAGCATGTAGATATTTTCATTTCCTAGCCAAAATTCTCTAGAAGGATCGCCAAAACCATTTTTGTAGTCAGCCCAGTCCCTGTTGAAGTTTTCTCTAGACTCCCCATAATCGTCCCTTCTTTGAATCACCTGAAAAAAAGAAAATCGTTAAATTAAATTCATGAAGTTCGCATTTCGTATGACTTTTATGGTTAATTTGAAACTTTAAGAAACTCGAAAAATTCGAATTCTTAAATTTCCACAATAACTAAATTTGGATCACACTCAGAAAAAATATTTGATTGAATCAAAAAAATAGTTTGAAAGACTTTCTTTGATTTAAAGAAATGATTTGTTTAAATGAAATAAAATTTGTAAGATTGAAACAGAATATCTTTGGACCAAATAAATATTTGTTCGAATCAAATAAATTTCTGCCTTAAATCAAACAAATTATATCTTTGACCATATATCAATGCATTAATTTCTTTGTTTTGAAGAAAAATTAATTTGATTCAAACAAATATTTATTTGGTTCAAAGATATTTTGTTTGAATCAAACAAATTTTATTTCATTTCCAAACAAATCATTTTCTTTGATTCAATCAAATCTTTTTTCTCAGTGCAAAATTAAGACATGCAAGCTGTTTCTCTTATTCAAAAATCATAAGAACACAACAAAAAAGGATGAAAGAAAAAAGAAGACGACTTTCCAAAAACCCTTTCTTTTCTTTCTTTCTTTCATCCTTTTTTTAAATTGTGATAGTTAATTAGTTCTTAAAACTAGGGTGCTTAAAATACAAGTGTTTAATTTCTATTTACTTGAATTTGAAATATGAAAATGAAAAGCGTCAAACTTAGGTATTTTAGATTTTAAAGAATAAAATAATTTCTAGTCTCGTATATTATTCAGTGCTGATGCAATTTATACACTCGGTTGGTCCTGCGACACCGTACTCGACACATGAGGTGCTTCAAATAGCTCTAAACGTCGCTGTAATTGATAACCGTTGTCAGCGAGTGATATAAGTCCAAAGAAAAGTGCAGCTGAACAACAAAAACGATTTGAGTCTGGGGTCTTGTGCAGACGTTCGATACTATCTCTTTTTACTGCCTTTAGTTCAGGATAAGATGCTCATATACGATTTGTACAGAATCTTAAATTACACCTGAATCGATTACATTTAAATTAAAAAATTTGAAAAGGGAAACAATGATTGGTATTTTGTAAGGAAAGCTGGTTATTTATCTCAGTTTCAACCATTGGAATTCAACTTACATCAAGAGACATGATAAATTGGTTTATATTTTACTGCAATAAGCTAAATAAATTTTCAAAGTGAAATATAGTTTCAACGTGAAAATTACCTCTCCGGAATCACTATTCCAAACTTATGATGTTAAACAATTAATTTGATGAAAATCAACTCCATCTCTCTAAAGTTCTTAGAGCGACATAAAAAATCCAATTAAAAATAGATACAGCAACTTTCCATTCGAATCGATTCGTACAATTATCACTAATGAAGATCTTATCTTGTTACTGTGTAATGACACTGCAAATCGGAAGTATCATGTCGTAATCTTACGTTAATTTACTGATATGATTGGTACGACTTGTTCGAATTCAGAATGTAGATCAGACAAGACATTTAATTTGTTAAAACCGCCAAGCACAAGATATTAAGTGAATGGATTTGGTTTATTTTTGAAATCGCTTAAGGCTCTCGTGTTTCAAGCAAAAAGGACAAAACGAAAAAACTAGAAATGTGTTCAGGGAAGATTCCCGAATTTTGATGTGAAATTATATTCCTTTCGAATAATTTGAGCGATCTAAAGTTGTTAGAGATACAAGTGACCACAACGTGCCTAATAACATGAACCTCATTAATTAAATGCCTTCACCGAATGAACGTTCACTTAATCAAGAATCTCTAAGCTTTTATGATATAAAGTGATGCATGTTCTATAATTTCAGGAAATAATTCAAATCCAGGATAGTAAATATTATTCAAATTTGTTTGACAAGTTTTTAAAGATGCATCATTTTAAGATTGCCACTTGAAACTCCATGATGAAAAGATAAAATTTTCGTTTTTGTGTCATTTTGCTTCTGAAAAGTCATTAGAGATGAGACACTATATTTTCATAAATAATCATCTAGTCAAACTGTTCTAATCATTTTATTAATAAAGGCATAGAATTTTATACGCAGTCTTACTGAAAAGTATTTTACATGTTTTAATGAATAATTAAAATAACCTTGATAGAAAGTACAAGAATCTTGATTGAGAATGAAAGGAAGTACACTGCCGGAAATAATTTGATTAATAATAGGTAGTAGAAAACAATATTTAAACTTACTAAGTATAATTCTTTCACGTAATCCTACTTTAAAATTTTTTTTCAACTTCAAAATCAGGAATGAATGAAAAAATTATTTGTTTACGAACAGTATATCTTCTTATGTTGACTAGCGGTTCTTCAATCCATGATATTAGAATGAAAATGTATTACCTCAAGTTCGCGATACCTAAGCGTATCGCTATTCACATAAACCAATAATAAAATTGATTTGCGGTTACCGCAAGGCATTTGCATCAAGGTAAGATAAAATGAACGAGAAGGTAATAACTTTAACCACAATAATTCTTTTTATGATTAGTTTTTTTTAAACTGATCAACCACACGAACAATCATCTCTTAATGGAGGTTTAAGTTCTCTTCCGTAAAAGCTTCTTGATAATTAATTGTTAATGAAGTAGGTATCTCAAATTTAAATTAGGAAAGATCGATTAAAAAATTCAAAATTGGAGTGCATCGAATTTACAATGAACAAATTCAAATTTCGAATGCAAACGTTTTTTCAAATTTCAAATATTGAAAGCGTTTAGTTCTGGATTTTATTAAATTTTCAAACTTTCAAAAAACTCCTTTAAATTTACAAGTTTTAAAGTTAGAAAATTTATTTTGAAGGGTTTAATTTTTTGTAAACCTGGAAATTCGCAAGCCTTCTATGTTGTGAAAGTTTATACTTAAAGCGATTTTTTACAAAAATTTATAAAATGGAAAAAATAAAATTTTATAGGTATTCGTAACTTTTATATATTCCTAAATAAACTTCCATCATTTTAAAGATATCTTGAAGAGGTATGCAAGTGTATGCGCTAATATTTCAAGTTAATATATATTTCTCAACCGGAAACTTACCGTCCATCCACCGTCGGCGATTTCCTGCTCACAGAAGACCTTGAGGAACCAGTAGGTGGTGCCTCTAATCTGAAGATAATAAACACCACTGTCTCTCATTCCCGCGTTGAGTAGGTCGATACAGGAGTAGCCCTGAAACAAATAGTGTCATTGAGAAATTTCAAGCATCGCAAGATAGTTGACAGAATATTAAATTATTTGATTTTGAAAGACGTAATAATAGCTTGCTTCTTATTGCGGAAACTTCTCTATTTAGGTCTGACTCACAATAATGAGCGAATCATGATCTTAACGGACTCGTACATAATCATAAATAACGGATAATCCACTGTAACTTACCAAGTAACTCCAAACATCTACTTATTGATCATTTGACTAATGTGATCGCAAATTTACGAGATAATATTAGTTACCTTTCATTTTTCAAAATTTGAAGAATTCGAAATCGCTCGAACCCTCAAAATTAAAAAAAAAACGTTCAAATTTGGACCAAAATCACCACATTTTAACAAACAACCAAGAGAAAACCAACAAAAAAGGAGGAAAGGTTTGAATTTATCTTTCATTCTTGAGAGAAATGTCCTAAATTAACATAAAGAATCGAGCAATGTGAAGCTATAAAAAAAGATTTTAAAGAAAAGTTCTGGGAAAAAAAGTTCAATTATTTTTCAAAGGAAGATATCTTATATTTGAAATTAAAAGTAACAATAAAATTTAAGTGTGGTTCATTTTTTCATAGCTAATAGTATTTAAATTACTCAAACGTACATTGGAAAAAAGAACTGAATACATTCAACAAACTTATTTATTCGTAAAAATTATTGACTACTTTAGGTACAATAAACAAATTTCAATTATAAAATCTCGTCGTATGTAACAAATAGTTTTTAAAACATCTTTTTCGGTTTTGATTCTTAAAAATAATTAGGATTTTTTTCCTTTTTTTCTTATTGAGCATCATAAATTGTTATAATTTCGTTTTCCGCGCATGCACAGTTAAGATAATCATTCCTAAATATAAAAATACTTGCAAAGGGATTGCATTGAGAAGACAAGTATTTTACATAAGGTAAATGTTCTTTAATATACATGTGATCATTGTACGCATCATAATTATTAAACGCTGTAATAATAAATGGAGAATGCATATCAACTAATATTTTTATTGCAGGAATCCAACTATCGTAAACGTGAATTCCTGCGTTCGCAGCAACAGCTATATTCGGCTTCAGATATTGTCCATTGCTCTTATAATCCTGATAGAAACCCTCATACAATTCAAAATTTAATTTCGCTGTTCCATTTCTGAAGCGCTTGCATAACGAAATTTTAGAAGTATATTCACTTTTAAGCAGAGGTCCGATAAAAACGACTTTCAGGTTCTTCAAATTTGGTAACCAGTAAAGAATTAACTCCCATTTAATTCCTATTGCCTCCCAGAGATTAGATCCAATCACGTGGAGAATAAAACTTGAATTAACCTCTAATTTGATCTTTTCCATAGCGTACAAAACAGTCAATGGTAAACTGATTGATCTCCAGATGTGAGCTTCAAACAAATTTTTTGAAGCGGAATTCTCTTGAATAATGTTTCCTTTATTCTTTTTAATAAATGAATCGCTTATCAGGAAATCTGTTATAGAACTTGGTAAAGGCGTATTGGCCTTTTGACAGATAAACTGTATATTCTTTAAAAGTTTGACACAATATTCTTGATGAATTCCAGTTCCCTGCAATTGTTAACAACGTTTATATTTGGAGCAGACTTTTAAATGCTCTGAGTTTCCCAAGTGCTTAATACAGAAACTAGATTGTGGACAATCTGCACAACTCTTCAGCATGAGCGGGTCGTTTTCGAAGCACACATCACAGACCCTTGGATACATTATTACTTGACTTTCGTGTGGTAGAAGTTTCCTCTTGAGTAATATACTAAGCTTCGAAACAAGGTCTTCCTTCTCACACCATTGCAACGGTAAAAATACATCTATATCATCAAATGAAGAATTTGGTGGAATGCAAAATTTTTTTAAGACTTCGAACATCCGTGGTCCACCGAGTTTGGACAATGCCTTGAATAGATGTTTATGATCCTTCCAATCATAATGCTGGTGATTTTTTCCACAATAAGATACGAGTTGACAGCGTGAGCATCTTTTTAGTGGGTATTCATTGTTGTCAAGTCGGCAACAAACATGGCATTGATTAGAAAAATAACTTTTGAGAATGGTATTGCCATTTTGGATCGTTAAATTATAAAGATTACCTTCTTCCATATATTTATTAACATCATGCAATTTGTCTGATAATCCATCCAAGAAATCCATTATCTTCTCTTACAAAAAATCACTGTTAATTAATTTATGGAAACATACGCAAACGAACAAACAGTATCCATGTTGTTTTCCCAGTTTTCCCTCTTGTATGTTACCATGGCAACCTACATGCCAGTGTTGCCAGATGGCTGAGTCGCTTTCCCCCTAGATTAGTCCCTATTTTCCACTAAAAAATTTTCTTTCCACTAAATCCTGAAATTTTTTTTTAATAGTAAAATTCTTATATCTACAAATCATATAGACCTATCGCTCTACGCTGAAGAAAGGCGGGTAAGTTTAAAATTTTAAATCATTGAGAGCATGAAAACATTAAAATTATTGCAAGGATGAAAAAGATAAATATTTTTAAATGATTGAATTTTCATATAGTATGGTTTATTTCTGCGGGAAAAATATTCTCTACAACTCTACTGTTTCCAATTTTGAAAATAAGTAAAAAGTCTTTAAATATAGTTGTTTTTGAAAAAATTCTTTTAACGATTCCAGCCACTGAAAACTTAACTATTAAAATGGGAAAGAGTAGAGTTATAGAAATTATTTTCTCCGAAGAAAACCATGATTTATAGAAATCCAATCATTTTTTAAAAATTGATAAGAAGCGATAGTAGAGACAAATTCTATTGAAAAAAACATTATTAAAAGTATTTTTCCTAATTTTTAAATTTGTTTCATAAAAAAATTTTATTTTTCATTCAGACACGATTGATAATATCATTTCAAGTCTTAAAATCACAGAAAACTTTTTTTCCAGAAACCTGATTTTCAACAAAACTACCTTAATAAAATTTTAATATTTTTAGCATCTATTTCAAAAGAAGCTCGCCTATCACTCATAATCAGTAGATTATATAAAGCCTATAAATATAAAAAATATAGAGAATTGTGCCAAATTCTTATTCCAATAATTGATATATTAAAATACTCACAACATTAACTATTGCAATTCAAATTACAATTGTATTTTGAACTGCAAGAGTAATTTTCGTTCTCTTCTAGATGTTTAACAGTCTTAATCAGACGATATTAAAACTTTGCAGGTCGATTGTAAATCTGGATCCACACGGGGCGATAGTACAAGGCTCAATTAACTTTGACGTAACAGTTTTTTTATCTGACACAGTCTCGCCAATAAGTGCATACGTGAATGCATTCGACAAGTGCATTTTAAAATAAATTACACAGCAAAGTGCACTCGACAAAAAGTGAAAATTCAACACTTAAAAGAATCCGCCACCTTTAATATTTTTATTTTATTTTTTGACTTTAGAACTTCCATTAAATTTTTTTTTATGTTTAGTACCTTTATTTAGAAAGTTATTGGGATTTAAAAAAAATTCCAGCACCTTTATGTACCTTTAAACTATAAATGTTGAGTTTTTTGGGAATTTTTTTGACATTTTTTGACTTTGAATAACTTTTTTGTTTTTTAACCAATTGTCATGATTCTTTTTTTATTTTTATTTTGTTCCTTGCAACGTGTAGCAACTTTCTGAGTATGGAAAATAAGGTAACATGACAGAGAAAAAGATACAAGTAAAAGAGTTCCTTACATACTTAAAAAGTTGCTACACTTTGTAAGGAACAAAATAAAAAAAAATCACGACAATTAGTTTAAAAACAAAAAAGTTATTTAAAGTCAAAATATGTCAAAAAAATGCCCATAACACTCAAAATTTTTAGTTTAAAAATACATAAAGGTGCTGGAATTTGAAATAAAGGTATTAAACATAAAAAAAAATCATGTGGAAAGTATAATTTCAAAAAATAAAAATATTAAAAGTGATGGATTGCCTCACGGAAACAATGCTTACGACATTAAAATGGATTTAACTAAAATAATTAAAGTATACATTGATAATGCAGACTAAATTATATAGTAGTATTTAAAAATATTTTTATGTTTCAATCTCATTGAAATATAATATAATCTTTTAAGAATGAAAAAAAAATTAAATATTTATACAAAATAACTTTCTTCTTTTTAACATTACAATACATAATAAAAATTTTTTTTACACTGTACTATATGTAAAAAGTATCTCACGTAGAAATAAACAACTTTTTATTCGACATCATTGTGAAAGGAAATAAATAATAATGAACCTCCCTTTCAAAGTTAAAACGAGGTTCAATCGTTCCAGCCTCGAGCATGTCTTTTCCACTCTTGCAGTATTTCAATCAAACTTCGTACTTTATCAGACGAAAGGAAATATAAAAGTTATTAATAATTGATGTTAGAAAGTACGTCGTTACTCCTGCATTACATTTCAGTTTCTTTCTCGGAAATGTATTTTTTGAAATGTTTTTAATCTGCCAAAACAGTCTTTTTTGAAATTTTGAAAACCATTCCTTCAAAATTTTTTTGGAAATGCGATTCCTAATTGTTGAATGGAAATAAAAAAAAAAAATTGAATTTCACGCCATAATTCTGAAAAATTATTATTAATATTGTGACCCCCGTCGATAGAAGAAAAATCGCTTTTTTTGCGAGATTCCCAAAAAAAAATTATATAAATAAAAATAAAATACTTTTTCCACAAAAAAATAATTTTTTCCACAATTTTGCAAGAGAGCAAAAATAAAAAAACTCCTCTTTCAATATAAATTGGAATAGAGCCAGTTATAAAATTTGTATGATATAAAAATTCAAATCAAACGTTAGAGTCTAAATCTAAGTGTCGGCCCATGGAATTTTATAGTGAAATCTCTTTTTACACGTATCTAATGAAAAAATATCTCATTTCAAATTTCTAAGACAAAGTATATAAAAGCATTTTTATATTGAAAAAATTTCTTGGAAATGTTAAAAAATAATAAACATTTAATCTCACCAACAATATATAATTATAATTATATAATATATAATTATAATTTAAAAAGCTTATTTTGATATTTGCTAATAATTTAATAACCAGAAAATTATTTATTAGAAAGAGAGAATTTACGTGATCGTTAATGACGAAAATGTGTATAACATTGCATATCGATTTTGTTGCCATTACAAATACCTGCCTACACCTGAATAGAATTATAAATTTTTCGCATTCTGATGTAATTAATGTTTCATCCGCTGTTATAGGAATTCACTTAATTGTTATATATCTATAGAGAAATGTTGCGAAAACATAGTTCGATATTGGAAGCAACTGGGTCGAGTAATTGCAGCGATGATTTATGCAGCTCAGAATAGCGTTTAATCTCTGCACTATTTCTGATTTACGATCACTTTTCTTTATATATGGTGGGAGTTTTTTTCTTAAATCTGTACCAAAATTTATTTTATTTCTAACTCTCTATAAAGCTTGAATTTATACCTTGCTAGCTATAACACATTGAAATATAATGCGGGATAAATCCTCAAGTATTACTAATTACAAAAATGTGAGTCGTATAATTTATAAAACTTAAAACTTAAGGTAGTTTATCCACGAAAATTAGACCTCAGGAAAAAATAGATAATTTTGCTATGAAGAATAGCAATATAATTATTGAAGGGTTATTTTGAAAGAGAAAAAATTATTTTTCATGAAAAAAATTTGAAACACAAAAAAATAATTTTATTAATAAATTTTATTTTTGCCTGGACTTTTTTTCTTATCGCTTCTTACCAAATTTAAAAAAATTATACGATTCAAATAAATTACGAATTACTTTTTTAATGAAAAGATTCTCTACAACTTGACCATTTTTTCCACTCATTCTTTATTATATTAACAATATTTTTGGGTATAGAAACCACTCTATCTAACAAAATAAATACAAAAAATTTTTTTATACTTTGGGATATTTTTATTAATTTTTTTATTTTATTTTACTTGTAACATTTTCTTCAGTCATGTTACCTTATTTTGTGTATCCAAAAAGTTGCTACACATTGTAAGGAACAAAATAAAAAAAGAATCATGACAATTGGTTGAAAAACAAAAAAGTTATTCAAAGTCAAAAAAATTCCCAAAAAACTCAAAGGTTTTAGTTTAAAAATACATAAAGCTGCTGAAATTTTTAAAAATCCCCAAAACCTTTCTAAATAAAGGTACTAAACATAAGAAAAATTATATGAAAATGAATAGAGATTTCATCAATTTATTTTCAGCAAGGATTTATTCAATCTGAGTTGCATGGAAATTAAATAAACAAAATGTCGAGTTGTTGATAATCGGAAGGTACTTTATCAATTGTTCTGAGCATCATGGCAAATTTTTTAGGCCATTCATTTTATTTCTCCTCAACGTGCCGCAATAAGTGTTTCTTAGACATGAGATGATGAATGATTTGCATTCTGCAAAAGACATTCATATTCATATCACGTTGATGTCTATATACCAGTAACAGAAACAGTAACTATATATGTTGGATGACATTCTCCATATATAATCATGAGAAGCAAGAGCAGATTGCTCTTATATATATATAACGATAAAAAACAAATAAAGAAACGACCTGTTTTTCTCAATTTTTCCTCGGTAAAGTCGTAAAGTGCTCTTTCACCTCGGTACCTGGTGATGTATGAGCAATTTGTACAATTCGTCACTCCAACTACTCGATAATCTCCGCACTGGTCATTTCATTTTTATCTTAAAACCGGTATTACCTTCCGGTATACTTCCAGTTTCCTCGGATTCGAAATCGGTAAAAGGCTGATGTCCACGTATTTTTCATTGCAAAAACATCCTCGTTTCTAAGTAATATCGTGTTGTATTTTTATTGCCCAACTGTGAATCTTTGTTGCTCGAATAATCGGAGAAAGTTTGAGGGATGTAGATATCCGATATTATGTCTTGAATAAATAATTATAGTTCAAGATGTTTATAAAATTTATATCCCAGTGTCCTTTTATTATGATTTAAAGCGAATTTAAAGGAAAAATAGAAAGACAAAAGCTATTTAAAGAAGAAGAAGGAAAGAAGGCCACAACCAGATCTCCTTTTTCACTTCTTCACAGCTTTGTAGTTGGAACAATAAGAGCTTCGAAATTGAAAGGAAGTTGCAATGCTATAAAAGTTAAGAGTCTTATAAAAATCTGATTTCACTCGGGATGATTTATGCGGGTCGCTCGCCCTGGAAAGCAAAAGATTTCGGCAGGAGATGAAACAAAGATCATTAAGGAAGCGAGATAATAATAAGTGACTGGACCTTCGATATAGTGACCCTTCTTTAGGATAAATTATGACTCTTAGTAATTGCACAGGTAAATTAATATATGATGCACTTGTTGCGAATGTGTGCAATGTTACAAGTGAGGGTGATTGGGTGCGGAGCCTTTCATGTTCTTTTCTCTTGTTACGTGCAGAGCACAAGAGTCTCAAATCTTAAAATACGATCTTGGGGTCAGAAAGTCTGTCCCTTTAACCCTTTTTTAAGTCTTAATACTTTTATATTGCTCTTCAAACAGGGTATATGTATTTTGCTTTCGAATTAAGAGATAATTATCAGGAATTTCCACCATCAAATTCTATAACTACTCTATTTTATATCTTCAATCTACTCTCTAAATCTGAATCAGTCAAATTTTCACTGATTGAATCAGTGATTTGCCTTTTCACTGATTCATCAGTAAAAAATATTTTTCACTGTTAAGTCAGTTAATTTTCACTGAAATAATCAGTGAAATTTGACTGATTTACAGTAACCTCTTTTTAGCTATTTGAATCAGTCAAATTTCACTGATAATCAGTTCATTTTGACTGATACAAATTTAGAGAGTAAATCTTTATAATCAAAAGGTGTTATTGTTATTTTGTATTAAAATACCGTTAATAAATTCAACAATATTAATTAATATAGTTAAATCTTATTGGTTTATTAAAATTTCCCTAATCATTTCATCTGATGAGTTTCCCGTCGCATTAAACGAAAGTTATTTTATAGAAATAACAATAAATCAAGAGATTTGTATTAAAAGTTTCCAGTCGATTGATTTTTGGCAGGAAGAACATCGTAAACTTTTTTATTGAGAACTTTACAATCATAACTAAAACTTAACATCGTTGATAGTTTAGGTTTGCCCACGGAAGTAAAATATTTGCAATTTCTCTACTTATCTCTGTGTCTTAATGAGGTCGGAATGCAATCAATTTTTAGTTGAACTTTTCCGCGATTCTGATTGTCGGGTTATTCAGTAGTTTATAATCCTTATAATAAAGTTATGTTATTTTTTGAAGGTTTGTATTACTGTATTCAAACTGCACAGTAATAAGTCTTGAATTGAATTAAAAATTTCACAATTTAACGTGAAAGTGGCGATTTTTTTATTCTATTTAAGGTAGTTCATCTGAGAAAATTAGACCTCAGACCAAATTTTAAAAAATTGAGGTCATTCTCATAAATCACGGATCATTTTTTCAGGTTAAAGATTCTCTACAACTTAACCGTTTTGAATTTACTAAAATGAATAAATTATTACCAAATTCAGCTTTTAGTTTTGGAAAATTGATTTTTAATGGTTTCAGTTATTGAAGAATTTATTTCAAAAACTGGGAACGGTAAGATTCTTTTTCCCGTGAAAATGATTCGTGATTTATTAGAATCGCATAATTTTGTAAAATTTGGTATGAAGCGATAAGGAAAAAAGTTTGGCAAAAATAAAAATTTGTTAAATACATTATTTTTTTTGTGTTTCAAATTTTTTTCGTGGAAAATAATCTTTTTTCTTTTAAACTAGCTCTCTAACAATAATATTGCTATTCTTGAAAGCAAAATTATATACTTTTTGCCCGAGGTCTAATTTTCGTGGAATTTTTACTTCTTCACCCATAATTTCCAGGCATCAACAAATTAAAATAATTGTTCAAATATTTGTTTATTTCACGCCATGATTCTAAAAAATTGTAATTAATATTATGAACCCTATCTATAGAAGAAAAATCGCTTTTTTGCGATATTCCAGAAAAAAAATTATATATATAAAAATAAAATACTTTTTTTCCACAAAAAAAAAATTGTTTTTCCACAATTTTGCAAAAGAGCAAAAAGCAGTTCTTCTATTCTCGGTAACTACAATTTTTTAAAACAGTATGTATATCATGAAAAAATTTGGTACAATAAAATAAAAAAATTGCTCTTTCAATATAAATTGAAAAAGGTAGGTATTTTATTCATATGAATTCTATAGGTACAAATTAAATGAACTTCATGCATTTTAGAAAGTTATAAATAAATATATAATAAATTTGAATATCTTTTAAACGTGAACTTGATAAGAAAGTGCTGGTTAAACAACAGTGAAAATATAACTTATTACATAGGTTTAATAAAAAAACGTGTTCACAGTATTTTTATTTTTCACTTCCTCACCCTTAACTTCCGGTCATTAGAAAATTAAAATTATTATTCAAATATTTGTTTGCTCAACAAAAAACTTATTTTAATTCCAAAAAGGGGAATAAAATTTCTATTATTTTCTTCGCGTTCTCGTATTTTTTAATTCCCCTTAATTCACTTTCTTTTCTTTTCCTAGGTGAATTAACATAAATTGAATTTTGTCTTTTTTCTTTCGCCACTAACAGAATAAGAAACAAAGGAAAAATCAGGTATTAAATAGAATTCACTTTTTTAATTCTATTTAAGGTAGTTGATCCACGAAAATTAGACCTCAGGCAAAAATAGATAATTTTGCTTTCAAGAATAGCAAAATTATTTTTGAAGGGCTATTTTGGAAGAGAAAAAATTAATTTCCATGAAAACAATTTTAAATACAGAAAAATAATTTTATTAATAAATTTTGTTTTTGCCCCAACTTTTTTTCTTATCGCTTCTTACAAAATTTTAAAAAATGATGCGATTCTAATAAATCACGGTTCATTTTTTTAGTAAAAAGATTCTCTACAACTTGACCTTTTCCAATTTTTGAAAATGAATTTTTTAATGGCTGAAATTATAAAAGAACAATTTTTTAAAATAAAATTTTTATAAACAAATTGCTGTATTTGATAATAATTAATTCATTTTCGAAAATTGGAAATGGTTAAGTTGTAGGAAATCTTTTCAATAAAAAAGTGATTTGTAATTTATTAAAATCGCATAATTTTTTAAAATTTGGTAAGAAGCGATAAGAAAAAAAATTGGGGCAAAAATAAAATTTATTAATGAAATTATTTTTCTGTATTTTAAATTTTTTTCGTGGAAACTAATATTTTCTCTTCCAAAATAGCTCTTCAATAATAATATTGCTATTCTTGAAAGCAAAATTATCTATTTTTGCCAGAGGTCTAATTTTCGTGGATGAAATCCACCTTAATTCAAGCCTTCTTCTTGGGTGGAACAATTTCGAAAAACAAACTAAATCGCTTCCTCATTTGTAATACGCATAAGAAATGCTTGTCCTTCCTCAACGCTTCCGTAAAGATGTTTTAGATCTTTTTTCCTTGCTTGAAGTAGTTACTAGTGAAGAAACAATTAATGGGAAAAGCTATTTTGAGGAACATAAGAAAGTATGAAGTAAATAGTCTATTGCGGTGAAGATAAATCTAAGAAATCCTTCTTTTTGTGGCGTAATAGGTGGAAGATAAATTGAAATATTTTTCCTAAGAAAGCACTTTTAGATCCTTTAAATTCTAATTTAGATAGCTGTATAGAAAGTTATGAAAAGGAAATACATTGTCTTAAATCTGCGTTTAAAATAAAAGAACCGTTAGCTGCATGTCGATTGAAACTGAGAAAAAGGTCAAAAACTTTTTTTTATCATAAAACATCCATTTTTGTAAAGTAGCTCACGTCCCGAAATATTTACCACAAAAGAGCTCTCCTAAATCTTTAACTGTGACGTATTCACAAGCGTTTCCAAAATTTGTGTTACACTAAGAAAACAGTTTCTTTGATATGCGGTCAAAGAAAAAATTTCTTTGAATTAAAGAAAGTTTTGTTAAATCAAAAAAATTTTCTTTGATCCAAAGAAATAAATTTGTTTACATCAAAGAAAATGTTTTTCAATCAACAAAACTTTCTTTAATTCAAAGAAATTTTTTTTTTACCGTAAATCAAAGAAACTATTTTCTGTATGTAATTAAATTTTTTTTCTCGAATACGATTTTTAATTCAGTTGGTCTTTTAGTTCTTCGAATTTCTTTAATAAAAAAACTAATGCGTTTTTTTTTAAATTTCAAGCGCAGTTAAATGCAGAATTTCTTTAAGTTTCTAATGATATAAAAAACTCATTTTTGTCAAAAATGTCAGTTAACGGTTCTGTTACTTTGGCCTGCAGAAATATATTTTGAGAGATTCAGAATTTTAAAACGGCGTACCATACTTAAGAGATTCAAATTCGAACCTAATAATAATCTCCATCTTCTTGAATTAAAAAATCTTTGAATTTGGTTCTAACTAGTTTCAATGCCGTGACATTCAGAAGTTATTAACAAGTAACTTTCTGCGAAATCCAGATTACCAATGTTTTATTGCACACGAATAACTGTAAAATATGTAAAGGCTATCCAATTTCTCTGTATAAAATGTTGCAACTATAAATTCCCATGATCTGTTACTCTGAGAGTAAGAGATATGCATTTTAAAATCATTATCCCAAGACAGCAAATCTGTATTAGACAGAGAACCGGAATTGGCTAATGTATTGCATTTATATGAACTGATTTCGTCAGTTCAATACCGGTTTAAAAACTGAAACCGGAACTTAATAAAGTTTTTCAGCAGATAATTTGCAACAATCCAGTTAAATCATTTCATTCATGTTATTTTTAGGGGACTGAATAAATTCCCCGTTTCAGATTGTTATTTATGGAATGTAAAAATAATTTAATGTTTTTCCCGTGTCGCACACAATTTTTTCCCTGCCAGAAGGTCAGAAAATGGATTTATATGTCCCGTACGGGGCCATAAAGTCCACTTTATGACCCGCTAGTAGAAAATAGTATATTTCGTATCAAGTGCGGAAAGGCGTATTTTAACGCTTGAGCGAGTCACGATTCGCTCGCGCGTTAAAATACTTTCCGCACGTGATACGAACGATATTTTTTGTTCGCTGTATACCGAAAGTTATCCGAGTCGATGTCGTTTTGCACGCGGAAAGTTTATTTTCCCGCACTAGTGCGGGAAAATTTTAAGTTTGTTTTAATTTTCCGCACACTTAAAATTTTACCACACAAGTGCGGGAAAATCATCTTTCCGCACGCAAAATGACACCAACAAGGCTAACTTTCGGTGTACAGCGGACAATAAAGATTTAATTGCATGGATTAATGTTGATATTCACTCACCCTGACATCTTTGATGTTGACAACAACATCTGTGGTAAAAGTCGAGTTGGCAGGAATTGGCTTGTTTTTAACACTTGGAAATATGACACCTCGATTCCTTGTTGTCGATCTTTGAGAACTTGAAGATGATGGAGTCATAGGCGTTGTAGCTGTCGGAGGATTTGATGGAGAAGCTACTGATGAAGTTGGTGAAGAAGTTGGAAGAGTGGGGATTGTTGTTGTTGTCACGACATTCGATGGAGTTGGAGTTTCCGTTGCGAAATCTTCACCCAATCCAACGTATCTAATTTAATAAAATTAAATCAAGTAAATATAGATTTATGAAAAATGTTTATCTAACCCTGAATGTTTCTTTTTCGGATAAACTTCCGAAGAGCACTTACCTCCGATTAATTTGAAACTCACTATACCCAAGTATTTTGAGGCGCTGATTACGAATATGATGATGAAAATACCCGCAAATTTGATTTTTATGGTCAAAACTAAAAGAAAATGTTTTTAACAAGTTTTTTTTATTTTATGCCGATAAATATTGATCTAGGAAAAAAACATTACTCACAAAAGTTATAGCAGATGAAAAGATCTATCTTTAATGTTCCACACATTTTTGCCCTAAAATCATTATTTTCCGAGAAAAATGAGATTTAATGAAATCAAACAGATAGGGACATGATTGGGAGATTTTATAAATTCAAATCATCCCCTATTGGCCCCTTCACTGTGCAGACCGAAAATCGCAAAGTGGGCCCAGAATGTGAGGGACGTTCTACTGGATGGATTTAATTGAAAATTGGTACTAAGGGGTTATTTTGGTCGCTGAATACGAATTCGAGGTCAAAATTCTAAATTTCTAAATGGCTGATCCAATATGGCGACCATAAATTTTGAAAAATCCAATGAGTAGGCGGATTTGGATGAATATTGGTACCAGGGGGTTATTTGGGTCGCTGAATATGAATTCGAGGTCAAAATTTGAAATTTCGTAATGGCTGATCCAATATGGCGAATCAAAATTTGGAAAAATCTAATGAATTGGCGGATTTCAATGAGAGTCGGTACTAAGGGCTTTTCTGGTTCATTGAAAACGTATATCATCCGCAGTGAAGGGGTTAAATGGAATAAAACTCGGAAACTATCAATCGTAGAAAAAAATGCAAGTAACAAAAAATGTGTATCTCGATGAGGTCTACAAGTTATATTTGAAACATTTTGCGAAATTTTCCATATTGGTTGAGATAAACACAAACAACCATGATTTTTATGGTTTTTTTATGGTTATACCATGAAAATCAAGTAGTCGGCAATTTTCACTATTATATTCGTGATCAGCACATCAAATTACGTAAATGTGGAGAGTTTCATGGAAATCAGAAGGTTTACGTGTTCCGAGCTGCACCCTTAATGGGTTTTGGCAGTTTTTTTTAAAATCTCATTTTCCTCGAATAATAATGGTTTTAGGGTAAAAATGTGTAAAATATTAAAGATATATCTTTTCATCCGCTATAACTTTGATGAAAAATATTTCTTCCCTAGATTAATATTTATCGACATAAAATGAAATCTGTTAAAAACATTTTTTTTAGTTATGACCTTAAAAATCAAATTTGCGTGTAATTTCATCATCATTTTCGTAATCAGCGCCTCAAAATACCTGGGTATAGTGAGTTTCAAATTAATCGAAGGTAAATGCTTTTCGGAAGAGCACCCCCTTTTTCTATCATGTATCAGGTTATAATTTAATTAATAAGTTTATTATTTAACTTTGTGAGTAAAAGTATTCCAAATGAATAAACTATTTTCAATTCCATAAAGCCCATCATCAATTAAATCTTGAACAGCTTCCGCGTTTACTGATTTATAAATTTTAATATGCACTTAATATGTTAAAGAATTATAAAGAACGCTAATAAAATTTCATCCAACCATAAAATAATAATATTAAATTCATTTTCTCATATTTTACTGAAAAATGAGGAAGAATCTCTACTTGAGGAAGCAAAACATCATTTCCTTTCGCTTCCAGATTTTTTTATAGTCTTGATTGTGAGGCAATAAAAACTTGAATAGTTAGCTTCACGGTGATGACAGTGAAAGTAATTCGCTGACTCGGATTCAATAGTTTTTGCGTTAATCTTCATTCGAGAAAGAGGAAGTCCCTATTTAGCTCTATTAATATTGATTAAGTCTTAGAACTTGATTAATATTTAAGAAACATCATATCTCGAAGTTATTTTCGGATTGTTTAGATTAAATTAAGGTTTCTGAAAATTAGAACTTGATAACCGTTTTCTACTTGAGATGATGTTGTTAAAAGTGAAAGATGAAACGAAGGATGAATTATACGAACCTGCTTGGATCGTACTCGACAAGTCGATCAATTGTGGGATCTAGTAATAATTCAGCTGGAATAGGACGTTGAGCTAGAGTCGCAACATCATCTTCTTGTTTCTTTAGTCTGCTCTCGACGCCCTCGAGATTTTCAATTATTTTGTTTGTTTTGGATCTTAGGTCAGCGTGGATTTCACTAATTGCTCTCTCCTGTCTCTGAGTTTGGGTCAAAAGTTCATCTGATTTTGGTACAAGACCGTCCACTGAACTCTTTGTGCCAACCTATAATTAAAAAATATATTAAATATTCATACTTGCCTTCTATGTAAATTTTCGTCAAATTACTGCCTACTTATAATTTCTCTTAATATAATGAGGCTTTAATTGAGAACGACAGTTCGAAGTAGTTTTAATAGTACATTAAACTTCAACGAAAATTTCACAATGGTCGTATAAATTACTTTTGTTTTTCCCATTATTGTAATTACCCGAATGTCCAATTAGCGATGTTTTTAATTGAAAAATTAGACGAGTATAAAATTCTAAAGTATTATATATCAATAAGAATAGAATCTAGTAATGTTTAATATCCTATCAATATCTATAAATTATACAATTTCAACTTTTAAAAGTAATAATAATAAAGTTAATTAACTTAAAAAGCATGTAAATTAGTGGAATAAAGAAACTGTAATTTATTAACTAACAAGATTTTATATTAACATGGTGATTTAATTTTTAAATTTCTACTTTTTCGTTAAAAATATTATGACTTTTAAAAACTGAGAGTTAAATGTTTCGGCAATTTAAAAAATTTGCAAAGTGAAAATCAGAAAATAAGTTTATGCATTTTATGAACTTTCTTCAAAAGTTTTTTCTCTAAGAGCAATAATTTACTAAAAAGCGTTATAGATAATCTGAATAGTGAATATCAAGCATTACAATTGAAAGTATTTCTAATGAATTATAATTAAAATGTTTTAATTTGAAAAATACAATTTCATAATAAAAATTCAATTCCTCAATGCCAATTCCACGAATGCATAATTCCGATAAACAAGTCTACTTAATTTTACAGGATAAAATAATAAAAATGTGAAGCTGCTGAAGGAATTTGATCGATAAGAGATTGAATCATTAAAGATGATTTAAATGCAGCATAAGAGGTGTCAATTAAGCAATAGGTATGCACTCACAAACTCGGCCCTGAAATAAATCTCCATTGTAGCGCGACCAACCATTCATAAAAATTATTAATTATAATCACAAGTTGGTGCACTTCCAGTCGAGAAATGAGGTAAGATAACGACCTATGCTTACCTCATACTTGGAATAGTGATATCATAATTCTTTGATGTATAGGGTTCGTTCCTTTTTTATTAGGATATTAGATTCTTATTGTTTCATTGTAGTTATTTATGATCCTTTATGCATCAGCAAAAGTAGGCAAATTGATATTTGTAAGATATTAATATTTTTAGGAATAAAACTATTTACAGCGGCGAATTAAGGCGAAGGCCGAGAGGGAAACAACTCTTAAAATCAGGGTTCGGCGTATGTGGATTACCGCGCGGATTACCCCGGATGAACCTGTAGTACCTTGGATTACTCGAATTACACTGGACTACACCGAATTACCGCGAATTACAGCGGTTTTTTTGGGATTACTCGGTTTTTATCGGATTTCTCCGTTTACTTGGATTACTGCGAATTACTTCGGATTATTCCGGATTACTTTCGGATTACTTCGGATTACCAGATTATACCAGATTACCAGTTCGGATCACCAAGTGGTCCAGCGGATTACCAGAGGTGTTTCCCCCTCGGGATGACAGCGGATTACACCAGATTACCCCGCACTGCAAAAAGAAGTGTCTTAATATAAGATACTTGTGTAGTTATTTCTAAAATGTTTTGGTAGTCACATTCAAGTTGCCTAAAGCATATTAATTGGAGACACGTAAAATATCTTGAGTTGAACCATCGGAAACACAGGTTACTTAAGTTACCGACAGTTCATGTTCCTTATAACCTCTACACTGTGAGAAAAAGCTTACGGCACAGTGGCACACCGGTATCTGTTACACATGTGGTGGTTTACATGGCTGTATGTACTTCTTAAAAAAATTAATTCAAGTAAATGATCTATATTGGAAAAGGAGACAAGCGATTTAGCAAACGTATCCACTACGTTAAAACAGAAGGTATACCTGATATCGAGTTACGTGTTGCTGATACGATTCCCAGTTTTTATATGTAGCTCCACATCCGTCATATCTAAAGTTTAAATAAAGGATCGTGTCGATGAAAATGAACAATATATTCCTCTAAATGTTTTGATATTACACCACAGAAGAAAAACATGCAACACTCAAAACGCTCCATTTTTTGAGGTTATGAACTGTAACTATAACCCTTTGAGAGATTCTATCTTTCGACCACTACTTCTTTGACACTTTACGCGTCTTAGTTTTTGCTAACTTATTGACCTGCTATATCTTACAATTCAGAAACATCTTATGCCAGAACCATCTTATGACACCCTAAACATCTTAAACTAAAACACATTATCTAACTCAATCAAGTATCTTATTTTGTAAGACGGAAATTACATCTTTATTCGTACCAAGATACGTAAGTCGTCTTAATTTTGAATAAGACACTTCGTGAGACATCTTATTTTAAGACAGAAGATAGCAAATTCCCATCTCATATCTTACAGTAAGATACCAGGTAAGACACTTCTTTTTGCAGTGCGGATTTCTCGGATTACTCTGATTTATTTGGATTACTCCGATTACTGCGAATTACTTCGGATTACTCGAATTACCAGTTCGGATCACCAAGTGGTCCAGCGCATTACCAGTGTTGTTTCCACCAAGGATTACCGCAGGTTACGCCGGATTACCCCGGATTTCTCGGATTACTTGATTTATTTGGATTACTCCGATTACTCCGATTACTGTGAATTACTTCGGATTATTCGGATTACCAGTTCGGATCACCAAGTGGTCCAGTGCATCACCAGAGTTGTTTCCCCCAAGGATTACCGCAGATTACGCTGGATTACTTCGGATTTCCGGATTACTCCGATTTACTTGGATTACTGCGAATTACTTCAGATTACTCCGGAGTATTCGCATTACCAGTTTGGATAACCAAGTGGTCCATCGAATTACCAGAGTTGTTTCCCCCTCGGGATTACGGCGGATTACTTCGGATTATCGGATTACTCTGATTTACACGGAATATATTGTGGAAAGTTTCAAATACAATGTCAAAATACTTATTATCATAAGATAAATTATCTATTATCCGTTCACCAAACATTGCTACGATTTTGAGAGAATTCGCTGCAATAAAAGCTAGAAAAATACATTCATAAAAGTTGCAAGAAACACAGTTTTCAACTAGAGTAGGATAAGCAAAATTTGTTCGCAATGAAATCAGGGACATGGCGACGGTCTCGTGGGTCCCGGGGCGAAGTTTTTTGGGATGGCTCTTTTCAATCGAAAATTTCATAACCAACTTCTAGTTAAAAAAAAGTGGAATCGGAAGGAAAATAACACGCAATGGATGAACGTATGCAAAGTAAACGTTTATATTTTTTAAAAGCTTAAATAAAATTTGTCCGGGTAAAAAAGTTTTCAGGAAAAAAAATGTTCGTCCCGGGGGCCCTTCGCAGCCGGGAGCCCTAGGGCGCCACCCCGATTGTTCCAACCCCGCTACGGCCCTGAATGAAAGTATATTATTATAAAAAAAATATATGTTATGGTAATTAAGGATGAAAAATGTATAAAATGTATATATTTGGATAGTTTTAGAATATTTGTCTAAAATGGTTGTTAAAGTTTACGTCCAATAGAAAAAGAAAGGGAAAGAGGCGCCAAACTCATCCACCACCTGCACGAAATTTTACCCTTCGTCCGCCCCTGAATATTTAATCATAAAATCATTACAGACTTTATCTTGAAATAAAATTGAATTCCAATAACAGTTATTATAACTTTTAATAATTGA
Source organism: Diplolepis rosae (assembly GCA_030998225.1). Lineage (NCBI taxonomy): Eukaryota > Metazoa > Arthropoda > Insecta > Hymenoptera > Diplolepididae > Diplolepis > Diplolepis rosae. The sequence goes on from JAPYXD010000698.1 coordinate 3,406,769, forward strand.
ATTCGAAATATTGTATCCTAGTTTAAAGATTAAACATTCTATTCGAAAATTAAATAAATAAAATAACTTACCACAACATTCCAAACTTCGTCCATCTTCTCAGAAACAGTGAGCATGGGGTGGATTTGCTCAACAAGTCTGTCGATTTTACTTTGATTGGGTGGTACTTGTGTAGTAGTTAAATTTGAGGAAACAGAATTTTTTTCGACAATGGCCTCGTGAACGTCCTTCATCATATTATAAACAGCGCCAAGATTTTCTGAGACGAGATTCATGTGAAATTGGAGCTTCCGATCCATATTTCCAGTTTCTTGTCTGAGATTTTCGATTTCGATGGTTACATGATTCATGATCTCGTTGCTAATCGCTTTCGTGATTTCGATGACGTTCATACTGATTGGTTTTTTTTCACTTTCCTCGGCATTGATGTCATCGCTTGGCAGAAAATTGTTATCCAGTTGGTTCTTCAAATTTACCAATTTGTTGTCGATATCAGAAACCTTCTGGTCCAGTGAAAGTAACTTTTCACCCAGAGAATTTGAAGTTGGCTCGTCATGATGAATCAGTCTTATTATTGGAACTAATTTTGGAGAAAAAAAATGTATTTTAACTTTTGTGGGTTAAAAGTCTCATTTTAGACAATTTTTGACAAGTTTCAGTCATTAGCTTTTAATATATTCTGATCGAAGTAATACTCACTTGTATTATTTAATTGTTAATAAATATGATCAGAAATTTAATTTATTAATGAAAATAATAGTGCAAAATTTATTAAATTAATAATTAAATTTATAAATATATCAATTTAAATATATCATTTATTAATATTTAGTTAAGTATTATTAATTTAATGTATATTTAATTGATATAATTATTGACATTGATCAAATTTAATTTAAAACTAGGATTAGATACCCTATTATATAAATGTAAATTTTTAATATTAATTTAGTTAATTTAATAATGAAATTAAATCAATTTGACAGTATTTTTATTTATTTGAAAGAATTTGTTATTTAATTTAAAAGTACACGATGAAATTAACTTATAAAAATATATTTATGTATATTCATTTGAAAAAAATTGTTGTAGAATTTTAATTAAAATTTTTTTAAATATATTAAGAATAATTCAGATAAATATGTAGTAAAATAAATATGTAATAAGTATAAAAAGGGGAAAATGTTTATATTTACGACTTATTTTGTATTCTATTAGTAGTTCATGAAATTTTGCAAATAAATCGGTTTTTAATGGTATACGCTAAAAAGAAAATTCTATAATTTTCAGAAATTTTGTTCTAATTTATGAGGATTTCTATTCATTCGAGGTAAAATACTATAAACTCTTAAAAATGTTATTAATTTTAATATACATACTTTTATATAAAAGTGGTAAAATAAAATTAATAGATTTGTATATTATGAAAAATAAATTTACATTCATATTAAATGTAATAAATTTTCAATAAAAATATATTAAAATTAATAAACATTATTAAAATAATGGGTACTAAAATTCAAAAAAGTTTGTAGTTTTTAAGATGAAAGTATTTTAAATTTAATATATGTTACTGTAAAAAACTTCCATTGCGTGTAATGAAAGTTTAATACAGAAATTTCCAACAGTGTAATTTAGAAAGTATGCACTGAAAACTAGAAAATTTCGAGCGGGATTTTAGCACACCTGATTCTAAATTAAGGTTTCTAGATATTATAATATGAGATGTTCTAAGAATTGGAAACTCGATACTCATTTTTATAATAGGACAACTATTTTTCAGTATTTCTTGATTTGCACTTGAATTCTTGAAATTTAGAACTTGATGTTCTAAACGTAAGTTTATGGTTTTCTAACGTCTAAAAGTCATTGACGAATTTTTAGAAAGTGAAGTTCTGAATTGTAGCAAGTCAGTGGAAAAAGGAAACTTGCTAAAGTTCAGTAAGATACTTACTGGCGTTCAGAAAAACAAGTTTTAAATGTCAATCATATCGAAAAGATTTTAGGAAATTATTTCCTCCGTCTGAATTGCTACAGTTTAGAATTCCAGGTTCTACAAACCAGTACACAACATAAACAACATAACGTGGATTTCTGTTTATTAGAACATTTGGCCCGAAGCCACTTTTCAATACGCGAAGTTCTAAATGGAAGACAATATTTACTATAGTTTAGAACTATCTTTTTATCGTGAAACGTTTAGATGCTCAATTGTATTCATACAGTCTCTTATCTGTTTTCACATTAATTCATAATGTTTCCCATGTGATTGTTAACTTATCATTCAATTTCACTTACGATGTTGAAAGCAGGAAGAAGTGTTTCCAACAAAAGATACTTGGGGTTTCATCAATTTATTATGAACTCTTTAATATTAATATTTATATCGTGACTACTAATAACAATTTCTGCAATCATAAACTCTAATTTATGAAAAATAAATGGCATTAAAATTGAGAGTAAACATACACTCGAAATTCCCTATAACGAAATTCCCTGTAACGAAACCTCTCTGTAACAAGCGCGTCACGCCTCCCTATAACGAGCAGACGATCGACCCCTCTTCCCCCACTACTACGGAATGAAGCGCGCTCGAATTTGAAAAAGTAATATCTGGCAAATTTCCCAATTTTTCTTCCCATTTTCTGAATCTGTCAAAATTTCCATTTTTGTATACATTGGCAAGACTTTTCTTTTTTTTGAAAATATTTAAAAATACACCTGATATAAGCATAAATTTTTTTATTATTATATTATTATATGTTTAGTATTTTGAGTACATACCGTCAAATAAGTTAATTCCATCTTCAATACTCACAGAAATCTTTTTTATACCGTTTTAACTATGTAAATATATTATTCACATAGCCTCACTGACAGACAGACTGCGCGCATTATATAATGCGCATAACAGTGCTTAGCAACAAGTAGGATACGGAGGGGATCCCTCTCGCGTTTGTTGCAGAGAGGTTTCCGATGCTCGAGCTTTTCGTTACAGGGAATCTTGAGTGTATTTCAAATCGCGTCTATCTGGATTTTACTTTATCTACTTAAAAATTATTCTCTTAGAGCTCGCTTTCAGATATTTTTAATTAACGAATTTACGAATTGTAATGATATTATATACAGTGCCTTATGAAATAAAAAACATTCTCCATGCCGAAAATTCAAAAGGCACAAAAAATACTAATTTTAACTTTTAAGGGAATCCACCACCTTTAATATTTTTATTTTCTGAGTTTAGACCTTTCATATATTTTTTAAAAATCTTTAGTACCTTTATTTAGAAAGGTTTTGGTTTTTTTTTTAATTCAAGTACATTTATGTATTTTTAAACTAAAAATTTTGAGTTTTTTAGGCATATTTTTCAAAAATGTTATTCGCGATTAAATTTTTTCCCATTACCTCTTCGTACCAATTTTTTAGAAATTGTCAAATTTTAATAAATGACGGCTTATTTTTTCAAGTAGAAGAATCTCTACAACATGGCCATTTACAATTTTTGAATTAAAATTTTCAATGGCTTAAATCGGTCGAGCAATATATTTAAAATACATGTTTTTAAAAAGAAACATCAATCCTTGTAGATTATTTACTTATTTTTGAAACTGGTATCGGTCAAGTTGTAGAGAATCTTTTCCCTCAAAAATAAGCCGTATTTTATTAAAGTTTGATTATTTTAAAAAAATTAGTACCAAGCGGTAATAGGAAAAAATTTACTTGCAAATAACATTATAAGGGTAATATTTTTCGTAAGTTCAAAATTGTTTGCATTAAGAATGTTTTCTGTTCCATAAGATACTATAAATAAATAAATAATAATATCATTACAATCATTCTAATTGATTAAAAAATAAAAAAGTTATTTAAAGTCCAAAAGTGTCAATAAAATGCCCAAAAAACTCAAAATTTTTAGTTTAAAAATACATAAAGGCGCTGGAATTTAGAAAAAAACCAAAACCTTCCTTAATAAAGGTACTAAACATGAAAAAAATGATATGGAAGGTCTAAACTCAGAAAATAAAAATATTGAAGGTGGCCGATTCCCTTAAATTAAAATTAGTATTTTTTGTGACTTAAATTTTTGGCATGAAGAATGTTTTTTATTTCATAAGGTACTGTATATAATGTCATTATAATTCTTAAATATGTAGAAAATCTCATTTTTCCAAAGTTCATTTAGTCTTGTTTAGTTTACTTTTATTAATGGTTTGCTGAAGAAAATTTTTTGGAATTTTGTCAACTGGGAATCGCAAGACACACGAATGAACTTAATTTATAAAGTCGTTCAGTTGAACCATTAAAACAGAAATTTCGATTAAGCACGATTTATATTAGTTGAGAAATAATAAATATTTTACATTTTAAAAAAATAATAGTACCCATATTTTGAATAACATAAATTAATATTAAAATACAGTTTTAACAGAAGACTCACCTTCATCATCGTCATTTCCACTTCTACTTTCAGCACTTCTCGTTGAGGCAGCAATCACATCTGGTAGAATAGGTGGTTGTGCATGAAAGAGTTTTAGGTCCAGGGTCCTCAATTTTGTGATGACAGCATCTGTCTTGTCAATATTATCATTGACGCGTGAATCGAGGGCCTCAACTCTTCTCATCAAGTGCTCCACCGCCTTATCAAGATTCTCGATCCTCTGGAGTTTAGACTCCAGAGTCGAAACAATGACCTCGAAGACATTAAATAAGTACTGCTCTCTGAAAAAGATAAAAAAATTATAATTAAAGGACAATTCAAAAAATGAGATAAAAATATTTAAAATCTCTTGGGGTGGCTGCTTCATGAGATTCAAAAATCGATTTCTTTTATTGCCTAAATCTATAAATAAACTGAAGAATATATTCATTTTTGCGATTTTTAAAAATTTGCAGGCGTGATAGCAAAAAAACTATGTGACCTATTGAACCAAACCAAAGCTTATTCTCTTCAGTATTAAATTTTTTTTATGTTAACTGAAAATATTGCTAAAGAAGTCTTTTTAATCTAAAGGGTGATCAATTTAGAGGTATAGGATTTTAAATTGAAATAAAACGACGAAAATTCAAATTGATAGGGCGATCTTTTTTATTTTTGTGTAGAACCATTCACGACATTTATTTTTTAAAGATAACCCCTTTCAAATGCTGACCGCAACTGCGCTTTAATTCGTCCATCCGTAAACACCAATTTTGAATGACTCGCTCGAGGACTTTGGTCGGTATCTCGCTAATAACTTCAGTAATGTTGGCTTCCAATGTCTCAATAGTAGCTGGTTTATCCACAAAACATTTAGACTTTACATAGCCCCACAAATAAAAGTCCAAAGGTGTGATATCACGATCTTGGAGGCCAATCCACCGGTCCGAGACGAGAGATAAATTGCTCACCGAAACGACTACGCAGTAAATCCATTATTTCACGGGCTGTATGACATGTAGCGCCGTCTTGTTGGAACCAAATGTCGTGGAGATTACGGGTTTCAATTTCCGGCATCAAAAATCGCCCAAGTAGTGCCATAAGATAGGCCAAGTTGTTGAGATCGGCGCCGAATCGATTCTTCCGGGTCTTCGGCAAAATTCTCATTTACAGCCGCAATATTCTCTGCAGTTCAGGCTGTTCGTGGTCTAATTGGTCGAGTACCATCCAATAATGTTAAATTATTCTCAAGTTTGCCGATGGAATGCCGAATAGTGCATTCGGTAGGACGATTATGTACAGCATAAACTCGCCTGAGCGCGCGATAAACACTTTTCACAGAGCGTCCATTTTCGTAATATAATTGTACGATTTGTAAACGTTGTTGAGGCGTAAGTCTTTCCATGATGAAATCTCAATAAAAACTGAATAAAATTGTGTATTTAGTTTGACAGTAGTCACGCGTGACATGTCAATAAAACCCTATTGGAAAAAGTACCTCCAATTTGATCACACTTTATTTGTATTGCACGTTAAAGTTACAATTTTTTGTTTTTAATGCACATTTTTCTTTTGAAGCTGGAAAATTTTGTAATTTTGGGCCTTTTTCTGGTTTTTCTTGGTTCCTATACACTGAGAAAAAAGATTTGATTGAATCAAAGAAAATAATTTGTTTGATCGACTTTCTTTGATTTAAAGAAATGAAAAAAATATCTTTGAACCAAATAAATATTTGTTTGAATCAAATTAATTTTTCTTCAAAACAAAGAAATTAATGCATTGATATATGGTCAAAGATATAATTTGTTTGATTTAAGGCAGAAATTTACTTGATTCAAACAAATATTTATTTGGTCCAAAGATATTTTGTTTGAATCAAACAAATTTTGTTTCATTTAAACAAATCATTTCTTTAAATCAAAGAAAGTCGTTCAAACAAATTATTTTCTTTGATTCAATCAAATCTTTTTTCTCAGTGTAGAAGAAGAATATATGAAAATTGAAAATCCTTTTTGTTTTTGATTTCAGATAAAAATCACGAGCTGTATCTTTCCCGCAAACCAGAGACTGCAGTGCAAGGCGCTCCAGAAATCAGCGGATAAATCCGCCATATTTAATAATTTTATATGAACAAATTCTTTTTTGTGCACTTTAAATATATGTTAGAATATACCCAAAAGTTATCGAAGTTCAGTTGTTTCTTTAGCTTTCAAGAAAAATCTCCGGAAAAAGCTTTTTTTGGACCCCATAAAGCAGGCCACCCCCTTAACATTATTTATTTCTGTTTATAAAAATGTTTCTGTTATTTTGTTGCTTTGAATTTTATTTAAAAATGTTCCAAAAGTTGTTTAGTGGATAAATTGATATTAGTTATAAAAAAATCGACAGAAATCTATGATACCAAAATTCATTATTATACTTTTGATTTCGAAAGAGGGAGGCACTTGGCACGTTCTTATGTAAAGAACATTTTAAATATTGACTGGTAAAAAAATCTATACTAATCGTCCGTAAGTCCGACGTAAATGGTCAAAGTTCTCTGAGCTCCAGGTGTGGTCTATGCACTCATAAAACCGCAGTTTTACCTAAAACATTCGTTTCACTTTCGACTATTTACGAGAACACTATAATCTCTTTTGATACGTCTTTACGGAAGTCCCATCTAATTTCTAGGAAATGCGGATACGCACAGTTATTATTCCTCTAACTATTATTAGTTATTATATTACCAATGCTTATACTAGAACTGACCTAACAGATAAATTTAGTGGAGAAAATACGTTTTGAATTTTTATGACGGGATGCCCGAGATTACGGCACGTTCGTTACCGCATTGGCATAATACCCCGACTAACGTTAACATTAATCATTCAAACCTGCGAATAAAATCACAGAGAGCAAAATTTCGTAAATAGGGAAAAATATCGTGGTGAAAGTATCGGATTGAAATTTATTCCGAGTCAATCAGAACTATTTCGATTCATTCCACCTGTATCCGAGCCAATGCGAATCATTCCGAACCAATCCGAAAAACCTTTTGTATTTCGTTCGATGAAAAAAGGCCAAAAATCAATCCTACTTAATCCGATTAATTCCGAGACATCAATCCGAATGAATCCAAACCAATCCGAAATCCGATTTTCTGTTTGAAAATTCGGATGGGATCAATCCGAGTTCGGATTGATTCGGGTTGATCTGGATTGAAAACTTGGTTTTGGATTGTTTCTGATTCATTCTAATTGATGTCTCGGAATTAATCGGATTACGTTGGATTAATTTTTGACCGTTTTTCATCAAACGAGATACAAAACGTTTTTCGGATTGTTTCGGAATAATTCGCATTGGCTCGGATACAGATGTCGGAATAAATCGGAATAGTTCTGATTGACTCGGAATGAGTTTCAATTCGATACTTTCGCCAGGGTATCTGAGTACATATAATGTGAAGTATTAAATTTTTGTATTTCATTTAAAATATTTGACTTCTGAAAGTTTTCGATTCCAAATACACTTCTGTGCAAAGGTCGCTGGACTCTGGTTTTAAAACATTCACATAAAAGCTATTAATTTATAAAATACCTAACAATGAACTTTTTCCTTAGAATAGACTAGAAGGTAACAAAATTCTGCATTTAATGAACATCAAAACGCTATCAAAATTTATTGTAATCATTCAAAAAACAGTTGCATGATTTCAAACTGTGCAATTTCAGAAATTCTGACTCTAATGTATCAAGTAAATTGTAATCATTTTTTCTTAAATGCAGCCAAAATCTGAGCTTAGAACGAAAAAGTTGTGAAACTTCAAATTTGTGAAATCATTTATGAAAGAAATTTTGAAAATAATTTTACTGGATTTTTTAATCATGTTTTATATTTTTTTATATTATCAATTTTTATAATTTTTAAAATCGATTTTTCAAATATGAGAATTCTTTGTATTCTCACAACTTTTTTTCTAAATTTTAACTTTAATAGCATCATGAAAAAATCTATCAAAATATTTTTGATACGTTGCTAATAGTCTATGTAAACTGACTTTTATATAATAAGCTGAGAAATGTTAAAATAGTTTACATCCACGAAAATTAGACCTCAGGCAAAAATAGATAATTTTGCTTTCAAGAATAGCAATATTATAATTAAAAGGCTATTTTAAAAGAGAAAAGATTATTTTACAATACAAGAAAAAAATTTGAAACACGGAAAAATAATTTTATTAATAAATTTTATTTTTAACACAACTTTTTTTCTTATCGCTTCTTGCTAAATTTTAAAAAATTATGCGATTCTAATAAATCATGAATCATTTTTTCAGAGAAAAGATTTCCCACAACTTCACCGTTTCTGATTTTTAAAAATAAATTCTTTAATGGCTGAAACCATTAAAAAACATTTTCCAAAACGAAATTTTTGTAAACAAATTGCTGAATTTGATAATAATTTATTATTCATTTTCGAAAATTGGAAATGGTTATGTTGTAAGGAATCTTTTTTTTTAAAAAGCGATTCATGATTTATTAGAATCGCATAATTTTGTAAAATTTAGTGAGAAGCGATAAGAAAAAAAGTTGGGGCAAAAATAAAATTTATTAATAAAATTATTTTTCTGTATTTCAAATTTTTTTCATGGAAATTTAGTATATTCTCTTCCAAAATAGCCCTTCAAAAATAATATTGCTATTCTTGACAGCAAAATTATCTATTTTTGCCTGAGGTCTAATTTTCGTGGATCAACTACCTTAAAAAATGTTCATTGTTTCAAGAGTTGTTTAAAATTCGATAAAACTTTGAAATCTTGACTTTTTTCGCATTATCTTCGTTAATAACTGACTAAAACACCTCGTTTTGGGGTCATTAAATGCAGAATTTTCTTACTTTCCATGTAATTCTAAGAAAAAAGTTAATTTTTAAGTATTTTATAAATTACAAGCTTTTATGTGAATGGTTAAAAAAATGCCCGGTGACTTTTGTACTGCACTTTATATAAGAGGGCTTTTAAATTTAAATAATTTCTAAGTAAAGAAGATTTACCGAAACACTTTTTGAGCACTCAATCAACAAATATTTTTTGTTGAAAGAGACTCGAAAGATTTAGTAGTTTTGTTTATTATAGAAATTCGGCCCCGTGAAAATATTTACCGCTTGAGATTGGAGACTTTAGATAGTAGATTTGAGATGAGTCGAGATAAGTGTAAGCACCTGTTGGTGGACGTTTATACGCCCACAAAATCGTTAATGCGCATCTTGATCGAGTCTCTCCATTCATGAGAGTGTGCAGCACGAGTCAGTTGACCCCATATACGATTGCTCTCTTTTCTTTCAGCTTTTTTCTTTCTTATGTACGAATCTTTCTTTTTTCTTTACTCTGCGATCGAAGCACCCCGACGTAATGTTACGAAGAAACAGGTTCGGAGTTGAGAAGACGTGATCGAGTTGACTGTTAAGTAATACCCAAATTTCACTTTCAATCAGTTAAACGCAAAGTTATACATACATGGATTTTACCCTCTGAATAAGATCAGTCTGGATCAGATATTTTAACTAAAATCGTGAGAAAATTCATGTCATCTGTAATTTATGTTATTTATTCACCAAACGAAATTGAGATTTCAAAAAATCTTTATGATCTTTAGTTATGGATGATTAATTTACTCTGTAAATCTGAATTAGTAAAAAGTCGGTCACTAATTTTCTTTAGTGAAAATTCCTATTAATCATTGGTCATTTTTCACTATAACTTTAGTGAAAAATTGAAAACTACTAAAAGAAATAGTGAAAAATGACTAATGATTAGTAGAAATTTTCACATAAGTAAATTAGTGAACGACTTCTCACTAATTCAGATTTAGAGAGTATAGTGGAAATTTGATAATTTAGTGGCTAATCTAAGGTTTTAATATATTATTTGGTATTCGATGAACTCTACTCTCTAAATTTTAATCAGTCAAAATGTACTGATTATCAGTGAAATTTGACTGATTCACATAGCTAAAAAGAGGTATAAATCAGTCAAATTTCACTGATTATTTCAGTTAAAATTGACTGGTTTGACGGTGAAAAATATTTTTCACTGATGAATCAGTGAAAAGGCAAATCACTGATTCAATCAGTGAAAATTTGACTGATTCAGATTTAGAGAGTATGAGAAAATAACATAAAAAGTTACTTCCCTAAGGAGCGAAAAAAAATATTAATATAGAGCCCTTATTTATCTTTTCAATTTCACTTTTGGGACCTCATAAAAAAACTGTAGACAAATTATTGTTATAGCATCATTGGTGGAATCATCGGGTTGATTACAGGATCAGTGACTTTACCTGTAATTTTCTCAATAGTCGAGAAAATTTTGAATCAGAAAAACTAAAAATTACATGAGTAATCTAGTTTTTTATATAAATTTATGAAATCACAGGTATTTGCAATCTTTTAAATGTATCCAGTTGTCATATAAATTATATACTAAGTTTTGGGATTGACTAATTTCTAATGAGAAACTAAAGAGTAGATTGTGTAACCTTATTTGTCAGTTTAATTATTCGCAACAAATCTGTTTCGAGTTTCATCACCATGTAGTTATCCTTTAATGGGAAAGACGACGATGGATCAGCTCTCTCAATTTCTCTTACGATAATTTAGTTTTGGATCTTCCAGGAAATCATTAATATGTTTAATTATTCTGAGAAAAAAGTTCAATTATGGTGAATTCACAAATCTAATATTGTGTTAAGGGGATCCGCCACCTTTAATTGGCATATTTTTGATTTTTTTGACATTTTCCAAAAATTTTATTTTTTTATTCTCTAGACTTTTCTAAGTGTGTGAATATTTTCAGGGCAATCTGATTTTTTTTCTTGAAAAAATAAATAAAATTAATAGTTAATACGATTCACGAATAACGCGTTTTGAGCGAAAATTAGCTTTTTATACAAAATAGTTTGTTTATTTGTTTACTAATATTTCTGAATTATATGGAAAATAGTATATAACAGGTACCCATATAAAAACAAAATATATATATATTGCCTTTATGTATATACAAATATGATTTAGTAACACAATGTTGGCTGCCTGCCTCTAAGTGACTACTTTAAATTCCGTTTTCCGCAAGTTGTGATTTTTCGTGTTTGTTGCAACATATATTTGAATAAAATCTAAAGTATTAGTCACAGGCCTTTGAAATTTTTACCACTTATTCTTTTTTATATTACCAATATTTTTGGGTATGGAAAGCACTCTAGCTAAAAAAGTAACAACAAAATTTTATTTTTTATTTTTTGGGATATTTTTATTTATTTTAATATTTTATTTTATTTTTAACTTTTTTTTCAGTCATGTTACCTTATTTCCCATACCCAAAAAGTTGCTGCACCTTGTAAGGAACAAAATAAGAAAAGAATCATGAAAATTGGTTAGAAAACAAAAAAAGTTATTCAAAGTCAAACAAAAAAGTTATTTAAAGTCAAAAAATGTCCAAAAAATGCAAAAAAACTCAAAATTTGTAGTTTAAAAATACATAAAGGTACTGGAATTTTTAAAAAAAACCAAAACCTTTCTAAATAAAGATACTGAACATAAAAATAAATGATATGAAAGGTATAACCTCAAAAAATAAAAATATTAAATGCGACGAATCCCCTCAAGATTGGAACCCTCGACATCGCGGCTGAAAATTTGTTTTTCGTCACAATTTTGAAGAATTAAATGAGTTTAGAGATCTACTTCTTTACAATAGAAATAAACTTGAGGATAAGATTGTAAATAACTTTGAGTATAAAAGCAGCTTTATCGCCTCATAATATAAAGTCACAAAAGTGTGTACTTTCTCTTATATCTTGAATAATTGTGTCATGGGAGTTACTAATCGGCTTTCGTGGTGGATGCTCGAATTTACATTACGGATCGATCAATGGGCTCATCATGATACGTAGAAAATCGGTCAGACAGTAAAAAAAGGAAACGGCAATCTTAAATTTAATATTGAAACTACAAAAGCAATTTGTTACACAAGATAAAACTTTCGTTTTTTGATTATTTCAGCTTTGACATAATATTGCAAGGGGCCATTCAAAAATTACATAAGGCGTTTTGAGGGGAGAGAGTCACTTAATTTAAAATATTGTTCCAAAATATTTTAGTGAAAGGTTGAAAGAAATTGAAAAATTTGTCAAGAAAATAAATTTTGGGCAACTCTTACGTAGTTTTGATAAACAAATTATACAGAGGAGAAAATATATGTATACTTTCACCTACTTCATAGATTCACATGTTGTTTGTAAAAACCTACCAAGCTCTATGCAATCACTTGAAAATGAATATTTGAATTTTTGAATATGTTAGCCCAGAGTGAAGTGTTGAATAAAAAAAATTTCAAGTCAATTCTCCTTCAATCCATTTTGATTTAAATTTAATTTATAAGATGTCTGAAGCACGATAATGAGACGTCGAGAGCAAATTGAACCACTTCCTTAAAGTATTATTGAAAAAAGGTAAACATTAATCGTTGATTATGCAATAAATATTCAATTACTGAAGAAGAAATCAACATTCAACTTATCAGCAAATTTTAAGATGGCATATATAAATTTATAAGAATTGTAGACATTTAATAACTATTCAATATTTATTAATATTGAAAATTGATTAATAAATTTATTTATGGGGCACCACATTTAATATTTTTTTTTTAAGTTTAGACCTTCCATATAATTTTTTTTTATGTTTAGTAGCTTTATTTAGAAAGGTTTTGGGTTTTTGAAAGTTCCAGAATCTTTATGTATTTTAAAGTAAAAATTTTGAGTTTATTGAGCATTTTTTTTAAATTTGTTGACTTTGAATAACTTTATTGCTTTTGATTCTTTTTTTTTTATTTATAATGTGTAGCAAAATTTTGGACATGGAAAGAACTCTAGCAAAAAAAAAATTTTCTTTCATATTTTTATTTAGTTATTTTTTTTTTTTTGTAACTTTTTTTCCAATCGTGTTACTTTATTTTCCATATCCAAAAAGTTGCTACACATTGTAAGGAACAAAATAAAAAAGAATAATGGCAATTGGTTAAAAAACAAAAAAGTTATTCAAAGTCAAAAAATGTCAAAAAAATGCCCAAAAAACTCAAGTTTTAGTTTAAAAATACATAAAGGTGCTAGAATTTTTAAAAATCCCCAAAAACTTTCTAAAAAAGATACTAAACATAACAAAAAATTATATAAAAGGTCTAAACTTAAAAAATAAAAATATTAAAAATGGCGAATCCCCTTAATGGCTAGAAATGCAGGTGAGGTGAAAATAGGAGGAAAGTATATAATAATAGCATTATTCTATGAAAAAGTAATTAACGTGCAAAAAATAAGTACCCCACTTTAGAAGATTCAGTGTATAATTTGTAAACGTCAATAGCAATAATAAAAATGTGAATACTCTCAGAAAAAATGTCTACAAATCTGAATGCTTCAAAGATGAAATTCAATATTAATAATGAAGAAATTTTTATTTTCATCACGTTTGCTCTTAGAAGATCAAAGCTAATAACTTCAATCCACTTATAAATTTTTGTAGAAGCTAGTCAACAAGGACATAAAATATGTAAATAAGAGCTAGCGACTTGTCATTTGAGCAAATGAAGAAGCGTTAAAGTAGACGGCAAACATCTCAAAAAAGGAGAAGAAAGACGGAAGAAAGTTTATGCCCGAATTGGCCTGAGGGTGATGATACTCAATCGGACATAACCGATGGCCGTTTATTGGTCATGGAAACTTGTAAAATGTTTTATTCTTTTGGGACATAAGTTTCATCAGAACTTGAAAAAGAAAGAGAGAATACTTTTATTGGTACTTCAGTCCCTTTTAAGACGAAAACGAGATCCCATTACAAGCTTTTGTTCTAGTCGGTTAATAAAGAAGAATAAGAAGCTGGAAATATAACCGCAACAGGTGATTATCTCCATGAGGTTTACCACCTCGAGGGAGAAAAAACTTCCGGTCTTTTAAACACACTGAAATCATAAACCGGTTTTGGTCTAATCATTTCATGCCGCTACCTTTCTAATCCCTCGACCCTTCTGGTACCTGATTGTTTGCTAATGTTAAATCGTGTTGATTTGAAGATGTGGATCTATAGCCTTTCTTTCTAAAATGATGTTTCAACATCGAGTTGCGATCAGATTAAGCTGTTTTTGGTAACTAAAAAAGCGATAGTGTTATAAATATTTTTAAAGGTATATCTTGATCTCTGAAATAGATTAGGCTTCCATTAACTTATATATATATAATCTAAAGTCAATAAAGCCATCTCATAAGAATGATTTAAAGGAGGAAAATTATTTATCCATTCAATTCAAGATTCTAACACATACAATAAATATAACTAAACGTTTCAAACAAAATCTTTTTCAAAAAGTATAAATTATTAATTAAAAAACCACAACGGATTATGATAGACAAGATTATTTTCAAATTTTGTGTTGTGGTTGTGATATTTTAGTGACTATATTGAAATTAAAATGCCAAAAGCAAAAAGTACATGGCGAGTTCGGAAGCACAGAATCGTTGGTGAGATTTCTTATATCCGCATTATAGATTAAGCTAAGTTCATTTACTAGATTCATTATTTACATAAATCCTAACATTGTAGGTTATCTTTTCTAGGCGGTTTATTTTATTTTTAATGTACGCAATTTATCAAATATATATTTCTTCCAGCAACTCAAATTCAGGTAATGAATTAGATTATTACTTGAAATATTTTTTTATTAATGGTAATTTGTAAAGAAAAGAAAATTAAAATTTTAAGTGTAGAACGTTATTGTGTTTCATTATTTTTTATATCGTATATTCAATTTTCCAAAGTAAATTTTTTAGAAAGAAAATTATTAATAATGTAATTTATTTTTAGATTCAGAAGAATCGAATAGTTCTACAGACTACGAAGATGGGTTTGAAGATAATACTGTTTGTATACTTTTGATTATACTGTTGCATCACTAATCTGAATTTATGAAATACATTTTTTTGAACCAACTATTTATTTTTATTTAACGAAAACCTTTTAAATTCGATAGTCGCGCTTCGCGCTTAGATACAAATTGCTATTTTGATTTCAAATCGAAAAAGAAATTACATTTAGTCGAGGCTCTATCGGCCTTAAAGGAACACATTCTCATCATAATACTCGCGCTTGATTTTCTGTAACTTTCTAATAAATTACATATGATTAAGATCATTTATTTTCTTTCAAATATCTCAAAAAGGAAAAAATTCGTATACTTTATTTAAGGTTATACACTCGCAAAAAATTATGCCTCAGGCAAAAATAGGTAATTTTACTTTCAAGAATAGCAATTTTATTATTGAGGGGATCATTTAAAAGAGACAATACTATTTTTGATGAAAAAAATTTGAAAGACAGAAAAATTATTTTATTATTAAACTT
Source organism: Diplolepis rosae (assembly GCA_030998225.1). Taxonomy (NCBI): domain Eukaryota; kingdom Metazoa; phylum Arthropoda; class Insecta; order Hymenoptera; family Diplolepididae; genus Diplolepis; species Diplolepis rosae. The sequence goes on from JAPYXD010000698.1 coordinate 3,422,616, forward strand.
TAATTTTGACCGAACTTTTTTTCTTATCGCTTCGAGCCAAATTTTTAAAAACGACGTGATTCTGATAAATTATGAACCATTTTTTCAGGGAAAAGATTATCTACAACTTGACAGTTTCTAATTATTGAAAATTAATCAATTATTATCAAATTCAGCAATTTGTTTGCAAAAATGTTGTCTTGGAAAATTGTTTTTTAATCGTTTCACCCACTAAAGAATTTATTTTCAAAAATTGGAGACGGTTAAGTGGTAGATAATCTTTTCCCTGAAAAATGATCTATGATTTATTAAAATCACGTCGTTTTTAAAAATTTGGCTCGAAGCGATAAGAAAAAAGCTCGGTCAAAATTAAAGTTTAATAATAAAATTATTTTGCTGTCTTTCAAATTTTTTTCATCAAAAATAGTATTTTATCTTTTGAATGATCCCTTTAATAATAATATTGCTATTCTTGAAAGCAAAGTTATCTATTTTTTCCAGAGGCCTAATTTTTGTGATTTTTTGTATCTTACATATTTTTGTTGAAAAATGGAATTTTCGATGTTCAATCGTATTTTTCTAAATTAAAAAGAACTATTTACGTTTCATGGATAAAAGTTGCAATTCAAATTTATAAATCTTTTGATAGTAAATAATTTTGTAACACAACGCTTTTTTCGTCTCTCCTATAATTTATTATATTTTTTTCTTTTTAATTTATAAACTCACAAATTATTGTAACTTTCGTGTTTTGAAGTGATGGAGTCTACAATTAAGAGAAAAAAATGCGCTGACTGAAAATCCGAAATTCATCCAAGCTGATTCAGATTGAATGAATATTTCCAAAATTAGCAAATTTGATTGATTTTAGGTTTCTACATGTTTATGTCCAAATTACATAAAAGTTTGTTTTCAAAATTTGGGAAATTGTAGAGAAGTTACAAACGGACGTAGATAGACTACATTCGGTTTCGAAAATAGAATAAAGTTCAATTTCAAAATTTTGATGATGGAAAAACAAATTCCAAATTTTTTAGTGAAATTGATCTTTTTTATTTTTGAAACCAAATTTAGTCTATATACGTCCGTTTTTAACTTCTCTACTATTTTTCAAATTTGGAAAACAAAATTTTATGTATTTTGGAAACAAAAATGTAGAAACTAGACCAAATTGTTGACATGAACTTGCTACTTTTCTTAAGTATCAGATGCCCTTGAGGATTGTCTGACATTAAACGAGAAAATGTCAAGATGAATGAACCGTCTGGCTTGCCACTGAGGACGCGCCCATGAATTTCCTTGAATGAATTGTGTTCAGCAGTATGCAGCTCAGAATTTTAACAACACCCTGGCGAAAGTATCGGATTAAAATTCATTCCGAATTAATCAGAACTATTCCAATTCATTCCGATATCTGTATCCGAGCCAATGTGAATCATTCCGAACCAATCCGAAAAGCGTTTTGTATCTCGTTTGATGAAAAACGTGCCAAAAATCAACCAAACTTATTCTGATTCAATCCGAATGAATCCGAGATCGGAATAATTCAGATTAATTCGGATTGAAAATTCGTTCTGGATTAATCTGAGCTCGGATTCATTCGGATTATTTCGAATTGAAAACTTAGTTCGGATTGATGCTTCGGATTGATTCAGATTAAGTCGGATTGATTTTTGGCCGGTTTTCATCAAACGAGATACAAAACGTTTTTCGGATTGATTCGGAATGACTCGGAATGATTCGAAAACAGATTCCGGAATGGCTCGAAATTGCTCTGATTCGCTCGAAATGAATTTCAATCCAATACTTTGACTTTAAAAGAAAATTTTTTTCAATCAACAAAACTTTCTTCAAAGAAATGTTTCTTTGATTCAAAGAAACTGTTTTCTGGCCGTACTTGAAAAGGAGATTCACCCCATTTGGATATAATATAAAGTCAGACAATTTGAAATGTAAAATCGACTTCTATTAAATTGGTAGCGATTGTCCATTTTTATTCAGTCCTTGATAACTCTTGAATCACTTTCATAATTAATATCGAATTTTGACAGGTATAGGCGGCTTGTGATTATATTTGGATTCAAAGCGAATACACACTGGTGAGCCGCATTTAGTTGTCAGCGGGAGATTTTGCAACATATGTATATGGTATACATATTAACAATGAGGCTTGCTACATACCTACCTCAAGTCCACTAGCCTGATTAATAGGTGCGATGTGCCGAACTTCGTGATTAAATTAAATCAGGGAGAGCAGATATTGCCGTATTAAAACTGCACGTGGGAAAAATATTTTTTTTTGGGGTACTCGATGTGTTTGATTTATATCTCGAGAGTGCCTTGAACTTTATGAAGATTGTACCACATATTTGTTTATTACGAAATAGAAATATCCAAATTTAAAGCTACTAATAGATTAAATTAAAGATATTAATTTACATTCAAAGATTAAATTTTTCTAAATATACTCTTAAAAATCTTATTAATTTTAATAGACTTTAATATAAAAGTGCTAAATTAAAATTAATATATACGGTAAAAAAAAAATTTCCTTGAATTAAAGAAAGGTTTGTTAATTCCAAAAAATTTTCTCTGATCCAAAGAAATATATTTGTTCATATTAAAGAAAATTTTTTTGAATCAACAAAACTTTCTGTAATTCAAAGAAACTGTTTTTTGGGTGAGCAAAAATCACATCTTTTAATTCACCTTCTGCACGGAAAAAATAATCCATAAAAATGTCATGAAATCAGGCAAGATTTTAGAAATCGATAACTTCCAGGAACTTTCAGTAAAAGTTGATAAACTATTCAGAAATAATAACAAAGCAGTTCAGGAAAAATTCCAAAAGCTAGAATCATCAATATTCCAAGATTTCTGAGCAGTTCATGGATTATTTTGTCATTATTTCAGAATAATTGACTATTTTTTACCAAAAATTTTCTTGAAATTTACGATACCTCAAGTCTTATCTAAGAGTGTCGAAATACCCATTACAGTTTAATGGATTACCTTTTTCTGCGCAGGTGGTCTTGTTTTCGTCTTGTTAATCTAGTTTCCCTGAATAAGTGGTTCATACATTTAATTAATTCATGATGTGCTTTTTTCCTAGATGTATTTCTTTTTAGCAATAACGAGTGACACGTCGACGATAATTACCAATTACCGGTACGTGTGCTTGGGGCAACTGTGTTTCATTCTTTTGCAGCGCACGTCTTTTAATCTCACACGTAATTTCTGACTTTGTAACTCTCAGTCTCGACTTTCTTCTGCAATATTGTCTTTCTTTCAAAGAAGAAAAAAGAGAAAAAAATAATACAAGAAGTTCAAGAAATTGGAGCTTATACCTTCATATAAAATATAATACTTACATCCAAGTTTAAGTTTCAAGAAACACATTACATTATAGTCTAAATTTCTAGTATTTTCTCATAAATAAGAACGTTTAACGTTAATTCAAATTCTATGCCTGGAGAAAGTAATAATTCTTTATTGCATAAAGGATTGACTTGAATATTATATTAGAGAGCATACTCAGGAAAATGTAGTAAAATTAGAAAACTATGAATAGAAAAATACTGCTTTGTAATTATTTTGTGCCACTTTTGAAAGAATTTTTTATTATAATTAGAAGATATAGAATTTCGCAAAAGAAAGATGGCACAATTCTCGGAAGAGGAATGTGGAAAATTAATATATGTTTTTTTGAGAAGCTAAAATTATGATTGTATTTATTGTTGAGACGAAGCTACACTGTTAAAAATGTTATTAATTTTAATAGACTTTAATATACAAATGGTGAATTAAAATAAATAGATTTGTATATTACGAAAAATTAAATTATTAAATATTAATTTAAAATTGTTTTGATATTAAATTTAATAACTTTTTAATCAAATTATATTAATATTAAAAAAAAAATTTCAAATATATACACGTGTATTAAAATAAAAATAAAAGTTTGTGTATCAAATTAATAAGATTTTTAACAGTGTATAGAACTGACAAACATTTTTTGCTGTCCCAAAAAAATTTTAGTTTTTACAAAAAGGTTCGACAAGCAAAAAACAATAACAAACTCTTTTGTTGGTTCAACAAATATGGTAGGTTTGTTGGGACAAAAATTAGTTTGTTAGTTCCATATCAACAATTCGGTTCGCTAATACAACAATTTTATTTCCCCATGTAAATAGCCTGAATTGTGTAAAATTTTTCTGGATTTTATACAGTAAACAGAACAGAATTTTGATGAAAATTAAATAAAATACACTAAAAAATTTTACAAAAATTCTCCTAATTTGAGTTCCTTTCCTGTTAACCTAAATTATTAAATAAATATATAATAATATATATAATAATAATAATAATAATAATAATAATCTTTTTAAATGTCTATTTAATGATAATACACGTGCAATGTTTCTAGTCAGTAATAGATTTTCTCAGAGTATGAATCAATGCCTAAGTAGTTTCGATTAAAAGTGAAAAAGGATTTTGAAATCTTGATTTGGTTACTAACCACAATGTTATCGTGCACATTATGTTGTGTTGCAGGTGGTTACCTCATCCGCGATTGTTTGATAAGAATTGAAGAGAGCTTACGTGTTGATGCATGCGTTCAATTACGCACACGTAATTACTGTGTAAGTGCAATGCACTTTCGTATAATTGCTCAAATGCAGTTATATCCGGCACTCAAACCGCAAGATTTGCTGATTCTTTCTTTAGATGCAATTTTTTTTTTACTTTCTTTTCTCCGGTACTTTATGACTCACTAACGTTTACCTCGTGCAATTATACTACAAATTGAACACTTCCAATTTCAAATTTTGACATTTAACTTTATGGAGAAAGAATATATTTGAATAAAATGTTTGTATTTATCGTAGAGGCATGTGATACTCAAGAAATAAGCAAAATTTACTGATTTTAGGTTTCTACATGTTTGTGTCCAAAATACATAGAAATTTTGTTTTGAAAATTTGGGAAATGGTAGAGAAGATAAAAACGAACGTAGATGGATTACTTTTGGTTTCAAGAATGGAAAAAAGTTCAATCTCAACAAAATCATCTCCTCTATAATTTTCCTAATTTTGAAAACAAATTTTTATGTTTTTTAGACGATTACATTTAGAAACTAAACAAAGTTTTTGACATGAACTCACTTGCTTTCTCAAGAATCACATGCCCTTAAGCAGATTATGTTTTTCATTAGGAAACTTGTATGGTTTTGGAAGATCAAGTCATAAATTTTGATGCCCATAAAAATTCATACGTGTAAAAAGACGTAATCCGACGTCACGTTAATGTTGATCGATTGACTTCTTTCCATCGCAGCCATGAGATGCAAAATTATTAAGAGGAGAATTTCTTCTCAATTATTTCCTTATCCCCTTATATATCTGACACATAATAACGATCGATGTGCATAAGACTAAAAATTGAAAACTAAGAAGAAAAATTGGTCGTTCCTTTCATCAAACTCGTAATTGTCAGATAAATTAATAATTATCTAGAGACACTAACTGATTACATGGTATATCGTGATTATGTTTCTTTTTTTTCAGAAAAACTCGACTTTCATTCTCTTTTGAGATAAATTGGCCTCCACGCACACAGGCGAATCGCAAATCGAACTTTAATTATCGATTACTTAATTATTTGCCAATTCATTCTGATGAATTCAAAAATACGAAAGAGCTTTTGAATTAGAAATCAGTTTCTTCGCTTGTTAAGATATATTATGATTTTTTAATCCATAATTTTTCTTATGATGTTAATATTAATTATTTTTAACATCATTTCATGTAGACGTATCTATAGAAATAGAGATTCATATAAATCACAAATCGATCTGAAAGATTCGCAAATTGACTACCTAGAGTGTGAAGAATGATTTTTGATTTCCAATTTACTATGTAAATTGTACGTTAACAAATTGACAGCAGTAAATAGTGTCGAATAATGAATTTGTAAATGTCAGCTTCGACAATGAGAAAGCGTAGCGACACATTAAACACGTGAACTTCGCTTTGACCTCAAATTATTCTTCTGCTCGCTGAATGACTTTCGCTGCACAGTTAGCCAACCTGCCAAAAAAGATGTCATATCCCATATATTAACCAGACACGATTCTCTTACTTGACATTGAATCATCGTTAACAGAGCGAGAAATTCGCCAAATCTACACTGCTGTGCAAAAGTCGCCAGGTACTTGTTTATAACCATTGATATAGATGCTTCTAATTTATAAAATATCTAAGAATCAATTTTTTCCTTAGAGTTACATGGAAGGTAAAAAAATTCTGCATTTAATCACCCCAAAACGATGGATTTTAGTCAATTATTAAGGAAGATATTGCCAAAGAAAAATAAAATGAATACAAAGGATTCTCATACTTAAAAAATGGATTTTAAAAATTATAAAAATTGATATTATGAAAAAATACAAAAGATCATTAAAAAAAAAAAAAAATTATTTTCAAAATTTTATTCATGAATAATTTCACAAATTTAAAATTTTATAACTTTTTCGTCCTGAGCCCAGATTTTGACTGCATACAACAAAAAATGATTAAAAATTACTTGTTGGATTACTGACATTCTACATAAATTTCATTTTGAAATGAGGCAAAAAAGTTAATACATATTGATTATTTCAAGTCAGTCAAAATTTAAAAAAGCTTTGAATTTTTGCTTTTTTTAGTATTAATGGACTAAAACATTTCCTTTTGGGCTTATTAAGGGGGTCTTCTGTAGTAACATTTTCGAAAAATTAATTTTTTTTTTGCATTTTTCAACAGTTTATGTACGGTAGAGTACAGCCCCGGCATCGACAATTAATTGTTAATTAATTTCCCGGAGAAAAGTGAACGTAAAACTTTAAACGCGTTTTTCTGGAAACGACGTTTTTCAAACTGGTCCATACGATTTCTAACGACTGATCGGACGAATTTGGATCCGCTTTTTTTAACAATGTGTTGCATTCCTTAATTCAAGGTTTAATAAAACTTTTTTAAAAAACTGCATTAAAAAATATTGATAACTTTTTTCACAGTAAAATTTCAAAGAACGATTCGAAAAATGTCAATACAGGGAATTGTGTTTATTAAATTGGATGGATTATTTAAAATTATGAAAATTTTTTATTAAAGAACACACGTTTATAATATTAATAACATCAGAGAACTCGTAAATTTGAAATCTTTTTGCGCCAATTTACCCGAAAGGTTCTCTATTATAAATTACACATTTTTTGCATGATACGCTTCTGTTTCATCCAAAAATATTTTTCCAAACCTAACTTTATATATCAATGAATATAAAGTCATAGAATTAGTCCGATTATGTTTAAATTGGTGATAGAAACTCAATTCAAGCGGTCAGATCATAACCATCAACCATCAAACACCAAAAACTCATTATTATCAATTAAAATTTATTAAGCAATAGGATGATTAGGCTTTTTTCACTAATAAGATATTATGCAAGAATCAATATGATAGGACTATTTTCGTTTGCTTAAATATTATAATTTTCTTTAATAAGCATGCGCCAATTTAACCACTGCGCCAATTTAGCCGCTTCTCCCCTATATTTTGAAAATTTCAGTGTGACTTTGGAAGCTTTTAAATTCTATTTCTTATTTATTTTTTTGAAATCTCTCTTCCTGCTAAATGTTCCCAGCATGAGACATTTACCCAGAACAAATCTTTCAAGGATGAAAATCAGTGGAAAAGGTGTGACAGTCTAGACTTGGTAGCAAGTCTCGGATCAGTTGGAATCTACGCATAGGTATGTCGTCTGAACAAATCTGACTGTTCGCAATGTCAAGGGTAATTATAGTCAATAGAAAAAAGTTCCATAAAAACGAATAAAATGGATGAGGAAAGACGTTGCAAAGTAACTTTTCTCTGAAACAATTATAAACTCTTCTTAGAGGAATGTCACATTTTACGTTGAAAAAAAACTATACACGTCGGTCTTATTTGCCCTCTTGCTTTTTTCTAAAAGCAATGCCGGCATGTCATATCCTTTTTATGGTTCACAAAGATTCTACTAGTTTATAATTTATGTAAAACTCCCGAGCCGTTCATAAATCTTCGTCGTATAAAAGACACTACTGTGTCTGCAGCTTATTAAATTTTTTGATGAGTTTAAAGTACTTCATTTTAAGCCATAAGGAAGCAGTCAACGCTATTATTCTTTAAGTTTAGTTTAAATGTTTCTGAAACCTACTTAATATCGCAATTTATGACACTAAATAATGTCAAGTTTAAATTACAAGTTCCCGAATTTCAAATTTTTTAATTAAAAAAGTGCTTGAATTTAAAGTCAAGCTTTCAAAGCAACACTGTCAAAAAATTTTCGGAAATTTTTCCGAAAATAGTCGGACAGCTTAAAATACAAATGGGTCGTAAATTTTTCCAAAGATATAGTCGGAAATATTTTCGACGTAGAACTGGAAATAGTTCCTACTGTTTAGTCGGAGAAATATCCAGTTTATTAGGAAAAATATATATATTTAATAATTTAAGTGGAAAAAGATCCAAAAAAAGTGAACAAATTTCCGTTTTTGTGGAATAATTTCCACTTTTCATGGGAAAGATTTCCTACAACTTAGGAGATTTGTGAAATGTTCTCACTCTTTTGATATATTTCCTAATAGTTCGGAAATAAGTCCGAAAATTCGGTCAATTTTCCTCAAATCTATGAAATATTTCCACTTTCTGTAAGAAAATCTATGCTTCCTAAGATTTAGGAAAAATTTCCTAATACATATTAGGAAAATTTACCGATATTTTTTACAGTCAATTCTCCATTACGAGAACAGAAAATGCATAATATGACGCTTTCAGGCAGACAACACGGAAAAAAAAGTTCAATAAAATTTATAGAACTTTTCATAATTAATACAGAACTTTCAATAATTTTTCCTGAATGTTCTGCATTTTATATTGAAAAGTTCTATAAATTTTGCAGAACTCTGTTCCGTAAATGCCTGTATCCCCAACTCTCAAACAGTTCAATAAACTTTACTAAACAATTTTTTTCCGTGAAGTCTTGAATACTTTCTCGTTCTTATCGAATCTGAGGAAATGAATACATTTTGGAATATCCCACGCATATGCATATTACTTGGTTACTATAGAAAGAAGAATTCACTAGACACACTTGAGTTTCTCATAAATGCTAAATTGAGTGAGAAATAATACTCGTCAGCAAAAAGGATGGAGAAACTCAAATCTCGGAAAAAAGCTTTACCTAACGAGGTTCATAGGAAAGGTGACTGAACTTAATGTTCCTTATGCTGACATTTGAGTTTTGTGAATTGTTCAATTATGCAGAGTTAATGTGTCAAGATATATGACTTGAAGATTCTATTTTTCATTCACGAATGCGTAAGGTGTCAGTAAAATTTATGAGTCAGATAAGCAGCTAGCACGTGTGCCTATTTTACTCTTTGACATGTTGGATTGAATGAACTCTTCCGATATGTTAATTTCATCATTCAAATGTGTAGGAATGTTTATTATTTTATGTGCCTCCGGCGCGTAAACTCGCTTTTACGCTACAGTTGAGAGTAGCGTAATGTTGTGTATTACGTTACAGAGGAATGTAATGTAAACACTGAACTGCCCATGCGCCTATTACAATACAGCGGAGCGTAATATTCTTCTTATTCTTCTTCTTCTTCGTACACCGTTGGCACCGTATTGACAAAGCCTTGTACATTTAAACTGCGCATGCGTCTATTACAGTACGCTACTATGACACAAGATCAAAAAAATCAAAATGCCCGGAAGTATTCGCGAAATGTCAAGTGAGATGGGCGATAATCACGGCAATTTCGACCTTTTCAGATTGGATTCGAGTGTACGCATAAAAACTCGTATATGCGCCGAAGTCACATAAAATAGAATATGTGCCAATGCACACAATTCGGGTAATTACGAGACTCGCTTAAAATGCTCGCAGGACTGATCGCGCCTCGGCTTCGTCTCGGCTTCGTTTCGGCTTCGATCTCCTGCGAGCATTGTCGCTCGTCGCGTAATAACCCTCATTATGCGCCTAGGCACATAATATACCATTGTCTAATGCTATATAGAAAAGAGGAGATAAACTTTTCTTTTTATCCAATTATAATCTTGATAGCAATAGGATTTTGCAGGATACCCCATTTATGTTCCGCGATGTCTTGCGGATATTCGAGTGACATATATGGAATATTTACGTATTGGAATTTACGTCTCGTAGGATATTACATACTTATTTTAAAGATATCATTTCAATATCCCTGGGACAACCCGGAAGTACTCCAATTTGATTTAATTGATCAATTTAATTAAAAAATGTATATTTTTCCGTAAATACATAGCTTTAACACTTCAGGCGCGAAAATAATATTGGATTTGCTGAAACATGTAATACTTCATTCAGTACTTAATTCGGATGCACTTCCGAAAAGCATTTACCTCCGATTAATTTAAAACTATACCCAAGTATTTTGAGGCACTGTTCACGAATATGATGAAAATACTCGCCAATTTAATTTTTAAGGTCAAAACTAAAAGAAAATGTTTTTAACAAGTTTTTAAATTTTATTTCGATAAATATTAATCTAGGAAAAAAATATTTCCTATAAAAGTTGTAGCGGATGAAAAGATCTATTTTCAATGTTCCACACATCTTTTTCACACTTTATCCACACATTATTTTTCGAAAAAAATGAGATTTCCAAAAAAAACTACTAAAACTCATTAAGGGGGCAGTTCCGAATAGGTGAACCTTCCGATTTTCATCAAACTCACCATATTTACGTATTTTGACGCTTTCATTGTGAATATAATAGTGAAATTTGCCGACTAGTCGATTTTCATTGTGAAACCATTAAAAAACTATAAAAATCATGGTTGTTTGAGTTTATCTCAACCAATATGCAAAATGTTCCAAATATAACTTGTAGACCTCATCAAGATACACATTTTTTGTCACATGTATTTTTTTCTACGATTGATAGTTTCCGAGACTCTTTTTCATGACTTGTCTACAAGGCCCAAATTTCATATCTGGTGGGTCCCAAAATCTCCATTTTATGGACGCCAAAAAATACATTTTCTTTTTGAATCCATTTGATAGGAGAAGATTTGAATTGAGAAAAACTTCCCATCGCGAACCTGTCTCTTTGATTCCATTTAATGTCATTTTTATTGAAAAATAATGACTTTAGGGAAAAAATGTTTGAAACATCAAAGATAGATCTTTTCATCCGCTATAATTTTTGTAAGTAATGTTTTTTTCCTAGATCAATATTTATCGATATAAAATGAAAAAATTTGTCAGAAAATTTTTTTTTTAGTTTTGACCTTAAAAATCAAATTTGCGGGTATTTTCATCATTATATTCGTAATCAGCGCCTCAAAATATCTGGGTATAGTGAGTTTCAAATTAATCGGAGGTATGTGCTTTTCGGAAGTTTATCCCTTAATTCTTTTTACCATAAGGGAAATATTAATGAATAAACAGTACGAAGTATTTGTCGGCTTAAACGAAAAAAATGTAAGATGCTTCTTTTGACGGAATGTGAATCCCTGGAAGCGAGACTTGCAATTTTAAGGAAATTAAGAATCACCTCACGTCTCGGGAAGACGTCAGTTTGCTTGACTCGATCTCTGAACGGTTCCCTAGTGTTGTAATTCCTTTGGACGAGTGTCAAGAGCCCACCACTGCCAAGGTCTTTCGCGAATGCGTAAGCGGATGCCTATTAACGTGCATTTCCCTATCGACGCGACTCGACTCGGCACTTCATCATTCCTGCACGTAAATCTTCTCTTCATCCCTAATTACATTCTTCACTACCTCTTTTATACATGTAATAAGGTAACAACACTCGACATCCACCTAACAGTGGCTGTATAAAAACAAAGGAGTAGAGTGTAGGTAATAGTTGTCTTGGCAAAAATTAGGTCTCTGGAAAAAAGATTTTCTGTGATTTTAAGACTTGAAATTGTATTATCAGTCGTGTCTTATAAAATAAGAAACATTATTTTTGATGAAAAAAAATTTAAACTTGCGAACAAATTTTTGTAATAGAATTTATCCTTACTATCGCTCATTATCAATTTTTTATAAATGATTGGAGTTTCATAAATCATAGATTAATTTTTTTTTTATTTTTCTAACGACTTCAGACACTGAAAACTTCACTTTCAAAATTGGAAATAGTAAATTTGTAGAGAATACTTTTCCCGAAAAAATAAGCTATGATTTATGAAAATCCAATCATTTTTGAAAAATTGGTGCGAAGCGATAGTAGGAAAAAATTCTATTACAAAAAACATTATTAAAAGTATAATTTTTCGTAAATTTCGGTTTTTTCCATGAAAAAAATTGTTTCTTCTTTTATAAAACAAGACTGATAATATCATTTCAAGTCTAAAAATCATAGAAAAACTTTTTTCTCTAGAGATCTGATTTTTGGCACGAAAACTACTTTAAATGAATAATAAATTGCAAGTACTAATTTGAATGTTTGGAAAAAACGCTTTTTAATCAGATGTTTTCAAAGTCTAAGATCTACTCTCTAAATTTGAATCAGTCAAAATCTACTGATTATCAGTGAAATTTGACTGATTCAAATAGCTAAAAAGGGGTTACTGTAAATCAGTCAAATTTCACTGATTATTTCAGTGAAAATTAACTGATTTAACAGTGAAAAATATTTTTTCGCTGATGAATCAGTGAAAAAGCATATTGCTGATTCAATCAGTGAAAATTTGACAGATTCAGATTTAGAGAGTACAAATCTTATATTTTACATTGTGAAATTGGGAGATTTTCTACAAAATTGTAGAAAAAACAAAGTGTTATTTTAACACTTTGCTTTTCTCTGTAATTTTCACAAAAAAAATATTTTGAACTTTCGTTTCCTAATGTTTCCAAAAACAAATAGGTTTTAGAAAATATTCCAGAAAAAATCAATAGAGTACCAATTCTTTAAAGAAAACTATCGTAACTCTAATGAAAATTCCCTAAAGGTTTATAGGCATAATTACAGTTTAAATTTTATATACTATAAAAAATGTGTATAGTCCGTCACCTTATGTACTTTGAGTTAAAATCAAAAATATCTCTGTGTGCATAATTATTACGTGTAATTGCATTGATTTTAATGATTTCATAAGTACAGCATCTATCTACAAAGATTAAGACCTAAAAAAAAGTGTCCTGTTGCACCGGTTTCCGCATAACGTTGAAAGATCGTTACCGAACAGCTTCAGTTTTTTTATATTTTTCTCAAGCTCGCCTCATGCGTGTCTCAAGTTTTGCGCAACAGGCCTCTCAAGCAGGCGAACTCTACGCACCGTTTTTTTTTCAATATATATATACTCTGCCATACTGGAGATTAGCGAAAGGACCACGTAGCTTATGTTTTCTGCAGATTAAGTTAACTATTTTCTTCAACTAAACGAAACAATTAAGTTTTTTTCGATGGTCTTTTATCTGAGGTGATTAACGAGCTGTGTGTGAGCAGAAACTGGAAATGATACTTGATTTTTAAAATTCTTAGTCAAGAAGTAAAAGTTAAAATAATGGTGGAAATTATAAAAGGGTGCTCGAGATTTTCCTCACTGATTGATTACTTTGTTTTACGACTACAATGGTTAGTAATAGGCAATTTAAAAAATAATTATCTACGTAGAATTATTCGTAAAATTGTTCTTCAAATGGAGGTATTTCGTGTTTATGAAATTTTAAATGAGTGTTAAATAATTATCACGAAGTTAATGGTATGAGTGTTGAAAGCAAAAAATGTTCTTTTCTCTCTTCACAAATATCTTTCCATTTTAAACAGATTGAATTTTATTTCACTGTCTAGAGAGCTATTTTAGGCAAGCACTTCTTGCTTTCTTTCGCATGATAAAAATTTAAGTACCGATTACATAATGATTGCAAAATATGACGATTCTGTTGAACATTTTAGCAGTCCTTTCTCTTTACGATTAAGGTTTATTGCTATACACTTGTACACAATTTTTTAATTATTATCTGACAGTTTTGATGTTCAAACAATGTCTTCATAGCAATGTTATCCAATATCTCTAGAATAATTGAACTTTTTTCAATGAGAAACTTCAAGTCGAAAATTCAATTCAAAAGTGAACATCCTCTCATAAGTACACTGTTAGAAATTTTCGGAAATTTACAAAACTTTTATGTAACAAAATTTTCAGTTACATGTAACTGCATAAAACTTCAGTTATCCAAAACTGTAAATTATTTCTGTTACAAGAATATTTAACACTTTGTGAAAATTGTTTCTTAAATTTACTAAAAAGTAACTGAATTTTTTGAAATTTCATCTTAACTTTACGAAATTGTAACTGAATAAAATTTCAGTTACCCAAAACGTAAAATTATTATTATTTATTATATATAAATTATACAGGTTTTAGAATTTCCAGATACAAGTATCAGAATAATCAACACTTTGTAACTAAAACTTAAGAAATTTTTTCTTATATTTACTACAAAGTAACTGAATTTTCTGAAATTCTGTCTTAATTTTACGCAATTGTAACTGAACGAAACTTCAGTTACCCAAAACGTAAAATTATTCCTGTTACAAGTATCAGAATATTCAACCTAACTGAAAATCAAGAAATTGTTTCTTAAATTTACTAAGAAGCAATTTAATTTTTTTATATTCTATTTTAATTTTACGAAACTCTAACTGAATAAAACTCCTGCCACGTGTTTTGAAAATTTACGGTTGAAATTTCTAACAGCGTATCTGAAGACTTGAGTTTAAAAATATCTCGAGTTTTAAAAACATAATCAAATGAGAAAAAACTATTAGACTAATTATAAGGATTGCTGACTCTTATCTATGAACGATAACTATCACTATGGACTTTATAATGTCTTTATAAATTGCCGGTCTTTCAAAGGTTAGTCAGAATTAGTACGTCGAGTTCTATACACGTATTCAAAATCGCTTTTATCGCATAATATCATCACGATTTATCCGATCATATTTTTAAGCATCATAAATATACATCTAACCTGCGTGCAGTAACTGCATAATTAGGAGAAAAATATTGTACGAAAGTCTAATACGAGAGTATGCGCCACAGTGTTTTCAATTCAAAAATAAATTTCTTTTTTTTTAAGAATTGCTAATACTAGTGTAATATGTTAGATTAAAATAATGTGGTACTTGCGGTGAAAAATTAAAAGAATAACAATACTAAAATCTAATATGGATAAACTGTTAGAAATATTCGGAAATTTACAAAATTTTTATTTTACAAACGTAACGTAAAATTTGACGACACACTTGGAAAAAAATATCTCTGATTCAAACAAAAATTCTTTGAATCAAACAAATTTGTGCATTGCTATACGGTCAAAGAAAAGTTTCTTTGATTTAAAGAAATTTCAAGATTGTTTTTTACATTCTCATCATAAATGAGAAGGTATTAGTTTTATGTAAAATATAACTTACGATATTTTTCTCAATCAAACGTATATTTTTATTTTAATTAAAAAAATGCGATTAAAATTAAAAAATTCCATTGTTTAAACAAAATATGTGACATACGAAAAAAACGTTGAGATGAAATGTGATTAACAGAAATATTTTCTTTAATCAAAAGAAAAGATTGTCTACGTTTAAGGTAATAAAATTGAATAAATTATTTCTTAAGTTTTTGCCGGTATTGTATTTGAATTAAATAAATATTTTCTTAAATCAAATAAATAATGTCAATAATATAATTTCTTTCATTTGAGAAAGGCTAAAAACGTAATTTCTTAAATTCAAGTAAATTTATATTTATTCTAAAGGTGTTTTTACTTCGAATTGAAGAAACAAAGTTTATAAAACGATTTCTTAAATTTGAATAAAACTTTTTTCTAGGTGTATTTATGATGTTTTTGAGTAAGGGTATCTTAAAATGGCGAAAAGTGTACTAAATTTTCTGGAAGTTTTCTAAATATTATGAAACTCAGTTGAATTTTTAGAAAATTTATTTTAAAACTATGAAACTGTAACCAAATTTTTATAAAATTCGTCGTAAAATTACAAAACTGGAACAAAATTTGCTGTAGTGTGTAACTGCATAAAACTTCAGTTATCCAAAACGTAAAATTATTCCTGTTACAAGTTTCAGAATTTTCGGATAGAAGTTTCGGAATTTCCAAGACTTTCTAACTAAAAATTAATAAATTGTTTCTTAAATTTACTGAAAAATAAATTAATTTTCTGAAATTCTATCTCAAGGCCGTATGGTAGGCTCTGACTTCACCAATTATATACGACAGCTTTATAATTTAAATAATAATTTAAACAAATTTTGCGGAGAAGACAGTATAATACGTTATATTTTCCTGCATTGCTGTCTTCTTTTTTAATTTAGAAATTTAAAAATCATACAACATTATTATTTTATTAATAAAGCAGTCGTATATATAATTATATATAATATAATTAACATACAATACAATTCATTCATTCAGAGAAAAAAATAGGTGGTTTGTAAGTAACGATATTTTTAAATAATTCATTATAAATTTTTAATACATTCTTTTTAATGTGTATGTTTTTCTCTCTTTTCTTACTTTTTAAACTTATCATTTAATATCTATATTATTAGCATATTATTTATACTGGTATCTGTAATTTCATTTTTATATTACAAATACTCATGTTTGAATATTTCCTTTATAGTCTTGATAAGGACCAAAATAATAATTAATTAATAAAATAAGCGAAAAGGCTATTGAGTATATCCACGTTTTGAAACTAGTATGGATGATGCTAAACCGATAATTTTAAGTATCTTTATTATTCTTTATACTGCACACCGTAAACTTCTACGACATTAGGATCCGAGTATGTAATTATAATTCTCACCTGCGAGTTAGAGTGTGCTAATATGCATGCCATTTTAGGATTCATGTAGTAAGAAGAAAGCGTTCTACATTTTTTCTTTGACTGTTCTTTTTAAGTGCAAGAATATACCAAATTTAAAAGCGTAAATCTTTATAGAAAATTCCAATTATTACTGTCTCTGAAAAAAAAAAATAAAAAAAAATTGAAGAATTTTAATTGTGTGGTATTTAGCAGAGAATGCAATTTCACTTGTAATTTCTTCTGGTTGAAAGCCTGATCAAGAGCCGCTAAAGAGAGTGCAATTAATTTTTATAAGAAAACTACGAAATAACACTTTCTGAAGAATACATATATATAATATCAGAACCTACACTGTTAGAAATTTCTACCGTCAAATACCGAAACACGTGGCTGGAGTTTTATTCAGTCACAGATTCGTAAAATTAAGACAGAATTTCAGAAAATCCAGCCACTTCTTAGTAAATTTAAGAAACAATTTTTTTAATATTCAGTTACAAAGTGTTGAATATTCCAATACTTGTATCTGGGAATTCTGAAACTTGTAAGAGGAATAATTTTACCTTTTGGGTATAACTGCAATTTCATTCAGTTACAATTTCGTAAAATTAAGATGGAATTTCAGAAAATTCAGTTAATTTTTAGTAAATTTATGAAATAATTTCTTAATTTTTAATTAGGAAGTGTTGAATATTCCGATACTTGTATCTGGGAATTGTGAAACTTGCAAGAGGAATAATTTTACCTTTTGGGTATAACTGAAATTTCATTCAGTTACAATTTCGTAAAATCAAGATGGAATTTCAGAAAATTCAGTTAATTTTTAGTAAATTTATGAAACAATTTCTTGATTTGTAATTAGAAAGTGTTGAATATTCCGATACTTGTATCTGGGAATTCTGAAACTTGCAAGAGGAATAATTTTACTTTTTGGGTATAACTGAAATTTCATTCAGTTACAATTTCGTAAAATCAAGATGGAATTTCAGAAAATTCAGTTAATTTTTAGTAAATTAATGAAATAATTTCTTAATTTTTAATTAGGAAGTGTTGAATATTCCGATACTTGTATCTGGGAAATCTGAAACTTGCGAGAGGATTAATTTTACTTTTTGGGTATAACTGAAATTTCATTCAGTTACAATTTCGTAAAATCAAGATGGAATTTCAGAAAATTCAGTTAATTTTTAGTAAATTTATGAAACAATTTCTTGATTTGTAATTAGAATGTGTTGAATATTCCAATACTTGTATCTGGGAATTCTGAAACTTGTAAGAGGAATAATTTTACCTTTTGGGTATAACTGCAATTTCGTTCAGTTACAATTTCGTAAAATTAAGATGGAATTTCAGAAAATTCAGTTAATTTTTAGTAAATTTATGAAATAATTTCTTAATTTTTAATTAGGAAGTGTTGAATATTCCGATACTTGTATCTGGGAATTGTGAAACTTGCAAGAGGAATAATTTTACCTTTTGGGTATAACTGAAATTTCATTCAGTTACAATTTCGTGAAATTAAGATGGAATTTCAGAAAATTCAGTTCATTTTCAGTAAATTTAAGAAAAAATTTCTACAAAGTGTTGAATATTCTGATACCACAATCTTGAAATTTTGAAACTCATAACAGGAATAATTTTACCTTTTGGGTATAACTGAAATTTCATTCAGTTACAATTTCGTAAAATTAAAATAGAATTCCAGAAAATTCAGTTACTTTGTAGTAAATTTCAGAAAAAATCTCTTAATTTACAATTAGAATGCGTTGAATATTCTGATATACTTATATCTCCAAATTTTGAAACTTGAAACAGGAATAATTTTACGTTATTGGTAACTGAAGTTTTATGCAGTTACATGTAACTGAAAATTTTGTTACAGTTTCGTAATGTCGTGATAAATTTAATAAAAATCCTGTTACAGTTTGGTAGTTTCAAGATACATTTTATGAAAATTCAGTTGAGTTTTATAATATTAAGAAAAATGTCAGAAAATTCAGTACAATTTTTGCCATTTTAAGATACCTTTACTAAAAAACATCATAAATATCGTTAAATTTTACGTTACCTTTGTCATTCCTTCGTTTATTGATGAACAAGAATAGTCTTGTCAGGTCTTGGGAGTACAAAGTGGAAACAATCAGAGAAAGACTACTGGGTATATATAATAGTTAAGAATGGTCACGATTTTCCGAATCATCACTCACTATTGAAAATGTTTCATGATCGTACACACCGTTTTCGATATCATTTTTACGTAATTTTAAATTGCATGACAGCCCTTATCCTCGTTAATCAGACTGGAGAAAAATCATTTTTTGAAAATGCTGGTTCAATGAGAAAATAATGTTACAGATTTAGATAGACAAATTCTATACTCTCTAAATCTGAATCAGTTGAAATCTACTGATTATCAGTGAAATTTGACTGATCTAAATAGCTAAAAAGAGGTTACTGTGAATCAGTCAAACTTCACTGATTACTTCAGTGAAAATTATGTAATTTAACAGTGAAACATATTTTTTCACTTATTCAATTGGTGAAAATTAACTGGTTTAGCAGTGAAAAATATTTTTTTACTGATGAATCAGTGAAAAAGCAAATCACTAATTCAAGCAGTGAAAATTTGACTAATTCAGATTTAGAGAGTAAGCTAGAAATCAACTTCCCTGAATTTAAGAGAATTTATTCTAAATTTTGTTGAACTACTTTAGAAATTAGTAGTTCAACACAAAAAATGTTGTTGTGTGGAAATTAGACTAATTATTATATAATCAATCAAGAATTTCTCTCAAGCTAGTTGTGCCAAAAATCATGTCTGAAAAAAAAAAATTTTGAGTTTAGACCTTCCATATAATTTTTTTTTATGTTTAGTACCTTTATTTAGAAGAGTTTTGGGTCTTTTTATAAATTCCAGCACCTTCATGTATTTTTAAACTAAAAATGTTGAGTGTTATGAGCATTTTTTTGACATATTTTTACTTTTAATCATTTTTTTTTTGTAACCAATTCTCATGATTCTTTTTTTATTTTATTCTTTACAATATGTAGCAACTTTTGGGTATGGAAAGTACTCTAGCTAAAAGTGTTACTACAACATTTTTATTTTTTGGGATATTTTTATTTATTTTTTCATTTTATTTTATTAGTAACTTTTTTTAGCCATTTTGCCTTATTTTTCATACCCAAAAAGATGCTACACATTGTAAGGAACAAAAAAAAAGAATTATGAGAATTGATTAAAAAACAAAAAAGTTGATCAAAGTTAAAAAATGTCAAAAAAATGCCCAAAATTTTTAGTTTAAAAATATATAAAGGTGCTGGAATCTTTAAAAAACCCTAAAAGGTTTCTAAATAAAGGTACTAAACACAAAGAAAATTATATGTAAGGCATAAACTCAAAAAATAAAAATATTTAAGATGGCGGATCCCCTTAAAATCATTGAAAAACCTTTTTTTCCAGAGACCTGATTTTTGGCACGACAACTACCTCAATTAAATGGAACTGAATTTGTTTGAAAATCGTGATATCTGTTTCCGGGTCCAGACATGAAACAAATTGAACTTCATGTATATTAATTGGTCAAATATGAAATGGACATAGCCACCCTTAACCCCAATAAATAGTGGAAATACACGATAGTCGAGGAAATGATTGTACGATAAAGCAAACGCTATCCTGTGCCCCACCCAATATCTAGCAACAATAAATCGTGGTGTGCCACACATTGTGAAATCCGATCGCAGAAAAACCGAAGGTAGGAGTTTGATAGACGGCGTGTGGCCTCAAAGATTTTCTCCTCCGCATTACCGTATCAAAGCGCAGAGAAGTGTCACGACCACAAACGGCTAGTGCGACAAAAATCGACGAACCGTTTGTTCGCTGAACTTTCTACGAAGGTATTGTGCATTCCCATTGGTGAAAATGGTGTTTGTCTCTCTTCCATAGGACAATAGCAGAAAAGCCGAGAAAGGTCAGTCCTTTCTAAGGATATCCTTTTCTTTCTTCCATCTGGAGGAAGTTGACTTGAAAAATAATAATATGCAGAAATATTGAGAACGGAGCTCGAGAAAGAGATAAGAATGATGTTGACATCAAAAGCTGGAGGCAAAGCAGTAAGATATGAAGATGAGATAAAGAATGTGATTTTATAGAAATCGTGAACATAGAATTGAGGAGATGAAAACTATTGAGATTAAGCAATGTGACTAAGCATTACACATTGCAAAGGAAAATTTACACCAACCTGTTTAAGATCTATAATATTTTGTATCGATTATTTCAACTTAATGTAACATTTAGAATGATATGATTCAAATTCAAACACTTTTAGTACCAAACTGGTTATCACGAGCCTAATTAAACTGCTATTTCCTTTCACTCGATACTTAATAAGTCAGCATAATTCAAAAATACATTTTATCTAAAGTACTTTATATCCCTATTGAAAATTCCGACGTCGTAAACTACGTCGTAAAATGCACCTGAAACGTCATGGTAAAGGACGTAGTAAACAACGTAAGATCCGACGTCATACGTACGCTACGTCGGAAATTGAGATAGTATACTTCATAGTATACGACGTAGTTTACGACGTAGCTTAGGACATGGTTTACTACACGGAAAAAAATTTGGTACAGATGCTGGCCCTAGCGGTAGAGCTGTTGCGTTTGATTTACATGAAAGAAACGATCTGTTTACAAATAACCTAACCTCAATGTTGAGATTCCAAATAATTTCACATCATTTTATGAAATCAAACAAATTCTTCAAAAGATATATAATAATTAACGAGAATTTGAGAAATATCAGAACAATCGAATTGTACATTGAAAAATAGTCAAATCTAAGTTTATATGACTTGCTGCAGCATTATCTATTTGGAGCAACAGCATTCACTTCTGTGGGGCAGCAGCTCTCCTACAATTGTAGGAGAGCAGTCAGTCCACAAAAAAGTAAACCTGCTAACCTACAAAAAGCACTGTAGTCACCCTCCAGTGTAGTGACGCAGGATCTCTACCAAATTTTTTTCTGTGTACGTATTATTTGTTCCGATATTCAAAAATACTGTTTTCAATTTTAGCTAATTGAAAAATACATTGATTCTTACGAAGAAACGTTTTGAAACGTTCTTCAGGATTGAGCGCCTCTTACTGATATGATCTCGTGGTAAAATTGTGTGATTAGGTATCGATAATCTATACATAAACTTCAAGAGAAAAAATTCCAATAAACCCTTGAAAATCGGTCGATACTTTTAATGTCGCCTTATTTTGCATACATTTGAGGTTATCATATTAAAAATTCACCGTTTTTCAAGGTTTTATTGGAATTTTTTCTCTTGAAGTTTATGTATAAATTATCGATACCTAATATAACGAGTTGATTATTGTGTTGTAAATGAATTCGTCGCTACGTATGTCGCGCGTCATCCCCTCTCCTGCCTACTGGCCGAGCGCATCTCCCGTTTTTGCATCCGGCCATTCAATTGAGCTCTTAAACTATAAATTGTAAATGTTTTTTAATTTAGTTTGTTTAATCACTATGCATAGATTGTACTAATTAAGGTAGTTGATCCACGAAAATTAGACTTTAGGCAAAAATAGATAATTTTGCTTTCAAGAATAGCAATATTATTATTGAAGGACTATTTTAGAAGAGAAAAGATTAATTTCCATGAAAAAATTTGAAATACAGAAAAATAATTTTATTAATAAATTTTATTTTTGGCCCAACCTTTTTTCTTATCGCTTCTTACCAAATTTTAAAAAATTATGCGATTTTAATAAATTACAAATCACTTTTTCAAGAAAAAGATTCCCTACAACTTAACTATTTCCAATTTTCGAAAATGAATAAATTATTATCAAATTCAGCAATTTTTTTATAAAAATTTTGTTTTGGATAATGTTTTTTTAATGGTTTCAGCCATTAAAGAATTTATTTTAAAAAATCAGAAACGGTGAAGTTGTGGGAAATCTTTTCTCTGAAAAAATGATTCATGATTTATTAGAATCGCATAATTTTATAAAATTTGGTAAGAAGCGATAAGAAAAAAATTGAGTCAAAAATAAAATTATTTTTCTGTGTTTCAAATTTTTTTCATGTAAAATAATCTTTTCTCTTTCAAAATAGCCCTTCAATAATAATATTGCTATTCTTGAAAGTAAAATTATCTATTTTTGCCTAAAGTATAATTTTCGTGGATGAAAACTACCTTAAGGAATAATGTTTTAAATAAAAAATTAAGGTACCTACTAAATCACGTTGTAAGCTATGACGTAAACTACGTCGTAAGCTACGTAGTTTACCATGTCGTTTTAGGCGCATTTTACAACGTTGAAATTTTCAATAGGATACCTCATAACTTCATACAATCTCAATTCTGAATACAACTTTGGGAAATTCTCACGTGTCTAATTACACAAGCCTATGTTCTCTGACTAAATGAATGGGTAGTTTCTTTATATGTATGGTCTGATGTACTAGTTTGAAAAAGTCACGGTCCAGAGGAAGTTCGAAAAAACATAAGACTGCGTGACCGGCTCTCGAACCGGTCGTATTTCCATTTTAATCAAGAAGTCTGTGGTAGAGTACATACATTACCAATATGCAAGTTTGAATTAGTCCTTGATGATTAATGGATGGATATTATAAAATGACTCGACGTTATGTTGCGCTTCACAAAAAATATAACAAACCTTTGCAAGCGAGAGTAAAAAAATTAAGTTAGTGGAGCAAGGACGAATATAAACGCACCTCGAAATTAAAATTCATACTGGAGGTTACCACAACCTAGTAATTTCCTTCATGCAATGATCTATCCAAATAAATGCCTCCAGAAAATAACAATTTGTTCTTAATTCCCATAACGAATAGATATAGCGAATCTAGAGGGAAATCAATTATGGGTGATCTATGAGAGAAATCAATTGCATGGAAAAAAATAGTTTAATAAAGTTTATGGAACTGATCAAGAGTTGGGAATAAAGGCATTTACGGAACAGAGTTCTAGAAAATTTAAAGAACTTTTCAGAATAAAATGCAGAACTTTCAATGATTTTTCCTGAATTTCGATTTTTTTTATGGATCGTTTGGTAGTCCTTTCAGGGCTGAGATTGTATGGAGGCCATTGAGGCCCGGCCTATTTACACAGAGAGAAATTTTAGGTTTCACTGACCAAAGTTTTTTTGTTAAAATCGTTTTTACAAAAATGTTAAAGTTCTCATGACAATCATGGTAGTGGCTGTCATACATTGGAAAAGTGTTTACTTCAACTGCAAGGAACGTTACTGAGACCACGATTCTGGTACTTGAAATACCATAGCGCTGCGGTTATAGGAACCAAAGTCCATCGTAAAGCCGCGCATAGAGTTTAGTTAAAATGACTAAGTCTACGGACAGTAAATACCCAGCCAAAATTATTTTTGAGGTTATAGGTATGGTTCTCTTAGTTATCAAAATACAAATTCAATTTGATGAGAAAAAATAAAGTTTCACCGAAAAAATCTAAGAAAAATAATCCGGTATAATGATATTTATGATAACTTTCGTCGATTAAGTTAAAAAATTGTCACTTTTTTCATCATCATAAACTTTTTTTGACTGACTATAGTTTTGACAAAATACGACGAGACAGCAACATTGGAACGCATTGCATTGTCACCGAACAAAATCGTTTATCATTTAGAAAGAATTGTCAAACTATATTTATAATAGAATTATTTACCTGATAATGCTTGGCACGGTGAAATATAGTCCAGGAATCGAGAACGAGAATTGGCAGGATTCAACTTAGGCTGCATATCTTTCAATGAAAGTTATACTTGATTTGTCTAGCGCAACAGCGAACGCTGCGGTTGTAGTAACCAAAGGAGCTTGGCAGTACACATAAAGAAAATGTACGTGTACTAACCGTTGGGGTACGTATAAAGCTCATTCTAATCATCAACTTTGGTCACAACAACCGAATACACAAAAAAGTCCAAATTACTGTCATGATAACTATAAAAGTAGTAGCTTCTCTCAACTTTTTTGGTCAAGGCAACTACTGTACAAAAAATTTATGTGCTATGTGCACAGGAACCAAAGCCGATTTCTCTCAGTGTACCTTTTTTTCAGAGCAAGCCGGCCCACCCACCTCTTCTTCAAAACGCAAAAATCTTTTTTTGTAAATTCTTTGAATTTAACATTTGTGGAATTTAAAAATTTCTGAAACTGGTTCTTAAACCAGTATAGAGGTTATCAACATTAAATTCAGTGCAAGAATTCCAAAATACATTATTTTCCTGTCTACTTTTAAACACTCGATTGATCAATTATCGATATTTACGATATTATAAGGAATATATTGTAGAAAGTTACAAATACAATGTAAAAATAATTATTACCATACAATAAATTATTTATTACAAATAATTAATAGCATTTTTTTAAAATATCAACTTATTTTATCAATTAACCCCCCCCCCCTCCACCTATTCCCGTTACAACTTGAGGCCTACCCATATTTTTGTTTAGAATCTTAGCCCTGGGTCGTTTGGTAGCGTTTGGTAGTCAAAATTAGAGAAATTATGAAATTTATATTATAATTGTCTACGTTACTTCCTTATTTTGACAACAATCGATAAGTATATTATTGATAATAATTATTGGCGTAAATTGCTTTATAATTTTTTAATGTTATTATTATATTATTAACGAATTAACGAATATGCTTGAAATAAATTATGAAACTTTTTCTTATCAATATATAAAATAAATATAAATAAATTTATAAATAAAATATTATAATAAATAAATAAATAAAATATTATATAAAAATATATAAATAAATTACAGTGAACTAATCCATTATTATCTTATCACATTCTATTATTTTCGAAATTTTGTCGTCCTATTATTTTCGTGAATACGCTTTTAAAATATTAAACTTTTTATTTACTTAATTTTATTTCAGAAAAGGTATCAAAATGTATTGAAGACAAGAAAAAATATTACTGTGATTTGTAGAAATTTAGAAAGGGTTAAACCAATATCCAAAATTAGAATTAAAATGAATTTATTTTTCATGATCACGTATAGAATTCAATTGAATTAGAAATATCCAACTTGAATTCTACTAAACGGTTTTAAAGGAATCGAAGATATAAAGTATATGAAAAATTTATTTTGCATTAAACCTGTTTAGTTCTGTGTTCCGTTTTATGGCATTCAAAATAATTCAAAAAGATAGGACTATAATTGGAAATAAAAAATAATTCAATTCAGGTGGAAATATAAATCAATTTTTTGTATTAAAAGTCAGATGCTGATTTCAGGAATTAATTTGAATTGAATAATTATCATTTCGGAATTCGATTTAGGAAATTGACTTTCATTTTATTTAAGCCTTTTTACTGGCTATCTACTTCAATAATAATTAGCAAATGGAAATGTCTGATTTTGTGTTACTTTCACTGTCACAATAATTATTCTTAATCATCTATCTGCAAATGATAAATGTCTCCAGATTCTGTAAGTGCTTTTAGGTTGAGGTCTCGCATTTTGTTGCCGCCTTTGATCAAAGTCTACTCAAAAACTTATTTTCAATAAGAAACAGGTATATCTAATTTTCTATCAAGTATCTATCTAGAAAAGCACCTGCCTATAGGTGGACCGATTTCCAAGATTTCCAATTTGACGTTGAATGGCACTTTCGCTGATACGAGGAAATTTTCTCGAGCTGCCGTCTACGGAGTTTAAGTATCAGAAACTGGGCGTGTGGTCCAGGGCAGAAAAGGAGTTATAGTTGCGAGTTATACAATTTGCTCAAAGCAGTGATCGATTTACACGAGGGAGTCATGACATTTTCAAATAGACCGTTAAAAAATTTCCTCCTTTAAAGCAAGATACACATAGACGTCTCAAGTGGTTTTCAATGGATGCAAAATGGTGAATATAATCGTCCATCGAACAATTTTTAGTGATTATTTTGAATTTGCCTTAGAAAAATGTATTTTCACCAAAGTTTGAAGTAATTTTTCGGAAATGTATAGTAATTCACTGTGCATCTTAAAATTTTCGCAATTTCGTTTAAAATTTTGATAATTTATTGTGAAAATCTGGAAACAATCCCCAAACAGGCTTTTACGAATCATTCTCCAACAAATCTCTAGGAAAAGCAAAAAATATTTTGGGAAATACTACTCTCTAAATCTGAATCAGCCAAATTTTCACTGATTGAATCAGTGATTAGCCTTTTGACTGACTCATGAGCGAAAAAAATATTTTTCACTGTTAAATTAGTTAATTTTCGCTCAAGTAATCAGTGAAAAATAATTTTCACTGTTAGATCAGTAAATTTTCACTAAAGTTATTAATGAAATTTGACTGATTTGCAGTAACATCTTCTTAGCTATTTGAATCAGTCAAATTTCACTGATAATCAGTAGATTTTGAGTGACTACACAAAATCGTTTTGAGAATTTTCTCAACCAAATTGAATGAAAAATTTTTGAAAATTCCCGGTGCATTAAAGTTACTAAAGTATCTGAAGTTTGTGAATTAAAGTCACAGGAAACGAAATTTAAATTAATTACACGTTCATTTATTAATTTTTATTAATTTATTTTTTTTATAAGGTAAACTATCAATTATTTTGATTTTAAAACCTGTGTTTTAGATTCAGAACTTATATCCTTAAGAAAGTTGAAAATTTTAACCAATTCCCAACTATTCTAGAAATTTTTAACTACAGTTTTATAGAGTAACGCACAAAATATTTATCTGAATCGAACCCAGTCAAACTTATTTGTAATTACTCATAATTTGAACAAAATTTCTGTGAAAAAAGGAACGCTTCCACTCCGCTGGGTATCGAGCCCAGGACCTTTCGATTGCCGTCCGAATGCTCTATCATCTGAGCTACGGAGGTTCCACAAAACTTTTCTCACAGAATCTATTTACGCCAATTTAGCCACGGATATATCATGAACTATGTACAAATTTTTCCAAATCAAAAATGTCGATTATGTCGATAATTAGAAGTGTATCACACACCATGATAACTGAAATTTACCATATCGACCTTATCAACTTGTGATTTAGAATTAACGTCATTTAAGACGAGATGGAATTTTCAATATATATTTGAAAAAATTTTCTGTGAAAAAAAGAACGCTTCCTTTCCGCTGGGTATCGAACCCAGGACCTTTCGATTGCCGGTCGAATGAAATTTATATATGGTTCATGATATATCCGTGGCCAAATTGGCGTAAATAGATTCTGTGAGAAAAGTTTTGTGGAACCTCCGTAGCTCAGATGATAGGGCATTCGACCGGCAATCGAAAGGTCCTGGGCTCGATATCCAGCGGAGTGGAAGCGTTCCTTTTTCCACAGAAAATTTTTTCAAATATATATTGAAAATTCCATCTGGTCTTAAATGATCTTAAATCTAAATCACAGGTTGATAAGGTCGATATGCTAGAGTTCGGTTATCATGGTGAGTGATACACTCTTCTAATTATCGACATAATCGACTAAAATGATTTGGAAAAATTTGTATATACTCATAATTTAACGTCTGAACTTCTTCAACTGGAAATTATGTAATTTACTGAATTATCTATAGCTCGGAGAGTTTATTCAGTACAGATTTAGAATTAAAGCAAACCAAAAAAATTGTATACGAAAAGGTTATCGGCCCCAAATTTTACGTGACAAAACTAGTCTTTGAGCTTGATTAAGCGTGACGAATGGTAAAAGGTCGCCAGTCAAACCTCGTGAATGCTGATTCGTTTACTCGGTTATCTGCAATCTTTTCATTTCAGTCAGTTTGGTTTAAGGCGATTAACACTGCTTCTCGATAAAATTAAATCTACTGACACAATTAACATCGATTGCATCTCGTAACTCTGATCCGTCAAAGGCTACTGATTAGTAGTCCCACAAATGAGGTGTGTTCATCATAGGAATAAATAACAAGACTAAGAGACTGAAAAGGAGCCGTCAAAATCTCATTTCCTTTGGTGAACCACTTTTCTCACATGACGCTCGAATTCTGGAAGCTGATCATTAGCAAAAGCCTCCTTCTCTCGCCCACCTAGGAATGTTTCAAGTTTTTCATGTCCAGCCTAGATCAGACCGTTTTGGTATTATTAGTCTTGTAATTAAATCGATTACAGATCCTTACGAAGAAGCATACAAGGTCAATAACTATCCCACCAAAGTAGAGTTCTGGAAAAGTTTTTTACTTTAATTTCTTCATTTTTGATTTTTACATTCTCATCATGGATGAGAAGGTATTGGTTTTATGTGAAAAATGACTTTCGATATTTTCATCAAATCTTTACGTTTTGAGACCCCCTGAGTCATAAAAAAGGGTTTTTACGAAAGTGTCTGTCTGTCTGTCTGTCTGTCTGTAGTAGGTCGTGTGCGGCATAACTCTCGATAGAATTATCAGATTGAATTGAGCTTTGGTACACTTTATCGGAGCCGAAAAAGTAAGGACAAGTTCGTTAACCAGCCACATCCAATCAAAATTGAGGGATTGAGCACTACTTTTGTGTTTTTGAAAATAATTTTTTGAAAAAATCAAAAATTTCAATACTGGTTTTTGATAGTGCTCATAAATCTCTACAAATTATCCTGATAACATTTCTTGATTAATTCAAAATTAGAAATGTTACAGCATATTCAAATTCGAAAAAAGACAATATCAAAATTCCATTTTCCAGTTAAATTATACGAGATACGAAAAAACGTTATGATACAATATTATTGAATACATAAAGACCTACAAATTTGAATTATAACATTTTTTCATAAGATGCATATTTTTCTTTTTAATTAAAAAAAAAACGATTGAAAATCCAAAATTCAATTTTTTAACAATAATATGTAAAATAAGAAAAAAACGTAAGAATACAAAGTTGTTCGTTTCAAAAAGATCTACAAGTTTTGTCTCACACAGTTTCTGATAAAACATATATTTTTCGTTTCAATTCCAAAAAATACGATTAAAATTCAAAAATTCCATTTTTTAGACAAAATATGAGAGATACAAAAAAAACGTTTAGATGGAAAATTGTTTGCCTAAATGAGGTCTACAAATTCTCATTAAGACATTTCGGGACAGGATGTATATTTTATGTTTTGATTTTTAATATTAAATAAATTCGATTTTTTTCACCAAAATATGTGAGATACGAAATAAGCGTTGTTCTGCAAAATCGTTTCCTTAAATAAAGTCTACGATTGTTTTTCCTTTTTGAGAGATTTGGAAGAAAATAAATTATTTTAATCATGTAATTTATTAAAAAGTTACTGAAATGTATACAGAAAATCGAGCGCGAAGCGCGAGCGCCATGATGAGAATGTGTTCCTTAAGGCTGATAGAGCCTTAAGTAAATTGAATTTCCTGCTTCACTTAATTTCAAAAAGAAATAGAGTGACTTTGAGAAAATTACTAATTCACATCATCTTTAATATCATTAAATTGGTTTGAGCTTCAGTATTAAATTATAAGAAATAAACTTAAACGTATGCGAAGAGCACAAGACCGAGCGCGAAGCGCGAGGTCCAGAAAGAACGGAGCGCGAAGCCCGACGATCAAATCGCGCACCCTAGGCGTGCTGAAACTTGCGAGCGAAGCGAGCTGCGCGCGATGAGAATGTGCCCGCGAAGCGGGCAGATTTTTTTAACTCCAAATTATCAGATTCAGACTTTAATTTCAGAGTCTCTAATTCCTGAAAGATAAATTTCAAGTGACTTTTACAAGTTCATCTAAATCTCTTCTTTCCAAATTTTCACGATTAGAGATATCTACATCAATAAATATCAGTCCTTTGTGAGAAACACTTAAAATGGCGCAAGTATATCTTTTTTTTCTATTAGCGGGCCATAAAGTGGGTTTTATTGCCCCGTGAGGGGTGAACATACTAGGGGGTCAAAAAATGGATTTGTTTACCACGCACGGGGCAATAAAATCCATTTTATGTCCCGCTAGTAGAAAAATTCATTTTTCCAATACCTCCACTGAAATCGTTGTATTTCAAGCCCATTTCGAAGAATGAAAGTTGTGAATTTCAGGCGAATGGAGAAAACTTATAAAAGTTGCGAGAAAAAGAAGAGGAACTAGTCTGAAAAGTTATAGCAACATTAATTTTACTCGTTTGGTTGTTACCTTCGCTTTGCTTGAGCATCAAACTTCACACTCGCAAAATAAATTTTTTTTCCCTAGTTGCACAATATACTATTTGTTACTTAGTTATCTTTTGCCAATAGTATTATAATATTTCTAATACTTGCAAAGTTACTTTTAAAGGGGTCCACCTGTGTGATATTTTTAAAAAATCGATTTCTCTTCTTTTATATTTCTCGCATCTTTAGGATTTAAAAAAGGTTGGCGTAAAAATTGTTATTTATTTTTTAATTTTATTTGCAACTTTTTTTCAGTCATGTTACCTTACTTTCCACACTCAAAAAATGTCTACATATTGTAAGGAAAAAAATATAAATAGAATCATGACAATTGGTTAAAAAACAAAAAAGTTATTCAAAGTCAAAAAGTGTCAAAAAAATGTCCGCTAAACTCAAAATGTTTAGTATAAAAATACATAAAGGTGCTGGAATTTAAAAAAAACCCAAAACTTTTCTAAATAAAGGTACTAAAGATTAAAAAAGTTATATGGAAGGTCTAAACTCATAAAATAAAAATATTAAAAGCCAAAATCAAAAGAAGTCAAAAGTCACTGAAATTGATTCTTAATATCTAAAGTAATATTAAAGCACTTAACGCCATAGTTAAACCAGATCATATGACCAAATTACTGTAAAATTTTGAGTAAAAATTTTGCAAAAAATTTTACAGTTAATTGCAATTGTCGATAAGTTTTCGAATTTTTTAAAAAAAATTTACTAAAAAGCAGTTAACAGACGTGCCTTATAGTCTTTTCTTATGTTCCCTAAATTTTCTGAAAAATACTTTGTAAATAAAAAAATTTATCTTACATGAACGAATAAATATATAATTTAGTCACGTGGTTAGATTCATCCATGGCCTTAATGAATTACGTTCTTGCATCGAGAATATAAAAACGTACCCTAATAATTTCAACAGAATCCATTTTAATGGATTTCCATGTTGATTGTGTTTCTTTGTAGCATTTTTTAAACTCTGAGGATAAGTTGAGTGAGTCAGCACTGATTCGATTGTTCGTATCCTTCTATCTGAATTTATTGTTCCCACCCATTTGGTACATACATATAATAATTCAAAATATGTATGCGTATATCTACTCTTAGTTATATATAACTGACAAGGATGTAATTGAACTCATATATTAAATATGTTTTTACCTAGCAGCCTTGAACAACCTTTGTAAACACTGGCAGGGATTGTTTTTGATCGACATTCTGATTTATCTAGATCTTTTGATCCTTCTACTCACTTCCTGACATAACAATTTGACGTCACCAATTATATTCACGAAATGCATTTTAGTCTAAGGAAATTACAAGCATATTGCGTATAAATGTTTTAATAGCACATTTATCTAATGTTTGCGGGAAAGTATAGAAATGGCCATAAAAATGTTAAAAGAAATAAATTCATTTCCTTAAAGAGGTTCTATAGCTTACGTAAACGGAGAACTGAATAACATTACAAATAATATTAATATATTTTACTACTTCAGGAGCAATGTTAATAAATGGACACAAATAAACACAAGTAAAAAATATTTTCTATTCTCATAATGGCAGTAAATTGTAGTGAAGTATGATCAATAAAATGAAGAGTTATTCTCCAACTGCTTCAATAATGTCTTGCAAGATACGAAAAAATAAAGATCTTTCAAAATTGCAGTTTTCTGTCGATGTTAGTTGTAGAAAGTAAAACTGTTTATTCGACATAAATCGTGTGTTGTGTAATAAAATCAAGAATAAGTCTACTAATCATTTTTAGTGGAAGACTGAAAGAAATTCTAAAAGAATCAGAAATTCTTTAAAAAAATTAAAGATAAATTTTTTTTTCAAAAATTGCCATAAACTCTGAAATCTTTATATCAATAAAGAAGACAGTGAAAAAGTTGAAAATTTATCTAACGTAGTTTTACCTCATGAAATGTAAATGCTGCGCAAAAATCTACATTGCACCATAGGTAACAATAATACAGATTTGTCAAAACATGCATGGGCCTTGGATCATTTTTTTTATTTCGATTTTTAAAAAATTAAGATTTTAGCTAGAGAAAGTGTCACTTTTTAAAGGAAAATTTAAGAACCCATTTATGTAAAAAAGTATAAAGATTTATGTATAAATTTACAATCTGACAGGATGCACATCAATGGTTACCATCAATCTATATCTTAAATTAATTTAAAATTTTACCACGTCTTAACTAATGTTTATTGATGCTTCGTGATAATGTTGTTCGTAAAATTAATAACGTTATTTAAGTTTAAAAAGACTTGTCATGATATTATAGAAAAATATGAGTTCCTCACAATATGATAATCTGTGATAAAAATTAGATCTAAAAACTACGATATTTAAGGTAAATAGATTTTAATATTTTAATGACTTCGTTTTTTATTAAATGACACTCATCATTTGTATAACATTGTTTAAATATATTTACAGAATGTAATATTTTTTATACAGTCCGCGCTCTCTATAGGGTCGCCTCGGGCGGTTAGGGGAAGTTTTTTTTTAGAAAAAGCCTTCCCCCTCCACTCGCCATAGGGAGCGCGCTCGAATCACTTTTTACCTTCCTCAATAGGGCCGCTCGAAACGTTGGCGTTGCTGCGAGACGAACTGAACCTCATTAACAATTTGTAATCGAAATTATTTTGCGCATTTACGTAAATGTAATATTTCAGGGCCAAAATTTTGGCACTATTAAATAATAAAGGATCTAGTTGAATAAACAAGTAATTTTGAATCAGAAGACTTCCAATTGATGCCCATTATGGTCAATCTTCAAATTTCATTATGACCCACCAGGCATTGTGTTCAAGAAGACATTTTTAACACGGACATAATGGAACAAAATAGCAATGTATACATTGTAACATAGATGTATTGCAACATTGAATATATAAGTTATTCGTCTTCTTGACTTCGTATCTTTTTTTCTTGCTTTCTTATCGCGTTGCAATCTACATTTATAAATTCGAAAGGAATTATTGCCAAATTTTAAGCGACATTATAAAAATGAAAATTCTCCTATGGGGACAATATTTAAGTAGATTTCAAAAGTTTCTCAAAAACTGATATAATATTAAGGGCCTATTCTACTCAAGCGGCTGAAAAAAGATCATTTTTTAAAATTATTGTTGAAACAAAACCGTCCAATATTTTGAATCGCGACATTTGCAGGTTATTGTACAGGATATAAACTAACAAAAATTAGTTGGATCTTAATGAAAATGCTTATTAATTAATTTAAACAAAAAATTTTGATCAAAACTGTGGTTCATGCGATAACTATGCACGCAGAGAAAAGATCAGTAAAATTTACAGGAAGTTCGGTACTTATTTGGACAACATGACTTTTCAGTAAATTTTACCAGACGTTGAGTTCAATTAACAGATTTTCTGTACGTTTCACTCAGCGTCCAGTAAAATCTACTGAATACGAAAAAAACTGAGTTAAGTTGATTGTACTGTACGCTAAGTGAATTGTACAGAAAATCTGTTGATTGAACTCAACTTCTTGTAAAATTTACTAAAAAGTCATGTTGTCCAAATAAGTACCGAACTTCCTGTAAATTTTACTGATCTTTTTTCTGCGTGTGAGTTTATTGAGTAAGCTCAAAAAAATTAAGCGCAATCGAACCAGTATTATTTTTGTTATCATGCCCACCATTCCAAAAATATTAATTTTAAAAAAAAACCGTGCTTCGCTTGATTAATGGCCGTAAAACATGAAAAGTATTCGTCATTGAGAAAAACGCTCTGGCATACACGTTTTCTATACTGTTTACTTCAGAAATATACGGAGAAAAAAACGATTTCCTGGACCGTCTCACACTGGGAGGAAATGCACTTTTTTCGTTCAAAAATGTGCAGAGCCTTTAATTTTGGTCCGTTTTTTAATTTCTTTTTTTAAATTAAAGTACCTTAAATTTTGAAGAACTTCACAATCAAAACTTTTGTCTCCTCTATTTGTTTGTTAATAATTTTTTTACTCAAAGTATGAACGAATGACTGTTAGTCACAAAAATATTTGAAAAGTTAACAATAGTATAATATATAATATTATTGTTTATAAAAATGGTTATTGTTAAGTTTTCAAATATTTTTGTGACTAGCAATCATTTGTCCGATAGTTTAAAACGTTTTCAGTACAACAAAATTTTTTTTCTACGCGAAAGGTCCGAAATTTTGAATTTGTTTATAAACATTTCAATTGTTATGCTTCACCAAATACTATTAAAGATTTATTATTCTAAGGAATACCTGAAGTCGTTCTGGCAATTCAAGGAAATTATAATTTAAGAAAACCTCAAATTGAAATATTTTGCCACAAGAATTGTTTATAACAATGGTTATTGTTATCTTTTTATCATTTTTTTGAATCAATTTCATTCCTACATTAATACAAAGCACTTTTAGCAAAAAGAAATTTTTTTTTACCGATAAGACTATTTTCCAATTTGTTCATAAAATATGTTTATAATAATTAAATGGAATAACAAAGAAATTATTTGTATTCTGTGTGTACCCAAATATTTATTTAAGATCTAAATAGTTAAGTATTTATTAAAGACTAAAAAATTATTATGTAAAAAATTTCAGCTTTTCCATACTTATAGTAAAAAAATTATTAACAAAAAAATAGAGAAGACAAAAGTTCTGATCGCGAAACTTTTCAGAATTTAATAAACTTTAACTTTTTAAAAATTAAAAATCGGACCAAATTTGAAGGCTCTGGACATTTTTGAACGAAAAAAGTCCATTTCCTCCCAGTGTACAGCGCCTTAAGTAGAATACCCTGTTTAATTTTTTTAAACTTGATTATACTAATTATATTAATTTCCTAAAATGAAAATTACCACATAATTAATAACTTATATATAGATGCATAATTCCTTGCCAATTACATAAACTCAATTATGTGCAATGAAACGCGTCGATTGCTCAATACATAATTGATGCGACATTCGGTCTCGATTTAAGTACTTTTTGCACCGAAAGGACCAGCAGAAATAATTTATTTTAAGCGGAGCAATTGAAACAATGTGCTTACGACAGAGATTGGCGGTCTTAAAAAGATCTTTAACGATAGTTAGGTGCCTACACTTAAGCGGCTCTTCAGCACAGCTTGACACATAACACGGATAGATGGTACTATCAATCTCGGCAGCATTGTTCATTGTTGGTACGTCTTGCACCTGTTCCACCAGAACTGATTTCGAGTGCCAGAATACCGGCTTCTGGGTCAAGGAAGTCTTAAAAAGCATATAGACTTGCTACCGCGGCGCAATTAACCACAAACAAGGCTCTTTTCGACAACAACCCGTTAAATTACTAGCCTTGGAATCCAGAACAATCTAACGTTCTGGATTATCATTTTACAAGCATACGTTCTTATTCAGCTAACCATAAAATCACTATATGTATTACTATTGCATATAATAATACATATTAATACAAAAAAAGGGACTCTTAAGAGATTTATCTGAAGATAAATTAAAACTTCAAATTCATAGACAAGATCTATTTCAAAACTTGTTTGTCATATATTTATGAAAGTTAAACTACTGTAAGTTGTTGATGAAAGATGTGGTAATGCTTGAAACGATGCGGTAACTTTTTCATTTCTCACATAATATATATCTTGACTTGTGGCAAATATAATAGATAAAAAATATTTCTAGGAAATTCTCAATTATAATGAGAGCAATAAAGAAAGATGATTTATGCTTAACAAAATGTAAATGTGGCTTACTATTAGAAATAAGAAAATTCCTTTTCAGCATTCACATCAAATATACCTATTACACTTCAGGGATTTCATAACTGAAGTCGTGTAATTGTAATTATGAATGTATGAATTGATCTGTCTTACCAAATGAAATTATAAATAAACAGAGTTTAATTTTAATTATCTAGCCCTATTATGACCTTCGGGAAATCTGTCATGATCGTGACTCACGACACATGATAAATTAACTTATTCCTTCAGATTATTCTATTTACAACACGACCAAATACAAACTAATGAGGAACGTGTAGATCCTATCTTTAAAGTAGCGTTTGTACTTTTCGAAGTATCTTAACTATCCCAAAGTGGTTTATAAGTTAATGATTCGGGGATACATAAATCACAATTACATAGTATCCTAATTTGATGACAAATGTTAAAAATCAATTTTAATGAATTATGTCAAAGCACTTATTTTTTATGTAAATTTTACTAATATGTGTTAAAGAAAGAATACATATGTGTAATTCTAAGTATTAAGAAGCAATTCATCAGAACCCTTACGAACAAAACTATAGGAAAATTATTATTATGACAGTAACTTTAACTGTACCTTTCCCAGCAATTTTGAGAATATTCCTGGTCATTTTCAATCATTTTTCAAATAATTATTTCCATAATCACTTTGCTGCATTTTTTTTTGTTGGTAGGGAAAAAACAGAAGTTTTAATTATAGTTACCCTGCTGGAAGTAAAAAGATAGAAATCCTATCACTTTTAATCGCTTTAAATCTCTAGGATAGAAAGAGATAAGGAAAATTCATCCCTCGTCTATTCACCTGTATCTCTTTTTATTCCTTGTCTATTCACCTTTATCTATTTCTATCTTTTTGTCAATCCAAATTTAAGGCTGTATCTTTCGAACCCGTCTTCTTTATCGCAGTCTATTCTTTTTATGTCCACCTATATTTGTTTCTATCTCTTTTCTATCCACGTCGATTTCTTTATATCTCTCTGTCAATCCAGATTGATGCCTATCTCTTTCAAACCCATTTTTTTTTATTTTAGCTTAATCCTCATCTATCCACCTGTATCTATTTTTATCTCTTTTCTATCCACCGCTATAATTTTGTACCTCATGTCTATCCACCTCTATTTTTTTATATATCTTCGCCAATCTATGTCTATCTCTTTCAACCACAATTTCTTCATTTTAGCTTAATCCTCATCTATATCCACCTGTATCTATTTTTATCTCTTTTCAATCCACCACTATCACCTTATATCTCTTTTTCAATCCAAATTGATGACTATCTCTTTCTATCTTTTTGTCAATCCAAATTCACGGCTATATATCTTTCAAACCCGTTTTCTTAATCTCTGTCTATTATTCTTATATCCACCCATATTTGCTTCTATCTCTTATCTATTCACATCTATTTCTTTACACCTCTTTGTTAATCCAGATATCTATCTCTTTCTATCTCTTTGTCAATCCAAATTCACGGTTATATCTTTCAAACCCGTTTTCTTAACTCAGTCTATTTTTCGAATATCCACCTATATTTGTTTCTATCTCTTTTCTATCCACCTCTATTTCTTTATACCTAATATTTGTCAATCCAGATTGATAACTATCTCTTTCCATCTCTTTGTCAATCCAAATTCACGGCTATATCTTTCAAACCCGTTTTCTTAACTCAGTCTGTTTTTCGAATATCCACCTATATTTGTTTCTATCTCTTTTCTATCCACCTCTATTTATTTATACCTAATATTTGTCAATCCAGATTGATAACTATCTCTTTCCATCTCTTTATCAATCCAAATTCACGGCTATATCCTTCAAACCCGTTTTCTTAATCAATCTGTTTTTCGAATATCTACCTATATTTGTTTCTATCTCTTTTCTATCCACCTCTATTTCTCTATACCTATTTGTCAATCCAGATTGATAACTATCTCTTTCTATCTTTTTGTCAATCCAAATTCACGGCTATATCCTTCAAACTCGTTTTCTTAATCAATCTGTTTTTCGAATATCCACCTATATTTGCTTCTATCTCTTGTCTATCCACCTCTATTTCTTTACACCTCTTTGTCAATCCAGATTGATGCCTATCTCTTTCTATCTTTTTGTCATTCCAAATTCACGACTATATCTTTCAATATTCTTCTCTTTATTTCAATATATCCCTTATCTATTTACTTCTATCACGTTCTATCTTTTGTCAATCCAGGTTCACGCTTATCTCTTTCTATTCCTATCTCTCCTCGTAGTTAGATCTTCTAATCTTGTACATAATGTATCATTATTTACAAATAATTACTTTTATATATCGAATAGAAAGGAGATAGAAAATGACATCGCAAATATACAAGGTATAGACCAAAATAGAGAAATAAGTATTCGAAGATTGGATTGATTTTGGATTGACGAAAGGATAGAAAAAGTTAGATGGGGATAGTCGAGGAATAGACATGGATAGCGAAATGAGTCTCATGAGTAACATCGAGATTTTTCACAGTTATCTCATGTTATACCTTAGCTCTGCAGATTAAACGTTTGGCAATATATCGATTCATGCGTGGTTGGGGTTCGAGTCTCGGTGCCTACTGATTTTTCAGTGTTATACGCGTTAGCGACAAATTTAGAATATTGGTTATGTAAAAAGTAAATGTATTCATAAAATTGTTAAATATATATTACGGGTATAAAAATGAACAAGTTTGAAACGAAAGATAGAGAAGGGAATACAATGTGATCCAAATTTCTTTTACAATAATAGAAAGAGATCAATATTACCGCATGCAGGAATAAACGAGGGGATAGGAAGATACAGTTATTACCGGACGTAGGGATAGACTGGGGATAAGAAAAGATAGATATTTCAGAACAAGAGATAAACTGAGGGATAGAAAGAGATAGATATTCTTTGGTAAGGTGGATATAATTTTGGAGATAGAAAGACATAGCGTTTTGGGGATGCAAATCGGCTACTTGGAAGAGATACAAAAGGTTCTATCTCTTTCTATATCATTGTTTCTATCTCTTTCTATCTGTTTACTTCCAGCAGTGCACATTACATATGTACTTATGCGAATACGCAGACATTCATTTCTTAAATCCAAAGAAAAAACAATCAAGAAATTTATTTAAATCAAAGAAACTTTCCTACCCTATAGCAATGCAAAATTTGTTTGATTCAAAGTAATTTCTTCTGAATCAAGGAAATTTTTTTCTGGCTTTAATATATTTTTCAGATTTTAAATAAAAATGTAATTCCTTTTTATTTTATTTTATTTTCCAGGTTACTTGCATGTTTTCCTTAATTCCCACACTCGATTTCATGTCACTGCATGAACATTACATACGTGCGATCGAGAGGTATGTTATGCAACAACTTGTTACATTTTTAATCCACTTGATTCAACCTTGAAACTATATAATATATATCGAACACTGATCGCCCCTTTCGCCTTCTCGGTAGGCAATGTCATGTCTCTCTACCTTCTAATGTATGTACATTGTACATCATATATAGTAGGTACACCTGAGTGAAAAGTCCAACCTCCAAGGAAACCACACAAGTGTCATTCAGATATAATTCTCAATAATGTTAGCTTCAACCACAGAAACGTAAACCTTGCGATTTCACTTAGAATGAGCACGTGTGTAACTTTAGTAGATGAGTGAATGTTTGACATGGATAAAGATACCGACATAACCATGCATTGATATAGTAATGAAGAATTATCGTAATTCATAATACCCATTTAGGTTAATATGTGAGAACAGCATTCGTATGCATATGTAATCTCTTATAGAAAGGGAATTTTAAATTACCGAGGTGCCCATAGTTATCGACCACCTACACCAAAGAACTTGTATAAGAACCAGTTTCTTCTTTTTTTTTTTTTTTTTGTTATTATACACTGAGGTGAGGGAAATTGAAAGCGCTATCACGTAAATTATATCCTCTCCCTGCAATAATGATGCATGTAAACTGAATATTAGGTGCAAAGTGTTCCAGATTCAAATTTACACTTTTCAATGAAAGTTTTGGAGGTCTCAGATTTAAATATTTAAAAAATTCACACGGTGTCTACTACGATTATTAAAAGTGAAATTAGGGCTGTGACGTAACTTATCCGTTATTTAATAATTTTAACGAATCCCCCAGAGGATATACAGCAAAAAAAGGCAAAGTAATACTGTTTCCCTCGAGAAATTTATTCATCCTAGAGTACTCACGCTACCAGAATTTTTCCCACAAGTTTGGAATTTAAGGCGATGTGTCATGCTCGTCACGTGACCAATTCTGTCCCTGGCTATCGATTTTTTCTTCATATATAAAATTTGGGTGCACTTCCGAAAAGCACTTATCTCCGATTAATTTGAAACTGACAATACCCATGTATTTTGAGGCGCTGATTACGAATATGATGATGAAAATACCGGCAAATTTGATTTTCAAGGTCAAAATTTAAAAAAAAAGTTTTTAACAAGTTTTTTCATTTTATGTCGATAAATATTGATCTAGGAAAAAAATATTTTTCTCAAAAGTTGTAGCGCATGAAAAGATCTATTTTTAATGTTCTGGACATTATTGCCCTAAAACCATTATTATTCGAGGAAAATGAGATTTTAAAAAAAACTGCCAAAACCCATTAAGGGTGCAGCTCGGAATAGGTAAACCTTCTGATTTCCATGAAACTCCCCACATTTACGTATTGTAACGTGCTGATTACGAATATAATAGTGGAGATTGCTGACTAATCGATTTTCATGGTGAAACCGTAAAAAACCATAAAAATCGTGGTTTTTTGCGTTTATCTCAACCAATATGCAAAATTTCGCAAAATGTTCCAGATATAATTTGTAGACCTCATCGAGATACATATTTTTCGTTACATGTATTTTTTTCTATGACTGGTAGTTTCCGAGATTCTACCAGGCCCAAATTTCACATCATATGAGTCCCAAAACTCCCCATCGTGTGTCTGTCTGTCTGATTCCATTTAATCTCAATTTTCTCGTAAAATAATGGTTTTATGGCAAAAATGTGTGGATCTTTAAAGATAGATCTTTTCATCCGCTACATCTTTTGTGGAAAATATTTTTTTCCTAAATCAATATTTATTGACATAAAATGTAAAAACTTTTTTAAAAGATTTTTATTTTAGTTTTAACCTCGAAAATCAAATTTTGAGGTATTTTCTTCATCATATTTATAATCAGCACCTCAAAATACGTGGGTATAGTGATACTCAAATTAATCGAAGTTAAGTGCTTTTCGGAAGTTTGTCCTAAAATTTTAAATGAAAAGAAATTGATCTAAAGTTAGGAAATGATAAATAATAGCATATGGAAGGAATGGGGGAAGACATAAGGTATTAAAATAAAAATAAAATTTTTAATATTAACTCAGTGTCTTGTGTTGTGCTGCACTTGTCTAACATTGTCGGTAATATACTCTGCAAATTTGCTACAATTCCTTATTTTTATATAAAAATTTAAAAATATTTTTCTAAATATTCAAGACATAAGAGGCATATCTCAATAAAGTTTGATTCATTCCACAAAATTTTAAGACAATGTTTCAATCTCCGTAGAAATGTAGCTGCAGAACTGTAATTGTCTATAACACTTCAGTTTTATATTTTAAAATAAAAAAAAACTGCAGAATTTTAACTAAATTGAAGTTAGCAGGCGTTCCTTATTATCTTTTATAAACTAAAAAAGTTATCTTACATGGTTGGATTACCATATAATTTTTGTCACATGACCTGCTTGGCCCACGCACTGAGAAAATAGTTTCTTTGAATCAAAGAAACATTTCTTTGATATACGGTCAAAGGAAAAAATTTCTTTGAATTAAAGAAAGTTTTGTTAATTCAAAAAAAATTTCTTTGATCCAAAGAAATAAATTTGTTTACATTAAAGAAATTTTTTTTTCAATCAACAAAACTTTTTTCAATTCAAAGAAATTTTTTCTCTCACCGTATATCAAAGACACTGTTTTCTGGGTGTGGCCTTAAGCCCGAATATTTCCAAAAGTAAATATATTATAGATAAAAAAAGAGAGATTTTCATAAATTCCAATGTGGAGTCAAAATCCAATAGAGTGCAATATTGTAATTAAAAAATATTTCTGTTATCAATGAAATAAATGGAATGTTAAAAACAACGTGAGTCCTGAAGAGTTAAAATTATTAATTTATTAGTACAGCCATCGAATGTAATTGGTTTCGTCAGACCTTACTACATGGCCTTAAATAAGTGTTTACAACTTGAAAAAACATTCTAAGCTAGCTAAGAATCGTAATATTGTAATTGCCACATAAAAAAAGTTCTATTATGTTCCGCTGTCCCGTGAGAATTAGTTTTAATTAAGGACGTAAATAATTACACTCGAGATTCTCGAAAACAATTCAGTACGCTCCCGCGAAGCTATTTCTAGGTGGAATATTGAAGGTCAATGTACGTGTACTTCCCGCATGTTCAAGTTGGTGTCACCTTGCAACCAAGTGCCTGCGGTTATTTGTACACTCGTAGATCTGCGTACATAACTCGTAGATACTTCACATTTACAAAAAATACTGCTTATATTAAATTCAAGATCTTTGCGCAATCTTAAATAGATTTGAAATTCAAGATTTACAGAAACAATATTTAAAAATTTATTCAGATCTTCTAACAAGTATAAAGCAACGCAGATATGACTTACCGATTTTAATGAAACTTAAGAACTATGAAAAATAATCTACATGTTATTTTTTTATCAGTTCTATAAGACTGTAATGTTTCCATGGAATCGGCTTTAGTTGTAAGTGTCGATTAGGTTAAATTTGGAAAAATAAATAAAAAATTTATATGTGACGCGCGCCGAAGAAAGGAGGCTTCCTCTGTAAAGGAAGATTTTAAAGGAAGAGCGATCGAAACGAATCCGGCGAACGAGAGCTTTGTGAGAAAGGGAAGGCCGCGAGCCAATCATTTACAATAATAACGTTCGAAAACATTTTTTTGTCCGCCGTACACCGAAAGTTAGTCTTGTTGGTGTCGTTTTGCGTGCGGAAAGTTTATTTCCCCGCACTAGTGTGGTAAATTTTCAAGAATGCGGAAAATTTAAACAAACTTAAAATTTTACCACACTAGTGCGGGAAAATGAACATTACGCACGCAAAACTTTACCGACTTGGCTAACTTTCGGTATACAGCGAACAAGAAATCGTCGTTTCAATGAAAAGAGCAACTCAAAAACTATCAAAAGGCGTCAAAACCTGGAATCCGATTTTTTTCAAGGAAACCCCCTTTCTTCAGCGCACGTCACATATGATCTGCAAACTCCGATGCCAAACGCAAAATCTCACGTTTTCAATTAATACTTTATAAAGATTCTTTCCCGTTTCCTTTCAAATTAAGTTTAAGATATGGGAAAAAAGAATTAATATAG
Source organism: Diplolepis rosae (assembly GCA_030998225.1). NCBI lineage: Eukaryota > Metazoa > Arthropoda > Insecta > Hymenoptera > Diplolepididae > Diplolepis > Diplolepis rosae. The sequence continues at coordinate 3,466,880 of JAPYXD010000698.1, forward strand.
AGATAGGTGGTTTCATAACAAATTAAAACCATCTAACTTCCCGAGTTATAATTACAATTACGCAAACCTGCGAAGATCTAATTCATATGCTAATTTGGAATGGAACACCGTGAAAATGTAATAGATTCCAAACGCGTGATGAGAAATCAAGTAATTCCCATATATATATATGTTGAAAAATATGAAAATTTTTGTGCAGATGTCCTAGAGATCTATCCGATTCTTTTTAAAATATTTACATGGGAAAGAATGTATTCAATATAGCACAGATTAGAATGTAGATGCAAGAAGGAAAAAAAAAGCAAGTTCGCTCGACTGCTTTTTTTGCTTTCAATTAGTGCGTTCTAATTGATTTACTACTTCCAACCTCGATAATTAGGACATTGAACCAGAAGAGTTACCTAATTCAAGTTTAATTGTAAAAAACTTCGACATTTAATACTCATATCATCTCATCTCCATCGACGAATTTAGTGTTTCGACTTCGCAATATGTCAATGCAAATTGCACTCTCTAAATCTGAATCAGTGAAATAGTCACTGATTATATCAGTGAAAATATATCAACTGATGAATCAGTGCCCTGCTTTGATTTCACTGAGGAATCAGTGAATGCCCCAATCGGAAATTTCGTACTTGCGCCCGTATATACAACGGGCGCAGTACTGCGCCTGTAATGGCAAGCCAGTGCTGGCTGGCCAGTGCAGGCATAGCATGGGCTATAATACAGGCATAGCACTACGCCAGTGTCGGAAGACCAGCAGCGGCATGGCAGCGTTGGCTTAACTCAGGCATAACTCAGGCCCAAGGCAACATAAACTGAATAATGGCTAGCCCGTACTTTCCGTAGTTATGCCAAGCGTCGGCTCAATACCGGCACCATACGGGCACCATGCAAAATGATAATGACGTTTTTAAAGGGATTTATGAAAAACCATTTCAGTATTTTCTTTTTCTTGGTTGAAAAATAAGAAATTGATGTAGGAATTTTATGTTTATATCTTCTTAATAGAAAACTTCTCTCTGACTGAACATTTTTTAAATGTACAAAATTGATAAGAAGTATGGAAATTTGTATAGAAAAACATGTATTGATTCAAATTTTGAACATTTATTATTTATTTACACATGCCAGCACTGCGCCCGCACTTGCCAGTACGGGCGCAGTACCGCGTCCGTTGTAAATTTCTTATTGGGGCGTCACGTGAACATAACTTTTGAATTCGCGAATTCAAAACTTTCATCTACACTTTACTGATTTATCGTCCCTTAAAAATAATAATAATTACGTAATTTTGTTTTTGTGTTGTTTAGCTTAAAATAAACGAGTTCATCGATCGTTAGGATATATTGCTGGTTTTATTACTCCCACCTGAAGCTTTCACTGATTCAATAAGCGAGTTCAGTCTATTCCACTGATTCATCAGTCGAATTTCACTGATTCTCAGTGAAAGATTTATAGCTGCTGCCATCAGTGAATAGTCACTGCGAATCAGTGGCCGTTCACTGATTCAGGTTTAGAGAGCAAATTGAAAAGAACATTTAAAACTAAAATATCTATTTTTGCCTGAGGTCTAATTTTGGTGGATGAAAACTACCTTAAGGTTGATAGAGCCTTAAGTAAGTTGAACTTCCTTTTTCATTTGAAATCAAAAAATTTAGTAACTTTGTGAAAATGTAAATCACATCTACAATATTATCAAATTGACTTGACCTTTAGTATCAAATAACAAAAAAAAAATTATTTATATGCGAAAAATATCCAAATACAAGGGAGCGCTACTCTCTAAACCTGAATCAGTGAAATCGTCACTGATTATATCAGTGAAAATATATCAACTGATGAATCAGTCCCCTGCTTCGATTTCACTTAGGAATCACTCATGACAGCAGCTACAAGTCTTTCACTGTGAATTAGTGGAATTTGACTGATGAATCAGTGAAATAGATTGAACGCACTTATTGAGTCAGTGAAATCTTCAGGTGGGAATAATAAAATATTATAATTATTATTGTGTATACACTGGCGAAAATATCGGATAGGAATTCATTCCGAGCCAATCAGAACTATTCCGATTCATACCGATATCTGTATCCGAAACAATGCGAATCATTCCAGACCAATCCCATAAACGTTTTGTAACTCGTTTGACGAAAAACAGTGAAAATCGATCTAACCTAATCCGATTTAATTCGAGGGAACTATCCGAATGAATCCGATACCAAATTTTCAATCCGAATCAATCTGAATGAATCCAAGGTCGGAATGATTCTGATTGAAAATTCGGTTTGGTATACATATCAATAATTACAATATTTTATTATTCCCACCTGAAGATTTCACTGATTCAATAAGTGAGTTCAATCTATTTCACTGATTCATCAGTCGAATTTCACTGATTCTCAGTGAAAGACTTATAGCTGCTGCCATCAGTGAATAGTCACTGCGAATCAGTGGCCATTCACTGATTCAGGTTTAGAGAGCAAATTGAAAAGAACATTTAAAACTGTTAGAACTTTTAATTTCCGCATTTGCGACTTCCAGTTATGACATTTCGAAATCATTCTAGACATCTGTAAACTTTAGAGACATATTGAAGGAATAACAAAGTTAATTCAAGAACATCATAAGATATCATCGATATAGAATATGATGATATTGTATCTTGCATTGTGTTTTTATAAATGCTTAAAGACTGAGACGATGATTTGTAAGAGCACATTGAAATTCTATAAAGAGCCAGTCAGCTATTCAGGATAAGCATCTTGTTCAAAGAAGACAGAAGAAGAAAAAGAACACTTCAGCTACCCACAATACAATTCTAAACGTCAGAACCTTCATTATGATATTATAAGTAGGTATTAAGCCGTTAAATTGAATATACATATGAGAAGTGAACTGAAGGTATTTTCAACACAATTTCTTCATTTCAGCTGAAGTTAATTTGAAGTCCTTGGAAGAAAATAGTTCAATTATAGAATTTATAGAACTGTTCAAAAGTTAAGGATACAGGCATTTACGGAAAAGAGTTCTAGAAAATGTATAGAACTTTTCAGAATAAAATACAGAACTTTCAATCATTTTTCCTGAATGTTACGTATTTTATTCTGAAAATTTCTGTAATTTTTCCAGAACTCTTTTCCGTAAATGCCTGTATCCTTAACTTTTGAACAGTTCTATAAAATTTACTAAACTATTTTTTTCCGTGTGTGTTCACTGTTAGAAATTTCTATCGTGATTTCCCGAAACACGTGACTGGAGTTTTATTCAGTTAAAGTTTCGTAAAATTGAGATAGAATTTCAGAAAACTCAGTTACTTTTTAGTAAATTTAAGATACCTTTACCCAGGACAAGGGATTGAATGGATGAAGAGAGTAAAAAAGAAACGGAAAGGAAAAGGATAGAGGGGGAGAAGAAGGAAGAAAGTGTAAGATAAAAACGTGCAAATAATGCAAAATAATGTATATATAAAGCTGTAAAAAGAGTCGGCAAACACACTCCATGTATCCCGAAAGGGAAGCATTATTTCAATAAAAAAAAAGATACCTTTACTCAGAAACATCATAAATATCGTCAAATTTTTATCATCATTTTATTACAGTTTTGAAATTTTATAATTAATTTTCTGAAAATTCTGTTACAGTTTGGTAGTTTTTTAAAAAAAACACCTTTACTCAGAAACATCATAAATATCGTCAAAATTTTACGTTGTCTTTGTAAGATAAAAATTTGTTAATTTTCCGAACATTTCTAACACACCCAGAAAAAAGTTTCTTTGATCCAAAACAAAATTCTTTGAATCACACAAATTTGTGCATTGCTATACGGGCAAAGAAAAGTTTCTTTGATTTAAGGAAATTTCTTGATTGTTTTTTTCTTTGAATTAAAGAAATAAATGTCTGCGTAGTCGCACTCTCTAAATTTGAATCAGTAAAAATCTACTGATTATCAGTGAAATTTGACTGATTCAAATAGCTAAAAAGAGGTTAGTGTAAATCATTCAAATTCCACTGATTATTTCAGTGAAAATTGACTGATTTGACAGTGAAAAATACTTTTTTTCACCGATGAATCAGTGAAAATTAACTGATTTAACCTGAAACCTGATTTAATTTTGAAAAGGAAAATCACTGATTCAATTAGTGAAAATTTGACTGATTCAGATTTAGAGAGCATAGTACATACGTAATGTGACTCACAGAAATATTTTCTTTAATTTAAGGAAAAAATTGTTTTCGTTAAAAGATAATGAAATTAAATAAATTATTTTTCAACATTTTGCCGGTAATTTATTTGAATCAAATAAATAATTTCTTCCATTTAAACAATTCTAAAAACGTGATATCTTAAAATCAAATAAATTTATATTTATCCCAAAGGTGTTTTTACTTCGAATTGAAGGAAGGGAGTTAAAAAAGCGATTTCTTAAACTTATATAAAACTTTTTTCTGGTTGCAGTGTTGATTTAACTGTATTAAATAATATGTGACGATTGATTGCGACTTGAGAACAGCCTTGTAGTGGCCTGTGGTCTCAGTTTCTCAGGAGAACTGACTTTCGGTGCAACAATTGTGGAGAAAGGTCCATAACCACACTCCACATTGTATGTTCGCACATTGGTACATGTATAGCTCTACCAAAAGTTCAGTCACAGTAGTTACGGCACTCATAGTGACCCAAGCACGCTCAAAACTTCTTTTACACTCCAGTGCGCTCCAGCAACTCAGATTCCGACCTGATAGTAAATGCAGATTCAGATAATAGACAGTATAATGAAACTGATTGCTATTAGGTAGGGAAGTCGTTGAAGTTCAGGGTGTGAGATTCAACAGAGTGTGTATTATATTCCACAATGTAATTTACGGCGATCCCCACTTTTTTACATTTAAATTACGAGTTGAGTAAGAAATTTTATCTAAACCTGCATATACGAAAACGCAATAGAATTTAATTTGAATTCAACTGATTTCTCACTAAATTCAACTAATTACTGTACATAAAGGCAAATTCACATAGACTATTATAGCAATGTATCAAAAATATGTTGAAAGTATTTTTCTTGATATTATTAAAGTTAAAAAATAGAATAACAAGGTTCTGAAAATAAAAAAAATCTGCCCGCTTCGCGGGCACATTCTCATCGCGCGCTTCGCGCTCCGTTCTTTCTGGACCTCGCGCTTCGCGCTCGGTCTTCTGCTCTTCGCATACATTTAAGTTTATTTCTTATAATTTGATACTGAAGCTCAAACCAATTTTACAATAATATTACAGATGATGTGAATTACACATTTTCTCAGTCACTCTATTTCTTTTTGAATTTAAGTGAAACAGGAGATTCAATTTACTTAAGGCTCTATCAGCCTTCAGGAACACATTCTCATCATGGCGCTTGCGCTTCACGCTTGATTTTCTGTATGCATTTTTGTAACTTTTTAATAAATTACATGATTATTGATAAATTTATTTTCTTCCAAATATCTCAAAAAGGAAAAACAATCGTAAACTTTATTTAAGGAAACGATTTTACAGAACAACGCTTATTTCGTATCTCACATATTTTGGTGAAAAAAATCGAATTTTTTTAATATTCAAAATCAAAACATAAAATATACATCCTGTCCCGAAATGTCTCAATAAGAATGTGTAGACCTCATTTAGGCAAATAATTTTCCATTTAAACGTTTCTTTTGTATTACACATATTTTGTCTAAAAAATGCAATTTTGAAACGAACAACTTTGTATTCTTACGTTTTTTTCGTATTTTATATATTATTGTTAAAAAATTGAATTTTGGATTTTCAATAGTTTTTTTTTTTAAATTAAAAAGAAAAATGTGCATCTTATGAAAAAATGTTACAATTCAAATTTGCAGGTCTTTATGTAGAAAATAATATTGTATCATAACGTTTTTTGGTATCTCGTATAATGTAACTGGAAAATGGAAATTTGATATTGACTTTTTTCGAATTTGAATATGCTGTAACATTTCTAATTTTGATTTAATCAAAAAATGTTATCAGGATAATTTGTAGAGATTTATGAGCACTATCATAAGCCGGTATTGAAGTTTTTGATTTTTTCAAAAAGTTATTATATAACACAAAAGTAGTGCTCAAACCCTCAATTTTGATTGGATGTGGCTGGTTAACGAACTTGTCCTTACTTTTTCGGCTCCGATAAAGTGTACCAAAGCTCAATTCAATCTGATAATTCTGTCGAGAGTTATGCCGCACACGACCTACAGACAGACAGACAGACACTTTCGTAAAAACCATTTTTTCTGACTCAGAGGGTCTCAAAATGTAAAGATTTGATGAAAATTTCGAAAGGCATTTTTCACATAAAACCAATACCTTCTCATCCATGATGAGAATGTAAAAATTATCATACTTTAATAGTGGATTTAAAAAATGATGTAAATTGATAATAGGTAAAAAATACAAAACATTTGAAAATACAATGAACTTATTTTAAAATTTCTTTCATAAATTATTTCACAAATTTCATGCTTTACAACTTTTTCGTTCTGAGTTCAGACTTTAGGTGCATTTAGGAGAAAATTGTTAGAGTTTACTTCTTACATTTTTGACATCCTATATGCAAATCTCATTTTGAAATGAGTCATGAAAAGTTAAAAAATGTTCATTATTTCAAGAGTTATTCAAAGTTCAACACGTTTGTCGCCATGTGATTCACACTCTAAAAACAAGTGTGTTACTTCTATACATGAATCACGATAGTAACTTTTTAGGCATTTGAAGTGTGTATTTTCAATACACATTACAAACGTAACGTTTAATTTTCAAACACTTTAACGTTTTGTACCCGAAAAATTGAGTTGGCGATGTTTAGCAAGTACACACTTTGCTCAATTACACACTTGACAACGTGTGTAGTGTGTAAAAATTACACATTTCAACTACACACTTGTTTTTAGAGTGCAGTTGAGTTTCTCACGGGGCCCAAATATGACTGTTTTGTATATTTTAGTGCTTATTCCATTAAATTCCAAATTTGGCCGTTTTTTTGTATTTTGAGAGTTCGAACGGTTTCGTTTTGGGGTCATTTAATGCAGAATTTTGTTACCTTCCATTTTATTCATAAGAAAAAATGTATTGTTAGGTATTTTATAAATTAAAAACTTTTACGTGAATACTTAAAAACAAATGTCCGATGGTTTTTGCACAGCAGTGTATATAAAATTGGCCTCTGATTCTGATAAATAGAATTCTTTCCAAATTAATTTAGATATCACATTTTCAATTTTTTCTACTTGCTTGTTTGTCACGTCAACAGTGAGAATCGCAAAATGTTTTTGAAAAATAGTTAAAAAAGAGTTTGAGAAATCCCAATTGGGAAAATCTTCCAAAATTTACCAGCATCCAAAAGTTTTTGTGACGGAATTTCCATAATCTTTAATTAGGGCGCCAGTAATTGGCATCATTATCGTTACTCTATTAAAATTAGACTTTGTGTAATAATTTTTTCATAATTGATTCACTGGATTACAAAGCATTAACATTTTGGATTACAATTTCTATTCAAAAATCACTTTATCCGGAATTGCAAACAATCCTATTCTAAATTAATACAATAGAATTTAGAATGAATTCAAGTTGATAGCTAATCTTAGAATCAGTTCAAAATAATAAAATTGAATTTATGTAATAATAGGTCTTGCAATGCAACTGGTATTTCAATGCTAATAAATTGTACACATAATTAATAAAAGTCTGAATAACAATTATTTGCAACGTGGTTAGGTAGTAAAGAAGTCAATTCTGTTTCCCACTCTCTAAATCTGAATCAGTCAAATTTTTACTGATTGAAACAGTGATTTGCCTTTTCACTGATTCGTCAGTGCAAAAATAATTTTCACTGAAATAATCAGTGAAATTTGACTGATTTACAGTAAACTCTTTTTAGCTATTTGAATCAGTCAAATTTCACTGATAATCAGTGGATTTAAACTGATTCAAATTTAGAGAGCATAACTTTTCAGTTTTGCCTGTCACTCTTTCTTGAAAAACAATGACTACTGATTCTAAAAAAGCTATCTAAAAAATTGCGAAATGAGTTATAAAGATAGAAATATCTGCTAAAAGTAGGAAATTTTTCAGTGGCTCCCTTATCTCGTTAGTGGATCGAAAAGAAGCGAAAAGATTTGGAAAAAAGCAAAGTGAGTCGATCACCAAGAGCCAACCTCTCGTTGAAAACTTGCTCATACCTTATATAGATCTTAAATAGATCTTAAGGCATACGAAGGTGGAAAAATAATATCCTTTTACTCTTATTGGATGTAAACGGAAGTTATTATAATACTAGCACATAAATATAATATAATGGGAGGTGAAGAATGAGAAACATGGTGTTAACCTGGCAGGCAGAACATCTCTAGATGTTCCTTTTTGCAAATAATTTATGATCAGACAGTCTCAACTAGAATTAGAAGGTATAATAAATATAAATCCTGTTACAAGAATATGATTTTCCATTCGATGATTGTTAGCTAAATCGGTTTAAACTTTTCAAGCGGAAACTGACAGTTGTGAGATAAATTAATAATCGGATTGTTTTGAAATGAATTAAATAAATTGGTACATATTGAGCCTTTAGTTATGAGCTCTGAATACAAATTCGAGAAGATTGTGCTCGTTTTCACTTTAAATATATGACCTTAATAAAATATAAAATCGAACATAAGTATATATTCATTATCCCACTTATATCTGTAATAAAAATATTTTCTGACGAGTTCTAGCTACAAACTCTTCAATATTGTTTGTAAAGAATGTTTTAATATTTTCGTATTGGATTGCATCAATTGGAGCTCTTCAATCACAATAATTTTCTACGAAGAAAAACTCGTTCCTTACATTTAACAAAGAATTCGTAACAATTCCTTTTTTCCGCATCGACTGCAATACGTACCGATTTGCAGGAAAATATTGAATATAGAGATATAAACTGTGATTTTCTTTCGATACGCTTACATGACCTTGATAAATATAGGCACAATCTAGAGGCATCATATCCAATATGAAAGTGACCATTGCATATCGTTTGGCTCTGCTATTTCTTATTTTATGCAAGAAAGGCGAAAGGCAGAGAAACAATCGATGTAATCAAATTATAATGGGTGCAATGGACGTTATCTTCAATTGTTCAAGTGAAAAGAACAGATTACAAAGTGAAAATATTAGAAAAGACTTTCATTGTCGTTAAGACCTTTATGAGCTTTTAAATCGTAATTCATGACAACAATGTAAGAAGAAATTTCAAAGAGCATAGAATTTAGATTTCAAATCATCAATGCCTTGAAGGAAAAAAGTTTAAATTTCCTTTCAAAGAATACTTCCATTGAAATTTCATCTCTGACTCCTTGGATAGTTCATTGATAATCACTACGAGCATGTTGCTTGCTTAACGGTTCTTTTCATCTTATTAATTACATTTTCTCTCGATTCTCATCTGACAAGGGAGCACTTTGGATATCGTAATGACATCTTGTAATGATTAGCATTAAAAATGTAGACGATGCGTCAAGTTAATATCATCCTTCTCGTGATTACCATCTTTGCACTTCCTAGAACAGTAAATATACTGATCTTAGGATTCTCATTTGCTCAGTGTACTAGCTTCGAGGAATTTAATAACCATGATTTTATAGTTGAGGCTAACGAACTTATTAATTAATCAGAAAGGCGTTCTTCCTAATGTAGACATCCGCCGCGATTCCGTTCCTAAAACAACGCTTGAGTGCTCGAAGCATTCCTTCCTCATTTCCTTACGTGTCTTCTATGCTTTTTTAAATTTACTAAAATTAACAATTCTTTACTCTTGTGCATTATTTTAAAACTTTGCTAAATAATCTTTGATAATTTCTTCTCTTGCTTTGTCTTCCTAATATTCATTTATTTAATATTTAATATTCAAAACGTTTTGACTCAGATTGGAGTCCTCATCAGTGAGAATTTATTTCAATAAAAAATACAAAGGAAGAAACTTAAAAAAATTGTTCTAAAAAAACTAAATTCAATGAAATAAAAACATGGACAAAAAATCTAACAAAATTGTGAACTATCAAAATAAAATATGTCTAACAAAATTTGTAATGTTAGATAATTGGCTTTAGGGTCCATAAATGAAAAAAACAGTAGTTTCAATCAAACGTTTCGACTCTGATTGGAGTCCTCATCAGTGATCTTTATTTCTAGAATATGAAAAAACAACTAGTGAATATTGTGCATTTGAGTACAACTTTGGTATTGTCTGCAGTATAAAAATATGAGAAAACCTACATAAAATCAAACATAAACATTTTTTGGTGAAACACGAGAGAAATCTTACAAAATTGTGAACTATCAAAATAAAACATCACCAAAAAACAGAAAACTAACCTGTTATTTGTTTAAGTAAAAAACGATATAAATGAATTGTATACATGTGATATACTATAAAGTTGGTCTAAACTAAATTTTCAAAAAAAAAATAAATACTGTACAAAAACCTTTTTCTATAAACATACAAAGAGAAGAGACTTAAAAAATTGCATGTGTGACGGATAAAACCTTTTGGAAAACGATATAAATCAGTTACACGTGTGAAACGAACAGTGAATAAAAAGTCTAAAAAATCCGTGAACTCATCACAATAAAATATCACTAAAAAACAAGAACTGACCTGTTATATGATTAAGTAGACGGACATTGTTGGTGAAAAAATAATTGGAGTGACACAATCACAAATCTCCTTTTTTCTTTTTTCCTTCTTTTATTGCGTCGCGATTTATCTTCAATTCATCTAGACCGTTTTTACCAGTAAACTTTAAGTTTCTTCACTTCGTACCTTTATAGAAAAAATTTTTTTTGGTTACAGTTTTCACTTTTTTTTTGTGCAAATTTAGTTATTTAGACCAATTTTATATTTTACACTCGCAATTCTTTATAACATTTTTTACTACAATTTTCATCGGTCACACGTGCAATTTTTTTAAGTTTCTTCCTTTGTATTTTTTATAGAAATAAATTCCCACTGGTGAGGACTCCAATCTGAGTCGAAACGTTTGAAAATATGAAACTTTCAATTACATTTTTTTCTGGACCCTAAAGCCAGCTAAGAACATCAATAATATTTGAATATTAATTCGATATAAGTCCTGTTCCACTATTATTCATTTATTTACTTTCATTATTCATATCTTCAATGAAAAATGTCATACTTACGGAAAGATATTTAATTTTCTAAAGAATGGTGTTTGGTCTCACCTAAAACAGAGAAACAAATACTGGTTAATTGAAGAATTGGTAGTCTCACTCTCTATAGTGAATAAATTTGGGTCAATATAATAGCAGACATGTCCTCAAACATGTCACATTATATAGTAAAAAATGGCACTTGCAATACTTTCAGTATAAACATGGATTTTTTCATAGTTCTGAATATTTTTAGAACTAATGAAATTTAAACATCTAAGAATAAAACTAAAATTCAGAAATTATAAAAACCTTCGATCTTTTTTCATTACTAAATGTAGTCAAATAATATAGAGTAAATTAACATATATAGATATGATAATAATTTATATTTCTGTAAAGCCTTGCTTGTAAATTCAATCTAAAATGGATTGTCCGTGAAGCAGATATACCAAAAAATTTTCCTTCAAAAATACACACCTCCCTCCACTCGTAAAGATCACCACAACCGTCTCGAATTTCTTAACTAGGTATAAGACAATTGTTTTTTTCAAGGAAGAAAAGAACTTCTCAGGATAGCATTATAAAAAAAAATTTTAGTCAGCAAAGCCACATATCCCGAGTCGGTTTTTAAAACAGTTTAACTCAATCGTTGAGAGACTCCGATAACAAAGTTCTCAAGAAAATTTCTCAAAATTGATGTGTTCGGATGGTCATGATTAATCAATTTCACATTTTGAAAAACTTTTCCTGGCCGCTTCATTCTGCAAAATTCCAAGTTTTGTTCGTCCTATCCGATTGTTTGTATACAATGAATTCTACATATTTTTACAAATACTTGTTGTGTATACCGTACTTCTTCATTTTGATTTGTAAGCTATGAGATAAGTTTTTGATTTTTATGTTCATCCCTATTTTAATAATCTCCTATATTTTAATCTTTTAATGAAATTTTGAATTAATCTTTTAATTTATGGCACTGAAGAGGGCTCCCATGTGTGGGCGAAATGTTTGCCTTCCTTTTTACATTTTTTTTTATATCTGCCAGTGATAATTTTTAAATATGAAAATAAAAAGAATCTGACCCAATGTCAAAATAGCAAAATGAATAAAAATGATAAAAGAGGTTGGCATGCTTACCATACAACACATCAAACTTTACTAAATTGTCAGATATTTTTTAAAAATATAATATTTCTATTATCCCTTTGGTTAACAAAAGTTTGAAATCAGTAATAAAATTAGGTAAAGACTCTACAAAAAAATGGGAGCAAACTAATATTGTTTACAAATTTAATTTCACAAATTGACCTGCGACTTGTATTGGTGAATCAAAGAGAGCATTAGGGGTTCGTATTAAAAACACAAAAATTTAAAAAACAGCGAATGCGTAGTCTGTGAACATCAATTAGCATTAAGCCATAAATTTGATTGGGAAAATACTAAAATTGTCAATTACGTTTCTGAGCATCAAAAAAGAATAACATTGGAGATGATCCACATAAAATTTAATAAATTTAGTATTGATAAAAAAGAAGATATATCTACTTTGAATAGAATTTATTTTGCATTACTTAGTAGATTAAATTCATGATTGTTCCCTGCTGATATCTGTTTACATTTCAAGTTTCATGTTTATAATAACTTTTGTCAATATTTAAAGTTCACCGTTAAAATTTTGTTTATTAACTAAAATCATGGTTTTTATTATTATTTTATGTATTCGACATTAATCATTATTATAACTTGACATATTTAGAAACATGTCTGCTATTATATAAAACCAAAAATTAATACAAATTCATTAATCACTATGACTTAATCTTCTTTTATAAAGGTAAAATTTGATATTTTTATGCATCTTTTAACAAAAACTTTTTTTGTATGACAATTTTATATTATTTGGTGTTTTTTTTAACTTAATAAAACCTGATGAGGTTATCAAACCCATAGCCAACGAAACGTCGTTACAATTTTGACATAATAAAGAGTTTTCTTTATATTTTACCCTCATCGATCGCAAACCAACTCTTTTTATAAAATACTGGTTAATTGTCATATATATATTAATGTTCTCAATTAAAATTGTCAATAAATCTATCAATATCTTTATTCCATAATGAATGACCCATCCACTCAAAAGCCTAATATACGAATGATCAATTAATTAATTAATGATAATCGAATGCACTTCATTCTGATTTGTTTATACGTAATTGCATTGAGAATGAATTTAGCATTTTCATTTCTAGAGCAATTCCTGTTCTAATCTCGTGCAATAGATTTGAGCTAGTGCAAGCAATTCTATACGAAAGACTGAGTAAAATGTATACGCGTATATAGTTGAGAGTGCACGAATGTGGATGTAAAACATAAACTACTATGGGCCATATAGTATACCTAAGGTACTTTCACTATTGGCAGTTCGGCTTCATTTATACTCGAGAAAAGTCAACTGATTCTGAGACGGTGTCCAGGTAGTGTTAGACAGTCATTACACGTTTGCGAAACTCAAAACTCGAGCGCACGAGCAATCACTACACTGGTATATATAACATATATATTTATACAGTTGGATGATTCCAAAAGAGAAATATTAAAATAATAAAAGTAATCTAACTGTACTATATGCCACTGTGCAGGCATTCATTTCTTTCATTCAAAAAAAAAAAAAAAACAATCATTGATTCAAAGAAACTTTTCTTTGACCGTATAGCAATACTCTCTAAATTTGAATCAGTCAAATTTTCACTGATTGAATCAGTGATTTGCCTTTTCACTGATTCATCAGTGAAAAAAATATTTCTCACTGTTAAATTAGTTAACTTTTACTGAAATAATCAGTGAAATTTGACTAATTTACAGTAACCTCTTTTCAGCTATTTGAATCAGTCAAAATTCACTGATAATCAGTTGATTTTGACTGATTCAAATTTAGAGAGTACACAAATTTGTTTTATTTTTACAAATTTTTACAAAATGTTCATGTTACAAAGGTAAAGTAAAATTTGACGATATTTATGATGTTTTTAAGTAAAAGTATCTTGAAATTTAGAAAAATGTATTAATTGTTTGAAATTTTTCTTAATATTATGAAACTCAACTGAATTCTCATAAAATGTATCTTAAAACTACCAAACTGTAACAGAATTTTTATAGAATGTATCATAAAATTACGAAACTGTAACAAAATGTCGAGTTATACGTGACTGTATCAAACTTCAGTTACCCAAAACGTAAAATTATTCCTGTTGCAAGTTTAAGAATTTCCAGATACAAGTATCGGAGTATCCAAAACTTTTTAACCGAACATTAAGAAATTGATTCTTAAATTTACTGGAAAGTAACTGAAATTCCTGAAATTCTGTCTTAATTTTACGAAACTGTATCTGAATAAAATTTCAGTCACGTGTTTCGTGTAATTATGGTAGAAATTTCTAAAGTGTATTTTAAAAGTGCGAAAATTTACTGAATATTTTGAAATTTTTCTAAATATTATGAAACTCAGCTGAATTTTTAGAAAATTTATTTTAAACTACGAAATTGTAACCAAATTTTCATAAAATTTGTTATAAAATTACGAAACTGTAACAAAATTTTCAGTTACATGTGACTGCATAAAACTTCAGTTACCGAAAACGTAAAATTATTCCTGTTGAAAGTTTCAGAATTTCCAGATACAAGTATCGGAATATCCGAAACTTTCTAACTTAATATTAAGAAATTAATTTTTAAATTTACTAAAAAGAAACTGAATTTTTTTAAATTCTATCTTAATTTTATGAAACTGTAACTGAATAAAACTTCAGTCACGTGTTTCAGGAAATTACGGTAGAAATTTCTAGCATTGTACACTTAGAAAAATGATTTGAATGAATTAAAGAAAATGATTTGTTTGAACGACTTTCTTTGATTTAAAGAAATGATTTGTGCAAATGAAATAAAATTTGTTTGATTCAAACAAAATATCTTTGAACCAAATAAATATTTGTTTGAATCAAATTAATTTTTCTTCAAAACAAAGAAATTAATGCATTGATGTATGGTCAAAGATATAATTTATTTGATTTAAGGCAAAAATTTATTTGATCCGAACAAATATTTATTTAATCCAAAGATATTTTATTTGAATCAAACAAATTTTGTTTCATTAAAGCAAAACATTTCTTTACATCAAAGAAAGTGTTTCAAACAAATAATTTTTTTGATTCAATCAAATATTTTTTCTGAGTGTACCAATTGATAAGGTGTTTCATTTTGAATGCTTGTAAACGAACACTAGAAATAATCAAATTTCTAATCCAATTAATAAAAAAAGGGTCACGAATTTCGATCAATATCTCGATTCATTGTTCTCATGAAACCCGCATTTGTGATTGGATGAAAGTGTCATTACGTTTTTGAAAAAAAGAAACTATAGCAACTTTACTTTATTATGCTTTATTATCCATATAAGTAGAAACAAAACTAAAATTCGAAATTACTTGCAAATAGAAATTATTTTCGTGAAGAAATTTTATTCTCGAATATCAAATTAAAGAAATATTATATAAACCTCAAGAGAAAAGATGTGAACCACCAAAAAAGGATGGAATGTTAAAGGAAAAGGATTCAATTTCGATTTTGTGGTAAATATGTAAAAAAAACTCGTCAGATATTAAAATACCAATTTTTTAAAATATTGAACACGAATAAATTTTTCTTAAACAACATTATTGGGCCTAGGGGGTTATAAAAGTATTATAAATGCTTTAACAAAAGCTTAATTTATTATATTTATGATAATGAGAAAAGGTTATTAGAGAAATTCTGAAGATGATGAAATATCGAACATGACAATAGTTTTCTTTTTATTGTAATAAATCAAAAAAGCTTAAACATTACTGTTTCTTCAAGAAACATTTATCATATTCTGAGAATGTGAAAATGATGAGAAAACTAATATTTCCGTAAAACATATAATACTCGTCCTTCACAGTGCAAGAAATTTTAACTACCTGTAATTATATTTCTCTGTTTAAATTTGCATGCAGCCTCGAAAAATATGTGTCATTTACACTATGAGAAAATTATTTCCATTGTTGTTTCTCATGCATTTTATTCTCTTATTTCTAAGAAGAATATGAATAACTTATTTAGAAATACAGCAGTGAATTCTAGAAATTTGAGGACAAAAGTTTAATTGAATTTTCACACGCACTCGATCATACGATTCAAAAGTGAAAACTCAACTTTTTTATGAAAACAAATATTTATAAGTCAGAGTTAATTAATGAAACATTAAAATACAACGGAATACATTAATTTTTGAAACTCTTCAAGTTAATTAATTTTCATATTTAATTGGTGAACGTGAACTTGATTAAATTTTGCAAAGCCAATAATACTAGCTCTTTAATGAATATTCATGAATATTTTAAAGATTAACTGCAACTCTCCTAAGTGTTTACTTGTAAAAGACTAACAAGTTTTGAAGTATTTTCATTATCTTTCATGTGAGAGTAATTTTTCGTAAAACTATACATTTATTTAAAAATAGATTTGCCTATTACCTATTTTTATTTTTTCAAGTATATCTCTAACTCCTCAATTCCAGAATATTTAACTATAAAATCACTCAATACTGACGTAATGTAGTTGTAATAAGAAATGAAGGTAATACATTCATTTTGGGCACTTTCCAACTTATTACGTGATTATTTTGAAAATGTTTGCTGAAATATCTAATAAGTCACAAAAATCCCATTCTATTTCAAAAGAAATTTGCCCTCGCGTAAAAGTTCATTTCTTATTTATTGAAAGATTTTTTAAATTCTGGTTTTATATCTTAGAGAAGGTTAAGAACTTGCAGAGGCTATAAACCGAGAGAAACATAATGTTTTTTTCCATGACTGTAAAGACTTGAAATTTATTGGCCAAGTAAGTTGCAATGAACCACTAAAACCAAGTTGGGTTAAATTTGATTATAGAAGGACCTGAAATATTTTGATACGGCATAAAAGAATCGAGACCGACTAGGAACATAAATCAGTGCATTTTTTTGTGAATGTTAGTCACTGTCAATTGCTCTCAGACACGCTCCACATTTCGAAAGGTTGGCGATTACGACGACGGATTGCTTGCGAAAATCAGGAAGAAAAACGTCCTGGCGCAGGGTCGAATCAGACTGACATTCAAAAATTTCCGTTCAAACAGAAAAGAAAGAACAACTATTATAGCGTAAGAGAAAAAGAAGCAGAAAACGTATCTTTAACATCAAATACAATTTTGATTAATCTGAATACACTTTTCAAGTAAAATTTATATGCACTGAGAAAACAGTTTCTTTGAATCAAAAAAATATTTCTTTGATATACGATCAAAGAAAAAATTTCTTTGAATTAAAAAAAGTTTTGTTAATTCAAAAAAATGTTCTTTGATCCAAAGAAATAGATTTGTTTACATTCAAGAAAATTTTTTTGAATCAACAAAACTTTCTTCAATTTGAAGAAATTTTTTCTTTAACCGCATATGAAAGAAATGTTTCTTTGATTCAAAGAAACTGTTTTCTGGGTGTATACGGTCAAAGAAAAAATTTCTTTGAATTAAAGAAAGTTTTGTTAATTCAATAAAATTTTCTTAGATCTAAAGAAATAGATTTTTTTACATTCAAGAAAATTTTTTTGAATCAACAAAACTTTCTTCAATTCGAAGAAATTTTTTCTTTAACCGTATATGAAAGAAATGTATCTTTGTTTGAAAGAAACTGTTTTCTGGGTGTATACGGCATAAGAAAAAATTTCTTTGAATTAAAGAAAGTTTTGTTAATTCAAAAAAATTTTCTTAGATCTAAAGAAATAGATTTTTTTACATTCAAGAAAATTTTTTTGAATCAACAAAACTTTCTTCAATTCGAAGAAATTTTTTCTTTAACCGTATATGAAAGAAATGTATCTTTGTTTGAAAGAAACTGTTTTCTGGGTGTATATACGGCATAAGAAAAAATTTCTTTGAATTAAAGAAAGTTCTGTTAATTCAATAAAATTTTCTTAGATCCAAAGAAATAGATTTTTCTACATTGAATACAATTTTTTTTATTATGAAAATCAGCAATTTGTTTATAAAAATATTTTTTTTGGGAAATTGTTTTTCAATGGTCTCAGCCATGAAAGAATTTATTTTCAAAAATCAGAAACGATCAAGTTGTATATAATCTTTGCCCTGAAAAACTGGTCGATGATTTATCAGAATTGCATAATTTTTAAAAATTTGGCTCGAAAAAATAAGAAAAAAATTTCGAACAAATATAAAATTTATTAATAAAATTATTTTTCTGTCTTTCAAATTTTTTTCATGAAAAATAATCTTTTCTTTTTTGAATGATCCCTTCAATAATAATATTGCTATTCTTGAAAACAAAACTATCTATTTTTGCCTGAAGCCTAATTTCCGCGAATGTACTACCTCAAGTTCCTTTATTTATTTAGAAAAAGTGTCTCTGTTAATAATTGGCATCAACTTAAATATCTTTGGGCAAAAGAGATATATTATTAATTAATCACACTGGTTTTAATATGTGTGTATTCGTTTAGTAATAGACAACAACTATTTTTAAAAAAGGGTATATTTTCCCGATTTATTTAGATACACTAAAGATATATAAATGTCAATAAATGCTAGCCTCATAGAGATTAAATAAAAATAGAGAAAGATCAGAAAGTTTGCAAGTAATCCTAAGTATGCAAGTAACGTAAAATTGCAAAATAGTATTCGAAGAGATCATTTGAACCCTGGGCAGCAAAAATACACATCAGGTCGTCGTAAGTACCAAACGTGTAAGTATGTATGAACAACGTATTCCATATACGCACATGGATATGACACGTAGGAGTGCAGTATTCAAGAGGACAGGTTGAAATTATGTAAGAACCGCTTTTACAACTTCTTGCAAAGCAGAAATCGAGTGAGTGGCTAAGCAAGCCAGTCAAAGTGGCAAATGATCCAATGGACGCGTGAATGTCATTTTTATTTCAGAAAAAGGGCCATTCACTAAATTTTCATTAATTTTGTACCACTTAAAAGCATGCAGACACTCTAAACTGCCTACACGCAGAAAAGAGTTTCATTTAAATTTAAGAAATCGCTTATTTAACTTCATTTTTTCAATTCGAAATAAAAACACCTTTAGAACAAATATTAATTTATTTCATTTAAATAAATCACGTTTTTAGCCTTTTTTAACAATATTTATTTGATTTGAAAAAATATTTTTTCGGTTCAAATACACTACTGGCAAAAACTTGTAATTTATTTAAATTTTATCATTTGAACGAAGACATTTTTTTTTTAAATTAAAGAAAATATTTTTGTGAGTCATATTACGTATGTCTATGCGACTACATAGACGTTTCTTTCTTTAATTCAAAGAAAAAAAACAATTAAAAATGTCTTTAAATCAAAGAAACGTTTTTCTGGGTGTATCAATGTGCTTTTGATAACTTTATGGCACTTTAGTGTTAAAATTTTTACTTTGTATTTAATATAAATCTGAATGAAGTTAGCTGTATGTACAGTACATGAAAGTATATTGTTTTGCAATAAATATCAAAGCAATATTTGATTTCATATACAATTTTATATAAAATTTACGAATCTATTGCTATTAATAAAATATATGTATATAATAAAACGGATATGTACTTACAATTTATAAGTGACATGAACGAATCTCTAAAAGGATATGAGATTATTTCTCAATGGACATTTTTTGCTATATGGGCTTCAATCTTGAAAAACATCAAAGAAAAAAAACAATCAAGAAATTTCTTTAAATCAAAGAAACTTTTCTTTGGCCTTATAGCAATGCACAAATTTGTTTGATTTAAATAAATTTTTTTTGAATCAGAGAAACTTTTTTCTGGGTGTAGTAAACACGCGACTTACTATTTTATGTGACTAAAAATACACAAATAAATACAAAATTTAATATGCGGAATTCCATAATTTCATTTCCAGTTTCGGTAAGGCTACTATACTCCAGTTTTAACATCTAAATGCATTTAATTTAAATATTTTAAAAACTTTAAAGTTGAAGGATGAATTTTGGATTCCTGAATTAAATTAAGGATGTTTACTATAATGTTTAAAAGTTTTTATTTATAATCTGATACAAATTAAATTAATTTGGATCAAATAATTCTACATTCTTATCATATGAGAAAGTATTGGTTTTATGTGAAAAATGACTTTCGAAATTTTTATCAAATCTTTACATCCTAAGCGTTAAAACAAGAAATCGTTTGCTTAAAAACAGTCTACGAATTTTTTTCTTTTTTGAGATATTTGGAAGAAGATAAATTTTTTTTAATTATGTAAATTATTAGAAAGTTACAAAAATTATACCGAAAATCAAGCGCGAAGCGCGAGTTTCATGATGAGAATGTGTTCCTTAAGGTAGTTGATCCACGAAAATTAGACCCAAGGCGAAAATAGATAATTTTGCTTTCAAGAATAGCAATATTATTATTGAAGGGCTAATTTGAAAGAAAAAAGATTATTTTTCATCAAAAAAATTTTAAACCCAAAAAAATAATTTTATTTATAAATTTTATTTCTGCCCACACATATTTTCTTATCGCTTCAAGCCAAATTTTAAAAAATGATGCGATTCTAATAAATCAAGGTTCATTTTCTTAGGGAAAAAATTCTCTACAACATGACCGTTTCCTATTTTTGAAATTAAATTTATTATTATCAAATACAGCAATTTGTTTATAAACATTTCGTTTTGGAAAATGTTTTTTTAATGGTTTCAGTCATTAAATTGAAAACTACCTTAAGGGGGTCTTCTACCTTGTTGGTTCAAAAAAATCGATTTTTTTTTTGCATTTTTGTGGCCTAGAAGGTGCTAGAAATATAATCTTAAAAGGGTATAACCGAAATCTTATTATTTTCCAGAGCTTCATGCATGAATATCTTTAAATGCGATTTCCTAAAAGTTGCGTTTTTGCAACTGGTTGACATGATATCTCGAAAAGTAATTGATCAATTAACTAAAGTCATATATCAAAATTTGTGAAAAACATGTCGCTATAGTCTGACACGAGCTTTTTAGATTTTTTCCATTTCAAGAATTTTTACAGCTGTTCTTGACCTTGAAAACATAGAAATTTTTTTTTTTTTTCTTGTTTGTTCACTATTTCCTGAAATTTTCAAATTTTGCAAATTCCTTGTGCCAAACGATAGCCAAAGGCATAAAAAAACTGAATCATTTTGGTTTTTTTGTTTCAGACGACTTTCATAATTTTAAGGTCAAATCACGGTCAAATTGGAGGCGGTAAAATTTCAGTAAAATTTTTGTTGAAAGTATATAAATAAATAAGTTAAATGCAAAAAACCGCACCTCGATTGCATTATTGGTTTCCCTACAATTCATTCTCAAAAAACAGTATCAAAAACGAACCCACAAAGTAGAAGACCCCCTTAAGGCTGATAGAGCCTTCAGTAAGTTGAACTTCCTTTTTCATTTGAAATCAAAAAATTTAGTAACTTTGTGAAAATGTAAATCACATCTACAATATTATCAAATTGTCTTGAGCTTTAGTATCAAATGACAAAAAAAAATTATATGTATGCGAAGAATATCCAAATACAACGGAGCGCTAAAACTTGCGAGCGATGAGAATGTGTCCGCAAAGTGGGCAGATTTTGTTTTACACTCGAGATTCCCTGTAACGAGAAGCTCGAGCATCGGAGACCTCTCTGTAACGAGCGCGAGAGGGATCCCCTCCATATCTTACTTGTTGCTACGCGCTGTTATGCGCATTATATAATGCGCGCAGTCAGTCTGTCAGTGAGGTTATGTGAATAATTTATTTACATAGTTAAAAGCGTATAAAAAAGATTTCTGTGATTATTGAACATGGAATTAACTTATTTGACGGTATGTACTCAAAATACTAAAAATTTGTGATTAATTCATTAATTTGTGATAAAAGCCATCAAACTCATTGATTACTTTTTCAAATCCGAGCGCGCTTCATTCCGTAGTAGTGGGGGAAGAGGGGTCGATCGTCTGCTCGTTATAGGGAGGCGTGACGCGCTCGTTAAAGAGAGGTTTCGTTACAGGGAATCTCGTTATAGGGAATCTAGAGTGTATATGAATATAAAGGGTTTCCCAATAGGGGTGATATGATTTTGAATGTCCCTATCGCGCTCATTTGAACTGAAATTTTTGACGTCTGCTGTCAGTTGTCATCAGTAAGGTTTGCCATTTAATCATGAGTAGTTTCACGCTTCCACAATGTTTGGAAATTGTCCAATTATTTTATCAAAATTCGAGAAGTTTTGTCGGTGTTCAAAGAGCATATCGTGCAAAATATGGTCGTCATTCTGCTCCATCCGCGCTCTCAATTCGTCGAATAATCGATAAGTTGGAGAGTGAATTTACTCTATTGGATACTAAGCCGAAAAATCGTATGCGTACCGCACGTTCTACACAGAATATAGCCGCCGTACAGGCCAGTATCGAGGAAAACCGTGAATCGTCCGTGCCACGCCGATCTCAGGAATTGTGCCTGTCCAGGATGACTACCTGGCGTATTTTGCGATTGGATCTTGGCCTGCATCCCTATAAGATCATTCTGGCCCAAGAACTGAAGCCTAATGACCATCGTTTGCGTCGGGAGTTCGCGGATTGGGCTCTGGAATCAATTGAAAATCATCCCAATTTTCATCAAAAAATCATCTTTTCTGATGAGGCGCATTTTTGGCTCAAGTCTCGGGGAACATTTGGCCGATATATTGTTTAAATCATAAATGGCATAGAATATCCAATATAATAAAAAAGATTTCGATCAATTCCGAATGAATATTTAATGTTTTTTTTCAATTTCAAAACATATCACCCTTATTGGGAAACCCTTTAGATTATTCCCCTAATGTAATTATAGAATAATATTATATATTCCATTAAGTAGAAAAATACGAGCTCTCCTTTAAAGTCATGATATCGTTGCCTTAGAATTGGGAAACCGATATTTGTTCATTTTCGGCTTATCTTTAGAAAGTATAAGACAAAGTAAATTCAAACAGTTTTCATGGTAAAAGTTAATGGAAAGACACTCTGAATGTAGAGAGAGCCAGAGGCAAGACTAAATGCAGCTGTTTGAAGTAAAGAAATTCATGAAGGAAAAGAAATACGCAATGAAAAGAAATCTATGAAAGATAAACATTTATACACCAAGTGTCGCGAGCGGGAATTTCGTGTTGCAGTTTCCGCTGTAATGTTTTATCAAGACTTGCGTTTTTGCACTTTCCGGCACCTGAGCCGTCAGATAATGACACAACATTTTTATAGCGAAACACATTAATTAAACTCACTTTTTTTCCCTCCTTGCCATTAATCGCAAGTAAAATCATCAATTTATAAAAAATAAAAAACTTTCAAATTTTAAATTGCGTTCTAAAGATCTTTAGAATTACAAACTGAAAAGCAATTAAATCTCTCGAAAAAATTATTCTCTAGTTATATTATTCATTAGATTATTCAGATTTTTTTTCCTCTATTGCAAAATGAACCGCTGAATCGCATTTCACTGGTTTACTACGTATGACTCTAAACACTATTAATTATAGTGATTAAAATTAGGTTCGTTTGTGAATTATTTACTGAAATAAATTATAGCTTTCATAACTTTTTGTCAATAATAGGTACACTCTATTTACGTTAAACACTAAACAATTGAATAGTTGACTGGGAACATATAAAAACATGCAGTTAAGAATTATTTATTATTTTTAAATTATTCAGTAATTGAATTATGAGTAGTCTTTTGTGCATAAATCTGTAACTATTGCACAAAGAAAACGCTTGGGAAAAGTATTATACTTTATGAATAATCTAGTATATGATTGATAGACACTAAATTAAAAACATTCATGAAACTATTTCTGCAATTTTCAACTGAAGGTGAAATCAAACAGGAAATAAAGAATTGGAGACATAATACTGACTCATCTAGCGAAAGTTTAACAAAGTAAAAAAATTGAACGCTTCCAATTTTACTCTGCAGAAGGAATTGATGACAGGAATGACACTGCTTTTTGATCATTGATTATCCTTTGTTCTTGGCATTGAAATTTGAATTATCATCAAACGAAAGTTCCTTTAAAAATTCGAATCATCAATAATCGAAAGCGTTTCATTTTACTTAAGAATTGTCAGGACACGTCGAGGACTTAGAAAATAATAAATTATACAATGGAAGAAAATATAAAATATGAGTCAAATGAAGAACGCCGATTACGCAGAATCGATTAACGCAAAATTAATATCCTTAGCTTAGGGTAATAACTACTTTAAATTCTAGCGAATGAACTTTAGAGATGCTTTCAGACGTTATGAATTATGTAAACTGGGAAAATAATCTTGCAAAGTTCATAATTACGGTATTATTTCTTGCGAAAATACTACTTAGTCTCTTAACTTTAACCAGTAGTATTCTTTCATTGATTCAGTACAGTGGTTTATTGTTAGCTACTGAATCAGTCAGTTCAGTAAAATATTAACTAAAAGTTTGTCAATGAAGAAATTTATTGACAAAACTACCGATCCAAATAATTTCTTGCGAAAATAATATTTCGTCTCTTCATTTGAAACAGAAGGATTTATTTATTGATTCAATCCAGCAACTTATTGTTAACCACTGAATAAGTTGCTTCAACAGAATAATTAAATAATAACTAAAAGTGAGTCATTAAATAAAATTATTGACATAACTAATTGGGATGAAGTTTGTAAAAAAATTTTTTATTTCGTCGTAGGATCTTCAAAATGATAAAAAATATGCAGAATAGTGATTTTTGATAAAAACAACATTTTTTAATGTGGAAAAAATTTTAATGTTTGGCCAAAAGAAGCCAAACAAGGAACTAAAATGTTGAATTATCTCGGAAACCAAAAAAGAGACATATATCATATATGGACTTCAAATTTTAATTTATATTTTTTTATTGTAGCATTATGTGACTGCAATCAAAACCTGAAGCCCATATACACTCATAAAAAATATTTGATTGAATCAAAAAAATTATTTGTTTGAAACACTTTCTTTGATGTAAAGAAATGTTTTGTTTTAATGAAACAAAATTTGTTTGTTCAAACAAAATATCTTTGGACCAAATAAATATTTGTTCGAATCAAATAAATTTCTGTCCTAAATGAAACAAATTATATCTTTGACCATATATCAATTTCTTTGTTTTGAAGAAAAATTAATTTGATTAAAAAAAAAATTTATTTGGTCCAAAGATATTTTGTTTGAATCAAACAAATTTTGTTTCATTAAAACAAAACATTTCTTTAAATCAAAGAAAGTCGTTCAAACAAATCATTTTCTCTGATTCAATCAAATCTTTTTTCTGAGTGTATATATATGTGTCTCTTTTTTAGTTTCCGAGATAATTCAACAAGTCCGTTCATGAATGGCTTCCTTTTGGTCAAACTTTTCTAATTTTGGTTTCGCTCCGCAAACTCAAGTTTCAATTTATATTTTTTTTTATTGTAGCACTATGTGACTACAATCAAAGCCCGAAATCCATATTTATGTCTCTTTTTTAGTTTCCGAGATAATTAAACAAATTCGTCCATAAATGGCTTCTTTTGGTCAAACATAAAAATTTTTTTTCCACAATAAAAAATGTTGTTTTTGTCAAAAATCACTATTCTGCATATTTTTGATCGTTTTGGAGATGATACGACGAAAAAAAATGATCACAAGACGTCACAAACTTCAGCCCAATAAAAAACTACCAATTTAAATTAAAGCAACAAAATCAAGCAATTGAAATTAGAAATTTTGGAAATAATTCTTCCATGTTTGCGCAGTTCACACATCAAGGTTCATTTACACTGAAGTGGAATCGAAGGTAGAAAGCGTAGACGTTTGGTATGGGGGGTATCACAAACGAGATACCTCAAAGACAGCCGCGACAAGCACCTGTCTCTGTCTCAAGTTGCCTCAAGCAACGCCCACAACATAAATTTTTTGCATACTCTCCTTTTAACTTTGATACCCAAAATAGTAAGACTTGCATGTTACGATCGTCCATGTAAAAAGGGGCATCTGTATCCTACAATTATCCCCAACAAAAGCAATATTTTCCAGCTATAAATTCGACTTTAGTAAAATGTACAATGTTCGTTAAAATAATTGCCGAAATGTATATATAAAACACAAGACGCTATTGCACTATGTGAACAAAATTTACAAATATTATTATAAATACTATAGTATTTTTAGAAAAATTAGATGATTGGAAATTTAGGAAGCATAAAAATATATAATAATAATTCCTGTAAAAGTTCGCGTAAGATAACTTTTTCATTTCACAAAATATCTCCTCAAAAATTTGGAAAATACAACCGAAGACGACAAAGAACGTCTGTCAATTTCGTTTTAGTGAAAATTCTGCAAAAATTTTTACAGTTAACTGTAATTATCGATAAATTTTCCAATTTTTTAAAAAGTTTTTACTAAAAACAAATAAACAAACGTGCTTTCTGCCGTCCAGAATAAAAGAACCGTTAACTGCATTTCAATCAAAACGTCAAAAAACGTCCATTTTTGTAAAGTAGCGGACGTTCCGAAATATTTCCCACGAAAGAGCTCTCCCAAATCTTGAACTGTGACGTATTCACAAGGGTTCCTAAAATTTGTGTTAATTAACGTTTTTTCCTCGAATACGATTTTTAATTCAGTTGGTCTTCACGTTCTTTGCATTGCTGTAATCAAAAAACTAATGAGTTTTTTTCAAAATTTCAAACACAGTTAAATGCAGAACTTCTTCAAGATTCTAATGATATAAAAAACTCATTTTCGTAAAAAATGTCAGTTAACGCTTTTTTTTTACTTTGGACTGCAGTTTTATTGTCATTTGTTGCGTTTCTCAAATTTTCAGGAAGATGTTTTGTAAATTAAAAAATTTATCTTAAATGGACGAATTGATGTATAATTTATTCACGTGGTCCGATTGGTCCATGACCTCAACACATTTTTGCAATCGTTAGTTATGAAATTAGAGAAAATTTTGATAATAAAAATTTAAAGATTTTAAAAATAAGATCTATTTCTAGAGTGTCAAATATTAAAATATTTTTAAAAATTACTTAATAAAGAAAAAGAAAATTCGCAAAATTGCCTTCAATCAGAAATGAATCATGTGATCTAATTGCGAATGTAAGTTAAGAACAACTTTTGTCACGTGAATCGGGAGCGTTCACCTCGTGATTGGATCTTGATGAAATATTTCGGCACGAAATTAATCCATAACTTGGTCGTCAGACGAAGAGTCAGCCACCAAAGAAAGTCTTAAGGTTCTATTATGTAAATGGAATTCATGGTAAGTTTCTTAGCATTTCGATTATGAAACACATATGGCTATCATGAAGGCATGCTTTCTGCAATTGCAGAACAACTCGTCATTCAAAATGTCAATAACGTTAATTCGAGATACATAAATAATTAAGACTTGCAAAATCTCGTTTCAAATTTTTTATTTTTCTTTTAAATTTCTTTTATAATCATTTAATATCCCTCGGCTTCGGCATATCATTATTATGATTTTCACACTAAAAGTGTAACTCTTAACTTTTATAGACGGAGAAAAATATAGAAGTGACAAACTTTTTTTTTTGCTGTCCTAACAAAATTTTAGTTCTTACAAAAAATTTTTGTCATTCAAAAAATAATAACAAACTCTTTTGTTGGAAACAATACAAATTTGTTGAGATAGCAACAAAATTTAGTCAGTTTTATATTAACAATCCGGTTGGCCAATACAACAATTTTTTTTCCGTGTATGTGTGTAAGTTCTTCTCGACCTCTTTAATTTACATGTTTTTCAAGATTGAAGCCTGTATGTTATCTAATATAATTTACTCTAAACCCATAGCAAAAAATGTCTATTGAGAAATAATCTTTTACCCTTTTAGAGATTCGTTCATGGCGCTTATAAATTATAAGTACATATCCGTTTTATAATGTAAATATATTTTATTAATAACAATAGATTTGTAAATTTTATATAAAATTGTATATGAAAAAAAATATTGCTTGTATATTTATAGGAAAGCAATATACATTCATGTACTGTACATACAGTTAACATCATACAGATTTATACTAAATGCAACACTCGGAAAAAATATTTGATAGAATCAAAAAAATTATTTGTTTGCAACACTTTCTTTGATGTAAATAAATGTTTTGTTTTAATGAAACAAAATTTGTTTGATTCAAACAAAATATCTTTGGACCAAATAAATATTTGTTTGAATTAAATAAATTTCTACCTCAAATCAAACAAATTATATCTTTAATCATATATCAATGCATTAATTTCTTTGTTTTGAAGAAAAGTTAATTCGATTCAAACAAATATTCATTTGGTTCAAAGATATTTTGTTTGAATCAAACAAATTTTATTTCATTTAAACAAATCATTTCTTTAAATCAAAGAAAGTCGTTCAAAAAAATCATTTTCTTTGATTCAATAAAATATTTTTTCTGAGTGAAGAAAAAAATCTTAACACTAAAGTGTCATAAAGTTATCAAAAGCACATTAATAACCCAGAAAAAGTTTCATTGATTCAAACAAAATTCCATTGAATCAAACAAATTTGTGCCTTGCTAAACGGTCAAAGAAAAGTTTCTTTAATTTAAAGAAATTTCTTCATTTTCTTTCTGTTTGAATTAAAGGAATAAATGTCTACGTAGTGGCATAGTATTTACGTAATGCGACTCACAGAAATTTTTTCTTCAATTTAAAGAAAAAATTGCCTTCGTACAAAGATAATAATATTAAATAAATGATTTCTTGAGTTTTTGACAGTACTGTATTTGATTCGAAAATATAATACTAACTCAAAGTCGTATAGTATATTACAATGTACGGTATAAAGTTTATTTTGATTATACGCCCAAAAAAAAGTTTCTTTGATTTAAAGAAATTTCTTGAGAGTTCTTTTTCTTTGAATTAAAGAAATAAATGTCTGCGTAGTCCTACAGTAGATACGTAAGATGACTCATAGAAATATCATCTTTAATTTTAAAAAATAATTGTCTTCGTTCAACGATAATAAAATTAAATAAATTATTTCTTGAATTTTTTCCAATACTGTATTTGAATCTAAAAGATAATACTAATTCAAAGTCGCATAGTACATTACGATATACCGAATAAAGTTTTTTTGATAATACACCCAGATAAAAGTTTCATTGATTCAAACAAAATTTCTTTGAATCAAAAAAATGTGTGCATTGCTAAACAGTCAAAGAAAATTTTCTTTGATTTAAAGAATTTCTTGATTGTTCTTCTTCTTTGAATGAAAGAAATAAATATCTACGTAGTGGCATAGTATTTATGTAATGTGACTCATAGAAATTTTTTCTTTAATTTAAAGAAAAAATTGCCTTCGTACAAAGATAACAAAATTAAACAAATTATTTTTTAAGTTTTTGCCAGTACTGTATTTGAACCAAAAAAATATTTTTTCAAGTCAAATAAATAATGTTAAAAAAAATAATAATTTTCATTTAAAAAATCTAAAAAGGTGATTTCTTTAAATCAATTAAATTCATATTTGTTCTAGAGGTGTTTTTACTTTGAATTGAAGAAATTAAGTTATAAAAGCGTTTTCTTAAATTTAAATAAAACTTTTTTCTGGGTGTAATTTAAAAGGTAGTTGTGTTAAAATCAGACGTCCAATCAACGAGGAAACAGATTACAGTTTACGACCAATTAGGTATTCTCATCGTAAAAAAGTGTCAAATTTTTATAGAAGAGCCATAACGTCTTCACATACAGAGTATCTTAATTAACTACGGTATTCAGAAAAACGATAGTTTGATTTTCAGAAAATTCATTAAATTCATTCCAGAGAATAATTGAAATAACATATATTAAATTGTTCCTCTAATCTATCTTGAATCAGAAATTAATTTAGTTCGAGGAAATGAAACTGGACAGAAATTGAAACAGTGACATTAAAATACAAGGAAATGGAAATATAGAGAAATCGGCAGAAATTGAAATAGCAATAAAATTCGTAAATTTACTGAAAGAATACATTATTTTGTCTGCTTCTATGTGTATCTTATAGGAACGACTTTAATTAAACTTCCGGATTTTTAGTTCCAGGAATCTTTTCTCGTCTAGAAAATTCGATTGCCTCAGGAAAATAAAAAATGCATGTATGGATGTTAGATTGTTAGATCTATTGTTTGATTTTTTGTTCAAGCAGTAAAACAAGTCTCTTCCTATTCTCATCAAGACTTGCAATGCGTATATCCCTTTAGACTTTTCGCAAAATGTTTACCAATCGTCAAAGCCTTTACAAGCAAATCTTTTAGCGATTAAATTTATTATTAAGTTAAATTGCTTCTTGTTTATCAAGCAAATTAATAATTCATTAGATATTATACTTTTAATCAAATAAATACTTTCTGAAGTGGCTATTAAATATTTTATGTTGAAAGATATGAGTCCATAGTTGAAAATTTAGGTCAG
The DNA here is from genome assembly GCA_030998225.1 of Diplolepis rosae. Classification (NCBI taxonomy): domain Eukaryota; kingdom Metazoa; phylum Arthropoda; class Insecta; order Hymenoptera; family Diplolepididae; genus Diplolepis; species Diplolepis rosae. The sequence goes on from JAPYXD010000698.1 coordinate 3,497,624, forward strand.
TCATAATTGTAAATCAGTTAGGAGTACTTCGCGGTTTTCCTTTTGTCACTCTTACTGTCCCAATTATGTACTATCAGAAGTAATTATCGTAAAGTGCCGCAGGGCTTTACTCAATATGACTCGCCGGGATTCCTGGGCGTGTCCCTGGTAAATTATCTTCGCCTGGCGAATTTTAGGTATATGATTTCGTGAGAAACCTGTACACAACCAACTAACCAAAGAGTTATTTGACTCTTGTAGCTCATAAAGTTCTTCATACTTCAGAGAATACTTCTCATATATTGAAAACCTGGAGAATTTTCGTAATTGTCATACTTTGTCCAAATATAGTATTTACACAGTGAACATTTTATTGAAGCCAATTACAAAACGAATTATTTTCCCTTTTGCGTTCCACTTTTTTTCTCTACTACAATTTCAACGTTATTCTAATTTTAACACTTTCTATGTGTACAAATCTGCAACATCATTTGTTGTAAATTTCTTAAAACTTGTAAACTTCCATTATTTTTTTTATTCCATTTAATTTTTTTATGTTTAGTACCTTTATTTAGAAAAGTTTTGGGATTTTTTGAAAATCCCAGCACCTTTATGCATGTTTAAACTAAAAATTTGGAGGTTTTTGGGCATTTTTTTGACATTTTTCAACTTTGAATAACTTTTTTGTTTTTTAACTAATTGTCATGATTATTTTTTCATTTTATTCCTTTTAATGCGTAGAAACTTTTTGGGTATGTTAAATAAGGTAACATGACTGAAAAAAAGTTACAAATAAAATAAAAAAATAAATAAAAATATCCCAAAATATAAGAAAAAAAAGGTTGTAGTAATTCTTTTAGCTAGACTGCTTTCCATAACAAAAAATATTGATAATATAACAAAGAATAAGTAGTTAAAGTTTCAAAGGCTTGCAACAAACACGGAAAATCACAACTTGCGTGAAACGGAGTTTAAAGTAAAGTCTTGTAGTGAAGCCTCAAGGGCATGTGATACTTAGTTAATTAGCAAATTTGATTGATTTTAGATTTCTACATATTTGCGTCCAAAGTAGATAAAATTTGGAAAATAGTAGAGAAGATAAAAATGGACGTAGATAGATTAATTTTTGGTTTCAAAAATGACAAAAAGTTCAATTTTAGGAAAATATATCGAAAATTTTGTTTCCTTTATCAAACCCAAAAGTAGTATTTTTACGTCCGTTTTTATCTTCTCTACCATTTTACAAATTTTGCGTATTTCGGACACAGACATGTAGAAACTGGACCAAATTGCTCACATGAACATGGTTCCTTCTTCAGCAATTTTGTTTTCTCTATAGAAATACCTGTTATATACTATTTTCCATATAATTCAGAAATACTAGTAAATAAATAAACAAACTATTTTGTGTAATAGGCTAATTTTCGCTAAAAACGCATTATTCGTAAATCGTAGTGACTTCTAATTATATTTATTTTTCCAAAAAAAAAAAATCAGATTGCCTTGAAAATTTACACACAAACTCAGAAAAATATAAAGAATAAAAAAATAACAATTTTGGGAAATGTTAAAAAATATACCAATTAAAGGTGTCAGATCCCTTTAAAATAAATAGTGGTAATAAAGATGTAAATTCAATTTGAAAAATGGAATAGTAAAATGCAAAGTTTACATTCCAAGCGTCTAACAGTCTGACATATCTATCTGCAGGATATCCATATTAATGCCTTGCATTTGAACAGTGCCATACATTTTAGTAATCGTTTAACGCCTTCTTACACTGGAATTCTATTGAACTGGAATATAAATCACTAAAGTGATTGATTGAGATGGCGAGCAATTAACCATTCGCTTCTACTGGTTTTCTCATGATGTTTCGGATTAGATGGACATCAGAGGTTCACTGAATTTCGCTCATTCAGTATAATCATTATAATATCGATGTCCGAGGGAGAAAGTTGTCTGTACAACTAAGTCACATTTCACATTTTTGGAAAAGCGGTTTCTAAACAAATTTCTGTTCTATATAACAAACAGAATTTAAAGATCAAACCCCTAATTCGATTTTATCACGCTTTATAGTTATTTTCTGACTCTAAAGAATTTTATTTTTCACACTTAAATAAAAATTAATATTTTGTGAGTATTTATAAAAGGTTCCGTTATAACCTGTATATAAAAAATTTCTAAATTATAATCTGTGATAAAATAATTATTTTGAAGATTAATAATGTCCTGTATATTAATTTAGTACCAAATATAAGAGAAATCCCCTATGAAATCTGCGTCAATAAATTGTTCACTTTGTATGAGATGCAAGAACATTAAAGTTGTAGAAATCTAAAATCTCACTTGTAAAAGACAGATTTACATTTGAAGAGTTGCAATTACATAGAAGGCGTTTAAAGCATCTCACCTCTGATATCTCGCTATGGAGGCAAATCTGCTATTGACAGAAGAATCTTATCCTGTCAGAAATCTAAAGAAAAACATCATCTGCAAAGAAATGTAATTTACGACTTCGAGATTCATGTGAGCGGCATACGATGGAAAAGAGCTCATTTTAATGTCCATCAAGGACCAAAAAAATATTGAACTCTAACGACTTTCTATTTAGAATGAAGCAGAATAAGAGATCCACGAACAACTTGAGGAAAAGAGAAATTAAAGGTCAACTTTACGATTCAGAAATTGGTGTATATTTTGTCCACGAAGTTGCAAATTTAGAGAAAAAAAGAATAAGTGTAAAAAAAATGGGTTTTCGTCCTTGACTGATAAGAAGTGCTAGAGAGGCCTTTTATGAAAAAGATAATAGTGATGATGAGACGATAGTCATGCGTAAAATTACACGTTGAGTACATATCCGTTACAGTCGAAGAAACGAAGAATTTATCCTCGCTTCTTAACTTCTCTGATCGGAGGTGTCGAAAACTTCATTGTAACTCGCAGCTCTTATCCCTTCCAATATGTTTCAAAGATTTATAATTGTAAGCGCATAACTTTTCAAAATATCGATAGGAACAAAGAAAGTGAAAAAATATCACACCATATATTCGAATTACAAAAAATTATAGAAATTGTACAAACTCTGTAAAATTACGGATGAAAATCTCAATAATCCTGACAGTTTAAATCGAACACCAATCACTGAATAAAACAGAGCAAAGTCGTGAGAATCGAAATCGTTACCATGCTATTCGAATGCGACTCAATGCGGTCATTTTACTTTAGAAGGTGTATTATTCCATGGCTGGTTATTATTGGTCAATTTATTTCTAAATCGTTTAGATTTGGATTTCGGTATGCTTCAGATTAAATTTTTTTCCGAATATTTCACCAGGGAAATTTTCCAAAATTAATACACTGATAAAAAATTTTGTTTAAATTAAACAAATATATCTTTGATACATGGCCAGAGAAATGGTTTTAATCGAATAAAGTTTTTTTAATTCAAACTAATATTGAATCCGTAAAAATCATCTTAAATTTAAAAAAAAAACAATTTGTCTGAATTAAATTTATTTTAATTAAAAAAAACTTTGATTCAAAAAAATGTCTTGTTTGACCGTATATGAAAAATATGTTTGTATAGTTCAAACAAAATCTTCTCTCAGTGCCAAACAAAATATGCAAATTATATTACAAATTTATATTGGATTCAATATACCTTCTCGTGGAATTCAATAATATTTTGTACTAATTTTAATAGAACGTTTATGAAAATAACTGCATATGATTGAAAAATATTCTTTGTTTAAAAGGAACGCTTTGACTCCGTTGGGTATTATATATATTATATTATTATTATTATTATGTATATAATGTGTATGAAGTTTAATAGAGCTTATTTCACCTTAAGTAAGGAACTTGTTAAGAAAACAAAAAATTTCAATATTATACTTATTTTTCAATTAGGGAGGTAGAGTTGAAATAAATTCTTTAAAATTATACTTATTCTTCAACTGTTGCGAGAAACTTACTGCGAGTTTAAAGTTTTATATTCTGAACATATATATATATATTGGTGTTAAGGTAGTAAATAATACATATTTTCTTAACTCGAACACTCAAAAAAAAAAATCCATTTAAAACAACCGAAATTCCAGTTAGGCATATTTAGCATTATTTTCTGGATAAAATAACTATAGAAAATCAGGTTATTTTTATCAGATTTTTTTTAGGAATTACTAGAAAATCTGTTTTGAAATAACCAGAATTCTGGATGAAATAACTAGAAAATAATGTTAAATATGACCTAACCGGAATTCCGGTTATTTTAACTGGACCTTTTTTTTGTGTGAAGCGTCTTTCGTTTTACCCTATTTAGAAATTATGATATTTGAGAAGCAGATATCATTGGAGTTGATTATTTACAAATGGGTAGTAATATAACAGTACAAAAAACAATTGAGGCCTATATATACACTGTTAGAAATGTTCGGAAATTAAAAAAATTATTAAGCTACAAAAGTAATGTGAAATTTAACGATATTTATGATCTTTTTGAGTAAAGGTATCTTAAAATTACGAAAAGTGTACTGAATTTTCTGAAACATTCCTTAATATTATGAAACTTAACTGAATTTTCATAAAATGTATCTCAACAGAATCTTTATAAAATTAATTATAAAATTACGAAACTGTAACAAAATTTTCAGTTACATGTAACTTCATGAAATTTCAGTTATGAGAATATTCAACACTTTGTAACTGAAAATTAAGAAATTGTTTCTTAAATTGACTAAAAGTAAGTGAATTTTCTGAAATTCTATCTTAATTTTAAAAAACTGTAACTGAATAAAACTTCAGTCACGTATTTCGGGAAATTACGCTAGAAATTTCTAACAGTGTAGGAAAAAACAATGAAACATAATCTAGAACCAATTATTCTTCCAAATGAAGACAACCGTGAGCTTTTCTACAGAAAAATAAAAGATCCTTCAAACAATAATCATATTTTTGCTCTAAATTAATCTTAGGTAACTTTTTATCTTACTTCTTATTATCTGAGGCTGATTAATTACCAGTTAGATGAAGAAATGCAAGAAAGGCATAAGGAAAGTTGAGCGCCCTCGATTAAGAGTATTTTTCTGGATGCTGAAGAAGTTAAAAATTTTAGAATCCTGGTGCAAAGTAATGATGAATAGATTAGTAATCTGTGTCAGATACATGTATGTACATGTCTTAAAAACAGGAGACTCATAACCTCAGCAGTAAATGTAACGGCGCCTTGCGTACTCTCACAATTAGTGCCATATTACCTGAATCCCACAACTTGTCCCCTCGAATAGTCTCACGTTTAAAAATAATATAACTAGAGTCTCAAGTTCATTCATAGATGCATAAAGCATAGGCATAAAAATACTCCGGTTTGTGAGACATAAGCATGCTTGTTATTGCAAACTAGTACACACATAAGAAAGTTCACTGGTGGTACAGATTGAGAACGAAAGTCTTAGACTTTTACCGGAAATAACGGTCATGGACTATACTATCTAATTGAAAATGATATCGTCTCGAGTTATATGCTCTTCAAAAAGAGGCTCTGTTTTTATATCTCACCATAAAGCTCGTGCACTTTCCACATGAAAGTGCTCCAATGTATTAAAACTCGCGTAAGGAAGATTTAAATATTAATAATGATGAAATAGTATTCGAATGAAAAAACGATAAAACTTGGACCATTTTTTTTGGATCTTTAATAAATCTGAAGGAGTAATTCTATCTGTGAATTTAAAAAATTGGGTCTCAATAAATAAAAGGTGAAAAGTATACAGATGGTCTGATAATTTCGAAAATCATTTCAGATTCAGCGAAGAAATGTATATTTAATACATTTAATAAAAACAATACGTATATTTTAAAAAACTTAGAGATATGGTCCGAAAAAATGAAACATTTTTAAAAGAAAGGTTTACAAGAATATACACTGCTATGCCAAAGTCGACGGGCACTCGTTTTTAACGATTCACATAGAAACTTCTAATTTATAAAATACCTAACAATGAATTTTTACTTTAGTATACCATCGAAGGTAACAAAATTCTGCATTTAATGACCCCAAAACGAAATGTTTTAGTCCATTATTAAGAAAGGTATTGCCAAAAAAGCAAAAATTCAAAGCTTTTTTAAATTTTGAATAACTCTTAAAATAATGAATATATTTTAACTTTTCTTGACTCATTTCAAAATTATTGTAATATTGTAGATGTGAATTACATTCTCACGAAGTTACTTAATTTGTTGTTTTCAAGTCAAAAAGGGAAGTCAATTTACTTAAGGCTCTATCAGCCTTAAGGAACACATTCTCATCATGACACTCGCGCTTCGCGCTCGATTTTCTGTATACATTTCTGTAACTTTCTAATAATTTACATGATTAAAAAACTTTATCTTCTTCCAAATATCTCAAAAAAGAAAAAAATTCGTAGAATGTTTTTAAGCAAACGATTTCTTGTTTTAACGCTTATTTCCTATCTTACATATTTTGGTTAAAAAATGGAATTTTTGATTTTCAATATTTATAATCAAAACATAAAATTTATATCTTCTCAAAAAGTGTCCTAGTGAGAATTTGTAGACCTAATCTAGGCAAATAATTTTTCATCTCAACTTTTTTTTCGTATGCAATATATTTTGTTTAAATAATGGAATTTTTTAATTTTAATCCTATTTTTTGAAATTAAAATGAAAAATATACGTTTTATCAGAAACTATGTCAAACAAAATTTGTAGATCTTATTGAAACGAACAATTTTGCAAACTTACGTCTTTTTCGAGTTCCACATATTATTTTTAAAAAATTCAATCTTGGATTTTCAATAGTATTTTTTTAAATTAAAAAGAAAAATATATTGACTTTTTTCTAGTTTTAATTAACATACTATAACTTTCCTAATTTTAGTTAAATCCAAAAAAGTTATTAGGATAATTAGTAGAGATTTATGGGAACTATCAGAAAACAGTATTGAAGTTTTGTATTTTTTCATAAAGTTTTTTTCAAAAACGCAAAATATTCTCTTATTTTGACAATTTTGGTCGTATATGGCTGGTTAACGAACTTATCCTTACTTTTTTGGCTTCGAAAAAGTATGCCAAAGCTCAATTCAATCCGATAATTCTATCAAGAGTTATCGAGTATACGACCTACAGACAGACAGAAACTTTCGTAAAAACCGTTTTTTTTTACTCAGAGGTTCTCAAAACGTAAAGATTTGATGAAAATTTCGAAAGTCATTTTTCACATAAAACTAATACCTTCTCATTTATAATATGAATGTAAAAATATTAAGAATCTAGGGAAAATCGAGGTGCAATGGTTATTATTCCTAGCGGACTGGAAATTTTTCGCATTCAAAACACTAAAGATTCGAAAAATTATATTAAACTTTAGTAAAGATTATAGAAAAGTTTGATACAATCTATAGTAAATTATCATATAGTTCATCTAAAGTTTAGTATTTCACTGCAAAAAATTCTCATTATGGCACGTTTTTCCCAAAATTGAAAGGTAGTTTAGTAAAAATTGTTAACTTGGATTTCTCCGTGCAGCAAAAATTTGAGCACAGAACAAAAAAGTTGTAAAACTTCAAATTTGTGAAATTATTTATGAAAGAAATGTTGAAAATAATTTTATGGTATTTTTAAAATATGTTTTATATTTTTGTAATTCAAAATTTCAAGAATTCGAAACTGTTCAAACCCTCAATATACAAAAAACGACCAAATTTGGACCAAAAAAATTCTTTAAAATAAACGACCATGAGAAACCAAAAAAAAAGGAAGAAAGAAAAAAGAAGAAAGAAGGCAAACTCCAAAAACCCCTTTCTTCTTTTTTTGAATTATACTTTCATTTGGATGTTGAGATGAATTTAACTTTGTAGTGATGCGGGTTCTTTAGTTTTGAATTGTATTTTTTTTAATATTATCAATTTTTATAATTTTTAAAATCCATTTTTCAAGTATGAGAATCCTTTGTATTCTCACAACTTTCTTTTTTTAAATTTCATCTTTACACTGAGAAAGCAGTTTCTTTGAATCAAAGAAACATTTTCTTGATATACAGTCAAAGGAAAAATTTCTTTAAATTAAAGAAAGTTTTGTTAAATCAGAAAAATTTTCTTTGATCCGAAGAAATAGATTTGTTTACATAAAAGAAAATTTTTTTGAATCAACATAACTTTCTCCAATTCAAAGAAATAAGAATAATTGCCTCAAACACTTTGTTTTGGGGTCATTAAATGCAGAATTTTGTTACCTACCATGTTATTCTATGGAAAAAATCAATTGTTATGTATTTGATAAATTAGAAGCTTTTATATAAATGGTTAAAAACAAGTGCCCATCGCCTTTTGCACAACAGTGTATTTTTAAAAACAATTAAATGAAAATTCAATACCCAAACCACAAATCTTATTCCCGAAGACACCGTTAAATTTCATTTTTGTCTTTGACCGCAGGAGTTTATAAATTTATAGCTCTCGTTAGAGGCGAGAAATTTATTTCCAGGGACTGAAAAAGCTGTTGTCGTTTCACTTCAAGACCTTGAAGTTGAGACAGACGTACCTTTACTCAGAGCGGAAACACTCGGGCTACGTTTCGACGGAGGAGTCGACTGATAAATTTATTAACTGGTCATCGCGTGTAACATTTCATGGGGCGTGGACAAGATGTGTATTGCTGTGTGGGCCTGACGCGACCGAGGCAAATTACCTTTTTAATTTTTAATTAGTCTCACTCTTCTCCACCCACACTTAGTACTCAATCTGCACTCAGGAGCAACACCAAGCCTCGCTAAAAAGATATCACTTTTAATACCCAGCTCACCTTTTTTTACGATCTGACATGCTAACATTTCACGCGCTATTATTCATTCCCATTTCATTCATTGAGTCCCTCTTTCTTACTGAACCATCCGCTCGTTTTTACAACTTAATCTTCTTAAACTATTCAAATCTTTACTTCAATGGACCAATACAAAAATTTTTCAAATTTGAAGAAAAATTATGTCTGAAATTTAAATGCAGTTTATTTTCATTCCAAAACCATCATTAGAAATTATAATAAAATGTTACGTTGTTGGAAAAAATTGGCTTTAGGGTCCAAAAATGATTAACTCAATTCAGTAGTTACCGATTTTTTCATAGAAATTAAACTCATTTTTTTAAATACAAGGAATGAACTTTAATCAATGATATATTTTCCATTTTGTTCAATGACCTTTTGCCATCTTTCTGGCAACTTCATGATTCCACGCGCATAGAACTTCTGCTCTCTAAATCTGAATCAGTCAAATTTTCACTGATAATCAGTAGATTTTGACTGATTCAGATTTAGAGAGTGGTCTTTATCGGCAAGAAACTGAACCAAGTGCGATTTGACAGCTTTATCATCATTGAAAGTTTTACCATTCAAAAAGTTCTGCAAAGATAGAAATAAATAGTAATCTGACGGTGCGAGGTCAGGGCTATATGGTCGATGTATAATTTTTGCCGGGTGGCTAAAGATATGTGTGGTGTAACGTTGTCATGGTGAAAAATTACACTTTTACGATTCACCAATTCTGGCCATTTTTCTTTGACCGCTGCGTTCAATTTGTTCAGCTGACGACAGTAGACATCTGAATTAATCGTTTGGTTCCTTGGAAGCAGCTCAAAAAATATCACACCTTTCCAATCTCACCAAACAGACAGCATAATCTTTTTTTCATGCAACTCTGCTTTCGATGTTGTTTGTCGTGGTTCATCACGTTTGGAACATGATCCTTTTCGAACGACATTATTCTAAACAATACACTTTCTATCACTAGTGATAATTCGTTTAAAAAAAGAATCGAATTCATTGCGTTTAAGATGCAAATCACAAGCGTTGATGCGTTTTGTTAAAGTAGTTTTCATCCACGAAAATTAGATCTCAGGCAAAAATAGATAATTTTATTATTATTATTATTTATTTATTATTTATATCAATATTATTATTGAAGGCCTATTTTGAGAGAGGAATGATTATTTTCTATAAAAAAATTTGAAACTAAGAAAAATAATTTTATAAATAAATTTTATTTTTGACCCAACTTTTTTTCTTATTGCTTCTTACCAAATTTTAAAAAATTATGCGATTTTAATAAATCATGAATCATTTTTTCAGAGAAAAGATTTCCCACAACTTCACACTTTCTGTTTTTTAAAAATAAATTCTTTAATGGCTGAAACCATTAAAAAAACATTTTCCAAAACGAAATTTTTATAAACAAATTGGTGAATTTGATAATAATTTATTCATTTTCGAAAATTGGAAATGTTTAAGTTGTAGGGAATCTTTTTCTTGAAAAAGTGATTTGTAATTCATTAAAATGGCATAATTTTTTTAAATTGGGTAAGAAGCGATAAGAAAAAAATTGGGGCAAAAATAAAATTTATTAATAAAATTATTTTTCTGTAATTCAAATTTTTTTCATGGAAATTAATCTTTTCTCTTCCAAAATAGCCCTTCAATAATAATATTGCTATTCTTGAAAGCAAAATTATCTATTTTTGCCTGAGGTTCAATTTTCGTGGATCAACTACCTTAAATGAATTTCTTTCAATTCATCTGGAAGCAATGGAAAATGAGGTTAAGCACTGTTAAGCAGGAGACGATGAACACTCAGTCATGCGCAAGCGCACTTCGTCCGCTAGACTACAACTGCAATCCCTTAATAGTTAAAGGATTTTTTTTAGAGTCAAAGGGAGTTGTTTATCAGTAAAACTATTTTCGTTTTGCATTTTACAGGTGAGTTTTTTTTACAGTGAAACGATTCTATTGAAGGATAAAAGAAATCTGCTTAATTTCCATGGATGCATCTGAAAGGAAAGTAATTTCACTATTAATAGACTTTTTTTTAGAGTGATAACATAACCTAATAAATTTGTCTCTTTTGCGTTTTTTTTCTGTAAAAAAATGTATCTTCACGTTCTTCTTTTGCTCATTATAATTCCACTTTTTCCAGATAACTTTATTTTTTTGTCGCTCGGAAATCATCTTGTTAGAATGGATGGAGCAGGAAACGTAATAACTGACAAACTTGCTGAAATTTTAATCGAATTTGGTTTAGAGAATTACATTGCAAATTTTAAAGGTATTAATTTATGATAGCTGACACAAATGCGTTATAATATGAAAAATAGATAGATGATTTTTTACTTTGGCTTTAGGGTCCAAAAATAATGTAAACTCAGGGTTTCATTTTTTCCTCAAACGTTTAATATTATTGAGGGTCGATATAAGCCAGTTATTTATAATATGAAAAATTTTGATTATTTTATGAAGAATCTCGCAAAAAAATCTGAATATAAAATAAATCTGAAAAATGTCACCTTATCAATTCTGATTGAGGTATCATAACAACGATACTTTAGTAACAAAAAACACAGCAGCTAATGTTGTCATAACTGTTAAATCCACAGGCTTGACATATAGGACTGTGGCTCCCACAACCACAGTTGCCATTGCGATTTTACAGATATAACTGTCACTTTTATCCATGCCGTCTAGTTTCTGAGACTACGCGCACATGAAATTTGGTTTAAGTAACATAATTTCTGGTTAGGAGAACAGTTTTTTGAAATTATAACAAGCATTGCAATGTTTGTTATCGCAATAGTTGGTCTCATTGTAAAACTGTTTTCAACCACGAAACTGTGGTCACTCTAACCAATTATTTCTCTCCGTGTAAATATAGTACTTAAACTATACTATATTTCTGTATACATTTCACTAACTTCTTAATAAATTACATGATTAAAATAATTTATTTTCTTCCAAATATCTCAAAAAGGAAAAACAATCGTAGACTTTATTTAAGGAAACTATTTTGCAGAACAACGCTTATTTCGTATCTCACATATTTTGGTGAAACAAATGGAATTTTTTCAATATTTGAAATCAAAACATAAAATATGCATCCTGTCAAGAAATGTCTTGATAAGAATTTGTAGACCTCATTTAGGCAAATAATTTTCCATATAAACGTTTTTTTTTGTATCTCACATATTTTGTCCAAAAAATGGATTTTTTGAATTTTAATCGTTTTTTTTGGAATTGAAACGAAAACTATATGTTTTATCAGAAACTGTGTGAGACAAAAATTGTAGATCTTTTTGAAACGAACAACTTTGCAGTCTTACGTTTTTTTCGTATTTCACATATTATTGTTTAAAAAAATTGAATTTTGGATTTTCAATAGTGTTTTTATAAATTAAAAAGAAAAATATACATCTTACGAAAAAATGTTGCAATTCAAATTTGTAGATCTTTATGCAGAAAATAATTTTGTATCATAACTTTTTTTCATACCTCGTATAATTTAATTGGAAAATGGAATTTTGATTTCGTAAAAAGCGTTTTTTCTGACCCAGGGTTCTCAAAACGTAAAGATACGATGAAAATTTCGAAAGTCATTTTTCACATAAAACTAATACCTTCTCATACATGATGAGAATGTAAAAAACGATTACTTGATATGTTAAATTAAATTTATAAGTGAAAATGTTTCGAATTTCAAAAAATTTAATCTAGAATCATAAAGGGTGGAATTTTGTATAAATTTAACGATAAAATCCTAAAAATATTTTTCTCGTAAAATATTATTGCATTATAATATTGTTTCCTTTCTCAGCGGTAGGTAAAGATGCTTGAAACGGAAGAAAGTCGTATTTTATGAAAGAGAAAGAGTTCTGTCGAATCTTGCTATAATTAAATGTTGCATCGATCTTCGAAGGCGAATCATTCAAAACTTGATATGACGTGATGTATTTAGTAAAACGCTCAGTTTACTCAACGGCTCTTACTTTAATGAACTCAATTTATCGTAATCGTATCTGCTCTATATTAAGCTCACTTCAATAATAAGTTATTTATCTCGATCAAACAATTCAGTAGGTTATTAACATTTTTTAAAATATCGCTTGGAGATCTTTATCAAGATTTTCATTAGCTGTGGAATTACATACTTCCTTGGTGGGCCAGCATCCTTCGAAAATATTCAGAAGCTCTTGAAAATTTCCATATTCGTGGATATATGTAGTGTATAATTATTATAGCTAGACCACTGCAGAGAATTTGTAATTATGCCGTTTCCGTTGCGAATGAGAACGATAAAATCTGATTGAAAAATCTCCATGCTTCATAATCTAAATAACCTGACTTACGCCTGCTACTCTATTTTCTATGCTTTCACGTGAAATCTCATTTCTCTTGATGTAAACTTTGCACATTTTTAGCTTATGAGATTGCCTTTGACGACAGAACCAAATTATTATTTATAAGTAGGCAATTATCTTGATGTTATATTTTAATAGAAAGTTCCGGAGCAGGAGGAAGTTTAATTTTAATAGTATATTTGGGATTGAAAATTCAAACTAATATTAATGAAAACGGAGTAATTTCAAGTTAGTAATATATGAAACTGCTCTCTAAATCTGAATCAGTCAAAACCTACTGATTATCAGTGAAAATTAACTGATTCAAATAGCTAAAAAGAGGTTACTGCAAATTAGTCAAATTTCACTGATTACTTCAGTGAAAATTAATTGATTTAACAGTGAAAATATTTTTTCTGCTGGTGAATTAGTGAAAATTAACTGATTCAAATAGCTAAAAAGAGGTTACTGCGAATTAGTCAAATTTCACTGATTACTTCAGTGAAAATTAATTGATTTAACAGTGAAAATATTTTTTCTGCTGGTGAATTAGTGAAAATTAACTGATTCAAATAGCTAAAAAGAGGTTACTGCGAATTAGTCAAATTTCACTGATTACTTCAGTGAAAATTAATTGATTTAACAGTGAAAATACTTTTTCTGCTGATCAATTAGTGAAAATTAAGTGATTTAACAGTGAAAAATATTTTTTTCCGCTGATGAATCAGTGAGAATTTGACTGATTCAGATTTAAAGAATACAGAAAATTGGTGAGCGAAGGGATATTAAAGGCCAAAATAAATTACACATCATCACGTCCAGTAATTACGAATTTCACGACAAAAAGATGCACGCATGTCTTAATGGACCAATGGATCTTTCTCTTGGTCGTAATAACATCAAATTCAGTAAAGAAGCAGGGAAAGTTTCCAGTTCTGAATTCTCAAACGATCCTCACAATACTGGAATATCGATGGGATGCTTATAACGAGCTAACAAGGGATTTCACCAAATAAAAGATCGACCGAGATTACCACTAAATTTAATCAAAAGGGTCAAAGTAAATATTTATTTTGAAACCTCAGAAACGATTAGAGTACAATACGACATTGATTTTCAAATAAGCTATAATATTTTATAATAGGCATTTGATAATGAATTTCAAAATATAATTCCATCATTCATTCAACATATATTTGATACATTTGAATAATGAGAGTACTTAAATTTCTCTGGACAAAAAGAACTGCAATATATGAGAAATGAAAAAAATTAGATTGAGTAACTTTTGATGATAGATTTGAAATAACTTTCCTTAGAGAGAAGTGCCCAAGAGTAGAATCTTCATTTATATCATTAATTATAATAAAAGATCAAGATCTATGTAACGCATATCAAAGAAAGTTTACTGAAAAGTTCTTAATGAGGTTTGATTATTTTTTTCGACTTTATTAACACATTCTTATGCACTCTAGGAACATTCAATTTATCATAATCGTGAAAGAAAACTACCTTTTGGATTTAAAATTCACTAACACGTGAGAAAAATCCCATAAGAAAATCACTATCATTATTATGATTTAATTACTTATTATAATTAATAAATTATTATGATTTAAGTGGTATAAATAAAGAATCAGGGCATAAAATTCGTAAAGGTATGCAAAGTATCCTTAAATCATTTCTAGAATATTTACACAGAATAAAGTTTCTTTGATTTGAAGAAATTTCTTGATTATTTTTTTTAATCTTAACATAATAATGTGATTAACAGAAATATTTTCTTTAATTTAAAGAAAAAATTGTCTTTGTCCAAGGAAATAAAATTAAAGTATATTTTAAGTTTTTGCCAATATTGCATTTGAATCAAAAAAATATTTTTCTTAATCAAATAGATAATTTAAAAAAATAGATAATTTATTTCATTTTAAAAAGGAGATTCCTTAAAATCAAATAAATTCAAATTTGTTCAGAAGATCTTTTTACCTTGAATTGAAGAAATGAAGTTGAAGAAACGATTTTTTAAATTTAAATAAAACTTTTTTCTGGATGAACCGCTCGCTTTAATACTCTAAAAAAGGTGCAAAATAAAAGATTTTTTGTCAATATTAAAATTTGTAGATTTATATAGAAATAATTTCTTGAAAATTTATTACAGGTATTTATTCCTTAAAAAAATAATTATTGCTCAAGAGTGTCCATTTTAACGATATACACCCAGAAAAAAGTTTCTTTGATTCAAACAAAATTTCTTTGAATCAAACAAATTTGTGCATTGCTATACGGTCAAAGAATAGTTTCTTTGATTTAAAGAATTTTCTTGATTATTTTTTTTCCTTTGAATTAAATAAATGAATGTATACGCAGTCACATAGTACATACGTAATGTGATTAACAGAAATTTCTTTAATTAAAAAAAAATTGTCTTTTTTCAAGGAAATAAAGTTAAATAAAGTATTTCTTAAGTTTTTGCCAATATTGCATTTGAATCAAAAAAATATTTCTCTAAATCAAATAAATAATTTATTTCATTTTAAAAAGGAGATTCCTTAAAATTAAATAAATTAATATTTGTTCTAAAGATCTTTTTACCTTGAATTGAAGAAATGAAGTTGAAGAAACGATTTCTTAAATTCAAACAAAACTTTTTTCTAGGTGTAGCGCTAATACAGCGTAAAATTTAAACAACAATAAACTGAATAGTTTTAAAACCGAAAGTGACAACTAATATATGCTAGTATTAAGCTTCAGATCCAGGAATGTATTTTCTGAAATTGCTCATTAAAAACTTTATAACTTGGAAAAAGTAACAGAATCATGTGTTATAAGACTATTGGAGTAAATTGTAATAGAATATATAGCACAGCACAACGTATTATTTACCGGTCAAGTTGCTAAAGTAACATGAAAGATGTAATTTCGAAACATGCAGAAATGTGCAATCGTGCGTGATCGTTACTTGGACAACTTTTACCTGCCCCAGAGCTACTTCCCTTGCCAACAACAACGATATTTGACACTCACGTCTTAACAGTTTCCCTTTCAAGGGCACTGCATTCGATGGAAAATATTCAAAGAACCATTACATATCCACAGGAGCGGCTAAATGGACACGAATTATCCAACTGGACTTTGCTTATATCTGCGATTTACATCTTCAGTTGAGCTACATGACAAAAATCTTACTTGCATCCTTTCCGAAGTCTACCTGTTGAATTTTACAGGTTTACTTCGATTTTTTCAATTGCAAGACAACTTTTCTCCAACACTGGTTTAGGAGTTAAAATTTTCCAACGAAACTAATTAATGCAGAGTAGAAATTAGTTTTAATACTCGTTCAAGATTTTTAAGAACTTTCTCAAGTAAAATTTGAATACTTGAAAATTTCATTAAAATGGATAAGTAACCGGTCAATTATAAAACAAAAAAAATTTTAAATTCTAAAATTTTAAGACTAAGAAATGTACAAATTTTGTAAGATAGAAAATTGAAGTAAACTTAGAAATTAAATTACAAGCAGAATAAAGTATCTTTGATTCAAAAAATATTTCTTTGAATCAAACAAAGTGCATTTCTGTACTCTCTAAATCTGAATCAGTCAAATTTTCACTGATTGAATCAGTGATTAGCCTTTTCACTGATTGATCAGTGAAAAAAATATTTTTCACTGTCAAATCAGTCAATTTTCACTGAAATAATCAGTGAAATTTGACTGATTCAAAGTAACCTCTTTTTAGCTATTTGAATCAGTCAAATTTCACTGATAATCAGTAGATTTTGACTGATTCAAATTTAGAGAGTACAGACAAAGAATAGTTTCTTTGTATAAAGAAATTTCTTGATTATTTTTTTTCCTTCGAATTGAAGAAATGAATGTATACACTGTTCAAAATTTTTACCGTAATTTTCCGAAACACGTGACTGGAGTTTTACTCGGTCACAGTTTTGTAAAATTAAGATAGAATTTCAGAAAATTCAGTTACTTTTTAGTAAATTTAAGAAACAATTTCTTAATTTTCAGTTATAAACTGTTGAATATTCTCATAACTGAAGTTTTATGCAGTTACGTGTAACTGAAAATGTTGTTATAGTTTCGTAATTTTATGATAAATTTTATAAAAATTCTGTTACAGTTTAGTAATTTTAAGATACATCTTATAAAAATTCAGTTGAATTTCGTATTAATAAAAATTTCAGAAAATTGAGTACATTTTTCGTAATTTTAAGATACTTTTACTCAAAAAGATCATAAGTATCGTTAAATTTCACATTAATTTTGTAACATAAAAATTTTTTAATGTGATTCACAGAAATATTTTCTTTAATTTAAAGAAAAAATTGTCTTCGTCCAAGGTAATAAAATAAAATATTTCTCAAGTTTGTGCCAGTATTGTATTTGAATCAAAAAAATTTTCTCAATCAAATAAATAATTAAAAAATAATAATTTCTTTCATTTAAAAAAGGCTAAAAAGGTGATTTTTAAAAATAAAATAAATTCATATTTGTTCTGAAAGTGTTTTTACTTTGAATTGAAAAAATGACGTTTAAAAAACAATTTCTTAAATTTAAATAAAACTTTTTTCTGGGTGTAGATGGATACATTTTGAATTATGAAAATAATAGTAAGTTGAAAATTGCATTAAATTAAATATTGTGAACTTAATTTTAATATAATGTTTAATATAGGTATTTACATATATGCAAGTAGATATTTATTCTAACAAGGTTGCCTTGAATAATAAATGTTTCCGAAAAGTCGACTTGAAATCCAGGGCGGTGCACATTAGTCGCGAAATTAATGTACCGAACCCACATGAAGCATTGTATGTTAATAACGCTGCGTCTTCGATTTGACGCCTCGAATTAAATGTACCACTTTTGTTCGTAATGTGTCAGTAAAACTGGCGAAAGTATGAACCTTCTCTTTATGACGGACGACACTTATCCCGCCAGTGTACTTCAACTTTATAGTTATACTGCCCTTCGCCCATTTTACATATAATCGGCTCCTCGGAGACGGTGATTACCATGCAATGATTTTTTTAACACGAACCCTTCATCCAATCATTTCTCTCATCCCACCTTCCTTTTCGCTGTCATCAATTATTATCTTTATTTCTTAATATTTGAGTGGCCTCATGTGAAAGACGAACATCTGTCTCCAAAATCAAAACTGAGTTAGCAGCGAATTCTTATAAGATTTTTTTCGCTGTTTCAATTATGAAATCGGTTCCTATAAAAAAAAAAACAGATCTCCGTCTTTGATATGAGGCCACTTATTTCATTTTATCAAAAAACCTGGATGATGAACGAATTTCAGAAACCCAAGTTTACAATTTTCAAATAATTTTAAATCTTTCTCTGAAAAAAGAGACGCTTTCGACTGTGCCGGGATTCGAGCCCGGGTCTTTCGATTGCCGCTCGATGAGATTCCAACTCTACCATCAAAATTGTAAAATTTAGAATTTTTCCCAAATTATACCTTTCAATTTTGGGCGAAACGTGCCATAATGAGAATTTTTTCCAGCAAAATATTGAACTTTAGATAAACTATGTTTTGAATGCGAAAAATTTCCAGTCCTCTAGGAATAATAACCATTGCACCTCGATTTTCCCTAGGTTCTTAATATTTTCTAGAATTAACATTATAAAATAAAACATATATTGACATGAAAAGTTTCTCCGTGCACAGAAAAAGCCACGGTTCCTTTTTGTTAGAGCTCAATTTCGAAGCCAAAAAAGGGGTCCAATTGAACCACCAGCTTCTAAAATATTGGGAAATTTCATAAATATTTGGAATTTAAGAATTTGAATTTCCCAAAGAAACTTATTAACGTATAAACGAATGTTCGACTTCGATGATATGGATAGGAATGAATTCTAAAACTCTTATAAATGAAGTCTATGTTCATTGTATACTAATGTACATTTCAACTTATACGTGATCTGGGAATTGAAATGTATAAAGAATTACTTAACAGGAGGACACGCTTGGTGAACTTGTTTACTGAACGCGAGACTAAGCGTAAGACGACCTCTGCGGAAGTTTTGCTACCATGATTGAGTATTTTTCTCAAAGCAATATTCCCAGTATCCTAGAAATCTAGGATTTATTAAAATATAAAATTCTGATCGATATTAAAAGTATTGTTGAGGGAATCCGCCACCTTTAATTGGTATATTTTTGATTTTTTAAAATTTTCCAAAAATTGTATTTTTTTCATTCTCCATACTTTTCTGAGTATGTGTCAAAATTTTCAGGGCAATCTGATTTTTTTTTGTAAAAATAAACAAAATTAAAAGTTACTACGATTTACGAATAACGAGTTTTTAGCAAAAATTAGCTTTTTACAGAAAATAGTTCATTTATTTATTTACTAATGTTTCTGAATTATATGGAAAGTTATAAGAAAATTGCTGAAGAAGGAACCATGTATTTACTGCAACATATATTTGAATAAAATCTAAAGTATTAGACACAAGCCTTTGAAATTTTTATCACTTATTCTTTGTTATATTATCAATAATTTGGAATTTGAAAAGCACTATAGCTAAAAAAATAACTAAAAATTTTTTTTTTTATATTTTGGGATATTGTTATTTATTTTTTTATTTTATTTGTAACTTTTTTTATCAGTCATGTTACCTAATTTAACATAATCGAAAAGTTTCTACACATTATAAGGAACAAAACAAAAAACATAAGAAAAGAGTATATTGGAAGGTCTAAACTCAAAAAATATTAAAGGTGGCGGATCCCTTTAACTCAAATTATGATTAAATTTGGGATTAGTTTCTTCAATTTATAAAATGACGAACTATTTCCACAATTTCAATTTTAAGTACACTTTGAATCCATAGGAGCTGAAACGTTAATTAAAAGAGCTCTCCTGATTTAACAAGATCGTTACCCAGTCTGAAATTTAATTTACTTCCTGGAATAAAAAGAGCAAAAAATCGAATCGATTAATTATAATTTGAAATGGGAAGGATATTGCATTCCTGGTCCTTATCTCGAGTAGTGATAATTGGCCAGAACACGAAGATCGATCGGCAAGCGAATCGAATCCGTTGGCAGATCAAGAGTTTCCCAATAATGACTGTTTGCTTCGATCACCTCGATCATCGAACGACAGAAGAATCACCATCTTGGCTGGCAAAACACAACTGGTGCTTGGTAAACGACATGCATGGATTTCTGATTTGGGTCAATCGTGATCGTGACGTTAAATTCCAAAAGAGATTTCCTCTATCGAGTCGAGAGATACTACACATGCTTGTGAGTAAAAGTAAAATGTTGTTTTTATGGAAAAACTGGACCAATAAACGGGAATTTATATAGACAACCTGACGCCGTCCTGGGGACTGCCATAAGTTACGGGACACAGAGAGTCCAGTGTTCAGTCCCAGCTAATTGCATCATATGTCTTACTTTTTCTCTTTACTCTAACTATACAAAGTTATGAAGGTATGGACTCAAGAAGGAAAAATCTCACCAGTCAACTATTTTCGATGAATGTTTCATTTTTTTCGAATTTTAATCCATTTCAGAAACATTGTAAGGCTTCCACTAAGTTATGTAATTATTGTCATATCACAGGTCTACAAAATATGAGGTTGTGATTGTTATAGAAATATTAATAGTCATTTTCGAAGTAATTTTTGGCGTAGAAACCGAATCCGGGCTCAGAATTGCTCCATTACGTCAGGTTTTCGAGTAATCCTAACCTAAAAGTGCGAAAAATACGGTTTTTCGCTATATTTGAGCATCGATAACTTCGCGAATTTTTGTTATTTTTTAAACATGAGAAAACCATAAAAAAGAGACACTTTTCAGCTTTCCATTTCACTATTTACATGTATTATTTTAATTTTTCTAACCGGTGATATCGCCGATTGTAAAATAAAAATTGCAGGTTTCGCAATCACCGATATATGGCGGGAAAAAATGATAGGATCCTATCATTTTTTCCGGCTATATATCGGTCATTGCGAAACCTGCAATTTTTTTTTTTTGCAAAAATGATAGGATCCTATCATTTTTTCCCGCCATATATCGGTGATTGCGAAACCCGCAATTTTCTTTTTACAATCGGCGATATCTCCGGTTAGAAAAATTAAAATAATACATGTAAATAGTGAAATGGAAAGCCGAAAAGTGGCTCTTTTTGATGGTTTTCTCATATTTAAAAAATAATAAAAATTCGCGAAGTTATCCATGCTCAAATATAGCGAAAAACCGTGTTTTGCGCACTTTTAGGTTAGGATTACTCGAAAACCTGACGTGGTGGAGCAATTCTAAGCCCGGACTCGGTTTCTACGCCAAAAATTACTTCGGAAATGTACCTCAGCTACTCCATAATAAAACCATGTAGGCCTGTGATAATCAATGATATCTCAAAATTGTTACATTGAAAATTTGAACTATACTATCAGGTGTACAAATAAGTTTCCGCAGTTTGACAAAAGTTGGCGTCACCAGTAAGTTTTGGTTGAAATTGACAGATGTAAAACGTCGCTGTCGTAAGGTTGGACATCTGTGAAAAACATAACCTTGAAATATTAGTGAATTTTTATCAGTATAATATACTATTTTGTGTGCGAAAATGTCGAGTTTTGAGCTGAATAAGCGTCATTTGCGGGAACTTTTGATTTACTTCTTCAATTTGAAGAAATCTGCAGCTGAGGCGCATCGATTGCTTGTAGAAACATCCCTGACGAAAGTATCGGATAGGAATTCAATCCAAGCCAATCAGAACTATTCCGATTCATTCCGATATCTGTATCCGAGCCAATGCGAATCATTCCGAACCAGTCTGAAAAAAGTTTTGTATCTCGTTTGATAAAAAACGGTAAAAAATCGATCCGACCTAATCCGATTTAATTCGAGGCACCAACCCGAAACCAAGTTTTCAATCCGAATCAATCCGAATGAATCCGAGGTCGGGATGATTTGGATTAATTCTGATAGAAAATTCGGTTTCGATCAATCCGAGTTCGGATTGATTAGGATTGAAAAATTGGTTTTGTATTGGTTCGAATTCATTTGGATAGTTTCCTCGGATTAAATCGAATTAGTTTGGATCGATTTTTTACCGTTTTTCATCAAACAAGTTACAAAACGTTTTTCGGATTGGTTCGGAATGATTCGCATTGGCTCGGATACAGATATCGGAATGAATCGGAATAGTTCGGATTGGCTCGAAATGAATTCCTATCCGGTACTTTTGCCAGGGAAATCAAGATTTTTTTTAAATCTGCAAATGGAAGTTTACTCTATAACCGCACAATATGATTGAAATATCAAAAGGTAATTCCATTTTGCAGTATTAATTCTTTATGATTGTTTAACACGTTTAACAAGCCAAAATAACAAAATTCTCATAAATTCTAAAATAATTTATCTGTCAGTTATATTTTTGGTAATATTCTGATTTTCGTTGCCGTTTTCAAAGTAATACAACCTACTCAGAATTCTAGATCAATCGGATCACGTGACTAAATTATATATTTATTCCTTCATGTAAGATAACTTTTTTAATTTACAAAGTTTTACAAAATTTGGAAAAAAACTCGAAAACTTACCAACAATTAAAGTTAAATGTAAAAATGTTTGCAGAATTTTCATTAAAATGAAGTTATCAAACGTTCTTTATCGTCTTCTATTGTATTTTAAAAAATTTCAGAAACATATTTAATGAAAGAAAAAAGTTATCTTATACGAATGTTTACAGGAATTTGGTCACGTAATCTCGTTGATCCATAGCCTTAAGAAAAAATCACTTCAGTTGTATAAATGTTCAGAACTTAAAGTACAACTAATTTTTGATAGACCATAATTAAAAATATTTTTAAATTATCATCTTGAAAATCCAATAATTTCCTGTTAATTGAGGGAAAAAATCGATCACCCAAACGGAATAAGTTTAACGAGAATCAGTTTAATTATAAAAAACGTAGCTACAACAATCGAATACCATTAAAGACTTTTATAAATGCTTATTGGAGAACTATACAAATGAGAAAGATTCACATATTGATCGGGTCAGCTTTAATTGGCTGTATCTTCATATTACGGACATTCGGGTCGAAATTTATGATCGTAGAATGTCCGCGTATATATATAAAGAAGAAAATAACGACCAAGAACGACCAACTTCCTTGCTTATATTCATTGATTCAATCTTAAATTTAATGTTCGATGAAAGTGATATATTCAATTTTGCTTAGTTTGATAAGGTATAAAAAATCATAGAAAAGAACAGTAATATCAGATCACATTACTAGAGGATCTGGGTAAAAAAATGGGTACAGAAAGTTGAATGATTGGCTCGACTTTCATACAATGCTGCATTAGATTCTGAACCCAACCAATGCGATTTCTTTACTGATGATCCGCAGTGAAAGTAAAATTAATAATGATTCATTTATCGCCCATTATGACAGTAGGGAATTAATCTATAACCTAATATTAAGAATACTATATTGGAAAGTCTTAATTAAGCGTTTTTTAAAATGCATTTTTACATTAAAATAGACATTAATTTATCAAATATATTCATAAAATGCAATGTCTTTAAATATTACCATATAAATTAATAAATTATGAAATTCTGCTACTTTTTCATTTTAAATAAAGATTATAAATATTATGATAAACATGAATCCGACTTTCTTCTAATCGCAATAAATTTTCATTTATGCGAATTATACGTCGAAACATGAAGTTGATTTGGACGTTTAAAAGATACACAAATTAATCGAGCAATACGTTACCTAATTGGCCATCTTGGGAAATTATAACGTTTTGGTCTGATTACTTTATGCGCCCAATTATTTCGAGTACGCGAGCGGCCATACGAAATTCACTAATTGCAGTATGCTTGCTTCGCATGTGTCGTATTTTTTCACTGAGAATGTCGTCGTACATTCACGCGTTTCGAATAATCACGAAAATCGACTGTTATCCTGCTAATTAATGGACCGATTTAAGTACTCGTTTTTTTAACTCTATCTTCCTACTTCAAAATATCATTCAAAAGAAGCCTGTTCAAGATTAAATATTCATTTTGTAATCGGTATCTTACCTAGTATTTATTTTTTTACAAAATCGCATTTAATGTACTTCATTTGATTTTCCTTGGGATAAAACTTCTTTTGCCAAAAATCTATTTTTTCTATAAATTTATTTTTGAAATTTAAAATAACTTAAATTTCATAAAATTTAATATTAATGGAAACAAGAGCTGGCAACTTTTTTATTTTAGTTAAAACTTAATGTGTAAAAAATTAATAAAGAGAGTCATTAAAATTTGTCTTCTTAATTAAAATTTTTATTTCATTAAGAGCGGACCAATTAATATTGATTGCTTAGAACGTTTCACCATGTGAGTAGAGAAGCCTGTGGTGAGAAAATATTTTGCGAAGTAGGTTTAGGACTTCGGAACCCAAAATCGCATTTAAACATGTTAGACTCTGTGGCTACTGGAAAGTCTGGTATATCTAATAATTCTAATTTCCAAGAATCAATACAAATCTTCGAAAGTTGACACGTGAAAGTCGTAAAGAATAAATTATGTTAATCAAAGCACCAATCAACTATAAAAGCTTTTACATATTTTTCAAATTAAATTAAATAGTCGTGTACCTATCAAGCTGTTACACTTTGAATCTACTGTCATACACAAATTTGATACTTCTCTCATCTTTTGATTTGTCTTCAGAATTGTTAAATTTTTCCATTTCCACTCTCTAAATTTGAATCAGTCAAATTTTCACTGATTGAATCAATGATTTGCCTTTTCACTGAATCATCAGTGGAAACAATATTTTTCACTGTTAAATCAGTTAATTTTCACTGTTTAATTAGTGAAAACAATATTTTCCACTGTTAAATCAGTTACTTTCCACTGAAGTAATCAGTGAAATTTGACTGATTCGCAGTAATCTCTTTTTATCTATTTGAATCAGTCAAATTTCACTGATAATCAGTAGATTTTGACTGATTCAGATTTCGAGAGCAGGTATCAGTAAATTCAAATTTAAAAAGCTATATTCTAGAAATTTTTCAATGTACCTGTTTCGGGAAGATCCACGAAATGGTGGTGGCAAAATATTCCCAGTGATATTATTGTTGATGTGTGCATTTCGGATGCTGCGCTGATCCGCGGAAGTCCGGGGTAACCTAGGACTTCCGGCAAAGGCAAAGCTCAGCAAACAAGCGGTTAGTACCGCTCTTTTCATCTTGACGAATCTTCAATTCCCTCAACAAATTTAAATCACTCTTATGCCACGAAGCACTTAAATACCACTTTTAATTATAAAACTCCAACTTGTCCTCGTACCAAAAACTGTTCTTTTTACTGAACTTCCTTTTTAAATGAAATTTTACCAACTTAAGTGTTTCCGAGATTCACACTATACATTTCCCTTCAGCACGTGTTGATGATCAATATCCTTATACACTGTTACAAAATGAATAAAAAAACACGTTAAGTCACTTTAAGTCCGGAAAGAATCCAGATTCTTTGAATTTTATCCGGACAAGGAAGTTTAATCCTCTGGATCACCAACAGCATATAAAAAAAGGATTGGAACTTAAAGCATTCGAAAATAGTAGTCAGAGAAAGCTAATTAGAGAGAAAATATAGGAAATAAAAATAATAAAATAACTTAAAATTTTTATGATAATTTATCTATTCAAAGTTAAATAACTGCAATAAAAAAATGAAAAAACTCGATTTTAGTTTTAAAAATCTGTAAATATGGAATAAATATTAGATCCTTTTTTTGCAGAATCAAGGATTTTTGCTTCTACCCCCGAGTCCAAAAATGAACACTTGAAAAAGTTTAAGAAAGTTCCAATCACTCTCTATTACCGTTAGGATCGGAAACTTTTACGGATTGATGAAAAATGAAAAAACTCAAAACTGTAAATTTAAACCGTTTCGAGTAGCTCGTCAAGCGTGATCCGTCCGTAGAGTCAGCGGTTTGCAAAGTGTCTGTTCGTCCTGTCGTTTCTCGGTTTCGCGTGGCCTCTCGTCGGCGGTCTAACGTGGGGTTACCCCCGTTGTAAACTCCGTTTCCAGGTAACCAGAACCGCGGGCACGCGTTCTCAGTCAACCTAAGACTTACTTTCACATAAGACGGTGCCCGCCCTCGATATGGTGGGGCGACGTAATTGCATTTCGACTATTCATATTATCTATCATTTAAAGTGTCACGAAGTTCATAGTTTAGATATAAATGAAGAAATGCCATCAATCCGATCTACCTCTTTATTTAAAAAAGAATTAAAATTCCTCTAGCTTTCGACCCTCAATTTGAGTCCTTTTCAAGATCTTTTCAAGAGCTGTCAAATAATCAAATAAAATCTAAAATTATTTAAACATTCATCACAATGAAAAGTAAATACGAAATATTTTTAACAATAAAAGCAGAACTTACATAAAAAAGTCAGTAGATACATCATGTCCAAAACACTAATTTTTCATAAAATGTCGATAAATAGAATTGATAAAAATTAACTAAAATTAAAAACTACGTATAACGACCAGCACATATCATGGTCGAAGTCAAGCGGACACTAACTTACAACTAAACAAATACAATCGAGGTTGAGAAACAGAGAGGTCGAAGAACAACAAATAAGATGGCAATATCGAGAATAAAAGTTTAAAAATAAATTAAATCAAATTATTTCAGTTTCACCAATTTTTTAAATAAGGAATCATATAACGGATTCAAACCTTCAGTGTCCTGTCTTTTATTTATATTGGAAGGGTTAGTTTTTATGTGGATCATTTCGGAAATTAACCTTTTTTTCCAATTAGGTTCATTATCCAGGATTTTCACATCATTCCACCTAAAATCATGGTTTTTCCCCAACCGATGCTCAGAGACTACACTAATTTGTTGAGAACGATGTGAAATGTTATTAAAATGTTCCCTAATTCTCGAAGAAATCTTGCGTTTAGTTTGACCCACATAAACAGCTGGACAATTGTCACATTCAATTTTATAGACCAAATTTATCCTATCATCTTTTGGAAGAATATCTTTCCCTTTAATAATCAGTTTAGAATTCTTTTGATTTTTAACAGAATAGACAACTTTAATGTTATGTTTAGAACAAATTTAGAGGAATTTTAAAATCTAGAGGAATTTTAATTTTTTTTTAAATAAAGAGGTAGATCGGATTGATGGCATTTCTTCATTTATATCAAATCTTAAGCGATCATTATTTATACTATTTCATAGTTTAGAATTCAGAATCTGGAAAAACTGCAGTCTTAGAGGTTGATTTCAATTTTTATTGGTCTTATTTACTTCAGTTGTAAAACTACACTGCTGTGCAATAGTCGCCGGGCACTTGTTTTTAACTATTCACATAAAAGCTTCTAATTTATAAAATACCTATTAATGAATTTGTTCCTTTATCTCGTTTATCGGAGCCGAAAAAGTAAGGACAAGTTCGTTAACCAGCCACATCCGACAAAAATTGTCAAAGTAGGAGCATTTTTTGTGTTTTTAAAAAAAGCTTGATGAAAATATCAAAAATTCCAATACGGGTTTCTGATAGTTCTCATAAATCTCTACTAATTATCTAAATAATATTTTTGGATTTAACTAAAATTAGGAAAGTTACAGTATGTTAATTAAAACTAGAAAAAAGTCAATATATAAATTCCATTTTCCAGTTAAATTTTACAAAATACGAAGAAAAATTATGATACAAAATTGTTTACTACATAAAGATCCACAAATTTGAACCGAAACATTTTTTCATAAGATGTATATTTTTCTTTTTAATTTAAAAAAAATACTACTGAAAATTCAAAATTCAATTTTTTAACAATAATATAAGAAATACGAAAATAACGTAAGTTTGCAAAATTGTTCATTTCAATAAGATCTACAAATTCCGTCTGACAAAGTTTCTGTTAAAACGTATATTTTTCAATTTAATTTCATAAAATACGATTTGAATTAAAAAATTCCATTATTTAAACAAAATATGTGACACACGAAAAAAACGTTGAAATGGAAAATTATTTACATAAATGAGGTCTACAAATTCTCAATAGAACATTTCTTGACAAGATGTATATTTTATGTTTTAGTTTTAAAAAACACTATTGAAAATCAAAAATGACATTTTTAATCAAAATATGTGGGATACAAAATAAGCGTTAAAATAAAAAATCGTTTGCTTAAAAACAGTCTACGAATTTTTTTCCTTTTTGAGATATTTGGAAGAAGATAAATTTTTTTTAATCATGTAAATTATTAGAAAGTTACAGAAATGCATACAGAAAATCGAGCGCGAAGCGCGAGTCTCACGATGAAAATGCACTGAGAAAAATATATCTTAGTTTCTTCTTTTTTTAGGCGGAATTCTCCTATAATTTATAGCATTTTAACCCCAGAAAATCTTTATAGAACATTTTTATATTTTTTATCGGACTTTACTTACCATAGGAAATTGTGCTATAAAATAGGGGGCATTTTCCGAAAAAACATCATATAATTTCCTACTCAAATGTCTAATTAGTACTTTTTCAAAACAGTAAAATATCACTGTTTTGATTCCGGAATTTTTACTGTTTTTTATCAGAATTTTTCCCGTGATTAGAACACTAAAAAGTTCATATAAATTTGTCAGAATTTTTCCTCTTTTTTATCGGACTTTTTCCTTTTTTTATCGGACTTTTTCGACGCAAAAAAAAGCAAAAATTTATTTTCCCTTTTGTCGATCCTTTTCTCCTTCTTCCCTCTTCTCTTTACAACGTGTCTACCTTCATTTTTCTACTTATCATTGACAACCTGTGTGAAAGGAGAAATTATTCAGATTTTTATTATCATGCACAATTATGAAACAATGTTAGTAATTATATTAGGAAACTTGAACATTTATGTAGTAAGCTGAAGAAATCTGAAAATAATTCTGCTCCAAGCTGGGTTCGAACTCGCGCTCTCGTGGTCCGTAGGCTAGAACGTAGACCGCTAACCTGTGAAACCATTCCAACGGCATTTCGATTATTAGTTACATGACCCACAGCCTGAGATGCTCCATTTTCTTACGAGTTTTACTTCGAAAAACCCTACTGTTGTTGGTGAAATCGTTTCCCAACCGTAAAAAAACAAATTTGTTTTTCTAAATGTAGATTCTACATAGGGATATACAGATGGTCCTTAGTAATTAAAAACTTTAAAAACCACTTTTTAAAACTAAAAATGTTATAAAATTAGTGACTTTTTATGAAGTCAACTTTATGAAAATTTTTATAAAAATTGTCTTTATGAAATGCGTTTTTTTTATAAAAATACAAAACTTTATTAAATCACTGACTTTTATAAAGTTTTGTCTTTTTATAAAGGTACGATTCTTTATAAAAATTCTCAACTTTGTAAAATTTTCATATAGTTTTTTTATAAAGTGAACATTATAAAAAAATGTATACATTATGAGTATTAATAATGTAATTTTATGAAAACTGCTCTCTAAATCTGAATCAGTCAAATTTTCACTGTTTAATTAGTGAAAACAGTATTTTCCACTGTTAAATCAGTTACTTTTCACTGAAGTGATTAGTGAAATATGACTGATTCGCCTCTTTTTAGCTATTTGAATCAGTCCAATTTCACTGATAATCAGTAGATTTTGACTGATTCATATTTAGAGAGTGAATAAATGTACCAATTTTGTATATAGTAAACCTTATGAAAGTTTTATAAATTCTTCTAAATAAACTTATATGTATGCGAAGAACATAAGACTGAGCGGGAAGCGGGACGATTAAATCGCGCGTCCCAAGTGCGCTCAAACTTGCGCAAAACGCGCCCCATGAGGATGTGCCTGCGAGGCGGGCAGATTTTTTATATTTATTCAATTGAACTGACATTTTAAATTGAGGCTCCGGATCGAATAAGGGAAAAATTCAGCTTTTTGACTCGAGCGCAGTTCCATGTTGTTTGTTTTAAAAAAATTCGCTTAAAACTTTCATTCACATAGTAATTCTATGAATATAATCGAAATGTGATTGAAACAATTTCCGGAGTCTCACTTGAGGTAATTCATTTATTTTTATTGATTCATTCAATTAATTCATAGGTCCAACAGCTAAAGACCAATAATAGGATTACCATATCAATTTAAAAGATTTTAGTTTAATTGAAAAGTATATGAGCTAATTAATAAGCCATAAATTATGTGAATCTTAGGTTGATATATGACAAATGTAGTTTTTTTCATATAAAAAGAAGCTTAATGAATAAGTTAAAGATAATAATTTCTGCCTCTAAATTAAAACTGAATAAGTTAAGTATTGCGCACATTCACAAAAACAGGTGATTGTACGTATATGTTAAAGTAAAAGTGGACAATGAATAATTCCGAGGTCTATTTCAAGTAGAAATTAAGAGAATACTAGAAAAGAATCGCTTCTTCTCGAATAATTAAAGGGGTTTCTTAGTTCACCCTTGATCAGGGTAAGATTTAGTTTTCTTCCATACCAAAAACTTTAAAAACTTTATTTGTAAAATTCATTTGAATTAATGCTTTTTTTGTAGGGAGTCCAAATAGGTTAGTGTAAATAAGCTTCTTCAGTGAATTCAAGTCACTGATTGCAAATCAGTGAGAATTTTACTGGTTCAGATTTAAAGAGGAATTATAAGTAATCTTACAAAGTTCCTACCTAATTGAAAAATTCTTCTCTCTAAACCTGAATCAGTGAAATAGTCACTGATTATATCAGTGATAATATATCAACTGATGAATCAGTGCTCTGGTTTGATTTCACTGAGGAATCAGTGAACGCGCCATGTGAACAGAACTTTTGAATTTGCGAATTCAAAAGTTTCATCTAGACGTTACAAAATATAATTATACACAATAATAATTACAATATATAATAATAATTACGT
The DNA here is from genome assembly GCA_030998225.1 of Diplolepis rosae. Lineage (NCBI taxonomy): Eukaryota > Metazoa > Arthropoda > Insecta > Hymenoptera > Diplolepididae > Diplolepis > Diplolepis rosae. The sequence goes on from JAPYXD010000698.1 coordinate 3,528,707, forward strand.
AATTTATTTTCAAGTTGCTTAACTTAAAATAAACGAGTTTATCGATCATTAAAATATATTGCTGGTTTTATTATTCCCACTTGAACATTTCACTGATTCAATAAGTGAATTCAATCTATTTCACTGATTCATCAGTCGAATTTCACTGATTCTCAGTGAAAGACTTATAACTGCTGCCATCAGTGAATAGTCACTGCGAATCAGTGGCCGTTCACTGATTCAGGTTTAGATAGTTGAAAATGTAAAAAAAAAAATGACTGGAGTTTTAGAGTGTACTGATCACACATATAATTCTGTGGCTGTCGAAAATATTGCATACAAAATTATTTTAATTTCATAATATTTAATAGCGACATTGGATTAATCTGACGATCAAAATCCCGAAAATAATGTTTGGACACTAAGGTTCCTTTTCTTAAAAAAGTACGTTTTTTGTTTCATAACTGGAGCGAAAATATATAAGAATTAAAATTTTACCATGATTGAGGTACGGACGATATAGCCATCTTCGTGCTAAATATGCTACCAAATCTAAAACCCGATAGATTAAGCAATTTTTGAGAAATCAACAGCGCCAGCAAGATTATTTCTTTCATGAGCATATCGATGTAGGAATAATTAAATATATATGTATTTTAATACAATAAAAATCCTCTAGGTACTTAACGACTTGAAATAAAAACCTCCGGAACACGAAAGGGTAGTAAGAGAATTGTGTGATACTATAATATTGTATACCATTCTATGGTCTTTTTACATATAGGAAGAATAAACATACTCAAGAACAGGTACATGTGCATTGTGCACACCATAAAGCGCATAATTCACCCAAGCACTATCGTAGCCACGTATGTTGCAACGCACTCACGCCTTATACTTTTATATTTCATTATACTACTTGTGACCATTCCTTTTTTTTACGTTAGCCTCTTACTTTTCTTAGACTACATAGACATAGGTGGCAGAAATCGTAATAGTAAAATGTGTCTATCTACATTGTTTAGTGCCCAGTTACACATCCCTCATTGTGCTCTCGATTATGTCAATGGCAATACAACCAAATTGTTTATCGCATAATTTCCTCGTTTCTGACCAACCAACGTCCGGTTGTGTGTAACGAAACGATGGGAAGTGACAACAATGCTAAGATACCTGTCTGGATATGGCTAAAATCGTAAAGCCGACAGGATAATTGTACTTTATCGCAAGCCGAAGAATAGTCGGTGGATAAATCTCCCAGAGGAACAAGGAAATGGAACGTCGAGAAGAAAGAAGGAATCTCTGATATGAGAGTTGGAATGGAACACTCCAAAGAAAAGATACTTCTCTTTCTTTTATGATGACCTCCTGGAGGATTTCGCATTTTTTAGCAGATACGAGCAATGCTCAATTGTACGTTCACATCAATCGTGCGGTGCGGAGATTTCAATGCGTGGATATTATTTGAAGGCGATTTGTCATCAATTCGCACGCATAGTACCCTTGTCTACAAATAATGTGCGATGGTTTAGAAACATTTTAAATTTATTTGATCCTGGTCGTATTTAAGTAGTCTTTTTTCATTAATTTTGAATAATGCAAGTTATCTCTCACGAACATCAATAAAGGTTAATTATTTATAAGTATTTTTAGATAGAGAAAGATATGTGAAACGCAGATGTTGTCAATGAATACTGAATTCCATTATTCATTGTAAATTTGCGTCACACTCTTTTCTGTTTATTGGGGAATCAGTTGGAAAAAACTAAACGTGAATTTTTTTACATAAATTCCAGTGATCAACCCCGCTTTCCTTATCTCCATTTTTACAAATACAATATTACAATAATACAAATTTTACAATATCACAAAGCTACAAATCCTTTGAGAACTGCAAGTCTCATCAGATCAAAATTGATAATATATAGTGATTTTTGAAACTTTTGTCAAAAATGGCTGGCTATGGAACTTGTTCTTTTATTTGTCTCTAATAAAGTGTATCGAAGCGCGCTAAAATCTGATAATCCTTTCGAGAGTTATCGTGCCCTTAAACGACGACGATACAGACAGAAAGGATTTAAAAAACTCTTTATTCGGATTTAGGGGATCATGAAACGTGGACATTGGTTTAAAAAAGTGGATATCAAATTTCACACAAATCTAATACCTTTTCGTATGATATGAGAATGTAAAAACTACTGATTGAAAGTAAGACAGTTAAAATTAGAGAATTCCAATAATCTATTTGAAATCATGAAACTACTTATTACGATTTTTGTACCTCAATATAAAATCTATAATTTTACAGTAAGGTTATAATATTTCCTTGAAGTATATACACTCCTTATATCTTTATTACGAGGAAGGTGAGAAGAAAGCTTAGTCATTGAAGAAAATAGTGACCATGACCTCCGCGATTCAAGATAGCTTTGAAAAGGTTGACTCTTCTGATCATTCAATCGTTTTCTTCGTCGATTATTACCTGAACCTGTCATGACCTTTGATGGTAGCTCCAGGTGCATTCGACGAGACAGGTAAATGATTCTCCTGGGTAGACTACAATAACATCGACTGGAGTTAAAGGTAATTGAAAAGTCAATAACCCTGAAAGATACGTGCAGTACAGAAGTTTGTACCAATCTCAAAGAGAAAAAAATCATTTTTGATCGCAATAATGTACTGGTGATAAAACTACTTTTAAGTAAAAAATGATTAATGTTTGGTAAAATTAATTACGAAAGCAAATTATCACTGACTATCAATTCATATTTAGATTGAAAAGAAACATTCTGACAAAACTAAGAAATGGCCAACTCGGAATTAACTCCTCGTCGACACTGATACTCAGACGCCGGAAAGGTCTACAAGACCCTAAGCACTAAGTCTATTTAAAGTCCCGATATTTTGACGATGAAGATTAACCAACAGCGGGTTTTTTTTCAACAAGCGGATCATGGAGTGCATTTTATTGCTCGTTGCGGGGCAAACAAATCCATTTTTTGATCCTCCAGTAGAAAAAATCGTGTGCAAGACGGGAAAAAAATAGTATATTGTGCAACCCGAAACCCATCAAAACCTTTTCGGACAAACCATAGATCTCTCACGATAGACCCAAGTTGGCATACTTGAAAAGGTGGCCACTGACCTATAATCGACTGTCCTGGTCTTTGTGTACAGTACATCAACCACTAGCAGGTCTTAGTTTTTTCAAAAAGCTCCTACCTTTCACCCGAAACCCTTCAAAACCTTCTCGGACCAACTATAAGTCTCTCACGATAGCCCCAAGTCGGCATACTTGAAAAGGTGGCCCCTGACCTGCAATCGACTGTCCTGGTCTATGTGTACAGTACATCAACCTCTAGTGGGTCTTAATTTTTTCGCAAAGCTACTACCTTTCACCCTTAACCCTTCAGAACCTTCTCGGACCAACATTAAATCTCTCACGATAGCCCCAAGTCGGCATACTTGAAAAGTGGCCTCTGACCTGCAATCGACTGTCCTGGTCTATGTGTACAATACATCAACCTCTAGTGGGTCTTAATTTTTTCGCAAAGCTACTACCTTTCACCCTAAACCGTTCAGAACCTTCTCGGACCAACATTAAATCTCTCAAGATAGCCCCAAGTTGGCATACTTGAAAAGGTGGCCCCTGACCTGCAATCAACTGTCCTGATCTATGTGTACCGTATATCAACCTCTAGTGGGTCTTAATTTTTTCGCAAAGCTACTAACTTTCACCCTAAACCCTTCAGAACCTTCTCGGACCAACATTAAATCTCTCACGATAGCCCCAAGTCGACATACTTGAAAAGGTGGCCTCTGACCTGCAATCGACTGTCCTGGTCTATGTGTACAGTACATCAACCTCTAGTGAGTCTTAATTTTTTCGCAAAGCTCCTACCTTTCACCCGAAACCCTTCAAAACCTTCTCGGACCAATTATAAGGCTCTCACGATAGCCCCAAGTTGGCATACTTGAAAAGGTCTCCTCTGACATACAATCGGCTGTACTAGTCTATGTGTACCGTACATCAACCACTAATGGGTCTGGAATTTTTCGCAAACCGAAACCCTTTACAACCTCCTCGGACCAACCATAGACCTTTCACGTTCGCCTCAAGCAGCCTCAAGACTGTGTACTGGGACAGGTGGACCCTTGCCTATAACCGACTGTCCTGGGCTATATTAGCCATGTCCCATCCTTTCATCAGCATTAATACTCTGACACCAGACATATTTACAACTCTCCAAGCTTAACCGTAAACCTACTAGGTCCGCTCAAAATATTAATGCTAGAGAAAAAATAATCTTAGGTAATTGATTCTATATCACTTATGCCAGGCGATTTTCTTTTAAGCCATTTAAAAATTTAGATTTCTAATTTTTTACAGGGTGATCCTTACAATTTCATCATTAACTTAAATCTTCAAATTCGAAGCATGTTATGCTCTATATACAACTTGACGGAATGGTGTTTAAAACTTTTTATTGTAAAAGAGTATATGGGAAAAATGATTCGAATTTCTATATATTTGTGCAAAAGTGCGACTATCAGAAAGGCAGATTATAAATTAATTTTCGATGACTTTGCTTAATTAGCAGTGCGGATCCAATACACCTATAAGAATTCCAGAGCCAATTTAATTGGATGTAAAGGAAGATAACGTTTCGTAGCTCAAGAAAAAAAGACGCCTAGTGTATGATTTCTATGAGATTTACGCATGATGAATCAATTATTCAATTAACTATCAATCTGCATCTCAACAAAAAAAGTGTAATGATTAAAGAAAGAATCATGAAAATTTCAAAATATTTTCTTGTCTTGAAATTATACCCTAAGTTATATTAACGATAAACTACTCGCAAATAAACCCGGAGTTTGCAATAATTTAGAAAAAGAGATCGAGTAAAAATTCCCAATGTGTCCTCAATATATTATTGCCAAAATGCTTATTAAAAATCTAGGCGTATTGGAGAAAGTCAGACTGGAATTCAGGTAAGTATACAGAACCATTTATGATTCCTTGAATAAGATAAAAAAAAATAGATAACTGATATCGTGAAATCTAATTAAAACAGGTGCCTCATAAAAGGAATAAGACACATTTTCAAAATATAAAATTGAGTAGAAAACTGCTCATTCAACACGCAGTCTTAAAAGTACATATCGGAAATCGATTGTTTCGATTAAATTTTTCAAAACGGAATTTTTCGACTCATGATTGTCACTATTTTTGCCCACAAAAATTTCTTGACTTTTACAGGTTGCCTACAGGTTTGGAATTTTCATTTTTCCAGATTTGATATATTTTATTATCTATATTTATTAGGATATTATAAAATAAATTTATTTTTATTGAGAAACAAAATTTTAATGTAAATATCATCATAATTAAAATTTTAAATACTATAATGCAGAACAATTTTGTGAATTTTTAAACGGTATTTTTTAACAGAAAAGAAAATGTAACCAATATAATTTTACTAACTTTACATTATCCAAGACATTAAAATTAATCTTCGACATTTCTCTAACTTTCCCAAATAAAATTAAATTCCCTGACTTTTTCAGAAAAAGTAGCAACCCTGCTATTCAACAAAATTCACAAAAAATACAAGTGTATAATAATTAACGATTTATCTCTCCTTAGTCAACAATATTAAGATAATACATTACTTAGTTCATTGTACATATACAAAATAACGTTGATTTCTTTCACATTTATAGAAAATTATGTGATTATGAACTGTGATTATGCTCGCAAGTACTTCTCAATAATATGGTCTTCGTGGGTTGTTCTGTAATAATACAAATTTAGAGAAATAAACCCTCTTGAATTTTTTATTTCATAATAATTGGATTAATTTTCGACTTACGAGCGGATTTGGCCTAAATCTGTAAGCAAGCATCATTCGTTTTCTGTAAGCGTCAAATTCATCATCATCTCTTGATATTCCATCTGGCCTTTCTGATCCTAGACCGGCGCTATCGAGCCTATTCGTGGCTCTGTAAATAACGTATTATAAATAGCGTTTTACAATTATTATAAATGTTCATTTTATAGATTTAAACTTACTTATTTACAGGCTCAACACGACCACTGCCTTCGCTTCCCAGACCTTGGCCTTCACTCCATCCAAGTTTTTGCAACATTTGAAAACCTGGTGAACAAAAAATGGTAGATTTATGAAATATATATAAATAAATTGAAAATCAGACATACCACATCAAATAAAATAATTAATACATTACCTATATTATCTTCTTTCAACTTAAATTCTTTATAATCACTAAGATCAGGTTCTTTTCCTTCTTTGACTGCATTGTACTGTTCCATAAACCTTTTTAATTCATCCGGGGGTAAAAAGTCACCAATATGGTGTTTCCCTTCGGCCTGAGCTGTTAATTCTTCGGCCCACATTTGTGTAGCCTCCATTTCCGCTGAGCGGATTTTATGTTCCCAAGTTCCTCCTTCTGTTTCTTCATCACTGTCGTATTCATACTTATGTTTACCTTGAGCTTCTAATCGTTTCACTTGCTCCCGCTTTTTCAAAAGATTTTGGTATAAAAGGTTTATCTAAAACACAAAAATTGTAATATTTCAATTAATTAAAAAGGTCTCTTTTATATTACAAATTGAGAAATAATTAAAAATATTTCAAATTACCTTATAGTGATCTTCAGCTTTTTTCCACTGCTCCTCACTGAGGTCCAAAGTTCCAAAAGTTTGCTTTGCATATTGAATTAAGGCTGGATCACTTCTCGAGATTTTTGTTAACATTGGATTCTTTCCTTTGGCTTGTGGTGCTGTTGTAGACGGAATTACCACCGGATTTTGTCCAATTTGATTCGGTACAGCAACTCCAGGTTGCGAAACTGGACCTGGAATTGGAGTCACTCCAGGTAAAGGAACATTATTATCTGGATCGCCCCATCGACTGCGTTTTTTTCTTTTTCGTTCCTCTTTACTTTCCTCTTTAGAACGATCTACGAAATAGGATACTGATTAGAAAAAGCTCTATTACAAAAATGTATTGATAACAATGTATTATAAGATATATTAGTTACCGAGGTGAGATGAATTTCTATGAGATTTTTCACCATCGTCATTATCACTGAGAGCTTCTTCTGGACAATAAAGTTCTGCTCCACTGCTATTCTTGCTATCTTTTTCAGCTCGGATTTTTGCCACCAATCCCCTGTACTGCAGATACGCTGCACTTTGCTTTTGGTGCAGAAACCTTGATTAAAACAATACTTAAAACGCTGCCATGTAAGATATATTCCTAAATATAGTTCCACTCTCACGCTCACAAAAATTAAGAAAAAATTTTAATTTGTCTTTTGAAAACAACTACTATCACACGCCAAGTTATAAGTTAACAAAAGTCGTTACAAATTTTAAAATGAAAGTAAATAAAAAAACAATTCATGCGAAAATTAATAAAAAATCCGTTAAATTTTCATAGAAACAATTCGATATCAGTCATTTGTAAATAATTATTCAACTTTCTTTGAAAAAAATGTAATTAATTTTTTTAGTCTAAACAAATATTTTCTTCCATTTTTCCTTAACTCCATTCCTTTAGTTTAAAAAATTTATCCAAGTAGCTAAGAATTAATAAAATGAGCATTGAAATATCAAAAAATTATTTATAGCATACAAAAATATTTTTTTATATTAAAATTAATTAAAATTATTTATAGCATACAAAAATATTTTTTTATATCAACGTCGATAAGTTATTTGAAAAATTATAAAAATCATTGTATATGTAATTGATCTTAGAATGGATGATGATAAAAGTGTAAAATAGGAATTTTTCATGAAATGAAACTTTTGTTGAAATACTTTAAGCAGTGAATAATATTTAAAAAGTAATAACCTAATGACGAATGTTTATAATTGAAATAAATAAACATCATTAAATTGTCTATTATTCTGCATTTCAACGAAGTTGCTTTTACAAAAATAAATCTACATGGGTAATTTTGTTTATTTATGTTTATTTAGCAACTTGAAAAATATCAAATACAAAGAAGTAATTTGAAATTTTATGTTAAGGGTTACACTTTCATCGGCGAAAGCTCTTCTGAGAAGCCGTTTATTGTGTTATAGGAAAATGTCGTTTATGGACAATCGACCACTTATTCTTTAAATCACAGAGGGCAATCGAGTATTTTTATAAATGATGTTTTCTAATTAATTTTAAAAAATTTTTTAAATAAATTAAAATTTCTTGTATACATAGCAAAAAAACTTAGAACATTCAAAATTTTAACTAGTAAAAATATATATTTATTTTTTAATTGACTCTTCAAAACAATAAGAAATCTAGAGAATCATCTAAACAATTAAAATATGCCTTTGTTTCATTCCAAGACAAACCCCTATTGAAGTAAAATTTAGGAACTAGGTAACATGCAGCGAGCACAAGTATTAGTGATGTAAAAGCAGGAAAATAATGTGTCATCATGCCATTTGCATTAAATAAAGTTTAAATATTTTCAAAATGCAATTTTAGCAAACGTGCAATAGTATCTCATACCAAAAAATAAATAACACTACATATTTTAGAATTTTACCGCAATTTTTATTAATAAACCTCATTAGCCAGAATTAGGATGTCAGAAAAATAAAACACTATGCATCAATCCTTCGCACTTAAACAGATAACATGCTCAGTTCTTACTGTAAATGTAGAATTAATGAAAAAGGGGCAGCATGCAAATCAAGTAAATACAAATTAGAATGTACAGGTGCAATGATATTGAAGTACATTCTATGATAACTAGGTATAATAAATTGCTGAAAAGGATTTCTGTAAAATTGACCAGTAGGGACAATAATTACCATAAGTTAGGATCTTGGGCATTTTTCTCTCGAACTTCCTGTTCTATTTCATCGCCACAATCAGCCACAATCTTTGCTAGTTGTTCTGCTTCTACAGGACAAACTTAGAAACTCTCGTCAGGTATTTAGTGTTCCATTTTAATATTTTAAATTGTAAATGTAGTTTTAACGACCAATTTATAAAGAAAATTTCAAATTTTAATCCGGTTTCTCTCCATTAATTCTCTAATTCAAAATAAACCACTGAAGTCTGCCGAACGCTGAATTTACTGTTTGTAATCCTCTAAATTTTAATTCTTCTTAATTTTTAAAAACTTCTATAACTAGATTTTTATATTCACATCATAAAGGAAGAATGAAGTAATACATCTAAACTTCAGTTACACTCTGTTTTTATCTTTAAAATTTTGTTTAATGTTTTGAGTAAACCTAGTATGAAAATCTGTGCAGGCAAATGAAAAGAACATAAATTGACTGAAATTAAATAAAATAATTAACTTTAATGACCGTTGTCATCTGTAAACAATAAATTCCGTGTTCGTCTACTTGTGTCTGATTTATTTTTAATTATGATAACTTCTTATCAACGCACAAGCCCTGAGAACAATCTAAAATCAAGTCAAAGAAACTTTTCCCGATCAATACCGATGTCATACCTAATTCTGAAGGTTGCACAGCAGCCGAAGGTCGCACAGGTGGTGGAATTTGAACATTAGGTGGACCAACATTAAGAGAAACTTGATTTGGTAACGGATACGAGGTTTGCAAAAGATGTGGTGGAGGCGGTGCATTTTGAATGATAGGTGGTGGAACATTCGGCGGAGGAACGTTTAAATTTGGAGGTGGAATAGAGTTTATTGTTGATTGCACGGTGTGAACTGGCGGTGGTGGTCCTGACATTATCATTTGAGGTATAACATTTGGAGGTGGTATGTTCGTAACATTAGCCACAGTCACTACAATAGTTTGTGTAGCACTTATTGGCATCATATTCGGAGGCATCTGAGACATTGGTGGCAATAAATTTGGAGGTGGAACATTTGGTGGAGGAATATTTGGAGGTTGCAAATTATTAGGCGGTGGAATATTACATTGTTGAGATGGAATAATATGTTGCTGATTAGAAGAGGAGGGTGGCATTCCTTGCATATTAGAGACATTTTGAGACATTTGCACTCTCGGAGGAGGTATATTTGTATTTGGAGGCAAGTTCTGCATCTGTGGTGGTGGTCTTATCATATGTGGAGGTGGAAGAGACATCCTGGAATTATTAGGATGATTTTCGATGTTGGGATAGTTGTTACTTGATTTCAGAGGCATTGGCATCCTTTGTAAGTTAGGAGGAGGAACATTTGGAGTCATGTTTCTCATATTTGGAGGGGGAATGTTTGTCATTTGCATTATAGGTTGGGACATTAGGGAAGGAATATTCGAAGTTGGATTCGAGTTTTGTGATTGAAACTGATTGTAATGTGTTCGAGGACTAGATTGGTGATAATTGTGTCTTGACTCTGGAGATCTGTGTCTTGTAGGTGAAGGACTGGAGGATGAACTGTGTCTTCTATCTGTGCTTCTTCCCCATCGAGAGTCATTTCTACGTCTATCCCTTCTATTTTCCCAGTCTCTACTTTTTTCGTTATTCCATCTTCGTTCCCTATCTCTAGAATTGTCGTGTGGTTTTTCTTCTTTTTCGTCATTTGAATCTTCCCTCCGCTCCTCTTTTTTATCTTCAGTCTTTATCTGCGGCGTTTCTTGCTTAGCTGGGCCTTTATTATTTGCGATCTTTTTAAACTGATCCAGAAAGCTGCCGTCGTTGGCAAATAAATTAACGGTCGCAGACACAGTTGGCTTCTCATCCTCTTTCCTATAAATAAACAGGTGCATCTCTTGACGTCTATTCCAATGGAAATTTGTCATGACTAGTAGCATTGCAACTATTACAACTGTTTGCTTAATTATTTGATAATAGTGTCAAAAATTATTTAATATGAGCAAATTATATTATTATAAAGAATTAACTATTGCAGAGGACAAAAAATTTATTTTATAATCAAAACCTAATACTTGAAATTATTTAAAAATCATGATAATAAACCTTCTCCCGTTAAATTCCAATTAAATCTCAGAGATAACCCCCTCCAAAAATTCAGGAATCAAGAATAACAGACTTAACCTTAAAATTGAAATCGTAAGTTTACCTCATTTTCTTATTTCCGCGCATTGGATATTGAATCAGAAATACTTTAAAAGCAAGAATATAATATTTAAATAGTAGTATTAACAATTATTTCAAATATCTCTGACATTATCACGAGAAAACCTCAAATTTCTTTTATGCATAATTGAAAATAAAAAATAAGATTGTGGATCATACTTGAAAGTGAATTTTTGTCAAATTACATAAGCCATGACATTTTTTTGCAGCAGTATGTATTCTGAATGGCATAATGACTTTTTTTGAAGCATAGAAATGGTCAAAACCACAGAGGAATACAAATTGATTTTTTGAACACAGACGCACTTAGACGCCAGAGAAGAGAATTATGATGACAAAGTTGTTGGAATAAAAATTCCAGTATTTTCTGAAGCAAAAACTATAAATAGATATGAAGGCTTGTTATGAATAAACTCACTTAATTGTAGAATTAGCTTTGCTGCTTGCCGCGGATGAAGCAGAAGAAGTTGACTTTTTTGCGCTTTCTATTGCTTGCTTAGCTTTTTGTTCTTCTAGTTTTGCCTGAATTTCAAGTTTTTTTTGCTGAATAATTTGTTCTTGTTTCGACATTTGCGCGAACCGTTCATTTCGCGACGTTTTTGATACAAATGGATCAGAACCCTTCACACCGCGATACGCCATATTTACTTTACTGTATCCGAAGATCCAAACTTGTCCGAGTCCGAATAGTGTAGTGTATGCTCAGAAGATGTTGCCAAAATCGCCTGCGCAGTTGCGCCAAGGCTAGCACTGGTGTTCATTGGCTCTCGTTTTACCGCTCTATTTCAAATTACAAAATTGTATCAAATATTTAATTAAACATAAGAAACAAAGAAAAAATCAAAAAAAGGTGTGGTAGGATCTTCTGGAAACACTACTTATGTCAATTACGCATGCATACTTTAATCAGATTAAAGATATTATCAGTATACATGCATTCAAAATTCATCATTATAAATCAAGTAAATAATAGAATTAAAAAATTTGTAACAGCTATTATTATTTTTTATATGAACGGAAATAAATTATGAAAAACGTATTTTATAATTTTAGAAACAATTTGATATTTACTTGTTTATTATAAATTATGGTATTACATTAATTATATATCAGTAGTTATACTATGTATTATCATGATTAAATAAAATTCCGAATTGAACATACGTATATCTATATATCCATATATTTGCGCCATAATATTTCATTCTCTTATTAGATTATTTTTATAATTTCTTACGTGCATCAATAAGACAACACACTAGTAAATTATATTTCGTACATTTATTTATAAACTATGACAACTCATTGTAAATTAAATTAAATTTAATATTTCAACTAAACATCTTCTTAAAAAACAGAGTTGATTACGAAAATAATATTGCTCATCCAGTGTAATACATCTTGAAAATAGTCATTAATTATCGTTAACGTCTCCAACAGAATATCAGATGAACTTAAAACTCTCTGTGTATGTATTTTTGTTTATGTACTACTGCGCAATCTCCCATACAATCCTGTTAAAATGCACATAATAAGATTACTAAAACATTAAATGTATAAATTATTGAAGTGAATATTTTCAAACAAACTTACTTCTTGACACTCTTCACGCATTTTTGGATCCGTGCATTTCTTCCCACTATAACATCCAGTTGCACATGTAATATATTCTTCTACAATAAAACAAAAAAAGATATGACCATTAGAAAATAATAAACGTAAAAATTTCAATAAGGTATATCACAAGTATCATGCAAAATATTTTAAAGGCAATAGAGGACGTAAAATATAAATAAAATTACAGTTCCGTACGTTTTCTTTGTGAAAAAGGCATTAGAAAGAACTGTTTGTTACATTCTTTTCCGTTTCTTATTGATGACTTAATAACAAAGGCAATATTAGGAATTAAATTGCATTTGATTTTTGAAAATTGAGGTTTAGATTAAGTTTTTTCTAACTTTCTGATCTGTCTGCGACTCATATCTTATCTCTTAAATAGACAACGCTCTTCTCTGATAAGAATAATTGACAAACGATTTAAACTCTGCAATTTTCTTATTATTGTTAATGTTAAAAATTCTAAACATCAAATTTTAAAAATGTAGTCAGATAGAAAAATGCTATTCCGTAAACAGGCAATTTTTTGGGCTTTGGCAGAATTTTATACATTATAATTTTGAGCAAATTATGGAAATGGAGCACATGGACAAGTTGGAGATTATTTAATATTATTGTAATAATTTGTGACGTACATTTTGAAACATTACTCTACATTTTTAAAGTTTACCAAACTGTGGTGCATTTTTTAACATTTAGTACGTTACGAATTATTACAACAATATTAAATAATCTTCAGTTTGTCCATATGTCCCAACTTAGCTAAAAGTTGTCTGAAATTCCTTGAACTATTTTCCCCCGTTTAAACTATTTTAAACATGAAATTACACTCCTAACCAAAAAAAGGATAGGTAAGTATAGGATTTAATACTTTTCTTTGCGTAACTCAATACCTTTTGAATACTTAATCCATGTAAAAAGTAGTGCATCCAATATTTACTAATAATTTTCTGCGTATCGAATCTATTTACAAGAAAATCAGTTTAATTTTTTTTTAAAAGAAAATACTATTTTATGTAAAACTTTAAATACTTGCCTTCTCCTTTGATTGCATCTGATGATGCAATCGCAAGGATCAGTAGAAAAACAATGATAGGAGACATTTTAGCGCACTCAGAAGTTTCCAACTTTTGTATTACGTAGAGTGGGATCTCCTGCAACTATTTTAGACTTCTAACAGATGACTAAATTCCTTCTATTAATTTAAACCTACGACTTACTCAATTTTAGGTTACTTAAATTCAAAGCAAAGTGCTACCAACCAAGTACACGTGGCTAAATTGTTTTCTGCTTTTTTCTTATCAAGGAATTTACAAGTGATTCAGATGGGCGCAAACGTTTATTATTTGACTGATTTAGCTCCAAGCAAGCGGCACATTTTTACCTTATTAGTTCATTAAGTAGGTCAATGTTCTTCTTGTCGAAAGAGGCTATTGAAATAAAATTCAAATTTGTGGATTATACCCTTATGAAAAAGAAGTATTGGTAAGTATTGGATCTAATACTTTTTTCGCGAATAAGTATTATAAATCCAATACTTTTTCGCGAAAATAGTACTGGATCCAATACTTACCAATACTTCTTTTTCATAAGGGTAGACTGAAAAAGATTCTATATTCAGAAATTATAGGAATTAGAAAAAAGATTGATAAAGATGTAAATATTGTTATCTAAAATTAGTGAAATTAACTAAATGATCATGCATCTAATTAGCCATTTGGTTGCATCGAACAAAATTCGTTTGAGAATCTATTTAATTGAAATTTTGGGCAAAGTGCCACTTACTTGTACTAATGCACTAAAATAGGTCTGTCTAGTTATAAATGTTAATAATTATGAATTAAAAAAAAAAATTTGGTGGTTGGTCAAAGTTTTATAGAATATATCGAAGAAAAAAATTTAAATATATATATATATATATATAATTATTAATATTATAATAATTATATATGTAATAATAAATTTTTACTTCATATTATAATATAATACGATACATTATTTAATAATAAATAATAAATTTAAAAAGTTGGTAAAAAATATTTCTACTTATTTATTTCAAATTTCGCGCCACATTTGCATAAATTTTGCATGTAATGACGGACGCAACCTTGCACAAACTTTACACAAATCTGTCATAAGATAAAAAGCTTTTGCATGCAAAATGTGTTATCAGGGTTATAAAATGATTTTTGTGCCGATCGTTTTAGCGCTGAATTCACCCAAAAAAGAAAAAAAAAGGAAAAAAAAAAGAAAAAAAAACTAGTTTAATTTTTTTATTTTATTACCGTCATGAAGTTGGAAATATACACTGATAATTGAAAACGATAAGAAAATATACGATTAGACCGAGGTTATGTTTGGCAAAAAATGACTTGAAATTTTCATTATTTTTTTAATCAAATATAAAAAATTGTCCGTTTAAATAATCAAAATTATCTTCAAAATTGAATATGTTTTCAAATATTTTGAAATTCAATGTAACTCAAACAATCCGCCAGGAAAATTTTACAAGAAGTGAGATTAAGTCTAAATTTCCCGAAACAAAATAAATATTTTAATTTATATTTTGTATTTTCTATTAATTTAAAAAAATTTAATTTTAGGAAATGAATTCCCATATAATAGTTTATATTTTTCAAGCACTCACTTTTATTTTGCAGATCCCATCGTTTTATCACTTTTTGACAAAATCAGAAAGAAACTTGGATTTGAAAGAAGTACGTTAACTCATTTAAGACAATGTAAAAACTGTTATAAATTTGTCGAAATTTTTCAATAGAACTGGAAGAGAGGGCACTTAAAAGAGAAGCAATTCCTATAGAAAATACTGAACTACCAGAAGATGAGTGGAGTGGCATAAATTCTGAACATGAGAAAAAATATCCTCATCAATCACTAGACGACGATCATTCTGATGAATACAATTCACGAGACAGTCGTTAAATAAGTTATTATTAATTATTGTTCATTTAATTACTTTAGGAATTTAGTTTCCAGCCAAGTGAAATTAATAATACATGGATTTATTCTACGTTTATTAGATCATGATTGTAAACTAAAATTTTTAAAAAACTAAAGATTATTTCCAATTACAAATGCTAGCATCCAAAAGATTATTTTAAAAACCATTTTTTTTTTATTATTTTATTAATCCAAGTTTTCTTGTGATCTGCGTTTTTGTCATCATTCTCTTTATTTTTAAAAAACTACTCTTCCATAATATTTACTTTAAACACCATTATCACTTTAAAATTTAAAAAATATGTTCAATCCCGCTACTTATGTTGCTCGGGCAACAAAATA
This sequence comes from Diplolepis rosae, assembly GCA_030998225.1. Classification (NCBI taxonomy): domain Eukaryota; kingdom Metazoa; phylum Arthropoda; class Insecta; order Hymenoptera; family Diplolepididae; genus Diplolepis; species Diplolepis rosae. The sequence continues at coordinate 3,544,675 of JAPYXD010000698.1, forward strand.
TTACATCGATAAAGAAAACAAGTAGAAATCTCTGGGCGTGAAATAGGAGGATTATAATTTAAAAACTATAAGGCTTTTGAATAGTAATCACAAATGTATGGAAATAGCATAACATAATTTTTGTAATGCACAAAAGTAGAAATATGTTCCAAGATCAAGATCACGAAGAAGCAATTCAGAGATTGCTCAGAATTTTGCAGAATTTTTCAGATAAATTAAAAATAGCGGTAAATCATACATTGTTTAATAGTTAAATGAAAAATTAAATTTGACGTAATATTTTTTTCTTAGATGTGTCTTCCAGTACTTATTGAAAAAGTTCCAATACTTCTAAAAACGACAGAGCAGTGTTTGTTTCAAGAAATCTGTAATGCATACATTTTCACATCTCGTAAGTTACATTATTTTATTTAATAGAAATTGTATTTATTGAGAATTCAGTATTAGAATTCCTTTTAATACATTATCAATTTTTCATAACTTAATTTAGAGCGTTCAAAGAAAGCTACCGCTGAAGATGATGAAGACTTACAGAGTGATCCAAAAATGACTCTTCTTTTAGAGGTAAACAATAAAAAGCGTTGAAAAATAAATTCTTTTTGTTGACTTAAAAAAAATTAACTCAAATATTAACTTATATCAGGTTCTTTTCATTAATCATGAAATAAATACGTTGACGAACGAATCATTATCAAATATTTCTCCTGAGAAGAAAAATGTAATTGAATACGTGAATCTCTTCATTGATATTGTTGAACAACGAATTCGAACAACACCAACTGACGAGAGAAAATACAGAATAAAACTTCGAAATGCTTTAGCAAGTCTCGAAAAATCCAAGACTAAACTAACACGTGAGATAAATAAATATAAAATTTATTTATACTTCATCCAGTTCATTTATTTATATTCTAGCTTTAATCTATATTCTATATTCTAGCTTTAAAAAATGATTTAGAAGATGAAAGAAGAAAACACTTCGAATGTGTAAAGAAAATCTCAGAAGAAATTGCTAAATGCGAATCAATAATAAAAGAAACTAAAGAAAAACACGAAGAAAGCATTAAAAAGATAGTGTGAGTAATATAAAAATATTCAACTGCCATTCAAGTTCATTTCATTTTTCTAAATTAATTAAGTCTTATGATTTGAAATTTAAAAATTAAGTTTTCAGTGCATAATTTTTATTCCAGGAGCAGTTCAGAGTCAAAAATGGTAAAGACGTATTTGGAAATGAAAGAAAAGCAAGAGGCTTTACAAAATCAGATTAAGGTTTATAAAGAAGGATTTGAAAAAGTATTACAAGACTATTCTAATCGAGAAGAAATCCTTCGTAGAGCTTGGTAAGAAAATAAAACCAGAAACATATATATGTATATAAATTAAACGTAATGAATTCTTTCAATTTTCATTATAGTTTGAAATCTGAAAAGGAACACATGGAGTCTCTTATAAAGTACGATACAGAAATTAATGCCCTTCACAATAGCCAAGGAAAATTAGAAATAGAATTAGACAACCTCAAAGTGCAATACAAGAATCTTCAAGTAATTCTTTTCATTTAAAAAAATCCAGTTTTCGTAGAAAATATCATGACTGTAACTAACTTATTATTTTTTACTTTTGTATCTCTATCCCAATTATTCATTTAAATCATTAGGGAGCATTTGCTGATCAAGAACTGACGTATAAAACAATAAAAAAGGAAGAAGAGGAAGTATTAATGAGAGCTTTTGTGGAAAAAATAAAGGATTTCTCTATGACACGAGCAGCTAAAATTATACAAAAAACTTGGAGAGATTATCTTGCTCGTATGGCTTTGAAAAAAAAGAAAAAATCCAAGAAGAACTAAACCTTCTTGACTTTTTTAACGAAAGAGATACTGTTTACTTGTTCCAATGAAATAATTTATGTTTCAGTTTGCCCTGCAATGATAAAATATATGCATAAAATAAAATAAATTTCAAGTGTAGCATGAATTTTAAAACAAAATATCAAATAAATATTTATAAATATTGTACTATGTAATGCGTTTTAAATAACATTATTTTCAATTTTTTCCATATTAAAGTAGAATTCTGCTAAGGAAGCAAAAACAAAATCTTGTTAAATTAGTTCACCTTCGGGTCAACGAGTATTGACTGGAAGTGGCTTCTTGTATGAATTGGTTGCTCGACTGAAACAAGGGTATGTTTTTTGTCAATAAGTTAACATTTTCTTATTTTTTGCCGTTAATCTTTGTCTATTCAAAACTACTATTGTAAAAGTATTGATCAAAGCCATCCGAAACTTTGACTTTATAATTCTAAAAATAGAGGATAAAAAATTCTAAGCCCTCAAACTGTTTCGAAATTACATTTTTGTAAAATACGAAATAGAGGAAAGTATATTTCACAAAATAAGAAGGTTTCTAAATTTAAAATCTACACTATAAATGTTTCTAAGGTCCGAATATTCAAGGGGGCCTTTTTCGATCGAAAATTTCAAAATCAACTTCTAAAAAAAAAAAACGGGCCACGTGACTAAATGAAACATTTATTCGTTCACGTAAGATAACTTTTTAAATTTACAAAGTATCTTTCTGAAAATTTGGGAAACATAAGAAAAGATAATAAAACGCGTCTGTTAACTTTTTTTAGTAAAAAATTTGAAAAAAATTCGAAAACTTATCGACAATTACAGTTAACTGTAGAATTTTTTGCAAAATTTTCTCTCAAATGAAGTTGTCAAACGTTCTCTATTCTGTTCTGCAGTATTTTACAAATTTTCAGGAAGATTGTAAAATAAAAAAGTTATCTTACACAAACTTTAACAGGAATTTGGTCACGTGATCTACTTAATCCATGACCTTAAATCCTTTAATGATTAAATTCTGCAATTCATAAAGATATATTACAGTTTATGCGTTTTTACTTAAACAGATAATTTTATATTCTTCATTCTTTTCAGGAAGTTTTAAATCCATAAAAGTTAGCAGATTGGAAAAGAGGCGTCAAAAAATCAGACTTGAAAAGTTGCAACTTCAAAAAAATCCTTTCATTCTATTTTCAAAGTCTTTAAAATCTTCAGATTCATATGCTATCCATGGGATGGTTTTAATTAAAGTTTCACCGCGATTCTTAAAATTTCCAGTAATTGCAGCTACCACAAGGAATAGAAGCACGTCACGATGATCGCTCAGAAATGATCAAGATGGATTTCCAAGATTGTTAGCACGTATTATAACGCGCAGAAGCGTTGACACAAATATCTACCATCCTGGGTGAGGGTTTTCTGTTTTGTACGCCAGGAGGAAAAATTCAGTTTGGCTTGTATTAGCGCCCGAGAAATGTATGGGGGTGGATAAAGTATCAGCGCATGCCCTGAGCAATTCTGCTGGGGCAATACTCAGTCAGGCAAGCCCGGTTCCAGACAACCGATCATTACCAGGTATAAGAGTGCCCGGGAGTACCAGTAAACAGAGACCAACATACTAATTTGAAGGGGTTATATCATAAAGCTTTTCCAAGTAGGTTCTCATTCCGTTCTCTTCCTCATTAAATATCCTCTTTAAGCTAACGAGATTCACCGCACCTGCTTGGAATATTTTTCTCTTTTTCAAACGAGTCTACTTTAGTGATGTTTGTCATTCTTAGTCAGAGAAATCTAAATCATAACAAGCATGTGTGCCACCTGTAGCTTGGATGCTGTGACAAATCTAAATTAGTTTATTAAAAGCAGAAATAAGGTAGTTCATCCGCGAAAATTAGACCTGAGGTAAAAATACATAATTTTGTTATCCAGAATAGCAATATTATTATTGAAGGGATCATTTGAAAGGAAAGATTATTTCCCAAGATAAAAATTTGAAACATAAAAAAATAATGCATTTAACAAATTTTATTTTTATCTGAACTTTTTTTCTTATCGCTTCATACCAAATTTTACAAAATAATGCGATCCTAATAAATCACGATTCATTTTTTCAGGAAAAAGAATCTTACCGTTCCCAATTTTTGGAAATAAATTCTTCAATGACTGAAACCATTGAAAATCAATTTTCCAAAATTAAAAGCTGAATTTGGTAATAATTTATTCATTTTAGAAAATTGAAAATGGCTAAATTGTAGAGAACCTTTCTCCTGAAAAAATGATCCGTGATTTATTAGAATCACATCATTTTTTAAAATTTGATATGAAGCGACAAGAAAAAAAGTTTGGGTAAAAATAAAATTTGTTAAATGCATTATTTTCCTGCATTTCAAATTTTTTTCATGGAAAATAATCTCTTTTCTTTCAAATGATCCCTTCGATAATAATATTGCTATTCTTGACAGCAAAATTATGTACTTTTTACCTGAGGTCTAATTTTCTCGGATGAACTACCTTAAACATAAGTTGATATCAGATTGAAAATGAAGAAATTCAAAGTACGGTGAAATCTGAAAAGGGAAATTTTCACCTAATTGAGATTTCAGGAAATAATAACAAACGGGAAACTTCTTTCAGCTGACAGAGAATGTGATTAACGAGTGTGAAAAGTATCGATTCCGGTATTCGAAAAAAGGAAGCTTGAGTGGTAAACAATGACGGGAAGGATGAAACTATCTTTTAGTTCTCCTGTCACGGAAGAAGCGAACAGAAATTTAGTGATTGGGTCCTTAGAGCAACGCAAAGAAGCTTTTAAGGAGGACGAGGAACTTATGAAAGAGACTACCAAGTTCATTACAGAAGTTATTGAAAGTGCTGCCTCAGAAGCATTGAAGAGGAAATTTGAGGCTGAGGTCAGAAAATAATTCAATATTAATTAAAATACATGAAAAGGTTTAACCTAATAGTTAACTCCATCATTACCTATAAATCAAAAAAATGATTATTTCTATCATAATATGAATTTATTGGAGATTTTTTTGGCCAGTCTTTTTTTAATATTCGAGATCAATCTGCCACTATGATAATGCAATCAAATTCAAGGTGTTGGTTTTTAAATGATCATTTATACCTTTTATTTTCGAAGTAAATCAATTTCAAATTCCTATCGAGTAATTTACCTCAATTCATATTTTCAACTTATTAAAAATGTTCTGACCAGATGTTTTCCTGTTTCAGAATACCAATGCGAGTGAAGGTAATCAAACCCAACTTGTCTCATTAATAGTTGCTATTCGCCTAAGGGTAACTAAAGCAATTAGCAACTTCATTTCAACAACTTTGTTCGGTTTCTACATGTTTACGTTTAAAATAATTACATTTATAATGTTAAAATTTAGAAGAAACTAAGGTACATGCAAAGAGACGTAGTCTATTTTTAGTTTGGATACTTAAAAAAAGTTTTGTAAAAATCCATCGAAATTTACCGAAAATATCGCGAGTTATAAGTTTGAAATAAGATTGAATTTTGTAATTAAAAAAAATGAGACTTTAATTTTTTTATTCGAAACCGTAGTTTCAGTAAGGAAATGTTATTTAAATATTTTGTGCACGTTTTGATTTTATATTGACCGATATTTTTATTTTTCTTAATTTCAAATTTTGACTGAATTTAACCTCTATACCCTCCCTTAATTCTACGATTCGAGCGCTTAATCGATTATTGAAATATTGCACCGGGACCCTCAATTTTTAGAAACAAAATTTTATTCATTTTGGACATAAACATGTAGAAACCTAAAATTAGTTAAATTTGCTAGTTTCCTAAGTATCACATACCCTTAAATACATTTAATTACATTTTTATATTTTGTAAAATTATTCAATGCAGTAGCAGATTTTTAGTTTGAAAGATGTAATTAAGGATAATAAAATAGTGATAACGAGGGTACTGAGTAAAATGATAGATTGCTAGATTAAGTTAGATTGAAATAAATAATAATATGATTTTGAAATGCATGATGTATACAGGAAGTAGATTGAAGGGCAACGATACCCTGAGTGGCTGGAACAACCGTGCCCGTGGCTTCTGCAATCGAGTCCTGAATGCAATCTTTCCGTGCTTCACCACCAATGGTAATAAATCGTAGACTGATTACGCCCTAGCAAATGCGATGCTAGTCAGAAAATGGACCTTAATTTTTCAAATTCCTGCATCTTCATACCATTAAGACAACATCGAAGGGATTCCCGCCATTTTAGAATTTATCGATTTTAATTTTATCAATCATTTCAGTCAGTGACGTTTTTACCATTCATTCAGTAAAATTATAAATAATTTAATTAAATACGAATTGAATCAGGGAAAAGGTGCCAAATACTTGAATCATCCCTGACTGAATCGAAATATACATAGTCGATCATAATGTTGCGATGAAAAGCTTTAGTTTCATTAAGCACGTTTCATAGTCATTGTAGTTTGACACCTGAACATTAAATTCATTATACTATGTAGATGTACTTTAGTCAACACACTAGTTTAGAGGAAATTTGATCAAATCAGGATAGTATTTGTTTAAGTATGAACGCAAAATATATTTACGAATAAAATAAAATCTATATTTTACAAAAATTATATTCTAATATTGACCAAAGAAATTTGATGAACAATTATAATTGTTATCACAAGAATAAGTTATAATTATGGAGTGAGAAGTAATACAATTTTAGTTCTCTTTAAAATCTGAAAAATAGTTTTAAACATTTTCACGAAAGATACGTACCAATTTTTCACTTTCAAGAGATTTTATAGATAGACATATTTGAAGTAAACAAACACGAGATAATTCACACATGACTTGTATGATAATAGTGATAAAGATCACCGCATTCACATTTCATTTGTCGCCTCGTATACACATATGTATATACATACATACATACATATATATGCACTGAAATGGAATAATTTGTTTGCTTTGGCTATACAATATTCGCAATGCATGCTCGTCAATCGTCAAGCAGCAGTTTATCAGAGTGTAGAAAATGTGAATTGGAAAAAAAATGCATCTATGGCTCTTCCAGTTCTGAAGAAAAATCATTCCCCAGATAGGAAAATTCTGTAGCATCAATTCTATGAAACTCTCATGAAAATTCTGCTCTAATTTTTATTCAATCCTTTCAAAATATTTAAAAAAATAAGAAATCAGCGAATTTTACGAAAAAAATTATAAAAAGCATTAAAAATGGAACCTAAATAAATTAGTCTGAGCGCTGAAAAACGTGAAAAGATCCTAAAATCTGTTTTATAAGACTCTAGGTACCTTGAAGTTGAATAGTATTTTCGCAAAGATTTTATAGTAATTAGAGTAGAATTCCTATGACGAATCTCTTATGGCTAGAATTAATTTTACCTTTTGATTTCTTGAATGCTATTTCGAATGAGAAAACTATCTTTAATATGAACTTTCATTCAAGAAGTGATTTTCTGTCAATGGCGTATTTATCGGTGGTGTTGTAGGTGGCAATCACCGGGGCCCCCTAACTCAGGGGCCCCCAAATTCCTAGGCCATCTATAGAATTTCTTTTAAAATATTTTACATATATATGGTAGTAAGTAAAAAGGTTTTTTTACCTACTTATTATTTTATTTCTACAAAAGTACAAAAAATTTTGATATTATTGCGTTACAAATATATTGAGATTTTTTTTAGTTAGGGGGGCCCCAAAGAAATTTTCCACCTGGGCCCCGCAAGGTGAAGCTACGCCACTGTCTTCTGTTAAAGTTATTATAATTAATATACTGTAATTTGTAATCATTTTATATTACTGCTTCCTCTTGAAGGCTTTCTTTTCCTAATGTAATGTTTCTTCTTAATTTCATCGTCTATATCCTGATGTAAGTTAGTGAATTGTAACTACGGAATAGAACTATTTATACTGTAGCCGCTATATTTTCATCTACCTTTGTCTTCAGTTTAGTTTATTTTTTCTACTAACGGGTCATAAAGTGGATTTTATTGCCCCGTGCGGTCAAACAAATCCATTTTCTGACCCCCTGGTAGAAAAAAAGTCGTATGCCACAGAGGAAAAACATTTATTATACTCGTGTAGTTGTTACCCTCGCTTTTCTCGGGGATCAAATTTCACACTCGCAAAATAATCTTTTTTTCCCTACTTGCACAATATACTATTATTTAGTTTCCTTCAAACTTTAGACATGCAGTCGAATATAAAATAATATATTGTGTAACTAGGAAAAAAAGTTTATTTTGCGAGTGTGAAATTTGATCCCCGAGAAAAGCGAGGGTAAGAACTACACGAGTGTAATAAATGTTTTTCCTCTGTGGCACACGATTTTTTTTCTATTAGGGGGTCAAAAAATGTATTTGTTTGCCCCGCATGGGGGCAATAAAGTCCACTTTATGATCCTCTAGTAGAAAATAGAGCTCATATTATTCGAGTAGCGATAGAAGTTTTAAATAAAATTTTTGCACATCGCTAATTCCATTCGTGTCAAAAATAATAATGTAATGTAGAATGTAGAAATTAGATTGAGGACTGCCGGTACATTGGATTTATTCTTTTCATAGAACTGTTCGCCTGGACGCCATACCGATATCGCTTCACGAGACCTTAGCCGTCTACTGACTTCCGGAATTTCCGTTCAGACGGAATTGATCAATTGACACTGTGATCATTAGGGTGAGTTGCACCACAGAATACCACTTCAACAAATAAAATTGAGTCTCTAATTACGATAATTTTATTTTCATTTTACTTTTCATTATCCTGAAACGGAAAGTGCACTTTTATTAATACATTAAAAATTGATTTGACCAAAAATTGTTAATTACGATTTAATGCGTGATGTTTGGAGCGTTCTAATTTTAAAATTGTATATTAAACTAAAAGTGAAGATCAGTATGGAACATAAATTTGAAAGTGTTTAAATTTAAATTAAAAAACGAATATCCTTGGGTGATAAATTAACGGTTCCTAAAATAGTAGCGATGAAGGTTTGAGTTTTTCACATCTAATAAAAGACTCGATTTCATATAATTTAATAAAACTTGCATTGTATTCGGTGCAACTAGCAATTGGGATCAAAGCAAGTTATAACTACGTCAATTCGATCGAGCTATTTTTGACGATAAATAAACGTCGATTTTCACAGGTGATTTCCAAATAATTAAACATGAACGGGATCCTCAGCAAACTTTAGAAACTAGGCCATTCGCGTGTTCGTAATAAATGTATAATACATGCACAACAAATTAGGTGAAAAAATATAGGTAATAAAGAACATTAATATTAAGTCTATTGTAATTGTAAGCTCCAAACGTCATTATACACTATAACAATTGAAATACTTTCAACAATCGAAAATCTTGATTCTGCTGGTACAGAATCGTTTTTTAAACACTATAAACAGTAGATTTATGACTTTAATTGTCAGAACAATAAACTCATTTACAGTATCGAATCGATAGTTGCAGAGATTATGAATACTTTTTATATGAAAAAAATGGGCACTAAAAAAATTAAAGACGTTATTCTGAAATGAATTTATCAATAAGAAACAACTTGTTGTATATGTTCCTCATTAATTATTAAGTATCACTTTGAATTTATACAAAATTTGAACATAGGATCATATTTTCACAAGGATAGTTCCTCTTCTCAAAATACACGGAGAAACTTTTTATATCAATTTTTACTATAGTATTTTTCAATTTAGGGAAAAACTTATCACTTTGAGAATTTTTGTTGGTAAAAATACTAAACTTTATAATAATGATATGAAACTTCAGCATAGTTCATAGCAAATTTTACTATAGTTTATACTAAAGTTTCATATCATTCTTCTAAAGTTTAGTATTTTTACCAAAAAAAATTCTTAAAGTGATACGTTTTTCCCTAAATTGAAAAGTACTATAATAAAAATTGATATAAAAAGTTTCTCCGTGTATCTCTGAAAAATTGCACCTAAGGGCAGAATATATTTTTACGTGATTTAAGAAGTCGGTTAATTAAAATCATTAAACTAAAAAAAATTTCGTTAAATGAAATCAAAGAACCAAATAAAGGAACTGTTTAATTATTTCCATTAAATGTCAAGCTGAATCGCAATTTTTAGAAATGCAACTCATTAAATTTCACAAATATTCTTACTGAAGAACTGAATCATTGCTTGTTGATAAATGACGTCGATTAAGACGTGTCATGAAAATAACACGATATATTTGATAGTAAAACGGAGCATTTTTAAAAACCATATACTTTGTGGGAGGCTTTTGATGTATAAAAAGTACAGGACACAGTCATAAGAAAGATGGATTCCTCAATGCTAATCTAATGATGAGAATCTTAATCGCAAATAGTAGGTGAAAGAAAATCAATAATTCCGGTATTTCAAGCTTTAGTCACGAATGTATACTGCGGCACTCATGCCGTCCTATTTCTGCGATTTATACTACTAGCATGTTATTTTATTTTCATAAATACACCACCCTATTATTGTCTCAATTCTTTGCTAAGTCATAATGCAATTAAAGTACCAAAATTGAGAGATTCTAGTACCCTGCTGGAAGTGAAGAGATAGAAATCCTATCACTTTTAATCGCGTTCTATCTCTTAGATAGAAAGAGATGAAGAAAATTCATTTCTCGTCTATATTCACCTCTATCTCTTTGTCAATCTAAATTCAAGCCTATCTCTTTCAACCACATTTTCTTTATCTTAATCTATTCTTCGTACACGGAAAAAAATGAAGTGTCAAATTGAAAATCTGTAGTGTCAAACTGATTATATTGGAGTTTTAACTATGGGATAACATTCTACATGGTGTAAAGTACTATCTGTGAAGTGTAAAAAATAGATGTTCAGCTTGACTTTCCCAGAGTGTATGAGAATCCTGGAATGTAAACCTGAGTATCTCAGGAGCGTTAGCTCGATTATCTCGGAGTGTGAGTGTTGACACTGTTGACAGGTTAACTATTTCAGAATGTAAATCTGACATTCTGTCGATATTCAAACAGACTATAAAATTATGGTCTCCCTGACTATCAAGAAAATGATAGATAGTACGTGGTACTATCTGCAATATAAAACTGACATACCTAAATTTTGACACTCCATTTTTCTTCGTATATATCCACCTATATTTGTTTCAATCTCTTGCCTATCCACTTCTATTTCTTTATACTTCTTTGTCCATCTAGATTGATGCCCATCTCTCTCTCTATCTCTTTGTCAATCCACATTCAAGGCTGAATATTTCAAACCCGTTTTCTTTATCTCAGAGTCTATTATATATATATCCACCTATATCTGTTTTTATCCCCTGTCTAAATTCACCTCTATCTCTTTCTACCTCTCTGTCAATCCAAATTAATGCCTATCTCTTTCAACCACATTTTCTTTATCTCAGTCTATTCTTTGTATATACACCTATATTTGTTTTTATCTCTCGTCTATATTCACCTCTATCTCTTTCTATCTCCTCGTCAATCCAGATTGATGCCTATCTCTTTATACCTCTTTGTCAATCAAAATTCATGCCTATCTCTTTCAACCACATTTTCTTTATCTCAATCTATTCTTCGTATATCCACCTATACTTGTTTCTATCTCTTGTCTATCCATCTCTATTTCTTTATACCTCTTTGTCAATCCAGATTGATGCCCATCTCTCTCTATCTCTTTGTCAATCCACATTCAAGGCTGAATATTTCAAACCCGTATTCTTTATCTCAGTCTATTCTTTGTATATCCACCAATATTTGCTTTTATCTCTCGTCTATATTCACCTCTATCTCTTTCTATCTCCTTGTCATTCCAGATTAATGCCTATCTCTTTTAACCACATTATCTTTATCTTAGCCTGATTCTCATTTATCCACCTATATCTATTTTTATCACCTTTCTATGCACCACTATCACTTTATACCTCTTTGTCAACCCTGATTGATGCCTATCTCTTTATACCTCTTTGTCAATCAAAATTCATGTCTATCTCTTTCAACCACATTTTCTTTATCTCAATCTATTCTTCGTATATCTACCTATATTTGTTTCTAGCTCTTATCTATCCATCTCTATTTCTTTATACCTCTTTGTCAATCCACATTCAAGGCTGAATATTTCAAACCCGTTTTCTTTATCTCAGTCTATTCTTTGTATATCCACCTATATTTGTTTTTATCTCTCGTCTATATTCACCTCTATCTCTTTCTATCTCTTTGTCAATCCAGATTGATGCCTATCTCTTTCTATCTATTTGTCAATCCAAATTCACAGTTATATCTTTCAAACCCGTATTCCCTATCTCAGTCCATTCTTCATATATCTACCTATATTTGTTTCTAGCTCTTGTCTATCCATCTCTATTTCTTTATACCTCTTTGTTAATCCAGATTGATGCCCATCTCTCTCTATCTCTTTGTCAATGCATATTCAAGGCTGAATATTTCTAACCCGTTTTCTTTATCTCAGTCTATTCTTTGTATATCCACCTATATTTGTTTCTATTTCTTGTCTATCCACCTTTATTGCTTTATACCTCTTCGTTAATCCAGATTGATGCCTATTTCTTTCAACCCCATTTTTTTTATCTCAGCCTAATCCTCATTTATCCACTTGGATTTATTATTATCTCTTTTCTATTCACATATGCTGATTTTTCAGTGTTATACACGTTAACAAAAAATTTAGAATATTGGTTATGTACAAACTAAAGCGTATTTATAAAATTGTTAAATATATGTTAGGGGGAGATGCAAATTGGCTACTTGGAAGTGATAGAAAAGGTTCTATCTTTTTATATTTTTTTACTTCCAGCAGGGTATTTTAAACAAATTTTTTCTCATGGAAATAAAAATAAAATGACTAAAGTTTGAGAGCGGAATAAAAATATACTGTAGCTCATGTTTAATTTAAACGAATTTAAAATAAAGTTACATTGTGATTTTGAAGTATGTGATCTAGAAACGTTGTGTTTTTGAAAAACTCTTAAAAAAATGTGGGATCTATAAAAATTATTAATTTGGACGAAACTCTCATCACTAGAATAAATAAAATTTAAAAAAGACAAAATCATTGGACTGACTACATACTAAAAAAACATTCTAAATAAGAAAATTGTATAAAGAATTGATGTAAAGATTGTGTTCTATAAAATCCTCGCAAAAAACGTTACGAATCATGCACGATTTTCAAAGGTGTCTAGAGTGATAGATTCGTTTTGCAAACGAATTACAGGATGATATTAGATTTACTGTTTATACAATTTTCAAGTTTTCAACTTTAGGTAATTTAGACATGAGGATTTTCCAATTTGCTAGTTCTTTTATTTCTCAGTTTTCCATTTAAACGAATTTAAATTTCCTATTTACTATACATCTATTTATTTGAAGGATAAATTTTTCTAAATTTGGAAAACTTAATCAATAATGATGAATACAATATAAAATTGGTATAAGTTGAAAATTTGAAAATTACAAGCTCATGAAAATTAGGATGATTTAATTTATTTTTCTGAATTATTTTATATTTTGAATATTTGCAGAGTTGTATTGAAATTTAAATGATTTAAATGATACATAAAATGATAAAAATGCGAAGAAACTAAACAAGAAAGAAATTTATAATCAGGAACTATAAATATTTACACTTTTCTACGGTTCACATTTTATTAGTATTTAGTTATCCATTACTCATCTATTTTGTTAAGTATTGTAAACATTATTCAAAATGTAAGCATATAAAATAATCACAGAGCGTTGTTGCACTCTAGGAGGGAAACAAGCAGAACAAATATGCAATAATATCATTCATGTGACAATCAATGACGTACATATAGGTAGTTAATTGTCTTTTTGTGGTAAATATACATATAATATTTCGAATTGTAATTAAAGTTGTAGCTAAAAAGCAAAGTTAATTGTAATAACGACGAAAATATTTGTATGACTTCATACAATTAATAAAGCGCAATATTTTTAAGCAAAATAATTATAAATAGTTATTGTACGTAACTATTACGAATAAATGTTAAAAGATAAATCATAAGTGAGAGCAAAATAAAAATATATTATCAAATTTACCCTTGGTATTACATTATATAAAAACAAAAAATTCTCTCAATTATGATTACATAAACATAAAGAAAAAAGAATACATCGTTGTATATTGCATAGATTAATGTACCTGTATGAATAAAACGTGTTATAAACATAAAACAGTGGATCTTTACTTTTGTGGATTTTTATGAATGAACAAATCTTATTTGCAAATTTCATCAGGTTTATGAAATTTTAAAAAATAAACAAAATATAATAACTTAGTCATATGTGTATACTTTATCAATGCACTGAGAGAAAGTATTAGTCGTGGTTACCTATTTTTTTTTGTAAAAAAGGATCATAAGTATGTTTTTTACTCTGTATCATCTAAGCACCTTAGTTCTTACAGCAATATTAAATGAGTAGCAATGATTAAAGTTTTTAGTAAAACTTACAAAATCTGATTAGTCGGTCCGTTTTGTAGCCGCGACTATTTTCATGCATTCCCACATTGTATCGAGCTTATAATAGATGTTACCAATACGTTTTTGTAAAATTTACTAATTGCGTTAATGTTAAATTTATCATTCTATCTATTTTATTTTTGTTAATGTCGATGGGAACTTTCTTAGGTTAGAATTGTTTAGGAGAAAAACTTTTATAATTATTGTTTTTCAAAATGTAACAGAGGATGATAATTGTTGAAAGGTTTTTCATCAAAAACTGTACAACAGTTTACAATTATACTTTAAAATTACCATGATTTAATTCTTCTCATTTTGATGAAGAATAAAAGCAAAATTTTAAGAAATCAATGTATGTAACGATTTCAAAACGATTCAAAACAGTTGATAAGCAGGTAAAATCTAATTCGTCTGTACAATTATTTCTTGAAGTTTACTATTACCAAAGAATTGCAAGTCATGTTTACACACGAAATATTGCATATGAAAATAAAATATTTACATTTCTCAAAATAAATGAACTTGATCAATTTTACAAAAAAAATTAGTAACATTTACAAAATTTTTGGTACTGCTTACTAAAATTATATAGTTGTGACCTTTTAGTCAGCACACCTAATAGGATTTCTCTCAGCGTGTGGAAATAATATTTGGATACTCTCTAACAGTTAAAATCTTCTGATTATCAGTGAAATTTGACTGATTTATAGCTAAAAAGAGGTTACTGTGAATCAGTCAAATTTCACTGATTACTTCAGTGAAAATTAACTGATATAACGGTGAAAAATATTTTTTCACTGACGAATCAGTGAAAATTAACTGATTTAACAGTGAAATAAAAAAATCACTGATTCAATCAGCGAAAATTTAACTGTTTCAGTTTTAGAGAGTAGGATAATACAACTGTGGTTGAATTTTTATAAATAATATTCGAGATCCACAGGATCTTGAAATCAAAGGAAATTTCTTGATAATAGTTTTAAGTGTTTAGAATAAAGAAATAACTACAGTATATACATGTTTACATGTGTAGGTTTATTATATACATCATATTTGATATGCATCATATACATCATCATTGATATCAATAAATTCCATTTAATTACATTATCATTTTTTATATCAACAAATTAATATAAAACTTGAATTCTTTAGATTTTGATTCAAAAAAAGAATTGAAGAAAAATTTTAATTTTTTCTCTCTTTTATGTCACAGTGACATCTTATATAGCAAAACTTATAAGTAGAAGACGATGGAAATTATAAATAAATACGTGTCTATAATTTGTTAACACTGTCACGATGGGTACATGATGATTGTCAGAACTAGTTGAAGAATAAATGCCAACAGGAAGCCCACCTAGAAATGTATCCAAAAATATTCTTTTCATTTCATGAATGTCATGTATCAACCGGACCACTTTATTTTGGTGATTGTACTTACAGTCCCTAAGATTCAAATTCACATGGTCCAGTTGATCCATAACTTTAACGAGGTTTGACCATGACTAGAAAGCCCTTGGAAAACTTAATTAATTACCATAGTTTAACGAAGGAAATGAACCATCATTCCTTGAAATCTGATCATTTTTAAAGAGTAAAGTTGGAAAAAAACTGCATTGAACTTTGACCTATTGCAAATGTTATTAAAAAAGATATTTTTTATGTTTTTAATTTTTTCTCTGATAAAATGAAAATTTTTCTCTTAGAATATGTATTACTAAATAAGAGCTCAAACAGTTTTGAGAGTGGTAATTAATTAAATTTTTCAATGGCTTCCTAGCCACGGCCGAACCTCCTTAAATCGTGTGCAATATGTAAAATTTAAGTTTTTTTCTATTTAAGGCCATGGATCAACCAGATTACGTAACCAAATTCCTGTAAAATTTCGTGTAAGATAATTTTCTTATTTTACAAAATGACTTCCTGGAAATTTGGAAAATGCAACAGAAAACGATAAACAACGTCTGTCAACTTCGTTTGAGTGAAAATTTTGCAAAAAATTGGCAGTTAACTGTTATTGTCGATAAGTTTTCGAATTTCTTACCTAATTTTTACTAACAAGAAGTTAACAGACGTGCTTTATTGTCTTTTGTTACGTTTCCCAAATTTTCAGAAAGATACTTTGTAAATTAAAAATGTTATCTTACATGAACGAATAAATGTATAATTTAGTCACGTGGTCCGATTGATCTATGGCCTTAAACTACAATTTTCACACAGAAAAAAGTTCTTGTGATATTAACTATTTTTTAATTTCGTGTATAAACCTCATTTATTTTTAAATCAGGAGCAGTTCCTTTTCCAGTATTGCACAAAGAACTTTCGCAACATGCAATACAGGCGTACAACTTTGTGCGTTCGCCAATTATAATACACCCTGGTTCACATTTATTAGTACAATTTCTTTGTAAGGCCCACATCATTGGTACAGAAGTTGAGTTTTCATTACTTGTTGTGTACGAGAATCGCTTCACCTGAACAATATGTAAAGACAAATATATACCCTTTTCTTCAAGTCAATATACATCGGAGGGGGGACGCGACTTCTGATAAGCCGAATTTTTCCGAATAGAAATTTCAGCTAATCAGAGGTCACGTCCCCCCTCCGCTCGGCCTACTGGCCGAGCGCCTAGGCGATTATTGCATGTGGTCCCTCAATTGTTAATTTTCTTACAATACATATTCTCTTATCGTCTGTACACTTTTGCACAAGTGAAGTATTATTCACATGTAGATCTGCACACTTTTCACCATCTTCCATGGTGTCACATTGATAACACGAAAGATCATTCACTCGCTCTGTAGCTGCATGGGTTTTATGCTCTTTTGACATTAGTTGGCCTAAAAATGATCACATTTCATTAGACTTGTTAAAACTATTCAAAAGAAAGATTGCTATAACTTTTCATAGATAGTGTTACACTGTAAACAATATTTTTGTATTTGGTGTACAACTTTGCTTCCGCTGTTTTTCAAAAGATGGCTGCAGCGGTAAGTGCTTGTTAAAATGGGCAGATCAAAAATGTCACACAGTAAGCTTGAACATCTGTCAACATAACGACACCACATTAGTGAATTTGTGTTTGCATCATAAATTTATTCTCGATCGAAGATGTCAGTTTTCAAGCAAAATTCTCGTCATTTGCGGGAAGTTTTGATTTTCTGCTTTCATTGGATGAGGATGGGAATGGAGGATGGATGAGGCTCATGGAATGCTCTCAAGTACTTACGGTGAGGCTACTCTTAGTGAAAGAACGTGTCATGAGTGGTTTCAACGCTTCAAGAGCGGTGATTTTGATGTCGAGAACCGGCATGGCGGTGGAAGAGAGAACATTTTTGAAGATTCCGAATTGGAGGCATTACTTGCTGAAGACTCGAGCTAAACGCAAGAAGAATTAGCAGAATCATTGGGAGTGACTCAAAAAGTCATTTCGAAACGCTTCAAAGCTATGCGGGAATGATTCAGAAGCAAGGAAATTGGGTTCCGTACGACTTGAAGCCGAGAGATGTTGAACGGCGTTTCTTTGCTTATGCCCAAGTAGAAATTATCAAAAGTTTTATTAGAGATACTCGTAAGTTTTCCTTGTCAACTAGTAAGGCCCACTTGAGGAAAACTTGTAAGTTATTCAAAATAAATGTAATGCTGCGCCATTTAAGTTATTAGTGAGTCTAAACTTTTGAAGTATTGTTGAGGCACTCTAGTTATTTTTGAGAAAATAGACAGTTCTTTCTTAGGAATTGAAATCTGACATATATACTTTAATCTGAGTGAAGATTTCGAGTAATAAAATTTGATGTTGATGGACCTTGAACGTCGATTCCAAAAAATCGCCATAAAAAACGTTATATAAGAACCTAATACCAAAAATGAGAATACTAAAAGGTTTTTGAAAACCAGGCAACGAAAACTTATACGGGGCTTCGAGGAATTATAGATTGAGTAAGAAAGTAATCAAAGGACTTTATAGATTAAACAAAAATTGTACGTGAGATGATTGTGAAACATTTTGGCCAAGAAACAAAACAAGGAAATTGCGAATTTTATTGAAAAACTAATGTCATAACCTATAGAATATAGACCTATTGCGATGAATACTTACCGGACTCATACTGATCCTTTTGGTTAATTTTTCTCCTTTTACGAAACCTCTTCACTTGGTTCCTGTTTCCTTCCCTTTTTCGATCCATTCTTCCATATGCAAAATTTTTTTTCCAACACCTCACTAACGGACTAAATTTTATGTTGACATTTAACTTGTATTTTTAGTACGCACACATTAAATGAAATGATTCCAAGTTTTCGGTTACAAATGCCTCAACAATTACTTGCAAGAAATTTTCAAAAGTTAATCACGGGGAAAACTGGACAAGTTTTACTCCAGTTTAGCTTGTAATAGTTAAACTTACAAATAACTAGTAAGTCCCTTACGAATATTTTTTTACTACTTTTGACTTACTATTTACTAATCAATTGACAAATGAAATTTAAGACATTTCTACCTGGGTGAACAGCTGCTTCAAAGACAGAATCGAAAGAAGTTTTTACATCGCATTTTGACCGCTGACAAAAAATGTTTCCACTATGATAATCCCAAGCGCAGAAAATCATGAGGAAAACCTGGACATGCCTCCACTTCGTCGGCCAGACCGAATATTCACGGTGCCAAGGTTATGCTTTGAATTTGGTGGGACCAGCTCGGTGTGGTGTATTAAGAGCTGTTAAAACCGAGTGAAACCATCACAGGGGATCAGTATCGAATGCAATTGATGCGTTTGAGCCAAGCATTGAACGAGAAAGGGCCATAGTACCAAGAGAGACACGACAAAGTTATCCTCCAGCATGACAATGCTCGGCCACATGTCGCAAGACCAATAAAGACATATTTGGAAATGCTGAAATAGGAGGTCTTATCCCACCCGCCATACTCTCCAGACGTTGCTCCTTCCGACTACCATTTGCTAGTCTCCATGACCATTTGTTTCGATCGATGGCACACGTCCTGGCTCATCAGCATTTCCGCTCTTATGTATAAGTCAAAAAATGGTTCGATTTATGGGTCGTCTCAAAAGACGCATCGTCTTTTCGAGATGGTATCCGACGATTGCCAGAAAGATGGAAAAAAGTAGTAGCTAGCGACGGACAGTACTTTCAATCAAAAATAGGTCATCACTTTTTAAGAATAAAGCCTCAAATTTTGGGAAAAAACGGCGGAAGCGAAGTTGTATATCTAATAGAATTACAAAAGGCAATTGTAAATTCATAAAGCGATTGTAAAAGTACTTTGTTGCACGTTGTAAAATTATTTACATTCTGTGAAATTATAATTGAATACACTGAGAAAAATGGATTATAAAATCTAATATCCAGGTCCAGTGACTATGGGACAGCTATTTAGATTATAAGAAGTATAATCCAGATTATAAGTGCCATAACCTACAATTTTTTCTATATTCTAACATCACACCGCTTATAATCGAGATAATAGCTTTTATAATTCAAATGGCTGTCCTATAACTCCTATAGTCACTGTACCTGGATATTAAATTTTATAATCCATTTTTCTCCGTATAGTAATTATGAAACGTGAGACGTTGTTTTATTACAAGGTGAAGTGCAATAATGTAACGTTACTCGTCATAGAATTACAATAGGATGTAAAATTACTACGTATCACGTTGGAAATAAAGCGCTTTACGTGATATGTAGTAATTTTATATCCTATTGTAACACTACGCATCACGTTGGAAATAAAGCGCTTTACGTGATATGTAGTAATTTTATATCCTATTGTAACACTACGCATCACGTTGGAAATGAAGCGCTTTACGTGATACACGGAGAAACTTTTTATATCAATTTTTACTATAGTATTTTTCAATTTAGGAAAAAACGTATGACTTTGATAATTTTTGTTAGTAAAAATACTAAACTTTATAATAATGATATGAAACTTCAGTATAAACTATAGTAAAATTTGCTATGAACTATGCTGAAGTTTCATATCATTATTATAAAGTTTAGTATTCTTACTAACAAAAATAATCAAAGTGATACGTTTTTCTCTAAATTGAAAAATACTATAGTAAAAATTGATATAAAAAGTTTCTCCGTTTACGTAGTAATTTTACATCCTATTGTAATTCTGCCAAAGATATTTAATTCTACGAGTAACGTTGCATTATTACATTTTGCCTCGCAAAAAAACAACATCTCACGTAGCATAATTACTATTCAATTGTAATTTCACAGAATATAAATAATTTTATAACGTGCAATGTAGTACTTTTACAATCGCTTTGTATTTTTACAATCGTTTTATACATTCACAATTTCTTTTGTAATTCTACTGAAATATTTTTTTACAGTGTAGTGTTGCAGAAACATGAAATTATTTATCTTTAACAAGAGATTCTACAAGTTTTATTAAAAATATGGTAAAATGGCATAAAAATAAATTTCATAGTTACCTTCAATAATTGTAATCAAACACTCGAGTAATATCAGGAAGAGGGCAGTGCGTTGTTTGTGCCGCATGTTTCTTCTTTCATATAGAAATTATAAAACTAATAATGCACAGCGCTAAGGATGGTTGCAAGTCGCCATATTTCTTTGTTACACGCAAGCGTAGAGAGCTGCTGAATCTAGAAACCTCAAAATACCAAAAATCGATATTCTCGATGTTTCTTGCAATTAAAGGGTACTCTAGCTACTTAGGATGTACCAATCCTCCAATATTGCATTAAATCTACATCCAAACTGAATTACTAGATCCTAATATAAACCTTTTAGAAATATTCCTGCGCGGATCTATCGATTGACTAGACCCTCCCTTCTATTACTGATTCCAAAGTTATTCATAAAAAGCCCCTTTCATTTTGAAACTTTGAACTGCCAAATGAGACAAGTCATAGTTAAAACTCAAATGTGGACTTACTGAGGGATTAAAAGTCGTGTTTGAAATATAGGAATAATAATTGTAGTATATATGCTTTCTAAACAATATGACATCTTAGGATTACTAGATGTCCTGATCTATTAGGAAAACTTCTGATTTTTCATCGGTTTCCTGATTTTTGTGCAAATTGTCCTAATTTTTTCAAAAATGCCGATTTTTCTCTTTTTCTACTTTTCTAATCTAATAACTGAGTATATATTTTTTTATTGCTCTAATTCTTTCCCAACCCTATTCACCAGCAAATTCTGTAGGGAAAAGGAGAAGGGCGAAATTAATGGCCTTCTTTTTTTTTATGTTCCAATTCAAAATTTCCGATTGTTCTGATTTCCATCTTGACCCATCTAGTAACCCTATAAGATCTGGAAATGAGTAATTTTAAATAAAATATTTAAAATGTTCATTATAAATTATGGAATGGGTATTTATTAAAAGGAGAAATTTTAGTACTTATACTTCTGTTTGAAAAAATTGAGTGTAATAAAAGAATTTAGGGGCCGAGTGAGGAATAATTTATAATCCCCTTGATATTAGAGAATCTGACCCTCGTATATATATATATATATATCAACTAGGCAAAGTACTCAAAAGGGGATATTCTAAAATCCTACCATATTTGAGACTGCACACCTGGATCAAACTTCACATCAGACTTCAAAACGGTTGTTTTAATCAGTTACAAAAATTTTAATCCAGAAGACGTTAGGAGGCTTTACATGGAAAATTTTGTAGAATATGTGTGGAGTGATTTCTATAAAACCCTCAAAGAAAAAATTTAATCGACCTGTCTAGACTAGGCTGAAGCCTGGTTAGGCGTTCCATGCCATATCACAGCCCATCATGTCTGGGCCCAATCTTGGCCATGCTGAAATTTCTGCACGGCTGTATAGAATTTACCTTTCTATAAAATCCTTATCGGAATCGTACACCAATTTGGGTTATCCAGGGTCGTTTCGGAAACAAATTTCAGGAGATTCTAGGCTTTTCAGTAAACATTATTTTTTCAAGCGATTTACAATCAATTTTTAAATTCAAGGATCGATACATTTAAAGCTTTAGGCTTGCAATTTTCCATTTACCAATTATAAATATTTATATAAATTTTAAAAATTTTTTTAACGCCAAATATTAAATACCTGTGAAATGGAGAATTAAATAATAAAAAGAATTTTAGGGAATAAACACCATAAATACTATAAGATTTTCCCGCCTAAATTGGTTAAATGTTCTATTCTATTCTAGTTTATTCCATTCTATTCTATTATATTATATTATTATATCCCAGTATTATATGCAGAATTTAATACCTAATTTAACCAGAAAAGCATCCAGGATCGATAAATTGCTCCACTAAGTTATTAAACAAGAAAGGGCACTTTAGGCTTAAGCGTTCCGGATCTACCTGAATGTAAAGTGAATTTTCAATCACACGGTACATTCTTTCTTCAGAGAAGGATCGCAATATCTTACCATATTTATACTACTACAGTGTTAAAACTTTTTTAATCCATTTACTGACTCTGTTAATTTTATTTAAATGAAAACGCAATTTCGGTTTTTCATTGACAAACTTTATAATTATCCTATACTATAGACGTTTTAGATGCGACATTAAAGACCCGTTAATTTAAAGGCTTTTCCCTTTCGGCGCATTTCATCTTATTTTTTACTAACCAAGTGAAACATGAGTCAAGTGCTTTTAAATAATAACAACAGAAACTTTTACAGAGAAAAATAAAAACATAGGATTTTTGCAGAATAACTTTTAGCATGTTCCCGGAGAGCTTGAACAGTTATAGAAAATTTTTAAATCTTTTAAATTGTCCTGTTTGAACACCATAAGAATATAATCTGAAATGTGGTTCAAACTTACTCTAATATTTCAGAAGCTCCACTCGAGATTCCCTATAACGAGAAGCTCGAACATCGGAGGCCTCTCTGCATCGAGCGCGAGAGGTATGTACTCAAAATACTAAAAATATAATAATATAATAATAAAAATATCTATGCTTATCAGGTGTATTTTTGAATATTTCCAGAAAAAAAGTTAAGTCTTGATGATAAATGTAATAAACAGTAATATAAATTTTTAAAATGTTACTTTTGGTTTTCATTTATAAAAAATACGTTTCGAAACATAGTATTACACACACTGAGAAAAAAGAATATTTGAATCAAAGAATATTTCTTTGATTCAAATAAATGGTTGCGCTGGATGGTGACGAATAAATATTTTTTTAGATCAAAGAAATATTTTTATTGTCTTTAAAAAATGAATAATTAAAGCAAAAAAATGTTTTTCTAGTACTATTAAATATTCATTAGATTGAATAAGTATGTTATTAACATTGTGTAGCAATTATTTGATAAGAGTAGTAAATTTTTTTATTCAAAATGATATGATGCATGTTCAAAGAAACAATGGATTAATTCAAAAAAATTTGCCTTGGTTCAAGTAAATTTGTTTTCCATTCCAATATAGATTCCTTGTTTTTAATGAGCGTATTGTAAATTGAGAGAAATATTTATTTGAAATGAGGAGATAATTTTTGGTAGGATCAAATAATTATTTGCTCCGAAGATGTGATTTGCTGTTTAAAATGGTCAAGTAGTAAAGTGTATTGAGTAATAATAGATGCAAAGAACGATAATATTGCCTATGGTAAGTTAGAGATTTGTGTCAAAAAGATGTTACTGATATGAATAAACGTGTTTTGAAATTTAAGAAATATTTCTTAAATTTAAAGTAATATAAACTTCATGAAATGTAAGGAGTCAAGTATAAACGTTGTCATGGTTCTCTTAAATAACAAAAAAATTCTCACCTCGAATCTGCCATTAATCATCCGATACATACATATATAAACATCATACAATTACATTCACACCATTCAGTCGCAGCCAATCATATTTTCTATCGCAAATACACTTAAATATACAACTTCGCAAATATAAACCTAATAACTAAAACATATATATAGGACGATACGCTTTCGTCGAATCACGCACACGCTCGCTTACAATCCTGAGACATAAAATTTGGAACTTTCTTATATAGTGACTGCAAGAGTTATTCAGAGCTTGTGAGAGAAATGTGTCGTGACTAGAGCTTTTGAGCCTCACTCAAGTAAAAATAAATCAACTCTTTTTATAAATTATTCATAAAATATTTTTTAAAATTATTATAATCATGATTATTGATAAATATATAATATAATTATTAATTAATATTTAGTATACATTTTTATTATAACTATACGAATGAAGTTTAATGAAACTAAATTTTAAAAAATATATTCAAAAATTTCATTAATATAAAAAAGAATCTTGTGTAAAAACATTTAAAAGGAAATTCTTTTATTTTCTGTGTTGTATATTTTCAAAATATAAATTATACAATTGTGAATTCTAAATTATTATTGTACCTATGAAATTTATGTGAAATCTAAATCTTGTGTAGATTTTTTAGATTTTATGTTATAAATTTATCAAGACTTTTGCTGTTTAAATTTTTGTAAAATGAATTTAATTTAAAAAACCTAAGTGAAAAATAAAGAAGTAATTATAAATGAATTAAATTTTAAATGATATATTTGATATTGTGAATCAAAACGAATATTTCCTTTGAAGAGACTGATAAATCTTCAACCCTATGAAATATATTCCACATTTGAAAGTATGTATATGTATGTTCATATCAACTATGAAAAACAGTCGAACAGTCCAAATTTGATCGTTTTTTTGTGTTCTAAGGGTTTGAACAGTTTTGAATTCTTGAAATTTTGAATTATACTTTTGTTTGGACGTTACGATGAATTTGAGTTTGTAGTGATAGGGGTTCGAATTCAGTTTCGAATTTCTTGATTATCTGTTTTTCTTTGAATCAAAGAAATGAATGTGTACGCAGTCGCATAGTACATACGTAATGTGATTCACAGAATTATTTTTTTTAATTTAATGAAAAACTTTTTTTCGTTCAGGGTTATAAAATTAAATAAATTTTTGCCACTACTGTATTTGAATCAAATAAATATTTTTTCAAATCAAATAAAAAACGTTAAAAAAGTAATATCTTTTGTTTAAAAAAAAAGCTAAAAACGTGATTTATTAAAGTCAAATAAATTTATACACTCGAAATTCCCTATAACGAGAAGCTCGAGCATCGGAGGCCTCTCTGCATCGAACGCGAGAGGGATCCCCTCCATATCCTACTTGTTGCTATGCGCTGTTATGCGCATTATATGATGCGTGCAGTTAGTCTGTCTCTGTCAGTGATGCCATGTGAATAACTGTATGTACATAGTAAAAAAGCGTATAAAAAAGATTTTTGCGAGTATTTAATATGTAATTGACTTATTTGACGGTATGTACTCAAAATACTAAAAATATCTATGCTTATCAGGTGTATTTTTGAATATTTCCAGAAAAAAAGAAAATTCTTGATGATAAATGTAATAAACAGTAATATAAATGTTAAAATGTTGCTGTTGGTTTTCATTTACAAAAAATGCGTTTCTAAACATCGTATTACACATGTAGTATTGATCACAATAATAAACTGCGCAAAATTATACATACTGATTAAATTGTAATTATATAAAATTTTCATGGATATTGTTTAAAAAGGGAGAGTTTTACTTATCTACAGTAATTTGTGAAATATCAAAATTTCCAAAAAACTTATGCAATTTTAATGTTCGATAACCAACTTTACTCCAAAGTATTGAAAACTCCATATTGGAAAGATTAAATATTAAATTTTTCATTTCAAATACTGTAAAATTACACAATTAAGTAATTTTTCAATAATTGACCAATTAATTTGTGATAAAAGCCATCAAACTCATTTACTCATTTACTGTTTCAAATTCGAGCGTACTTCATTCTGTAGTAGTGGGGCAAGAGGGGCCGATCGTCTGCTCGTTGTGGGGAACCGTGACGCGCTCGTATAAGGGAGGCCTTGTTACGGGGAATCTCGTTATAGGGAATAAATATAGATTTATACATTTTTAGGTGAAGATCTTATATATACTGTAGGGTGGCCCTTATTTTGGCAATGTTGGAATTTTTTCGGTCTCACCCCCTAAAAACAATCATATTATAAAAAAAATGTTTTAAACAATTTTAAGTCAATCGGATATCATTAGCCCGTGCAACCGAATGGTTGAAGTTTCAAATGCAAATTACGTGTATTTTTTCATGTATTTAACATTAACTTTTATAACTTTTATGCAACTCTACGGAAAATTCTGAAACTTGGCAAAGTTTTAATCCATAATGATATGTACAAGACATAATTTTTGTAGATTTTTCCTTATTTTTCATCATGAGCTGCGAACTCTTCGAAAATGCATCTCATCCTCTGTTTATCCGTCCATCCCCATATAATCATGAGAATAAGGAAAGAGTATTTTTTTAAAGCATGATTATACTTTTCATCAAGAAAAAACTTATTTATGAAATCTGAAACAGTCACTTTTAATTGATAAATGCTTGTAGAAAACCATGTATATGTCGATAAATAGTATTGACTGCTGTGCAAAAGTCGCCGGGCACTTCTTTTCAACCATTTACATAAAAGCTTATAATTTATAAAATACCTAACAATAATTTTTTTCCTTAAAATAACATGAGAGGTAATAAAATTCTGCATTTAATGACCCCAAAACAAAGTGTTTTAGTCAATTATTAACGAAGATTTTTCGAAAAAAATCAAGATTACAAAGTTCTCTTGAATTTTAAACAACTTTTGAAACTGTTAACATTTTTGAACTTTTCTCATCTCAATATGAAAGTAAATTTACATAGACTATTAGTAATGTATCAAAAATATTTTGATAGATTTTGTCTTGATACTATTAAAGTTAATATTTAGAAAAACAAAGTTGTGAGAAAAAAAATATAAAAATTGATAATATGAAAAAAATACAAAACATCATTGAAAAATACAAAAAAATTATTTTCAAAATTTCTTTCATAAATAATTTTACATATTTGAAGTTTTACAACTTTTTTGTTCTGGGCTCAAATTTGGCTGCACGGAGAAAACCAAGTTAACAATTTTTAGTAAACTACCTTTTTAATTTTGAGAAAAACGTGCCATAATAAACTATACCATAATACAATATTACTATAATAAACTATATCTTTAGTGATGATTACAACAAAAAAATATATAAAATAATTTTAGGTAAGTACCGAAAAAAAATTCAATTTTCACGAATTTTTTTTTCTTCATTTTCATCATGCATGAGAAGGTATTGGTTTTATGTGAAAAATGACTTTCAAAATTTTCATCAGATCTTTAAGTTTTGAGACCCCTTGAGTCAGAAAAAGTGGTTTTACGAAAGTGTCTGTCTGTCTGTCTGTAGGAGGTCGTATACTCAATAACTCTCGATAGAATTATCAAATTGAATTGAGCTTGGGCACACTTTATCGGAGCCGAAAAAGTAAGGACAAGTTCGTTAAACAGCCACATCCAACCAAAATTGAGAAAACTAGACCATTTTTTCTGTTTTTGAAAAAATCAAAAATTCTAATACTGGTTGTTGATAGTGCTCAAAAATCTCTACAAATTATCTTCATAACATCAATATGAAAATTCCATTTTCCAGTTAAATTATACGAGATAGGAAAAAAAGTTATCGTACAAAATAATTTTTTACATAAAGATATACAAATTTGAATTGCAACATTTTTTCATAAGATGTATATTTTTCTTTTTAATTTAAAAAAATTCTATTGAAAATCCAAAATTCAATTTCTTTTAACAATAACATGTGAAATACGAAAAAACGCAAGAATGCAAAGTTGATCGTTTTAAAAAGATCTATAGTTTTTGTCTCACACAGTTTCTGATAAAACATTTATTTTTCGTTTCAATCCCAAAAATTCCATTTTTTAGGCAAAATATAGGATATACAAAAAAACGTTTAGATGGAAAATTATTTGCCTAAATGAGGTCTACAAATTCTCATCAAGACACTTTTATTGTATTTAATGTATATTTTATATTTTGATTATAAGAAACACTATTGAAAAAATTCAATTTATTAGTCTAAATATGTGATATGTTTATTAAAAAGTAACTGAAATGTATACAGAAAATCGAGCGCGAAACGCGAGTGTCATGATGAGAGTATGTTCCTCAAGGCCGATAGAGCCTTAAATGAATTGAATTTCCTGTTTCACTTAAACTCAATAACAAATTTAGTGATTTTGAGAAAATGTGTAATTCACATCATCTGTAATATTATGTTACAACAAAATGTCACAACCGATTTTAGTTAAGTCAAAATAGAATTAACATTTTCAGTTGAGTCAAAATGGAACGGAGATTTTCAGTTAGGACAGTTTGTTCACTTGTTTGCGAGTTAAGTCAAAGTCGCTCAGGACCATCGAAATATTATAAAAGGTAATAGAATTATTTTTCTAAGCAAATTAGAATATTGAATAATTTTAAATATTCTGTAATAATGTGAAATTTACCCTATCAAAAATTGACGTTATTAGGTCTACGACCCGGAATTCTGAAATAAATCTATATATAAGTACACTAAGTTTGAATCGGTAACGGATGAAGAGCAATAATTTATAAGTTTTTATGGGATTATTTACAGAATTATATGTGTGATCAGTAACACTCTAAAACACCAGTTTTTTTTACATTTTTAAGAATTTTTTAAGTACGTAGAAATTTTGGCACATTACTTATATTTCCTCTTTATATCTGAACCAGTGAAATTCTCACTGAATTTAAATCAGTGACTTGAATTCACTAAGTAAGCTTATTTACACCAACTTATTTGAACTCCCGAAAAAAAGCATTAATTGAATTGAGTTTTACAAAAAAAGTTTTTAAAGTTGTTGGTATGAAAGAAAACTAAGTCTTACCTTCATCAAGGCTCGAACTGCGCTGAATTACGAAACCCCTTTAATCTTTAATTTTCCGAGGAGAGGCGAAAGTTTTCTCGTATTCTCTTAATTTCTACTTGAAATAGACCCTGGAGTTATTCATTGCCCACTTTTACTTTAACATATACCCACAATCACCTGTTTTGTGAATGTGCGCAATACGTAACTTATTCAGTTTTAATTTAGTGGCAAACATTTTTCTCCAACTTATTTATTGACCTTCTTTTTATCTGCAAAAGAAACTACATTTTTCATATATCAACCTAAGATTCACATAATTTATAGCTTATTAATTAGCTTATTCAATTAAACTAAAATCTTGTAAATTGATATGGTAATCTTATTATTGGTCTTTAGCTGTTGGACCTATGGATTAATTGAATGAATCAATCAAAATAAATAAATTAACTCAATTGAGATTACAGATCGAATAAGGGGACACAATTTTTTTTTCTACTAACGGGCCATAAAGTGGACTTTATTGCCCCGTGCGGGGCAAACAAATCCACTTTCTGACCCGCTAGTAGAAAAAAAATCGTGTGCAACACGGGAAAAACATTTATTGATATTGATGGGATTCAAGTAATTTCTCTATAATCGTAGAATTTTTGTGAATGAAAGTCATAAGCGACTTTTTTAAAACAAGACAACATGAAATTGCGTTCGAGTCAAAAAACTGAATTGTCCCCTTATTATATCCGGAGTCTCAATTCAAAACAGTCAGTTAAATTGAATAAATATATGAAACATTTAAAATCAGTATTATTTTCTACTGGGGAGCCAAAAAATGGATTTGTTTGTTCTGCAGGGGGCAATAAAATGCACTTTATGACCCGCTAGTAGAAAAAGTTTAATTTTATGCATTTATATATACCGAGAAAGAATATAAAGATATGAAACATGAACGGAAACAAATATTTTTAATCAACTGTAATTTTTTAATCACATTTCGATTATATTCATAGATTTTCTGTGAATTAATGTTATGAGCAGAATTTTAAAACGAGACAACATGGAATTGAGCTCAAGCCAAAAAAATTATATTATTCAATTTCATTCGTATCGGAGCCTTAATTTAAAATTTCAGTTGAACTCAATAGATATTAAAAAAATTGAAAAGTAGTATTTTTTCTACTCGGGGGTCAAAAAATGGATTTGTTGGCCAAGCACGGGTCAATAAAATCCACTTCATGATCCGATAGTAGAAAATGTATAATTTTATGCATGTTTATATATCGAGAAAGAATATAAAAATATAAAAAGTGAACGGAAACAAATAATTTTAATGGACTGGAATTTTTTAATCATATTTCGATTATATTCATAGATTTTCTGTGAATTAAAGTTATGAACATATTTTTTAAAAAGAGACAACATGGAATTGCGCTCAAGCCAAAAAAATTAT
Source organism: Diplolepis rosae (assembly GCA_030998225.1). Lineage (NCBI taxonomy): Eukaryota > Metazoa > Arthropoda > Insecta > Hymenoptera > Diplolepididae > Diplolepis > Diplolepis rosae. The sequence goes on from JAPYXD010000698.1 coordinate 3,575,327, forward strand.
ATTATTCAATTTCATTCGTATCGGAGCCTTAATTTAAAATTTCAGTTGAACTCAATAGATATTAAAAAAATTGAAAAATAGTATTTTTTTCTACTCGGGGGTCAAAAAATGGATTTGTTGGCCAAGCACGGGTCAATAAAATCCACTTTATGATCCGATAGTAGAAAATGTATAATTTTATGCATGTTTATATATCGAGAAAGAATATAAAAATATAAAAAGTGAACGGAAACAAATAATTTTAATGGACTGGAATTTTCGAAATCACATTTCGATTATATTCATAGAATTTATGTGAATGAAAGTTATAAGCAAATTTTTTAAAACGATACAACATGGAACTGCGCTCAAGCCAAAAAACTGAATTATCCCCTTATTCTATCCGGAGCCTCAATTTAAAATTTCAGTTGAACTGAATAGATATAAAAAACATTCAAAAATAGTATTTTTTTCTACTGGGGGGTCAAAAATTGGATTTGTTTGTTCCACAGTGGGCAATAAAATGCACTTTATGACCCGTTAGTAGAAAAAGTATAATTTTATGCATCTATATATATATATATATATATATATATATATCGAGAAAAAATATGAAAAATGAACGAAAAAAAATAAATTTAACTGACTGAAATTTTTTTAATTACATTTCAATTATATCGAAGAGTCAACGGCATTTTTGCCGAGCATTACTCTCAGATATTGCACCTGCAGGTTCTGCAGGGGTCTACAGCAGTAGTTAAATCGATTCTTACCTTATCAGCAACTTAGGAAAATAAATGCTACAGAAGAATAAAACATATTCATCATGCTGTCTGAATTTTATATTCTCCTAAATAATATACAAACCAGTCACGTATTTTTATAAACGTGGTTCATATTCATTATTTATTTTTTAAAACAAAGTATTTCTCAAGGGACGACGTTGCATGTGTGGATTCCGCAAGGGTGAATAGCCCTCGGGAAAATCGATTCTGACTATTATGAGATTGAGGGGTGAAAAGACAGAGAAAAGTTACTTTTATTCTATTCAGTTTTATCTTCAAACTCATTATAATAACATAATATCCCGAAATATTATTTGACGCGAATTAATTTATTCTTTTAACACACGAATCCAACCTCCCCCTTCAATTGTCTTTCTCTTTTATTTTTTATTAAACTGGGCAAAATATTGAATCTTGAGGGTGTAAATCTGGAATATCCTTTATTCTAAAAAAAATTCCAGACAAAATTATGCAAGATGATAAAATACTTTTTTTTCTGAATATCATTAGCATTTAAACAATATTTGCAAAAAGGACTGTTTTATACTTTCAACATAAAAGTATATTTCATTTCTTGACAAACGATTTCCATTTATGATAAAGTATCCCTCTTACAAAATTTTTTTTCAAGAAATGCCTTATCATTTAAAGTATCACGACAATCAAAACAGTAAAAAAGTTACTTCAGAAAAGTAATTTTGTAAGTTAGATCTCTAGAATATCATCAAGAGTCTTAAGATTATAATTCCTCAAAGCTTTTGTCGGTGAGAAGTTAAAATAGAGTTGGAATATAGAACGACTAGACTTATAATTGTATAAAAATTAACTGTTCCCATAAAAATGTTATTTACAGTTTTTAAATTTTATGTTTCTACTAGTATGAATTTCAATTCTGCTCAAACAAGCTTCTAACGTTTAACTTTTATTTCATGTTTCTGTTTATCGTCGTCATAACTTCTTCTCACCCTCTGCGATTTATAATACAGAATATAAATTGGAGATCTCGAGGTTTACAGTTCCACCATTATACCTTTCAAGATTGAAAGCTTTTAAATTAGAAAAGTATCTACTATACCTTATGTAGAATAAACTCGAATATTTGATTCCGATATGTTTAAATAGTAAAATTGTGATAGTGGGTCTTAGAAAAGTCGAGATTAATAGCAAGTATTTTTGATGAAGCATTTTAATTAAAGGCAGTTGCGCAGAACTCGATGAAAATTATTGAATCCTGTTGATATCTCGTTTGTGCCGAAGCAACACGTGAGTGACCGTCCCGGACGGTTTTCGTCCCCGCATCCGTTTTTGGTCCATGAAGCCACACGAGAGATACAACGGAAAGAGCTGGTTCGAGCAGAAAGCTCAACAGGGGATTGGCGGGAGGGGGTGGGTCAATTGGAATGAAGGGACGTCGGGACGCAAAGCATCCCAGTTTGAATCCGACCACCGACGCGTCCTGCAAGCGCCGCGTTTCTCGCAAGACGCACGAAAACGTCACTTATTTTATCGTTGAATGCAAGGTATCTTTAATTTTTTTCTAAAATCATGATAATATTGGTATTTCAATTTGTAGCATAATAATTATTCTTATTTCACGAATTCCATTTTTATAATTCATTAGGTGGTATAAAAAAATATTTTTTGTGGCTTAGATACAAAACGTAATTTTTTATTCATCTTAAAATGGTTTTGAATTTATTTACAACTGAAAGTGGACATTTTATTGTCGAATATATTATTTATATATTATAGACATTATTCTATTAATCAAATAATATATTTCGATCTTTTTCGTGTTTTAATCAATTCTTACTTTTATGGAAAGTAGGATAAAATCTGAAATACCTAATCTTCATATTCAGATTTTTAATATATATAGCAGATATAAATTTGAAAAAATTATGATCAGTTGAATTTATTTTTTAATCACTTAAAGTTCATATGATTCGTAATCTATTAAAAATACTTTTTTGTGAAAAGATATTGAATCTCCTCGACGCAAAAAAGTACTTACAACTCAGATAAAGCAGTAAAAGGTTTCTCGTTATGTTTCCATAATAATACGATTGTTCTTCGGCAGACTAGTCAGTCTCATTTCCATTGACGTGCGACGCCTTTTGTTGTCATCAAGGCACACATTTCATGAAAAGTTACTCTTACTAGTGACGAGATATTAGTTTTTATTGCATGAAAGATGGGAAAAAGTTTCTATAGCTCTATTTTGTATTTTTAAGACTTAGGCTTATATTTATTTATAAATAAATAAAAACCTAAATTAAATTTGATAAAATTTATTCCTAATTAAATTATTTTATCAAAGCAATAGTTCCAGGCGAAAAATATCTTAACACAGAACATTCTAAATAAATTTACCAACAAAAAATATTTCTTATTTAAAAAACTTTATTTTCCTTTAACAAAACAGCCTTGCATAGAATATTTATATTTTCCCTTAAATTCAGTGTTAAACAGGAAATTGAAATACGAACGGTGTTTTAAAGTGTTGTTTGAACAATGGAATAAAAGTGATTCTTGAAAAATTTGATAGCCGTGGCACGTAGAAATGTGAGATAAAAAGCGGAGAAAATCAAATCTGAAGAGGTTCTCTAACTTGGGTAAGTGCATTGCGGTTCTTTTTCATAAATCCAGTTAAAGTTTTGTTATTGGCACTTTATACGAATAACGATTGGGAATGATACTAAAAGGATATCTTTGTCTCGTTATCACCTGTAATGGATAAGCAGAAGCAACGATGCGAGGACCATTTTACCTCTCGAGTGCAATCAAGTGCAGTCGAGTGCACTCGACCTTTACAACCTTGACCGATTATGTATGAACAATTTAAATAATATACATGTTATGCAATGCAATCATATATTCAAATATAAAACAATAGAAGATCGTTTATATATTATTATTTGAGATTTTTACGGAAGCACTTTTGAATATTCAGTAAATTCACATTTTTAGCTAAAAATGATCAAATTTCGAATCTCAGTGGACACGGGGACATTGGGGACTTTAGTGTCAAGCTTCTTAACGTTCTCACGACGTCGCATATTTCAAAGGAACCTTTCAGACATGAGACACCAAGAAAACAACAAAAATGTTAATACTAATTTTATTAGGCATTTTCACTTCCATAAAGAGTTAACTTCACTTCATCGAACACTGGAGGAATTGCTTTCATTGGAAATGTAGAGGAAAAGATCTTCTTTTTCAACTTTTGCAATAAAAAAGCATTCTTTGTAAAGATTTAAATGACAGAAATATGTTTTATTATACAAAATAAATTAAACTAAACAATAACTAATTTTGAAAAAAAATTATTTCACTAATTTTAATATGAATTTCATACGATGTTGTTAATAATTGGCTTTAGAGTCCAGAAATAATAACTCAGAAGGTTAGATACTTTCAAACATTTCGACTCTGATCGGAGTCCTCATTAGTGATCTTTATTTTGGAAATATTAAAACAATTAATAAAATATTGCAAATATGAGCCCTATTTGGAAGTGAACTTTGGTAATGTGAAAAAATGTAAAAAACCGTGAGAGAATTTAAATAAAATTGTACAAAAAGCATCGATAAAATACCTAAAGCTTCCTTAGGAATTACAATAAAATTCTAGCACATAATTTTGAAATACCTAAACTAAAAAACTAGTATATATAAATATATTTGTGTATAAATGTTACTGAAGATATAGATGCAAGTACATATGGGTAATTCCATATCAGATTTACAACTAAAAATTTTAATATCGAAGAAAATATTTTCCAGTATTCTCTAGAGCAAAATAATCGACATTTATTTTTTTATTTTTACAAGATATGATTTTTTGAAATATTGAATTTGAAAAAAACGAACGATTTTCAATCACTGATTATTTAAAAACTATTCGATGTCGAAAAAAAATCCTGATAATAAAAGGTTCTTAATCGTATGAACTTTTCATAAAAATATGAACAAAAAATTATTCTCGTTATTTAAGCTGCAAATTTTGTAAATGTTATGAACAAATATGATTTTTTCAGTCGGACTATATGGTTTCTCCATTTTACGGATTAAAAATGTTTATTATTGTGGAAGGAAGGTTGTGTAATAGTATTTTGCTCTAAAGAAAGCTAGAAAATATTTTTGTCAATATTAAAATTTTAGTTGTAAATCTGATATCGAATGAACGATGTATATTATAAAACTACAAAGGATTATTTATGAAAAGATAGATTAAAATTGATAATGCGAATTCTAGTGTTCATATATATTTTTTAATATCAAAAAACTTCTGATAAAAACACATGAAAAATCATTTAGAGTAAAAAATTGAAATATAGCGCATAAACCTAAAATATAAACGTAAAATACAAATGAATTGCTCTTAAAAATGCCAATGTTCAAATATTAAATGTATGGAAAAGACATGTGTACTGACAATGGGATATCTAAATTTTCCAATCTCATCAAAATAACAACATCGTATGTAATTTATTATTTGAGGGTCGATACAAGTCCTACTTTATGAATTTTAATATGTTTGCAATATTGGCTGATTGGCTTGAAGGTTAATAAATGAAAAAAAAATAATTTTAATTAAACGTTTCGACTCTGACTGGAGTCCTCATCTGCAGTGATCCTTATTTCTTAAGTCATAGTCACTAAACGATCTTCTTATATTGAGTTTGTGGAAAATAATTTGTTTTAAAAAACAGCGACGCTGAAAGAAAGGGATTAAAAGCAAAAATAAATTTATCGAAATTCAACGAATCCCGGGTGGAAATCGTTTTCGACTGCAGCGGGCCTGCTGCAGTCGTAAACAATTTTCACCCGGGATTTCAATGACAAGGGGATCCGCCACCTTTAATATATTTTTTTTCGAATTTAGACCTTCCATATAATTATTTATGTTTAGTACCTTCATTTAGAAAAGTTTTGGGTTTTTTTAAAATTCCAGCACCTTAATATATTTTAAACTAAAAATTTTGAGTTTTTTGGGCATTTTTTTGACATTTTTTTATTTTAAATAACTTTTTTTTTAACCAGTTGTCGTTATTCTTTTTTTTATTTTGTTCCTTACAATGTGTAGCAACTTTCTGGGTATGGAAATCACTCTACCTAAAAAAATAATTACAAACATCAAGCAAGATTCAAAAAGGTTTTTTGGTTGTTTCGGAATGATTCGGATGAAGATTTGAGAATAACCCAGAAAAGCTCTGATTCGCGTTGAAAAAAATAAAAAAATAATCATGACAATTATTTAAAAAAACAAAAAGTTTATTTGAAATAAAGAAATGTCATAAAAATGCCCAAAAACTCAAAATTTTTACGTTAAAAATGCATGAAGGTGCTGGAATTAAAAAAAAACCAAAACCTTTTTAAATCAAGATACTAAACATAAAAAAAATTATATGGAAGGTCTAAACTCAAAAAATAAAAATATTAAAGGTGGCGGATCCCCTTAAGTCATTGAAATTCGTTGAATTTTTATAAATTTATTTTTGGTTTTAACCCCTTTCTTTCAACGTCGCTGTTTTGTAAAACAAATTATTTTCTACAAAGTCACTATAAGGAGATCGTTTAGTGACTATGACCTAAGAAATAAAGATCACTGATGAGAACTCCAATCAGAGTCGAAACGTTTGATTAAAACTATTGTTTTTTTCATTTATGAACCCTAGAGCCAATCAGCCAACATTGCAAATATTGGTATTGATATTATAATATGATATTATTGATTTATTATTGATATTATATATATTATTGTTATATAGATATTATTATTATAGATAGATACTATATTGATTTTTTATTAATATTAATATTCCTCTTTATGAAATTTGATTACCTAGTTTAATTCCTTTTGCCTAATAAAACATATTGCACTCATAAATTTTTTTCTAAAAATGCTTTTTTACTGCAGAAATTTTAAAATAAGATACTTTCCCATACATTCCCAATGAAAGTAATTCTCTCCGTCTTCGATGAAAGAAGTTATCTTTCAAGGGGGACTTCCACCTTCTGACTCGGTTTTCGGACCCAAATTCAACATTTTTTTCTACAGAATGGCATAAGATATCACAATGATTTTTTTGCATGTTGTTCATTTATTCTTCAAGATAAAATATATATTTCCATGAAAAATTCAAAAAAAATATTCGTTGTATAGTCGTCCTCGAACGTGACCTTGGAAAGTTAGAGCCAAAATGTGACCATGATTTTAGCATCCCAGGTCGACTAAAGCAAAAAAGCGGAACTCAGTTCTAATTAGTAGCGTTTTGTATTTCGTTCGGGATATATGTTTTCCAAAATTTTAAAATGAAACGAAATGGCACCTATTTGTAAAAAGAATTGAATTTTTTGGCCTATTTTCGATAGTTCTTTTAGTTATAAAAGTGCGAGAAATGAAAATAAAATACATCTAGCATCCCGAACGAAAGAGGCATCTTAAACAAATATTCAATCCACAAATCAGCTTGATTTACCAAATACTTTTCTTGTAATCGTTGTCACAGTTTTGAAAAAAATAGTTTTCAGAAAAACGCGTTTAAAGTTGAAGTTTAAGGTAGTACGATCACGAAAATTAGACCTCAGGCAAAAATAGATAATTTTGCTTTCAAGAATAGCAATATTATTATTGAAGTGTTAATTTAAAAGAGAAAAGATTATTTTTCATGAAAAAAATTTGAAACACAAAAAAATAATGTTATTAATAAATTTTATTTTTACCCAAACTTATTTTCTTATCGCTTCGAGCCAAAGTTTTAAAAACGATGCGATTCTAATAAATCACGGTTCATTTTTTTAGGAAAAAGATTCTCTACAACTTGACCGTTTCCGATTTTTGAAAATGAATTCTTTAATGGATGAAATTATAAAAAAACAATTTTTCAAAACACAATTTTTATAAACAAATTGCTGTATTTGATAATAATTAATTCAATTTAAAAAATAAGAAACGGTCAAGTTGTAGAGAATCTTTTTTCCAAAAAAATGAACCCTGATTTATTGGAATCGCATCATTTTTAAAAATTTGGCTCAAAGCGATAAGAAAATAAGTTTGGGCAAAAATAAAATTTATTAATAACATTAATTTTTAGTGTTTCAAATTTTTTTCATAAAAAATAATCTTTTCTCTTTCAAATTAGCCCTTCAATAATAATATTGCTGTTCTTGAAAGCAAAATTATCGATTTTTGCCTGAGGTCTAATTTTTGTGGTCGTACTACCTTAAAGCCTAGTCATCTTTAAAACTTTGTAACTCTGGAAGCGGCATTTTTTTTATAAAATCCTTTTGGGAATCCATTTTCGATAGTTCTTAGATTCGAAAAATACAAAAAAAAATTCGATTATTTGGAACGCACAGGTGGAAGTCCCCCTTAATGAAGTGAAAATACCTAATAGAATATATCAAGGATTTTCAAATTTTCCAGGTAGTTTCTTTTTGCTTGCAGATTAGTTGCTTTTTCACGCTCATAACAATTTTTTCTATGTAATTTCCTTGAAAAAAAACAAATGTACAGACGTGACTGATGCTGAGGCAGAATAATATTGAGGAAAATTGAATTGCACCTTGAAAGCAATTATACGAGTTGAAGAATATTATTGTCCCAGTGTTACAATTTGTTTATAATATTACTAGATATGAAATTCTCACTGCGTGTTTAAATTGCATAATAAAGAAGAAAAATGTAGGTGATAATTTTCATTTAATTTCTTGTTTTGCAGTTGGGTTTTAATATTCTGTTAAAATACTGTTTTATTAGAGTGACAATATCCTCAAACATGTATGCCTGTAGTATCTAGAAATAGAATCTCGTAACCGTAACCAATCATTTTGTTTGCGGTTAAGCTGAATCCATGGAACCATGTAATCACTAATGAAAGTGAACGATCAATCGATAAAGACGCTTCTGTTATTTGCATGATTGCCACCTGGAGTTGATAACGCTGTTATTTGATGTCGAATCATCGCTTGCAATACAAAACTCTTTGGAACAAATCAGATAGAAAAGGTTCTTTAATACTCGGGACAAAATATAATATAAGTAGATAATTTGTAAATAATTAGCTGTAAGATTTCAGAGACGCGTTTTTTTAATCAAGAATTGAAAATGCCTTAGTATTCATTTGAACTTGATAAGCTTCTAGTAAAGATTTCAAGAACTGGTATAGAATTGAGAAATTTGTCTGATGATCACTCTTGGTCAATGTAGTTAATTAGATTAATTTGCGTTAGCTCTCCTGTAAATGCTAAAAAGCGCTTGATTCTGCGTCGAAGCGAGCTCAAAACCGACATTTTGCAAGTTCGTTACGATAATTGCTTTGACTTAACGATGAAAGCCTGAATCGAGTATTTAAAGGCTAGACTGTCACGTTTTACTCTGTAATGGTCTCCTCTCTTCTCTCTTTCTCTCACCCATTGTCAACCATTGTCACCCAATGCTATTATATCATTGTTATGAATCCGTACGTGCAAATCATGCAGCAGGGTAGATATAAACCATCCTGAATAGTTTACTCATGGATACACTTCATTCAAGTTTTATCTGATCGTCTGACATTAACACTATGAAAATTAATTATACCCTCGCGGAGAAAACTGGATATTGAAAAGGAGATTCTGAAAATGTGAATAGCTATGCATAGTATCTAGATATTAGCACATAATATCTAAGAAGAAATTTTAATGTAGTAAATATTACTGGATAGAGCCTGAAAAAAGTCTTATTTTAATTTAAGAAATCGTTTTTTTTAACTTAATTTCTTCAATTCCAAGTAAAAACACCTTTAGAAGAAATACACTCGAGATTCCCTATAACGAGATTCCCTATAACGAGATTCCCTGTAAGAAGGCCTCCCTTATACGAGCGCGTCACGGTTCCCCACAACGAGCAGACGATCGGCCCCTCTTCCCCCACTATCAATGAGTTTTATGGCTTTTATTACAAATTAATGAGAAAATAATTGGTCAGTTATTGAAAAATTACTTAATTATGTAATTTTACAGTATTTGAAATGAAAAATTTAATATTTAATTTTTCCAATCTGGAGTTTTCAATGTTTTTGAGTAAATTCGGTTATCGAACATTAAAATTGCATAAGTTTTTTTTGGAAATTTTGATATCTCACACATTACTGTAGATAAGTAAAACTCTCCCTTTTTAAACAATATGTATGACAATTTTATATAATTACAATTAATCAGTATGTATAATTTTGCGCAGTTTATTATTGTGATTTTTTATAAATGAAAACCAACAGAAACATTTTAACATTTATGTTACTGTTTATTACATTTATCATAAAGACTTTTCTTTTTTTATGGAAATATTCAAAAATACACCTGATAAGCATAGATATTTTTATTATTATATTATTATATTTTTAGTATTTTGAGTACATACCGTCAAATAAGTTAATTCCATGTTGAATACTCGCAAAAATCTTTTTTATACGCTTTTTTACTATGTACATACAATTATTCACATGGCATCATTGACAGACTGACTGCACGCATCATATAATGCGCATAACAGCGCATAGCAACAAGTAGGATATGCAGGGGATCCCTCTCGCGCTGGATGCAGAGAGGCCTCCGATGCTCGAGCTTCTCGTTATAGGGAATCTTGAGTGTATTTTATTTGACTTTAATAAATTACGTTTTTAGCCTTTTTTAAACAAAAGATATTACTTTTTTAACGTTTTTTATTTGATTTGAAAAAATATTTATTTGATTCAAATACAGTATTGGCAAAAATTTATTTAATTTTACAACCCTGAACGAAAAAAAGTTTTTCATTAAATTAAAGAAAATAATTCTGTGAATCACATTACGTATGTACTATGCGACTGCGTACACATTCATTTCTTTGATTCAAAGAAAAACAGATAATCAAGAAATTCAAAATTGAATTCGAACCCGTATCACTAGAAACTCAAATTCATCGTAACATCCAAACAAAGTATAATTCAAAATTTTAAGAATTCGAAACTGTTCAAACCCTTAGAATACAAAAAACGACCAAATTTGGACTAAAAATATTCTTTAAAATAAACGACCATGAGAAACCTTCTTCCTCCTTTCTTATTTGTTTCTCATTGTCATTTATTTTAAAGAATATTTTGGACCAAATTTGGTCGTTTTTTTGTATTCTAAGGGTTTGAACAGTTTCGAATTCTTGAAATTTTGAATTATAATCCAGAAATTTCTTCAGATCAAAAGAACTATTCTATGATCGTATAGCAATGCACAAATTTTTTTGATTCAAAGAAATTTCGTATAAATCAAAGAAACTTTTTTCTGGGTGCAGTAACATTTACACCCAGAAAACAGTTTCTTTGAATCAAAGAAACGTTTTTTTGGTATACGCTCAAAAAAAAGTTTCTTTGAATTGAAAAAAGTTTTGTTGAACCAAAAAAATCATCTTCAATGTAAACAAATCTATTTCTTTGGATCAAAGAAATTTTTTTTGAATTAACAAAACTTTCTTTGATTCAAAGAAACTTTTATCACGGTGTAATATTAGTTTTCTATGATCTCTGAAATTCAACAACAATATTAGGCATTTTCACTTCTATAAATAGCTAATTTCACTTTATGGAACACTGGTGGCATTGCTCCTATTAAAAATGTATGGGAAGGGATCTTATACAATTCTCATCACGGAGAAAAATGGATATTCAGAATGAATATCTAAATATTCAAGTATGTAACAAGCATTCCATATATTTACTTGCAATATCTAAATATTCAGCTCTAATATCTAAAATATTCATTTTAACCTATATCAATATTTTATGTTGTAAAACTGAATATTCAGATATTACAGTTCAATACCTAGATATTGGAACTAAATATATAAAATAGTTGAATATCCATTTTTCTCCTGGCATCTAATTTGAGAAAATATTCGTTTTATTTTTCGTTTGAATTGAATACAAGAGTGAGGACCATTTTTCGCATCAATACTTTAGATATTACCACCTATCACCTTTTTTAATATCCTCAGATACTATATCTAAATATCCGAGATAAATCCCATATAGTTTACTGTTAAATACATTTATCAATTTGATGAAATAATTAATTTTACAATAATAACTAATGGGTAAAGTAAATAAATTATTCTTAATATTCATATAATATTAATTTCTGTTATTGAATTATTGATAAATAAAAATATATTAATTAAATTAATTTTATGTGTAAATATAAGTATAATTACTGTAATTATGATTATTTTTTAAGATTATATCAATATTATATTATTATTGATTATTATTTTATTATTGACAGCAATTATCGGAGATTCTATATTTTCCTGTGTATCTGTTAATATTTTTCGCTTACTATAATAAACGTTTAATTATTTCTGTTGCTCATCAATTTCTAGAGTGTAATATGGACAAGAAAGTAATTTTTGACCTCCGTTTGCTTCAAGCTAACATTATTGTCACCCTTTACTTCAAAAAGAAACATTTGTGCCCAACTTTTCTTTCTGCGTTTAACTGTATTTTTATACGTTTTTCTTGAAAAAATAAGATGGATAACAGTCTACTTTTGAAGATTGATGTTAATAAATTCTTTTTTTATAATTATTTATTTCACTCATGGTTTCTACAGTAGAGAAAACAGTTATTAGTATAATATTCAGCGAGTACTCAAGCAACGAGAGGTTGGAGCAAAACAAGTACTGTGTTAACGGACCCGCCTTTGTTTATACTCTAAATATAATAAAGATCCTTCAAATTCTTTAATATGATTGAATAAAAAATCGTTTGGAAAATTTTTTTAAAATAACTAATTGATATATAAGAATTATTACATTTTAAGAGAAAAAATATGTGGTAGAGATTTTCTGGTATGAGAAAAATATTATTTCTTTATAAAAATCGATCTTAGTTGAAGGGCTAACCAACCAGAACAATATAGTTTCATTAAGAAAATTGAGATAATTTAGCAATCATCGTATAATTTAAGTTTTCCTGTGGCTACATTACAGAACAATTTAAGGGGTCAATACCACATCTTTTTTTCAAAAAATCCATTTTCTAAAAAGTACAGATTTTTGTAGTAAATATATGTAGAAATGCTGTAAAAACTATTATTATTAAGGATAAGAAGCTTTTTTCAGAAAATTTAAGAAATATTACATTTTTTAAGGGAAAAAAAGTAAAATGCGTTTTTCTCGAAACAACTTTTTTTACGTGGTTGACATTCTACAAAAAAACTATTGCACCTATAAAGCTGAAAGTTTTATGACTTGTTCTGCACATCTATAGCTATCGTATGAAGAAAAATTATAATTATTTATTAATATTTAAGCCATTTTTTAAACAATTTACATTTAATAAAAAAGTCGAAAATTTCAAAAGTCAGACATTTCTTTTTATCGCATGTGAATAATTGAGCTTCATATGATAGTGACAAGTGTACTTTTCATTAATCTAGCAAATTTTTTTTCCAGATGCTGTATTAAAAGTTTGAAATTATAAAATAATTTTTACTATGAAAACAAAATCCTTGAAAAAAGTCTTTGAGGTGTGGTACTGACCCTTTAATGATTTTTCGATCTATCTCCCTTTTTTATGTTCATTTTTTTCTCGTGTGGTTCAATAAAAATGTAGAAATACCTAGAAAATAATAATGTCACACGTTTAACGAGAAACATAAAGTCTCTCAGTTTGAAGTTTACACGTTTAACGTGATAAGCTCCTTTGAGATGAACTTGGACCACGATCAATACTTAGTACTACATATGATGATTTTATCCGATGAAAAATGCTTTTTTTATTTTAAAATATTTTATTAAATCAGTGCAGAAATATTCGGAAGATATTTACCTCAGGTAAAGGCAATTCTTTGTGAATTTGATTTTTTAAACGCTTTCAAGAAATTGCAGTGTTTGAGAATAACTGCATACATATAGAGATGCATCTCGTAATTATAATTTGTACACTCACGTTAGGGCTTTTTAGACTTTTCTGTCTGTTATCGTCACTATCGATTTCAGCTTGCGCATTCGCGTACTATAATAAGCGCTTGAACTGTAAGGACAGCTATTTTCGTCCCACAGGAGCAAAAAAGACTGACCTAAATTAAGAGGAAGATGTGAACTTGATCGAAAATAATTGAATTTCTTCAAGTATTCTCAATCATTGCAGAGCTTCACTAATTTCAAGAACCAAAAGTAATAAATGAATGTGCCACGATAATACGTTTATATCGATTTTGTGAAATAAACAAGTCAAAATTTTTTGATATTTTAACCCCAAATTGAAAACACTGTTAGAAATGTTCGGGAATTTACAAAATTTATATGTTACAAAGGTAACGTAAAATTTGACGATATTTATGATGTTTCTGAGTAAAGTATCTTAAAATTTCAAAATATTTACTGAATTTTCTGAATTTTTTTTTAATATTATGAAACTCAAGTTAATTTTTCATAAAATGTATCTTAAAACTACTAAACTGTAACAAAATTTTCAATTACCCTGTTAAAAATCTTATTAGTTTTCCTGAACTAGTTTGATTGAATCCACATATGTGATAAAAGTAAAAATGTATAATCCTTCAAAAAAATCGTGACAAAAAAGAAAACAATTGGAAACTTATATTAATTAATGGTTTTGACAAATTTTAAGAATAATCAATTGTGACGTCTTTTACTAATTTGACAAATATTAAATTTTATATTTACCAAAGTTTTTCTTCAACAATATTTTTACGAATTATATTTTGTGATGTTTTGTAAAAGTGCAGAATGGATACTAATTACAGAGCCACGCACTAAAACGAATGTTTTTCTGATCTGAAGAGGATGACATAAGGTCATCAAAACGTCATCTTATGAGAAAATAAATTTGAGAAAACATTCATATTGTCCGAGGTTGGTCATTCTCCTTTCTGTAATGAATATATACAACTGGTAAATTAAAGTTAATAGATTTGTATATTATGAAAAATTAATATACTTTCATATTAAATTTGAAAACTTTATAATCAAAATATTGTATAATAAAATTAACAAACATTATTAAAACATATACACACGTGTATTAAAATTCAAATAAAAGTTTGTATTTTTTAAGATTCAAGTATTACATGTAATGTAATGGAAGTTTAATACAGAAATTTCTAACAATGTACATGTATAACTGCATAAAACTTCAGTTATATTATTCAGAATTTCTAAATAAAAGTATCAAAATATTCTACATTTTCCAATCGAAAATTAAGAAATTGTTTCTTAAATTTACTAAAAATCAACTAAATTTTCTGAAATTCTATCTTAACTTTACGAAACTAACTGAATAAAACTCCAGTCACGTGTTTCGGGAAATTACGGCATAAATTTCTAATAGTGTCTGATTCAAAGAAATTTTTTTTTACTTAAAGAAACTTTTTTCTGGGTGTTTGTAACTGTAAATTAAGAAACTGTTTCTTAAATATACTAAAAAGTAACTGAATTTTCTGAAATTCTATCTCAACTTTACGAAATCGTAACCGAATAAAACTCCAGTCACGTGTTTCAGGAAATTACGGTAGAAATTTCTAACAGTGAATATATGTATATTATTCATCGTAGTGTGAATCGATAATACAAAATATTGATATAAAAATTTAAAAATATGAGATATCAAACAGAAAAGTCACATTTGGAATGTCAGTTTCCACATATCCTAGATAAATAATTCTCCTACATTTGAGAAGAGTGTCATCTGATAATGTCGGATGAGGTCGAAAAGAGCTTGATTAATGAAAACAGAAGCTAGCTCCATTAATACAGCGGTTGAACAACAATAAGAACTCACTTTGTTCTTTTGCTATCTGAATATGTGCAATTTGAAAAATGTTCTGTATATTCTATGAATGCAAACGTAATAACGATCTTACACGATCGTATACACTTTTTATTCTACACTGTAAAAAATTTTTCGGAAATTTTTCCGAAAATAGTCGAACACTCTCTAAATCTGAATCAGTCAAATTTTCACAGATTGAATGAGTGATTTGCCTTTTCACTGATTCACCAGTGAAAAAATATATTTCACTGTTTAATCAGTTGATTGTCACTGATTGAATCAGTGGAAAAAAAATTTCACTTTTAAATCAGTTAATTTTCATTGAAGCAATCAGTGGAATTTGACTGATTTACAGTAACCTCTTTGTAGCTATTTGAATTAGTCAAATCTCACTGATAATCAGTAGATTTTGACTGATTCATATTTAGAGAGCAGCTTAAAATACAAATGGGTCGTAAATTTTCCTAAAGATATAGTCGGAAATATTTCCGACATAGAACTGGAAATAGTTCCTACTGTTTGGTCGGAGAAATATCCAGTTTATTAGGAAAAATTGATATATTTCATAATTTAAGTGGAAAAAAATCCAAAAAAGTGAAAAAATTTCCATTTTTGTGGAATAATTTCCGCTCTTCATTGGAAAAATTTCCTACAACTTTGGTAATTTGTGAAATGTTATCACCTTTTTGATATATTTCCTAATAGTTCGGAAATAAGTTCGAAAATTCGGTCAATTTTCCTCAAATCTATGAAATATTTCCACTTTCTGTAGGAAAATCTATGCTTTCTAAGGGTTTAGGAAAAAGTTCCTAATATATAGTAGGAAAATTTACCGATATTTTTTACAGTGTATCTTTAATTTAAACGCCTCACTTTTAAAAATCAGTATTCAGTAAATTTAACTTATGATTGTACAAGATTCTTCTAAATAAATATTGCCTTAAAGAAATTTCGTTCAGGTAAAATAACTTGATTTATATTGTAAACATTGTTTTCTCGATATTCCTTTGAATATCTACTTATTTTATTTCCGTTTCATGAGAACTTTTTAATAATATACTGGAGTTGAATGATGAATGAAAAATAAAGTTTAAAAATAATGATATCAACTTTTTATCTAGAAAAATTGTAAGATAGGTTCCATTGTATGTAATATAAAGTGATAGGAAGTAAAAATAACGAGGGAATTGGAATCGAGAAAAATTCTTAGCTCACGATAAATTTAGAGTGCACTTGAAAAAGAAAGGAGAAATATCTTATAATTTACATTGTTTACATTTGATTTAATTCGAAAGTAGAACATATATTTTATTAAATCTTAAAAACATTTTGAAAAACTTAAGATACATTTCTGATGCTAAAGTTTAAAACAAATTATAATTAAATATAAAGCTTATGTAATATTAGATTTTTCTACGTTACTGAGCAAACTTTTGAAATATCTATTTAGTCTGCGTTGGACTGCAGCTAATATACAAAGAGAAATGTGACTGTACGAGGCAGATTCACGTTCTCTGAAAATTAATCGTCATTTCTAACAAAGCCCCTGTAATTTCTTATGATTTACGTGATATCCTGATTCACGATGGCACGTGACAAAATTAGTGTTACAATAATTTTTTTATTTTATTTCAAAGAAAATACTTTAGCTTACACTGCTGTGCAAAAGTCTCCGGACACTTGTTTTTAATCATTCACATAAAAGATTCTAATTTATAAAATACCTAATAATGAATTTTTTATTTAGAATTAAATGAAAGGTAACAAAAATCTGCATTTAATTAACCCAAAACGAAATGTTTTAGTCCATTATTAATGAAGATATTGCCAAAAAAGTAAAAATTCAAATCTTTTTAAATTTGGAATTAATTTTTAAATAATTAATATTTTTTAACTTTTCTTGACTCATTGCAAAATGAGATTTACGTAGAATATCAGTAATGTAACCAGTAATTTTTGATAATTTTTTCTTGAATGCAGTCAAAATCTGAGCTCATAACAAAAAAGTTGAAAAACTTTAAATTTGTAAAATAATTTATGAAAGAAATTTTATTGTATTTTTACATTCTCATCATAAATGAAAAGGTATCAGTTTTATGTGAAAAATGAATTTCAAAATTTTCATCAAATTTTTACATTTTGAGACCCCCTGAGACAGAAAAAACGGTTTTTACGAAAGTGTCGATACTGAAGCTTAAACCAAATTTATAATTTTACAGATGATGTGAATTACACATTTTCTCAGTCACTAAATTTGTTTTTTAGTTTAAGTGAAACAGGAAATTCAATTTACTTAAGGCTCTATCAGCCTTGAGGAACACATTCTCATCATGACGCTCGCGCTTCGCGCTCGATTTTCCGTATACATTTCAGTAACTTTTTAATATATTAAATGATTAAAATAATTTATTTTCTTCCAAATATATGGGAATTTGTAGACCTCATTTAGGCAAACAATTTTCCATCTAAACATTTTTTTTGTATCTCACATATTTTGTCTAAAAAATAGAATTTTTTAATTTTAATCGCATTTTTTGGAATTGAAACGAAAAATATACGTTTTATCAGAAACTATGCCAGACAAAATTTGTAGACCTTATTGAAACAAACAATTTCGCAAACTTACGTCTTTTTCGAGTTCCACATATTATTTTTAAAAAATTGAATTTTGGATTTTCAATAGTATTTTTTTCAATTAAAAAGAAAAATATACATCTTATGAAAAAATTTTGCAATTTAAATTTGTAGATCTTTATGTAGAAAATAATTTTGTATGATAACTTTTTTCATATCTCGTATAATTTAACTGGAAAATGGAATTTTGATATTGACTTTTTTCAAGTTTTAACATGCTGTAACATTTCTAATTTTGGATTAATCGGAAAATGTTATTAGGATAATTAGTAGAGATTTATAAGCACTATCAAAAACCAATATTGGAATTTTTGATTTTTTCAAAATATAAAAAATGGTCCAGTTTTCTCAATTTTGGTTGGATGTGGCTGGTTAAGGTAGTTCCTTCGCGAAAATTAGACCTCAGGCAAAAATAGATAATTTTGCTTTCAAGAATAGCAATATTATTATTAAAGGGCTAATTTGAAAGAGAAAAGATTATTTTTCATTAAAAAAATTTGAAACATAAAAAAATAATTTTATTAAGAAATTTTATTTTGGACCAAACTTATTTTCTTATCGCTTCGAGCCAAATTTTTAAAAATGATGCGATTCTAATAAATCACGGTTCATTTTTTTACGAAATAGATCCTCTACAACTTGACCGTGTCCAATTTTTGAAAATGAATTCTTTAATGGCTGAAATTATAAAAAAACAATTTTTCAAAACAAAATTTTTATAAACAAATTGCTGTATTTGATAATAATTAATTCAATTTCAAAAATAGGAAATGGTGATATTGTAGAGAATCTTTTTCTTAAAAAAATGAACCGTGATTTATTAGAATCGCATAATTTTTTAAAATTTGGCTCGAAGCGATAAGAAAATAAGTTTGGGCCAAAATAAAATTTATTAATAAAATTATTTTTTTGTGTTTCAAATTTTTTTCATGAGAAATAATCTTTTCTCTTTGAAATTAGCCCTTCAATAATAATATTGCTATTCTTGAAAGCAAAATTATCTATTTTTGCCTGAGGTCTAATTTTCGTGAAGGAACTACCTTAATGAAGTTGTCCTTACTTTTTCGGCTCCGATAAAGTGTACCAATGCTCAATTCAATCTGATAATTATATCGAGAGTTATGCCGCACACGACCTACTATAGACAGAAAGACAGGGAAACAGACAGACAGAGAGACAGACATTTTCGTAAAAACCGTTTTTTCTGTCTCAGGGGGTCTCAAAACGTAAAGATTTGATGCAAATTTCGAAAGTCATTTTTGACATAAAACTAATACCTTCTCATCCATGATGAGAATGTAAAAAGTTACAGTATCTTAAAACTTGAAAAAAGGCAATAGCTATAAATTCCATTTTTCAGTTAAATTTTACGAAATGCGAAAAAAAAAGTTATGGTACAAAATTGTTTATTACATAAAGATCTACAAATTTAAATTGCAAAATTTTTTCATAAGATGTATATTTTTCTTTTTAATTGAAAAAAATACTATTGAAAATCCAAAATTCAATTTTTTAAAAATAATATGTGAAACTCGAAAAGGACGTAAGTTTGCGAAATTGTTTGTTTCAATAAGGTCTACAAATTTTGTCTGGCATAGTTTCTGATAAAACGTATATTTTTCGTTTTAATTTAATTTAGATATTTTATAAATTAGAAAATTAAAGAAAACTTTGAAATCTCTAATTTTTTCGCAATATCTTTTTTAGTAATTGACTAAATGACTAAGGAAAAAATTTATTGTTAGGTATTTTATGAATTAGAAGCTTTTATCTTAAAGTTTAAAAACAAATGCCCGGTGATTTTTGTACAGCAGTGCATTTTTTGTAAAAATGGGAAAAAAGTTTTTGCAACTCTTTTGGCTTTGAGTTTACAATTTCCTCTGAATTTATCATCCAGGGGGAATATCGCTATTGGAAAGCTATTTGCTTCAAGGGCAGCTAAAACTATATAAAAATGAAATGTTGGTTAATTTGAATCGATTTTACCATCTGCGATGGTACCGGCTAAATTTCCACTCGAGCGCACTCTTTCTTCTTCCATGATAAAGTTCCTCACAATAGCATAGTCCAATTAAGCTCACTGGCTGGAGGTGATTCCTCAGTAATATTTATTTAGAACAATGTTGGAATGGTTAATTCTTATCCACAGCTCGTACTCACAGTTCGAGCACTTATTGTTTCACTAAATTTTGTTCATCTTTAGACAAAATAATTACTTTTTTTCCCCAATTAATCTTATTTGAAATCATTTTTTTAAAGTTACAAATGATCTTGAAAAATAAAAATGTATAAATGAACCACAATTAAAACTCAAAACTAAAAAAAATAGGGCAAGGGTTCATTAGCAATATACAAACACTGGTACAGAATATTTTTATGATAACGAAATTTTAATTAATTAAATTCAATAATTATTTCTGTATTAGATCCGTGGGCTTTTTAATTCAAACCCGGGAGCGTATTATATAATGTGTAAAGTAGACTGAACGTCTCGTAATTTTTAACCACGTTATCTCCACGTGGCCCAAGAGGGAAGTTGGCGGTCCGGAAAATTAAAATTTATTCAACAGCAAAGGCCACTTTAGTTTTGCCACAAAGTCTCACCATGCAACTGGGTTAATATGGAACAGAAAGTTTAGGGAGTTGAACCTACGCAACGGCAGGCAGAACTTAGAGCAGAAATTACGATGACATAACAAGTATAGTGTGACAAGTTTTCAAACTCATAATTCAGATAAGAAAAAACGCTTCGCTAAATTGAAAGGAATTTTAAATTCGTCTTTTATTAAAACTCATGTCAAATACACTCGAATTTTTTTTAATTTATTGATAACAGGAAATTTAAGGGGATCCGCCACCTTTAATACACTCTAAAAACAAGTGTGTTATTTCTATACACGTGAAATACGATAGTAACTTTTTAGACATTTGAAGTGTGTATTTTTAATACACATTACAAACGTAACGTCTAATTTTCAAACACTCTAACGTTTCGTACCCAAAATGCGTGTTAAAAATACACACTTCAAATGCCTAAAAAGTTACTATCGTGATTCACGTGTAAAAGTAACACACTTGTTTTTAGAGTGTATTTTTATTTTTTGAGTTTAGACCTTCCATTTAATATTTTTTATGTCTAGTACCTTTATTTTGGAAGGTTTTGGTTTTTTTTTTAATTTCAGTACCTTTATGTATTTTCAAACTGAAAATTGTGAGTTTTTTGGGAATTTTTTTGACATTTTTGACTGAATAACTTTTTTATTTTTTAAACAATTGTCATGATTCTTTTTTTATTTTGTTCCTTACACTATATAGGAGCGTTTTGAGTATCAAAAGCACTCTAGCTAATAAAATAACTACAAATTTTTTTTTTTGGGATATTTTAATTAATTTTTTTTATTTTATGTTATTTGTAACGTTTTTCAGTCCTGTTACCTTATTTTTCATAGGCAAGAAGTTTCCATACATTGTAAGGAAAAAAATAAAAAAATAATCATGACAATTGGTTGAAAAACAAAAAAGTTATTCAAAGTCAAAAAATGTCTAAAAAATTCCAAAAAAACTTAAAATTTTTATTTTGAAAATACATAAAAGTACTGGAATTTAAAAAAAACCCAAAACTTTTCTAAATAAAGGTACATAAAAATTAAAAAAATGATATGGAAGGTCTAAACTCAAAAAATAAAAATATTAAAGGCGGCGGATCCCTTGAAGATTCGAAATTGTGTAATTTATTTATTTGATGATTCTTAAAGGCAGTTTACTATCATTTCCTATCGTAGCATAATTTATCGTTCGCATTATCATAATATAGAGGAGGGTTCGAACTTTTTGAATGAAGCGTACCCTGAATAATATTTAAACTTTGCAGACAATATTCCGAGACTAAAAAATACGATATGAAATTCTTCTGAAATGTTTGATTTATAGCTTTCGGGTACAAATATTCTGTAAACACACCATTAGCATATATTCGACAGAAAAAAAGAGGTGTCATGTTTACCCGGAATCCAGTGTAAAATTTGCATTTTACTCAGAAACTCGGGTAAATATAATATCGGATTCTAGTAAAAAATCTAAATTCCATACCAAACTCCGGGTGAATTCAATAAATGTGGTTTTCCTGAATAAAATTTGCTACGAGGTATTTTACTAAATAATAGTTGCCTGTGAAAGTGAGTCAGTAATGATTTTGCAGAAAATATGGTGAGGGGGATGTACCCAACGTTCACTAATAAAGCGGATTGAATCTATCGCTTCCAACTGAATGGCTGACCGATACTGACTATATCTACTGGGCGATTTATTTGCGACTCACATAAATTCTCTCTCGCTTTATTTTGCAGATGAATGGTAAGGAAAGGTTATTTCATGGAAAAGAGATAAATAGCTAACATCCCTGAAAATGTATTTTTTCCATTCTTGTTTTTGTAATTTGGGTTGAAAAAGATTTCTTAGCAAGAATTATCGCTCTATAAAATATAGTATTTTTAACGTTACAAAGAACAGTGGCAAATGAATGTAAAATGAAATCGTAATTAATCTTCGGTAAATCAATAATTACTTGCTATGGAGGATATATATAAATATGATACTTGGGATGCTATGACATGCTTCCTAATATAATATATTAGAGGTCTTGCTTAATTATTAATATTGTGAGAAACACTCAACATTCATAACACGCTGCACGATAAAATTGTCTCTAAAATAGAAGATAATTATATAAAATTTTAAATTTCGATTCAAGGTGAATAATAAAAAATAATAACCCGGCATGTTAATTTTACTCTAGAAATTCAAAAACATTTGTTGTGCCTGTAAAAAAGTGTTAACATAAAATTATTTAATTAATTATTACATGCGTAATAATTATCATCTGCTGTGTTTTATTATTTGTTCTATACCTTCTCTTATTCGCTTATACATGTTACGTGATAAAGCAGGTATAGGTATACAAAGAGAATACGTTAGATAAACACAACAGGCAATGGCTTATTTTCTAGACATCAGTAAACAACAAAAGTTGCATTTATAAAAAACTTTCTTTTACGATCCTGACAGATACACGTAGAGCGTTTGTTTAGTCAGTGTGTGACGATAAAAAGGTAAAAAGTTAAAATTGTGCCTTCAGCAAACAGTTTTAGTTTTCACAGTAATGTAATAATCTTAAAACTGTAAAAAAACTTTTTGTTACCTGAGTAAATCAACTTTACGCAGTGTGAATCAACTTGATTTTATCTTTCTCAATTATATATATGCTTTGTTAATTAATTTCTTTGTTGACTGTGCAAAATATGCTTTTGTTTTACTCGAGGCTTATTTACTGTTAGAGAGTGAGCAGTATGGTACCGTAGGTGTATATTGATAAAAGATAAATAGATTTAAACTCTTCGGTTACTAACAGATAGTGGCAGGATCACAAACTTCACTGATCATTATTAGATTCCTCGTTCTGAATAGGCGGTGAATTTTTTAAAGGTCCAATGATGAGCTTATAGTCAAAAGTAAATTCGAGTGGAAATTGAAAAAATATAGAGAAAAAAATCTGCTCACGTTGCGGGTACATTCCTATCGCGCCCTTGGCGCGCAGCTCGCTTCGCTTGGAAGTTTGAGCGCGCCCAGGGCGCACGAATCGGTCGTCGCGCTTCGCGCTCCGTTCTGTTTGTATCTCGCGCTGCGCGCTCGATTTTATATTCTACACATACATATATTATTATTGAAGGGCTATTTTGGAAGAGAAAAGATTAATTTCCATGAAAAAAATTTAAAACACAGAAAAATAATTTTATTAATAAATTTTATTTTTGTCCCAACTTTTTTTCTTATCGCTTCTTACCAAATTTTAAAAAATTGTGTGATTTTAATAAATTACAAATCACTTTTTCAAGAAAAAGATTCCCTACAACTTAACTATTTCCAATTTTCGAAAATGAATAAATTATTATCAAATTCGGCAATTTTTTTATAAAAATTTCATTTTGAAAAATGTTTTTTTAATGGTTTCAGCCATAAAAGAATTTTTTTTTTAAATCAGAAACGGTAAAGTTGTGGGAAATCTTTTCTCTGAAAAAATGATTCATGATTTATAAGAATCGGATAATTTTTTCAAATTTGGTAAGAAGCGATAAGAAAAAAAATTGGGTCAAAAATAAAGTTTATTAATAAAATTATTTTCCTGTGTTTCAAATTTTTTTCTTGTAAAATAATCTTTTCTCTTTCAAAATAGCCCTTCAATAATAATATTGCTATTCTTGAAAGCAAAATTATCTATTTTTGCCTGAGGTCTAATTTTCGTGGCTGAAAACTACCTTAAGTCAATTTTATATAATATTGTAGATTTGAATTAGATTTTCTCAAAGTTACTAAATTGGTTTTTGATTTCAAATTTAAAGGAAATTCAATTTACTTATAAAGCTCTATCAGCCTTAAGGAACACATTCTCATCATGAGACTCGCGCTTTGCGCTCGATTTTCTGTATACATTCCTGTAACTATCTAATTACATGATTAAAAAATTTATTTTCTTGCAAATATCTCAAAAAGGTAAAAAATTCGTGGACTGTTTTTAAGCAAAAGATTTTTTATTTTCATGCTTACTTTTGTATATCACATATTTTGGTTAGAAAATGGAATTTTTGATTTTCAATGTTTAAAATCAAAACATAAAATATACATCATGTCAAAAAATGTCCTAACTGAGAATATGTAGACCTTATTTAGGCAAATAATTTCCCATCTTAACGTTTTTTTCGTATGTCACATATTTTGTTTATATAATTGAATTTTTCAATTTTAATCGTATTTATTGAAATTAAAATGAAAAATATACGTTTTATCAGAAACTATATCAGACAAAATTTGTAGATCTTATTGAAACAAACAATTTTGCAAACTTACGTTTTTTTCGAGTTTCACATATTATTTTTTAAAAAAAAGATAGAAATTTCGAAAGTAATTTTCACACAAAACTAATACCTTCTCATTTATGGTGAGAATGTAAAAATCAATCAATTTCTTATCCATCGCACGAATTTTTTTACTTTACTCATCAGTGCACGGAGAAAGTCTAGTCGTGTCGACAGGCAAGTTATTTCTTAGTCTAACTGAAAACTTATCTGGAAACGATGAACGAGAGAGAGTATAAGAAAATTCCTGAGTTAAACTAAGTATAAAATAACATTGAAATTTTCAAATCAACAGTTTTCCAACTTTTTAATTGGCAGTTCACAAATCGAAGATTTATATTATGCAAATCTTGACGATTGAAAATATTTCGATTAATGAATTGTTAAAATTAATTGTTTACTTTTTAACTTTTTGAAATAAATCTTATTATTTCCGTAATGTCCTCATATAATTTGAATATGCAGATTTTTTAAATTGTGTTTGTTCTTGATTCACTCGATCGTCCTGTTGGATTTTCCGTATGAAAATCAGTCTAACAGAAGAATCTTCTGTTCCGCGCATTTGAAGTTATTGCAAAAGTTATGATTCCATAAAATTTGAATAAAATTCGCTAATCCGCTATAAATCTTGATCTCTTGGGAATAGTAAAGATTTTCATTTTTCTTTCATGATCCTTTACGATCAAATACGACGACTATTCGGAATTTCCTGAGATTGGTATATATATATATATATATATATATATATATATGTTATAAAAGACACTTTACCTTGATGAATTTCCAATAGGGGACTAGGAAGTCAAACTAATCCAATTTTCATAGTCTAATTAAAAAGTAAATATCAAGATATAAATAATTTTTCTTTCATGGATTATTTATAACAATTAAATAGAATACAAAAAATATTTTTTTATTGAAAAATTTCAATATACAATTATATAATTAAATAAACCATTCAACAAAAAAAAATTTTTTGCAGTTATATCTCCTGTTCTAATAATGGGAATTGAATTTTTCAAAGTGCGTTGTGTTCGTAATACTTCTCTCTCTGGGCTGAACCTGTTTGAATAAAAAAAATTTTTTATTTTTCAAAAAATTCAAGAAAATTTTAAAAAGTGAAAATTTTTCATAACAAATTCATGTTTACGAATTTTTTTTCTCAAAATCAGAAATTTTTACATCTTAATACAGAGGTTCAGCCCGTAAAGGAAAATGTTCTGCGAAAGCTAAAAAATTTTCAAACCGATCTGAACCTCCGTTTTTTTGCAATCACTGCAAAACGGAACAAAAATAAAATAAGCTTCTATTTCCTGCTCTCATTTTTTCATTTTTCATCCAAACGATTCAAAACTTTGGCATTTACCTTTTGAATAGTAATGCTATTGAAAAATGCAATAAAAAAATAGATTTTTTGACTTCCTAGTCTCCTTAAAATTTGAAAAACTACTCAGAATTCATAGAGTTTCGATTTAGACATTGGGAACACTTTCCTCCATTAATTGTTTTTCTACCATTTAAGTTGGAACGATTTCACAAAATTACTCCACCAAATAATTTTAAGTAAAAGTACTTCCAACATATAGATATGACCTCATTACACGGCGCATAATAAAGACACGTGTGGGACATCCGCGAAACTTGCATTAAACTTTATTTCATGTGATTCAATTTTGTGAACACTCTATAGTTTACTTTTAGTCAAGGTCAATCTTGTTATTAAAAAGCTACGAAGTTCTAAAGGGTTCAGTCTACTATGAAAACGAATCACGCTAAATATTTATTCTAGACGAATCGAAAGTTTAACTTTATTATTAAATGTTTGAAGCCAATAAAGTTGTCTGAATGAAAATATAATTTTAAACTCAATTTACAATATATCAGTTTAAATTCGTTTCCCATCATCGTAAAAACAAATTTTGTTATACAAAAATGGCGAATAATACTTTTACCACAATTTCCTCAAATTAATAGCTCTTTCAGTGTAAAAAAATAGGGTTTATTACTTCAGTGTCCCCCTTGATTTACGAATTATTCTTTTATGTATTATACAATAAATGTATAAATATTTATAAGTACGGGAAGACTTTTTTCAATAACAATAAGGTATATGCTAATAATTTTCCAACGTTTTTTTAAAATAGGGTACAATAGTACTGCTGCTGACGTCACAGGAAATTATAAAGAATATTTCAATTTTTACATTCTCATAAAAAATGAGAAGGTATTAGTTTTAATTATCGGATCAAATTAAGCTTTGGAATACTTTATCGGAGCCGAAAAAGTAAGGACAAGTTCGTTAACCAGCCACAATCGACAAAAATTGTTAAAATAAGAGCATTTTTTGTTTTTTTGAAAAAATCAAAAATTCCAATACTGGTTTCTGATAGTTCTCATGAATCTCTACTAATTATATATTTTTCGATTAAACTAAAATTAGGAAAGTTACAGTATGTTAAAATTTGAAAAAAGTCAATATCTAAATTCCATTTTTCAGTTAAATTTTATTTTACAAAATACGAAAAAAAAGTTATGACACAAAATTGTTTAGTACATGAAGATCTACAAGTTTGACTTGTAAAATTTTTCCATAAGATGTATATTTTTCTTTTTAATTCAAAAAATTCCTATTGAAAATCCAAAATTCAATTTTTAAACAATAATTTGTGAAATAGGGAAAAAACGTAAGTTTACAAAATTATTCGTTTCAATAGGATCTACAAATTCTGTCTGACATACAGTGTTAAAAATCTTATTAATTTTAATAGACTTTAATATACAAGTGGTAATTAAAAATAATAGATTTGTATATTATACAAAATTAATATACATTCATATTAAATTTAATAACTTTTCAATCAAAATATATTAAAATCAACAAAAATTATTAATATATATACACATGTGTATTAAAATTAAAATTAAAGTTTGTATTTTTTAAGATGAAAGTATTTTAAATTTAATATACCTTCATGAAAAAAACTTCCATAACATGTAATGGAAGTTTAGTACAAAAATTTCTAACAGTGTAGTTTCTGATAAAACGTATATTTTTCATTTAAATTTTAAATAATAAAATTAAAATTCAAAAATTCCATTATTTAAACAAAATATGTGACATACGAAAAAAAAAGTTGAGATAAAAATTTATTTCCCTGAATGAGGTCTACCAATTCTCGTTATACAGAAATATATACAGAAAATCGAGCGCGAAGCGCGATTGTCATGATGAGAATGTGTAAGTAAATCAAGTATCCTTTTTCATTTGAAATCACAAAAAAATTTAGTAATTTTGAGAAAATGTAATTCAAATCTACAATATTATATAAAATTGACTTGAGCTTCATTATCAAATTACATTAAATAAACAGAACGGATCGCGTTAAAGTGATACATTGTAGAAAAGGAATAAATAACAAAAAGCAAATAAAAAAGTCAGAAAATATTAAACGTGTCATAAAATTGAATCATGATAATGTACAAGACTCGAAAATTGAAAAATTTTATTAATTCTTCTTCCAAGTATTCTAATTTATAAATACTTACCTTTTTAAATTAATAAAAGTAATTAATACATTATTTATCATATATTATCTAGCAGATATTATAGATTTAAATTTGAAGTGTTGTTCTTATCTAGTTTAGACATACAAGGCATTATGAAAAGAGTCATAAATAAGCTATAGTATAGGATTGTAAATTGACAGCAATATACATTTACATAAGTTTCCTTTCCATTTGAAATTAAAAGCAACTTTAGTAACTTCGAGAAAATGTAATTCAAATCTACAATATTATATAAAATTGACTTGAGTTTCAGTATTAAATTACGAGGAATAAACTTATATCTAATCGAAGAATATAAGACCGAACGTGAAGCGCGAGGTCCAAACAGAACGGAGCGCGAAGCGCGCGATAAGTATGTGGGCAGATTTTTAAAATTGATTCGAAAGATTTTCCCCAATAAACTGTTGTGTAGGTATTGTTTCTCAAGTCCTTGTCCTCATTTCTAATTCAAAACTGCTATTCATGAGATTCTATAGGGAGTGAAGAATCGGCTGTTAAAGTTCCTCGACCTTGAGTATATTTAAAGCAATAATGTAAACGCACACGTTTAGTTCAATTTCTTTTTTTTACTTTTCACCGCTTCCGAAACGATATACATATATCTTGAGACATTCTGACTATTATTACCTACGTATCTAATTTTTACTACTCATACATCTTTATTTATTATTAATGAAGAAAATATTTTAAGAAATCATTTATCTCTATATTTGATAGCATTTAATAGTTGTATTCTTTTAATAATATTGCAAAATTGGAATTACGGGGATATTTCTCATACTTGTTTTATATACTTCCACCATTATCCGGCAATTTAAAGTAGATTAATGAATAATCAAATATCAGTAAAACCCTTCTTTTTCGATCATTATTTTAAATTCAAAGTTTGATTATAATTTAACATATATCAACTTCCAATAATCCGTGGTGGTTTAATAAAATTATCATTGATTGATTTTCTACATTGAGAAAGAAAATTACTGAATTTTGAATGGCGATCTAATTGAAATTAAACTTAAATACTAAATATTAGGTTATATACAATTTGGATGTTAAATTTTGATATCCTAGATATTATAAAACTTATCATCTAGATTGTACACTCGTTTAATATCTACAAGAGATGAGAAAAACTTTTTATGGTGAATAAGCATCCATATTTTGCATTTCGAATATTACACTTCTAATTCGCAATAAAGAGCATGACTAAAAAAATTGGACTCCTCACTTCTTTATTGCATACATTAAACTGCAAGAGGAAGATTTTTTATAATGAATAGTAGATTTACATGAAATGTAATGTTCAATTTTATTCACATTCACGAAAGGAACAACTGTTTATTAGAATATTTTGTACTTATTGTGAGTGGAGAGCATCAAATATTATTCAAGTCACTGTTAAAAATCTTATTAATTTTAGTAGACTTTAATATACAAGTGGTAATTCAAAATAATAGATTTGTATATTATAAAAAATTAATATACATTCATATTAAATTTAATAACTTTTCAATCAAAATGTATTAAAATTAATGAAAATTATTAAAATGTATACATATGTGTGTTAAAATTAAAATTAAAGTTTGTATTTTTTAAGATAAAAGTATTTTAAATTTAATTATCGTTAAAGAAAAAAACTTCCATTACATGTAATGGAAGTTTAATATAGGAATTTCTAACAGTGTGTTTAAACAAATCTAATAAATTGGAATTCTTCAAGAAAGATTTCTAAGATATTGGATCACTCTCTCGTACGCTTCTTATTTTTCTATTAATTATTGAGAAATTATAATTTTGCATTAATTAATTTTAATTTTTCATGCTACGGAAAATTTTGAAATATCAACTCAAAGAATATAAGGAACAAGATAATTTTTATTTGCAAAATAGTAAAATCTCTGACTTCAGTAGATATAAAAGTATTTTATAATAAT
This sequence comes from Diplolepis rosae, assembly GCA_030998225.1. Classification (NCBI taxonomy): domain Eukaryota; kingdom Metazoa; phylum Arthropoda; class Insecta; order Hymenoptera; family Diplolepididae; genus Diplolepis; species Diplolepis rosae. The sequence goes on from JAPYXD010000698.1 coordinate 3,605,943, forward strand.
TATAATCTTTCATTAATTAATTTTAATCTTTTATGGTACGGAAAATTTTGAAATATCAATTCAAAGATAATTTTTATTTGCATAATAGTAAAATCTTTGATTTCAATAGATATAAAAGTTTGTATTTTTTGAGATAAAATTATTTTAAATTTAATTATCGTTACTGAAAAGAACTACCATTCAATGTAATGGAAGTTTAATATAGGAATTTCTAACAGTGCGTTTAAACAAATCTAATAAATTGGAATTCTTCAAGAAAGATTTCTGAGATATTGGATCACTTTCTCGTGCGCTTCTTCTTACTAATCGAGAATAATCCTTGACTCGCTCGGTCATCCGAAATACTTTAAGTCAACCCACTTCTCTGTCGATAGAAAGAAAGGGGCCACATTTCATTCTAAAAGAAAATACCTCGGTCGAATTCCTTTCAACTCCAAGAATGAGACATATTTTTTTTTAATCTCTACCTTGAAATTGATTCGACTTATGTTTTATCCACAATAATTTTGAAATCAATATTGTTTTATAAAAGGTAATAAAACTCCTCTGGTAACATCTGTCCAGTTTTCGTCTAGTTCAAACTAGAAACTGGCAAGTTTCTGCTGAGTCCAACTAGATCAGATTAACTTACAAGTAATTTGAGAGTTACTTCCAAGCTTTACTTGTCCAAGTTTTTAGCAAGTAAAACTTGTAAGTAACTAGTAAGTATCAGTCAAGTAACGAGTTTCTTACAAGAAATAGAGTTACATTACTGGCGAGTTCCTTGTCAATCGTCTAATAAAACTTGCTAGTTTCTTGGAAAAAGCTAGAAGAAAATATTACCATTAGGGTTAACACTAATTTCTACTTTTTTGCATATATCTTATAAATCTATCAAAAGATTTGCATATATCTCTGGCATACCTCATGTAGCAGCTGTGTAAAAACAAACTGCTTTTCTGCAAATATTAAAGTGTAACGAGAATGTGAAACAGTAATATATGACAATGATGACAGGAACCGGTATTTCTCATGAAAGCAGATGTTTTCCAACATACTGAGACAAACAGATCATCTTTTTGTTAGAATAAATGTATACATAACGTTTGTATATACAGTTAGATTGGTAACAATGAAAATATTTTCTGCTTAAAAATTTCTATTGACACAGTTGGAGAAACTCTGAAGAATTTGAAATTCAATTAGAGTGTAATCCTTTGAAATTTATCTTTACATAATTCTTTAATTGGAATAAATTAATTGAAATTATTTGTGAAAATTATTATATTTAATTATGTGTTATTTTCAAAATGAAATACACAATAAATGTTTATAAGGCGTTTCGTAACTTCATACAACTTAATTTAATTCGCATGTTAAGCACAGTTCATAATAACGGAAAAAAATTAATTAATTAATGAATTAGTTGTTGAAATAAACTATTGCATTTCATGAATTATAAAATATATGTAAATATATATAAATTTTTTTTTATTTTACGTACACTGTATCGTAATAAGCCGTTTTACGCACTCATATGGGGGTGTAAAAACGCATTTTACGCACACCGTGTCAAAAAATAAATTATTTTAATCATGTAATTTGTTAAAAAGTTACTGAAATGTATACAGAAAATCGAGCGCGAAGCGCGAGCGTCATGATGAGAATGTGTTCCTTAAGGCTGATAGAGCCTTAAGTAAATTGAATTTCATGTTTCACTTAAATTCAAATGGAAATTGAGTGACTTTGAGAAAATGTGTAATTCACATCATCTGTAATATTATTATAAAATTGGTTTGAGCTTCAGTATCAAATTATAAGAAATAAACTTAAATGTATGCGAAGAGCACAAGACCGAGCGCGAAGCGCGCGATGAGAAGCGGGCAGATTTTTTTTATTCTGATGAATATTGAATCCACTGAATACCTACAAAAAAGTTTTTGTCGATGACTTTTGGATAAGGCGCTAACGTTTTAAAACTTTCCACTAACTTTTTTATTTATCTCGTGCACTTTTCAATGAACATGTCAAGAATAGTTGTTGAAATTTTCTTTGACTGTGAAAAACATATCTGGCAAAGCAAATTTCAACAATTATTTTTGAAATGTTTATTGAAAAGTGCACGAAATTAACAAAAACGCAAATGGAAAGTTTTAAAACTTTCACCTTACCCAAAAGTCGATGATAGACAAAGAAAATTTGTCCTAAAAATTTTTTCCGTGTACCATATAACTTTATAATCCTCAAATAAAAAAAAAGTTGAAATATTATGAATCTGAAAAACTGAAAGATCCCAGAAGAAGTGAAGTTGATACATTGTAAAAAAGGAAATAATAATAGGCAAATAAAAAATCAGAAAATATTAGCGTAGAGCAGGGTAGAATGGGACACCGGGGTAAGACGGGACGGCAAATTTTCACGTAAATTATCTAGGTTTTGAGATTATTCTTTTTATTATGTAATACACTTTCTACATTTCTTGATAATTGCAAGATCATTTTTTCTATCCATTTCTAAAAAGATAAATCTTAAAATGCAGATAATTTACGTGAAAATTTACCGTCCTGTCTTACCCCGGTATCCTATTCCACCCACGTCTACCCTAAACTTGTGGCAAAATTGAATCATGATAATATATAAGACTCGAAAATTGAAAAATTTTATTAATTTTTCTTTCAAGTATTCTAATTTATGAATACTTAACTTTTTTCTATTAATAAAAGTAATTGATACATTATTTATTATTTATTATCTAGCAGGTACTGTAGATTTAAATTTAAAGTTTAATTTGTATCTAGTTTAGACACACATGGCATTATAAAAAGAATCATAAATAAAGTATAGTATATGATTATAAATTGACAGTAATATACATTTACATAAGTTTGTCCTTCTTGCACGCATGGTTCATTATGAAACCCACTTATGATCATTCTGTACATTTATGACGGTCTTAAAAGCGTTTTAATTTATCATCTCATACACCCTATGGACCATAAATTTTCCTCGTGGCTTTCTACTTTAATCAAATATTATACAGAAAAGTTATCATTTTCCGAGCAGAAATTTCCTGACCTGCCCTTGGCCTGGAGTGAAACAGGTTGCAATAATCCGGCTTGGTTCCGCGTTTTTATGTCAATTCGGGGCTTGCCAGGCCTAGGCCTCGTCTGAGCCTCGGAAAAATTCCTGTTCGGGTTATGTTTCAATGTTCTTAAAATAAAAGGAGTCTATTTTTCTATTAATTAATGAGAAATTATAATCTTCCATTGATTAATTTTAATCTTTCATGTTACGGAAAATTTTAAAAGATCAACTCAAAGAATATAAGGAACAAGATAATTTTTATTTCCAAAATAGTAAAATCCCTGATTTCAATAGATATATGTATTTTATGATAATTATAATCTCTCATTAATTAAATTTAATCTTCCATAGTACGGACAATTTTGAAAAATCAACTCTAAGAATATAACGAACAAGATCATTTTTATTTGCAAAATAGTAAAATCTCTGATTTTAATAGATGTAAAAGTATTTTATAATAATTAAAATTTTTCATTAATTAATTTTTATCTTTCATGGTCCAGAAAATTTTGAAAGATCTACTCAAAGAATATAAGGAACGAGATCATTTTTATTTGCAAAATAGTAGAATCTCTGATTTCAATAGATATAAAAGTATTTTATCTATATTGTGAATACCCTGAGAAAAATAGAATTGAAAACTGATTCGCAATGCTATCTAATCGCTTGACAAAAAGTACTTTCGAATAGTATTGTCCTTTAATACATCGTGAGTGGAAATTCCCTCCACTTTGTGTGTAATGTCACTTGAAGGTCCTGCGTGGCAAGCCATTATCGAGAAACGAGAAGAAAATTTCCATACTGAAAATGTATGTACGAGGTGCCTTTTTTAAATAAAAGAAATTATTGTTTTAACATTATTTATTAGGTTTAAAAAATATTTTTCTGATTCAACACTGTTAGAATTTTGTGTATTAAACTTCCATTACATGTAATTGAAGTTTTTTCAGTTACGTATATTAAATTTAAAATACTTTCATCTTAAAAAATACAAAATTTTATTTGAATTTTCATACACACGTGTATATATTTTAATAATGTTTATTGGTTTTAGTATGTTTTGATTGAAAAGAAATTTAATTCAATTTGAATTTATATTAATTTTTCATAATATACAAATCTATTAATTTTAATTTACTACTTGTATATTAAAATCTATTAAAATTAATAAGATTTTTAACAGAGAAATACTGTATTGGCAATAACTTACGAAATAATTTATTTAATTTTATAACCTTGAAGAAAGAAAATTTCTTCTTTAAATTAAAACAAACATTTCTATGAATCACATTACATATCTAAAGTCAGTGGCCAAATTATTATACTCACTTTGTTTTTGTTGATTGCATAAATCCAAATTTCAAACTTTTCTTAAATTATGAACAACTTTTGAAATAATTGATGTTTTTCGACTTATTTTAAAGCTAAGTTTACGTGGACTGTAAAAAAATATGCCAAAGAATTACAAATTTTTTCCTAGATTCTGAAACGGTCTAAACTTAAGACAAAAAACGGCTGAAAATTGAAAAAATTCTAATACTCAAAAAAGGATTTTAAAAATAGATAAAAGTGATGATCCACAAGAAGGAATTCAATTATTTTAAAAAATTAAATATAATTAGTTGCACCATTTTTCATGAATACATTTGCAAGTTTGAATTTTTACGCATTCTTTGTTTCAAATTTAGACCGTTTCAGAATTTAGGGAAAAATTAATCTAATTTTTTGACAAATTTTTTTTACATTTCACGTAAATTTACCTTTAAAATTAGTCGAAGAACATCGGAAAACATCAATTATTTCGGGGATTATTCATAATTTAAGAAAAGTTTTGGAATCTGGACTTTTTTCGCAATATCTTTCTCAAAAATTGACAAAAACACTTTATCTTGAGGTCGTTTTATACATAATTGTGACGTATTTCATTATATTTTCAGGGAAAAATTTTAATATATGTATTGTCAATATTAGAAGATTTCATGCGATCAACAAAAACAAAGTGAGTATAATAATTTAGCCACCCACTGTACTATGCGACTGCATATACATTAATTTCTTTAATTCAAAGAAAAAAACAATAATCAAGAAAATTTCTTTAAATTAAAAAAACTATTCTTTAACCGTATACACGGAGAAACTTTTGATATCAATTTTTACTATAGTATTTTTCAATTTAGGGAAAAACGTATCACTTTGAAGTGATTATTATTATTATTTTTACTAACAAAAATTCTCAAAGCGATACGTTTTTCCCTAAACTAAAAAGTACTATAGTAAAAATTGATATAAAAAGTTTCACCCTGTAGCAATGCACAAATTTGTTTGATTGAAAGCAATTTTTTTTATCAAAGAAACTTTTTTCTGGATGTGCGTCTATAGGTGACCGATGTAACATATGAAAACTCGGGTTAAATTCATTACATGATGCAAACTACAATCGTTCATTGAAGTTAAAAAACCGACTTGCGTAACAGGACTGAGCATCTGTTACTTTGTATAATAAACTCAATATATTGTCAATTATTTCTAACAGGGGGCTATAATGCATGACATTTTATACTCACAATATCGATAAAATATTACATAATTGCAGAATACATATTGATAAGAGATGAAAATTAATTTTTATTTTTTCAGATCAACTCAGTCCAGTAATTTACGCTTTCTGCCATATACTAGAAGGTAAGCTCAATTTTTACATTTTACTAATATTTGGTGGTTTGCACCACAAAATTCCGATAAATTTAAACATACCATTTCTTGGTGCAAGTTTCGGAAGGCTTTCAATCTGTGCTTTTCTATCTTATTCCACGCCGATTTAAAAGAAAGTCTTTAATCTCCGAACCAATCTTTTAGTATAACATAGATGATAACCCTCACAATATTTTATTCTCAATTCCCGGATTCTTTCCAAAGATTATCAATTGGGGAGCAAATTTACTCAGAATGATTGTGTGTCCAGGTGATAGTTTCGGATTGGAATTCAATTCCTGCAAATCAGAGCTATTCTGAGCCATTCTCAACTCTTTTTCCAAATTATTCCGAACCAATCCGAAAAAAGTTTTGAATCTTGTTTAATGCAAGTTGCTTGAAATTCAATCTAACTCAATCCGATTCAGTCTGAGTTTACATTAAACGAGATATAAAACAATTTTTCGGATTGCTTCAAAATTATTCTGAATGTTTCGGAAACATATTTTTAAATTATTTTGATTAAGGGGATTCGCCACCTTTAATATTATTATTTTTTGGGTTTAGACCTTCTATATAATTTTTTTATTTTTAGTACCTTTATTTAGAAAGCTTTTGGGTTTTTAAAAAAAATTCCAGCACCTTTATGTATTTTTAAACTAACATTTTTGAGTTTTTTGGGCATTTTTTTGACATTTTTTGACTGTGAATAACTTTTTTGTTTCTCAACCAATGATCATGATTCTTTTTTTATTTTGTTCCTTACAATGTGTAGCAACTTTTTGGGTATGGAAAATAAGTTAACATGACTTAAAAAAAAGTTACAAATAAAATTAAATAATTAATCAAAATATTACAAAATATAAAAAAAATACATATTTTTGGAAAATGTCAAAAAAATCTAAAATATATGAATTAAAGGTGGCGGATCCCCGCAACTCGGCTTAATTGGCTATTAAGAGTCTAGAATTAGCATATTTTTCCCTGTGGAAATAATCTTCTGTTTGGACGAAATTACTTAAAACTGCATTACCAAGTTTATGTGTAAATGAAAAAATATTTAATATTTTTATCATTGCGTTCATTATTTAATTGTAATACATAGCAAATAGTACATTGAGAATATTTATTTATTCATCTAGAAACCGTTTCAGAAGAGAATTTGTTACAGGCATAAGAATGCCACAGTAGATAAAGAATAGTTTGGTCAGCCAATCAGCCGAGGTAATGCGAGGCAATAAGCGTACACGATTTCATCGCGAATATATTCTCAATGTCTATCCATATCAATTACCTATTTATGAATAAAAATAATAATTGACACTCGTAAAAACATAATTTTCCATTTTTTCACTTTTATTATACATAATCCGATTGCTTCTTAGTCAACACAGCTGCGCTCTTTAAATCCAAATATGGATATCATAAACCTGAATAAAAGAAGACATAAAGATATTTTCGAGAAGAATCTAAGCCTTATCTAACTTCCTATAATGATGTAATGTTGGCTTTTACAGATTACCTATTACACCCTATAACTTGTGTGTGTCCGTTGATCAACAATTTTCCCACGTATATGTGGAATTTCCGCCCTTGAGCTTTGTCCCTCAAAGCCAGAACGCATTTCAATTGCATAGAGAAATCTATTCGTTTTCCAATCTGCTATGTTTGCATTTGTTCAAGGTTTCAATCTAGCTATACTTGTTACGGTCAAATGTTTTACCTACGCAAAAACTTTATAAAGTTACATCCTATTTTGAATTTTCCAACTCCTGTATTTTCCTAATTTCATAATTGCAAACGTGAATATGTTTCATGACATGTAATATTATACTTTGTAGTAACAGAATTTACATTAATTCATGACATGTTTTCAACGTTTTTACTCAAGTAATATTGTCAGAGACTGGAATTTTATATCAGCATAGAGTAAGAATGATTAAATCACAATTTATCTTTCAGATCAAAATTAATTTCAATTCATAAACTTGAATCGTACGTACGTATACTAGGTTTAATATTGAATTCTCTGCATAAATCAAATTCCAATACATTCAAACAAAATATATGTACCGCTAATACTTTCAGCTAGATAAATCAATTTTCGCAAAAATTATAATACTGGAAAATTATAAAGAATCGAAAATCTTATTTGAGATTTTCGGAGCTTTTAGATTGATAGTTCAAATGCAACTTCACACACCTTTTACAACAAAGTGGCGAATTTTAAAATAACAACATATTTGCAATTTTAAAATAATATTTATCATAGATTTTTAAATTTCTCAATTTTTTTTCGAACTTTATTTTGAATAAAATTCGATACATGCATACCTTCTCTTAATTAAAAGCAAGTTTTTTAATTATCCTCACAATTTCTACTTCTCACAAATTATTAATTAGGAGAAACGTCCAAATCATCTTTATTCCTTAGGAGTAGAATTTCCAGTTCCTATAAATATTTCCCCAAGGGAAATTTTCCTTGCGTTTTTCGGTAAAGCCATAAAAGATTATGAGTGCATGATGAATGATTTATTCACTTGAGGCGAGGATTCATATTCAATCTGCCAACAAGCTTTACTTAATTCTAAATCTTTCGATATTTAACCAAATTCAAATTGGTGACGCACTTTCTAAATGCATTTAATCATTTTGAATGCCAATCAGCAAAAAATAACTGATTAAAAATAAACATAGCTTAATCAACCTCCGATTAATTTGAAACTCACTATACCCGCGTATTTTGAGGCGCTGATTACGTATATAATAAAAATACCATCACATTTGATTTTCAAGGACAAAACTAAAAAAAAAATGTTTACGATAAGTTTTTTCATTTTATGTCGATAAATATTCATCTAGGAAAAAAATATTCTTCACAAAAATTGTAGCGGATGAAAAGATATATCCTTAATGTTCTACATATTTTTGTCCAAAAACCATTATTTTTCGATAAAAATGAGATTTTTAACAAAAAACAGCATGTCTGATTCCATTCAATGGGGATGATTATTTGAATTGAGAGAAACTCCCCATCATGTACATGTCTCTTTGATCACATTTAATAGGGGATTATTTGAATGGAGAAAAACTCCCCATCGCGTGTATGTTCGTTTGGTTCTACCTGATAGGGGATGCTTTAAATAGAGAAAAACTCCCCATTATTTGCTTGACTATTTAATTCCATCCAATGGGGATGAGATTCAAATTAGGAAAAACTCCCCATCGTATGCCTATCTGTCGGATTCCATTAAATTGGGAATAATCTGATTTGAGAAAAAGACCCCATTGCGTGTCGGTTTGTTGAATTCAATTTAATAGGGGTGATTCGAATTGAAAATAACTCCCCATCATGTACCTGTCTGTATGATTCGATTCAAAAGATGATGAATCAAATCCAAAAAACTCCCCATCGTGTGATCGTCTGCTTGATTTTATTCAATGGGAATGTTTATTTAAATGTAAAAAAACTCCCCATCGTATGCATGTATGTTTGGTTACACTCAATGGGGATGATTATTTGAATTCAGAGAAACTCCCCATTGTGTGCACGTCTCTGATCTCTATTAATAGGGGATGATTTGAATTTAAAAAACTCCCCATCGTGTGCTCGTCTGTTTAATTACATCCTATAGGGATGAGATTCCAATTAGGATAAACCCCCATCGTGTGTCTGGTCGTTTGGTTCTATTCAATAGAGGATAATTTGAATTGAGAAAAACTCTCTATCCTGTGCTTATCTATTTAATTCCATCCAATGGGGATGAGATTCAAATTAGAGAAAACTCCCCATCGCGTACCTGCCCGATGCGATTCAATGGGGATGAATATTTGAATTGATAAGAACTCCCCATCGTGTGCATGTCTTTTAGATTCCACTAAATTGGGAATGATTTGAATTGAGAATAAGTCCCCATCGCGTTTATGTTTGTTTGATTCTATTTAATAATGCATCAATTGCATTGAGATCTCCTCATCGTGTGCTTGTCTGTTTGATTCCATTCAATGGAGATGATTCGAATTGAGAATAACTCCCCATCATGTACATATCTGTCTGATTTCATTTAAGAAGGGATGATTTAAATAAAAAAAAGTCCCCATAGTGTGCTCGTCTGTTTAATTCCATCCAATGGGGTTGAGATTCTAATTAGGAATAACTCCCCATCGCGTGTCTGTTCGTTTGATTCCATTTAATAGGGGATGATTTGAATTGAGAAAAATTCCCCATTGTGTACATGTCTGTTTAATTCCATTCATTGGGATTGATTTGAACTGAGAAAAACTCCGCATCGTGTGTCTGTCTATTTGATTCCATTTAATCTCATTTTTCTCTCAAAATAATTGTTTTAGGGCAAAAAGGTGTGGAACATTAAAGATAGATCGTTTCATCCGCTACAACGTTAGTGAGAAATATTTTTTTTTCCAAATCAATATTTATTGGCATTCAATGAAAAAACTTGTGAAGAACATGTTTTTTTCAATTTTAACCCTGAAAATCAAATTTGCGAGTATTTTCATCATCATATTCGTAATGAGCGCCTCAAAATACGTTGATATAGTGAGTTTTAAATTAATCGGAGTTGAGTGTTTTTCAGAAGTTTAACCCTATTTTTGAATTGTTTCAAATTCAGAGAATATATTTGTGAATAATGTAATCCGTCGTTTTGTTTTTATAAAAATATATACCTACTTCAATAAAAGAAATGTGAACTTTCTTATCTTTCTTGTATCCTGGTCAAATATTATCAACCCTACTTTCTGCATTTCTCCCTTTATATAGAGAGTTACTCAGGCCATGAAGAAGAAGATTCGAATTCAGAAGGGAAAGTAGGAATAAAGACTGGAGACTTTTCCCTCCTAAAAGATCAATTTAGAAAATATTCAGTCCCATGAACACTTTATTACATCTTCATACGTGTCACTCCATTTCAGAGGGTAACTTGATGCTCTAAACTGAATATATATTATATATATATAATTATTCTCTTTCGATAAAATTCTATTTTTAATAGAGAGCAAATATTTCTAATAAACTAAAAAGTGATGAGGCTGTGAAGATTTCCTAAATTCAATTTAATTTTACTTCAGTAAGAATAAGGGAAACACTAGGTTAGTTTATAATCATGATAAAAACACTAAAAAATATTTAATAAATATTACTAACGTTGTGTCTAAACACAAAATATCTCGATTTCCAGCTTTGATGATCAAGTAAACATGATTAAATGCCTGGAGCATTTGTGGATCTCAAAAGGGGTCGCACGTCCATTTAAGTAGTCACCTAAGTTTTCCAGTTTTCCAACTTTTTTCGGAATCTACCCGTAGATTCATATCCACTTTTATGTTCGACAATCAAAATAACTCTTTTAACTTTATCCTGGAGCCAAAGAATAAGAAGTAAAATAATACCCAGATACGAGTTGAAGAAGAATAAGTGATACCATTTCAAAAATAAAGAACTCGGAAAATGTAACCGCTCCCTTTATTTATTTTATGTTTGCTGTCGTTTGCCAAAAATATTATAGAAACAACTTATTCGTACACTAAAATGATAGATTAATTAAAAACTTGTTCTTGGAATTGGACTGCAATAATTGTCACATGGAAATCGTTATCTTCAAAGGAAAAGCGCGAGTCTTCATCAAGACGACGATGTTGTAAAGTCTTGATAGTATTTTAATTAAAAAGTTGAGAAACATACGCCATTGCAAGACGATAATGCAGTTACAAATTTCCTCGAGTTCCACAAGGTTAGAATTACGACTTTAGGAAGCAAATTTGATTTTATTCTTGGTAATTGATATACATATTAACGTTCAATTCACTTCTTACAGTATGTAACAAAATCTCAAACACATTCATCACCTTTATTCTAAATTTCAATAAGTATTGTAAAAATGTACGAAATGAAAAGTATACCATCTGATTGCCACATGAATTAGTAGAAATTAAAATACTAATTGAATTACTAGAATTTTACTTCCGAATAGTAAAAAACTACCAGCTGTTAGTAGAAATGCTTTTCATAACAAATAGTAAAAGATTTTTAGACAATTTCAATTATTAGTTTTCTACTGATTCAGATTTATGGATTTTAGTATAGTCATTTTGCGGAAATATTAATATTCCTTAAAGTACTTTTCACGACAGCCACTTTTTAACCTTGATGACTCTTATAGTGTAGATCTATATAATATAACGAAATTAGGGCAACATCTTAAGTTTTCCATCAACGCCCTGCGCGGGAACGCAAGACAGAGTCATCTCATTCCTGGCATTTCAATTAACAAGTTTCTCGCCAGGAATAACGAGACCTTCAGTCAGGATCTCAATGAAGCAAGAAGAGGTCCTAGTAATCCTCGTATAATGATGGTGCCTAAAATAAATTCTGGGCGACATCAAGTTACTGTATAAACCTTATTCATATCGACAGCAACTATCTTAACTATGTCGCAGAAATTATCCATGCAATAATTTTCTATTCTTCACATCTCGAAGATACATACTCCATTTTCTTTATTCAAAATATTAAAAAACAACCAAATTTGAACCAAAAAATGTCCTAAAATAAAGGATTATGAGAAACCAAGAAAAAAGAAGGCAACCTTCCAAAATCCCTTCCTTCTTTTTCCTCCTTTTCTTTTCTTTTCAGCATAAAAATATAAAAGCTAAGATTCTAAGATAAAGTATTGCAATTCGACGAGAAATAAGCTAAATCTATAAAATATGAGATTTTTCAGTGAGGGATTTTCGACAATTTGAGTCCCAAGACAAATTGAGATGATATATTGTATGGCGTTTGGTTGAGGAATATCTGAGGTATTTTCTCTTCTAAAATGCAGAGAATAAAAATAGGTATAGAGAAAGGAAGGGAGGAAATAGCAAAGTAGCCAAGAAAAGACGTTAGGGATATAAGGGCGAGTTACTGTATTCTAATTACATGTGGAAGCTCTTCAAAAGAAATTAGAGCGTCGCTGCATAGGGACATTAGAAAGGATATTATTACTGGCAAAACAGTGCAATTTGTAATTATTGGGTTCTATTCTACCCTGTAATAATTTAGTAGAAACCCACATAAATGTGAATTTAATAAACTATCGTAATAGAGCAGAACCTCAAGAAAAGGGATCTCTATTCTTCCTATGAGTTAATTTATTGAGCAAATTGAAATGGAAAACGCAGATGTTCGCGACGTGTAATACTGAAAAGTTTGAAAGCTATTGAGCTTCGATTTTCATTCACTTTCAATTCAAGACTTTCGTCGAGTCCGTGCACAAGATATATTTTTCTATATAGATGCAAAGATGCGCAGAGTGAATTATTGCCCAGGGTAGAGCGAAGTCATGTCCTAGAAATGTGAAATAAAGGAGCGTAAACTAACTTTTCTCATTTATTGCAAATTGCATATACAATATATATGCATAATGAGAATTTAATATTAATAACAGAAATAAATTTTCTGGTTAAATGATGTAGTAGAAACGTATACTTATTAAACTTTTCATTTATAATTGACAATTTCAAGCAATTCGAAACTCTTTAAAGAAACGAAAATTCGAGCCTTCAAAAGCCAAAACGACTGAATTTTGATTGAAATGAAATTCTGAACAAAAATGGGGGAGTTCAAAAAGAAGGCACTCATCCAAAACCCCTTTGACAATTTCAAGCAATTCGAAACTCCTTCAAATAATTGAAAAATTCGAACCCTCAAAAATGAAAACGACTGAATTTGCACCAAAATAAACTTCCAAATAAAAATATTTGTAGGCCTTGTTTAAGCTAATAATTTTGCATTTTTATGTTTTTTCCATATCTCGCATATTTTGGTTGCAAAATGGAAGTTTTGATTTTCTGTATAGTATTTTTCTAAATTAAAACAAAAAAAACATCTTATAAAAAAATGTTTTAATTGAAATTTGTTGGTTTTTTTCAAGTAATCAATTCTGTATCATAAAAATTTGCCATACCTCGCATGGTTTGACTAGAAAATGGAATTTAATTATTGATTTTCTTCAAATTTTAATAAACTGTAAATTTCTAATTTTGGTTAGATTGAAAAATTTGATTAGGATGATTTGTGGAGCTTTTTAAGTACTAATATCAGAAATAAGTATTAAAATTTCTGATTTATCCAAAAAGAAGTTTTCAAAACTACTAAAAATGCTTTAATTTTTGAAATTTTGGTCAGATATGGCTGGTTAATGAACTTGTCCTTTCTTTTTGAAAATTTCAATCAATTCGAAACTCTTTAAAAAAATCGAAAAATTCGAACCCTCAAAAACAAAAAACGACTGAATTTAGACCAAAATGAACTTTTAAACAAAAAAGGAGGAAATCAAAAAGAAGACACTCATCCAAAACACCTTTGACAATTTCAAGCAATTCGAAACTCTCAAAAAATTCGAAGCCTTAAAAACAAAAACGCCTGAATTTGGACCAAAATGAACTTATAAATAAAAACCTAATGTAGGTTGGAAGTTCATATGAATTTGAGTTTACAGTAATATAAATTTGATTTCATTTTCACCTTTTCATTTATTTTAACTGCTTAACTCTTTTTGCGTGATAAATGAACATAGCGCCAATTAAAATTTTTCTCAAGACTATTCTACAAATTTTTTGAATTTATAAAAGTTCATTCTAAATTTTTTTTCCTCAAAATTATATACATATTACGAAAATAAAAGCGGGGGTGTCACGTAACGACTCATACTACATACATGACGTCAAGATTCCGAGAAGTCACAACGATTCTGACGTCATAAAAACATAAAAGAGGTAGTTGAGCATGAAATACACGTATATCGAGACGTAGCACCTCGTATGTATACACGCAAGGTCCACATTAGTCGCAGGTCGCTGCTCTTGCCTTCGTAAGCCGCACTTAAGCCTCTAGGGTTGTAGAATTTAGCTTGTCGCAAGAGATCGATAAGTAATCTGAGGGTGTGCAGACAGAGTTGCCGGCAGTAAGTAGTTTGAGTCTTTCCGTTTCCTTCCCATTAACAATTCGTTCACAGAATTTTATTTGCAAACTCAGCTTAGTGGAATCAAAAACAACTGCGCCCATAAACAATTTTAAAGGATAAGGGATTTTAAGGGATAAAGGATATTTTTAAGAATTTTTTTAAAAGCTGCTAATATAAATATTGATATAAAACTTGTTGGGCTTAATAAATAAACTCTTAAAATACATGAAACAAATTTTTTTATTCATTTTACACAGTTTTTGTCTACAAAAATGTCAGGCAAACACAACTTTTCGAAAAGTAGGTAAGTCGCTTGCGCAGATAATTTCTCCATGAAGGACCATCTGAAACAGATAAAGCAAAGAGTTTTAGATTTAGTACGACAGTAGCTATATCCTGAATCTCAACCAATAAAATTCATGCAAAATTTTCAAAATGACGGAAATGACGGAAAAAAACGTTTTTTTCACTGTTTTTTGAAAAAAAAAATAGTAAAAGAAAATTATTTATTTGGTTGAGGTTCAGGATATAGCTACTGTCGAACTAAATCTAAAACTTTTTGCTTTATCTGTTTCAGATCGTCCTTCATGGCGAAATCATCTGTATCATCATGTATATTAAGAGTTTATTTATTAATTCAAACAAGTTTTATAACAATATTTATATTAGCAACCTCTAAACAAATTCTTAAAAATAGCCTTTTTGGGGGGGCCTATACTGGTCTGATCCCTTAAAGTGGCCTTTTTCTGTTGATTTTCTCCAACAGTAAAGAACAGAATTCTTGGAGCCCAGATGTGCAGAATTTTCACGTTGACTACAATGTCATACCATTTATAGAAAAAAGATGAAAAAGGATCGGAAACTCCATATCCTACCGTTTTTTGGGTCGCTCTCTCGAATGGCACAGTCAGAATTCTCAAAAAATGACGCCAAACCCTTTATTTTCCCAAAAATACCCAAAAAAACGCTATTTTTGGAGTACGATTTTTTTTTAAATTTAAATTTTCACTATGTTCCCAACACTTAGGCAACTTCTAACTTATCAGAAACGTGTTCTCGAGACTTGTACTTTTAAAATATGCATTGAAATATTTTGTTTTTCTTTGTTCTCTAATTCAAAATGGCGTCTGGACGTTTGAAATTTTTTGAAACTGGGAATATTGATCCTATTTCGGATTTTCCAGTTTACTTCGTAGTGTGATCATACAAATAAGTTATTACGAGTTTTGTCTCACCTATTGTGATTGGCGGAAGCAATATTAGCCCATAAAATTAAAATTCAAGATGGCGGCTGCCATGAAGCTAGTAAAAATACGTATATTTCGAGTTTTATTACAAACCAGGATGGTGTAAAATTTGCCAATTAGCAATCTCATAGGTTTTAGTCATCACTAAATTCGAATCTTGGGTAAGTTTTTCGAAATTTAAAATGGCTGATCCAATATGGCGGACCTGTTATGTAAAATTTGATATTCATGAAATAAAAAAATACTGCCGCATTCTAAGCAAAATTTAAAATCAAAATTATTCTTGATGTTTTTTTGATTATAAAAGTTGTTTTGTTTAAAACAAATAATTTTTTTTTAAATAAAGAGATTATTGCATTCGTATATGGTCAAAGGTATAATTTGTTTGATTTAAGGCAAAAATTTATTTGATTTGAACAAATTTTTATTTGGTACAAAAATATTTTGTTTGAATGAAACAAATTTTCTTTACACTGTTAGTAATTTCTGTATTAAACTTCCATTACATGTAAACTGCAAACTTTTTTTTGAATTTTAATACAAATGTGTATATATTTTAATAATGTTTATTAATTTTAATATATTTTGATTAAAAAGTTATTAAATTTAATATGAATGTATATTAATTTTTTATAATATACAAAAGTGTTGATTTTAATTTACTACTTGTATATTAAAGTCTATTAAAATTAATGCCATTTTTAACAGTGTAATTCAAATAAAGAATTTTTTTGAATCAAAGAAAGTTTTTCAAACAAATAATTTTCTTTGATTCAATCAAATATTTTTTCTGAGTGGTTGATTTCACGTCGTTTTGATAGATTACTCTTATCTTGCGTTTTTTTGAAATCATCTCTCAGTCTATCAAGTTCACGAATTATTCATAAAATGGGTTTGTCTTATTCATTTCCAAGTTTCACTAACATAGTTCTTCTTCGTAAGTCAGAATAAAAAAATAATCAAAAATTAAAATTATTTTCTGATTGTTTTAAAAATTGTTCCATATAAGTGTATATTTGCATAAATGATGAAGTTTAATTTAAAATAACTGCAAAAATTAGAAGCTTTTCTTCATTAAAAACAAGAGCTAACACAAAAAATTATTAAACTTTAAAAAAAAATGTCTGTATAAAAATTTTAAGAGGTCAATAAAATTAAATAATAATATATTCACATAAATTTTGCTGAAATCACTGGTTTCCATTCAGTGAAATTTTAACTGATTCAAATTGAGAGATTATCATTTATACTCATGTATATATAAACTATTATGTTTCACTTATATTTGAACTTTTTTTAAATGTCCTAAATTCCATGAGTCCAAAGTTTCGCACACTTTTCCAGCGTTTTTGATACGTGATCTGAATTCAAATATTTCCTGGAAAGCCGATCGGTGTCACAAAAATAGATCGCGAAATTACGCAAAACAATCGCACTGCCAACACCGTATTGTCGATTTTTTTTAAACAGATAAAAAATTAAGAATAAATGAATAACAAACTCTGTATTCAAATCAATAAAGCTATTTAATTAATTTATAATAAAAATGAATTTATTAATAAAACGACCCTCTGTGTGTACGCTGCGTACAAAAGCAGTGTTTAAAAGAATTTATTGTTCAGTATTATAGATGAGAAGGAATAGATTCAAAGTTACCAAGGTCAAAAACAACCCTCAGGCCTTATATATCTTAGCTTTAGATTTATTTTACTGCGCACGTAGAAAAAACTCTCCCTGCGCAGTAATAAAAGTTTTGATAACATTTACCATCTAGAGAAAATGAAAGTGGAATTTAGAAACTTTCATAAAACGAAAAATTTGAGTACTTCGAGATTAAAGATTCAAAAATTAAAGATCTCATTAATCTATAATCCATAATAAATAGAAATAAAATCTCAAATAGAATATTAGTTTGTAACCTATGGAAAATAATGAATTGGAGAAATCTTCAATTTGAGAAATAATGAAGTAGATAAATAAGAAAATTTCAATTGATAATAAAAATTAAAACAATGTTTTACAATAGAACGTTATGTAACTCAGGATTAACTTCTCCGTAATATACACGTAAATGCATCGTAATGTTTCAGCTACCTCCCTGCCATCCAATAAAGGTGTTATGTAAATTTTAAACGACTGCATACACATGAAATCTAATCTACTCAAAACTTAAATCCGAGCTTAAATCGGCTCTTTTATTGCTACTCGAGAGAGCAAAGAAATTTCAATATCAAAAATTAGAACAATAATTCTAATTAAATAGAATTGAATAGAAAAAGGTAAACGTAATATTGATATATTATCAAAACGACATTCGAATGAAGTTAGTTTATTACGATTTTTTTTTATAACAAAAATTATTTGATAATATGAATATTCTTATTAGTAAAAAATTTATAATAATTAATGAATAAATGATAATTTTTTATAATAAATTTAATTTAAATTCAAATATTGTTGATGTTCTTAGTTGGCTTTAGGGTCCAGAAAAAATGTAACTCAGAGTTACGTAAAACTATAAAATTTGTCTAAATAACTAAATTCAACAAAGAAGACTGTGCAAAATTTTTTTCTTATAAAAATACATAGGAAGAAAGTTAAAAAATTTGCGCATGTGACGGATAAACATTGTGGTAAAAAATGATATAAAAGAATTGCACGTGTGAAAACTGTAAAATAAACTATGAAATTGGTAAAATTGTAGAAGTTAACAAGAATAATTACAGAATAAATTTTTATTTTTTGTAAATTTAGTTTAGAAAAATTTTATACACCGAAAAAAATTCCTTGTACTCGTATACTATTTTTCCTAGATAGGACAGGCGCCAACTTTGCAATCCTAGTTGAAATGACAAAGTTCAAGTTTAGTAAGAAAAACAAAGAAAGCAAGTTGATTTGACAAACAGATCCTTTCAGGCGCATGTATTAACCGTAACCAAAAAACAACTTTACGTTTATGATCTACTAGAGCAAAATTTATATTGATAAAAGTGGGTCTTAAAGAATTATTGACAAAAATAAATTTTTGTTTACACAGTGAAAAAGTAATAAATACAGAAGATATTCTTTTTACAGCGGAGTTTTGTAATAACAGCATAACAATATTAATTCAATTTAATTGCTAATAGAACTAGAATTCTTAATTTATCTGTAACAAGGTTTATATTGGTTTGTTTAACTGTATGTACGTGATTCTCTTAAACAGGAATCCGTGTTATTTCAGCTAGGTTAGACTTAACTATCGGTGATAGTTGACTCTCGGAAAAAAAAAATTTTCGGTGGTTTCACACGTATAATTCATTTATTTCGTTTTTACCATAATGTTTATCCGTGATATTTTTTAAGTTACTCCCTTCAGTATTCTTACAGGAATAATTTGTTGTACACTTTTTATTTTTTTTATTGTAAATTTAGTTATTTAGACTAACTGTATAGTTTTACACGTGCAATTTTTTTATATCATTTTTTACCACAATTTTTATATGTCACACGGGCAATTTTTTAAGTTTATTCTTTTGTATTTTTATAAAAATAAACTCTCACTGATGAGGACTCCAATCTGAGTCGAAACGTTTGAAAATATGAAACTGAGTTACATTTTTTCTGGACCCTAAAGCCAACTAAGAACATCAACAATATTTGAATATTAAAACTAAGGGTCGATATAAGGGTTCATCCATAAACTACGTAGCCGAATTCTAGTCAACTTTTGACCCCCCCCCCCCCCTCAACGACGTAGTTTTTTTTGACTGAAAGTGAATTTGATAATATTTTTTAATTTACAAGTTTTATTTATAGCAATTACAGCGTGACGAAAATTAAACTTTTTTCTTTTTATAATCTAACATAATTTATTAGAGTTTATTTATTAATAAATAATTTAATAAATAATTTTAAAAATTATATGGAAATCAATAAAGTAATGACATATGTACACGCACATATGTATAGTACGTGTACGTGGATCACGGCAAAAAAGGGGAAAAGTAGTTTTAATAAAGGCTACGTACATCTGATTGAAACTACCCCCCCCCCCCCCCAAAAAAAATCGGCTACGCAGTTTATGGACGATACCTAAGTTCTGTTCATTATTATTAATTTAAATTATTTTATTGGAAATAAAAAGTAATATATTAAACTATAGAAAAATTTACCTCCTCGTATGGGATGAGAACCTATAGTAAAACAAGTATTCAAACTACACTGAGAAAACAGTTTTGTCAAATCAACAAAAATATTTTGTTAGTATTTAGCCAACAAAATTCTTTTGTGGTGCCAACAAAACATTTTGCTATATCAATCAAATTTTGTTACTTAAACAAAATGTTTTGTTGGGACAACAAAATATTTTGTCAGGACAACAAAAAAAGTTTTGTTGGATAAATTTTTTTCTCAGTGTAAAATCAAACTTAATTTAAATTTAGTAAGATCTCTTCTCTAGCTTTCTTTTTATTTACTCTTTATTTTTCCCTTGAATCTAGTTAATCAAATTGGTCATAAGTCATAAGATAGTCAAAAAATGATAGTCATAGGTTATAAGATTTTTACGACTCTCATTGGGTTTTTAAAAATAATTATTCTTACTCATGAATTATTCTTACTCGCATCTACAAAATTCCCTATAAATGGAACAGAAATAAAAATCACTGCGAAAATCTCAGTTGAATATTTGCATCAAAAAAATATACATCTGCAACGCTAAGAGATATGCACTTAATTAGAATTGGAAATAAAACATATTTCACGTACACATATTTATAAAAAAATATATATTTTTAAACATAAACTCTGAACGATTCTTATCAAAATTGGAAAAAGGACTGTGATCTTCGTAATAAATGAGATTGATCTTTATCTTAAGAATTTATCCACCAAAAAAGTTTTTCCTTTTATTCTCCAGAATGCTTGAGGCTCAAAGAAGGAAATATAGAAACACCTTAGTAAATAACACGAAAGAAAGTTTGTAATCCGGCTTTAAGACTCTCTGCGATTGTATTTTGTAGCTCCAGAGCAACAATTATTTCGGATTCTGAGAAACTGAAAGCCTAATAAATCCAAAACCGACGACACTGACGGGTAAAATAAACTGATTGTGATACACGCAATAGTAAATTAAATTTGCAATTACTCACTGATTCTGTGCTTGCAATTATAGGGATCGAACCTGAAACGTGTATGTTTCACACGTGACATAACTCTAATCTGAAAATCACTAAATAAGATTATCGAGATTCTTAAAAAATCTTTATGCAAAAAAATATTTTTATTCTAGAAAAAATGTGCATAGAAACATGTATGTTCGATTTTTTATAAATACATTCTAATACACTCAGAAAAAAGTCTGGTTAAAACAACCAGAATTCCGATTATTTCAACCGGAAAAAATGTTACGAAGAGCCGTACTAGTAATTCCAGTTAAAAATGTTTCTATTGGGTTGGCAACAAAGTCATTTAGTTTTTTTTCATGATTTTCAAAGCAAGTTTATTAATAAAAATAAAAAACATTAATCAATTATGTATTGACCATTATGTTCGATGACCTTTTGCCATCTTTCAGTCAGCTTCATAATTCCGCTTGCGTGAAAAGTTTGGTTCTTAGAGGCAAAAAACTGAATCAACTCATTTTTAACAGCCTCATTTGAATCGAATGTTTTTCCATTCAAATGGTTTTGAAGTGAAGGAATTTCCCGGTTGAATGCTAGCATAACCTTAAAAATCTACAATCTACAAATTTCTTTGCCTCTGAACTTTTCCTTTAAGTTATCTAACTTCCACTCACTTAACACCTTGTACACTTTATTCTCAATTTCTTTGAAACTTTGTAAAAATAATTCGAGACAAGATGCAAGACTTTTAAGATTCCTTTAGACTCTATCTTGTGTTCGTTTTCACTTGTTTTTGCAAACGGCCTA
Source organism: Diplolepis rosae (assembly GCA_030998225.1). Classification (NCBI taxonomy): domain Eukaryota; kingdom Metazoa; phylum Arthropoda; class Insecta; order Hymenoptera; family Diplolepididae; genus Diplolepis; species Diplolepis rosae. The sequence continues at coordinate 3,627,822 of JAPYXD010000698.1, forward strand.
ATCAGGCCTAATACACAACACAACTAACAGGAAACCGGTATCAACATGCATACCAGCCTTGGCATTTTGATTCTTGAGGGGCAGCCCCCACCACACCACCCTCCTAGTGACTCAGTGGGAAGGTGGCGTAGTGGGGGCTGCCCTTCGAGAGTCAAAATACCGAGGCTTACATGTATAGCAAAAAACGAAAAGACGCCAGATTGTGTAGACAGTAACACTGCCAACGGCGTATCTTGGAACTACTTTTACTATATTTTCCTCTAACATTAACTGGAATATATATAATAATATAAGAATATATATAACCAGAATTTTGTAACCATAATAAGTAAACAATTTTTCTGGTGAAATTAACTAAAATTTAACCGGAAATTTTTCAACCGATTAGCTTTAGTAAATTTAACCGAAACTTTTTTCTAAGTGTACAATTTAATGTTATAAGCGAGAAATTTGTTTCTCGAAGGTTATAAAAAGAAGCTTAAAGTAGGGTGAAATTGTTATCATAACTTTTTATCTTTTTTAAAGCGCAATACAAGCTTCTTATCGACCGATATACTGTTGTTTTAATTATTTTTCTGATTTTACTAATTAAATTGACTTTCGGATTATTTATGGAAAAAAGGCCTCCTTGTTAGTTTTTTAATAACCCTTTTCTTCTCTATAATTGTGTTTCCATAGTAATTTTATTTACTCGTATTGTTAATTTGAAATAAGAGACCAACATGTGCATTTAATCAAAAGAATATTAATGGCGACATCTTAACCCTAATAATTATTTTTTATCGTCTTTGTTGAAAAACCTTTATGCTCGATAATTGAATTCTGAACAGAATCCTTAATCTTTGGAGGAAGATTAGTGGGGTGGTTCCATTTACGTTTCTTAATAGTTAAATAATTTATAGTCGCAGCGAGCAAAGTGAAAAAATGAACTTCTTCACTCGATTGCCGAAGCTCATTCCTCTCGAAAAAAAATTTATTGACGCGGTTCAATAAATTTCACTGCTAATTGCATAAAGAAAATTTGTAGTAGTAATTCTATCTATAGTTCAGGCATACGTATCTATGTAAGTATATGTACTTATATACACATAAATGAACTGAGACTTCTGCGATAATCTTAGCCCCTTTAATGGTAATGTGATTTTTCCTCAACCGCGATTACTATCTGTGGAATAAAAAAGACTGGGGCGTAGAATTTAATCCAATCGACCTGAGTTCTTATGACAAAAATGTGTTCCCAGTAATAAAGTAATACAATAGAGAGGAAAAAACATTTGACTTGAGAATTTTTTACAGACATTTTACGGACATTCATTTTATCGTATTTTTATTCGGACTAGAAATGTTGTACTGATAAATATAATTTCATGATGAATAACTTGATGCGGTTAAAATTTGAATTATTTTACAAACGTTAATTTATCACTAGAGAAACCAAATTCAGTAATTTGCGTTCCACATATAAATATTAATATGTATAAATAAGCACGAAAGTGAATTGAGAAACGTTTCTGGACGAAAATTAATATTAATTTCAATCTCTATATTGATTTCATCCTCTGTAAAGCTGCAGTCGAGGAATTTTCAGAGAAAAACAACTTTTCAAATCGAAAAAGATACCTCACGATATTAAATAAAGTTTAGGAAATTGAAAATATGTTATATACAAGAAAGAATCTATACTATCTATATGGGGGAGCTTATGTAGAAAACTATACACTGTTAGAAATTTCTACCGTTATTTTCTGAAACACGTGACTAGAGTTTTATTCAGTAAGGGCATGTGATACTTAGGAAATTATTAAATTTCATTGATTTCAGGTTTCTAAAATGTGATCAAATTAAAGGTACTTTTTCCAATAGGGTTAATTGACATGTCACGCGTGACTACTGTCAAACTAAATACACAATTTTATTCAGTTTTTATTGACATTTTATCATGGAAAGACTTACGCCTCAACAACGTTTACAAATCGTACAATTATATTACGAAAATGGACGCTCTGTGAAAAGTGTTTATCGCGCGCTCAGGCCAATTTATGGTGTACATAATCGTCCTACCGAACGCACTATACGGCATACCATCGGCAAACTTGAGAATAATTTAACATTATTGGATGATACTCGACCGATTAGACCACGTACAGCCCGAACTGTAGAGAATATTGCGGCTGTAAATGAGAGTTTTACCGAAGACCCAGAAGAATCGATTCGGTGCCGATCTCAACAATTTGGCCTATCTTATGGCACTACTTGGGCGATTTTTGGTGCCGGAAATTGAAGCCCGTAATCTCCACGACATTTGGTTCCAACAAGACGGCGCTACATGTCATACAGCCCGTGAAACAATGGATTTACTGCGTAGTCGTTTCGGTGAGCAATTTATTTCTCGTCTCGGACCGGTGGATTGGCCTCCAAGATCGTGTGATATCACACCTTTGGACTTTTATTTGTGGGGGTATGTAAAGTCTAAATGTTTTGTTGATAAACCAGCTAGTATTGAGGCATTGGAAGCCAACATTACTGAAGTTATTAGCGAGATACCGACCGAAGTCCTCGAGCGAGTCATTCAAAATTGGTGTTTACGGATGGACGAATTAAAGCGCAGTTGCAGCCAACATTTTAAAGGGGTTATCTTTAAAAAATAAATGTCGTGAATGGTTCTACACAAAAATAAAAAAGATTGCCCTATCAATTTGAATTTTCGTTGTTTTATTTCAATTTAAAATCCTATACCTCTAAATTGATCACCCTTTACATGTTTGTGTCTAAAAAGTACATAAAATTTTCTTTTAAAAATTTGGGAAATACTAGAGAAGATAAAAACGGACATAGATAGACTACTTTTGAAATTGAAAAAAAGTTGAATTTTAGCAAAATATATCGGTAAATTTTTTTTGATTGTCAAAAACAAAAGTAGTCTATCTACGTCCGTTTTCATATTTTTTACCATTTCCCAGAATTTAAAAAGAAAATTTTATATACATTAGACACAAACATGTAGAAAATGGACCAAATGGTTCACATGAACTTGCTACTTTTCTTAAGGGGGGAAATCCATGTAAAAATTTCAAAAAATCGTACAGCGCGCAAACAGCAACAGATTGAAGAAAATCAGTTTTTTGAAGACTCAGAAGGACTATTGTATTGACCTGGGATTGCGGATTAATCGGTAAGTAACTAAAACTGGTCGTTATACACGGAGAAAAAAAACTGTTGAATGAACAGATGTCATCTGCTGGAATAGGGACAGCAGTTTTTTTTTGTAATATTTACAGACTTTTCTGTTGGATTCACAGATTGTTTGTAAACTCAACAGATGAACCTGTAAAATCTACAGACATGTCTGTTAGAATTGAGGATTTCAAGAAAAAAGAGAAATCCGAATTCTAACAGACATGTCTGTAGATTTTACAGGTTCATCTCTTGAGTTTACACACAATCTGTGAATCCAACAGAAAAATCTGTAAATATTACAAAAAAAAACTGCTGTCCCTATTCCAGCAGATGACATCTGTTGATTCAACAATTTTTTTTTCTCCGTGTACTGTACTAATACTTTAAAAGCGATTATCTCGAAACTGTATTTTTAAAAACTGCTCGTGTTGTAACTAAAAACTTTATTGACCGATTTGTCTGAAATTTTAAAAGGCTTTTCTCTACATTATTATCGGAAGGATAAACCCAAAATTGTAGATATTTCGCGTTAATAAAATACTTTTTGGGGGTCAAAAATGTCGAAAAAATAGCCCAAAATTCTAACTTATTTTTCAAAGGCTTATTTTATATTGAATTTTATGTTTTTTTTTAGTGTTATAGGTTTATCCTTCGCGTTAATATGTTATAAAAAGAAAGAAATTTAATTTTTTTTTGTTTCAGATCAATAGTTAATGTGTGATAAATAGAGCACTTTGGACCTCGCGCCGAAGACGACAGACGAGAAATTATTCTAAGCCGCCATTTTGGGAGGAAAAAAAAAATTTTATACTTTAGAAAGGTTAAATAAAGTTATGTTAAAAATTTTAAACAATAAAATTATTTTATCACCTTCAAAAACATTTTTAAAATATGACTGATTTTGAGGCGTTTACATGAACTTCTCCCCTTAAAGTATCACATACCCTTAAGGATTCGTAAAATTAATAATATTAAGTAAAAATTCAGTACATTTTTCGCAATTTTAAGAAACTTTTATTCAAAGACTTCATAAATATCGTCAAATTATTGATGTATATTCAATTTGTTTATATACTGTATATGCAAATTATTATACTTCATATACTTGTATATTGATACGTTTCCAAATATCTTTTTCATATGAGAATAATAATCAATTTTTTTGTATGATTTTCGTATTGTGAAATAAATAAATGAAATTATTCATCAGATATTTTGAGCGAGGATGAGTCGACAATCGTTTTGTCCAAGCCTAAGCAGTGGAAGTAGTGTCGGAGAACCTCTGATCGTCGTGGAAGAAAGCACGCTTGGAGAAGAGGAAGCCGAGTTCCGAAGAAATGAATCACCACCCCGTTGTTTGGATCCTGATTCACCCTCCCTAAACCCCTTTCTACTTTCGCCTTGGCGAGAAGCTAGAAAACACTCTCTACCAACTCCTCAGTGCACTTCTGGCATTACTGCCTCTCAAGTATGTGATATATGATTATGGATCGCTTTTTGCTTATTTTAATCAATCAGATACTCAAATTTAAAAATAAACTAAAACTATTATATTCATATCAGTATTTATAACATATGGATTGTGGTTTTTGACGCTAAAAATATTACCTAAAAAAATTAATGTTATTCATAGATTTAAAGAATTTGAAATTTTTCTGTGGAAAAAGAGACTCTTTCGACTGTGCCGGGATTCGAGCCCGGGTCTTTCGATTGCCGGTCAACATCTCCTTCTCCATAGGAAGACCCCTTTATATTGCCTTACGGCTGTAATTATTTCAAATAAGGTGGTTGAGTTCGAAATTTTTGCCACTGCTTACATTATCGGAGGATCATTATTCGCGTATCAGATAGGAACGTTGCCGACAGACGTAAGGTAATGCCGTTAGGCGATATAAAGGGGTTTTCCTGTGGAGAAGGAGATATTGGACGCCTGTGTAGCTCAGTTGGTTAGAGCAGTCGACTAACAATCGAAATACCCGGGCTCGAATCCCGGCACAGTCGAAAGTTATTTATAGATATTCATAATTAAAAATATTTTTTTTTAAATATATAGATATGGTTAATTAAAATGGAATTAAAGAAAAGACGTTCGCTAATAAACCCAATAGGTTCGTCGATTGAGTGAAAGAGGAGGCGAAGGATCTGGTCCATCTCCAAAAGAGGCAGCTTTTCTGGCCACACTTTCCCAGGCACCAGCTCCTCAACCAGGAGGACGAAGGCATTCAGTTGTCACGATCTCTAAAGTACCATCGACTATATTTGGGACAAGTCGTCGAGAATCCATTGCAGCTTTTCCAATGGGAGCAACTAGAATACTTCCTAGTCGACGGGAATCCATTTCCGGTTTATCCGGTCCTCCAAGCAATAGTGGAAGCACCCATAATCTTCAGCTGGACATTATGGATGACATCGCTGAAATAAAAGCAAGAAAGGTGAAAAATTATTTGAACTTTGAGCATTCACGCCAGAGCAATAACGAGGGCGGGGCGGGGCGCAGTCCGTCTGGTAAAATTAAAAATAAAAACATTTTGTTTTTCATGAAATGAGGTATTTAAGGGGTCTACCCACATTAGACGCTGAAAAAGGCTATTTTCATGAATTTTTTTTAGAGATTTATATTGTAGATATTGATATGAAAATGTGAGGCTACGTAAATACACTCTTACAATACATAAATAGATTTTTTTTTAATTTATTTTAGACACTTTCTATAGATGAAAATGGTCGTGAATCATAGGTCCTCAAAAAGTAAATAGATGTGCGCTGATAATGAAATCTCGGAGATGGATTGTTTCTTTCACGTTTTTTTGCAAAAAAAAATACAGTTAAAATCAAAATTTAAAACAGTCCTTGATATGCGCTATATCTATAGTTGTACAGAATATATGGTAAAAAATTCATAAGGATCGGTTCATTAGTTTTGGAGATTTTATCAACAAGGCGTCGAAAAACGTTGTTTTGAGGAAAACCCGTTTAAACTTTTTTTTATGAAAAATCGTGAAAAAAACTTACCTTTGCTTTATCAGCGATGCCTGCACCGTACAATATGCCTTCTCTTGCTTCATAATACTCATTTTCATCCAAAATAGCCTGTCTCCGTTGAGTTCTGACCTCTTTGGAATTGGTAATGTGGTTAGACCTCTTAAGCAAAATTATTACGGTTTTTTGTTAATTCATTCTATTTTTTCTATATAATTTTTACTATAAAAATGAAACCCAATTGGGGGGGGGGGGGTATATAAGAAGGGCGTACTAAAGTACTTTTGCCCAGGGCATAAAAATTTCTCGTTACGGCTCTGATTCACGCAGAGATTAAAATAGTCGCATTCTCTCACGTCACTCGCACGAATGCGGATTAATTCGCACGCGTGTCTTCACTTTGCATGGCACTGTGTACGCATTTTGTAATCTGATTAAATTTCCACAATATTAATTTTTAATATATATTTCACTATTTCATCAATGCTCGAAACTAACTGTTGACAGGTTCGTCTGAAAATGTATAAGACCTCATCGAGAGAACGTGTCTGCGAAGTTCAGCCGTTGGAAGGCAATAGTTCGACGCAACGTTATACGCAACAGCATCGTCGATTCTCAGACTTTTCGTTGGCCTCGATTCCTGCAGCCTCCACAATCAGGAGAAGAGCCTCCGAGATGCCAATATCTCCTGCAAAACCCTCGAAGTCGTCACATGCTGCCGGAATAATTTGCTCCAACACAGATCTTATTTCCATTCTTAGTTCTTTGACCTCTTCGGCTACTGAGATTAATAGATGTGATGAGGAACCCTCCATTTCCAGGGAAGGGAAATCAACTAAAACTGCTGAGCAAAAACGTAAAAACCTCAAAAATTTCCGATCCAATAGTTTTGACATTTCAATCCTACATGGCACTGGAAGCAAACTCTCTAGCTTAGGTTCGATCAAGTCGACGAATTTAGGACCCTCTAATTGGTTCATTAAACGTCATCAGCCAATGTGTAAAAAGCAGACGAACGAGGAAATTGCTCCAGCATTGCTCAACATCAAGTTCGACACGTCCAAGGTAGTGAAGGCTGTAAAAGAAAGCCTTACTAAGAGTCCTCCAACGAAAGAAAATGACGTTAGGCACAAAGTGGTTTGGGATGGCATCAGCGGCACCAAAGTGGATGCACAGGTGATTCACTCACTTTTCATTCTCTTAGGAATAACCTTGTAGGGACCTTCTTCAAATCAGATTCACCTCTTCCAGAATAAATTTATACACTCAAGGCGCATAATAGGGGAACTGGGTTTAGAAACTTCCTAGAATTAGTTTGGTGATGGTACGGTGCGTCGTGTTCGCTTCAACTCTCTTCTATTACTGAAATAGTTCTTATGATCCTGATTTTTTTGATCTGAGGATTACTTAAGTTTAAGGAGGCAACACCCGAAATCACCTCTATTATGCGTCTTGAGTGTAATTCAAAAAATACTTCTAATTAAAGTTCCCATGCATACGCCTTTACATGAATCTGTATCGGAAACCAACGATTTCTACGTAGCCCTGCTGAAAGCAAAGAGATAGAACAAGAAAGAACCTTTTCTATCTTTTCCAAGTAGCCGATTTGCATCTCCAAAACGCTATGTCTTTCTATCTTCAAAATTATATCCATCATGCCAAGAAATATCTATTTCTTTCTATCTCTCAGTTTATCTCTTGTTCTGGAATATGTATATCTTCCTACCTTCAGTCTATCCCAACGACCGGTAATATCTAAATCTTCTTATCCCCTCATCTATTCGCGCATCCGGTAATATTTATCTCTTTCTATCATTGTAAAAGAAAATTGAATCACATTGTATTTCCTTCTCGATCTTTCGTTTCAAACACATTAATTATCATACCCTAAACATATATTTAACAATTTTATAAATACATTTCTTTGTACGTAACCAATATTCTAAATTTGTTGCTAACACGTATAACACTGAAAAATCAACATGTACCGAGACTCGAACCCTAACCAAGCACGCATCAATATATTGCCAAACGCTTAGTCTACTGAGCTAAGGTAGAACATGTGTTAGCTGTGAAAAATCTCGATGTTACTCAGGAGATACTTTTCGCTATCCATGTCCATGTCTACTCCTCGACTATCCCCATCTAACTATTTCTATCCCTTTGTCAATCTAAAATCTATCCAATCTTCGTATACCCTTTTCTCTATGTACAAGATTAGAAGATATAACTACGAGGAGGGACTGGGATTGAAAGAGACCCTAGCGGACCCGGTTGAGAGAACGGTCAGAGAATACTCTGACCGTTCTCTGACCTCACACTGTTATGGCTAAGAACGATAAAAAAAGATTTAAAGTATTGCAATTATAATTCTGTGGTGAAATTTGAAATAAAAGGTGTAGGAATAAATACAATAATTTTACTTTCTGCGAAAAAGTTCAGAAAAACATCATATACCTGTCATTGAAGGCAGTGCAGTGGTTCACCATATGCGGAACGTCTCCACCGTCAGGATTGGCTATTCGTAGAAGTGAAATAAAAGTAGTTGCGTCTCACTTCAACCAATGGTCAACCCTGACGGTGGAGACGTTGCATTGCCTTCAATGACAGGTATATGATGTTTTCCTCATTTTTATCGCTAAAAAGTAAAGTTATTGTATTTATCCCTACACCTTCTATTCCAAATTTCACCACAGAATCATAATTGCAATGCTTTAAATGTTTTGTTTATCGTTCTTAGCCATAATAGTGTGAGGTCAGAGAACGGTCAGAGTATTCTCTGACTGTTCTCTCAATCGGATCCGCTAGGGGATAAGCGTGAACCTGGATTGACAAAGAGATATACAAGAGGTAGAAAGTGATAGAGGTAAATAGATTAGGAATATATTAAAATAAAGAGAAGAACATTGATAGATATAGTCATGAATTTGAATTGGCAAAAAAATAGAAAGAGATATCTGTATCTTTCTATCCTGCCACCTATTCCTGTATTCGATAATATCTATCTCTATCTCTTTAGAAAAAATGTGGATTTACTATCCATCTCTATCCCTCAAATATCCCCATCCAACTTTTTCTATTTTTTCGTCAATTCAAACTCACGCCTATCTTTGAATGCCCTTTTCCCTATTTCGGTATATCCTTTGTATATTTGCAGTATCATTTTCTATCTCCTTTCAATTCAATAAATAAAAGTAATTATTTGTAATTAATGATACAGTAAGTGCAAGATTAGAAGATCTAACTACGAGGATAGAAAAGATTCGAAAGAGATATTTGTGAACCTGGATTGACAAAAAGATATAAATAGATAGAGGTAGATAGACAAGAGATAGATGCAGATACAGAGGGATAAACAAAGGATAGACTGAGATAAAGAATACGGGATTTGAATGAGATAGACGTTAATTTGGATTGACAAAGAGATAGGAAGAGATAGAAGTGAATAAATAAAGGATAGAAAGAGATACGGCTGAATAGACTAGGGATAGGCTGGAATAAATTTTTCTCATCTCTTTCTATCTAACAGATATAGAAAGCGATTAAAAGTGATAGAATTTCCATTTCTTTACTTCTAACAGGGATAGGAAAACAAGACACGGACCGCATAGGAACAAATTGAATCTTCTATCATACATGTAGAATCCTTTATGCAAGATACTTTTTCCATTTCAGAATTTATATCTTATACATAAGAAAGGTTTCGAACAGGGAATGAAAAAATTTGTCGAAGATAGAACGTCCTACTGCATTTTTAATTTTGCGACTTTTTTGTATCATGTTGGATCCCAAGGTAGAATCCAAGAACAAATTTTAAAAATATCTTGATCAATAGCAAATTACTTTAAAGTCTTAGCTTTAAAACTAGGCCTAAAACTTTTGAAAATTTTAATTATTTTTAAAGTTATTAACATTTTCCAAATATATCGAACTGAAATTAATTAAGATTTTTTAAAGTTTTTGGTCTCATTTGAAAGGTAAGTCTTCACAGTATTTTGCTAAATAATCAAGACATTTTCAGATTATTTTCCTGGATTCTACCCGGGGTCAAATATGATACAAAAAGGTCGTAAAATTAAAAAAATGTGTACCTACTTACTAAGAATTTTTAATCATCATATTTTAATAAAATTTAGGAATATTTATGAAAATAAAGGGTTTCCCAATAGGGGTGATATGATTTTGAATGTCCCTATCGGGCTGATTTGAACTGAAATTTTTGACGTCTGCTGTCAGTTGTCATCAGTAAGGTTTGCCATTTAATCATGAGTAGTTTCACGCTTCCACAACGTTTGGAAATTGTCCAATTATTTTATCAAAATTCGAGAAGTTTTGTCGGTGTTCAAAGAGCATATCGTGCAAAATATGGTCGTCATTCTGCTCCATCCGCGCTCTCAATTCGTCGAATAATCGATAAGTTGGAGAGTGAATTTACTCTATTGGATACTAAGCCTAAAAATCGTATGCGTACCGCACGTTCTACACAGAATATAGCCGCCGTACAGGCCAGTATCGAGGAAAACCGTGAATTGTCCGTGCCACGCCGATCTCAGGAATTGGGCCTGTCCAGGATGACTACCTGGCGTATTTTGCGATTGGATCTTGGCCTGCATCCCTATAAGATCATTCTGGCCCAAGAACTGAAGCCTAATGACCATCGTTTGCGTCGGGAGTTCGCGGATTGGGCTCTGGAATCAATTGAAAATCATCCCAATTTTCATCAAAAAATCATCTTTTCTGATGAGGCGCATTTTTGGCTCAAGTCTCGGGGGACATTTGGCCGATATATTCTTTAAATCATAAATGGCATAGAATATCCAATATAATAAAAAAGATTTCGATCAATTCCGAATGAATATTCAGTGTTTTTTTTCAATTTCAAAACATATCACCCTTATTGGGAAACCCTTTAGTAATATTTTGCATTTTTTTAACTGATATATAGATCACTGTTTTTATTTGAAATTTTACGATTTCTTTGTACCAAGTTTGACCCCAGGGTAGAATCCAGAAAAAAAATTCTAACAATATCTTCATAAGTTAGCAAAATACTATGAAGACTAACTTTCAAAATGAAACCAAAAACTTTAAGAAATCTTAATTAATTTCAGTGCTATTAATATTTTTCAGAAAGATAGAAATTTGACGTTATTATAAAAATTAAGACACTTTAGGAATAGCTGAAACAATAAGTAAGCAAATAATTTTGACCGGTAGTATACAAGTATGTCTTCTGAATCAGAATTTCTCTGTAAAGTTGTAATATTGACATGAAAAATTTTTTGGTTTTGAATAAAATTTTCCATATAATTTCTCATAAAGAAAATATGTACATATTTTTACGTGGAATTGTATACATAAAAAGTATTTGTATAATATCTGTATCTAGAAAGTTTAAGTTTCGAAAAATGTAAAATTGGATATATTTTCCAATAGGTCCTTGGAAGCGCGATCGAAGAATTTCTTACGTCTCAGAGAGGAAGTGACCCAGAAGGATCTAGTAATTCTAGTGGAAAGCCATCTTCGTCCCCTGGTAAGCCGAGATCAGCTTCTGGAAAAATGACCACTTGGTTTTCCGCTGCAAATAAAGAAGAAGAGCAATCTGAATCATGTGAACCCTCTATTTGCTCTTCGCTCAAAGATCTTTTTGTAAAATAATTGTTTTAGCGAAATAGTGAAAGTAACGAACTCACATTTTATCATACAATGATTGGAATATATATTTTTATCTGTTTCTTAACGAAGCACGTTAAATGTGGTGTCGTACATTCCAGTCAATATTTTCATGGCGCAAACGCAAACATGATTAGCCTATTATCTAAAATTGTGTTAGATGAGTTGTGACTGAAAGAAAACAATTGAACCTTTGGATCAAATAAGAGCACATAACATCAGTTGATTACTTCCATTGATAGGTAGACCTTGATTTTAAGAATACAGTAAAACCTCATTTATCGGGACACTCATTTATCGGGATCTCGCAACCTCATTTATCGGGACATTTTGTTTTTCCTCCAGCCACCACTCCTTGTACATAGTGACATAGTGACAGTTTCCAGATGTTTCATTTGCAGGAGTTTTATTATGTCAATTTTTTTACATACCTTCGTTTGTATTTCTATATTCATTTTCCATCATGAAAAACCAAATAAATTTAGACAATTTGCAAATACATTACAACTTATGTACATAACCATTACTAAATGTCAACATACAACAAGAGTCATGGCAACCCACCATGAGACTGTTGGTGGTAGTGGGGAGCCCCTCCAAATCCCGATAAACGAGGTGTTTACATTTCAAGGGCGTCCCGATAAATGAGGTTTTACTGTATTGGGATTTAAAATTTCTGAACGTACATTCTTATATAAATTTAATTATGCATCTATTTTTCTCATCAAGAATTTGTATCTCTTTTTTCACTAAAACAAAAAATGCTATTTATATATATTTCAAACTAGCCAACTAATTGAATGTGTCTTAATCAATCCAGCGATTTAATTTGCTTTGATACTTTCACGAGAACTTTAGTTTGATCAATGATTTGTTATACATTTTATACGTATAGCTACAAAAACCCGAGTAATAGCGTTTAATATCTTGGCTGTGTATTACAGAATGACACCATAAAATCACATTGTTCATTACGTTTAAGGATGTAACCTCGTGTTCAGGTCCGTTTTGAAAGCTTATTTCAGGATTTTTTTTTTATAAGGGAATAAAATACAATCATGTCAATTTTTTTACATGTTCTTATTGACTTCATAAATTATGAAAAAGAATTTTTTTTTACTTAATTTTACACAATTTTATCATTGTACTAGATATAAACATTTTTATTAATAAATAACAAAATGACAGACTTATAAAAAAACAATTAAAAAATCGTGATTTTTTTCGTTGAAATTCGGGAAAAAAAAATTATTATTATTATTAAGTAATTTTAGTACCCGACGGGGCCATTTTTGTACAGAATAACATGTGCAAAAATGAAAGCAATCGGTTGGATAAAATTTTTTTAATCACCCGCGCCGCTTACAAAAATGTTGTTTCGAGAAAAATGCATTTAAAGCTTTGATTTCAGATTTCTTAAGAAAAATGTATACTTACACTAATCAGCTATGCCTGGTGCATAGAGAAAAAATTCTGTTTCTTCATAGGCATCGTTTTCAACTAATTTAATCACCCCCAAAAAAATCGATTTTTCGAAGCCCAAACACGAGACTACATCCTTAGGGGCATGTGATACTTGAGAAAAGTAGCAAAAGTTCATGAGAACAATTTGGGCCAGTTTCTACATGTTTATGTCTAAAGTACATAAAATTTTGTTTTCATAAATGGTAGAGAAGATAAAAACGGACGTAGATAGACTACTTTTGGTTTTGCAAATGAAAAAAAATGTTCCAATATATTTTGCAGTCTATCTACGTCCGTTTTTATCTTCTTCACCATTTCCCAAATTTTGAAAAAAAAATTTCATGTACTTTAGACGCAAACATATGTAGAAACCTGGTATGAATAAAATCTGATAATTTCTAAAGTATCGCATGCCCTTAAACAAATAATATTTCTTTTCAGTTTTATTTATATATATATATACAAAGTGTTAGTCTTTATTGCCTATTTTTTTTCAAAAATATCATTTTCACCAAGAATATATTTTTTCATGAATTTTTTAATGATATTGCTTTTTTTAGAAACAGTCTTCCAAAGCTTGTCAAAATAAGATTAATTACAGCAGACACACAAACGCAAAAGTTATAAATCGTACACTTTTATAAACTCACATACGTATGAATAATAATTATTTTCACTTCTGCTTAAATTACCATTCGATAAATTGATTTGTATTAGTTTATCTTCGCCATGAAAAAATGTTTTTTATTCTCTGTATGTACTTGAGAGATAACAAAAAAGCTTTTGCTCCAACTAATACACGTGGCATTACAAAATCTGATATGTAGTGTACTAGAACTTTAATATTATTTGTTTGAAAAAGAGACATTTCAAAAGTTGATCTGCAAGTGAAAATGATATCTCTTGTAGGTTATGTTATTTCATATTAAATTCAACTGAATAGATAAGAATTTAAAACGTACATGTACATGTATTTAAATCGTGCGGATTCACATTGTACCTATGCACGCATGCTAAATTATTGATATGTATGCTCCTTGCCTTTGCTGGTCGAAGGCATATTTATTCAAGTTTAAATAAGTGTTAATGATACAGTGATAATAGTAAAATATACATAAGGTGTGATGTTTATCAGAATAATAATCATCATCGATGAAAAATTATATTGTTATTTTACTCTCAGAAGAATCTACGTCATTTCATATTGGCAATTTATTTCATATTTGCTGGTAACTTTTGTAATAAATAATGAAATCAGTCATTCAGGTAATGATCCGACAACAACTAACAGAATTTTTGAAAATAGATAAAAATTATTTTCCACATGTGTAGAAATAAATTAAATAATTTCTTAAGATATTATTCTATATTTTCGTTCATCAGATCAATCGAAATTTCGAATTCACTTCCAAAATATTAATGTACCACCGCGGCATGTTTTTTAAAATTTATTGTATAAACAAAGTTCATGGACCATACTATACGAATGTAGAGTCAAAATCTGCAAAACAAAAGTGACTTGCGTTTAAACCTATATTTAATAAATGTCAAAACACCCCAGTGTGCCCTTTAAATTTCAATCAGGGTTTTTAACTAATTTCAATCAGTTACTCATGTCTAGCTATAAATCAGTTGATTAAAACAGTTTTTATAGTAAATATGACTCAAGACAACTTACAGTATAGCTAGAATTCAATCACGGATTTAAACTAACAAAAAACAACTGATTAAAATTAAAAGAGTATAGTTTATTGTCATACATAGTATAATGTTCAACTAAGGAATTGAAGTAAGAAAGTGTTATAAAATTTGTATCCTCTGTGTATTTGTAAATATAACCAAACATGTGAAAGTTCCAGTTTAATCAAATCTAAATTTATATTTTGATTTTTTTTACTTTTGATTCCACTTTTACTAACATATTTTTAAGAGTAATAATAATGAGCAAACAACTTCGGAATCAAATTTATTCAAAATCAATAATAAAGTACTCAACGCTTAGAGTTTTCATGAAAAAAAAAACTATGACTCAAACTGGAATTTCATATTTCCTTGATATTATTAATAAATGTAAAAGTTGCTTAAATAAGACAAAAATAGATTGTAAATAAATGTAAATCCCAACGTGTGTACATAATCGTACGTACAATCAAAAAAAATTGACGATCGGATAAAAATGCCTTAGAGTAATATATATTGTTTCGATATCCTTTTAAGTAGTTCTTTAGAGTATTAAACGGGAAATTCATTTTCTAATTTCAAAATATTGCAAATTAAGGACGATCTAATTACCAGCATTCCTTCGTATTAACTACATGTGTATGTACGCAGTACAAAGATTTAAAAACGTGAACTAACGCATCCTCATTTGACATACGTAAATTAGATTTTTCACCACATATGATATATTTTACATATGTATTCTATATGAATATAATGATGAAAGGGCAGGGACAAAAATAAATAAGAAGACTTGCAATAATTACCGCTACCCTCGCCTAGTAATTAAATTATATTGAGTTGTCTGTAAAGTTAGTTGCGTTTTTTCAAATAAATTTTATAAGTTTCACAAAAACAAACTTACAACTTTTTTATATGTACAAAATACGAACCAAATTTTCCAGACAACTTGACACGATGTAAATATTGTTAAATAGACTGAGTTATTTTTCTTACTACTGATTTTCTAAGAGATTCATATCGGAAGCTCTATTGCAAAGACGTTTATTTTTTATTATTGTATGGGGTTATCAAAGTTTAAACAAATCTTCTTAAATATTAAAATTTATGAAGAGTTCAGCAGAAAATGGACAAAGAGAAAAATATACGTCTTTCCAATAAAAAGTAGTCAAATATCATTTTTTCATATTTCCTTATCAATATCCGAGCTCATCAAAATGTTAGTTAGCTTTAAGTATCATTTGAAAGAACTACTTGGTTACATATAATGTGGCATGCGTCATTACACGATGCGGTTTAGCTATAAATTCTAAAAGAAAATATTACTTAGTGATCCAAAAATATGGGGTAGAATTGTCAAGGAACAATCCTCGCCTTAGTATTACGATCATCAATACACATGTACAATAAAACTCATCGGTCTACGTGTGAATCTTAAGGTATCAATGTTATATTATGTGCATAGTACATAGTAATGTTCCCAAAATAAATTCTTCTTGAATGTTTAAGTCGCTCAATTTTTTATCCCAGTTTCTAGAACTTATAAAAGTACCAAAAGGCATAGAAATAATAAAACCGATCTTTTTGAAAACAACTTTATTACATATAAATTGGAACTGAAAAGATCGCCACAACTACACTCTTGGACATCGTTATCGTATGCTAGGTAAAATTTAAAAAGGCATTACCTATACTAGTGCAAGGCAAAGCTCACTATAATTAAACGATATTCTGAAGAGTGTAACTATCGGATCTACAGGAATATGAATTAGGTATGTCGTAGGAATTAAATGCAACAATGGTTCAACACACGAAAAATTGCATTAAAAATATCGAATTGGTTTTTTATATTCTTAGAAGTGCATACTCGGTATTAAATTTGTTTATAGTTTAACACTAAAGGTAATTGTTTAAATATTGTTGAAGAAAATCAAGAAAATACAATCCCGGCATCTTAATGGAAAGATTTCAATGCTTATTTGTTCAAGATCTAAGCAACAATTGTGCAACATAAAATGCATCAAACTGCTGTTTTAAATAAAATGTATACAAATAGTTTTAAGACACCTGATGGAAGATTCTATTGGACTGTTTTTTAGCTACTATAGAGATACAGAATGGATGCAAAGTATATAAAATGAATTTGACTTCAATATAACGATGTTTTTAAAAACGATGATGACTTTACGCAAGAGCTAAATAAAATGCAATTTCTCAGAAATTATCTACGATAGTTCTCCGCAATCTTGTATTACAATCTTCTTTGATGTCTTTCCACTTTGTGAACCCAGAGCTTCCAACTGAAAAAAAACGGTTAAATGGATCCAGATATCAATTATTTTCTGACTGAGCTCGCAAATTTAAGCATCACTAAGTGAATCTGTTCTAAATCTTAAAACGATTCAAACTAAATTATATGTTATTAGTTTTTAAATAAATAATTATAATAGAAATTTAAATTTTTTAGAAACATACCTTTCTAACCACATCCATTCCTTCGGTTACTTTGCCAAATACGACATGCTTCCCATCAAGCCAACTTGTCTTTGCACTCGTTATGAAGAATTGACTACCATTAGTGTTTGGTCCCGCATTCGCCATGGACAGGAGTCCAGGACCTTCATGCTTCAGATCAAAGTTCTCATCTTCAAATTTATTACCATAAATAGACTTTCCGCCGGTGCCATTGTGGTTTGTGAAATCACCACCTTGACACATGAAGTTTGGAATAACTCGGTGAAAACAACTTCCTTTATAACCAAAACCGAATTCTCCTGTACACAAGGCTCGGAAATTTTCTGCGGTTTTAGGTACTTTATCGCTTCGTAACTAAAATAAAACATAACACACAAATAATTTTTCATATTGTTTCAATTACACATAATAAAATTTTTATTTATATAAATTACTTAATATATACTAAAAACTCTAAACAAAATACTGGGATCACAATAGTCCAGAAGTTTAAATTTAGAGAAAATGAAATTAAAAAACGATTTTTAGAATATAAGGGACTCACTGTAATCAATAATGTATGTAAAGATATCTATTAACTATATTATAAGCTAGTATAAAAATATATAACATACTTTAAGTAACACTCGTGAAAATGATTTGTCTACAAAAAAAAGTAACAATTGAAATGTGCTTCATTTAGTTTTCCTTACTGATTTCAAAATGAGTTAATTTCTCATAGAGGTCACAAGCAGGTGTTTCAATGACACGTGATATCATTCTCTCGTTATTATTTTGTAGCAAGTATGTGTAAACGTGAGTACTATGTCTGCGATGGTGATAATAGCATAAGTGTAGGTGAAACATATACAATGTATCTAAGCACTTATGTGTGAATAAAAAATGTGTGTAAAAGATCATCCAACGTGGAGTTGATACAGCAAACTAATCCTCACATGATAAGGGTGTAAAACTGAAGTAGAAACGTTTTGAAAATAGGAAAAACCAATAACTTTATACACTTTAGTGAATATATTAAGTTTGTAGATTCCGAAACTACATAGAAAAGCCGTTGATATAATTAAGCCGGTAGAGGAAAATCAAAATGGCTAATCAGGCCAGGTTTGAACAGAGCAGCAATGAAAATTTCGACTTTAATATTAGAATCATGCAGATATTGATAAAGAACTTTTACCTCCATTACGATGCGACCCACGGGCTTATTGTCCGCGGTCATGTCGAAGAATACACGTGGTAGATTCATTTTTTTTGCTACTGTAGCTAAAGTCTGTGCAAGTACTGTAAAAGACGGTCGTCTCTGCCGGGCGGTGGCTTCCAAATGATTCAAGTGGCTGAAGGTCGAATCAATTGAAAGTCGACTACTGAGTCGGCAAATCGATGCTAACGCCATTCTTTCCTTCTTGCTCTAAGAATGACTTTCTAAAAAATGTTGAAGGTTTTCTTGATTTCTTACTATTATAAATTGTTTTCTCAAGTTTATAGTCACGTAAGCAAATTAGGGCTTACACCACGTGAATGAAATTGGACTTTTCGCCATTTTGAAATTCTTCATGAATGAAAGTACGCATGAACACACGTGCTTTGCAGCGCTTTGGAAAAGTGCTCTTAAAGTCTTAAACCTTTATGAGAAAATGACCAATTATCTCAAAGCCCTTTTACACACAATTGCAAGCCAGCTGCCAAGAAAGTAGGACTGTTAGGTATTCATTTGTCAGAAATCTGAGGGCGAAGTCCCACGTCCACATAGAAAAGAATGAGACAATAGAGGAATAGGGGAACAGGTTTCAACCAATGAGATTATTGCACAGACTCAGGCGACTATCTCATAGGTGAAGAGACAGAATGTTCTCCATTTCTCTTACTCTTGTGAGTTTCTGTGCAAGCAAGCAAGCAAAATGCTTGCTTAACGAGGTATGTCTGCGAATTTGCTAAGGTACTATTATATATGGGAGTCGCATTCCAAAATTTTGGCTCTTGATAGTTGGGGTACCTTTCAAACTTACCATTGCTCAAATACACAATTATATATGAATCCACTTACACACTAAATACACCACGTAAAAAATAAATTCTACATTCACTAGGAGCCAAAATGGCGTATAACCCTAGTTGCGTTTTGCGTTGCAATATAATGGGTGCAAAAGAGACGGGTGAATACTTCTATCTTTTTTTACTTGTCGTGACGCAACGCAGAACGCATCTATGAGACGGCACCCTAAAAGTACTATGTAAGCACCTTTAGGCTTTTTACAGTTTTATACATAAATTTCATAAGTTATAAATGAGCATCAACGCCGCCAAGTTATGATAGCAAGAACTAATATCAATGCAAAGGAAACCCCCGCAACCTGATATCCAGTAAGAAGTTGGGCATTAAATGGCATTGAAATGTCAAAATCTGAAAAGAAATGGAATCGAGAATGAAACTTTTGATTGCATTTTAATTCCTAGACATTAAAAGGCATTCAAAAGTTTCATTCTCGATTCCATTTCTTTTCAGATTTTGACATTTGAATGCCACTCAATGCCCACCTTCTTACTAGGTATATTCTAAAGGACGGAATTTTTTTAACATAAATCAATGATTTATACTTTATACCATCAGCTTTTATCGCTTTTATCAAAAGAATATCAAACTATGGTTGTTATGGTTACAACAGGTTAAAAAGAACATCAGTAGCAACAATAGCGCCACCACTTGTTGATAGCAAACACTATAATTCGTTGTTCGTTCCCCTTTACTCACAGTGGGTCCACTCATATAGGAGAAAAGGGGAACGAATTGTAGTGTTTGCTATCAACAAGTGGTGGCGCTACTGTCGCTACCGATGTTCTTTTTAATCTATTGTAACCATAGCAACCATAGTTTGATATTCTTTTGATAAAATCAGATGGTGTGAATCATTGATTCATGTTTAAAAAATGTCCGCTCTTTAGAATATACCTAGTAACAAGGTGGGCATTAAATGGCATTAAAATGTCAAAATCTGAAAATAAATGGAATCGAGAAAGGAACTTTTGAATGTATTTTAATTCCTAGGCTTTAAAAGGCATTCAAAATTTTCATTCTCGATTCTGTTTTTTTCAGATTTTAACATTTCAATGTCATTCAATGCCCACCTTCTTAATATAATAATAATAATAATAATAATATACATATATATGTACATATACTATAATAATATAATAGTTCTTGCTATCAAAACTTGGCGGCGCTGATGCTCATTTTTCCTTTTTTTAGTACCCTCCTAAAATACATGGTAGTGGACGCACTGTGCCTTTACTTCTATAGGAGTGGAGAGTGGACCTACTGCGCATTTATGGCAATTTGTCTAGTTAATGGTTGACGAAATTGACGAATCGGAAAAAATCGTCTAGAGTTCTATTGTACAAAAGCTACAGGAGAATAAAAGATCATATACGGATATTCCTTAATTTCGCTTTGAGAGGCTTTATATAATTGTTGAACTTGTATACAAGCACGTCTTTTTACTAATAATATTTTTCCTGGTTTTAAGAGGTGAGTAATAAACAGGCAGTTTAAGGTTATATAAAAATAGTGAATAGTAGAAACCATTTTAGAGCTTTTAAAATGTTTCAATACTCTTAAATTTTAAGGCCGGTTGGAGATGGCAGGATTGGTTCGTCTTCATACTGTGACAGGATTAAAAAAGGGTTTAAGTTTAATAACAAACAAGAAAAACTTATGCCGCACTATTGGGACATCGTCTAAAAAAAATGACACCTTAGTAGCAGAGAATCCTACAGAAACCCAACCAGTCAAAAAAAATTGGGTGAGCTGGGGTTATGATAAAACGGATGAAAAAATAGATCGTCACGTAGTAAATGCAGTCTTTTTCGTATCAGTTACCCTGTGTTTGGTATCTGGTGCATATTTTAAATCCTTTTCACCAGACGTAAAAATGCTCGATTGGGCACAGCGAGAAGCTTATCTCGAACTTCGGCGTAGAGAAGAACTTGGTCTTCCTCCAATAGATAAAGACTATTATGATCCAGCGACAATGATTCTACCAACAGATGAAGAATTAGGAGACACGCCAATTATTATTTAAATATTATCAACTCACTAAGTATTGACTGAAAGTGGTAGTGTTTCAAACAAAGATACCGACGGCACTGAATCTATATTTTGAAGAGCTTTTTTATAGTTTCTTTCGTGCTTGAAGTTTATTGAAATTAGTTAACAAACCCTAAAGTGCTGATGTGAATAAATAATGAATCGTATAATTGGAGTATCCAAAAGATGCAGTAGTCCTATATTTTGTTTATTAATTAAATTGCGTTAATTTATTTTTTTTGTAAACAAACTTAGAAATTTCGAATTTACTGTATTACTTGATGATATTTCTCTTTCATAAAAAAACTATTCAATAATAAATACATTTTTGTAATATGTTAAAAAAAAAAAAAGTCATAGGTATGTAATACGTATTTTGTTTTCATTGTTAAGAAATGATATAGAAAAGTTAAAATATATATACATATATAGTCACTTGAAGTTTTTTTCTTTATTTATATAACGAATTTTTTTTTACTTCTCACAAATTATGAAGGGAAATAATTACTAAAATTGCAAAACAATTCTGGACTAAACTTTTTTTACATTTTAAACATTTCAAACAGTTAGAGTGATAAAGAAAATAAATTTGAGTAGAATGAAGAAAAAAATAGTGTTGAATAAAAAATGAGGAATACAAAATAAAGAGTTCACTTCGCAATATTTATGAAATCTCTTTGTAAGTTACCATATAAACATACACATACATAAAGCCTTAAAATGTAAACTATACTGCTTGGTTACCATCCTATCGTAAATATACATAGGATATACGTCACAAATAAATACCTATATATGTTTTGCATTTCAATGTGTTCATAATTTAAATGCAATCAGTTTTAGAGACAATAATTTGGTATGTTTTAAATATCTGAACTACCTTTCAGTCAGTCGATAAATTTAGTAATGCACTTTGTATTGTATGTACAATGAGGCACGACAATGAATTATTAACGCTTTAATATCAGAGTCAAATCCATGATGAACTTTTATAAAGCCTTTAAGTTTAAATAAAACATTTTACTGACGAACTTCAAATGCGATCGGGTAAAAATAATATTAAACCATTAAATATACTTTACTGAAAATTTATTAAAATTTTTGTTGCATTCATTCAACTCAGTTTTTGCAGTAATTCTAAATAATATTTAATGCGATCGGAGCTAACTGAGTTATTAAAATGTCCATATAGTCTGTCCCACAATACCATTCAAACTTATGAATAAAAAAATATCAAAATCATTAAAACAATTTTCTAATAGTTCAGTAAATTGTATACAAGTGGTAATACATGATAACCTCCATATTGCATAACAATAGCATATTACGTGCCTCGGTGCACAATGAGGGTTATTGCGCGACGAGCGACAATGCTCGCAGGAGATCGAAGCCAAGGCGTAGTCGAGGTCTAGCCAAAACGAAGCCGAGGCGCGATCAGTCCTGCGAGCATTGTCACGAGTCTCGTAATTTCCCGAATTATGTGCATTGACACGTATTCTATTTTATGTGACTTTGGTGCGTATACAAGATTTTATGCGTACACTCGAATCTAATTTAGTATTGTAGTTGTTTGCGGCGCTAGTTGTACGAAGCGGGGGGAGTGCAGCAAGGAGAACCACAGTAGGGTACTAACGCTGTACGAATAAGAAGATTGTGCTCCGCTGTATGGCTATAGGCGCATGCGCAGTTCAATTTTTACATTGCATTCCGCTGTAGCGCAATACACAACATTGCGCTATCCTCAACTGTAGCGAAAAAACTAGTTTACGCGCCAGAGGCACATAAAGTAGTTTTCATTCTTTTAAATTATAGTTAGAATTCATGCAAAGTGTGTAGTCTCTATAGGCTCTTGTGAAACAGACTATTACTAAAGGGTAATCAAATAATCAATGGAAAATTGTGCCATGTTTTATGGTTTAAAATTACAATATTTATATCTTACTCAGCAGTCTGCATTATTTTCAATCTGTAGATATAAAATTTGAAGAAACGAATAAAATAGCTACAGCAGTCCGCAGATTCTGTAATGAAATTCCCCTATTGCGCTGGTGTTGGCGAAGGCACAATATTAGAAGTAGGTACTTGCGTTTGATGTCTGACAGATGGGTAAAACGAAGTATTTTGAGGTATAGTGGCACTAACAGTGATTGGTGGCATTCCTGGTAGTGAAATAGGTGTCACAATTTGTGATTGAGGTACTGCATAAGGTGAAGTAGGGGGGGTAGCAGTTGATGTTGGTATCGGGTTATAACTTTGCACCGGACTACAGACATTGGACATATTACTAGGCGCGTTTATGTCGAAAGGAAGCAGCGGTAAAGGCGAACTTTGTGGCATACCAGGGATATTTGGCATGCTTTGATATGCTAGCTGATCAGTACCTAGAAGAAAAATTAAAAATATTAAGATAAATAATTAAGAAAAAAACACGCAATCTCTTATTATTATGAAAGCGAATGATTTTCTTACTTGGAGAGCAGCAGGTGGTTGGTTGAGCAGAGAACAAATGTGCGGTTGAATTAGTTGAATCAGAAATGTCTACTGAAACAGAACTGCTTGGAGGAACCCCGGGATTTAGTGGAGCGGAGGCATATATTTGCTGAGAGGGTGAATTAGGATCTGAAGCCAAAGTTAAATTTGCTTGAGATTGTATATAACTAGGTGGGATAGCAAATCCTGGAGGAATTACTACTGCAGTATTTTCAGCTGTGGTTGATATTGGAGTAGAGACTTGCGTCATGGCAATATTTGGCTTGGTTGCCTGGAAGCGAAAATTACAAAATTGAATATCTATTTATTTGTCTAAATTTAGTCAACATGAAACATACCAGGTAAGAATTAATTGGTTTGCTTTCTGGCATACTTCTAATTGGAATACGGTGTAGATATCCATACCCAATTCCACATCCCAAGCTAAAATAAATAAAATGTGAATAAAAAAATACAGTTTCATAAAAATAATAATAAAAAAACGCATAAATAAATTTATCTTTGATAAAATTAATTCACCTTCCTTCTCCGCCCCATCTGTTGTTGGGTGTAATTGTGACTTCTCGACAAGAATCATCTTCAGTATTATAAACATAAAGCTTGAGAGACCTAGATTCATGAGCTTCGATTAGACTGAAGAGATCTTCACTTTCGTGCAAGACTGAATCTGCACCTATTATATAGTCTGTGAAGGATCGCAGTCCAGCTAACTCAGCTGGCGAAGACGGATGTACTTCCTAAAAATATATAACACAGAAGAATTTCACTTATTGTATAAATCTCAGAAAATGAAAATATGCACAAATGTAACTTACGAGAACGTGCCAGACATTTTCATTGGCTCCTTCAAATGAACAAAACCGTATGCTCACTCCAAGTAAACCTTGACCTCCCCATGTCATATTTGGTACAATAACCGTTTCCCGTATAGATTGTGTTTTACTACTGTATACAGTAATTTTCAATTCCTTATCCACTCCATTTTTTAATAGTTCCTTTAATGTATCATTATCTTGATCCTGTTGAAAAAAATATGTGTGGTGTTTTGTTCTAATATCGCACAAAATTTTAAAAATTGCGGCTATTATAGTTAAACATATGCTATTACTGGTTGTATATAAAATTAACTAAACCACTGCGAAAAATTAATTTTCTTATTAATTTTTTAATAAAAAAAATAAATTTGTTCTTCAGCTTACCAATCGAGTGTTACCAATGGCCACAATAAAGTCAAAAAAAGCTTCAAGACCAGCTTTCTGGCCTGGCGATCCCTCTTGCACCTATTAAAGGAATATTTTCGTCTGAATTTTGAGATGATTAAGAAAATTATGTAAATTAGGTTAAGTAATTTTGACAGGCGGTCTTACCCGAAGTACATGATAACCTTCTGTACCACCACCTGGGATCTCAACACTCTGACCCGATCCCATATTTAATAAGGACAATCTTTCAAGTCCTTTGACACGAGTAACACATTAAAAATACAGTTTACAATAAATTGATCAGTAACTTTTCGAGTAAAAGTACGTGGCAGAAAAGCCAGGTGATACACCTGAAACCACGTAAACTACAAAGATGGGTAGAAAGCATGTCCGTCCTGATCACCTCACGACTCCCATGGTTCCACAATTTAACTAGGTCACCTGTCACTAGAGTTCTAAATTTCTCGGACATTTAAAATCCGGTCACGTTCTCGTGACTCTGACCGTCATTTTAAGACAACATGAGAATTTACAGAGAATTTAAGGGAATTTTACCATACCTTCGCCAATATTTTCTATATCATTAAACCTTATAATATTGTAAATTTATTTCCAAACACTATGAATTGCAATAGTGAAGGTTTCATAAAAATAAACTACGAAAAATGTCAAGTTTTATCGGAATTCAATATCAAAAAAAATTTTTTTACAGCCATTATATTAAATTCAAACATAAAGAACAAGTAATTCAAGTTTTCTTCGCACAAATTACACTTTGATTTAAATAATTGTTTGACAGTTTCGGGACAGTTTATGCACTTTTTTAAGTGCTCTATTTGTCGAGTGACATGCTTTCTGTACATCTGATCACAGTATTTGCACTTGAAAGAAGCTTTATTTTGTTTATCAATAATTAAAAAAAAAAATTCCAAACTATATTCTTTTTTTTTTCATTTTTATTGCGCACGTTACACGAACTTCTAGAACAAAGCATTTATCAAAAACAATTGAAAGCTTGAACCGTTACGGAAAAATATTTTTAAATTCTCATAAATTCTTGAAGAGCACATTCATCAGAGAAATTCTCAGTCATATTCCCGTGCTCCCAGACATATTCTCGGTCACATAAACTCTTTAGAACTACCTGTCACCATATAGTGGCATAATTTTCTGAATAAAGATATGTTCATAGCGCTATATGCACTTCAAAAAAGACAATGTAGGACCCATAGAGTTATTCATGGAGACTAGATGGAGTTATTATAGAGTAGGGAACGCAATAGGGGCGCGTGTAAGTGGAAGCGTCAGATCGTTAGAAAGAGAGAGAAGGAGAGATTGATGAAGCTCTCATTCTACGAGCGCATGCGCAGTTTTTGTTTACATTTCTAAAGCTGTGACAGGTTAGGTTGCGTATTTTTTTCAAGTCGTTCGCGCATGCGTATCGCGGCATAAAAGAAAGAGATAGATAGACCAATTCGATTCTCTTTCTTATTTTATTTGGAGTACATTTTTAGTTAAATAAGAGGCGGCCACTTATATAAGTATATTTAAAAATAATGAAGAACCTGAGAATAGTTTTACTGCCAATATATAAAAGTTATATACTGTTAAAATTTGAGGTTTGGTTCATTTTGAATTTAATACATTGAATACTAAAAATCTTATATTAATATTGTACTTCAATTTATATTATCTCTATAATTGTAGACTATATAGAAAATCCTTTATTCTTTCTTGTATTGTCCGGGGTCGCTAAAGGTCACAGAATTTGTAAATCGGTAGGGAGAAACAAGTAAAACTTAAAAAAGTTAGGGAACTTTTTTGGATTCAACAAATTATAATTATAATTAAACAAATGTTATGATTTATTATTTTATTATTTATGATTTATTATGATTGTTTAACATTTTCAACAAGCCAATATAATAAAATTCTCATGAATTCTAAAAGAATTTATTTGCCGGTTATATTCTTGGTAATATTCTCATTTTTGTTACCGTTCTCAGAGTAACATAACCGACTCAGAACTCTAATTATAGTGGACTCCGCGTGGCTTAAGGACATGTCATTGATGTGATTGTATCAAGTACTTTTCGTGCTTCCCATTCTCAATTTAATAACTCAAATAAATTTTCCATTGCGTATAAACATACCTAGATTTTTCTTTTACGTTTATCTGCTATGGAAAAGCCATTCGAGTTATTAATTTAAGAATGAAAAGCACAAAAAGTATTGGATAAAGTCACGTCAATGACATGCCCTTAACATGTTGAATACTGTCAGGAAAACTGTTTCAATGATAGAAAATATAATGATAAATTTGAATTACTGCTCATTTGTACTTACTACCAGACTATTTGGGGTGAATTTTTCCAAAAATACTGAAAAACATCAAGATCTCTCAAATAATCTTAACTTAAATTCAGGAAAATCAACGTTTAAGTTTACATTTCATTATTATTTTTAAGGTCTGGTAAATCCAATTTTCTGATAAGTT
This sequence comes from Diplolepis rosae, assembly GCA_030998225.1. NCBI lineage: Eukaryota > Metazoa > Arthropoda > Insecta > Hymenoptera > Diplolepididae > Diplolepis > Diplolepis rosae. Next base: position 3,655,537 of record JAPYXD010000698.1, read on the forward strand.
TCAAATAACTTTATCTGGAACTTATCAGAAGGTATTTTATGAAAGGTATGATGAAGGTATTTTATGAAAATTATAACGTGAAAACTACGAATAAATATATAAACTTTAGATTAAAATTCATATTGATGATTGATATGGTTAATAAAGTAATAAATATATTTTGTAAAATGTTTTTATTTCACAGTTCAAAAGTACAAATTTATAACGAGACTAGAAAGGCTAGATAGCTACCGACTATTTTATACCAAATAAGATTCATCTTAATCAACTACACAGTATAACCGGATATTACTTGATATTTGCTCTAAACCTGATTAGAATTTAATTAGAACATATAATAACACATGATGAAAAAATGTCTTCGATGGTACTTTGTACTAAACCTTTTTAGATAATCACGGGTGACATAATGAATACTGTATAGAATTCTTAATTTTATTTAACTAATAAAATTCAGGGTTTCTCTCTGTAAATTTATACCCAAATATAGTTTTGCATAAAGCATCATAATGAAACCTTTTGATATTCCACATACGATAAATATTGGTTACGCAATAACTAATACAATTATTCGTAGCTACCAAAATTCTGATACATAATTGATAAAAAGCAAATCTCAATAAAATATAAAAGTTGCTCTACATTTTTTCTATTTACATAAATATTGAAATATAAATTATAAAGGTACGCACAAAAATAAAAGTACAAAAATATACAAATTGGCAATACGCCGTGAAAAAGCTGCAAAGAAAGCTATTAAAATTTTAATTCGCGCAATCATGCGATTATAAGAATCGAAATTTCTTAAGTTTTTATTATATATAAATAACAAAGGCACTGTTGTTGGGCCTTTGAACATAAGACTAATTTTATCACATGGATAATATTTCTAATTCTCCGTAATTTATAAATATAATTTAAAATTACTCTAATAATTGAATTCCACGTTTATAAAGGACCTCATTTTTTGAGTTTGTTACATTAAACAATTATTGGAGAATTATATATATTTATGTATATACATTATTTTCTCATCCAACGATTTTAACTTCAGATTATTGAGAATTACTCTTCTTATTTTACGCCTAGTAAAAATATAATAGGAAGTTACAATGGTCTTCCTACAAATTTATAAGAGGCCTTGATATAAATTTAGGCCAAGTTATATCATTTGATTGTGATTATTAATGTTAATTAAATTCTATGGTTAGATTTGATTAGAATACATAATTATACCACAATTTCATCGAGCTACTTGCGCCATCTTTTTATATATTACATTACAGCAAGAATGGCAGATTACAATCTTCACTTGAATAGTTGTAAACATATTAATTTGTTCATTTAACTCCTAGCGGAGCATATAATAACCTGAAACGTATAATTGCTACCTTTAAATGATTTGAATATCAGAAATGCAACTAATTTTAATTTCGCATATTTTTCATAAACTAATGAACCTTAAAAACTGACTAATTGTAAGAACAGATTTGTGTTACATTTAACTGTAGCAATTAGAAATAATTTACTTTAATTTTACTAAAGATCACTTTAAAATGAATACTATATGACATTAGTTTTTTTCGTAAGGTCTTTTCTTGTCATAGGTTACTATGATGTAGTCGTATGTTAAATAACTTGAACATATTTGATACGCATAATTAATGAATTTTTGAAGCAATTTTACTACTCTAAAGGAAAAAATATAGATGATAGTCTGATAGATGTATATTTTAAAACTCTACTTTCTGCTCAATAAATATTTTCTCTCATATTAGGCTTGGATGAACGTTATTGTCAGCGTATAAAATGTATTGGGCACGTTTTTTTATAAATATGATTTGAAAAGAGATACACACATTCTAATGCGATGCTAGGGTACCAATCTCATCTACTGAATTCAGGAAGTGGCTTTGCGATGCCTTCAGTGTAGGCTTTGTGGACTGCTTCACATACAAATCTATATTGACTCTGAAATTCAAGAGACATTATTGAATTATTTATTATTCAAAATTACTATTGCATCATTCTAAAAAAGCTAAATAGATTTTTTTATTATAACAAATTTTGCATATACTTACAGCATTTTGTATCATCATTGCTCGTTGATCCCTCATAGATCGAACAATATCTAAAGGATATACAGGTTGATTAGCTTCGATCAGACACAAAGCAGTTTCCATCAGCACAAGAACTCCGGTCCGTCCAATACCTGCGGAACAGTGAACAACAGCTGGTTCAACTATTCCCGTTCGTGCTGCTCTTACACGTTCAGTGAAAGTCGTGAATTGTTTCCAATCATTTGGTACTCCATGATCAGGCCATCCACAGTACTGCATGTGGGTTATATCTCTCTCTTCACCTGTCTGTTAAGAGAACAGAAAAAATTATTATTACTAAATGAATAGTAAGTATTTTCATTGATAAATTTCAAGAAACCACGTAAAATAACTCACATTAATATCACGAAGTACAAACTCTCGAAAGACAAATGTATCTTCTAATTTTTCAGAGGTGGATGTGAGTGTGAGATTTCTTAATGTAAGCGTTTCATTAAGAAGAGGCCAGTATTGATGACATTTGGTTCGTCCACGTTCAACAAGAGTAGTCAACATTACAACCAGAGTACTACCAGCTTCCAAAACCATTTGCCAAAAATCCGCGATCGTAGAAGATAAAGGACCTTGTGTTGCTATATATCTATTAATAATACCTGAACCTGGTATTTCCATATTTACGTAATTGGCGTTGATGTAATCTCCATTCACAGATCCCATCAAAATAACTCGCGTGACGTCGTCTGCAAAGAGACCAGTTATACGAGTTAAATTTTTCAACTTTTTATAATGAATTATCAGTGTAATAATCTTTTGTTCTTAATAAAATTGTGCTCACATGGTGAAATGTCCCTGTATCTATTTTTGTTTTGATTTTCGGCTTTTTTGGATTCCAGGGATGTTAGTTCTGGATTTTTCCTGTAAAGCTGTTCATACTGTGCGATAAGAGCTCCACTGGCAAGACCATCTGCAAGTAGAAGCATTGACTGCGCCAGTGCATCCGATCCAACTGCTGTATGCGGTACATCAGGTACGTATCTAAAGATAGAACGGTATTATGAACATGATTATAGAATAAAAACAATGAAAGCTTCTAACTTGAAATTCTAAATTTTCAAGTCATGATGAATCTGAATAACCTACCTGTAAGGAGGTTCTTCTTCTGAGTTTTCATCTGTACCAGCAAGTGCATTGTATAAAGCATTGGGCCTTACTGTCAGCGTTAACTCACCATTACCTTTATCGCGAGATTGGCGAATTAAATTGACCACGTGCTCGTGTAACATTCCGTTTACATCAATACCATTTATGTAAACCACCTGAAAAATTGACAATTATGGACGATTAAATAACGTTCAAATTATTTGCAATTTGGTTTATAATGACTGTTAAAGTAACTGTTTTGGTTAAATTTGTACCTGGTCTCCTTCATTTAATTTTGGATAACAACGATCGGCGGGCGTGTTTGGAGCCACACGAGACACCAGTATAGGCATTTCTAAATCCAATCCACCTTTTACGTTAAATCCGAATCGACCTTGCTCATCTGGTGTCAGCCGTATTGTTACTAATCCATCTTCCAGAATCTGTAGTAAGGTAAATTTTGGAAACTATAGAATTAAAAGGACTTATATTTTTAACTAGAATTAATTTTTTTATTAGATTTTTTCCTTTTAGATAGAATAACAACTTTCAATAAATCATGTACCTGTGGAGCTGGTGAACTTGTAGGTTCACTGTAATCAGGAATATCATAAATGTTCCTTTCAGTGACTGTATCATCGTCTGCATAACTTATCACACGAGATCCTAAGATAGGAGAAAAAGCTCCTCCTTGGGTGTGTGTTCCAGTGATTTCGTCTCTGACAGACAAAAATCCGCCTTCACTGTGGAGCAAAAATAAGCAGAATAAAAAAAAACATATATGTAACCTGTCACGAGGAAAAGAACCTAAAGCTGTAAGGCAAGATATTAGAGGGCGAGCGTTTAAAAGAAAGGCTAGAACGACGCAGTGGAGTGTAAGAGTTAGGCTCCGAGAATCTGCCCCTCCACTTACCACTACATCGACGCCTAAGTCAAGTCGCACGAACGCGAATTTGACTACTTCCTCAATTGTTGTCGTAAGTGAAGGGGCCGAATTTCTCGGGCTATCAATATCGCTGAGAAATGCGTTATTTACAGGATACTTCGCAGCTTAATTACGGACGAAGTAAATTAATTAGAATTTTTTTTATTCTTCCATTTGAAAGAACAACTTGAAAACTACTTATAAATGCAAAAATCTAAAAATCTATTTTTGCAGCCTTAGGTCCCTTTCCTTGTGACAGATCGCATATGTATAAAAAATAAATATAAGTGTGAAGAGACATAAATACGAACTCATCACTAGGATTTCCTTCACCCCAAGCTTGTCTAGGTTCTCGCGCACCAAGAGATTGTACTTTATTGTCATAAGGTCTTGGCGGTCTTGCAGGAGGTAAACCAAGTTTTCCCTTTTCTTCGATGACAGGACCCTGTGTTATGCCATGTACCAATCGCTTACTTGGAGATCTGGACGGAACACTGCGATCAATGTTAATGAATTTTATACATAAAAAGGTACAGTTGAATAATTCCACTATTAATTTTCTCACCTTATAAAAGTTCTCTCTACTCTAGCACGATGCTTTCCATCTTCCACTGTCTGAAATTCCGTGCGTCCAGAATACGTAAATCGACTACTCAGAGTAAGAGGAAACCGACGTGGTCTCATCTTTGGGCTATGAAGTCTAAAGAAAGTGTGATGCTCTACACAAGCTTTCCATAAGTTTTTTGAACTACGATATGTTTGCATGTTAAATCCTAACAGCGTGTCATAGTTTTCCGACTGTAGAAAAATAAATAGATTTACAATTATATTATAATTATTTAAAATAAAATTGAATAGTTTAAAAATTGATCTTAAGAAACGTGCCTGTTCTCTTCTGAGTTGAATGAAAAATTGTTTGCGTTTGAAAGAAATTTTTACAATCTTCGACCAAGAGAAGATATTAATTCTTATATTGTTTTGAAAAACGACCAATCCTATCGATGTTACACCCAACTGTATTTCCTTGTTTGCAGAATCCTATGAAATAAAAATATACCCGCTTTCATGATAATATTTATCATATACCAATAATTTAGAGGTACTCTTTCCTATGTTATAAAATTCAAATGAAAATAAAATTTAAAAAAATAATTCAATATAAGAAAGTGCAGTACCAAGATAAGTACAACATAAACATGCATACCCTTGCCTTATGCAATTCGACTCCATACATATCCAGCCGCTTTGCATGGTCTAGAAAGTTAAATTCTGCATCTGCTGGTAGCTGCCCCCTATAAAAAAGTTGCATTTCATTTTCCAATAATTAAAAAGTATTGTATTTTATTTGAATTATTATTCATACTTATGTAATTTATGTAATTCAGCAATTTTCTTCTCCATTTCTTCAGTTTGTCCGGGTAATAATTGCAAGCGAGAAAGATACCCAGGACCATGTTCTTCTGGATGATAGTCTCCTAATTCAGCTTCATGATTTAAAAAGAGAAAAATTATTATAAAAATAAATAAAATAAAAATATAGCAATTTGTTTGTAACTACATACATTGAACTGTATAACTTGCTATAAGACAAGCTGTACTCGGAGGTAATTGGAGTCTGCCTTGAAGAATGTCCCTTCTAATTTGTAAATAAAACTGATATCTGGTGTACTCTTCTTGCAATTTGCTTGGATCAGATACATAAAATTTTACTCTGAAGAAAAACTGCCCACCTAAGATACAAAAATCTCTGGTCAATAAAAGACGAAAATCTATTTTTACTATTGGATACAAAACTATCATACAGCAATATTTTACTGAATTTACAAAGCATGATCTTTACCCTTACTTCTTATTTGTTTTTTAACCGGCTTAGAAGGGTCCAACCATCTCTGTAAAAGGCATGAATAAATTTATAATTGTACACAGATAATAAAACATACATTTTACATACAAATATTTATAGTGTTATCAATGTTTTACGCACCATTGTATCTGAGTTAGGACATGAAGAAGTTATGGCCCCATTTTCAGAATATTGAAGACCAAAATAATCTTTTTCTATAAGTTCTAAGTGTTGGAAGACCAGGTCTAAAAGAACTTGACCTTTCGCCCTTTTCTGAAATGAATTTTTAATCGAGATTACCAAACTTTTTCATTTACATATATTAATAGAAATTTAAAAATTATGATGACTAAAATTGATTCTAAATCTTACATCTAACTGAAAAGTATGTTGCGTATCATCAAGAAAAACAACAGTTGCAGAAAGAGACTTCAGTCTACGGTCACGCGCCAGTTCGGCTCCTCGAACGTGGTAGCTCCCACTGGAGCCACTCAAAGCTCGTCGTGATACACTTTCAATCATCTCAAGAAAGCAAAGGTGAATTAACCACCTTCGCGGCACCACCTTTCTGCCACTTTGACCACCTGAATTACAATGGAATAGAAAAAGAAAACTTAATTTCAAAGTTCTTTAGATGTGTATTTAAATTATTTTTCTTTAAATAATTCTAAAATTAGTAATAGTATGAGCAACGCATTTTAATCCTAATAACTTTAAAGTACATTAATTTTCTACAATAACAAGTGTCCAAAAATTAATTAAATTTTAAATATTTTTTGAAGGTTTTCATCAAGTCATTTTTATATCTAACAAATGGCACAAACAATTAAAATAAATCTCACCTTTCTTTACAAAATAAAAATGAAAATAATCGTTGTTCTGCAAAAAAACTGCTCTAAGGTTATGTACCGTCATGTGTTCCTTCCGGTAGGATAAATTTATCATTGGTGAACATTTATGAACTCAAAGGCACAGTTTGTGTGTTTATTTTTGAGAATTAGTAAAAAAAGAATAATTGAATTCCACTGATGGTATAAAGATCAAATTTATAAAAATTTTATAGTGTCTTGTAAGTTATATAACTTTGTGGGTACTATTAGAGAGTATGCTGAAGTAATGTAGAGCACAGTATTCTCAAAATAGTTGAGGCATAAAGCTAATCTGAATTCTCGCGAATCTGAATTCCTCTGTTGGTAACTCTTGAAGTGAATTAGCGCAATGAAATTAATCTTGCAATTCACAGAAAAAAATTTTAAAAAACAATAACTTCTCATTAATTATAAGAATATAGAAAAACATAAAATTTTGACAGTTACGTGATTCAACAATAGAAAAAAGTATGATAAAAATAAGCTGTTACAAACTTACATTCATATTTCAGCAAAGAGCCTTTTGTAGAGATTGTATATATAACTGTTGCCCGCTGTAAAAGTCAGAAGATATATATGCTTTTACCAATCAAATAAAAGCAAAGTTCTTAATAATCCCCACACCCGAAAGTTTAATTTAATTCAAATATTGCCACAATACCATTAAAACATAAGTGTGAAAATTCGTAGGAATATCAAAAACATTATTAATCGTAATCAATTATCATATTTGAAAATACCAATATTTACTAATCGACAATATCAATCTCCAATAAATTTATAAATGAGCAATTCGTGTGCTACTATAGACTCTACGAGTAACAATGTAGGCACATTTTACGCAATTAGAATATTTGAACTAAAATTCTAAAAACTTCGTTTTAAGTAGAACTTGCAATGTAGTAAAATACAAAATTACACATTGTCACTTTCACTTACGTCGTTCACGAAGACAACCAGTCACGACGAGAAAGCTATCAACGCCAACAAGCAACAACCACTATGCTAAATGCATACTGTCAAAGACATTTTGGAGCTTCACTGGGTCTTTTTTTAGTCAGTAAAATAACACCACTGATTTGAATAATCCCCTAAGAAAACAAACTAAAGAAATTTGAAATTATTTTCTAGCTAAGAACGTTTATTAAATTATTATTCAGAAATATCTATGCTTTGCACTGCAAATCACACACAAATATATTCCATAAACTACGACACAACAAAAGATGATTAATTCGCAACGCAATATTTTGCAATTTATGTTGAGATTACACACACAGGGCGGCGACTCTTGCGCCATAAAATAACATAACAGGGCAAGACTGGCCCAACTAGAGTTCTAAATTTCTCGGACATTCAAAATCCGATCACGTTCTCGTGATTCTGACCGTCATTTTAAGACAACTTGAGAATTTACAGAGAATTTAAGGGAATTTTACCATACCTTCGCCAATATTTTCTATATCATTAAACCTTATAATATTGTAAATTTATTTCCAAACACTATGAATTGCAATAGTGAAGGTTTCATAAAAATAAACTACGAAAAATGTCAAGTTTTATCGGAATTCAATATCAAAAAAAATTTTTTTACAGCCATTATATTAAATTCAAACATAAAGAACAAGTAATTCAAGTTTTCTTCGCACAAATTACACTTTGATTTAAATAATTGTTTGACAGTTTCGGGACAGTTTATGCACTTTTTTAAGTGCTCTATTTGTCGAGTGACATGCTTTCTGTACATCTGATCACAGTATTTGCACTTGAAAGAAGCTTTATTTTGTTTATCAATAATTAAAAAAAAAAATACAAACTATATTCTTTTTTTTTCATTTTTATTGCGCACGTTACACGAACTTCTAGAACAAAGCATTTATCAAAAACAATTGAAAGCTTGAACCGTTACGGAAAAATATTTTTAAATTCTCATAAATTCTTGAAGAGCACATTCATCAGAGAAAATCTCAGCCATATTCCCGTGCTCCCAGACATATTCTCGGTCACATAAACTCTTTAGAACACGGTAGTATAGACAGGTCTGGCAACTCCCGTGGTGGGGGATGTTCCCTTATCGTGATGAGTAGTAGTTTCGAATGTGACCACGTGGGCAGCGCTGCAATCGAGTAGTTAAAGGAATACCCGTGGTTTACAGACAGCTTTCATAGCTGACTACGTTCTGGGTATATCTATATGTTACGAGCGACTACGTCTCGCTCGTGTCTCGTATGACGTCACATGTGGAGGCGCCATACTTGTCCGCCAGTATTCAATTTAAAATAAAATTAATTGATACTAATTTGGGAAATTCCTACTGTTTGAAGAGATTGTCACGAACAAACCTGGAATACATAAAATAATAAAGAGACCTTGGGAAAAGCATAGAATCTGGTTAGTTTTCCATGTAAAATTTAAATAGTAATAATAATGTATCTAGTACAATAGTAGTCCGAGTGTTCAACAGATGCCTTCAATAAATACCTCAACATTGTAAATTAGTTTTAAGACTCCTTTGTTAGTTTCTACTTGAATTATGTACGCTATAGTTTAAGGATGAGAAAGTTGAGTCTGGACGATAGGATTAGAATAAATTTAGTTAAGATAGAGTTAGGATTTTACAGCAGTAATTCACGCATAGTAACTAAGAAAAACTAAGCATAAAACATCTGTGTGAATCTATTTAGAAACGAGTTGTTCGAATACACACAGAGTCATTCAAAAGGTATATCTGGTCGCCAGAAGGAAGTAAAGATGATTCAGGAAGGGTTTACTGTTTTACTACCCTTCTTCGAGCTTCACTTTCTTAATCATAAAAAGCCTGTAGCCGAGGCGAGAGGCTAGGGCTGGGATTTTCCGACTCGTGTTTCTTCGGACTCGGATTTTCCCGGTCGCGCTTACTCGGGCTGTGCCAAGCGAGGGCCAGCATGCGAACTGGTGAGAGAGGGGATGCGTGGGGGGTGAGCTACGAGGATGGTTTGTAGCGTTTTGCGGAGTGAATGTTGGATAGATCTTAACCGAACCTGCGAATTGACTCATCTACAAGTCTCTCGTCGAACTTGTAGCGTTTTTCAATAATCAACTGTTCTCGCGGTCGGGATAGTGTATTAAATGTTGCGCCCAGACTCAATTAATAATAAGGTTGCAATTAATATTAAACTTTATTTGAACGAATCAGTGTTTTGTAATTTTATAAATTAGACTTTCCCGGTTCCTTTCAAGGATTTACTCCGAGAAGAACCAAACAATCACCTTCGCCGCGAAATACGGACATGCGCGGCTTGTAACATAATTTGGGGGCTCGTCCGGGATCTTGGTGCGGGAAAGTCGTGATTTTTTTTTGAAAATTTTGATTCGCGAGCGCAAGGAAAAAACTGACAAGTGCAAGTGTGTTTTCACGAAATTGAGAACTCTAACATTTCTGTGGGAATTGACTGAAAATCAAAAATATATGCACTTGAAATACACGTGTGAATACACTAAGACTCTTATTGACTTTAAAATTATTTGTTTATGTGCTCGCGAGTGGGAAACTTCAACTTTGCGAAATCGGAAGCGAAATATATCAAAGTGAGTGATTAGATCAATACTAGTGATCTACCCATGTTCCTGAGTCAACATTCGATCCGTGTTACTGTCCACTTCCTCTGAGATCCAGTGACTGATTTATACAGTGCCCGTGATCTGTCCACGTCCAGAGTCGAAGTTTGTTCCTGTGTTGCTGCCCTGCTCTTCTGATTTCCTGATTGTCGACCGAGTTCCATATTATTGCTGATTGTTTCGGATGGATTCCCGAGTTCTTATTCTGCCTGACGCTCGTTCCTGTCATTAACGGTCCAGTTCTTATACACTGTTATTTCTGACTGATTCCTGAATTCTGAAAAAAAAACATCTTGCTGCTGTTCCTGTGTACTACGAGTTTTCTACCTAGTTCCTGCTTGTTCCAGTGCTGCTGATCGCTTCTAAAAAATTTAACGTTCCTGAGTTGCTGACGGTCATATCATCCTAGGATCAACGGAGGACTTCTTCGAGGGACGTCGCGGGATCCAACGGAAGAAAATTGTGATAGTGTGCGGGAGTGAACTTTCCTTTCTGGAAATAAAGTCATTGTCCGCAAAATTATAAGCGTAGTGAGAAACAAAGTTCACATCGGATTATTGAACTACTATTGATTGCGACTAAGGATAAATACCACAAGGTTTGGTTAGAATAAGTTATTTTATTTTATATTTGGTATACTCTCTCTCTCTCTCTGTGCAGAACGGAGCTTGTTAGCCGTCTCCCTGAATTCGCTTCTTAAAAACAAATAAACATTCAATTCCAAAAGTTAGTTATAAAGTTTAAAATTTAAATTGGAGGTGCAATTCGAAACAAACGTCTAGGATCATATTTGAAACTTAGGAATATTCGCGAGGGATTAAAACATCAAAACTTGTAACGTTGTAGAAGACGAAGAAGACAGAATTTCAAACAGGGGGGAAAGCTCCTGCTTAATTTTTGTTGGTTATATTTACCTTTCAAACCTTTTGAATATACGTTTGACTACCTCATAAATTCTTCAGAACTGAATCTCGAATTATTCCAAATAAATTTCCCTTTTTTTCAAATATCTATTGAATTTATTTTACCAAAGTAATTTTTGTTAACCTAAAACTACATTCTCCGAAATCCATCTTCAATTTAAGATTCTTCTTAATCAATTCTCCTGACAGTATCTTTGAATTAATGACAAATTTTATTCGATCAATCTAGTTTAAATTAAGTTTGTAATTTGGTTTATTAGAATTTATCCTTGCGTCAACTCAAAATATTTGCACTATTTGAACTTATCCACGATTCGATTTTCAAATCCTTATTGACAGATTTGTTTACATATATTTATTTATATTTATAGATTTGGTCATATATATATATATTCCCTTACGTATTAATTTTGAATTTTACCTTGAAAACTATCCTCGAAATTGTGGAATTCGTAAATTCTCGGTAATTTTAAATGTGGTAACTTTACCGAGAATTTTACCGTCGTGTACTTTATTTTGGAGAATCTGGGAAAATTTGTGAGGATTAATTTTATTTTTATTTTTACCTTTTGCCAAACTTACAATTATAACTATTCGATAATAATAATAATAATAATAATAATAAAGCATAATTATGCATAGTTATCTTTAAAAAAAAAAAAAAAAAAAAAAGCACAATTTTGAAAATTGAATATCCTCATAAATTCTCTAAAGGAATGCATGGTAATATTACCCACTGGAAACTCTAAAGTTGTGTCAGCGAATTTGTTTTTTGTTGCAGCTTCAATTCCTTCTTTTACAATCATTTTTCTATTTACTCTCGAATTAATTTCTTCACCCGATTTCTGATTACTATCCTCATAAATTTAATTAATTTGCCAAACCTGAAATTAACTATAAGTTCAAAATGGAAAATTCAGCGGAGACCGGCAATTCTATCGAGGCACCACTAGATTTAAGATTTGAAAATGGATCAATGGTCACTGTCGACGAATCGTCAGAAACAGACAGCATTGACGAAGTTGTGTCGCAAAATGTCAATAACGACCTTTCTGTTTCTCACTTCGACGAGGATAGAATAAGTATTGGTAGGGCATTTAATCCTTCAGTCTCTCGAACTGACGAGGGCAGAACTAATTCCCAAGGTCTCTATAGGGCACCCTTACAAATTTCAGTAAACGATATTCGGGATTTAACTAAAATGATCCGTGAACAAATAGAAGCCGAAAAGTCACGCGAAGAATTAGCAAATCCATTACGGTTGCTAGAATCAAGAAATCTGTCCGAAAACCCAAATAATTCGCATAACGAAAATTTATGTGCAGTCAGAGGATCTGATCTTTCAGCCTTAAAGTTAATAGTTGACCTAATTCCTACGTTCGATGGGTTTAATATTTCAGTCCAATCATTTTCCCGAGAGTGTAGATTTGCCGAGGGAAGGGTTTCTCCGAGCCTTCGACCTTTCTTAGTCAAATTATTAAAAACAAAAATTAAAGGGAGAGGCGGAATTGTATACGCGGAACATGCACTTCGAAAATCTAGACGATTTATTGAATAATCTAGATAAAATTTTTGGAGCTCACAAAACACTCTTCCAGATACAATCCGAACTCGCTAATATGAAGCAAAATTTGGGTGAATCTGTTCTTTCCTATGGTGCAAGGGCCATGGAATTATTTTCAAAGATGGTAGAGTTGACGCAGAAACAATCTCCAGCTGATATAGCTGCATTTAAAATCCGCGAATACGACTCAGAAGTAGCCTCTTGTTTCTGTCTGGGTCTTCGAGGGGAGTTAGAATCTCGCGTTCGCCAAAGAAATCCCTTAACCTTACAAGAAGCTGTTAATTTAGCTGTCGAAGCTAACCGCGAGTTAAATAGACGAAAAAGACTATACGGTGAAATAGATGAGAGCTCGCCTTCAACATCAAGGGAAGGAACGGACAACCCTAATAATAGAGATCCCATAACTAAAAAGCCAAGATTAGTATATAACATAAAAGGGGAACGCACACAATCGCAAAACAAAACAAACAAACTTACCTGCTATAATTGTGGAAAAGAAAACCACATTTCGCGTAACTGTCCTGACAGAAAATATAAATCTTCGGATACGAGACACCGCGTGAAAACCGAAGAAATTAAACGCGAAAATTTAGATTATCGGGGAAAACATAAAACAAAATGCGACTATTGTTCGGGATTGGGTCATACTCAAGTCAAGTGCTTTTTGCGAAGAGCTGAGGAGGCTGAAAAAAGGCTCGATGAATTACAACGAGCAAAGAAGGTTTCCGTTAAAGAAACCTCCGGGTCTTTAAACTTCTCAAGCGGCCATCGCCCGAGCACGTCCATGAGCCGCCAAGCCCCTGCAAAATCAAACAACTAGTGCTCACTATTTCGAAAGATAAATTATCAAACGGACCCAACATCGAAATAAATAATAAATACCTCCATCGCGGTAAGGCACCCCTTTTGATTGATACCGGTAGCGAACTAAATCTCCTAAAACAAACATGTTTACGGCGAAAACCGCGAATCTATCGATCAGAAATATTCCATTTAACAGGTATTGGCAAAGGAATTAAAAGGACTCAAGGTACAGTCGTCTTACAGATCTTTCAAAGGCCCGTTAAATTCCATTTAGTTAGAGGCGACTTTTCTATTTCTTCCTGTGGAATTCTAGGAATGGAATTTCTTAGAGAGAATTCAGCCTCCCTAAATTTCACTAATCGCGATGTGGTACTTAACCTATCCACGCTTGTTACTAAAATGCCGTGCATTGCTGATTTACCCGCTCGAACAAAAAAATTAATTACAATACCTGTTGCCAGTACATCGTTGAATGAAGGGTATCTGCCTAAAATCCCAACATGTAAAAGCATTTTTATCGGAGAAAATCTAGTAAAATCTGTAGACGGTTTCATTAAGATTTTCGCAATCAATACAACTCCACGTGATGTACAAATAACCATTCCACCTGTAGAATTATTAGAATTCGAAACTCTCGACATTAACGAAGATAGTGAAGCGAATGACAATACCAAAACCCAATCTTCTGATAGACTCCATAAGTTATTGAAAATCTTCAAGTTCTCGGAACTCAGCGTGGAAGAGAAAAATAGCCTCATAGGTCCAATATCGGAGTTTTCTCATAGGTTCTTTCTCGAGGGAGATGTTCTAGGGGCTACCAACGCTATTATGCACAAAATACACATGACTGACGATATCCCTATTTTTCATAGACAGTACAGACCTGCTGAAGTCCACAGTAAGGAAATTTCACAACAAACAAAAACTCTATTAAAAGACAATTTTATTGAAGATTCTGATTCTCCTTATAACTCCCCAGTATGGGTGGTCCCTAAAAAACCAGACGCTGACGGAAATAAACGCTGGCGGATGGTCATTGACTTTCGTCAATTAAATGAAAAAACAGTTAAAGATTCTTATCCATTACCCAACATCACACACATCCTTGACCAGCTGGGAGGGGCACAATACTTTTCAACATTCGATCTAGCCATGGGCTTCCATCAAGTTAAAATGCACCCAGACTCTAAGACAAAAACGCTCCTGCCACCTTCCAGCGCCTGATGGACAAAGTTCTTTCCGGTGTCCAAGGCATTGAGCTATTCGTATACATGGACGACATAGTTATTTATGCTAAATCTCTAGAGGAACATACGAGAAAACTCAGGACCCTGTTTCAAAGATTAGACATAGCCAATCTAACACTTCAACCCGAAAAATGTAACTTTTTATGCAAGGAAGTTAGCTATCTTGGTCACGTGATCACTCAAGGTGGAGTGAAGCCAGATCCTAAAAAGGTGGAAGCTGTCCGCAAATTTCCCATGCCTAAATCTCCAAAAAACATTAAACAGTTTTTAGGTCTCGCTGGGTACTATCGCAGGTTTATACCTTCATTTTCCTCCATCGCAAAACCGTTGTCTCATTTATTAAAAAAGGGCGTCAAATTCCTGTGGACCGAAAGTCAACAAAAAGCCTTTAATGAACTTAAAGATATTTTATGTTCATACCCCCTACTCCAGTATCCGGATTTTAATAACCCCTTTATCGTGTCCTGCGATGCTTCAGGGTATGGGGTGGGAGGGGTCTTGAGTCAGAAATTTAACGAAAAAATTTTACCTGCAGCGTATGCTTCAAGAACTCTCTCAGATACTGAAATAAATTACGCGACTATAGAAAAAGAATTACTTGCAATTTTGTTTTGTGTCGAAACCTTTCGCCCGTATCTGTATGGGAGAAAATTTACTCTAGAGACGGATCACAGGCCTCTTGTCTGGCTCCACAATATGAAGAATCCTAACTCAAAGTTACTTCGGTGGCGACTTCGTTTGAACGAATATGATTATAACATTATTTATAAAAAGGGAGTTACAAATTGTAATGCAGATGCTCTATCTAGGAACCCGTTAAATGAGATTATACTGAATCAAAGTGATAATGAAATTAACACTAATCTGACTGATGACGTAGACCCACTTGATCCTAATAACCTAATGCACAAGGTGTCGATGAATCCCGATCAAACACCTGTGTCTATCCAGTCCCTACTTGAGGATTCAGACGAAATGAAAGCATGTATTGAGGATGTATTTCTAGGGACAGGTAGAGAGTCTGCAGAGCAAACTATTAACTCAATAACCTATTTTAATTGTCAAGTTATCAATGATGATATCAATGGACCTGATTCTGGTGACAGTGACTCGCTGATTGCTGATGAATTTTGTGACTATGCTGATTATGACGACGTACTGTCTAGGCAAGATTATGAACAGCCCAACAGGCCCCTATCTTGTGAGGCTATCCCTGGCCAGGACTGCACAACTCACACCAAGGGTGAGGGTATGGATATTAATGATAAGGCCAAGAGGCTCCTATATTGTGAGGCTATCCTTGGCTTCACAGGCGACAGCCGGGACTGCACCACTCACACCCAGGATGAGGCTATTGAAATTGATATATCTGATTCGGAAGATTGTGGGAAATTCCCAGAAAACGGCAGTTGGACTGCATTGATTTCCGATGAAGATTATGATAAGAGCAATGAGTCTGTCACCGAAATCGTGGTCAACAATAACGATGAAGTTGAATCTGATAACGAAAGCACCGCAAGTATTTTTGAGCCTCATATTTTTCCTCAGATATTTGCCGAGAATAATTCCAAGGAAATCTTCGTTTTTAATTGTAAAATTACAAAAAAACACCACCTAAATAAAGACACAATTATTCCTTGCCTTCCGATATTTCAAGGTGATTTAAATCCAGACGAACACCCTGCTGATAATAATCAAAGTCCTGACTTGATAGACAATATTATCAACACTTCTAGCCTAACCCCTTTAGAATCAGAATTTTCTTGCATTCGAATTTTAAAAGACAAACTGTACATGCGAAACGACAACCTTTTAGTATTTATCCCTGCAGACTGTAAAATAACTTCCGAAACCGGACAAGAATTAATAGTTAACAATAGAATCATTTACAATGATCTAAAAAGCGAAGATCCTGAGAATTTACGCGTTGGAAATGTAATAGTTATAAAGTACGAAAATTATTCAGTTTTTTATGCTATAATAAAAGAGACGTTCGACTCAAGACCCTACCTTTCTGATATTTCTGATACTCTGTGGGCACTGAGGCATGCTATGAACGAACTCCAAGTAAAAACGATTAGTGTGTCGAGAATCGGAAACGGACTTCATCAAATCTCTTGGCCGTGTATAGAATCAAAATTACGCGAACTTTTTGGTCAACTTGACTATAAAATTTCTATATGCTATGGCGAAATAGAAATACCCCTCGAAATAGACCGAGAAAAAATAATTCGTGAACACCATTGTTCAACAACAGGTGGTCACAAAGGATCCACGAAAACCTACGAAAGGATTCGCGAAAATTTCTTTTGGCCTAATATGCGCGAACAAATTCGAAAATTTGTTAAAGATTGCGAAAATTGTAAACTTAATAAGACCATCAGAGTAAAAACTAAATTACCGATGCAAATAACCGATACCCCGTCAGAAGCTTTCGAAAAAATTGAAATAGATATAGTTGGTCCCCTTCCCGAAACAGAATTAGGCAATAAATATATCCTCACTATTCAAGACTCCCTAACGAAATTTTCTGATGCCATTCCTTTACGCAGTACTGAATCTGCCGCTGTCGCTTCAGCCTTAGCGGAACAATTCATTACACGTTTTGGCTGCCCTAAATTCATCCACACCGATCAAGGTAGTAACTTTACGAGCCGAGTTATGGACAACCTTTGTAAAATATTTAAAATTAAGCACATAAAATCAACTGCATTCCACCCTCAATCATTAGGATCCCTTGAAAGAAGCCACCACGTATTAATACAGTATTTGAAAAATTACTGTGAGAAAACGAATTGGGATAGGTGGATTCGTTTCGCTTTATTCTCCTATAACACTTCCAAGCATGAAGGGACTAGCTTTACTCCGCACGAGCTAATTTTCGGTAAGCCAGCTAGAATCCCATCCGAGTTCGCAAAACAACAACTTCCTTTAACCTATGATGTGCACTTAAAAACGCTAAAAGAAAAATTAGGAGAAACTCAAGAAAAAGCTAGGGAGCGACTTCATGCCGCGAAAGAACGATCAAAAAAATATTATGATCAAAAGTTAAATACGCAAATTTACCAAGTAGGTGATCCTGTCTTCCTTCAGAAAAATGGCAAAACATCCAAGTTAGATCATGAATACTCCGGTCCTTATAGAATAATTCAAATTTTTAATAACCACAACGTTGAATTGGCTCTAAAATACGGTAAAACAAAGATTGTTCACATGAATCGACTACGGCCACAAACGATTAAAATCTTTCCGGGTCGGAATTTAAATGATTCAAACTAACTAAACGAAAGATAAATAAAATTAAAAAATTGTTGGGGGAGTGAGAGTTGAACGACTGGGACTCGTTCAAAAACTACTGTTCAATTTTTATAATCCTTTTTTTTCCCCCTCTTACATCTTCTCCTGTTTAGATGCATCAAAATGATAACTAATCTTGTCAAAATAAAGATATTTTCTGTCGAAAAATCTTTCCATAAGGGTGGAGGTGTAACGAGCGACTACCTCTCGCTCGTGTCTCGTATGACTTCACATGTGAAGGCGCCATACTTGTCCGCGAGTATTCAATTTAAAATAAAATAAATTGATACTAATTTGGGCAATTCCGACTGTTTGAAGAGGTTGTCACGAACAAACCTGGAATACATAAAGTAATAAAGAGACCTTGGGAAAAGCATAGAATCTGGTTAGTTTTCCATGTAAAATTTAAATAGTAATAATAATGTATCTAGTACAATAGTAGTCCGAGTGTTCAACAGATGCCTTCAATAAATACCTCAACATTGTAAATTAGTTTTAAG
Organism: Diplolepis rosae; assembly: GCA_030998225.1. NCBI lineage: Eukaryota > Metazoa > Arthropoda > Insecta > Hymenoptera > Diplolepididae > Diplolepis > Diplolepis rosae. The sequence continues at coordinate 3,674,306 of JAPYXD010000698.1, forward strand.
ACTCCTTTGTTAGTTTCTACTTGAATTATGTACGCTATAGTTTAAGGATGAGAAAGTTGAGTCTGGACGATAGGATTAGAATAAATTTAATTAAGATAGAGTTAGGATTTTACAGCAGTAATTCACGCATAGTAACTAAGAAAAACTAAGCATAAAACATCTGTGTGAATCTATTCAGAAACGAGTTGTTCGAATACACACAGAGTCATTCAAAAGGTATATCTGGTCGCCAGAAGGAAGTAAAGATGATTCAGGAAGGGTTTACTGTTTTACTACCCTTCTTCGAGCTTCACTTTCTTAATCATAAAAAGCCTGTAGCCGAGGCGAGAGGCTAGGGCTGGGATTTTCCGACTCGTGTTTCTTCGGACTCGGATTTTCCCGGTCGCGCTTACTCGGGCTGTGCCAAGCGAGGGCCAGCATGCGAACTGGTGAGAGAGGGGATGCGTGGGGGGTGAGCTACGAGGATGGTTTGTAGCGTTTTGCGGAGTGAATGTTGGATAGATCTTAACCGAACCTGCGAATTGACTCATCTACAAGTCTCTCGTCGAACTTGTAGCGTTTTTCAATAATCAACTGTTCTCGCGGTCGGGCTAGTGTATTAACTGTTGCGCCCAGACTCAATTAATTATAAGGTTGCAATTAATATTAAACTTTATTTGAACGAATCAGTGTTTTGTAATTTTATAAATTAGACTTTCCCGGTTCCTTTCAAGGATTTACTCCGAGAAGAACCAACCAATCACCTTCGCCGCGAAATACGGACATGCGCGGCTTGTAACATATACCCCCTACTCCAGTATCCGGATTTTAATAACCCCTTTATCGTGTCCTGCGATGCTTCAGGGTATGGGGTGGGAGGGGTCTTGAGTCAGAAATTTAACGAAAAAATTTTACCTGCAGCGTATGCTTCAAGAACTCTCTCAGATACTGAAATAAATTACGCGACTATAGAAAAAGAATTACTTGCAATTTTGTTTTGTGTCGAAACCTTTCTCCCATACAGATACGGGCGAAAGGTTTCGACACAAAACAAAATTGCAAGTAATTCTTTTTCTATAGTCGCGTAATTTATTTCAGTATCTGAGAGAGTTCTTGAATTACAGACAGCTTTCATAGCTGACTACGTTCTGGGTATATCTATATACATACATGCTGCGGTGCGGTCATTCGGGCCACTACTCGATACTAGCGCTATCCGTGGCAAAAATATGAAACATTTTGACTACAATAAGGGAACATCCCCCCCACGGGAGATGCCAGACCTGTCTATACTACCGCGGACCTGTCTATATTACCGTGCTTTAGAACTCTAGCATGGACGTAAGAATATATGGACGGAGCCCAAAGTCCCAACATAGGCGAGGGGGACAAACCAACTGAGCGGAGAAGGGTAGGTAGAGCGGCCATATTACTTGAGGACATTTTTAGGCCTTTGATTGGCTGGTTTGGTGATTAACTGTGATTGGTAAAAAGAAGTCGCACGCTATTTTAAATGCGATTTACCTATTAATTTTGACAGATTAGTTCAAAATTTGGTTAATACAAAATATTCAGGTATACATATTTGAAAAAAAATCTATGTAATATTTAAACTTCCCTTCTCTTTTATATATAAACTGCATTTATACTTACAATTGGAATGGCATTTAGTCGAAGCCGGACAAGATTAAGAGATGTTTTGTCAACGGCATTTTCGGGAAAATGATCTGAACAAACTTTATGGCTGTCCTTCACATCTTCTAATCGTAAATTTAAACCACTAGCCCATTTTTTTCTTCTCAGTTTGTCCTTTGGTATACTGAAATAAGTTTAGTATACAATACAAACATTTAAACGTAGCTGCAATGACCTCTAAAATTATGAACAAGTGTTTTTACCTATGGTAGGTCACCTTTTTTGTATTTTCTAGTAGCTTTAAACGATTTCTTTTTGCTGATCCTCTACGAGGAACATTGTTTTTGCAATTTTTCACGTCACAAGTCCACATCTTTCTGTTTGTTTACACTATTTACATTCTACGCACATAACGGCTGATACGCAACATTTTAAAAGCTCCCACTAAAATCTCAGCCAATCGAGAGATAAGAAATGTCCTCAAGTAATATGGCCGCTCCCCACCATTTCCCCCTTACTTATTTCGGCACAGACCCCGCAGGCTTGGGCTCCGTCCATATATTCTTACGTCCATGAACTCTAGGCCCAACCAATCAAACAATCGTATTCATAGTCTTGTCCAGGGTTGGGTAATGACACGTCGAAAACTATTTTCTACATGATACGTCGAAAACTCATGTATTTCACGTAGTTTTTTACATACAAGAAATACGATTCTTCGAATACGTGTCGCAAACTTGCTTTTGCATAAATAAAGAACCTAATTGGCTATTTCTAACCTTTCTAACATATTCAAATAATTTAAAGTTTTTGGTCTCAAAATTGATAAGACTTAACATGCATAAAAAAGTTTATATTAGTTAAAAAATGTGTTTATTTTTAATATACAAACAGAGCTTGAGTATTCGATACTATTATTATATATTACAGATTCCCTCACGGTAGCATAGACAGGTCTGGCAACTCCTGTGGTGGGGGATGTTCCCTTATCGTGACGAGTAGTAGTTTCGATAGTGACTGCTTGGGCAGCGCTGCAATCGAGTAGTTAAAGGAATACCCGTGGTTTACAGACAGCTTTCACAGCTGACTAGTTGACTACGTTCTGGCTATATCTATATACATACATGCTATAGTGCGGTCATTCGGCCACTACTCGATACTAGCGCTATCCGTGGCGAAAATATGAAACATTCCGACTACAAGAAGGGAACATCCCCCATCACGGGAGTTGCCAGACTTGTGTATACTACCGTGGATACACTATAAATATACCAAATAGAGCTTGATTATTCCATACAAAAAACTCTTATTATATGTAGGTACACTATAAAAGTGATATGTTACTAAAAGCTTTACCTGAGGCATTACAAATTTCTATGTTTTAATTTCTAGCATCTTTCTTCAGCTTTCGCATTATTTTCAAAAAGTACTAAGTTTAGGTAATCTTTCCATTCGGAAGTATATATTGATAACTGGAGCTATTCTGGTACAAAAGAGTGTTTTTTCTTCTATCTTGCATCGCGAAAACAAGAAAAAGAAACTCTTTTTGTACCAGAATAGCCCAGGTTAACGATCTACTTGTATATATATTCTTTTACAAACATCTTCATGATGAATAATAATATGTTTACAAAAATAGCTTCTAGTTTTCAATTGAAGAACAATTTTGAATGTATTTAATTATGAATGATTTAAACTTCTCAAACAAAATTCATTCAAATGGCGTTCTCATGCCATATAGTTTTCGATACGTAAAATACGTGACGTCAAAAACTCAAGACGTAAAATACATAGTTATCGAAGTGTCGAAAACCATGTAAGTTACGTGACGTATGTTACGGACCCAACCCTGGTCTTGTCTCACAAAGGCCGGTTACTCATGTGATTTCACCTTTACTTTATTCTTTGATTACTTTCAATATGGCGGCAAGTATCTGCCTCATTTTGACTCGTTATAGTTAAATCAAAGATAAATGTACTTTTTTACCTAATCTTTGGATAAAAAGTTGAAACTCAAGAAAGGTGAAAAAATTTATAATAATATTTTTGATATTAAATTGATTTACTTTAAGTAAAAGATAATTAAAATATTTCTTCTGATCAGTGTATCGTCGATTACTACCGTCGCTCATCGACGTTTGCAGAAACAATCCACGATGGATTCCATTCCACGGACTCACGAAGGTAATTTTTTCTTAATCTTTGCAGGTTAATACGTTTCATTTGTTATAAAATTAAACACTAACTTTATTGCCTGAGAAAAACAGCATAGTTGTACCGAATATTATTAACATTATGTCAATGCATATACTAAGTAATAGTATTTTTGTTATGATTTTAATTTAATTTTTAGACATCGAGGCCCAAATCCGTGAAATTCAGTCCAAAAGGAAAGAAACTCAAACTGTTGTAGGAGAAAATGATCAAGTTGGTTTAGGAGCGACTGGATTCTATGATCAAGATATTTACGATGGGACTAACAACAAATTTGATGGCTACGTCACGTCTATTGCAGCCAACGATGAATACGAAGTAAAATTTATTATGAATCTTCTTACTAATATTAGATTGAAACAATTGTTGCTGTGTATAAACCAAAACTTATTTTGTAGGATGAAGATTATGAAATGACTACTTTCAGCAGGAACAGACCTGGTTACACTGCTCCTGCTGCTTTACTCAATAACATACCGCAGGTAAGTTTGGCTTAATATTCGAAAGAAATAAGGAAGAACTCGTTTCATTTTTTTCATAGTCTTGATTATAATTTTCTTTACTTTTCAGAGTGAAAAAGATTATGATCCTTTCGCCGAAAGAAGGACAGCCACCATAGCGGAGAGAGAAGATGAATATAAGCAGAGAAAACGTCGCATGGTCATCTCTCCTGAGCGAGTTGATCCTTTTGCTGAAGGTGGGTACTCATTTGTTTTTAAAAATTTTCGATGTAGAAAGGTAAATTTACGTTCTCACGTAATTTATAGTTATAAAAATTGAGCTCATATACAAGAATCTTTCGTTCTGTTACAAACTTGAAGTCAAAAGTGCAATAAATTGCTCATCTTAAATATTCTTTAGCTGTGTTAATTTTTAAATGCAAGAACTCAATTTATATTTCTTTAAATATAGTACAAATAATCATTAATAGGAAATGATTACAAAGAATCATTCCATAAAATTTTTTAAATTGTTTATTCTAAGTTGAATGGACATAAAAATTATGTCATTTTGCATTATTTGAAAATTACGACTGATCCTCATTTTAAATAGAAACGCAATTCTTATATATATTTTCGCGTTAGCACTATGTTAAATACTAGCAGCATGTTAATATTAATACTACAAACTGCTGTGTATCAACACGTTAGTCGCAATTTGTATGCTTTTTCATTTTACTTGTAAATGGGATCATTTATCAAATGGGAGCTCAAACAGTTTTCTAGAAGGATATGTACTCTGAATTGTAGCAAAGCAATTTGATTATAGGAAAGTAAAGTTTCATAAGGTCTTTTTTTAGTTGTGTATTGTAAATATTTTTTTAGATTTGCGAAACGATCATTAAAAACAGAAAAGCAATAAAGATAAATATGCAGTTATAAGTCATATACTTCATCTAAAGAAAAATGCATGCCAAAACTACAAAATTATCTAGTTATAAGACGTTCTATATAGGCTCACATATGATTGATTTTTGTAAAACTGGTCTGAATGAAGTGAATGAGTGCGTTTCGTTCGAACTCATACTAATGTTACCATTTTTTTCCAATCTTAGTGGCGGTCTACACATTTGGAATCATCAGTTTACCCAGGATACTATATCAAAGGTCAAGCGATACTGAGATGTAAAAATCTGTTCTAAAAACCTGTTTACTAAATGATAAGAAGCAATATTTTAATAGAGTTTTTTCTTGCTTACATTAACAGAAAAAAGGAGAAATAAAATGAATTTAAAATTTCGTGTTGAGCAATTAAAAATATGTAATTTATAAATTGAAATAATAGTCAAATTTAACTTCAATTTGATTTCTATTTTCTTTTTATCTGAAAGACAATTTTTAACAACTGACTTCAACGCAGTAAATTTCAATTTAAAATTCATTTCGAATTTTATGTCCTTGCACGCAGGTTTTTTCGAACGTTTTCTTTCAAATGAATAGAATGAATGGTTTGAATGCAAATATAATTAATAACGAGAATGAGTTGATTTTTAGATGGCTAAAGTATTTTTCGATGTGGAAGACATGAGCAGGACAATGCTCCCTATGGCTACAATTCTCCACGTACGTATAATATATGCTAGCTACTGGTGCAACCCTCCTACCTGCATTTTTCATTTTGCTATAAATAAACGTCATTCGACGTTATTTTTTCATGCAGATAGGATTCTTGAGTGAATCCAGTAGCTTTCTTGGAATAAATTCGGATATTCCAAAAGCATAAAACAAATATTACTTCAAATGAATTAGGTCATCAACAGTTCAATAGAATCGTAATATTTTCTTAACAAATAACTAACAGTTGCGCTTTGCGTGACGTTTGATTCGTGGTTCCAGGTGGGAAAACTCCAGATGTTGGTTCTAGGACTTACACTGAGATTATGAAAGAGCAGCAGCTTAAAGGAGAAGAAACTGAAGTACGTAATCTCGTGTTTTTACTTTTCAATAGTTAATAGTTAGGCTTCAAAATGTGTCTAATATCCTATCTACTGTAGATAAGAAGAAAATTAGTGGAAAAAGCAAAAGATGGTACATTGAAAGCAAACGGAGAATCCAAACCAGCTCCAAAAAAACGAGGTCGATGGGATCAGACCGATGACACACCAACTATGAAAAAATCTTCTAGTACTGCAGCGACTCCAACTTCATGGGATAATGCTGACGTAAGAAATTGAATTTTTTACGCATGAAAAGCAAATTCATTGCAGGGAAATGGAATTTATATAATTAAATACTTGAGATTAACTTGTGTATTTATTTTAGGTCACACCAGCAACAATTAGATGGGACGAAACACCAGGTCATGGAAAAGGTGGTGAAACTCCTGGAGCAACACCAGGTGTCAGTACAAGAATGTGGGAGGCTACACCTGGTCATGCGACTCCTGGTGCTGCTACTCCAGGAAGGGATACTCCTTCTCACGATAAGACATTATCTAGTCGTAGAAATCGTTGGGATGAAACACCTAAGACTGAACGAGGTTCGTTTTTTTTAACATAGATAATTATCAATAAGAAGATTCTGTGAAACTTGCATTGCTTAATTATAATATTTCTTGAAAGAAACACCCGGACATGGTAGCGGTTGGGCAGAAACTCCTAGAACAGATAGAGTGGCTGGTGATTTGATTCAAGAAACGCCAACTCCATCAGCCAGCAAACGACGCAGTCGATGGGATGAGACTCCGTCTAATCAAACTCCTGGATCGATGACACCCCAAACACCAGCAACACCACTTACTACTCCCCATCAGTCTTCAATGTTAACACCTAGTGGAGTAACTCCGACTGGTCCTAAAGCAATGGGCTTAGCCACTCCAACTCCAGGACATTTGATGTCCATGACTCCGGAACAACTGCAAGCTTATCGCTGGGAGCGTGAAATAGACGAACGTAATAGGCCACTGTCGGATGATGATTTGGATGCTATGTTTCCCCCTGGATATAAAGTGCTTCAAGCACCTGCAGGTATTATATTAAAAGTTAAAACAAGTAAGTAAATAGATTTGTATTCGTACTACTGAATGAATTTACTTATATTTAGGCTATATACCTATAAGAACGCCTGCAAGAAAGTTGACCGCTACTCCAACACCCATCGCCGGTACTCCACAGGGATTCTTCATTCAAACTGAAGACAGAAGCGCTAAGTACATTGATAACCAACCTAAGGGAAATCTTCCGTTCATGAAACCAGAAGATGCTCAGTATTTTGATAAATTGCTGGTTGACGTTGACGAAGAAACTCTTAGTCCAGAAGATCAAAAAGAACGGAAAATTATGAAGTTGCTCTTGAAAATTAAGAATGGTACACCACCAATGAGAAAGGCTGCTCTGAGGCAAATTACTGACAAGGCAAGAGAATTTGGAGCTGGGCCTCTTTTCAATCAGATCCTTCCGCTTCTAATGTCTCCGACTTTGGAGGATCAAGAAAGACATCTTCTTGTCAAAGTTATTGATCGTATTCTTTACAAACTGGACGACTTAGTCAGGCCATATGTGCATAAGGTGAATATTATTTTATATTACAATTACATAATTTATACTTTGCTTACAGCTGAATTTTTTTTATTTTTTCTTATATTATTTCTTTAGATCTTAGTTGTTATTGAGCCGTTACTGATCGATGAAGACTACTACGCTCGAGTGGAAGGGAGAGAAATTATTTCCAATCTGGCGAAAGCTGCAGGATTGGCTACTATGATTTCTACCATGAGGCCAGATATTGACAATATTGATGAATATGTACGTAATACGACCGCAAGAGCGTTCGCCGTAGTAGCTTCGGCTTTAGGAATTCCTTCACTGTTGCCTTTCTTAAAAGCTGTATGTCGAAGTAAAAAATCTTGGCAAGCACGGCACACAGGTATCAAGATCGTTCAGCAAATTGCCATTTTGATGGGATGTGCAATTCTGCCGCATTTAAAGAGTTTAGTAGAAATCATCGAACATGGATTGGTTGATGAACAGCAAAAAGTTCGTACTATCACCGCCTTGGCAATTGCCGCTTTAGCTGAAGCTGCAACACCTTACGGTATAGAGAGTTTTGACTCGGTTCTAAAACCTCTCTGGAAAGGTATTCGAACACATCGAGGCAAAGGTCTTGCCGCCTTCTTGAAAGCTATTGGTTACCTCATTCCTCTTATGGATGCTGAATATGCTAATTACTATACTCGAGAAGTAATGTTGATTCTAATTCGTGAATTTCAGTCACCCGACGAAGAAATGAAAAAGATTGTATTGAAGGTAAGTAAATTAAATGTATTGCCAGAGATCGCAATCTTTATTTTTTCCTCAATTTCCTTTTTTTCTATCAAAAATTTCTGATGCCTACACTTTTATTAATGACGTTTCAATTTGGAACGTAATTTTGCAATTCCATTTGCTTTATTTGGATGTTAATAGGTGGTTAAACAATGTTGTGGAACGGACGGTGTGGAAGCTCAGTATATCAAAGATGAAATTCTTCCTCACTTTTTCAAAAACTTTTGGAACCATCGGATGGCTCTAGATAGAAGAAATTACAGACAGGTAACAGTAGTTAATAATTTATGAATGAATAATGTATACTGAATCCGAATTTTATCTAACGAAAGGGACCATTTATTGTTTCAGTTGGTTGATACAACAGTAGAAATCGCCAACAAAGTTGGAGCCTCCGAAATTATAAATCGCGTGGTAGACGACTTAAAAGACGAAAATGAACAATATAGAAAAATGGTTATGGAAACCATTGAGAAAATCATGGGTAATTTAGGGGCAGCAGATGTTGACTCTCGTTTAGAAGAACAACTGATTGATGGTATTTTATACGCTTTCCAAGAACAAACTACAGAGGTAAAATATTCTTATAATATTTTCAAATTAAATTTGTCAATATCATCTATTGGTCTTAACTTATTATTTTTTGACAGGACGTGGTCATGCTCAATGGCTTTGGCACAATAGTCAATACATTGAGTAAGAGAGTGAAACCATACCTTCCTCAGATTTGTGGTACAATATTGTGGAGACTAAACAACAAATCTGCTAAAGTTCGACAGCAAGCAGCTGATCTTATTTCCCGTATTGCTGTCGTCATGAAAACATGCCAAGAGGTAATTATTTTAGTTAATTCTGCCAAGAGAAAACTTATAACCAGTGTTTTATTATTTATAGGAGAAACTAATGGGGCATTTGGGGGTCGTTCTATACGAATATTTGGGTGAAGAGTACCCTGAAGTATTAGGAAGCATCTTAGGAGCTCTCAAAGCAATTGTCAATGTCATTGGAATGACCAAAATGACTCCGCCAATTAAAGATTTACTACCGAGATTAACGCCTATTTTGAAAAACAGACATGAAAAGGTTTGGAATAAGATTTTAAATTTTGTCAAATAATATTTCTAGTGCAGAAGAATTCTAAAACTGTTTTGTTCCATAGGTACAAGAAAATTGCATCGACTTGGTTGGTAGGATAGCAGATCGAGGACCGGAGTATGTTTCTGCTAGAGAATGGATGAGAATTTGTTTTGAGCTCCTGGAACTTTTGAAAGCTCATAAGAAGGCTATTAGACGAGCAACAGTCAACACTTTTGGTTATATTGCAAAAGCTATTGGTCCTCATGATGTCTTAGCTACATTGTTAAATAATTTAAAAGTCCAAGAACGTCAAAATCGAGTGTGTACTACTGTGGCAATAGCGATTGTTGCCGAGACATGCAGTCCATTCACAGTTCTCCCTGCTTTAATGAATGAATACAGAGTTCCCGAACTAAACGTTCAAAACGGAGTTCTTAAATCATTGTCCTTCTTGTTCGAATATATTGGTGAAATGGGAAAAGACTACATTTACGCGGTCAGTCCCTTACTTGAAGATGCCCTCATGGACAGGTATTTACTAATACAGTCGAAAGTATTAATATTAAAGTTATGGGTATCTCATTTAAAATTGTGTAGCTTTTGAGAATAACTTGATATTTGTAGTGTCTTTAATTTACAGAGACCTAGTACACAGACAAACAGCGTGTGCTGCCATAAAACACATGGCACTTGGTGTTTATGGTTTTGGATGTGAAGATGCGTTGATACATTTACTTAATCATGTCTGGCCCAATGTTTTTGAAACCTCTCCACATTTAGTACAGGCATTTATGGATGCTGTAGATGGCCTACGTGTTGCACTTGGACCAATAAAAATTCTTCAATACACATTACAGGTATCTAATTTACCACATTATTTAATTTGCATAACTGAAAGTATTGAATTTAAGTCGCAGAATTAACTATAAAATGTGAATTTTTATCGTAGGGCTTATTTCATCCTGCGCGGAAAGTTCGCGATGTTTACTGGAAGATCTACAATTCCCTTTACATTGGAGGACAAGATGCTCTAGTTGCTGGCTATCCACGTATTATGAATGATCCAAAGAACCAATATATTAGGTACGAACTGGATTACGTTTTATAAGAAATGTACTTGCGCATTACTAAGTTATTTCATTCTCGGAAGTGTAGAGTGATCCCTGTTTACTGTAATTATTTTTAATTCTATTCAGTTGTTAATTATAATTACAATTCAGGATAGTCACTGATAAGTGGAAACTTGAGTCATGTTAAAACAAAAGGACTTTTGAGTTCGATAAAAAGATTGTAATTAATTATATTTATAAAATATATAACAAATCACGTAAGTCAAGAAATGTTGGAAGTAAATTTGGAGATTACTCTGATATACATTTTAAATGACGGATGTGTTGCTACAAAAACCGTTTTACAAACAAATATGGATGACATAAACAATGACTTAATCACAGAAAAGAGACATTCTTTGAATTTACTCTGAGAAGCTATTATCTAAAATGTATTTTTTGACTTTTTTTAAAGAGAGCATAATAGGTCTTTATTGTATGTCTTTTGAGGTATCCTAAGGCAATGCTTTTGTCAGTGACTACATTTGTGAAGTACAAATCGAATATTAATTGTTTCAATTTTTGACTTTAAGATGTTTATTCTATTTTTTTTATATATGTAATTAATTCAAAATGCTGGTGCACTTTTCTTTCTATTTTAACAATTTCATCAATTTCATCTTGTTATGTCCGGAACTATGATTATTAATTCATGTCAATAAATATAGTGAAAATAAAATAATGCGAATAAAAGTGATAAATGCGAAAGTATGCAGGTGTTTGAATGTATTCTTGAAATATTAATTAAGTGTCTAACAGCTTCAAATTATTGAAATTAGCATAGGTATTTTTTAAACTTCAAAACTTAGAAATAACTTGAAGTCTCGCACGATAATCTCGAATTTTATTTTATTTCCATAAAAAATAATAAAATTCTATTTGAAAAGTCTTTTAATTCTCGGATAGAAGTAATACATTATTATAATCATTACTAGTTAATTTGTCTCATTTACGATTAGGTTTATAAATATCTACTACGTATATCGTATTGCAAAACCGACGTTCTTAAGCACCATCAGAAATATTAGCATTTGAGTATTATTTTGTAGATTCGCAAAAGTGATGGGTGACTTATCTGAACTGCAGATACGTCTATTCCCCATAGAGATATTACAGATAGAGTCGACAAGCCATAAGCCGCTCTGTAAGTGGCAACGTCAGTCTGGAAACTCGGTGAGAGTGAAAGAGAGAGAAGATGGGAGGTTTTTTTCTCTCTTCGTCTACGCGTGCCGCGTTAGAGAGAGACAGCCTAACCCTCCGAATCACTCTCTCTCTCTCTCTCTCTCTATCTTGCCCGAGCTGACAGGTTTCAGGCTGGCTTATCGACTCTATCTGTAATATCTCTATGCTATTCCCACCTGCCACCACCTGCACAGCAACCATCTCTACACATGATTAGTAATAAATAACATATCATGAAATATTAATGTATATGAATTAATTCATCACAAATCTCTTGAAAATGTACTATAACTATGCTTTATTGAACTCAACCGTGCATTTTTTCGCTTTTTTGATAGCTGCATAACCTCCTCAGAGCGCTCTTTATCTGTGTTGACACTGAATCACTCTGTATATCACGCTTTTTCCACTCATCATTTTCACGGCCAGTGACGGCCAGAACCCGCGGAGTAACGTGAACGCGTGATCCCATAAGAAAAACATTAGTCACGTGGGTTTTGTTGTTCCCCCAGTGGCCAGTGATCGATATCGATTTTTTTAGTACATGTAGAAAATAAAAATTTCAACAGATAAATTGGACGATTTGAAGTTAATAATTGAATTTTGGAATGTTGACTGGCTAGATGGCCTGGATCTGAGAGAAAGGAGTAATTTCATTGGACAATTCTTACGATTCATCGCAGCTATTCGATATTGATTTCCGAATGCGTAGAACATATAAAAAAAAACAGTGCATTCCATTTACCTGATGTGCATAAGACTACGTATTTGGAGCAAGTCATTGAAATTTTAACATTGAAAATCATTGTACAAAATAAACATGTAGATCTGTGTAGATAATTACTTTTTCAGATGGATTCGATACATTCAACTGATGTCACGGTACGATATTCATATTATGTTTACAATAATTAGGTAGTTGAGTTTAAAACTATTTGTTATATTCCATTATTTTCTGTGTATACAACTCATCAAAAACATTCTCATAGATATCAGAGGCTGAATCCTCTGTAAAGGAAAAAGTGGATAAACCTAAACTCAATAAAAGTATGTATGAAAAGGGGAAAATGAGAAAATTATGTGAGTAATTATATCAAAAAATTAAATTAAATGTAGTGACGAATTAGAAATTTGTGGAATTGCATTATTTTCAGATGCAGGAGCTAAACAAAAATGCTGTACGTTTCTCGAGGAGTTCAAAATTCATGAGGGCCTAGAAAAGATGTCTCAATATTTAGAAGCCAGTCCTCTTTTAGCATGTGGTTTATTTGCTATCCTCGTTGGTTTATCGATTCCTATAGTTCTATTTGTCCTTTTTTCAGTTGTCAACGTTGCGTTTGTGATCGCCGGGTTCATAATACTTGAAGGTAGGGTAAACAGTTATTACTAGGTTATTATTTTTAACGTATCCTATGTATTTATTCTTTTAAACGCTTTTAATAGTGACGATTTTCATCATCGGTGCAACAGTATTAGCCTCTTCAGTCTTTTTCGTCATTACAACGGCCGCTATAATCGGATTATGTGTACTATCATTTTATCTTATCTTCTGCTACCTTATTATCCTTCTTAAGAAATTCAGAGTGTAGAAGATTCGATTATTATTATTGTCACGCTTTGTTGTTTACGTACAATTACAATTTGTGAATTCTCACGAGAAAATATTTAATATTTAAAGTATACATATCAAATATTGTATAAATTATGAACATTTAGAGAAAAAAAATTTTATACGTAATTTATTTAAAAATATGTATTAAACTTTAATATAGACTGAAAAAGAGAATTAAAGTAAGATGTAAAACTAATGTATATTTATGTATGTGAACATAATTTTTGATATTCTAAAAAGTCAAATTCTTTAATATGGATATAATTAAATTTGAGTTTTATACTTTTATAAATACATATAGTGAAAATATAACCTAACATTTATTATTCGCTTAATTTTCTTTGCAAGATTCTTTCTCTATGTTTAATTGCTTCGTCGACATTTCAATTTCATTCCATAACAGATTGTTCAAGTCTTGACTATCTGTGTTCTTAGAGTCATAGCAGAAAGGATGGATGTAATCTCGTTTGTTTGTAACATCTACAACATTAGTTAAAGAAAATAAAATTTTCTAATGAAATAAAATATTTTGTAGTAGACAATTTAAGTAATAAAAAAGGATACAGCCTTTGGTAGTCTCTTCTAAAGCCTCAAAATTCCAGCGGATGCCAGTAAATTCTTTCAGCAAATTGAATTTTCTCCTGGTAATAGTTCATGGTCATCAATATTCTTCAAAAAAATGTTATAAAATTGAGCTACAAACTAATAATAAAGACGAACTTACAATCCTTGGTCCATCATCCGTTGATCCTTTATGTTTGGCTTTATCATTTTGAAATTTTCTTTTTTCAGTTGCAATTGCTGTTGTTCTGCTGCAACTTTCTTTACTTCAGATTCTAGACTTTCCTATAAAATCGTGTTTTAATGACAAATTACTGTAAATAAATAAATGCATCATAAAATAAAATAAACATAAACGATAATTACTAACCAGTTCTTCTTTGTATTTCTTTAAATCATTCGACTTCTCTGCTAAAATGCTGCTTTCTCGACTGAGATCTTCCATCAGAGTTGAAAGTCTTGATGTGAGCATTTGAATTCCCATTTCGTCTTCTATAAATGATTCAAAGTATCTAGTTGTATTTAAAATATTATTACAGAAATAAATTTTTCAATCCTTCTTACCTGCGAGTTTTTGTGCTTGCTTTTCTTCATTGATTTTCATAATTGATAAATTATCCTGAAGTTTATTTTTCAAATCAACAACATTTGGTACTTTATGTTTTTCTCTGAGTGATTTGATATCTTCTGTCATCATTTTCTTTTTTAGAAAACCTTTTAGAGGTAATTCTAGATTAATTGAGATATGTATTCATAGGTGCAAACAAGAGTAATCAACATGTGTAAACATTGCATGCATATCTACTTACGAATTTTTCAAACTTACGTCATCCACTAATTTTAGTTTAGATTATTAAAAATATCTTCTAAAGATTATTTTTTATACCTTTATAGTTTTTATTTGTGTTTAAAATACTACAGTAAAGTAATCTTATTTTCGCAACAATCTCATATGCATTTTAGTTTGAAAAATCCGAGTAAACTGTAAACGTATTGATGTTAGGTTATAGTTCAGTGCGGCTGCGGATGATATCGGAAGCTTGCGTATTCGCCAGCGGCTTGCCGCTGTCACGTCCCAAGCAGGGATGACAACCTTTGAGAAATTAAAATGGCGGGATCGTCGCTGCGTTTTCGCTGTTGAAACAGCAAACCTGGAGGTTATGGGATCGACCGGCGAATTCAAAAGTAATAATTTCTTATTAGAGAATAATAGTCCGCTCGACAAACTTTATTGAATTCCTTGACAAATTCAGTATGATAAAAGGCCAGTCAAACAACACTAACAAACAATTGGTATATGCTAAGGTCACTCCAACAAACTGACACATAAATTCAGATATAATAAAAAGGTCACTCCAATTAAACTAACAACAACTTAAATCATGACAAAATCACTTAATTAAAAGTTCACACGTTAAATTTAACGTAACGCGTAACACTCGCGTAGTTTCCGCACCGGGAACTCGTCCTCGTTTTTCAAAGATTTATTTAAAAGGAGATTTTCGACTTGAGCGAGTGAAGTCGGAATCTAATCTGTTTTCCCCTGAGATAGGGATTCAGCACGCGCCCAGTTGCAAGATGCATTCGAGTCCCAAAACCCACCCTCACGCCTTCCCTTAGCCAATTGCAGTCAGTGGAGGCGTGAGGAAAGCGCGCGCAGTTTTCGGGAATGCATATGGTTCGTCACCTATCTCTATCTACCCCTTGAGTTTCGAAAGTTTCAACATGTGGCCTCCTCGACTGTTCGGCCCTTGCGAAACGGCATAAATCATATTTTTTGTATCACCTTCCTCTCTTTCTCTAGACATGTTGCTATGTAATTCGATTGTCGCTGGAGTCCTGGTGAGTCTTAGAAATTCAAAGCCAGGGTCCGGTTTACCCTTCAGTTTGTTTATATGAATTTTAAGTGGACGACCAAAGTTTTGTCCCTTCTCGAAATTTATAACTTTCCAGAAATTGTAAGGAATTAATTTACTGCAACTAGCCTAAGTTTTCTCGAACATAAAAGAGAGGAAGAGCTTTCTTAAGTTTAATTTATAAGTTTTCAAGGGTCGTTTCGTTAGAAGGCTCGTAAAAGTCAAAAAGGTTTATACTTTCCAGATTTCGTGAGAACTCTTTTCAACATATTGTGAAATCTCTGATAATATTTCCCTGGGAAACGAGAACGAATTCTTATTTCTAAATCTAAAGTTAATTGTTCATTTCCTCGACGAGAGTTTTGCCTAACATTTATTAATCGAGTCTAGTTCTTATATTTAAATTCGCCCGCGTATATGGGCAAGGTAGGATTCGTGACATCGATTCGGTAATCGCGAGTACAAATTCGACTTATACCTAATAGGTGGCGTTCCAATTATTTGATATTTTATTCGTATGTTACACCGCCTTGCCGCGTGTCGCTAGTTGTTGCTAACTTCACGTAGGTCACTCCATCACTTGCACGACGTCATCATATATTCCATTGGTCCATCCATTATCACATGCGTAGCGTAGGACCGTACGTAAATGTAATTCAGTGTAATTTCAAAATGGTGATCTTCGTGTCCATTTCGATGCCATGTGGCGGCATGTGGTCTTAAATTGTACAATTAGTTTTAAAGTGCTAGTTAATATTTACATTGTACATTAATATGTACATTAATAATGTTGACAAAAATATTTATAAACATTTCGTAGCATAGTGATCGTAAAAGTTTCCGCGTATGCTGTTAATACTGAATAAAAGGTTAGTTCACTTTTTGTTAGCTTTTTTATAATTTTGTACTCATATGTTTTTGTAGCAGAGACAATTTGTTGATTCAGTATGATTTTATATTTAAGTATTTTCTTAATTTTTTAAAATTTAGGCTTATAAAAAAATCCAACTCTGTTTTTGATTAATTTTTTCTAACCTGTAGACTAAGCCACATAATTTTATATTAATGTTGACTTAAAGTATATTGCAAAAAAAAAGATAGATTAAATTACAGTAAAACTTCATTTATCGGGATGCCCTTCAAATGTAAACACCTCATTTATCGGGATTTGGAGGGGCTCCCCACTACTACCTACAGTCTTATGGTGGGTTGACATGACTCTTGTATTTTGACATTTAGTAATGGTTATGTACATAAGTTGTAATGTATTTGCAAATTGTGTAAATTTATTTGGGTTTTCATGATGGAAAATGAAGATAGAAATACAAACGAAGGTATGTAAAAAAATTGACATAATAAAACTCCTGCAAATGAAACATCTGGAAACTGTCACTATGTCACTATGTACAAGGAGTGGTGGCTGGAGGAGAAACAAAATGTCCCGATAAATTAGGTTGCGAGATCCCGATAAATGAGTGTCCCGATAAATGAGGTTTTACTGTAATACAATTCATGAAAATTATAAAAAATAAACTTTTATAATTTTGTTATAGAAGATTCTCATCATTTACAAATAATAATTTTATATTAAACTTGACTTAAAGTATATTTTTTTTAAAATAAAAAAAGTGGATAGTAAAAATGAATTGAGTAATAAAATTCATGAAAATTATAAAAAATAAACGTTCTTATTTTTATTATAGAAGGTTTTGAAAATTTTAAAATACGTCTGATCTTTACCTAAAGATGTTTCAAGTGTTAATACGTAAACTTATTGAAAGAAAACATCTGGACATACACAGAATTTGAAATATTTAGAGCTTTATTTAATAAGAAAAAAATTCGCATAGGCATTAAATGTGATTTTAAAATTTATATTCCGTTGGTGCCAACCAGTCGATGGCGATCTTTATGTAGAAAAAATCAATTCAGTTTGTAAACTGTAAATCCGACTAAATTTTCGTTGAGTTTATTTTTTATGCTTAAGAAATGCCATTTCATTTTTCTGATCTCAGTGTTAAAGCTCTATAAATTTGAATATATTCTCTATATAGGTCAGATGCTTTTAGCACCCTTATCTTTTCTTTTGAAACAACCAAGTAGTGTCGCAACTGTCGCACGGGTGATAAAAGTAGCCAAATAGAACAGTGCCCTCTTAGATAAGAAAAGATTTAAACTTGTATAGAACCTGCATCTACTAACAAATATACAGTAGTTTCGCTAGACAATTCATTTATTGTTATACCATGAAGGTTGGTTCTTTGAATTGAAAAATCGAGACTATTGAAATCACCGACTTGACCTTGTGCCCTCTTTCGAAGAATAACAAAGGATAAATCACACACAAGTTATATAGTGCATCAACCCCATTCAAAGGATTGAATCGTTGCAGCAAGTACCTAGCAAATGACAAAACTAAAACCGCGATGAGCTTTACTTCGCTTCCGTGATAAATTAAACTATAAGGTTGCCATGCCATTATTGATTTCCCTAGAAGCAATGCGGGGGTAGATTCACGTAAATGGCGAGCTTTAGTTCCATCCGCGTAGTTTCTACATCAAGAGCATTGAAGAAAAATCAGGATTCTCCAATTAAATTCATATACATCTTGGAACTAAATGATATCGAAGAAAGTGTACTTAAAGAGCAATATTAGTATCTACGTTGTACGTTGCAAGGAAATTTAGCGGCATGTCAACGATCAAGCGTTATGCGAAGCGCGAGCACGACAATTCTGCAATTCTGTTCGTTGCAAGATACAAATTTTGCACGGCCAGAAGAGAGAAGGTTCAGGCGAATTCATGGACTTCAACTCCCACTGCACCCCCAACAAGTGTCTGGCTGGATCGTCATCATTATTATTGCCTGCGGAACTTTCGCCGTATTAGTACCGTCACTCAATCCTCATCTGCGAGCACCAGTACTCGGCCTGATCATCCCTTCATTTCTCGTTCACCTCGTGTCTCATGTGGCTGCGCTCTTGCTCGATCCAGCCGAGACTCAAGTTCGAGCTCAACCTGCCTCTACGGTGCTTCCAGAGTTTGACCGCACGAAACACCTCCACGTCATTGAGAACGGCAGGTAAAGGCACAGTTCTACACTAAAACTTGGTATTCGAATATTTTCAAAAGTTTATATTTTAAAATAATAAAAATTTTCATTTGTAGATGTCACTTATGCAACGTGAATGCGACTAGTAAGAGAACAAAGCACTGTTCAATTTGCAACAAATGCATCACGAGATTTGACCATCACTGCAAGTGGCTCAACAATTGCATTGGAGGTCGGAACTATAAAGTTTTCATAGTTTGCTTGACGTCTGCTATAATATCCACCTCTATAGTCGCCAGTATTTCTGCGACCGAGCTCTCTCTTGTGTACCTAAACACTGATTACGAAAGCTGGAACATGACGACTGATAATGTGACTTTGCCGATCAGCCTCCAGTTACCAGGTACAGGCTCCTTGATTGTCATCTCTATCGTGGGTGTAATATCAGCAATTGCGGCTGCACTTCTGATTCACCTGTGTTTCTTCCACGGGTACATTGCCTGTTTAGGTCTAACAACCTATGAATATTTGCGAAATAAGCGGGAGAAGAATGCGATTGTGGCTACAACAACGAATAATTCTGGAATCGTTGCACCTTGTCCCACGTTTTGTAAGAGCAACGCTGATGCGCCAGTACGGTACCACTTCTGTGAAGCTGTTTCCTCTAGAGAAAATAATCAAATAGAATCAAGGAACCTTTATATTTGCTCTACTCAAAGTGAGCAAACCACCAGTAACGAAATAAGAGATACTCAAAAAGAGAGGAGAAATTTTCACTTATATTTTTCCTACGAAGCACGTAATAGTGAAACGTCCATAGAGCTCACGTCTCAAACAACTGTAAATGACAACCGTCCAAACAATCTCAGTCCAAACGAGCTAAAACCCTCTACTCCGTCCCCGGTTTCCTGCTGTTTTTCTATTATGAATCCTTCTACAATAAAGGCTATGAAGTCTAACAAACATAGGAAGCGTCGCGATTCTGACATAGAAAACGAGAAGGGAGCTCCTAGATCATGCAATACAATGAGAAGGATTCAGACTTTCCTACGTACTAGACTCAGGAAAAACGCCATTCGTCGTTCAATTCATACTGATGGTTCTGGTACTCGCAAGAGTAGAATTGCACCTGCTATTACTTCTGAATCTGTGAATAGTGATTCTGAGGTGGAATGTACTGCTGTCGTTCCGAAAGTCAATTCCCCAAATTATGTTGCACCTCCTCCAAAGCTTCAGCCTCTGAATCTACCACCACGGCCTCGCTTGAAACAAATAAGTGTTGTTGAAAGTCCGACTTACTCTTTTTCAAATTCTACCATTCCAAAAAGAAGTCAGACACATATTCGTGTCAGGAGATCCTCACTTCACAAGAGGCCGAGGTTGAAAATGGGATCTCTTGTGATGCAATCTGCTCAACTCTCTCCGATTCCTGAATCAGAATTATCCAAACCTGCCTCACCACGCTCACCACCATTGGCAAATCATTTTACATTCCCTCCGATAAATCAACCAACCAACCAAATTTAGTTTCAGTAGTACTTTAAGTTTCAGAAATCTCTTGCTTAGATTTATAAATTCTGTATATTTATTATCAGAAGATTAATATAGATTTTACGAGTAGACAGTTGGAGTTGGTAGAAAAAAGTAGATATCTTTAAATTTATTTAATACTTGTTCGTTATTTTTGTATATTTAAACCTTTTTTTGTTAGATGCATAATTTTTTATACTATAAGTTGAAAGTTCTTTTCTTCAATGATAAAAGTTTGTGCTCATTTTTTCAGTATTTTTCAGTAATGTCAAATTCTAAGAAAGGTTATATTTTTTATAGTTACCTATACATTTAAAAGAATGAATTTTTGAAAATACTTTTTTTACCACATATTTAAAAAAAAATTGGTTGAAAGATTTTTTCAGGAAAATAAATCATTTTTATTTAATAAATATTAAAAATTAAAGACTTGGAAATTTTAATTTAGTTAATTTAATACTATTCTTCATATTAAACTAAACTATACCAGAAGCTTTTTGAATTTCAATAATTATGGTTTGAAAATTTGTGAGTATAAAAACTCTTTTTTTCTTAATAATTCAAATTATGAAGTTCATGGATTAATAAGGAAATTAATAAGAAAATTTCAAAAATTGAGAATTTGAAAACCTTTTGATAAGAAAATAACTAAAGCATGAATTAGAAGTTGTATATTTTTATTTATTTATAGCATTTGGAATTGTAAGGCCTAATGCAATTTCTTATTTTATGTCACTAATTATTAATTTGATTTACTGTTTTTTCTACAAAGTTTTGTGTGCCAAAGTCCCTCCAGAACTTACAAATTTACTTTATCCCTTTTTCATTATATAAACAAATACTCTTAATTGTAGAGCACACATTATTATTATAATAACATTAGAATAATTAAACGATAGTTTTTGAATGTGTGCTCCATAAAATATAAAATCTGCCCCATATTGTTATTCAATTGATCCTCCCATTCAATACTTATAATAGTTTTTAATAAAAGTAGTTGTTTATAAAAGTTTAAATTTAGATAGATACTTGTATCGAAATAGTTTTTCGTTGTGAAATTATTGTCATTTTCCATATATGTTATAATTTTTAAAGTACCATAACTGAAGTAAGTTTTTGAATTTCAGAGTGAACCTTAGGTTTTATCTATGCCCTTATCAATTATTACTGTAAGAAGAGATAGCTCGTTTGCAAGTTTGTCTTCAGTTTGACATCGAATATTAGTATTATTAAACATTATATTAGCAATTTTAATATTTATGTGATAAGTCTCTCTGTTTTTTGTTATTTCGATTTTATAATCAGAATTTTATTGTTCGATTTTGTCAATGTAAATGTTTCTCTAATTATTAAAACTACGTGAGCGACAGAACTGAATGTTAATAATATACGTTTACCAACAAAGTTTTCAAAAGTGATACGTATTCATGAATACGCATATTCATTAAAATAATGCCTGCAAACTTTTATACTGATAATTTTATCCTATTTTTAAATTATACACTTTTTTAAAGTCAAATAACCAACGACAAATTCTATGCCATCATAAATGTGTTGTCAAATATGTATAAGTATATTTGATTTCTTTGCAACGATAAAACAATTTAAAACTCATTACAAAAATTATACTTCCTGATTTAAAAAAATATATTTTCGTTAAATTCAGCACAATATTGGATTTTTTCACAAAAAATATTTTAATACCGATTATATTATAATCAATTTTATATTACACATGTGTATTCGTTATGTAGAAATAAAACATGTTGCAAAAAATATTTTTGTATTCTAGTGTTTTGATTTTCTTAAGTTCTTCGAGTATTAAATAAAGTTTATATACAACACTAAAGTATCATTAATAACTTTCAGATGGCTGAATTAAATGATAGTTCGCATTCAGCCTCTAAAGAAGAAAAAACAAATATTTGGCAGGACGTTTTGGGTTCCCCGCGATATATAGTCGCACCAATGGTGGACGCTAGTGAATTAGCTTGGAGACTACTTAGCAGGCGACATGGAGCTCAACTCTGTTACACACCAATGTTACATTCATCTGTTTTTCGTAGAGAACCAAAATACAGAAAAGATGCTCTTGCTAGTACGGCTGAAGATCGTCCATTGATAGTTCAAGTGAGTATTATAATTTATTTTAAAAATAATTTTTTAAAGTTTGTAGCTATCAAAATTCATTTTTAATTGGTTTTTTCTTAATTTTAGTTTTGTGGTAATGATCCAGACATACTACTAGAAGCTGCACTTTTAGCAGAGCCATATTGTGACGCTATTGATATAAATATTGGCTGTCCTCAAGCTATAGCCAAACGAGGACATTATGGCGCTTTTTTACAAGATGATTGGGATTTACTGGAAAGAATAGGTATAATTTTTCAATTTACTCATTCTATAATTTTTAAACTTGTTTATTATTATAATTAAAATTTTTATAATTTTACAAAGTGTGCAGTTAAGTTTTAAAAAACGAAATATTTTTAAATTATCAAAACTAAAAAGATAAAATCTTAAGAAATTTGAAAAATTATAATTTATGAACTTCTAAAAATGTATTAGTGCATCTTTTGTTTGACATGTTTTCTTTCTAATATCATGAATAATCAATGAGTTGATATAATAACATCAAAAAAACATTCCACAGTAAGCACATTAAGCAAAAATCTTCGTATTCCTGTTACGTGTAAGCTAAGAGTATTTCCTGAAATCAAGAAGACAATTGAATACGCTCAAATGTTAGAAAAAGCAGGAGCAAGTCTTCTTACTGTACATGGTCGCACAAGAGAACAAAAAGGACCTCTTACTGGTTTGGCGTCGTGGGAACATATTCGCGTAGTTAGGTAATGAGTAATAATAATATGAAAGGTCAATATAAATTTTGATTACACATAATTTTCATCGTTTAAAATAAAATCTCTTAATAGGGAGAATGTGAAAATTCCAGTCTTTGCTAATGGCAACATACAATGTATACAAGATGTTGAAAAGTGTATCAGTGAAACAGGAGTGCAAGGTGTAATGTCGGCTGAAGGAAACCTCTATAATCCTCATATTTTCGAAGGATGTTATCCACCTAGTTGGGAACCTGCTTTGGAGTATTTAAATCTTGTAGAATGCCATCCTGCACCTCCGTCTTATATCCGTGGCCATCTGTTTAAATTATTCCAACACACGTATGTGAATATTTATTATACACACATGTTTTTCATTTATTACGAATTTAATTTGAATAGCTCAGTTTTTTATCATTATTTTACTTGAATGTAAATTTACAGTAAATTCGAGTCACTTCATATTAATATTATCATATGCCTAACGTTATTTGTATTCAGAATCACATACATCATACTTTCAACTAGAGAGTAGCCTTTGTCTTGCAGAAAATAAGAATGAACGAGCACTTTTGGCCGAAAATTCTACCATGGAATCATTTAGAAAAGTAGTGCAATTATTGAAGGATCGTTATTTACCTTATCATGAGGGTCAATTTCCATGGCCAGAAGAAAGAAAAAGTTATTAAAAATTGTTATTAACGTATTACTCCAAGAGTTATTTGTGAATTACATTTTTTTTTTAAATCTTTTCAGATTATGATCTAATGTTGCCACCGTGGTTATGTCAACCTTACTTTCGTGATTCGCCAGAAGTTCATCAAAATAAAGTAGACGCGAAGAAAATAGAATCGGTTCGTTTTTACAATACTTTTATATGATTAACATCACTCAATTTTCCCCAACTGAAAAAAATCAGAAGGGAGTTGAAAGATTAATTAAAAATCCAGGATCATAAGTTACATGTAATGTGAAAATAATTTTCAGGAGAACAGAACAAAAAGGGAGTTTAAAGACGGGGAAGGAAATACGGTGTCTCGTAAACGTATGAAAAAAATGAGACGAATTACCAGACGTCCTAATACCGCAATACCTGTTAAAAGAAGCAAGATTTTGTGCAGCGGGTGTCCTAATCCTCTGGTTAGTTAACATAAT
Organism: Diplolepis rosae; assembly: GCA_030998225.1. Lineage (NCBI taxonomy): Eukaryota > Metazoa > Arthropoda > Insecta > Hymenoptera > Diplolepididae > Diplolepis > Diplolepis rosae. Next base: position 3,698,869 of record JAPYXD010000698.1, read on the forward strand.
TGATCAATTATATGTTATTATCGGCTACCGGAATAATAAATGTATTTTTATTATCTTGCTCTTAGGGATTAAAATGCGAGTACCAATTATGCCGTCAGTGTTGCAGAAATAAATGTTTTAATGAGAATTTGAATTGCGCTGGGCACCGAAATTTAACGAAAACAAGAAGAAAAGTAGCCAAAGAATATGCTGAAAAAAGGCAGAATTCTGTAACTTTGACGTGACTATTCGCTGTAATATTAAATCTGTAAATAAACAAATTTCACAGAATTTGTTCAATTTTACTGATTAATGAGGATGTAAAGGGAAGAAGAAAGTGTTAAGTCATTAATTTAAAACGCATGTCGCATCTCTTATATCACTACGATCTTTTATATCTTACAAATACTTTCACTAACAATTATTTTACAGATTTACAAATTGTACAATGTAACAGCTACAAGTATACTATTAATGGTGGAAATAAGTCTCTAATGAATGGTTTTTAAATTTTATCAAGCAGATGATGATGAAAAAAATCTCGTCATAATGGTAGAAAGTTTTTCCTTGTTTTCTTTACTTCCCTTGAAATCTATAAACCAATACTTCTTGCAAAGTAACATCAGAATCATTAATGCTGGAAGATGCAAAAGCGAGAAGCGAAAGAGTTTACGAGATGTCGCGCTATCTGACTCTTTGTGAAATTGCCAAGCTATAACATAAAAATATTAATTTTTGTTTGTCTACTTTAATATTTTTTCAACATACCATATTTTAATTGTATCTTACCTAAATAGAGAAAATAACTGTTAAGTGGTGTAGATATCACAGTGAACCACCAATTTGTTACGTCTAATATTGGTGCAAGGTAGGAGAGGACCATTAAAGCTGCCGTATACCTCAGGGCAGTTTTTCGACAAAGCTCGGGATTTGAAACTGCCATCATTCTATATCCAGCTCGTGAATAGTCTGGTCGAAGGTTCCATGAAAGTGCGTTGAAGTGAGGGAATTGCCAAGCATACAGTATCCCAGACATAATCCAAGCACCAGGTGAAGATATTTCTCCGACGCAGGCTGCCCAGCCCATTAAAGGTGGAATCGCACCCACTAATAACGACGTAATTAAGTTGTTCAATGATTTTCAATTAACATGGCAGTCTATCAAGTTTTTCTTATACCTTAATATAGGGTGTCAACAAACCATGATTACCGATTATGAGCTTACTAAGATTTTAAGTTAATACGTAATTTAACAAGTCAGATGTAATGCGGTTTTTAAGAAATCTAATTCTTACAAAAGGAAAAGTTTAAAAATAAGTTATTCATGCGTCTCCTGTCGTTAGAAAAGTTTTTAATTTTGCAAAAGAAAAGATCAAAAATTTATTTCTTTACTAACAAAAATTGAATTTTTTTCCAACCTGCAAGCGTCTAAATCGTGTAAGAGGGAACTGCCGAGCTGGCAGCGTGCGCTTAATAAATATCGTTGATCATCGCTGATGCATGCGAACGCTATCAGCTGACAGACCGGAGAAAAAAACCTGCACTTTATTAAAGAATTGTTAGACACGATAAAATAATGTTTAAAATACTCTTACCAACTGAACCAATCCAAGTATTCACAATACTGATTCGTTTCATGGGCGTATAGATAAGAGTGTACAAAATAAGATTAGCACCACCTAATCCTGCCGTTAATGGATTCACTTCTGAATATAAAAGAGACAGTCCGCCGATTCCAGATAATGTCGCAAATACGACGGCATGCATTGGGCTAAGTATACAATTAAGCAGTTATCTTCTTGTACTAAAAAGTTAAAAAAATAGAATGATGTAAAATAAACTTACGCAAGATAGCCACGGACTAGAACACGATTCTTTGTTCGGTTCATTTGAGCATCAAAGGGAACTTCACAAAATTGATTTATAGCATTTGCCGATGCCGAAACTAAACCAGTTCCAAGGGAGCACATAGTAAAAGTATATAAATCAAAAGGAGCAGGTGCCATTGCATATCCACCCATAGCCGTAATTACTACTAATGCTGTAAAACAGTATTGTAAGAAAATGTACTGATAAAGTACAAAATTAAATAATGAATCCAAAATATTGTACTTACATGTCAATCTAGCTTTTGAAAGCATGAGACAATATTTATGAAGTTTTGTTGCATCAAATTCCAAAAATTTCCACTTTACTGTTTTCTTTTCAAAAACCTTTTGGGTAACAGGGTGCAATTTGTTGCCGCTATCAAGATTCTTTAATTCATCAATAGAGCTAATACTAGGTAATTCGTCTAAATTTCGAGGTATCAAGAATTTAGCATTGGCAATTATCGTTTGTACATTTTGCGTGTTAGACACTATTAGGCAGGGTGGTTCTTTTAAACCCTTTAAAGGTGACAGTTTTTCTGCGGATCTTGCTGAACCACCAGAAACCTATATTAAAGTTTGAGTAATAGTTAATTATTAAATTAATTAAAAATAATAAATTTAATTAAAATAAGTGGTATGCAAAGGTAATGGAACAAATGTTTTTTTAAACTTTAATAAACAAACTCACCGTTGCTGCAAGTGCTTTCGACAAAGTTGGACATGATATTTTCCGACAGAGTTTTGCCGTGTGTAATACAAATATCATGTTAAAAATCCCTCTGGTTCTGTTTAATAGCCCGTTATTTTCATCCTGCAAAGATTTGTTAATAGTGTCAAATCAGGTTTAACAGACAACTCACGTTGGATTGCTGATTTCACAACTCCACACGTGGGAATACTCAATTATCATTATAGAAATTTATATTAAAATAAAATATCACCTTCTAATTTCTTTTTAAAAAATCTTTTGTTTTCACATCAATGCATTATGATCCATTATAATTGCATAACTCGAAACATGAAGTACTTCTAAAACAATGCAGAATAAACCTTGTCAAAACCTCAGCAGAATACTAAAAAAACCGACCGCGACTACATGTGTGATTTCTTCTCTTATGTCAAGTCCACACAATTTTGGTGCATTCTTGTTCTAAAGATCAGTGATCAGATACGGGACATTTAAAATCCATCACGTTCTCGTGATTGTGACCGTCATTTTAAGACAACTTGAGAATTTACAGAGAATTTAAGGGAATTTTACCCTCACCAATATTTTCTTTATCATTAAACCTTATAATATTGTAAATTTATTTCCAAACACTATGAATTGCAGTAGTGAAGGTTTCATAAAAATAAACTACGAAACATGTCAAGTTTTATCGGAATTCAATATCAAAAATTTTGTTTATAGTCATTATATTAAATTCAAACATAAAGAACAAGTAATTCAAGTTTTCTTCGCACAAATTACGCTTTGATTTAAATATTTGTTTGACAGTTTCAGGACAGTTTATGCACTTTTTAAGTGCTCTACTTATCGAGTGGCATGCTTTCTGTACACCTGATCACAATATTTGCACTTGAAAGAAGCTGTATTTTGTTTATCAATAATTTTTATAAAATAATTCCAAACTATATTCTTTTCTTTTTCCATTTTTATTGCGCACGTTACACGAACTTCCAGACAAAGCATTTATCAAAAATAATTGAAAGCTTGAACCATTACGGAAAAATATTTTTAAATTTTCATAAATTCTCGAAGAGCACATTCATCAGAGAAATTCTCAGTCATATTCCCGTGCTCCCAGACATATTCTCGTTCACATAAACTCTTTAGAACTCTAATGTTGACATCATGGAGACTAGATATAAGGAGACCAATCTCCATATATCCATTCCCGAAATGAAGTTCTGCCAAATACATAGTTACAAAACTTCCCGATGAGGGCATGTGTGTTCCCTGGGTGCAAAATGGCGAAGCCCAATACACGGTGCTTATAAACCGTGGATGCCGCCATTTTGCACCCAGGGAACACACGTGCCCTCATGGAGACTAGATATAAGGAGACCAATCTCCATATATAATTATATTTAATATATCCATTCCCGAAATGAAGTTCTGCCAAGTACATAGTTACAAAACTTCCCGATGAGGGCATGTGTGTTCCCTGAGTGCAAAATGGCGACGTCTAATACACGCTGCCTATAAACCGTGGATGCCGCCATTTTGCACTCAGGGAACGCAAGTGCCCTCATCGGGAAGTTTCCTAACTAAGTACTTGGCAGAACTTCATTTCGTGTTTCGTGAAGTACGACCATAAGAGATTGGTCTCCTTATATCTAGTCTCCATGCGTGCCCTCATTGGGAAGTTTCCTAAATAAGTACTTGGCTGAATTTAATTTCGTATTTTGTGAAGTACGGCCATAAGAGATTGGTCTCCTTATATCTAGTCTCCATGGTTGACATGTAGGTACAACTGACCATAGAATTATTATATGTAGAGTAGGCAAGTCTAGTCGGAAGGCGTCCTCCAAATAAAAAGAGAAAGAGAATCAAATTGGTCTATCTATCTATCTCTTTCATGGCGTGTGCGCATGCGCGAACGGCTTAAAAAAATATACAACCTAACCTGTCACGGCCTTGGAAACGTGAACAAGAACTACGCATGCGCCAGTGAAGTGAGAGAGCTCACCAACCTCTCCTCTCTCTTTCTAACGATCGGACACTTCCACTAAAGGAGGAATTACACCTCTGAATGCAGGTTACCATGGTAACATATTAGTGGAAAAGAAACAGGAAAATTGTCGGTCTCTTTCTCTCTTGTATTGTAAAGGAGGAATTACACCTTTACATGCAGGCATAATGCATACAGGTTACCATGGTAACATATTAGTGGAAAAGAAACAGGAAAATTGTCGGTCTCTTTCTCTCTTGTATGTTACCATGGTAACCTGCATGCAGAGGTGTAATTCCTCGTTAATGCCTGCATTCAGAGAAGTAATACCTTCTTTACACATGCCCCTATTCCGTGCCTATTCTATCTATAATAACTCTATGCAACTGACGCAACGCTTCGCCCATGGAGACTAGATATAAGGAGACCAATCTCCATATATCCATTCCCGAAATGAAGTTCTGCCAAGTACATAGTTACAAAACTTCCCGATGAGGGCATGTGTGTTCCCTGGGTGCAAAATGGCGACGTCTAATACACGATGCTTATAAACCGTGGATGCCGCCATTTTGTACCCAGGGAACACACGTGCCCTCATCGGGAAGTTTCCTAATTAAGTACTTGGCAGAACTTCATTTCGTGTTTTGTGAAGTACGGTCATAAGAGATTGGTCTCCATATATCCATTCCCGAAATGAAGTTCTGCCAAGTACATAGTTACAAAACTTCCCGATGAGGGCATGTGTGTTCCCTGGGTGCAAAATGGCGACGTCTAATACACGATGCTTATAAACCGTGGGTGCCGCCATTTTGCACTCAGGGAACACACGTGCCTTCATCGGGAAGTTTCCTAACTAAGTACTTGGCAGAACTTCATTTCGTGTTTTGTGAAGTACGGCCATAAGAGATTGGTCTCCTTATAACTAGTCTCCATGGCCTCGCCATAGAGTTATTATAGATAGAGTAGGAGACAGTACCCTAAAGGTGCTTTTATACTTCTTCGGCTGCAGGCCGGTAAATTCATTTACAGAAATTGATTTATCCATTCCGTTGAATCCTATTTGCTAAGCAACGGTATGGAACAATAATACTGTAAATGCACCATTAATTAAGCTTCAATTCATATCCACCAATGTTCTGATGGTGCGTCTAGTTATTTTTGGGCAAAAATTACGTTTATGGTTCTACCAAGGTGGCTGGCTTTCACAGGTATTTAAGCACCTGCAGGCATCTAAAAAATGGCGCGAAATTCAATTTTAGTGTCAAAATTATTATTTGTATTCTTTATTCATAAATGGGCTTGTATATGTAAGTAAGCCCCTCTTTATTCTAAATAATAAATTCTTAAAGTTATCTTTATATTCTCTTATATTCTTTCAATTCTGTTATGTTCTTGGCAATATTACGTATTTTAAATTTGATGCATAAAAGAAAATAAGAGCATGCAAACTTGCAATTTACTACTAAAACTATATGAATTTTCCAATCATTAATAGTGTGATTGTTTCTAGTTTGAAAAATTTGTCAAACTCTTCAATCACATTATTGGTCAATGACTATTCCACTATTCTACTAATCTTCCTCATGGGACTCTAGCTTAACCCTCATAATCTCATATAAAATTCTTTGAAGTCAAGCTGACTCTGGCATGTCATACATGTCTGAACGCATTATTTAACGCTTTGTCGATTACTTCCATCAGTAGTAAGTTTTGACATTTAAAAAAAGAGTTGACTTTGACATGACCTTGAAAGAAGTAATTTGAAGGACACCTTGTCTTAAACCAGAGATGAGTTGCTTAAACTCTACAACTTTTGTCTGGAATACTTTTTTTTTTGGCAGCGCGCTCATCTTTTATACATCTTTTAGGTGTCCTGAACTTTTGGCGATCACTATATATATATAGAATAATTAAGTGCAATCTGTGCAATGCGATAAACTGATAGCTATATATTTTCGTACAGCTGAATAATTCAGAGACAGAGGAGCAGCCCATAATTAACGCGTTTCAAGTTTGTCAGTGACCACTGACCAATATCTGATAATCATGATTATTAATCATATGATTATTACGTACTATATAGTCAGTGATAAATTTGTAACATGTTACTTAGAGAGATGTTAATATTAGCTATAGATATAAGCAAGGTCGACTTTTACTACTTTCTTGCAGAAGGCGAAACCATCAGAATGGAGCACGACATATCCCTAATTTTTATAAGAGAAACTTGAGTAGCGTTATGGGTGGTTGTGGGTAAGAGGTGTCATCGTTTCATTCTTCATGCCAATTATAATGCCAGTTCTCATAAGTTCTCGAATCAATTGTTTGTTTATATTTGATTTCTTCTATAATAACATGTGCTACATATTCTAGAAAATTTAAGGTATGTCTCATCATTTTTAGTCCCAATCTGACAGATAGTTTTAATAGGGTAATTATTCGAAAAATCATTCAGGTCACATTGATCTAACAGTGCAATTAAAATGTAGGATTCTAAAGAAGTGTGAATATACAAAGGATTAAATATTAACCCTTGTAGAAAAAAATAATTGGACCCTATTGGGACCGATTGATCCGATTGACCCCATTTCAAAAACATCATTGAAACCGATTTATCAATCGGATTCAAAATGGTCTCGCCTGATTGAATCCGATTAATAAATCGGTTTCAATGATGTTTTTGAAATGGGTTCAATCGGTCCCAATTATTTTCTTCTACAAGGGAAGGAAACTAACTCAACTTTAATATCACTAATTTCCTAATTTCATATTAAAATATACAGGAAATACATAAATATGTAAATATGATGTTTTCTTAAATCGTTTGAAACGTGTATATGGAAACTAATGTAACTACAGACGTTTAATAAAATATTAGAAGCCTGTCGGTCAATATGAACAGATGGTATAAACTAACATAAAGGAGGACAGTGAAGTATTGCGGTCAGTTTCACTTTTACGTTTACGAAAAATAATTGAACAGAGTGAATAGAAATGAATAAATACATCCAGTTTGGTCAATTAAAATTTAATAAATGGCGCACTTAGTTAATTTGATTTTTTATTTCTTAATGACCAATATTTTTATTCCTATTAAGGTAGTACACGCGAAAATTATGCCTCAGGCAAAAATAGGTAATGTTGCTTTCAAGAATAACAATATTATTATTGAAGGTATCATTTAAAAGAGAAAAGATTATTTTCCAAGAAACAAATTTGAAACACAGAAAAATAATTTTATTAATAAATTTTAGTTTTGCCTGAACTTTTTTCTTATCGCTTTGAGCCAAATTTTAAAAAAATATGCGATTCTACTGAATCACGAATCATTTTTCCAGGGAAAAGATTTTCTACAACTTGACCGTTTCCAATTTTTGAAAATAAATTCTTTAATGGCTGAAACCATTAAAGAATAATTTTAAAAAACAGAATGTTTGTAAACAAATTGCTGAATTTGATAATAATTAACTTATTTTTAAAAATTGGAAACAGTCAAGTTGTAGAGAATATTTTCCCTGAAAAATGATCCGTGATTTATTAGAATTGCATAATTTAAAAAAATTTGGCTCGAAGCGATAAGAAAAAAAATACGGGCAAAAATAAAATTGTTTTGCCTGATGCCTAATATTTGCGAGTGTAATACCTTAAGTAATGAATTGCCATTCAAAAATGTATGTGATTTAAAATTTTTTTGTGTTAATTCTCTGATTCATTATGTGACCTTTGAATAATCAAGACAGATTTTTTTTTCACAGGATTAAAATATAGCTCAAAAAGTAAAAGTGTATAGTCCTTGAATAAAATATGTCAGTAGATGAACTAAAATATCCAAAGTACGAAGTGCCAAAGTTTATTCAAATATATTTTTGATTCACTATAAAGATCTATAAACTAGAATGCAGTTAAAATAATTGAACTGAACACCAAATTCAATCCAATGAAATATATTATAAAGAGCAAGTTCTTATTCCCTTTATAAGGCACAAGAGATATTCGAACATAGATAATTATTGTTCTTTACTCTGGAAGGTATGTGCCACCTCTTCGCGATCTTGAATTCTCGCCGGGTATAAAAGCCACAGTCATGAGGGTCTCGTGTTTAGTTTCATAAAGTAACGGATCATCTTGTACCGACGCTTTCAGCTTTCAATGTGAGTTTACTTTCAATTTTACTCAACTGTTTGCTAATTTTTAACTCTATAGAATTTTCAGTATTTTTTAATAGAAAATACAGATTTGTTAATTATCAAACAATATAAATTGAGTTATTTAATTAAATAATAAAAATTATTAACAAAACAACTTAGCATTCAAGTTAATGAATTGAAGAAATATTATTAATTGAAAAATGTAATTAAATAAATAATGCACTAAATATATATAAAATTAATTTTGAATCCCAAGATAGAAACCATGAGTAATTACTGCAAAAATAAGAAGTTTATGCAAACCTCTCGGATTCACTTTTTACAGTGATAAATTTTGTCTTAAAAGTCCACAAGAGGGAAAGTGAGCATAACGAGTTTGAGAAACTTTCAAACGATCTTCTCTCTACTTTGTGGAAGGGAGGAGGATTTTGTAGCAGGGTCGATCGCCTTTTTAGTACTTATGACCTATTTTAGTTGAATTCACATTGCTGATATAAGTTGTAGAATTTGATTATATTATTCACTTGATACTTTTTTTGAGAGAAGTATCAGTTTAACATTAAGCAACACCATTTATGAAGCGAGTGATAGAGATCATTTTTAATTATTAAATATTTCTTCTAGCAAATAAACATTATACTTTTAATAACTGGTTGTATAGAAAAGTTTTTCTTGGTGCATTTCAGATGAAGGTTTACATCATATTTGCAGTAACGTTCCTAGCAGGAATGGTAGCAGCTTTTCCTCAGCAGAAAGATGGTCAGATTTTCAGCAATGAAGCTATTTTACAAGCACAAAACACATATCTCATCCCCAAAGACGCTACAATTCAAAGGGTTCAAGAAAGTCAGGAGTTGCGGGCATACGAATCTATTCCCGGAAACCAACGAATCAATTTGTTTGAAATTCTTGGCGATCAGGTGCCTCCAGAAGTTGTAAATAATCTCCAGAGCCAGATCGATCAAATCGGAAAGAATTAAATCTTGCTGGGATCGTATTTATCTCGTTTTCATTGTCACCATTATCATCTTATAATGATTTTTAATTTCTTTGTCATATGTGTGTGTGTAGCAAAGTATTTATGAATAAGTGATATTGTTTTTAATAATGATATGTATGTATATTTTTCTCACTTTTATAAATAAAACAAGTAGCCACATTGAGTTGTTCTAGTTAGCTTTACAACTGTTTACCCTTGCCTTAAAAAAAACTGGAACTACATTTGCACAGTAAAATCATCTCTTTGAATGAAAATGAATAACTGAATTTATAAATAAATTAGCAGGAGATTAATAAAGGATGACTATAAATGCGTAGATATTTACAAAGTTCAAAGTCGTATCCAATGACGTAAGACTTTTTAAAGCTAAGTATGCAACCAGCGTTTGGGAGAAAGTGCTTGAATGATGTATGGAAAAGTATACGAAAGTGTGCTTTCACTTTTCGTAGATTGACGTTGTTATTAAGCAACACCGTTCTGCTGTTATTACTCGCTTATTATATGTTTACGATGTTAGCACAAAAACATAAAGAAACTTTACATCACTTTATGATGAAACAATTATAGGTATTTTGACGAGAAAGAAAAATTACTACACTCATTTTTAAAGAGGAAAAATAAAGAACTGTTTTATGATAAGTACTCGAAAAATAAAAATTACATCTTGCATTACTTTCTCATTCAAAATGAATAAAAAGATATTCTATAAAAGATACTTCAAAAAACCACTTAATTCAATATTATATTTTAATTCGTTTATTAAAAAATTGTTGAGTTCTTCAATGACCACTGAATGATACAAAACTCGTGACGAATATATAGATTGTAAAATCATGACAAACAATGTAAAGGTTGTATGGATTGATTAATCTGTCTTGAAAATATGAAATGGAATACTGTTTAAACAAGGAGTGAAACATTATATCTACTATATTACATTTTCTTATGTGAACAGTTTCTTGAAAGTTGTGAAATATTAAAACATAAAAAGTTTTCAAATGTGTAAGTATTATTATACTATAAAATCGCTCCAAAACGCATATAATCCTGAAAATTTATTAAAGATATATCTATATTATTCAAGATAATAAAGACTTAATCCTCTTAATTGGTAAAATTAGATGATTTTACATTTGACAATTTTATTGAAAAGATGTATGGCTACTATTAAAACCATAATCATGAAAATATTAATGTTTATAAGTCATTAGAATTTTGAATTTACGTGAAAAATCAATAAGGCTAGTTAACTTTACATAACTTATTTCACAAAAGTAGACGAAACGTAAACACGGAAACGAATCAAACATATTTAACATGCATTTTGGCAAAGACTTGAAGCACAAAACGCATATTGACATGGTTCCTTGCAGACTTATGTTTTACGCAACTTAAAGTTATTGACGGAATCTCAAAAGTGTATTGTAACTAAGTTTTCTGGTCGAAATAATGTTTCGTATCCAATAATATTTATAATAAAATACAGTGTATTTTGTACCGTTGCAAACATATGAAATTTTTAAATTAATCAACGTATCAAACTGTTCGAATTATCAAAGTTCAATTGTAATAATGTAGAACAGTTTATTGTTATTCATATAACTTACTACTTCTTTTTAATTTAGATAATCTATAATTGGCAATTTCTAAAATTGTGATTAAGTTATTCAGTTACATATAAAGTACCAACATATGTGCTATACAAGAATTCCTGTGGCTTGACATAAAAAAATACAAAGTACTTCCGATAGTACAACATTCTCACAGGTGAAAGTCAAAAGACGTTTTATCACTAGAATTTAAGTTGAAATAAAAATAAAATAACGCGAATTATTGAAATTGTTGTTCTCTTCAGGCATCACTGTTCAACACTTGTACACTGAACTTATTTCCTGTAACGAAATAATAAGCAATGGAACTTCAGAATACTCGGTAAACAATCATAAATATCAAGATTGATTAAGGCTATAGATTAAGCAGACCACGTAAAGTCAGTAATTACAATTGTAGTATGTAACTTTATTAAAAAATTAATAGCTATAATAGATTTTTGGTACCAGTCAGACCTTCTTGGCTCTTTTCGTCACGTCTGCCTGGTACTGTAAATTCATTTTAGTTATTATTTTTCGAATAACCTTACATACTGTAATTGTAATTACCGACGTCACGTAGTCCAGTTGGTCCATGGCCTTAAACGTCAACTTAGAAATGATTACAATTACCTACTTAACTTACATAACGTGGGAATATAATTCCTAAATTTATTAAAAACAGTTTCTGGAAGTATTATACTCACCTCGATTTCTTGGGACTTTTGCTATCAGAACTTTCATCGCGAGACCGTTTCTTACTGTTAGATGAAGAATGGGATGATTTGTGTTTATCGTGTCTGTCGTGTTTATCACGTTTATCGTGCCTATCACTCTTTTTCGGACTAAAACAGAATAAAGGGAAAAAGTAAGCAGTCTATTATGTTTAAAAATTCAAATGTTTGCATTTATCACCTGTGTTTGGACGATTTGGATGGAGATTTGTGTGATCCTCCACTCCGTGATCGATCCGGTCTTTAATTATTAAATTACAATAATCAGCAATCAATGTAGTATCAACAAAAATTTATCAACACTGATTTTTCTGAACTTGGACAGGATATCTAGCGATTGTAACTTTTTTTGTTTTAAAATCGTCTAATTCCAGTCTAATTCGGATTCTTTTTTGTTTTCTCATTTTTACCAATTTCTTGATTACCCGAATTTGAAAACAACAAATTTTTTTGAAATAAATTCTTAGAAATTTGAAACAGTATAAACGCATTTGATTGTAAATTCAGAAACATAGAATTTTAAAATTGTAAAAGTAAGAAATTGAGGTGATTTTTCTAAAGAATTGCTGAATTATTCTTTTATTAAACCCACTCAACGAATTAAAATATTTTTAAAAAATTGAAAACAATATTTAACTATTTTCCATTTTTCGGGTAATTTGAAAAAACTCCATGACTTTTCTAAGCCTTAAAAGTCACCAAGTACCTTAGCAACTTCTAAATTGTAATTCAATGACAATATGTAAAAAGAAGTCTTAGTGGGGAAACTTAATTTCTTGATCTGATAAACTTATACAAAAATCGCTGGATACCCTATATGGGAACACTAAAACTAAGGATATTTGTGAATAATTCTTACCTGTGCTTGTCCGACGATCTTCTATCTTTATCTCTGCTGCTTGAAGAACTTTTACTCTTTGAATTCGATGAACTTTTGTGCTTGGAATTATGCCTTGAATGAAAAATATTAAAACACATGTAGACTTGTAGATTTATATTTTGGATTTCAGATTGTGTAAACGTCAATTTATAATGATTACCTATCCTTAGACGGAGAAGGTGAATGTCGGCCACGTGGCTTTTTATTCTTAGAACTATAATCATCTTGAAATCCGTCACCCCTTTCTTTATCTTCTTCTGCTGCTTCTCTTTCCAAGTCTGACCAATCTTTACCCGATTCTTCAGAGCTGCCAAGTTCATCTTCTGTAAAAGTAAATTAGGGTAAATAAAATTGGACAAGGTTTTTTTTATCCAAAGAAGCAATGGATTATTTTGAAAGGTTTTTTTTTTTGCAGAGTTCGAATACGAAAACAAAAACTGTAAATCAGCTCGAGTTTTTAAGAAAGACGAGGTCAAAAGTGCTAAAAAAAATTCAAAAACTTCATTTAAATAATTATTAAAGTACGTAGTTTTCCTGGAAAAACTCTTTAGTTGAAGAGACACATCAACGTCCAAGGGATAATCTATTTTTCATCGAATGCTCTATATCTCAAAAACCAGAGCTAAAAAAAAATACTGAAGCCATAATCGCTTTCATTAATAAAAAATTAGTCAAGTTCAGCTATTTTGAAAATAGACACAAATTAAAAGTATTTTTCTGTTGTCTAGCGTAGTCATCAACTCGCAGTAAAACTGTTTTGTTATTTTATGAAATTACCTTCACCACTTTCTGAGTCTTCGGAAGCTTCAGAATACTCCGATTCATCTTCAGATTCTTCTTCGCTCTCCAAATCAGTTGGCTAAAAAATAAAATCAACATTATTATCGTTTTGACTGTCTGTAGTTTCGTAATAAAACTGAATAAAACTCACTTCATAAGCATCATCTTCATCTTCTTCTTCATCGTCTACATCTTCCTTTTCATCATCACTCTCAGGATCCAAGAACGTCCAACCTCCGCTCTCAAAGAATTCCTCGGGATCTTCTGTAATAGTTTTCATAATTTTTGCCCAATTTAAGGACTGTACTCCTTCTGAATATCTAATGTCGCATGAGCTATAACGAAAAAAAATCTTAATATTTTAAGTAGTAATTTCAATATACTGAATTTTATTGGTTACATACGTACTTCAACCATTCTTTAACATGATCCAGCATATTCATAGGAATTGCATTAACCATGGCCACTTTTCTACCATAATCTTTAAAAACAAAAATCATGTCGAAGTTCTTCAAATGAAACTGAACTCTCTCAAAGTGTACAAGTTCTACGTCTTCGAGAGTAATAACAAATGGTGGCTGAAATTTATTTTAAAGTTTGCAAGTCAGAAAGCATTTGCGTTTATAAAAGTAAATCTAGATAATTTGAAAACCTTACCCATTCTGTGAGGTTGACAAGACAACCACTTGTGGGTTGAAGAAGAACAGTGCTTCTGAAAGGTGCACCAGGAAATCCCAGATCTCGGAATGGAGTGTCAAACTCAATTTCTTGTTTCGTCATACTTTCCACCTTGAAAAACGGATACAAATTTTTTTAACTTTTAATTTTAATTCGAAAACTTTTCCTAATTGTCTGTTAAAGAGAAATAATAAGTCACCTTTTCACAAAAACTTTTAAAGGCAGTCTTAAGTTTGTGCCTCAGTTCTCGTTCTGATTGTTCTGCAGCAAGATCGTCTCGATCATGCATATGTTGATGTTTTCCAAGATCGGTCGTAATTTCCCCCACTTCCGTATAAAACTGTACATCGACATGCTTCTTTTTACCGAACATTATAGCATGCTAAAAACAAATTAATTATAAGCTGCATTGTTCAATATTTAATATTATATTTACTTATATAACTCAGTGAAGGTTTATTTAATACTCATACCTTCAAATGGAAATGAAGCAAAATTATCATTTCACCGTCGCACGGTTGGAAAAAAGCGTTCTTAATGTTATTATAGAGTATATCAACTTTGTCTCCTCTAACAGATGTATATCGGAATCCATTTGTATGAGCTTCAAGCCCACCCGTCATTCTCTTAGTGACAATGTTTGGACGAATATACAGATCCTTAAGTTTAGGATTACCCTTGTTTTGAGAAAGTATAAGGGTATCTTGTTTGACAAGATCTTCCTTTTCTTTTTCTTCAGCTTCTCGATTCTTAAATTTCTTTTGAACTTCTTTAATTAACCTAAATGCTGTATTCAGATTGGATGAGGGAGCTGAAATTTCACCAGGTTCTTTGGTATTTGTGCTACGGTAGGTTCTAGAAAAAGCAAAAGTAAAATCAATGATTTATCGTCATTGTTTTAATTATCATCAAAAAGCTCTGGAAATATAATTAAATAGGCTTACACTTCTTTGACAAATGTAGCATCAGGTTGGGGATAACTTCCACCTTCATTACGACCCATGGTTGCACCAGGATGGAAGAAGTTTATCCTAAGGTACGTATAATCTCCCTCGACAGACTGCGAGATGTTTTTGATCGTTGATATGTGAAATGGTACAGGGTATGAATATATTGGCAAGATAACACTTTCATACTTTTTATCTAAAAGTTCATAACAAAATTTTAATATCGTAAACTAGTTTCATAAATAAAATACAACAGTTGGAATTTGCGTACTTACCAACATAAAGTTTTAGATCCGTAACTTCAGGTTCTCGTGGCATGTGGTTGGTTGACTTATAAGAAACCGTGGATTTACGTATTTTCTCCCCCTCCTTTGCGTCTGATTTTTGGGCTAATCGAGCCTTAGCAGCTTCGTTAAGTTGTTGTGCTAATTCTTTTTGGTGTTGCTTCCTTTTTTCTTCCGAGCTGTGCTCTGTTCGCAACTTGGATTCTATAACTGCTGTTCTCTTCCCTCTTCCTAAAATTTCCTTTTGCTTCTCATTTTCTCTTTCACTCTCCTCACCGTCTTCTTCTTCTTCCTCTCTAAAAGTTATACCTATGTTCTTTACTTTCTTCTTCGACGGTGTCAAAATCGTTGCTGGTTGTCCCTAAATAGAGTATTTTGATCACAACTCATTAGAGTGATTTAAAATTAGATTATATTAGGAATTATTATTTCTTAATTTTTACCTCGTTAACCACAACGGTATCTCCTATGAAGAGGGCATAGACCTTTCCTTCTTTATCCTTAGCATCCGGATTTGTTAAATTAGAAAGACCAACATTAACATTAAATACCATACCCTTCTTAGCAATGGCATTAGTTTTTGGCCCCAACAAAAGTGAACTTTCTCTAAATTCAATGCCCATGGCGAAGCCAAAGTTCTTGGTTAAGTGATCTAACATCGCTGGCTTTTGGTCTTTAACGAACTTGACACCAGTCTCATATACTTCACTCAATTTTTTTCCTGCTGTAAGTTTTAATAAAACTTCTTCTTCCAGTTGTAAAAGAAAGTTGTAATTTTCCTGAAATAATAAACACTCTTTTAATGTAAATACAGAGCAAAGCACAACAAATGATATATGACTAAAATTAGTTTTACCTCTATTGCTTTAGTCGGATTGACCAATATCGTTCTTACGATATTTGAACAATAAGACTTATACCGTGCTCCGAGGGAACATACAATCACTCCAAAGTGAAGAATGTTTTTGTCACTAACAACACTGAACTTTAGAGAATAGTTGCCGCCACTTTGTATAATCGCTGGATAGCACATGTCGACTTGGGTCACGTCAACACCAGTAACGTATTTTTTATTCGAAATCGCTGCGTCTACGCCTTCCGCGAGTTTAGAATGTTTAACTTTCTAAAAGAATATCATTTTAGAATAAAAATACTTGTTTGTGAATTAGTATTTCGAATAACGTACCTTATCCGAATCAATAATTTCCATGATTTGTTCTTTCAAGTATTTCATAAAAACATCCACTGATACAAGACAAGCCTTTTTGATAGTGAGAATTTCAATATCTTCTTTCGGACACATAACGTATGCAGCTGTAGCACTGACATCAACCTGAATTCAGGAAAAGCTTAGAACTAGGTAATATAAATAGATGATGAAAAGAAAATGAAGTTTACCGTATCTAAAGATTCAGATTTTAATACAGCACGCCAAGCATCCATAAAAGCTCCCGGGTAATTTTCTTTCGAAAATACACCCAGCGTTTTTCCTTTCTTGCTACCTTTGATAACTTGAATTAATTTTGCAAAGTTTGCTTTATCTTCATCAGCCTACAAAATTATTAACATCTATAGATGAAAGAGTTTGGCAAAAACAAAATACTAAAAAGACTACTTACTCGATCTCTAACAAGCAATTTTACGGGAGGAACTCCAGTATCTTCAGTTTTTTGATTTTCCACCTTTCTCAAAAATTCTATTTTCTTTTTGCTGGCCAAGAAGTGAATGGAATCTTCTGCCAGAATCATGATAGTGTCAGCTAATTCGTAGCTCAAGAGCCACGTCTAAAACAAATACGTTAATATAGTTGTTATTATTAGATACATGAAATGATACTGTAATTTATAATGACACAACTTTTGAAGACTATCTTGAGTTTTCAATTTAAGACACATTTACAGATGAACCATGATAGATCCAGAGTAAATAAAATGAGAAATGATTAGTAAAAGATAAAGATTACTTGAAGGGCAGTAGATTTGCTGTAGACGATGTCTTCGTCGGTGCCAACAGCGGAGACAAGACAGTCCATTTTACTGAAACTGTCATCAGGACAAGCATTTCCATCCTATTAGAAAATGTAAAGCAAGTATTAATTTTAGACAATAATCAAGGGAAATATCGATTCGTAAATAAATTTTTTTAATATTAACCTTCCACGCATCGTACAGACGCTTCATACGCCGGAAAAATGTTTCTTTATCGAGAGAAACGTTAGCCATAATTTGTTTTTAGGTTGTTCACCGCAACCACGCGGTAGCTTACAGAAATTGACGAAATCTAGAAGAACACGTTATTCGAACTAAAAAACAGCAAAATACTTAATTGCGAGTGAGTCTGATCTCGTTTGAGTAAAATTCACATTTTTTTTCTCTCTCTCGTTTACAAAATATATGAAAACGGTCAAACTACGTTTCTCAGGTCACACTCGTGTGGGTTCGCGTTCCGTAAACGTATTTTACAATTTACAACAGAGGAAAAGCGAAGGTCCAGAGATGGCGGGATTTCAAACTGTAGAGTTAAAACGTAGTCCACATGTTTTAAGCACTTAGGTTGGTGTAAAGTTTCATGAAATTTTTGTCAAATGGAATGTTTCATGAAACTTTTGAAACTTCTCAATATTTCATGAATTTCATTTATAGTTGGGATAAAATTTATAATCAGGTTTACAATTGATAAATTCATCTAAACATTATCTAAATAAAAATTAGTAACATAAATATTATGTACCAAGTATTTAAAACTTAGTAACACATTAACAATCAATATGTCTTCATATGATCATTTAATACATAAATTATGATCGTGAATTATTGAAAAAAAAAAACTTAATCTTACCTCTCCTTATGTTTTTATAATTTTTTTAAGAATCCAATGATTTTATTAAATTTATTATTTATATCACATGCCCTTAATACTCATTAGCTAAAAATATTTCAGGAAACGTAGTCAAATGTGTAATAATTCAGTCAGCTGTCTAAATATAATTAATTTTACAATCGCGTTTACTATTCATTGCAGTTCCATTAGTAATTCCAGTCATTGCAGTTATTTAATTTCCAAAAAAAATTTATTAATTTATTTATTAATTAATTTATACCTCTGTTGGGAAATGTTCATTTTCTCAGTCTACCACATCACAATGTCATAAGTTCATCTCATTATAGGCATTTTACTCAAAAAATATCTAATAAGAGATAAACATAGGAACGCCGAATGCTTCGCTGTGATTGGCCCAGTGCTCAATCGCGATTACAACTCAAGCATGGGTGCAGGTGTAGGCTATGGTAACATGCAAGAGAGAAAGAGATAGACAATTATTCCGTTTCTTTCCTACAAATATGTTGCTTACCACCCAACTACAGGCGCGATAGCAGCGCTGGCCGCAGTCGCTACTGACATGATTGCGATGATTACTAGGATCAGGGGTATGCATCAGCACCACGAAGGAATAATAAGGAGACCTATCTCCATGTAAGTGACTTGGCAGGAGCAACGGCACGGTAAGTGCCCGGCTTGTAAGTTGGAAGTAGTGGAAAGGAGTGCGCAATTGCGCAGTTGTCCTCTTCTTACTCATGAGAAAATGTGCGAGTGAGACGAATCTGTCAAATTGTCAAATTGATCTAAGCCAGAGTGGTTATGTTGATCGATTTTTTAATCATTTGCAAGCGGCAGATATTTGTTCAATTTGAATTTAGTTTAAAAAAAATATATATATTATCTCAGGACTTCTATAAAGCTAAAGGAGTGCATTATAAAAGTGGTAAGTATATATCGAATATCAGATTGTAAATATTGAAATTGAAATTATGGTATTTGTTATTACTTCGTAAATGGTGTGTTAAATAATGTTGAATAGTTTTTTCCTTTAAAGGTGAGGGAATTTAATCCGAGAAATTTTCAAGATTTTGAAGATCGCATGTAATATAATATAATGCATTTAATATAATAAATTTTTTTCTTAGCTATGTCGTGTCGCGTACCGGGTTGCATAACCTCTCTGGCTTAGATTAATTTGACAAGTTTGTCTCACTCGCACATTTTCCCGTGAGTAAGAAGAGGACAACTGGGCACTTGCGCACTCCTTTTCACTACTTCCAACTTACAAGCCGGGCACTTACCGTGCCGTTGCTCCTGCCAGATTCGGAAAAGTTTCCCATGGCAGTTTGGTCTCCTTATTATTCCTTCGTGATCAGCACGTATTTCACGATTCTAAATTGATCCCGTTAGTGTCTTAAGTTGAATTCCTAAGTTAGTTTGCCGAATCGTCACACGCAACGCTACTGTACCATTACTCCCTCAAAATTCACAGTAACATACGAAGAATTTGATATAAAGCATTTAAAAAATATATTATTATTATTATATTATTTGAATATTTTAAATTAAATTTTCCCCTTTTTATTCATATTAATCTCGTACAAAAAATTTTGAAACATTCAGCTAATATTAATATTTAAATATTAATATCTCTTTTATTCCTTTACGGCATTGAATAATAACTTTTTTTAATAAATCTTTTATTTGTTTATGACATTGAATAATATAATTTAAAAATTTTTTATATTAAATTCTTCATATGTTACTGTGAATTTTCAGGGGTGATGGTACACTTGGCGCCGCGTATGACGATTCGGCAAACTAACTTAGGAATTCAACTTAGGACACTAACGGGGAGCCATTTTCTTTTCTGATGCATACGGCTGCTAGTGATACAGCCTTTAGTGGGCACATCGAACACTCGCGCTGCGTTCGAAAAAATATTGCACTACAAATTTCCGACAGAAAGGAGTCTGTTTTTCATAGAAGTACTTTATTCTCCTTATGTCTATTCTCCATGCTGTGACCAATTGTGATCAACTGGTAACTTGACAAATAACAATTCTACCAATTCGTATTTGGTCTTGAACATTTTAACGTATTTTTGAAGACTGACAGTGAATTTTTTCCAATACAGGAATATGGTAACCTTTTTGATTATTAATGGCTACAAATTTTGAAATTCTCTCACAATATTTATAACGGTACCTATACGATACGTACATTATGTGTGATGCTCTTATTGATACTTTTTTTCAAATACATTTTACTTTATTATACATATATGAATGTTATGAAAGGTAATAATATTATATTTCAATTTTTTTCATTTCTCATTGTTTTAGTCTTCCAACAAGATATGTGATATAGAAGACGATGTTAAGGATGCTCTTAAAAAGTTTCGTTTTCGAAAAAGTCAAACAAATGCTGCTCTTATACGTAAGTGAATTTATCAAATATGCATAGTGCACATACAAAATAATGAAAAATTATTTGAAACAAGTGTATGATAATTTATATTGTTACAGTAAAAGTGGACAGAGAAAAACAAAAGATTTGTATCGATGAACTTGTCGAGGTAACTAACATTTTTTTTTAATAATGAATAAATGAGATGAATAATTATTATACATTGACAATTTTCAACAATTTTTTTTATATTTAGGATATCCAAATAGATGAAGTGCAAGATCTCATACCTGCTCACCAGCCCAGATATATTGTTTATAGTTACAAAATGGAGCACGCAGATGGTAGAGTTTCTTTTCCTATGTGTTTCATCTTTTACACTCCAAGAGATATTCAAATGGAACTGCAAGTTCTTTACGCAGGAATGAAGCTTGTATTGCAAAGGGAAGCTGAACTCACTAAAGTATTTGAAGTTCGCGAATTAGAGGAATTGACCGAGGAGTGGCTTAAAGAAAAGTTGAGTAGATAGAAGAAATCATTTTTGAAACTTCCTAACTTTTCAAATTGGTTTTTTTAAATGCATTTGTACAAATAGTCACTTTTTATTCTGATTGGGGTTATATTGGTCAAGTGATGAAGCAATTTCGTTAGGTGGATGCACGATGAGAATTGTTAAATGCTATTATTGACTATATAACTTGAATATATTTATATATAGGCCTGCAGGTTATTGTGGCGATAGTTGAATAGAATATACATTTATTTTTTCTCTAATTTTCCATTGCTTGATCATTAATATAATTTACAACTGTATGTGATCGAGTCGTACGAATTTTAAATTTTATCTCGAAGCGACTTACTCAACAAATTGTTTTGATTCAAATTTTTTTACTACTTTTTTATTTGCTTTTAACGCAAATATCAAATTTAAAAATCGTCTGTGATCTTATAAACACAGAGATAAAATAATGTTTTTTAAAGGAGTAAGATTTTTGTTAGCGTTTAAAATTAAATCACAAATGTTAAAAATAAGAATTTGAGATTTATCAAAGGTTTTTTCAATTTTCTATTAATTCACTAATTTTGCAACAGTGTTCAAGAATTTTATTACTTGTATGCATTTATGGAATTTTCTGAACATTCTAATCAATTTTCAGACGTTTATTCGTTTTTAAGGATATATTTCTACATGAATTTATTATTAAAGTGTTAAATATATACACATATACCTATTACTGATTTTGAAGCAACAAAAAAAGGTATTGTGATCAACGAATTGATCCTGATTTGTAACAGAAACGCATGCAGCTAGTCAATAATTAATGTAGGCAAAGACATTTATAATTGCTGTAATATTCAAGCACGTTGCTCATTCATTTTAATGTGGATACAATAAACGTTTTTATTTCTTTGCTAATTGTTACAGTTATTTTTTCATCCTAAAACAATTTTATTGAATTTTATACTAACAACATTCCGGTTTTTAATGACAAATTAATTAATCATTTTGAGGTAGTTTATACGTTGTGTGTAAACACCAGCATTTAAAAACTCGCGGGAATGGGCTTGTCTAAAAACAAATACAAGAGATTTATGACAAATTGAATCATAAGGGGTTACTCCTAGCTGTACCGCGAAAAAATTGGTCTTTTTGAAGAATTTTTTGCAAGAAAACCTCTAAACTTTTTTATAGAAAATGTATTTTTTATATAAAGTATTTATTATTTTGTAAAGACAAGGCCATAGCGTAGGGCTCCTCTTCTAAAACATGGTTTGCGGTGACAAATTTTTCGCAAGTCTGGATCATCTGAAATACGAAATTGATACGAATTTAGTTAAATTATAAGATTATTTAGTCTTTAATCGGTCGATTTTTACTGAGTACCCTAAATGTTATTTAGGACAGGTGCGTCCTGAGACTCCTGAGCTGTCTGAAACGTCGACCTGACGCGACTATTCTTCAAGCTTTTTATCTCAGTCAATTTTTGTCGGATCAACTTTAAACTTTTAGGACGTATTTTCAGAATTACATACTTTAAGAAAATGCAAAAAAAGAATCATCGTTTTTTTCAAAATGACAACTAGGGGTAACACCTTAATATTTCATAATATAAAGTATTTACTATTAGTCATGTGGCTTTGTTTTGGTTTGATGTTCCCCTAGTGATCGATATGTTTTTGACACGAGTAGTAGAAGTGAAAAAAAATATATATATACATATATGACATATATAATACTGATTGTTATTTTACTCACAATGCTTATAATTCATTGTTTATTTTCTGAAAAACAAACCATTTAAAATTCATTGAAAATCAATTTACAGAAAACCAAAAAATAAGAGTCATGACATAGTTTTAAAAGGGGGAAAATAATTTAATACACATGCATGCATTTTCGACCTTATATGATGAAGAATAATAATGGCGTACTCTGTAAACGTTTCAGTCGAAGCACCGATTGAAAATTTGATTCAAGAAATTACTTACGATGGTCAAGAAATTTATCAAGCGTAAGTTTTTCGTCATCTTGAATTAAATCTTAATTGTGTTGATAAATTTCCTATTTGTATTGTGAAATAATTTGAGTATTTGTAAAGTTAACCTCAAAGTGACAATCAGTTAAATATTTTCAGACCTTTGACGTTGTCAGAACACTTGGCTAAAATCGCTCAGAAAATCGACTTTAGTAAAACAAACGGAGAAGATGTTAAGAAGGAATCATCTGAAGGTGGAGATAAGGATGAAAATCCTAAAGATACATCCGTTCAATCCTCTTTATGGCCTTGGGATAACGTTAGAAATAGCTTAAGGTTTCTTTTTGCTTCAAATATTTTATGGAACAACGAGTTTATATATTTATTATATTTCTTACATAAGTAGCTTTCATATAATGAAAAATGTTTGATGCAGAAATGCTTTGACAGAAGTGTGTGTACTTGCCGACGTTCTTGCAATATCTCGAGAAAAGAGGTACATGGTCTTAGATCCTGTGCCACAAGAGGCCGTAGAAGTTAAACAAATGGTTCAAGTTTATGCTAGAAAAAAGGCACTTGCTGGTGCGGCACAAGTTCTCTTGCAGGGCGCTGAAAGATTAAAAAATTGCCAAAATGAATTGGCCAGAAACCGTACAACTCCCGATTTTCATATTGAATTACTCCGCCTTCGTCAGAACTGGCGTCTTAAAAAAGTTTCAAACTCCATAATTGGGGACTTGAGCTACCGCACTGGTAAGTTTTATAATCTTTGAAAGCTTTTCACTCTGTGTTATTTATTTAAAATTAAAACATTTCAATTTCGTCATAACAGCTGGTTCAAAATATACGCAAACTGGAATGTTTGAAGTTACGAAAGCGGAAGAAGAGGAAAAAACCAGTTCAAGTCCACCTGCTTCTCCAAATCCAAATGCATTAACTCCTGTACCAACAGCTAGTAAACCGTCAGCATTACGCGTTACGATTCCAAGTGAACTTCAAGGAGTTGCATATATTGAAGTTTTATGCCAAAAAGGTCTGTAGAACTTATGCTACTGTAAAAAATAACATTGAAAGAGAAGTTTTACGTGTTTTTTTCTTTTAGATCAAGAAGACTTGTGCAGTGCAAATATTAGTCTTTTGAACAGTAATACAAATAGTTCAAATACAGATATGCATTGGCAGCAAAAATTAGAGGCAGCACAGAACGTTTTATTTTGCAAAGAATTGTTTAGTCAATTGGCAAGGGAAGCAGTACATCTACGAGCTCCTATTCCTCATATGGTAGTTGGAAATCAAATTATGGCAACGGTAATACTTGATATTTTTCAATTTTTATTCTCTTAAAAAAACAATTTTTATCCAAAATATTAATTACGTTTCTTTTTAATTAACATAATTAAAATTCTCTTCAGGTTTTACCAGGAATTCAACTTATTATTGGACTGTGCCACAGTACCGGCAATGATAAAAAGACGGCTGCGCCACCGCCTCATAAAACCGATCATGATCATGTGCTGGAGCATTCTTTACATCAATTATTGCGGGAAGTTCACCATAAAAATACTCATCATCCATTCCCTCACCCGTCGTCTGGCCCTCTTGGTCTAAGCAAACGTAGATGTCTGGCAGGTCCAACTGCTGCTGATCGATACGAACTGATCGAGATGACCAAGAGTCAAACATTATTGGAACAAATCATTCAGCAAGCCCAGCATTTCTTCATGCGTTTACGTACAGAATATGTCTTAGACACAATTGCAAAGGAAGTGAAAGATCCTCTTATTGTTTCTCACTGGAATGCTTTAAATTCTCCAACTCAGTCTTGTGTCAAGATCAATATCTTGACTCACGGTTACGACTCTATGTATCGTACATCTTTGGTTGTACATGTAGGAGAAAAATCTCTTAAGTGTGTTTGTCGAGACGGTAGAGTGATGCATATGAGTTACGAGCCTCAAGAATTGCGAGACTTAATTTTTTGTCAAATTTATCAGCACCAAATCATTGCGGTTCAATCTTTAGCAAAATGTATGGGCTGGCAATTTCTATCAAATAGTTCACATCTTGGACTTGGGGCAGTGGAACCTCTGGGTAATGCTAGCAGTTGTATATTAGCTTCTCCAATTGGTGACAGAATGATAGCAGTGAGATGTGAACCACAAACAGGTGTTCAGGTTGCTATAGCACACTCACCACGAAAGGATTTTTTCCCTGGACAATTAGTACGAGAGAGAAAGTGGGAAAATCTTGGAGGTTCTTTCAAAGAAGTCAGATGGGACAAAATGGAAGGGAAAAATTTTCTGAACAAAATGGAGCTGCTTATGGCTTCCCTCACAAGCTCTTAAATTTTGTCAACAACCATTGCTCTTCCAACAGGGTGATATATACTTAGGATTAGTGAAATTTCATTTTTCTAAATATATAAAATAATTCTGTAGGTAGGCAATTCAAGTGTTATGTGTCGGTAATGAATACACATAAAGTATTACTTAATGGTGAATTTAATTGTTAAATAATAATTATATAGAATCTTCTCTTGTATCACAACATACAATAACTGCAAGGTCTTGGTTTTAGTAATTTTTTCAATTATTTTCTAATACTTGTTTATTTATTATATCCGAAAGGAAGGCATAAATCTTCAAGAGTCAATTAAATAAAAAATATATAGCAAAAAAATTAAAAGAAACACGTTCTTCATACAAGTGATGATTCTATGTAATTACCAATACTGATAATAAAAAGACAAAAAAGTAGTTGTGGTAGTTAATAATATAAAATATAAAACGCAATAAATTATTTTAAAAGTTTTAATTCCTTTTAGAGACAATCATAATGTATTATATTTTGGCTGTACACTTTTTTATTGCAATCGATGATTTTTATTCTTAAAATATTTTTTACACTACATGAATAGGAGAATCAATAAATTATTGGCCTATAAATTGAAACATTATATAAATATTTTTATATTATTCCCCATTCCAAGTCGGCATTTCTTTTTAATAAGTATTAACTAAACATTCAGTCATCAAATACTCAAAATTATTACAGTTAATTTGTGATTTGGAGTTAAGAGTTTAACTATTAGAAGAAATAAATAATTGTTTTCTTATCGAAAATACAGTGTAGTATCAATAATCATAAATTTATTATAATGACTACATGAAACTAACTTGATTAATCTAATTGTGAATATGTAGTAGATATGACAAGATCACACTTTTTCGCGCTAAAATATCTCTGCTTTTCACGACATTTTATCCTCTTTATTAGTCTTTCATTTAACAGATAAAGAGTTCCTAAATCTTCGACATTGAAATTACTATATAAATAAGTATCTCGTTCTCGTAAGTTTGACTTCTAAATCTGAACCTGCTACCTTGAAAATTAAATAACAAATTCCTTACATTTTCAGCATTTATATTAACATTAAAATCCGCATTCAGGATTAAAATTTATGAAAAAGTAAGAAATGTGTATAAAAAAATATATACTTAACTTACAGAAGTGGTACTTGCTATTCTTATAATAAAATATCTCAAATTGTAGTGGTTCGGATTAAAATATTGATTTGATTTTTTTTCATACTGCTTTTCATTTCTTTATGAAACAATGGATTAAATTTTGTGCTTTACCACCGGCCACCGTAAAGGCAAGCATAGCCGTAATCAGAAGAACTATATATGCTGTTGTAAGGCTGATCGCATGATAACCAATTCCATTGAGCAAAGTCATCGCCGAAACAAACAAATGAGAACCAACTACCCACGAAACTTGTCCCCACTTTTTGTTATCAAGAGCAGAGAAAAACACTATACCCCAAAAAGTGTGTAGTAATATAAAAGATAATGTTGTAGCAGCGGAAATTATGAAAAAAAATTCATTGCCATGTCGAAGACCCATTGTTCCTGGTCCTACAGCATCTGCTAAAACGTTGACCAAGGCAAACGCACCACTCATGAGACCAAAACCCAGGCCACAAACGTATGCGAAAACGTGTCTGCTATCAGCTACATGTACCGTTGTAACTTTCTCTAAACCCCTTTCAGCTTTACGGAGCACTGAGTACAGGAGGAACCTAGAAAAAATATTGAAGGCCTTAGAGAAGTGATACAAATAGATATTTTCAAGAAAAACGTAATACTGGTGTTGGCCTAAAGAATTAAGTGCAGTATTTTCATTTCTTCGTGAAAATATACAGTAAAGGAACCAAATGTGAATCGGTATTTCAAATTTGAAACAGTGTTTTTTATATTTTTATCGCTAATGGACTATCATATATTACACTAAACCCTAGCGGACCTGGTCCAGTGATCGGTCAGCTAATTTGTTCACCATTCACTGACCATTCGCTGACCTCGTAATAATATGAATAAGAGAATAAAAAACTTTTAAATTGTTTCAATTATGATTTTGCGGTACATTTTGAGTTTGAAGGTATGGATTAAATTGAATTAAAAGTAGTTTGAATATGGTCGATTTTTCAACTCTTTTAATCCAAAGCAATACCGTTTTGAACGTAAACACTTCAATTCATTTTAGCGTTCTACGTTTGTGCTCGTTTCAATCCCGTTGAATCCTGCGACGAAGAATGAACACGTTTTAATTCTGACAAAGGTGAAAGATTTGAAGTCAAGTTGATTCTGTTTAATCTCGTAAAGAAACTTATAATATTAAAGACATTTTAGTTCGTTTTTATGAGTCAAAATGTGAAAGAAATAAATTTCAATTGAAGTAAATTTAATTCGTTTTGACCATTGTAATGACAGGAGTTTGAATTCTAATTAATTATTTTGCAAATTTTTTCTAAATAATTTAGATAAATTCCCTTAAAAAATGCAATAGAGAAATAATAAATATGAAAATAATATATCTTAAATAAATTTGTCAAATAATACAATGAACGTTATGTTTACTAAATATGAAAAAAATGAAAGTGAGAAACTCTTGTAAAAATTAAATGCACATTGATTTAATCAATTCAAAATTATACATAATTGAGAATAAATTCAATTCACAAATTAAAATGACGTGTAAACTTGAGATACATACATAAACTTTTTTCTTTCTTTTATGAGGCTAATTCTGTTCAATTCCGTTTCACTGAAGCGGTACTTTTGACTACCTTTTAATCCCAATTCGGTAGGTGGATTCATTTTAATCCATTTCTTTTACTTCTTTAATACTCTTCTGGATTTAAACGTAATTTTAAAAAACGGTATTGAATTGAATAGAAACATTTCTATCTAATTTAATCCATACCTTCTTACCGGGCTTTGATACCTTCAAACTCAAAATGTAGCGCAGAATCATAATTGAAACAATTTAAATGTTTTTTATGCTCTTCTCATTCATATTATTACGAGGTCAGTAATGGTCAGTGAATGGTGAACAAATTAGCTGACCGATCACTGGATCGGGACCGCCGTTTAGTGTAATTTATAGGAAAAAAAAACCACTAATCTACATTTGGTTCCTTAACCTTATTTCGGAATTTTTAGCATGGATGCGTTAAAATCATTGTATTGTTTTCATATTTTTATCTTTTAATCTTTGACGTGCTAAATCACGCGCGTGAGAGAAATGAACCTTTTTAATAGAACTTTCTCAATTACCTGAATACTTCTTGAAAGATGACTGAGTACACAAGTCCAACAGATAGGTAAGTCCTTAAAGGAACAATTGAATACCACACTATTGAAGATACTAGCAATGAGGATAACCAGAAAAATGCACTAGCTATTAGTATTATAATTCTGATAGGTTCTACAGCAATAGTCATTGCAAACATTGATAGAGGAGGTCCAAAAGCCAGAAAAGCACATCCAAAAAAGTCCATAAGAGTCATCTTGTATTTTTCCTGTAGAAAACCACAATTTTATTTATTCCACCAGCGTTATCAAGCTCAATTCGAAAACTTTGCACACTTAGTAGGTTTTTGATTTTTACACATCCTGATTTACATATACAGTAATAATATTACAAAATACTGTCAAAAAACAGCTGTCATTTGTATGGATGTTGGGGATGTTGGGGATGAAGTCATGAAAAGGTGAAGAAATGTGAAGACTGGTGAAGAATGAATGAGAGTGAAAATTTGAGAATATGAACAGGGATGGGTATGTAAGGGCCTGAGTATAATGAAGACCTAAACCACGAAGTAGTATAAGGAGGCCGAACTTATGTACAAACTTGATCCGAAATCGGTTGCAGTGACTGTATGATAATGGTGCATTTATACCTCTGCTGTCTGACCGGTTCGGACAGAAAATACATAGGCGTAAATGAGACAGACAGTGTAAAATTGGACAAAAAAAAGCGTCTGTCTTTTTTTGCTCTTATGTATTTTCTGTCCGCACCGGTCAGGCAGACAGAGGTATAAATGCACCATAAGTGACAAGCTCGAAGAAATGCAACCAATTTTAAATCTGAATCGCATGCGCATATCTTTAAATCTATCTTTTTCTCTTGGCAGAGAATCTTAAAGTGAGAAAAGTCTGACGTCACATGTCAACGAATATACGTACGTAAATAGTGTTTTGCAAAATCTCCAATTGAAGTTTGAATAAATTGTAAACATCGAAGCCAGAAGTAAGTATACTGTTAAATTGAGCAAGTAATTTTTAAATGTACCTTGGTGTGAATCACGAAGTAGTGCAAATAAAAATAAAAGTTGAGGTTATAACTGATTCCAAGAAAAGATTAGGATGAAATATTCAATTGTTTGTATGCTGCATATACCATCTTTTTTTGAAGCGAAGCGCTCAGGACGAAAATTACAAGAAAAAAAACAATGAATAAATGAGAAATTGCACGCCGGTATTTAACCTCACTAACTGATTTATTTGTTCAAATATGACGTCAGACTTTTCTCACTTTAAGATACTCTGCCAAGAGAAAAAGATAGAGTTAAAGATGTGCACATGCGATTCAGACTTTAAATTGATTGCATTAATTCGAGCTTGTCACTTACTGTACAGTCACTGCGACAAACTCGAATGTATGGAGTTCGGCCTCCTTATACTACTTCGTGACCTAAACTTGCCTAAACTCTAGACTTAACCTCGAAAGATCGTCTGTCCTTTTTTGTCAAGCTTTAATAAAGAACGTCGGTTCCTAAAATCCCATTCTGTAAAGACCTTCACGCATTGGCAAAACGCTTCATAGCGTCAGTAAAAGAGAGAAAAGTCTCATTATTACGTTCGCAATGGGGTAGGTATACATTGTACCATAGTTTTAGTTGCCCATAAAATCACCAGACGTCACTATATTTGAAAAGCAGTGTTAGACGGTAGAGTTCTAAATTTCTCGGACATTTAATATCCGGTCACGTTCTCGTGATTGTGACCGTCATTTTAAGACAACTTGAGAATTTACAGAGAATTTAAGGTCATGGATCAATCGGACCACGTGACTAAATTATAGATTTATTCGTTCATGTAAGATAACTTTTGTAATTTTAAAAGTATCTTTCTGACCATTTGTAAAACGTAACAGAAGACAATGATACACGTCTGTTAACTTCTTTTTAGTAAAAATTGTGAAAAAAATTCGAAAACTTATCGACAATTATAGTTAACTGTAAAATCTTTTGCAAAACTTTCACTCAAATTAAGTTGACAGACATTCTCTATCGTGTTCTCTAGTATTTTCCAAATAATATTGTAAATTTATTTCCAAACACTATGAATTGTAATAGTGAAGGTTTCGTAAAAATAAACTACGAAAAATGTCAAGTTTTATCGGAATTCAATATCAAAAAAATTTTTTTTATAGCCATTATATTAAATTCAAACATAAAGAAGAAGTAATTCAAGTTTTCTTCGCACAAATTACGCTTTGATTTAAATAATTGTTTGACAGTTTCGGGACAGTTTATGCACTTTTTTAAGTGCTCTATTTGTCGAGTGGCATGCTTTCTGTACATCTGATCACAGTATTTGCACTTGAAAGAAGCTTTATTTTGTTTATCAATAATTTAAAAAAAAAAATTCCAAACTATATTCTTTTTTTTTCCATTATTATTGCGCACGTTACACGAACTTCCAGAACAAAGCATTTATCAAAAACAATTGAAAGCTTGAACCGTTACGGAAAAATATTTTTAAATTCTCATAAATTCTCGAAGAGCACATTCATCAGAGAAATTCTCAGTCATATTCCCGTGCTCCCAGACATATTCTCGGTCGCATAAACTCTTTAGAACTGTAGTTAGACGAAGATTATGAAAGGAATGTGTTTGCAAAAACTGCGAGGATTGCAAGATGCAGGATTCCTGTACATTTCCCTGAAGCGCTCTCTACCGCCTATATTTGATATATACTTGCAATTTTTGCCAACGCATTCCTTTCATAATCTTCGTCAAACACTGCTTTTCAAATATAGTGACCTCTAGTGATTTTATGGGCAATTGAAACTTTGGGCAACTAAAACTATGGACGGCACCTTTAGGACGCAGTCCCATGACTAGAGAATAAGATAATTGGGGAATAGGGGAACAGGATTCAATTAATGAGATAGTCGCTTGAACCGGCACTGGGAAAAAAAACATGGTGAAATCAAGGGGAAGGAGTACCATCACGTTGGCCCAAAAATGATCAACTGTGGCAATACACGGCGTTTCAGCGTTAACATCCCCGGTGAATTGACGGGACCAGGCCGTGCAAACCTAATGGAAAGGTGGTGGACCGTTAGCAACTAGCGCCGCGTACAGCACTGCACATGAACTACCATTATGTGTGCACGTGTTAGTGCATATACATGCATACGTAGGTTCTTTAAATGTGTTACAGAGAATATATTCAAATAAAATTAAAAGGAAATTGAAGATTTAACGCAAAATTGTGAAAATTGAATTCAAGAGTGAGAAGTTAATATCAACTCACTCTTGAATTACATTTTCACAATTTTTCCTTAAATCATGGTTTTAGCGTAATAAATAAAAATCAAAAATATCTGTAATTTGCATTTTTATTTTCAGAAAATATAGTTGCTCAGCACATTTTGCGTAGATTTTTGTACTACAAGAGAATCGAACACTTTGTGGGGTCGAGATAGCTCTCTTCGGTGTTGTGTGAAAGTCTTCTGCAAGTACATCCTTGCTGGTCCCTGCTTCTGGGATATCTTCTGATTCTTTTTTCTGGAATATAGATTAAAAGCATTTAATTTCTATGAATATTTGAAATTTATGTCGAAGGTATTTTATAAAATAAATAAAAATAAATTTTATAAAATAAAACTCCAGTCACATGTTTCGCGAAATTGTGGTGGGAATTTCTGACATTGTGGAATTTGTATTGGCAATTCTGAGCAATTTTTTCATAAATAATCCTTTGTAATTTTATACCATATATGTACTTGTATCTATATCTTCAGTAACATTTAGACAGAAGTACACTGCCGGTCGAAATTATTTGTTTACTTGTTGTTTCAGCTATTCCTAAAGTGTCTTAATTTTTATAATAACAAGTTGAAATTTTTTTCCCTATCATAAAATAAAAGTTAGTAAAATTTTGCAAATAACAAATAAAACAAAATAATAAAATAAACAAAATAACAAAATGTTAATTTTATAAAAAAATATTTCAAAAAACGTGAAACTTCAATGATTCTGAAAAATATTAACAACTCTGAAATTAATTAAGATTTTTAAAAGGTTTTGGTCTCATTTAAATGGTAGGTTTTCATAGTATTTTGCTAACTAATCAAGATATCTTCAGATTTTTTTTCCTGGATTCTACCCGGCGTCAAAAATGGTACAAAAAGGTCATAAAATTTTTAAAATGTGTAGCTACTTAAAAGAAATTTTTAAAAACCAATGTGTATCATATTTTAATAAAATTTATAGATTACTGTCTTCATTTGAAATTTTTCGACATGTATGTACCATGTTTGACTTGAGGGTAGAATCCAAAAGAAAAATTCTAAAAATATCTTGATAAGTTAACAAAATACTATGAAGAGTAACCTTCAAAATGAGACCAAAAACGTTTAAAAGTCTTAATTAATTTCAGTGTTATTAATATTTATTCAAAAAGATCGAAATTTGACGTTTTTTGCAATATATACATATATATATATATATATAAACATTTTCAAAGTTTACTTCGAAATAGGGCCCGTATGGGTAATATTTTATTTATTGCACTTAAAATTTTAGAAATAAAGATAACTAATGACGACTCTGATCAGAGTCGAAAAGTTTGAAATTATATACATCATATGAAATTAAAAATATTGCTACTTACGTGTGCAAACTGCACGCTACTTTCTTCTAAGTCTCGTGTGCCTTCTGCAGGTTTTTCTGCTTTGGGAATCAAAATTTCGAAGTCTAATGGGGAAGAAACACTCGCCGGTTTAATGTTCACATCACCTCCACTCGACACATCACTACACGACGGTAAATTTAGCGTTGGAAAAGCACCGTACTTTAAAAGAAAAGCACCATTCCTCTTCTGGTAGAAATATTGTTCATCGAAATGTCGATGACAAATAAAAAATTGTCTTCCTAGTACTTCGAGGTATCCTAACCTCCACAAGCAGGGATTTGAGCATGCTTCTGTCCATCGTTATCTGGCATTTTCGTCCTTCGCAAACCGGTGAATTGGTAAATTGTTCTTCCGACCCCTTTTGGAGGTACACCCACTCACAGCACACTGAATCTCGTACTTCGAATTCATTTTAAATGATTTGAAATGATTATAAACCGCGATCGCGTACGAATTGTTGATACTTGTATACAACAATGGCGGAACTCATACGAACCCGTCCCCCTTGCCGACCTGCCCTGGACGGGACTGACGTAGCTGGATTAACGTGAATTTCCAATGCTACATTGGCGCTGGCAGCACGTTAATCTAACGTTGTAAACGCACCGATGTTCCTCCCCGTCAATGCAGCGGGATTTTCCGTATAACCTGACGGTTTTTTTTTCCCAGCGTGGGCGATAATCTTATTAGATAAGTCCTGCTCCCCTATTCATTTATAGTCCTATTTTCCTCGACATGGGACTGCACCCTTAAGGTGTTTTTATACCTCTCCGGGTGCGGGCTAGCAAATTCATCTACAGAAGTTGATTGGTCCATTATGTTGAATCCTGTTTTTTGAGCAACGGAATGTGCTAATAAAGTACTCTAAATGAATTTCTCGGCCCGCAGTCAGAGAGATATAAAACCACCATTAGGGTGCCGTTCAATTTCAATGTGATCGTTGCGTCTGGTCCTAACAAGTGTGAAAGAGACAGAAATATACTTTCATGTGACGAATCTCATGGCCGTCTTCACGAAACTTCGAGAACTAAGATTTTAAGTTTTTATTGCGCGGTCCGATTTGAAATCCTATAAAGATAGGAATGTGGATTTTTATTAGTTTTGAATAAGTTTAAAACGTGAATTTAATAAACTGTCATTAATTTTTATAAACTGGTGATCTTTTTAACAAAGGTGTTTGGAGAAAATTTCCGCGTACAGGAAAACGAC
This sequence comes from Diplolepis rosae, assembly GCA_030998225.1. Taxonomy (NCBI): domain Eukaryota; kingdom Metazoa; phylum Arthropoda; class Insecta; order Hymenoptera; family Diplolepididae; genus Diplolepis; species Diplolepis rosae. The sequence goes on from JAPYXD010000698.1 coordinate 3,733,620, forward strand.
CGAGTAAGAAGACAAGTGGGAATTTGCACATTTTTTTTTGTGATGAAAAAATGAAATTTGGGGGTCACTTTTGCATACAAAATTTTTTTCTGAATTTTTTAGTTAATAATAATTTATTAATGAGCGTTTGAAAAGTGTAAATTTGAAATTTTCCGAAAACGTTCCGGAAACAGCCGAATGCTTCCGATGATACGGTGACGTCACATCGTTGTATACGATCGCACTGTGTCACATCTTTGTATAGAAGACCAATTGAAAATTGTATAAAATGTCGAAAAAACGGCTTATAAATGGTGTTTTGTCGATGAGTGTCATAATTCGACAATCAACACACCCGATAAAACTTTTTTTCCGGTTCCGGTAAATCCGATTATGCGAAATAAATGGTTTGAAAGTGCACAACGGCGAGATATGCCAGGAAATAGTAACATGTTTTGCTGTCAAGATCATTTTGACGTAAGTATACTTTCTTCTTTTGTTCATAATATTATGTTATCTGTAAATAAACTGTAATTGAAAAGAGATATAGATTTATTTATATTTATAATTATAGCAGTAAAAAAAATCTAACCTCAATTTGTCGATGTGTAAATAATAATATGATTTAATAAGTTATTACTTTACGTCTAAGGAGCAGGTTTTATAGAGAAAATCATGATCATAAATTTATGTGATACAAATTAAGAATGTTAAACATAGAACTTGCTGTTATTACTGTTTTCAAATTTTTCAATAAAGAGTTTTCACGTTGTAGCTTCGAAAAAATTTTACAATAATAATGCGGTTAAATTAACTTATAAATTATGAAATAATAATTACGTGAGTGAATTATTTCAGTTAAAAGAGGATATGGAAAATTACGTAAAGTACTCTTTAACTGGGAAACCAATACAGATTAAAAAAGGTGTTTTTCCGCATTTTTTCGATTGCCAAAAACATCGTAGTAATAAGGAAACTCCAACTCCTCGACCTGCTTTTGTTAAACTCAACCGGAAAAGAGCAATTTTGAAAATTTTATATATTTTATAAATTTTTTGTAAACTTAACGACTATCACTCTCTCAATGAAACTTTATTGGATATTACACTATTTAAATATTAAAAATTCAAGCAGTTAACAAATAATTCATGTCATTAGAACTAATTAAATTAAGAAACAAATGAACTAATATTTATAATGACGAATAATTAATTATTTATAAATCATTCAAACGAATTAATTTATATTTATATCATAAATTTTACCAATAATATTCTCATCTTCTTTAATAACGTAATAATAATTCAACTATGTACTATATACATTAACTTATACATGAGTGATTTTTCATTATCATCAATTAGTAGTTTTTTCTTTTATTTGAATTGACAGAGTAGAATAATTATAATTTGTAACTTTTACTTACAAAGTGGCTTTGACACCACGGATTTCTGGTGCGGCATATTTAGGGTTAGATGTAAAATATTCCAACACCATAAACATAGAAATTTTTGGAAGACTTCCCGAGTCTGCTTTTACGAAGCCACTATCCATCTTAGGAGGCATTTTAAACTAAATAAACCAGTTTATTTATTGTTGAGAGCTTCACGTGCACTTGATTTGCATGTTGCCGATACGAAAATACAACGGTTTGACGTCAGAGACGCTTGACCGCCAAAGCGGTCCGTTTCAAACGCTCATTATCATTGAATCCTTCGCAAATCCACAATTAATGAGTAAAAAGAAAACGCTATTGTAATTATTTTTTAATTAATATAAACTTTAGATTGCATTTATAAAATTGCATAATTTTTTTGCTTGCAAATTCCCAAGTCAAACAACAAGTAAAGTATTTTGGTACAGAGAGTGATCTTCCGAGGCTTAAAACATAAATTCCCCACTTTGAGATTTTGGGTCTTTAAGGCGTTAACTTTAATATCATTGGCTCTGAAATTCTTTGTTAGGAATTTTCATGTCTTTAATTGGTCCGGATTTACTTTAAAGTACTAAAAGGCAGGTCTATTAGTGACCAATCATGGGCGTTAGGCCCACGTGCGCTTTTAAGCTTGTCAAGTGCATACACATAAGTGTCAAAATACATATAATGTGTTTTCACCTCGGGGGGTCAGTCTCTGGTCACGTAATATTATGCCCTTATTAGTTAGGGGATGTAGAATTTTCACATAAATTAAATTTTTAACGATCGTTCTGGGGACTTGAGATTTGTGTTTATTTTATAAATGGAACGTTTTGTTTTAGGTTTTCTTGAGGCGACGAGTGATATAGGTTTTAGACATCTAGACATGCTCATAAAATAAGCATAAATACTAATTTTGATTTCCTTTTGCGTTATATTTCCAGTCTCCAAATCGATTTTCACACGTTCTTTACATTAAACTTATGAATTATTTTAGAGGCATTCCTCGAGGTTTCCTTACAACCTGTCATCCTGAAAATAAATTCTTAATTTAATTATTCTAGGGAACAAGGCTGGTCTATTTATTATTTCTCTTACATGTCAACTTGATCTGGTAAATTTCAGCAAGTGAATTAACATTAAATTTTGTTTGAACAATTTGGGAAATATGAGATCCTAGCACGTGTTTATACGTATCGAGTCATATAGACCAACCCTTGTTATTTTTCCAATAAAACTAGAAGATTTATATTTATTCTTAATACTAAAAGTCTCTTTCATCATAAACCTTAAGATTTATTCTGCCCTTTTTAATTATTTTAAAAATGAAAACGATATTAAATTTTCCCACAGTACTTCTTTGTTACGTATAATTATGTATGTATAGAGGAAGGAATTTTGAATCTAATTTATGAACGCACCATCTAGTTGATTCGCAATCCGCAAATCAGATGAGCGCGCAGGTGCGATCATCACAAGCAGTGGTTAGCAGAGACAGTCGCAGTCCACGTCAATCACAGTCCGTCAGGACCAGTCAGGATTGGTCAGGACCGTCAGTGGCAGTGGCACTTTGTGAAGAAGGGACCACGAGCTGTCTATTTAAAGTTATGAATGTTTTTATTGAAAAATATAAACAGATTTGACGTTCGGAAGTCGCGATTAATTTATAATTAATTTTATGTATATGTAAAATAAACAATTTCTTTTTTTTCAAAATGTTAACCGCGGCTGCAAATACTATGTCGAATAATGGAGGGTCTTACAGCAATGATAGACCCTCGTGTGCCGGAGAAACAGAAATTGGTACTGATCCTGCCTCCGGTGGATTTTTTCACTCTGATTACAAAAAGTAAGATTACAAAGAAATTCAAGATTCAAAATAATGTAAAACAGAGTTGGTTGAGCTTAGATACAAGATAAATTCAATATACATTTGATTACGTGATGTTTACAGTTGCAATGATAGTTTCGTAAGATTATTCAAAAGGTATTAACTAAAAGGGATTTTTGGAACAATATAGATTTTCACTCCTTTTTTTCTGTCTACCTGGTACAGATAATCTATTTTAGTAAACATTACTTTTTAAGCAACCTTACAGAATTGCAATTAGAATTATAGAGGTCATGTTATCCACTACATACATGGCCTAATGCTTCTGTTTTACTAATTACAAATTTCGCGTTGGACAGATGCTTAATATTTAATCAATTTTAAAGATTCATTTTTTATTTAATAGGCACGATGATTTAAAACAAATGCTAGACAGCAATAAAGATGGGTTGAAACTAGAAGCAATGAAGCGTATAATTGGGGTAAATTATATCGCATATTTCAAATTTAATATTTCTTATTTTTTAATTAAAATATAGCTCATCAATAAAATAAATTAATAAAAAACTATTTTTTAGATGGTAGCAAAAGGTAGGGATGCATCCGATCTTTTTCCAGCAGTAGTAAAGAACGTCGTGTCCAAAAATATTGAAGTGAAAAAATTAGTCTACGTATATTTAGTTCGTTATGCAGAGGATCAACAAGACCTTGCTCTTTTATCAATATCTACATTTCAACGAGCACTAAAAGATCCGAATCAACTTATAAGAGCTAGTGCGTTGAGAGTTCTTTCTAGCATACGAGTAGCCATGATTGTTCCAATTGTTATGCTTGCCATTAAAGATTCTGCCAGCGATATGTCGCCTTACGTTCGAAAGACTGCAGCTCATGCGATTCCAAAATTGTATTCTTTAGATCCTGAGCAGAAAGATGAACTCATCAGTGTTTTAGAAAAATTACTGTCAGACAAAACAACTCTCGTCGTTGGATCAGCAGTTATGGCTTTTGAAGAAGTTTGTCCAGAGCGAATAGATTTAATACACAAAAATTATAGAAAATTATGCAATTTACTAGTAGACGTTGACGAATGGGGACAAGTAGTTATTGTAAATATGTTGACGAGATATGCCAGGACTCAATTTGTTAACCCAAATCAGAATGTACGTTAAAAGTTTATATTTTTATATGAAATTATAAATTTTCCTGTCCTAATTGTTAAGAATATATGGTTTTTAATTTTCAGGATTTTGACGATGACGAAAATCGTTCTTTTTATGATTCTGATACTGATTCGTCCAGCGTGAAGAAACCTAAGTTTACTTTAGACCCAGATCATCGTTTGCTCTTAAGAAACACAAAGCCTCTTTTACAAAGTCGAAATGCGTCTGTTGTTATGTCTGTTGCTCAGCTATATCACCATGCAGCACCTTTGAGTGAAGTTATGGTAGCTGCGAAAGCATTAATAAGGTTATTAAGAAGTCATCGCGAAGTGCAAAGTATAGTTCTTCATTGCATTGCTAGCATATCAATTACTCGAAAGGTAATATTAATTTAAACAAATTAAAATGGAGTAAGTAAAAATGTATTTGAAAGTTTATTTATAATTTTTATATATTTGACTAAAACTTTATTTGATATTTTTCCAGGGAATGTTTGAGCCTTTTCTGAAATCATTTTTTGTGCGAACTTCAGATCCAACCCACATTAAACTACTGAAATTGGACATCTTAACGAATTTAGCAACCGAGACAAGTATCGGTGTCATATTGAGAGAATTTCAAACATACATTTCCAGTAATGATAAGGAATTTGTTGGAGCCAGCATTCAAGCTATTGGTAGATGTGCGAGTAACATAAAAGAAGTAACTGATACTTGTCTTAATGGATTGGTTTCACTGCTGAGTAACAGAGATGGTGAGTTTATAATTGTTTCAGGGATCAATTTACACCTTATTTTAAATGACAATGAAGATCCCTTAAAGTACCTTAAATTACTCATTAATTATTTTCAGAGGCTGTTGTGGCAGAAAGTGTTGTTGTCATAAAAAAACTTTTACAGACTCAGCCGAATGAACACAAAGAAATCATCGCTCATATGGCAAAATTGATGGATTTTATAACAGTTCCTCAAGCTAGAGCATCTATTTTATGGTTATTAGGAGAATATTCTGATCGGGTACCAAAGATTGCTCCAGACGTACTCAGGAAAATGGCAAAAACCTTCATAAATGAGCAAGATATAGTAAAACTTCAAACGCTAAATCTTGCCGTCAAGCTTTATTTGAATAATCCGAGTCAAACTAAATTATTTTGTCAATACGTTTTTCAACTGGCGAAATATGATCAGAATTATGATATTAGAGATCGAGCACGTTTCCTTAGGTTTTTTATTTTTGAAGAGGAAGGAAAGCCCGAAAGGAAATTGCAAAATTTTGCAAAAAGAATATTCCTTGCTCCGAAACCTGCGCCAACTCTGACTTCCAGATTTAAAGAATCACAATTCCAGCTTGGAACTTTGTCTCATTATTTGGATATGCCTTGTGCAGGATATCGTCCTTTACCAGCGTTTCCAGACATCCCACCTGATCCAACCGTTCGAGACGTCGCAGAACCGGTCAGAGCGTGCGAAATTGAAACACGACATCATGGAAAGAAAGAGAAGAAAGATAAAAAGATAAAAGACAACTTTTATGGCGAAGATGAAAGTACTCCAGAAGAAGGCATGTAGAAAGTTAAAATATTATTACTCAATTGATTGTTATCTTTATTTTGTTGATATTTTTATTTTATTTTAGAATCTGATGACGAGGATCAAAGCTCCAATTCATCATCTAACGAATCTTCGAATGAAGAACGTGATTCAGAAGAATATACGTCTGATTCAGAAACATCTGGAAATGATATCGACAAGAAGAGAACTAAAATTAGGTCTGAAAGTTTGAGCAGCGAAAGTGACATCGATGACTCAGATTCATCCGAAGATTCAGGTTCAGAAGAGAGTGATGTGGGAAAAAAGACGGCACAAAAGGAAAAACCTTCAAAAATTGATTCTAAGGAAAAACCAAAAAGTAATCTCGACTTGCTTTTGGATTTAGATGATGGTAGGAAACTTTTTTGCCAAATTAAAATTAGAATTAATTTTATAATTAATTTTCGATTTTAAAACTTTGACGTATCATATGAATTGAATTCGCATTTATATTTAGTGATACCAATAACTCCAATAATGACGCCGAGCTTGGGAGGTTTTCTGACTCCTATAAATCCAATTGCTTCAAATGAGGTTAGAGAAGTATCAGCTTCGTACATTCCACTAAAGAAATTCGAACTGTTGAATAAAATCAATGGCCAGGGCTTGAAAGTTGAATATAGATTTACTCGATCACAGCATTTAGTTAGCTCGGTCATGGTCAGCATCGAATTGTCATTTACGAATGAAACTAAAGAGCCTATTGAAAATGTGCACATTGGAAATAAGGTAATTTCTAAAGATATTAACCTTTCATCAGACGCAAATATCTGTGAGTTACGGTTCGGCTGTGTACATTTTTTTGCGCGCCTGGCGGAATGTTAAAGTATTGTTATAATATTATGATTACAGAAAGAGGATTTATAAATAAACATAATTTACAGAGTTTACCATCAGGGATGCTTTTACATGACTTCACTCCAGTTTCTGTGATTCAACCAAACTCTACTTCGTTGGCAACATTAGGTGTTAGTTTTAACGATTCAACACAGCCTGCTTCATTTAATATAGATTTTATTAAAAATGACGAGACCCTTTCATGTCTCGTTTGTATAAAAGCACCAATTGGAGAAATACTAAGGTCTATTATATTACCAGAAACCGTATTTATATCTGAGAAAGAAAAGTTGAAGGGAATGAATGAACACTCAGTGAAATTAAATTTTTCTGGAAACAGAAAAACACTTTCTCAAAAGATATTTGAGGCTGCAAATTTGGCTGTTATATCTAGCGAAGACGATATTATAAGGTAAAACAATTAGTATTCCTTATTTAATATTTAATTTAACTTGATTTGTATTTATCTTAATTATTGCAACTTTATTCTTTGTCTATAATTTTTAATAGATTTGCTGCTCACACCTTAGCGTCTAAATCGCTAGTACTGATAACAGTAAAAATTCTAGATGACGAGCATTTGGAAATGTGCGTAAATTGTGAAAAAATGGTTATTGGATCTATGTTGTTGAACGAGTTGAAAAATAGTTTAAGATAAATTTGAAGTATATGACTGCAAAACTATTATTGATCAAAGTAATAAATACAGTATATTTATTATATCCGGGAAGCCCTTATGCTGACTTCCATTCCTACGAGATTAAATAAATGTATACATTTTTAAATATATTTCATTTTTATCAATGAACCTTGTTTTATTAATATTAAAAATTGTATCCATCACCAGACATCACATTCGACTATGTAACATCAATCTACATACCACTACCAATCTGCCACTACATGGCTCACAATAGCTCAAGCCAAAAATTGCCGGTAAAGAAGCATTCTAAATTTTCGACTCTGATGATGCATGCGTGATATAAAATACAGCTATCAAAGTTCAAAATTGTCTCAAAAATGGTGTTTAATGTGGCTGCTTTTTCGTATATCGTAGCCTTAATCTGTGATGCAGTTTTAATATTTTTTTCAATATTGCATGTACGTATTCATCTTTTTGTTAATTTATAATCAATATTGTAAGAAAATTGATACTTGATTTATTAAACGAATACACTCTCTTAGAAATACGACCTAACCTCAAAAATCATGACTAATTTATTTTGAATACTGCACTGACTGCAATTTATCATAAATGCATTTAAAAATCAAATTTATTATTAGAATTAAAAATTATATACATACGGTATGTAATAATGAACTATGCCTGTATGTAATAAAATGGAATTTAGGTTTTTAAATAAGGTACCTCCCAGGCATTTTATTATTTGTTTACATCTTATATCCGTTTAAGTATAATCTTTAATGCATTTCGAGTGGGTCTTTATTATTATTATTATATTTACATGCTAGTCTGATAAACTATTTTAGAATTTGCAGTAGAAAATTATTGAATATTTGAATAGTTCTAATTAGGCATTTCTATCATCTTAAAATTTTAATCAACAACTTTGTTTCAGATAATTGCATTTGATGAATTAAGGACAGAGTACAAAGATCCAATTGAACAATGTAATAGTCTGAATCCGGTAAGTTATTATTCAATTAATCTATGAATATTCAAGCAGGAATATCATTATTTGATATTCAATTTTGAACTTTAAGTTATATTGGCATACCAGGGGATATAGTACAAATAAATATTTGATTATATATTTCGAAATCTAAGAACTAAAATAAAATCTATAAACCAATTCTTTGGAAACATAAACTCCTGTTAATCTTATTTCAATCTTTTTTATTGGCTTAAATTTCTAAGCTTTTTTTGTTCAATGATTATATCAGCAACTATTTGCAGATCAAAAATCCAGGTTAATTACAATAATTAGCCTATATTATTGATCTCCCAGGTCTCACCACGTGGAGGTTGTTGCCACAGAGACCCGCCCTAACCCTGCCCAACCACCCTCCGTTACTCATCTAAAAAATTTAATTGAGTGAAAAGTTATTTAAATATTTAACGGGAAAGGGCAAACAATACTCATAAAAGTTAAATATTAATTGAATTTTATGATATACTTTTAAACCACATAAGTTTTATATTGTTCATAGTATGACATTTTTTTTCTTGATTTAATCCAAATTAATGAAGTTTCTAAATGTAGTGAAAAGACTCCCCACGGTTGGATTTTTTCATTACAAAAAGAAAAATCATTGGATGCTATCTTGAATATCATGTAAATATTCAGTTATTTTCTATCAAAGTATACTTACTTGGTTTAAAAAAAACTTTATTTGTAAGTAGTATTTTAAAATGATGTTATCTTTAGAATTATTGATAAAAAAGTGAACGTAAAAATCTACAATTTACCTCAATCGGTCTTTCTTTGATCTTAATTCATTTGAATAATTTTAGTGGCATGTCACAAGACAAATATTTCAAATATTCAACTCTCTCAAACCTTAGTATATAATTTTCTGTATAATAATTGCTAGCAATTTTTGTGAAATTATCAAATTTTTCAGTTTTCCAACTCTCTCAAACATCAGTAATATTTTATATGAATCTTAAATACTCTAACATTATTCTACTTTCCAACTTTCCAACTCCCTCAAACCTCAGCAATTTTTAATATAAATCTTAAATACACTACCACTATTCTACATTATTTCTAATTCTATCCTCAACAATATAAAAACTTACTTTTCTAACTTTATTATTGCTACCATCAAATTTTTCAGTTTTCCAACTCCCTCAAACCTCAGTAATTTTTAATATAAATCTTAAATACGCTAACACTATTCTACCTTATTTGCAATTCTATCCTAAACAATATGAAAACTTATTTCTCTAATTTTATTATTGCTACCATAAAATTTTTCAGTTTCCCAACTCCCTCAAACCTCAGTAATTTTTAATATAAATCTTAAGTACGCTAACACTATTTTACCTTATTTCTAATTCTATCCTAAACAATATAAAAACTTATTTCTTTAATTCTAATTATTATTAAAAATTAGTAAAGTTTGAAGTACCTACAGATCTAATACAAATTAATCTAAACAGAACATAAATATAACTTTGTTAATAAAAAAAAAGAATAATTACTAAAAAAAAAACATAAAAAATTAATGAATTGTATTTAAGCTGTGAATCATTACTAAGGCCCTGTGATAGGGTCTGACGTCATCGATTACATACGAGCACTTTATTAATAAAATAATTTTAACCAATTTTTCGGCGATTACAGTAATGCGTTGCATTCTTCTGCATTGCTGCCTTCTCTGAAAAATTTATTAAAATTTTTATTTTATTAATAAAGCAGTCGTATGTAATTGCTGACGTCAGACCCTATCACAGGACCTTATTCTAAATATTACTCAAAAGCAAATTAAGATAGATCATTTAATGCTAAGATTTCATACTGCAACCAATTTTTGTTACGATTCCAACTCCCTCAAACCTCAGTAAATTAACCTTATTATTTAAAATCTTTATAATCACCTTTACCTATACCTATGGTGTAGTATTCTGCATTTGATTTTTTATGAGAAAACTTAGCAACTCAGATTTTGCACATTTTGTCGTGAAGTACAATCATGGAGAATAGAGATAAAGAGACCAAACTAATGTAACTGAATTATTACTGAAAATGAGCATCTTTTAGTCTCCTGCAAGTAGTGTTGCAGGGTTCTAGATCCCCCTCTCCAACATTCTGTTGGAGCCGCGCTCAGTCTCGAGTTTCTTCTCTATAAGAATGTATACTCTAAACCACGAGGAGTTTCCTCTCTAGCTAAGTCAGTTCGTAAAGCTCACTCCACAGCCGATCACGGACCACGGTGTGCCCACTCCCATGTATTTTGAAAGGGTACTTACGGATGGTGGCGGGGTGAATGAATTTATATCAGCGACATCCAGGGGACGTAGCAGGAACTAGATTGCACGAAAACTACCCATCCCCCCTCCACTTCAGATCCAGTAATGAAGGGCGCGAAATTTTCGCCATCCCATGCGAAAAAGCAAAAATTCGGATTTTATTATATTTGAGGTTACTTTGCATGGCTTAAATCGGCTTTGAAGGGGACTGGATTTTCATCTTTATCGAAACTTAAATGCGGATTTAAAAGTGAAGGACAAAAATACTTTTTAATGCAAGCTTTCTTACCGGGTTTTGCAATATGATAATACGTAATGAATTTGTATACACAAAACGAAAAACCAAGCCTTTACGAGTTTTATTTTAGATTCAAAACAAAAGTTATTGGTGACTTACCCGATTTGCAGCTACAAGTATTTTAATTTGGAGAGCAAACAGTAAAGCACTGCTAATTGTTGGCACATTAGGTATTAGCACTTTATAGATCAAATTTCATTAAAATCACTTAAAATCGCTATCAATTTTAATCAATTAAAACATGCAGAAAAGTGACAACATGTCGACTCCGCACGACGTTCATTTCGATGACACACTAGCGGCGACTAGGGGACGTAGCAATTACTATTTTTCTTTCGCCACTTGACCTATAGGAGTGGGCACACCGCGTCACGGACTTAGTGCTTTTTTGTAACACACACAGTGCATTATATATTTGAATAAAGTTTTGTTAAGCCACGTCCTGACTTGTGTTCTCCGCCACGGATATTTGCGGATGTAGACCGCTCATTTACCTTAAGGCCATGGACCAACCTGGTCATGTGACTAAATTCCTATATTACCGGCATTTTAGTTTGTGTAACCTGATTTCTGTAAAAAATGAGATAGGTAACTAAAAATTTGTAGAATTAAATAAAATACACTGATATAGGTCCCTCTGGTCATAAATGTTTATAATGATAAAATTAGTTTTTTTAAAAGAAATTTTTTTTTATAATTATAAACAATTATGACCAGACAGACTTGTCTTAGTGCATTTCATTCACTTTCACAAATTTTCAACTTGTTATCTAATTTTTTACAGAAATGGGGTTACACGAATTGAAAATGCTGGTAAGGTAGGAACCTAGTCACGTGATCCGGTTGGTCCATGGCCTTAAACATTTTTTATTACAATTGCGAATATTTTTCTCTTTTTTCAGCTAGTACTTCCGGAATATGGGTTGCACCTCTTTATTAACTTTCTATTTCTGATAAGCAATGAATGGTTATCGTTATTGCTGAATATTCCACTTATTGCCTATCATGTAAATAGATATCTCAATAGACCAGTAATGTCAAGGCCTGGACTTTACGATCCTACGAATATTTTAGATGCAGCTAGTTTAACAAAATGCCAACGAGAGGGTTGGGTGAAGTTAGCATTTTATTTGCTTTCATTTTTCTACTACTTGTATGGGTAAGTCTTTAAATTAATCTTGATTAATCAATATTACTTTTTAAATAGTATTAATAATAATAATAATAAAATGATAATAATAAATTTTTTTTCATTTCAGAATGATATGCTCTCTAATTCACTAGAATGGCTTTAGGAGAGTTACATTTTTGTAATTTTTACTCAAAACTTCTAAAGCCATTTTTCAATAAAAAGTTTTTGTAACAACTTGAAAGAGATTCGTCCAATTTTTTCCTGGTGGGGGCTTTGGAAATTATTTGATCTCTGAAGAAGCTGTTAGAACGTGAAACATTATGTTATGATTAAGTATCATTTATTTCGGTAAAATGAAAGTTCATTTTACGTTCTTATTTTCGAAAACATGTAAATATAACAAAAGCAATCTTCAAGATTGACACTCAATGTATCGTCATCTATATAGCTTTGGATCAGATCACAAATATTCTGATCTGAAGCATATAAATAGATATTTAAGGTCATTGCTTTAAAATATTATTTTTTAGCGTTTAAAATGCCATTTTCAAGAAATTAGGTTTCGATTAGTTTAACGTAAAGATTGTTAAGAAAATGTTTTGTGTACTTATATACGATTAATTCCTATAGAATGAATGAACAAAAGTATGTACTTTCTATTCTGTAATGCCATCGAATCTACTTATAATACGTTATAGCTTTTTGCCATCGATAACCTATTTTAAAAGTATATTATGAAAAAAGTTATTTCAGTTATAAGTTGTATTTAATTATTATTTTTCCAAATAGCATTGTAGTATCCTGACTGATTTTTCTGATTCAACTTGATCATACTTATGTCTCGACTAAGTAGATTTGTAAAAATAAAATCTCAAGAATATTTTTTACAGTAAACTCATAATTTCAATTAAAAATAACTGTTTTATTTTTAATTAAGTACCTTGGAATTGACTTTTGTAAATTAGGATAATTTTTAGTAAAGGCTGTAAACTTATGTAAGGAGTGTTTTATTTTCCGCCAATATGAACTGAGTTACATGGTAATTAAGACTTCTGTACAAGTACAAATTTCTTCTACAGTAAAGATTCTTGGAGCAAAACTCTACCGAGTCTCTCGATTCTTTGCGGACGGCGAGTGATAAAATAAATAAGACTAATAACGGAAATTTCAATGGTTGAATCAATGAACCAAGAATAACAATCAATAAACTACAAAGGTAAACATAACTCTACAAAGATTCGATAATAATTTGGCAAACTTCTACTTTTGGTCGTAGTCTCAACCATTCGAATCAGGATAGCAAATCTGAAATCATACACGTCTTAGCTTACGTAGGTTGTTAATCCATATCATAAAATATATTCAGAAATTATTTCATCTTTGGATAACATATTTCTTTTAAAATACCTTTAAACTTATCAGAGTCCATGAGTCTACACTGTTAAAAATCTTATTAATTTTAATAGACTTTAATATAGAAGTGGTAAATTAAAATTAATAAATTTGTATATAATGAAAAATTAATATACATTCATATTAAATTTAATGACTTTTCAATCAAAATATATTAAATATTACAAACATTGTCAAAATATATAAACATGTGTATTGAAATTCAAATAAAAGTTTATATTTTTTAAGATTAAAGTATTTTAAATTTAATATTCCGTGCTGAAAAAAACTTCCATTACATGTAATGAAAGTTTAATACAGAAATTTCTAACAGTGCACTGTTAAAAATATTATTAATTTCAATAGACTTTCAAATAGAAGTGGTAAATTAAAATTAACAGATTTGTATGTTATGACAAATTAATATACTTTTATATTAAATCTAGTAACTTTTAAATCAAAATATATTAAAATTAACAAACAGTATTAAATTATATAAACATGTGTATTAAAATCCGAATAAAAGTTTGTTTTTTTTTCAAGATTAAAGTATTTTAAATTCAATATGCGTTACTGAAAAAACATTCATTACATGCAATGGAAATTTAATACATAAATTTCTAACAGTACACTGTTAAAAATCCTATTAATTTTAATAGACTTTCAAATAGAAGTGGTAAATTAAAATTAACAGATTTTTATGTTATGACAAATTAATATACTTTTATATTAAATCTAGTAACTTTTAAATCAAAATATATTAAAATTAACAAACAGTATTAAATTATATACACATGTGTATTAAAATTCGAATAAAAGTTTCTATTTTTCAATATGAAAGTATTTCAAATTTAATATATGTTACTGGAAAAAACTTTCATTACATGTAACGGATATTCAATACAGACATTTCTAACAGTGTAACCGAAGATTGTATTTCATCAAAAGATTGGAATAATTTCGTTTCTTAAACATATCCTAATTAAAAATAATTATAGCAGCTTGACGCTCGTTAGAACATTATCTGGCGAATTTCATATTTAATCAAAGAAGTAATACTACGGACGCATTTTCTCCAAAAAAAGGGTTTTATATTGTGATATCGCTACTATTGATGTAAACTTTTCGACTTGACGGAGAAAAATATTATAGGAAACATAATGGGCTTCATAAAGCTTTATAAAATAATTTTTCAGGTTGAGTGAAAGCTTAAATAATGCAGCAGAATAAAAATGACGAAGAGACGAAACAGCCTTCTATTATATTATTTCTCTTTAAATGAGATAAAATCGATTTTTGTTACAGTCATTCTTTTCCATCTCCTCTCAAATCTAAAAAGCGTTTGGGTACCACTGGCGATAGTATACAAATCTTATACCAAATTTAGAGAATATATGGACAGTAAAATGTGTACAATATGTTTCAATGCATTGTTGTAATATTCTCTAACATATTATTCATGTATTATAAATACGACAATGCTTATGTTTTATTTTTCTCCGTGTTCCTCTTACTAACATATAATTTTGACACTGCTGTTTACGAATATTTTTTTACTTTCTTCCGTGCTCTTTTTTAAATAACTAGCCAAAAGCATTTTACGTTATAATTACGATTATTCTTTTACTACACTCTTATTTTGTATTAAATTATTGAGAAATTCTACCAAAAGTTAAAATATAGTTACTGATAATAAATTGTTATATAGCAATCTGTTGAAAAGTTTATACCAAGTTCCTACTGACTATCTAATTTATATGCTTATTCTTGCCGCAAATTTAATTTACTTATTTTTTGAGAAGAAAATAAGGTTTTTTTCAATGCCTTTTGCTCGTTTAGAGTTTTCTATGAAAACACTGCACATCGATTTTAATTATTTGAAGGCAAACAGTGCAAAATAAATTCAAAGGAAACAGCACAAGTATTTCTTGTACATTTAGGGTTATTACATAATTTGTATGTGTCATGGAGTGTATAATATGCTGTAAAGTTCAAATATTGTGATTTCTTAAAATCACTGCTTTTTCGCTTTCTTTTTCACTCTTCCATTCATTCACCCAGTCGTTTTCTTACATTCTACGATTCTCTAATTATATTGGCTTATATATGTATTTTTAATTGTATTATTTATAGACAACTTACGCATGTAAGTATCCCGTTAGGTACAAACAATGCGCCAAGATGCACGTGTTCTTAAGTCGTAAGAATTTTTGTAGCAAATTGCATCGTCACATTTCTTATTAAGTATCCTTTGCAAATAAAACAAATAAAAGACGCAAAATCTTATTTCACCAAAATCAAGGTTAATTAAATTAAGTGAATTAAAAATATTTTTTTTTAAAGATAATAATAATTTTATATTGCCTCATTTTTTCTACGAGGCTGGACTTAAGAAAACATTTTCTTGTAACTGCCTAATACTAAATAGCATTTTAAGTTAAACTGTCAATCTAGGATAAAAGTACTCGTCGATTCGATGTCATTAGGTATGTTTTTGCTCTATTGTATTAGTCGACGAGAAAATTGTTTATTGGTTGTGCTTGGCCTCAAAATTTTTTAAGGCGCATTTAAAAGTCCAAGGTTTGATCAGCAGAACCTTCTAGATCCTGAACTGAGTCCTCGTCGTCTTCCAAATCTACCCCATTCGTCTTTAGTCCTCCACTATTTATTTTTTTGACAATAGCATCTGCAAAGAAAGTATAATTTCATAACTGTGCTTATGTGAGAAACTATCATCTTGAGATTTATAGAGTAAAGAAAAATGAAAAAAATTTTACGCTTTCTTATATGATTGGGCTCCCCGAACATTTTTTCTCAAATGATCAATAAAAAATCTTTGCAAAAAAGTCAAGATATTAAAATGTCAATTATAGTCAGGAGTTCATTTTATTTAAATCACTGGGAAATAATAAGGAATATTTCATTGACCTTTAGAGAACAAATTTCAAAAAAATCAAATTGTTATTTTGCATTTAATAGAGAAATATATGAATTCTATATTTTTTTAATAAAACGGAGACACTTAATAATAAAAACAATATGGCAAAAAACTCTGTAAAATACTTTAGGGCGTATAAGATGTAAAAAAAATTGTTGTTTTGACTTTCATAACAGAATAGTGGCGAATGCATTTCCCCTAGAGAAAATACTAATTTTCTATATTTGTTTTTTTGTGTTATACTTGCAATTAACACTTGAGGAATATTTATTTTTTTATCAAATTATTTATATTTTAGGGACCCTCTAGGAACAGAAAAATCGGTATTTGTTGTCGAAAAAGTAGTTAAAAAAACGGAAGATTACAAAAAATATTTCTAGGAAAGACATATCCTTATAGTACAGTACGTCCTACTATTACATAACTGTTCTACTTGAACCACTTGACATGAATGTTCTTCGGACAAGTCAAGTAGCAAAGGCATTTTATAGCAAGACGCCCAAATAGTGTGTCTTACAAATACGCGTATCTACCACTTGGAGAGGTGATCCATTTCATTACCTTTACGTGTGATAAAAATGAAAAATTTTTTCTCTACTTTCTTATAAAAATTCTATAAATCTAGAAAATAATATTTTTTACTTTTGTATTTAATTGTCTATAATTACCACAATCAGGCTTAGAGCCACGAGTTCTTGTCCCTGCGAATTCAACTCCATGAGGATCAACACACCAGCAGAGACCAAGACCTCGGTGACACTGGGTGCTTTTATAATATCCTCTTGAGTCACATGCCGGTGCAGAATCTGGCACAAGCCTCTTACGAACCGCTGCACAAGGTCGCTCAGCCTTTGAAAAACATCCACACCATTCAGGACCGCTTATGAAAATGTCCCTGAAAAAGGACGAAAAATATATCAGATTAAAAGTTAATATTACTTTTTCTTTTATAGGTGACCGTACCAAAATTACACAAGAAGGTTTTTCAATTTTTTGACCCATCATTCCTCCTATATAAGACACGGTAAAATTATGCCCCACATGATCTACTACTATTACTTCTGACTCAGGGAGCCTCAAAACGTAAAGATTTGATGAAAATTTCGCAATTCATTTTTCACATAAAACTAATACCTTCTTATTTATGATGAGAATGTAAAAACAGGAACAATGATGCGCATGATTTAAATGGATTGAAAGCATTAATGAACGTTACCGTATATCCTGTGTATAAAAGAAGGTCAATTTTAATAAAAATGTACTAGGGAGGCTATTAGTATACACGAACGTTGCAAGTTTAACTACTCATGTATACTAAGGTGTGTGAAAATATTTTCAAAAGTCTATTTTACACAATTATTATACTATACTGTTGAAAATATTATTAATTTTAATGGACTTCAATATATAAGTGGTAAAAAAGTATTTTTCACTGTTAAATCAGTTGATTTTCACTGAAGTAATCAGTGAAATTTGACTGATTTACAGTAACCTCTTTTTAGCTATTTGAATCAGTCAAATTTCACTGATAATCAGTAGATTTTGACTGATTCAGATTTAGAGAGTAAATTTCCAATAAAAATATATTAAAATTAACAAACATAATTAAAATATATACACATGAGTATTAAAATTCAAATAAAAGTTTGCATTTTTTAAGATAAAAGTATTTTAAATTGAATATACGTTACATTACATGTAATGGAAGTTTAATACATAAATTTCTAATAGTGTACTACAATTGTTTCGAAAGGTATTTTGTGCCCAATCAATGGAATAAAATTTATCTATAATAGTTTGTATAAATGCGAGTAAAATCATGAGAAGATACTTTTTAAGCATTGGTTGATTTTTACTGATTCATGTTTAATGCCATAGATCGACCAGACCACGTGACCAAATTCCTGTAAAAGTCCATGTGGGATAACTTTTTTGTTCGACAAAATATCTTTCTGAAAATTTGGTAAATACAAGAGAAGACGATAAATAATGTCTTTCCATTTCGTTTAAGTGAAAAATTTTACAATTACACTGCTATTCAAAAGTCACCAGGCACTTGTTTTTAACCATTCACATAAAAGCTTCTAATTTATAAAATACCTAACAATGCATTTCTTCTTTAGAATAACATGGAAAGTAACAAAATTCTATATTTAATGACCCCAGAACAAAGTGTTTTAATTAACGAAAATAATGTGAAAAAAGTCAATATTTCAAAGTTTTCTTGAATGTTAAACAACTTTTGAAACAATTGACATTTTTGAAATTTTCTCAGCTTATTATACAGGTAAATTGACACTCTCTAAAGCTGAATCAGTGAAAATATATCAACTGATGAATCAGTGCCCTGCTTTTATTTCACTGAGGAATCAATGAATGCGCCACGTGAACATAACTTTTGAATTTGCGAATTCAAATGTTTCAACATAATATAATTACCCTGGCGAAAGTATCGGATAGGAATTCATTCCGACCTCGGATTCATTCGGAATTAATCCTGATTGAAAATTCGGTTTGGATCAATCCAAGCTCGGATTGATTCGGATTGGTTCGGATTCATTCGGATTGTTGCCTCGGATTAAATCGGATCGATTTTTTACCGTTTTTCATCAAACGAGTTACAAAACGTTTTTCGGAATGGTTCGCAATGATTCGCATTGACTTGGATACAGATATCGGAATGAATCGGAATAGTTCTGATTGGATCGGAATCAATTCCTATCTGATATTCGGTCAGAGAAAAAATTTCTTTGGATTAAAGAAAATTTTGTTTATTCAAAAAAATGACCATAAATCAAAGAAATGTTACTTTGATTCAAAGAAACTGTTTTCTGGGTGCATTTTAAACTGAGTCAAGAGAAGTTAAAAAATATTCATTATTTCTAGAGTTATTCAAAATTTTAAAAAGCTCTTAATTTTTTCAATATCTTCGTTAATAATGGACTAAAACATTTAATTTCGGGGTCGTTAAATGCAGAATTTTATTGCCTTCCATGACATTCTAAGGAAAAAATGTATTGTTAGGTATTTTATAAATTAGAGGCTTTTATGTGAATGATTAAAAACAATTGCCCAACAACTTTTGCACAACAGTATAACAGCAATTGTCAATAAGTCTTCCAATTTTTTTCAAAATTTTTACTAAAAAGAAGTTAACAGACGTGCTTTATTGTCTTTTATTACGTTTTCCAAGTTATCAGAAAGATACTTTGTAAATTAAAAAAGTTATCTTACACATACTAATAAATGTATAATTTAGTCACGTGGTTCGATTGATTCATGGTCTTAAGGGGACTAGGAAGTCAAAAAATCGATTTTTTTTATATTGCATTTTTCAATAGCATTACTATTCAAAAGGTAAATGACAATGTTTTAAATCGTTTAGATGAAAAATGAAAAAATGAAACAAAAAGGCTCAGTGCTTTTCGCAAAAATTGACGGGCCGCAGGAAATAGAAGCTTATTTTATTTGTGTTTCATTTTTCAGTGATTGCAAAAAAAACGGAGGTTCAGATCGGTTTGAAATTTTTTTTGCTTTCACAGAACATTTTCCTTTACGGGCTGAAACTTCGTATTAAGCTGTAAAAATTTCTGATTTTGAGAAAAATTCAAAAAAATTCAATTCCCATTATTAGAATAGAAGATATTACTGCAAAATTTTTTTTTTTTGTTAAATTGTTTATTTAATTATATAATTGTATATTGGAATTTTTCAATAAAAAAATATTTTTTGCATTCTATTTAATTGCTATAAATAACTCATGAAAAAAAATTATTTATATCTTGATATTTACTTTTTAATTAGACTTTGAAAATAGGATTAGTTTGACTTCCTAGTCCCCTTAAGGAAATTTAAATAAAAATGTTCTTTATAATTAAATAACTCACCCATCTGTATCACAAGCATCGAAGAATGGTTTTAAACAGGGTTCGTTTTGATCATGTTCTAATTGATAGAGTTCTGTAAGGGAAATTATCCCGTTGCTGTCGGTATCTAAATGACCAAACATCCATCTTACTTCACTTTGACATCCTGGCGGAATATGACCTGAAAATACATAAACAATAATTATATATAAATTATGTTACTGAGATTAAAATTGATTTAGAGTAAAATGCAAAAAATAGGAAGAACAACCTTTGGGTTTAGAAAATTGGCGTCGGTGTTGTTTCGCGTCAGTCATTAGGACGGAGAACCAATCAAGTAAACGATTGGCCATTACCGGCTTCGAAGCAGGGGAACAGCTCTCATCTTTTGAGAATTCTGTATCGTAAGCTGGCTTTAAAGGCGGTATTGATGTCTTTTCTGTAATCTCATTACTTGTAAGGTGCTTGTCTTCGTATCGTTTCATTGAAGCGAGTGCCTGAAAGTCAAGGAAACAGTTCAAGATTTTTCATTTATTTTTCTTTTTATTTCTATTCAATTTTTCGCAAAGAGGTTTACGATCATTTAAATAATTTAAACCAAGTGTTTTCTCTTCTGTATGTCTTACTTTTGTACACTGTAAAAAATATCGGTAAATTTTCCTACTATGTATTAGGAAATTTTTCCTAAATTCTTAGGAAGCTTAGATTTTCCTACAGAAAGTGGAAATTTTTCCTAAATTCTTAGGAAGCTTAGATTTTCCTACAGAAAGTGGAAATATTTCATAGATTTGAGGAAAATTGTCCGAATTTTTGGACTTATTTCCGAACTATTAGGAAATGTATCAAAAAGGTTAATTTACAAATCTCCTAAGTTGTAAGAAATTTTTTCCATGAAAAGCGGAAATTATTCCACAAAAACGGAAATTTGTTCACTTTTTTTGGATCTTTTTCCACTTAAATTATGAAATATATCAATCTTTCCTAATAAACTGGACATTTCTCCGACCTAACAGTAGGAACTATTTCCAGTTCTATGTCAGAAATATTTCCGACTATGTCTTTTGATAAATTTACGACCCATTTGTATATTAAGCTGTCCGAATATTTTCGGAAAAATTTCCGAAAATTTGTTTACAGTGTAGCAATACACGGAGGAACCCGAACTCACAATTTTTGCTAAACTATGTTTCAATTTAGGGAAAAACGTGTCATTATGGGAATTTTTCGCAATGAAATATTCAATTTTAGATTATCTATATGACAATTTACTATAGATTGTATCAAACTTTACTATAATCTATACTAAAGTTTCGTATCATTTTTCGAATCTTTTGTATTTTGACTGCAAAAAATTTCCAGTCCGCTAGGAATAATTACCTTAAGCCTTAGTTTTCCCTAGATTTCTAATATTTTTTAGAATTATCATTATAAAATAAAACAAATATTGCTATAAAAAGTTTCTCCATGTATCATTCAAAGTACTACTGATACATTGGGAAAATTTTTTTTAGAAAAACTCCTATAGATTATAAGAATTTTCAGTTATGAAGCAAATCGTGATAAGTTTTCAAGAATAGGAAGATATTCTATTCTTACATTTAATTCTGCAATTGTTCTATAAATCTTTCCTATGGCTATGCGAAAATTTATCACGATTTGCTTCAGAACTCAAAATTTCTATAATCTGTAGGAGTTTCTCTAAAAAAAATTTCTCAGTGTAGAATTTTAAAAATATATACCTTGGCACGTTTAGTGTACTTGAGGTACTTGTAATGGTGATTATCATAATTAAAGTCACGTGGGGTCAGAGTGATGTCACGATCTCGATTCAATTTTCCAAGAAGAGATTGTTTCTGCAACTGCAATTTCTGCATTTTCTTAATGTGCGAGGGTAACGGTCGAACGATTTCTGTAATGTTAATATTCAAGTAATAAAAATGTTATTTGATCGAAATAGAAATTTTTCAGAGTTATCATAAGGTAAACAATGTATGTTATAAATGTACCTTTGCATGGACAGAATCCTTTACATGCAAAATATATATATGTATGATGAATACAGTTATGATACTCTATGCGACACATCGAGCTGTAGGTTCGATTGTCGCTACCGCAGATGAACGAAGGTTTCACAACAGGACACTCTTGACATCTGAAAACAGAAAAAATTTTACAATTCATAAATTATATCAATTTTAATAATACACTGTAAAAAATATCGGTAAATTTCCCTACTCTCTAAATTTGAATCAGTCAAAATCTACTGATTATCAGTGAAATTTAATTGATTCAAATAGCTAAAAAGAGGATACTGTGAATCTGTGAAATTTCACTGATTATTTCAGTGAAAATTGACTGATTTGACAGTGAAAAATATTTTTTTCACTGATGAATCAGTGAAAATTAACTGATTTAACAGTGAAAAATATTTTTTCACTAATGAATCAGTAAAAAGGCAAATCACTGATTCAATCAGTGAAAATTTGACTGATTCAGATTTAGAGAGTACTATCTATTAGAAAATTTTTCCTAAATTTCTGGACTTATTTTCGAACTATTAGGAAATATATTTAAAAAATGAGAACAAAATTATTCTACAAAAACGGAAATTTGTTCACTTTTTTTAAATCTTTTTCCTCTTGAATTATGAAATATATCAATTGTTCCTAATAAACTGGACATTTATCCGACCAAACAGTAGCAACTATTTCCAGTTCTATGTCCGACTATTTTCGAAAAAATTTCCGAAAAAATTTTTACAGTGTATATTAAGAATTATTATCTATACTAACTTTGATTCATCCTGGTCATCTTCGTCGTCTTCGGAATCAAAAAAAGCCTCATCGTCTTCTGCCTCGTCCGAAGATTCCGTCTGCATTTTTCGCTCTTGAATAGCTCGAGATTTTGGAATCACGACATCCCTTAAATTTGAAAGACAGCTTTTTAGATAAAAAAAGGGCATGTGATACTTGAAAAATTTGGGAAATGGCAGAGAAGATAAAAATGGAT
This sequence comes from Diplolepis rosae, assembly GCA_030998225.1. Lineage (NCBI taxonomy): Eukaryota > Metazoa > Arthropoda > Insecta > Hymenoptera > Diplolepididae > Diplolepis > Diplolepis rosae. Next base: position 3,757,005 of record JAPYXD010000698.1, read on the forward strand.
TTATATAGACTACTTTTGGTTTTGATCATGATCATGAAAAACACAAAAATGTAGAAAACTGAAATCAATATAATTTGCTAATTTACTAAGTATCACATGCCCTTAAGGCCATGGATCAACTGGATCACGTGACTAAATTATACATTTATTCGTTCATCTAAGATAACTTTTAATTTACAAATTATCTTTCTGAAAATTTAGGTAAAGTAAGAAAATACAATAAAGCACGCCTGTCAACTTCTTTTTAGTGAAAATTTTGAAAAATATTCGAAAACTTATCGACAATTACAGTTAACTGTAAAATTTTTTGCAATATTTTTAAGCTAACGAGACATTTTGTAAATTAAAAAAGTTAACTCACACAAACTTTTACAGTAATTCGATAACGCGATCTGATTGATCAATGGCCATAAGAAATAAACAGTTTTATAATTGTATTTAATATTAAGTTAATTACCCAGATTTGTGAAGTTCTTTCTTAGAGACACATACTGCTGTAAACGAATCTGCTAAAAGGCAGAGTTCCTTTTTTTTACAATTCAGAGGACGACAGAGTTCACCTGAATAATAGAAATATTTAGCCTGGAAGCTTTTACAATGCTATTATATAGATTAATTCGAATATAGTATGTATACTACATATTTTATCATGACATATGTTTTTTATTTGAGCTTCAATTTTACTGTATGCAAATTTTAAATACACAGAAAACATTTTAGTTGGACTATAACGTGAGAATAAAGACTATTTTAGTAGCTAGTGTATATATTAGTAAATACAGTGGTTCTCAAAAGTATCCAGAAACCTGTTTTTTAAGCTATTATCGAAGTGTCTTAATTTTTATGAAAATAAGTTTAAAATCTTGTTCCGATGATAATATGAATATTAATGAAATTTTACTTCTAATAATTTCAAGTTGAAGGCGAAATATTAATTTTATAAAAATATATTACGAAAAACAAAAAATTCTGATATTTTTTAAAAATAATAATAGCCATAAAAATAATTTAAATTTTTTTAAATTTTTGATCTCGTTTTAAAGGTGAGTCTTCGTAGTAGTTTTCCAAATCATGATGATATTTTTAGAATTCTTTTCCAGATTCTACTATGGGGTCAAACATTATACAAAATAGTCGAAAAATTTTTAAAATGTGTAGCTTCTTACAAGAATTTCAAAAAAATGAATGTGTATAATATTTTAATAATTAAAATGGTAAATTATATTGGCTTTTGCTTTAATGAAAATTTAATTTAGTACTCTAGTTATTCAAAAAAAATGTGAAATTAGCGACACCCTCTTTTTTGTATTTTCTGGATTTTAATAATATTATAATATTATAATATATAGAATACAGTTGTTATTTGAAATTTTACGACCATTTTGTATAATGTTTGACCCCATGGTAGAATCCAGAAAAAAATTCTAAAATATCTTGATCAGTTGGAAAATTACTTTGAAGACTTCCCTTTAAAACAAGATCGAAATCTTTAAAAAATTTTAATTATTTTTAATGTTATTAAAATTTTTTAAACATATCGGAATTTGGCGTCTTTTGTGATATATATTTATAAAATTATTATTTTGCCTTTAACTTAAGATCATTAAGAGCATTATTTCATTAAACTTCATGTTATTATTAAACAAACATTTTTAACTTGTTTTCGTAAATATTAAGACACTTCGATAATAGTTTAAAAAAAAGGTTTCCGAATACTTTTGAGAGCCACTGTATGTAATGACTTACTGTTCGGATCATAAATCCATCGCTTTTTCTCGCCTGCCTTTACAATTCGCGTATCGTCCTGAAAAAGCATAAAAATATATTTCCCGTGGGTGAAAGTTCTTCGATTGAATTAATGGAGTAAAAATCTTAAATTAATTTCTATATCAAATTACTACAAGGTTTCTCTATACTTTCCATAAAGTATTCACAAAGATTTAAATTTACTATCTCAGCAATTAAAAATTATTTGTTTGAAAGACTTTCTTTAATTTAAAAAATAATTTATTTGAATTAAGCCAATGGATCAACTAGATCACGTGACCAAATTCATGTAAAAGTTCGTGTAAGACAAATTTTCTACTTTACAAAATATCTCCCTGGAAATTTGGAAAATATAACAGGAAACGATAAAGAACGTCTGTCAACTTCGTTTGATTGAAAGTTTTGCAAAACATTTTACAGTTGACTGTAATTGTCGATATGTTTTCGAATTTTTTTCAAAATTGTTACTAAAAAGAAGTTAACAGCCGTGCTCTACTGTCTTTTCTTACGTTTCCCAAATTTTCAGAAAGTTATTTTGTGAAATAAAAAAGTTTTCTTACATTAATGAATAAATGTATAATTTAGTCACATGGTCCGATTTATCCATGGCCTTAAATAAAATTCTTTTGATTCAAACAAAATATCTTTGAACCAAATAAAAATTTGTTCAAACCGAACAAACTGCCTTAAATCAAACAAACTATATCTTTGACCATATACGAATTTATTTGATTCAAATATTTATTTGCCCCAAAGGTATTTTCTTTGAATTAAACAAATGTTATATAATTCAAATAAATCTTTTGTTTGAATCAAAAAACGCTTTTTAAATAAATTATTTTGTTTCATTAAATCAAATATTTTTTCTGAGTCTAGAATTATCCCCGAAAGAATAGTATCTAGAAATTAGCACATGCACACAAATTGTACGGAATATTTCTATTTATGTTTATTAGTAAAAAACTAAATAATATTGCTTTAAGAAAATAACTTATACTCGGATCTATATATTCCCAAGTGAATTATTTAACGTATCTTACAGAGTTTTTTATTTGTACTATATTGTAAATTTACTTCGTATACGCAACTATAATATCGAAGATATACGCAGGCTTTGTAGGATTTTGAAAGAAATGTAGGGAATTTAATGAACATTTCAAGCTTTATTTATGTATCGTTTTTTCTGAACGATTCTTTGCGAGAAGCTATAAAATAATGAAATTGTTGATTTTAATGTAGTTGTTACAGTTCTCAGTAACGGGCAATGAACGTACTTGATTTCATTTTTTTTCAAAGGAGATCACTTTGAACAAATTTTAGGACGTGGAACTATAGAGCTTAACAATAGTGAAAAAGCTTCTACACGAGGAGATGCGATGACGCGTTGAAAACGATCGATAACAAACAACTCGGACCCCTGTGACGCCGAAAATACAAACTTACCCTTGCGAACTCTTTTTATATTTCTTTGTCTATTTCGGTTAAAAATTCACTTGTCTCAAAATATTCTTTCTTACGCTCCAATTATTCTTTTATTTTTCGTTCTATTTTTATATAATATGTTATATATCCTACCCACACTGCTAAAAATCTTATTAATTATAATAGACTTTAATATACAAATGGTGAATTAAAATTAATAGATTTGTATATTATGAAAAATTAATATATATTCATATTAAATTTAATAACTTTTTAATCAAAATATATTAAAATTAAGAAACATTATTAAAATATATACATATGTGTATTAAAATTCAAAAAGAGGTTTGTAGTTTTAGGAAGAAACTATTTTAGATTAAAATACGTTACTGTAAAAAACTTCCACTACATGTAATGGAAGTTTAATACAGAAATTTCTAAAAGTGTACTTAAAGTGTACGTTGAAGGTAATTCACTAATTGATCTCTTCATTATTCAAAGGGAAATGAATACTTTTTTTTTACCAATTTTATTCGTTTTTAATTAAAACGAAAATATGATCCTAACTGCTAGAAATTTCTGTATTAAAATTACATTACATGTAATGGAAGTTTTTTACAGTAACGTATGTTAAATTTTAAATACTTTCATCTTAAACAGTACAAACTTTTATTTAAATTTTAATACACATGTCTATATAATGTAAATAATTTGGAGAAATTGAAATCTTTCTGTGGAAAAAAAGATGCTTTCGCCTGCGCTGGGATTCGAGCCCAGGTCTTTCGATTGCGTCTCAAACTCAACTAATTAATTTGAAATAATTTAAATAATGTTTATTAATTTTAATATATTTTGATTGAAAAGTTATTAAATTTAAAATAAATGTATATTAATTTTTCATAATATGCAAATCTATTAATTTTAATTTACCACTTCTATATTAAATTCTATTAAAATTTATAAGATTTTTAATACTTAAATATACTGTCGTAATTTTGCAACTCCAACAACATATTGTATTAAGGTAGTTCATCCAGGAAAATTAGACTTCAGGCAAAAATAGATAATTTTGCTTTCAAGAATAGCAATATTATTATTGAAGGGCTGATTTGAAAGAGAAGAGATTATTTTCCATGAAAAAATTTGAAATGCAGATAAATAATGCATTTGAAAAATTTCATTGTTACTCGAACTTTTTTTTTTATCGCTTTATACCAAATTTAAAAAAATCATGTGATTCTAATAAATCACGGATCATTTTTTCAGGAAAAAGAATCTTCACAACTTTACCGTTCCCAATTTTTGGGAATAAATTCTTTAATGGCTGAAAACATTAAAAATCAATTTTCCAAAACAAAATTCTTATAAACAAATTGCTGAATTTGGTAATAATTTATTCATTCTAGAAAATTGGGAAGAGTAAAGTTGTGAAGATTTTTTCCCTGAAAATATGATCCGTAATTTATTAGAATCACATCATTTTTTTAAATTTCGTATAAAGCGATAAGAAAAAAAGTTTGAGTAACAATAAAAATTTTTAAATGCATTATTTATCTGCATCAAAAATTTTTTCATGGAAAATAATCTTTTCTCTTTCAAATCAGCCCTTCAATAATAATATTGCTATTCTTGAAAGAAAAATTATCTATTTTTGCCTATGATTTTTTAATAATAATTAATAATTTTTTAATAATTTTTGTTTAATAATAAAAAATGACTGTCACTTGTGAAATGTAAGTATGATATTTTATTTTAATTGAAAATTCATTACCAATTTGTTTTGCGTTTTTTTAAACTGTCATTGTATAGAAAAATTAGTGAATATATTTTGTATTTTGCAAAAAGAATATGATAGCATGTCACATAAACAGTTAAAGAAATAAATATTGTACAGATCTTGTAAAATTTTCTTCTTTCCTAGATAGTCTATTTCCAATAGCTCAATCGTCATTCAACATATGTAATCAATAGCAATTATCGAGGTCAATGTGTATGAGTAGGTGCGCAGGTTTCGCGAGGATAAATGTGTCAGAAAATAAATTGAATTATTAGAAAATTTTACCATCTAGATGGGAATATTTATTGTGTAATTCATCGTATTCTATAATGGAAATCCTAACAAATGTGAATTATTAGAGAAAAAGCACGTCGCTTTAGAATTTTATCATGCCTTTCCAAATAGTTTGGTAATTTTAGACAAATATTTTTCTCCGTCTGAATTAGATATACATAATATATATATTTCATAGATTTGAGGAAAATTGACCGAATTTTCGGATTTATTTCCAAATTATTAGGAAATATATCAAAAATGTGAGAACATTTCATAAATCTCCTAAGTTGTAGGAAATTTTTCCCATGAAAAGCGGAAATTATTCCACAAAAACGGAAATTTGTTCACTTTTTTTGGATCTTTTTCCGCTTAAATTATGAAATATATCAATTTTTCCTAATAAACTGGATATTTATTTGACCAAAAATTGGGAACTATTTCCAGTTCTTGTCGGAAATATTTCCCACTATAAGTTTGGAAAAATTTACGACCCATTTGTATTTTAAGCTGTCCGACTATTTTCGAAAAAATTTCCGAAAAAATGTTTACAGTGTATATATGATGTCAAGACAAGTAATACTAATAGAAAAGTTAATTTTCTTCTTCAAAAATAATATATGGCGCTGTGAAGAGATTGTTAAGTGTTTCATATTACTTTTTATAGTACTATAGTCATTGTGTTTCTAAGTGCCTGCCTTCCATTGTTGTTTAGGCAATACACATTCCCTATCCAATTCAATGAGAAAGGACAAACAAAAGAATGAATGCTTCAAAGAGAAAAAAATCTATAGTTTAAGTGAGATTGGAAGACACAAATCACTTCTGAACTTATAACTCTTGAAAAATGCCAACTATTATTATCACTTTTAACATGAAAAGAATTTCCATTACTTTTTAGATCTGGATTAGTCAAATGTTGCTGATTCATTTGGTGTGAATTGAATTATTAGAAGTTTCGATTACTAACTAAAGTACTAAAATTTTACACTACATTAGTCGTATTAGAGCGACAATTAGTCAAGTATATGCTAATTCATTTGGTGAACGCTTCCGCCTTAAGGTATTTGATCCACGAAAATTAGACCTCAGGCAAAAATAGATAATTTTGCTTTCAAGAATAGCAATATTATTTGAACCATTCACTTGAATAGCCATTCACTTTAATGTTCAAATTATAATACCGGTAACAACATATCTACAAAATAGCAATATTATTATTGAAGGGCTAATATTTGGGAAGAGAAAAGATTAAATTCCATAAAAAAAATTTGAAATACAGAAAAATAATTTTATTAATCAATTTTATTTTTGCTCTAACTTTTTTTCTTTTCGCTTCTTACCAAATTTTTAAAAATTATGCGATTTTAATAAATTACAAATCACTTTTTCAAGAAAAAGATACCCTACAACTTAACTATTTCCATAATTATAAATCTTCAATTACTGCTTTAGTCTTTCGTCCATTTATTAAGGCTATTAAGGCTTTCGACTGCGCTGGGGTTCGAGCTCAGGTCTTTCGATTGTTAAAAAATTTTATTTTTGACCCAACTATTTTTCTTATCGCTTCTTACCAAATTTTAAAAAATTATGCGATTCCAATAAATCATTAATCATTTTTTCAGAGAAAAGATTTCCCACAACTTCACCGTTTCTGATTTTTAAAAATAAATTCTTTAATGGCTGAAACCATTAAAAAAACATTTTCCAAAACGAAATTTTTATAAACAAATTGCTGAATGTGATAATAACTTATTCATTTTCAAAAATTGGAAATGGTTAAGTTGCAAGGAATCTTTTTCTTGAAAAAGCGATTTGTCATTTATTAAAATCGCATAATTTTTTAAAATTTGGTAAGAAGCGATAAGAAAAATAGTTGGGTCAAAAATAAAATTCATTAATAAAATTATTTTTCTGTTTAAAATTTTTTTCATGTAAAATAATCTTTTCTCTTTCACTGAGAAAAAAGATTTGATTGAATCAAAGAAAATAATTTGTTTGAACGACTTTCTTTGATTTAAACAAATGATTTGTTTAAATGAAACAAAATTTGTTTGATTTAAACAAAATATCTTTGGACCAAATAAATATTTGTTTGAATCAAATAAATTTCTGCCTTAAATCAAACAAATTATATCTTTGACCATATATCAATGCATAAATTTCTTTGTTTTGAAGAAAAATTAATTTGATTCAAACAAATATTTATTTGGTTCAAAGATATTTTGTTTGAATCAAACAAATTTTATTTCATGTAAACAAATCATTTCTTTAAATCAAAGAAAGTCGTACAAACAAATTATTTTCTTTGATTCAATCAAATCTTTTTTCTCAGTGTTCAAAATAGCCCTTCAATAATAATATTGCTATTCTTGAAAGCAAAATTATCTATTTTTGCCTGAGGTCTAATTTTCGTGGATGAAAACTACCTTAATTGAATTAGACAAAAGTTACTAATTCAAATTCAGGGAATAGAAATTAAAAACATATATTTATATTATATATAGATTATATCTATAAAATTTCCACAGATAATTTATGTTATAGCACCTTATACTGAGTAATCTAAGAGTAGAGTTGCAAAGTACATACATTTACTCTTCAAACAAACTCCAATTGGAGGGTTTAGTGTCTCAGAGTAGACTTTACTGGCACTGAGCCTTAATCCAACTTGGATGCCTGACAAAAATTTTCTTGCAATATAAAGCAGAATCTCTTCAATAAATCCACCCTTAGATATTACTCATATAAAAGAAAATTTTCAAATAAAAGCTCTAATAAATTCAATTTGTAAATCTAGTGCAAAGGTCATATATAATTCAAGATTTCTCCTGTCAGGCACATAAATAACTAAGACTTCAGGTGGACATTGAAATAATTTTGGTCATGCAACAAAATAGACTTAAATTGGAAATTCAAGGACCAAAATAATTTTCAGATAATGAATAAACTGTTACCCGAGACGGTTTTAGGTTCACATTGAGAAAAAACCAGAATTAACGTGATTTTTGGCAATTTTGGCAAAAGTACTTTTGGGGACCAAAAAGTCCAACCGGATTTTCTCAATGAGATGTTATGCTAGACACCATATAAGTAAAAGTAATAAGGTCTCTACCGAGTTTCATATTCAAGGTAATTGAATGCAATGTTTGGTGAGAATGGGTATGTGAATATAAATCGTTTTTGGAGAGAACGTGTGAAGGGAAGGAAAAAGTAAATAGTTGCATGAACCGACCTCGTCGGCGAATTCAAAATCCCCTTCGAACTTCCGCTTGGCCTTTGCCGCGGTAGTAGCCGCAACAAGAAGAGCAGCGATGGTCAGGAGAATCCAGGAAAATTGCATCGTTCCAGCTCTGTTTGCCTCACTTAAACTGTCACACCGTCAGGAGGCACTAGACACACGATGGTATCGATTGTACGAAACGCGGCGCTAAACGCGCGACGCCTCGTACTGACTCGTTCGTCGAGTTAGAATTTCCGGTGAAACTAGAATCAGCAATTATCGAAGTATCGGGACAAATAGGGGCACAATAAATGAGTAAATAAATCTTTCAAGGGAGTCAGAGTCGAGATTAAGAAAAGTATGTTGACAAGTCGTTAGAAGTGACTTATCAAGCAAGTTGCGCGCGCGTGTGCGGCAAAATCAACGAACTGATTCTGCTGTTTACTTGAATGTCGCTGAATTTTCCTCAGGAAGCTAGGAGCAATAACTGCGCGTGAGCAGAAGGTAGATTTGTGCTGCGACGCGCTGGACTTGAGAGGAAAAGAGCGGACAATTCTTTGGAATGGCAATGCCGCGGTCACAACGCCATTGGCCGGATTCCGGCGGCAATCAGGAAGAGAGACAAGGTATTGCATTGGTCATCGCCTTGCGCTCGGAAGTTCCTGTAGGGGGTGGCAGAAACCTCTAGGAATTGTAATCAATTTTATTCGTAAGGTAGTTGATCATCGAAAATTAGACCTCAGGCAAAAATAGATAATTTTACTTTCAAGAATAGCAATATATAAATTTTATTTTCGGCCCAACTTTTTTTCTTATCGCTTCTTACCAAATTTTAAAAAATTATGCGATTTTAATAAATTACAAATCACTTTTCCAAGAAAAAGATTCCCTACAACTTAACCTTTTCTAATTTTCGAAAATGAATAAATTATCAAATTCAGCAATTTGTTTATAAAAATTTCGTTTTGGAAAATGTTTTTTTAATGGTTTCAGCCATTAAAGAATTTATTTTTAAAAATCAGAAATGGTGAAGTTGTGGAAAATCTTTTCTCTGAAAAAATGATTCATGATTTATTAGAATCGCATAATTTTTTTAAATTTGGTAAGAAGCAATAAGAAAACAAGTTGGGTCAAAAATAAAATTTATTAATAAAATTATTTTTCTGTGTTTCAATTTTTTTTCTTGTAAAATAATCTTTTCTCTTTCAAAATAGCACTTCAATAATAATATTGCTATTCTTGAAAGCCAAATTATCTAATTTTGCCAGAGGTCTAATTTTCGTGAATGAAAACTACTTTAATAAATGGAAGAAAGACTAAAGCAGTAATTGAAGATTTATGTCCATTTTCACGTGGCTTTGACTCTCTAATAGATTGTTACAAATTTTAGGAAATTTACAATATTTTTATGTTATGAAGATAACGTAACATTTGAGGATATTTAGAATGTTTTTTTGTAAGGATATCTTAAAATTGTGAAGATTGTACCGAATTTCCTGAAATTTTTCTTAATTTTGCGAAACTCAGATTAATTTTTATAAAATTTATTTTAAAACTACGTATCACTACAAACTCAAATTAATCTCAATCTCTAAACAAAAATACAATTCAAAATTTCAAGAACTCGAAACCGCTCAAACCCTCAAATTATTAAAAAAAACGATCAAATTAAGACTTAAAAAAAATTGGTGGTTTCATAATATCGATACCCACGTTCTAATATGTCGTATCCCACATTTGGAAAATTTTTCAGGAAACGATAAAAACGTCTTGCTAGCACAAATAAATAAATGTAAACAAATTTTTGTTTTATACGTTCATAAAAATGCATAAATAATAATAATTAAAGCAAAAGAAACTATTTAAATAAATTTTATGATATTTATGTGGGTTACGCAAGAAGACAAAATTAAAATGTATTTTAGAAATAAAATTGATTTAATCGTTCTATAATTAAATATTGTTTCATCCCATACATAACATTTTTCTCTCATTTTGTATTGTTTAATTCATAATTATTATAATATAACATTATTGATACATTTTATTTTGACTATCTTTAGTATTGCTTAAAACATTTTTTTTTTCATTTTAAGTACTCTTAATTTTTTTTTTTTTTTACTTCAGGTACATTTTCTTGCTGAGATTGTTGAAAATTTCTTGTCCTCTTTCGTCTGGTATTATCACAATTTGTTTTATAATTAATATCATTATCTTCAGGTTTTTTAAATCTATTATTATAGTACGCAGTACTTTGCTTTTAACACCAAGATTAACTTGATTAGCTTTTCGTTTCTTACTCTTAGTCTTTTCAGTTACCTTAACTATATTTTTACTCTCGGCTTCCAAATTTTTTATTGATGGAGATTAGTCAGAAGCAGAGTCAGTATCATCAATATATTTTATATTATCATAGAAGCAATGTATATCTCTCAGCAACACTTTTTTTAATGCCTGTAATTGTTGCCATTTACTTTTAGTTCTTTTTAATCGATCTACAAACAAAGGTTTCAGCGGATGCTCTAGATTTAATTGGAGTTGTAAAAATATTATTTGTAATTACCTTCTTACTAATTTTATTAAATAATTTCTCAAAATAAACTTAAGACTAATCACAAAATAAAAATTGACTGTCACATCGCTGGCGCTGACTTAACCAATGAATGTGGGATACGACATATTAGATTATTTATTTAAAAATATTAAATAAACAATTTGACTCACAAGATTTTAATATAAGCTGTAAAACATTATTATTAATCCATTTTTCAAAAAAAGTCAATTTCTCAAATTTTGTGGGATACGACATATTAGAACGTGGGTATCGATATTCTGAGGACTCGAGCGGCTTCGAGTTCTTGAAGTTTTAAATTAAAACTACGAAACTGTAACAAAATTTTCAGTCACACTGCTGTGCAAAAGTCGCCGAGCATTTGTTTTTAACCATTCACATAAAAGCTTATATTTTATAAAACACTTAACAATAAATTTTTTGTTTAGAATAACATGGAAGGTAAAAAAATTCTGCATTTAATCACCCCAAAACGAAGGATTTTAGTCAATTATTAATAAAGATATATCATAAAAAAATACAAAACATCATTAAAAAATATAATAAAATTATTTGCAAAATTCATTTCATAAATGATTTCACAAATTTGAAGTATTATACATTGAGAAAACAGATGAAACATTTCTTTGATGTACGGTCAAAGAAAAGATTTCTTTGAATTAAAGAAAGATTTGTTAATTCTAAAAAAATGTTCTTTGGTCCAAAGAAATAGGTTTGTTTACATTGAAGAAAATTTTTTTGAATCAACAAAACTTTCTTTAATTTAAAGAAACATATTTATGATGTGCGGACTAAGAAAAAATGTCTTTGAATTAAAGAAAGTTTTGTTAATTTAAAAAAATGTTCTTTGGTCCAAAGAAATAGGTTTGTTTACATTGAAAAAAATTTTTTTGAATCAACAAAACTTTCTTTAATTTAAAGAAACATATTTTTGATATCCGGACAAAGAAAAAATGTCTTTAAATTAAAGAAAGTTATGTTAAATCAAAAAAGTTAAATTTTTTGAATCTACAAAACTTTTTTCAATTCAAAGAAACATTTCTTTGATTCAAAGAAACTGTTTTCTGAGTGTAACTTTTTCTTTCTCAGCTCAGATTTTGTCTGCATTCAAGAATAATAACAATATCTTCGTTAATAATGGACTAAAACATTTCGTTTTTGGTTCATTAAATGCAGAATTTTGTTACTTTCCATATTATTCTAAGAAAAAAATTCATTGTCAGGTATTTTATACATTAAAAGCTTTTACATGAATGGTTAAAGACAAGTTCCCGGCGACATTCGCACAGCAGTGTACATGTAACAACGATGTAACTGCATAAAACTTCTACTACCCACACTGTAAAAAATATCGGTACATTTTCCTACTATGTATTAGGAAACTTTTCCCAAATCCTTAGGAAACATAGATTTTCCTACAGAAAGTGGAAATATTTCATAGATTTGAGGAAAATTATCCGAATTTTCTGATTTATTTCCGAATTATTAGGAAATATATCAAAAAGGTGAGAACAAATAACTAAATTTTTTGAAATTCTGTCTTAATTTTACGAAATTGTAACTGAATAAAACTTCAGTTACAAAGTTTCGCGAAATTACGGTAGGAATTTCTAACAGTGTACACTTCGAAAGAGAAATTTGTAATTGTAAACAAGAGCTCAATTAAATTACAAAAATTTTGGTTAAAGAAGCAATCTTGTTTATTTCATGTTTAGAAATTTACAAAATTTTTATGTTACAAAGGTAACGTAAAATGTGACGATATTTATGATGTTCTTGAGTAAAAGTATCTCAAAATTGTGAACATTGTCTTGAATTTCCTGAAATTTTTGTTAATTTTACAAAACTCAGCTGAATTTTCATAAAGTTTATTTTAAACCTACGAAACTGTAACAGAATTTTTATAAAATTCAGCATAAAATAACGAAACTGTAACAAAATTTTAAGTTACATGTAACTGCATAAAACTACAGTTACCCAAAGCGTAAAATTATTTCTGTTGCAAGTTTCGGAATTTCCAGATACAAGTATCAGAATATTCAGCACTTTTTAAATGAAAATTAAGAAATTGTTTACTAAATCTACTAAAAAGTAATTGAATTGTCTAGAAGTCTATCTTAACTTCATAAAACTGTAACTGAATAAAACTTCAGTCACGTGTTTCCGGAAATTACAGTAGAAATTTTAAAATATACGTATTAGAAGGGAAATGATAATGTTGAATTTTGAGATGTTAGATACACTGTTAGAAATTTATGTTTTAAAATTCCATTACATGTAATGGAAGTTTTTTTCAGTAACGTAAATTAAATTTAAAATACTTTAATCTAAAAAAATACAAGCTTTCATTTGAATTTGAATACACATGTTTATATATTTTAATAATGTTTGATAATTTTAATATATTATGTTTGAAACGTTATTTAATTTAATATGAATATAAATATTTTTAGCAATGTATGATATGATATGATAAGATAATAATAATTATATAGTCTATTAAATTATGAAAAATAATGACCATTTGTGAGTCGATATTCTTCAATTCTTAATAAAGACTCGCCGTATTCGACCTGGAACCTTGGAAAAGCGAGTGAATCCTTGAAATAACATGTTAAAGAAAAAAATATCAAGTCAATTCTAGTGTAACTGTAATATGCTACTTAATTGCAAAATTTTGATTCTGTGGGATTTTAATAGACTTTAATATACAAGTAGTTAATTAAAATTAATAGATTTTTGTATTATGAAAAATTAATATACATTTATATTAAATTTAATAATTTCAAATTAGGTGGTTGAGTTAGAAATTTTTGCCACTGCCTACATTATCGGGGGATCATTAGTCGCGTCTCAAATAGGATACGTTCCCGACAGGTGTCCTCATAAACAATTTCAAACTCTTATATTGCAATAATGCAAATAAATTCAAATTTTAAGAATTTGAAATGTTTCTGTGGAAAAAAGGCGATTTCGACTGCGCCGGGATTAGGCTGTGGCAAAAATTTCGAACTCAACTAACTTATTTAATATACGTTACTAAAAAAAACTTCCATTGTATGTAATGGAAGTTTACACTGAGAAAAAAGATTTGATAGAATCAAAGAAAATAATTTGTTTGAACGACTTTCTTTGATTTAAAGAAATGATTTGTTTAAATGAATCAAAATTTGTTTGATTCAAACAAAATATCTTTGGACCAAATAAATATTTGTTCGAATCAAATAAATTTCTGCCTTAAATGAAACAAATAATATCTTTGACCATATATCAATGCATTAATTTCTTTGTTTTGAAGGAAAATTAATTTGATTCAAAGATATTTTGTTTGAATCAAACAAATTTTATTTCATTTAAACAAATCATTTCTTTAAATCAAAGAAAGTCGTTCAAACAAATTATTTTCTTTGATTCAATCAAATCTTTTTTCTCAGTGTAGTACAGAAATTTCTATTAACTTCCTGAAAACTTCCTAATGGGCCTCATAAATTCGGAAATGCTCTTAATTTTTAAACATCTTTTACATTGAGAAAAAAGATTAGATTGAATCAAAAAAAATAATTTGTTTGAACGACTTTCTTTGATTTAAAGAAATGATTTGTTTAAATGAAATAAAATTTGTTTGATTCAAACAAAATATCTTTGGACCAAATAAATATTTGTTCGAATCAAATAAATTTCTGCCTTAAATCAAACAAATAATATCTTTGACCATATATCAATGCATTAATTTCTCTGTTTTGAAGAAAAATTAATTTGATTCAAACAAATATTTATTTGATTCAAAGATATTTTGTTTGAATCAAACAAATTTTATTTCATTTAAACAAATCATTTCTTTAAATCAAAAAAAGTCATTCAAACAAATTATTTTTTTTGATTCAATCTAATCTTTTTTCTCAGTGTATGGTTTGGGAAATAAGAAAATTCCACGTGGAATTGTTTCAAATTTCAACTTGAAATTCTCGTATAACTATGACATGGAACGAAATTCTAAAAAAAATTGATATGTAACAATCAAATACCACCTGTGTAATCTTCCACTTTATCATTACAGCTGAATTTCAAACTATTATTTGCGTCCTTTCCGAGTTTTTTTAATTATAAGAGACACTTAAATTGAAATAGATATATATATAAAAAGTAAATGCAGCGTGTAACGTTATGCAAAAACTAATTTATAATAAAAATGGATTTTCTGTATATCATAACTGTTCCCCTATTTTATTTATATCATACATTTTCAATTTCAATTACCAATTTTACATAAAACTGACAGAATACCTTAATTGGCTTTACAACCACAGACGAGAAATACTATCTGCATATACAGGGTGAGTTTTTTATCTTGAGAAATCGAAATATCTCAAGAAATACGCATTGTCACATGGCTTGAGTCGATATTTCAATAAATATCAATTATATGAGCCAAACAAATACAATAAAAAATTTAATTTTTTTACATAAAACAAACTGAGTTATTTAACGACTTGTAAAATAATTGAAACCTATTTGTTGGGACTTGAATAGTTTCAAAAAGATGTTTACCTCGAAAAGACAATCAAAGGTAATTATCAGTTCTGGGAAAGAATGTTGAAACCTATAATAGCCTAGAGTTATAATTATTGTATGGTGTAGAAATTTGATTTCTTTTTTAACTTTTGTTTTTTATGTTCTTCATGTTGAAATTACACTATTAGAAATTTCTACCATAATTTTCCGAAATACGTGACTGGAGTTTTATTGAGTTACCCGTGTGGAAAAATTTCATGGCAATTTATTGTCTGATCTGACCCAGGTCTGGCAATGTCCAGGCCGGCTATTCTGGAAGTTCTGTTCTGGCTCAGATCTGTCGCTAGTCACCATTCCATGACAAATAAGTTTTTAATTAATTTTAATTAAAAGGTAAGTACAAACCCCGTGTATCTAATCTAATAAATTAGTGGCTGACTATCCGCTGGCTTGTGGTTGGCCAGCCGCTGATCAGCGGCTGATCGTACAAAAACGTTACAGTTATGGCCAGCCCCAGACCAGGCCTCATAGTCAGCGCCAGAACTAGAAACCAGACAGTCTAGTTTGGCGCTGGCCAGCGTCATGAAATTTTTCCACACGAGTACAGTTTTGTAAAATTAAGATAAAATTTCAGAAAATTCAGTTACTTTTTAGTAAATTTAAGAATTTCAGTTAGAAAGTGTTGAATATTCTGATACTTGTATCTGGAAATTCCGAAACTTGTGACAGAAATAATTTTTCTATCTCCTTTTCAATATAAACTCACGTCTATCTTTTCTAATACTTACTTTTCTATCCCTTACAATCCTTCTCAATTTTTGTCTATGTCTTTGTCAAATTAAATGCACGTCTATCTTTTTTAATCTCCCCGTTTCTATCTCATTCTATCCTTTATATATTCACGTGAATCCTTTTCTATCTTCTTGCCAAACTAGGTCTATGGCTATCTTCTTCAATCTCCCCTTTTCTATCTCATTCTATCCTTCATCAATGCACCTTAATCTTTTTCTATCTCTTTGCTAATCTTAATTCACATCTATTTCTTCAATCTCCCCTTTTCTATCTCATTCTATCCTTCATCAATCCACCTTAATCTTTTTCTATCTTCTTGCCAATCTAGATCTATGGCTATCTTTTCCAATCACCTGATCTCTATCTCATCCAATCCTTCATCAATCCATCTTAATCTTTTTCTATCTCTTCATCAATCTAAATTCACGTCTATCTTTTTCAATCTCCCCTTTTCTATCTCATTCTATTCTACATCTATCAACGTCAATCTTTTTCTATCTCTTCGTAAATCTTAATTCACGTCTATCTTCTTCAGTCTCCCCTTTTCTATCTTATTCTATCCTTCATCTATCAACGTCAATATTTTTCTATCTTCTTGCCAATCTAGTCGATGCCTATCTCTCCCTATTACAAATTTTAAACTCTCTTTCTATCTCTCCTTACAACAAAAGAAGATCAGTCCACTATTAAGATATAGTCTTCCCCTATGTAATGAGGGATAGAAAAAGATACAAGTGGTCGATCACGATAGATAGAGAAAAAGATAGAAAAAAATAGATACTCCAGCCGGCGGATTGCCTAAGGGATAGGAATAGATAGATATTACCAGACATAGGGATAGAAAAAGATAGATATTCCAGGTCACTCTGGATAAGTGCGAAGATAGAGTTTTGGGGATGCAAAGTGGTGGGTTGGAAGAGATAGAAGTGTTCTATCTTTTCCAATCCTACAGTTCCTATCCTTTTCAATCTTTTTACTGCCAGCAGGGATACGTTAAACCAACGTTGGTTCCCACGCCGCGACCATAAAGGAATTTCAACAGGAAAATTCAGTGGGATTGATTACGGGAAATACAACAGGATAGTTTATTTAAAAAGTTTTAGGGTTGCGAAGTAGTTTCCCATTGCAATTACGACTGCACAGTACAATTTTGCAACGTAAGGGAGTGAGTTATAATGTATTCATAATATTCTGGGGGAACTCATTTTGCAACAAAAAATTATTCACTGTGCTTATATTCATTTAAATAAGGATGAAATTTTTAGTAAAGTTGGTGCTAGGTTGAAATTTTCTTTTTATTCTAAATCTTATCCAATTGCCGTTGTGATAAATCTTTCCCCAAATAAACTCGAATTTAGCAATATTATTTCTGGACCCTGAAGAAAAAACACGTTTTAAAAAAATATAAGGTTCAATACAAATTCTATTTATTATTAATAATGAAGAACTTTTTATTGAAAAGATTTAACAAATACATTCTCTTTACCCCCGATTGAAACAAACTATTTAAAATCAATAGTAGTCATGAAACATTAATATGAGTTATTTAAACACATAAATGTCGTAAAATTAATCGAAATTTTTCCCCCATTGAGAACAAAAGCAGAAATGTTTGCAGTCTATAAAAAAAGTAATTTTGAATTATTTTTCAACAAAAATGTCTATAATTTGAATGTAAAATTAACTCATAGATAATTGTGTTCTTAAACCAAGAAACATTAAGGAAAAATTAATATTTACATGGGTAATTCTAAGGATTATTTTACTAAAGGGTGTAAATTAAGACTTAAGTTTTAAAAATAATAAAACTGAACACATTTATACTGTTGCAACTGGCCAATAAGTATTTGCCACTTTTCTTATATTATCGTTCTATTTTTCATATGTACAAATAATATACAATGATTGCCTTTAATATATACGTATTATTAAAATCTAATCTCAATGATGTTATAGTAGTTGCATGAATCGAAACTTGACCGCAACTAATTTATCATACGCCTTAGTACTGCGCTTTCAAGTATAAATACAGTTTTATATAAAATTTGTATAATCTACATCACTTGAAGTATATCTCTTCCTTTAATCACAAAAAGTTATAAATGTAATAACTACCACGCGAGCAGGGGGTCGTGGGCTGTGCCACTCTGGCAGTACATCATTTAAATATAGGCACGTTTGATTTGAATTATTTCTCATAAACGATCAAATCAGTTTTTTTGATATATTTTAGAAGATTTGCCTTATTTTCACGCACAAATATCATCAACTTTGCTCAGTTAAAATTTTATTTCAAACTTACATTTAAACAATTGAAAACGAATTTATGTTTTTAAAATTGTATTGAAAAAGACATACACATATGTAAATGATATTTTGGAACATTTAGGATTGTCTGTATTACCAAATTTAGTGTAAATATTCTTAATATGATTTCGACATATTTTAAGAGGATTTTGCTATCCGTACGTAAGAATAGGCGTCGTGAATTAAGGTGAGATGTATCTTCAGAGATGCATTAAAAATATTTGTTTCGGAAATTTTGATTTCATTCGAAAGATACGAATCTGCTTATAAAATCATTTCATAACAGACTATTATCAGTCTAATCGATATCATCAAAAGTCCGAACGTCAAAGTTCAATACATTTTTAAGGATGTTCCAACGTGAAGAAAGAATTCAAATAATAGTTTTTAAGTTGAGTTACTTTAGAAAATGCTTCTCATCCAAAATTTTTACTAATATTCCGATTCTTTTCTTCTTTGTAACATTCTTAAAAACATTTCTATAAAACCGATTTCGAAAATGAGGATGCCCGTACCCCCTTTTGTTTTGGCCCCCTTGTAAACAGGGTTAGAACCTACTTTTATATTATTTATTATACAATATGTAGGTTTTACTGTACAGTATGATGAAACCCATCTCATTTTGCGATAAATCGAGCAAAGACAAAATTATCGACCTGAGAAAGTACATATTTTTACAAGTACATATCAAGACTATTTCGTCTTTCGTCCATTTTGAATACCCTCCATCAATATAGTAACTCTACTAATAATACTATACTAATTATGCCGTTTATTTCTTATTTCCCAGGAGACAGATTTTTGCGCGATTACTAGAGATTTTCAGCGTCAAATTCGCTACCTCCCGAGACAAAATCATCGCCATTTGTCGTTAATATGTCGCAAAATAAAGAAACAATATACATTATTTCATAAATAAGCTATGAGTTTTGCAATAGATGGATAATACCTTATAGAGTCGAAATAAACCTTATTTACAGACAGTCGCTGTACAGTGGTGGATTTTTACGACATAGGTCTATAGGCCTTGAATATAAGTAGATCTCTTTAAAATGAAGACCACAGAGAATATTTGATATCGTCAATATAAATACTTTAGCCTAATTATTCTTGATTTGAAGGTACATACTAGATTGCAACGATGCTTGAAACTTTTGAATTTGTGTTCTTAGAACAGTTACAATAGCCTTTGTCATCGAAGCAAATCTTCGAACCAAAAATCTCGCTTTACAATAAATTGTAGTGTCTTATTGGGAAATTCGTAATTTATGGTCTTTATATTTAAGTAATAACGTTCAGTTTGCTATGCTACATTTAGATGTCATTGTTCTATTTCTAATATGCCCTAGTTTCGTCAATAGGAATATTATAATAAGAGCTAAAGTTCTTTGTACCATTGTTTAGGTGAGAGCACCTTCAGCGACCCCTTGTCATTTACTTTCCACTTGTCGTCGCGAAAATATTCGATAAGAACATTTCACAGTAAAAGTCTTGACTTGGCGATCACTTCATTTTATTTCCGCTGTCAATAAACTTTCCCAGGTGGTTAGTACCACGAATCTTAAGAGTGCTTTCGACTCTTTTCTTGAAGTTAATTACAAATGGATTCATCTATAGTTTTTGAATTAGCTTCAAGAAAAAAGTTGAGGGCACTTGAAATAAAAAAGCAAAAACACAACTCGTACATTATCGGGAAATAAATAACTTACTAGGTCGTACGCAATCTTTAAAATAAATTTTCCTTAATCTTTGGTAAAGAAATTAGAAGAACTTTTAATAAATTTTATACCAATGTACGAGTTGTAATTTCTCCAGTATTCTGAACAAAGAGACAATTTATGCAGAACAACCATTCTGAAAAAGTTCTTGGCCTTGTTTGCATAGCATAAGAAGTCCTGAAGACGTCGTGCTGACATCTTATAATTTTTTCCATACTTTTGGGATTGTAATAATTTGATTATTTTGTTAAATCGCAAGTGCTGCTGATTTTTATTCAAAAAGCGCTAATATGTCGTCGCTCGATGAAGGATTTCCACTACTGGCTCCACTACTCGGTGGAGTATTCAGGTCTGGTGGATCCAGATATGAAAGCAATTCCATTGGATCAACGACGTCATCTGGCAGCAACTGTAAAATAAAATATTTATCGTTAATGTCATATTTGAACAACATAATTCCATGTGTTTCTTTTAACTGTGAAAAAAAAACTTACGTTTAGTGCTTCTTGTCCTGCTCCTTCACCATCAATCACCGCAGCGGGATCAAAATTTAAATCTGAAGGTATGTCCGCTGGGTCATTATTAATATTTGTACTCGTGTTACCAGAAGTGTTGTGATTACTATTCGATTCCTGAGACGAAGGTGGGACGCTGGGAGGACCACTGTTACCTCCACCTGGCGTATGAGGCGTATGTGGAGTGTGAGGCGTATGAGGTGTATGCGGCATCTGAAAGATAAAATCAATTTTTAGAAACAGCAATATAAAAAACAAGTTAAAACATTCAATATGCTTTTGAATATTCTACCTGATCATTTAGTGATTTTTCCATAGCATTCAGAGGGTCAAGAGAATTAACTGAATCATTTAGATGAGTTAACGGACCCGCGCCACTGGCATATTCTGGGTTTGTGGAAGGATTCGTTCCCGAATTGATATCATAAGACCCTCCAGAGGTATTTCGATGATTAATATTATTGTTCCCATAAGTAGGTGTTGTGTTGTTCATCATTGAACCGCTCACAATACTATTCATGTCTGGAGGAATATAAGGACTCATCGCTTGATTCATATCCCAACTGTTCATAGTCGGCATGTTCATACTTCCTGGTGACATTGCCTTTATCATTCTCTTACAGTCGCTCTCTTCCTCAGATTTTATACTATTCAAGGTCCTCGCTGGCTTCCAATTAGCTGCTGAGTCTATTGTCACTTCTTCAACCTCTGGCGTAGACGAAGTGGTATTCAAAATGCCCCACATGTATTGGTCTACTTCTAAGCCTTCTAATTGAGCTGGTTTCCTGTTGAAAATAAATAGTAAAATTAGAATGTACCTATCGATTTTCTACTATTTAGTAGTACTGTTTCACAAACTTGTTTTTAAATTAACTTACATGCAGACTGAACACCTCCATGAGCCCCGTTCACAGTTTAATTGTAGGTATGATTCCAGATCGAAACATTGGACGTGTTTGCAGTCATGTCCTCTCGCTGGCAATGTGATTCGTTTGAAAGTAATAGGACATTTGAGTGAGACCTGAAAGGAAAAAATTTTTTAAATATTTTTTCTTTGGTTAAATATCGAATATTTGAATAAATTTTTGAAATTATAAAAAATGGTTTTCTACCCAAAACGGGATACCATACTTACCTTGAGTGCTGTTTGTTCAACGACGTCCGTTTCTGATTTTATGCCATTATTTGATATTGTGTTATTGAAGTTTCTTTTGATTTTCGTTATACAGTGCTCAGCTGTAAGCAGTCTTTTGCGTAAAAGTCCTTGCAATACACTTCGCACACTAGGACGGTGTACCAATTGAAGAACGAATAGATGTGACTAAAATAAAAATAAAAATTGTTAATATTTTTTTCTACACCAACGCACTAGATTAATGTGGAAAATTTTCGTAAGTCTTCTGATCCTGAATTTTTGAACGTCGAGAAAGTTTTCCACATAGGATATACAATAACGTTAATATAATACTTACACAGCAGCACGCCGATACTGTGATTTGAACAGTATTTCGACCTGGTTGACAGACATCTTTGAGGTAAAGGGGTTTGTGCGACAACTTGTTTTCACCTCGGTCTATAATGAGTGGAGTTGCATTAACCGACACCTGAACACTACCAGGCCAATTGGTACTCATTTGCCGATCTTCGTGGTGAAAGCATTTAAGTTGTAACTCGAGATCCGACCGCCACATCAAGGTTTGATGAACAGTTTGTTTCAGATGGAATACATGATTGCTTACTGCTAAATTGTGCTCTAATCGAAACGGTTGAAGAATTATACCGTCTCTTACAGGGAATGTCAATCTTAATTCATCGTCTTTTTGCATACTGACTGGAGTTTTAAGTTCATTGAAGTTAGGTTTGATATCGGAGTTTGGGCTGATGTAAGGAGGTATACTAGCGGCAGGAGTAAGAGGAGGTGTCGGGTTTCCAGGAATCGGACTATGCTGGTAGCTAAGGTTTCCCGCTCCCGTTGTTCTCATCGGTGAGACTTCCTGTTGATACTGGCTGGTAGCCACGTACGACGAAGCTGGGCCATATCCTGTGTTAGTTTGGTGACCAACAAACTGATTACCAACTGTAGTCGGTCCCATACTAGCAGGTACATTCGCGTTGTAATATTGATTCGCTTGGGCAGGAGCATTGTACGTTGGAGTACTTTGTCTGATGCTGGTCGTTCGGATCATGGGATTGGGTACAAATCCAGTCGTCGCTGAATTCATTGCTTGGACCGATTGATACTGTTGTTGGAAGTTTGGCCTTGTGACAGGATAGTTAGTGGGGTACTGTGGTACTTGGTTCGTAGGCATGTTATTGAAACCTTGCTGCAACGCTACAGGATTTTGTGCTGCGTATGGTACTTGCTGTCTTTTTTGAGCCATGTGCATTGCCGGATTGGGATAAGGTGTCAGCCTCCTCGGATAACCTTGTTGCTGTTGTTGTTGTTGTTGCTGCTGTTGTTGTTGCTGCTGATGCTGAAAATGTTTAATTAAAATTAAATTTCGAATGCTTTCAGTTTAAAAAAAAGAAATTATAATTAGAAGCAAGCCTACCTGCATATTTATTTTGCTCATTTGAATGTTATTAGGCGTCATAACGTTACTCATTCCCACGTTTCCCATGTTGCTCATCGAGTTCATGGAGTTGATTGAGTTCATCTGCGACATTCCGTTCATGCCACTCATTCCGTTCATTCCAGTCATATTGTTCATACCTCCCATCGTCATTGGATTCATAGAATTCATATTGTTCATATTATTTATCGAATTCATAGAGTGCATTGGACCCATTGAGCCCATGCTATTAAAATTATTCATTCCAATTGGCCCCATGCTTGTCATTGGTCCCCGCTGACCATAGCCGGAGCTGTAGGACTGATGGGGTATTCCGTGTTGACTCTGCATTTGCGACAAACGCATCAGATTCGGTGATTCGTTATATAACTTCTAGAATAAAAAATTAAAGTAAATTTTATTAGGAAACAAATGTAACTAAAAGAATAATAGAAATGTGAAATTTTAGGGCGAGAAAAGTGTATAGGAAAGGAAAGAATGCTGGATGAAAGAGACTTTTTTTTGAAAATGAGATATTTACCTGGTTGAACTGAGAGGGGATATCTTGGCGGTCCTGCATGGCCACCACGCTAGCTGTGGCGGTGGCCGTAGCGGTGGCAGCTGCCACCATTGCCGCGGCACTGAACGTCGAACCACCACCCCCACTTTGGGGTGGTGCCTTTTTATGATAGCCGGTTGATAAAACGGGTGCTACCTTTGTGCGTCCTTTGATCGTCCTTGCCAATTGTCTTCTCTTATATTGCAAGCTACAATTACAAGTATCCTATCCCTTGCAAGTTTCTGTAAAAAATAATATTTTCCATTTGTCACATAGCTTTCTTACTTGTAAACAATTACGAGAGCGATCAAGCATTTTCAATTAAATAACAAATATTTTCATTTCGTTTTTATATTTTATTATATTATATTTTATTAGCCGAATTCACTTCAGACTTAAATTTAATTTTGAAAACTATTATATTGAACAAAAATTGTTAAATACGGTTGGAAATTTTTTTAAATAGAAAAGTAAAGGTTAAACTTTTCATTTCAAAATAAGTAAGGAATATGAATTGAGGATTTCTTTGTTAAAGAAATTAACAAAGTCATGTTTCCAATTAGGAACAGTGGCAAATAAAAGTTGAAAATTTTCAATGCAAAAGTGTGTTATAAAATTTAAAATTATAAAACAATTTTTGAACATAGGTATAAAAATGTCTAGAAAGTAAAAACAAATAAAAATAATTTTTTTTGCACATGTAATAAATAAATCTTTTCCAAGATCTTTATTCCTTGAGTAAAGTTTTCTTGTAAATTTCCCAAATTATCTGTTGCTCATAAATTATCGAAAATAAATATTTGGCCTTTGTGGCCAGATATGCTTTCTGAAAATCTTCCCTAAGCCAAGGGTTCGACAAGTTTGGGAATTTCCAAGAAAGCCACTATACCTGCATTCTCGATACTCAGAACTAGCGCACTGAAGCCAGGGATGTAAAATTTGGGGGCTTTTTGAGTCCTTCTCAACATTGAAAATTTCCCAGAAAAATATTTGTCAACTATTTATTCAATTAAAGTTCCCGTAAACCTATTAAATATATAAACAAAAATAAACAATACAAATTGACAATAGACTGTTGTAAGCATATATGGCTGTCTCAAAAGTTTTTCATCATTGGTAAATACTAAAAAATTTGAAAAACTATTACTAGTTATTATTTTTCTTCATTATACTTTATTCTTGTTGACTTTTTAAAAAGATTTTTTTTTGTTAATCTGATAAATCGGTAAGGCTCAGGGTGTTGAGTGTACGTCACTGGCTCGATCTCGAGCCTTTACCCCGACCCGAGCCGCCGTTCCTTCCCAGCTGGCCACGCTCGTCCAAGTCCCTATTGCTTTTCTGTGGGAAATGCACGTGCTCACTATTCACACACCGTGCGCATTATACACACATCCCTACTGCGTTCTATACACTACACATCACGCCGTTCAAGTCGAAACGCCGCAAACGATCTTTAATACTTTCAACACAATAAGCCCAGAAAAACTTTGAATATAGCCTATAAATATTATAAATAGAGAAAATTTTATTTTATTCCTATAAACATTTTACTCCATTAACATGAAATTTTATTTTTCAATTTTACCAATGTTCACTGTTAGAAATTTCTATATTAAATGTAAATTAAGGTCTATTAAAATTAATAGATTTGTATATTATGAAAAATTAATATAGTTTTATTTTAAATTTAATAACTTTTCAATAAAAATATATTTAAATATATATACACGTGTATCAAAATTCAAATAAAAGATTGTATTTTTTAAGATTAAAGTATTGCGAGTAATGGAAGTTTTTATCAGTAACGTATATTGAATTTTAAAGATTTAAACATTTTTCTGTGCAAAAAAGACGCCTTCGTCTAGAAATTTCAAACTCAACTAATTAATTTGAAACGTATATTAAATTTAAAATACTTTTATCTTAAAAAATACAAAAATGTAATTGAATTTCAATATACATGTGTATATTTTAATAATTTTTGCTAATTTTCATATATTTTGATTGAAAAGTTATTAAATTTAATATAAATGTAAATTAATTTTTCATAATATACAAAAACTTGTATACTAAAGTCTATTAAAGTTAATAAAATTTTTAACAGTGTAAAGCGAATAATTTAAATTTTTCTTTCATATTGTACAAAATTAAAAATTGAACTAGACTGAGAAAAATGGATCGTAGCAGTTAATATCTTGGTTGTTTAACTATATGATAAGAATCTAAGATATTAAAGTGAAAAATCTAAATATACTGTTAATAATCTCATTATTTTAATAAACTTTAATACACAAGTGGTAAATTAAACTTAATAGAATTGTATATCATGAATTTAATAAATTTTCAATCAAAATTACTAAACATAATTAAAATATATATACATGTCTATTAAAATTTAAATAAAAGTTTGTTTTTTTTTCAAGATAAAAGTATTCGATCTAATGGATGTTTTTTTCAGTAACGTATATATATTTTAATAATTTTTGTTGATTTTAATATATTTTGATTGAAAAGTTATAAAGTTAATATGAATGTTTCTCAATTTTTTATAATATATAAATCTATTACTTTTAATTTACCACTTGTATATTTAAAATTAATAAAATTTTTAACAGTGAGGAAGTGCCATTATTTTATATATATATTTCATTTATTTTCATTTATTCTATTAAATTTCATTTTATTTGTCTATTTATTAATTCATAAAATATCTTAATATTTAAACATTTTTAATGAAAAATACCACCAGTATTTTCGACTGTTCTGGTAGTTCTAGTATTAAACTGCCATCCCATATTTTATTATCAATTTTTGTGAGTATAAGGAAAAAACTGTTCATATTTCGGCAAACACAGTAGATATAAATACGTGTTCTTTGTGTGGATCAGTTATTTGCAGGATTTAAAAAGGATAAAAATGAGTATAAAAATAAATTGTGAAGAAAAGACCCTCGAAAATAATTGAATATCATGGTAGAGTATGTAGGGGTTGACGTCGTCATCGGTGTTCTACCCCCTTTACTTCATTCATGCTGAATGCAATCCGCCTAGCCTAACCTTTCATTTTTCCCCTTGTCAACATCCCTTCTTTCCGTTGAGTTCTCCTTCCACCAGGTCAGACTCCGCTACGGGTTTCTATTCTTGGATGTCAATATTTCGTCAACTAGGAGCCCACTCGGCACGCAACAAAGGCCTTGTAACTTGCGGCGTCGCGAGAGAAGCTGTAAATTATTGCCGACTTACTCCACAATGTAAATCGCTGATGTCGACTAGTTTTCAAATAATCATTTCTAATACCATAGTACTTTGTCCATTTTATTCTCATCTTATATACGTTTTTATTCAAATTTTTGTAATCTTATCTTTTTTTGTATTTGTATTACAGAATCGACTTGATTGATTACTTTATTCCATATTTATACAATTACATTAGTACATAGGCTTGATCCAATTTTGTAATTTGAGATTAATTTGAATAATGTTAAGTACCTAATGTCGGTGATTGTGAATCACGTTAAAACTGGGGTCTATTTGACTTTTAAAGAGAGACAAGGTAACCGACCGCGAAGAGAGAACAAAATAGTCAGTTTAACACGCACATGCTTCAAATTACTATTTACCCCGAGATAGTAAAGATAATATCTTTATAAATGATTAATTAGGTTCTGAATGATTATCTCATCTTTTGTTTCAAATTAATTCTATATAAGTATATACTGTTAATTTAATTAATGTAAAATCTCGATTTTTGTCTCAACAAAAGTATTTAGTCGAAATTTAGCTTGAATGCGCAATAGATCCTTTATATACCGCATAGTAAATAGAAAAAGTAAATTTCAAAATATATTTAACATTTTTATTTTCACTGAAAAATATAGAATTTAATATTCCGAAGGCTTAACATGTGTGAAGCAGGTTTTGTCGTTTCAGAACGGAAGTAACATCTGCCCTATCAAGGAAATTTTGGAAAGGACGGGGAGTGGAATCAGGAAAAGTATTTTAAACGTTGATATATTTAAAGTCGACATTTGTTAGGGATCTAAATTGAAGTTTTAGTAGGTTTTTTGAAGAATTTTTATAAAAATAAAATCAAGTTTTTCAGACTTTTTAAATTCTTCAATAATTTTATATCCTGAGCGATTTTTGATGAGAGTTGCTGAATTACATTTAAGCATGCGTGCTCGAAATCAGTGCTGTAATTGGTCTGTGGCCAAGGTCCGTCAATAGCCAAAGACTAAATATAAGTCAGCATATCTATTTCTAAACCAGCGAATCGCAGTCAAGTTTCTACCGAAATAGGAAATCCTTAAGTTTCCTTTTCATGTATAAAAAAGCAAATTCTAAGGTTTTACTTGCATCGAATGCACGAATTCATAATAAATATTTTCTGCTTTATTTGACATTTTTATTTTAACTGATTACCAGTTAAAAATTACCTGCCAGTCCAAACCAGAGCGAATTAATACTTTTTTTCGTAATAGAATTTCAATAATAACAACAGTTAATTAGTAACTAAATTATACTTTTTCACCACCCACTCATACTAAATTCAAATACTATGTACGTGACTGCGTTTAGTACATGGAATGCTTTCATTACGCATACACTTGCATAGGAACGAAGGTAAGAAGTGATCTATTTTCTGCACTGTTACTTCCATGATTCTTTAGGCTGACTCGCACAGGTTGCAACTACTGATCCACCTCCCTTCCCTTTCTATTATTACAAAAATGTACAAATCTGAATTAGCCAAAATTTCATTAATTAAAGGAGTAATCAAATATACTATTTAAATAATTATTAAGGCCGTGTGGTAAGGGCATTCATTACCAATTATATACGACCGCTTTATTAATAAAATAATAAATTTTAAACATTTTCCGAAGAGAGAAATGCAGGAAAATGTAAGGCATTACTGTCTTCTCTGGAAAATTTGTTTAAATTATTATTTTAATTATAAGTATATAATTGGTAATGACAGACCTTACCACACGGTCTTAATAATTATTTAAATAAGTATTGAATTAATAAAATACGATTCTGAATTTTATTTTACTAAATGTTATATAAAAATTGACTAGCAATGAATTTGAAAAATAGATGTCAGAACCTTGTCACAATTTTCGACTAACAATATCGATAAATACTTTGTCGATTCTACTAATAAAAAAAAACGATTCTCTTCTCATTCTTTATTTGATATAAACAAGTGTTGAAAGTGCGTAAGATAATGAATCTATAGGATATTGTTAATTAAACATTTGCCGACGAATTTCGACGTACAAGCGATATCACATTTCTATTCACAAGAATAAAATATTCTATTCTAAAATAATAATTATTATTGTTCTTTATTAAAATCCAAAATACCATTAAACAAAATATTTTTCAATTAACTTCATATATATTTCCATTACATTTAATGGAAGTTTTATTCAGTAACGTATATTAAATTTAAAATACTTTAATCTTAAAAACCACAAACTTTTTTTGAATTTTACCCATTATTTTAATAGTTTATTAATTTTGATATATTTTGATTGAAAAGCTAAATTTAATACTAATGTCTATTAATTTTTAATAATATACAAGTGTTAATTTTAATTTACCACTTGTATATAAAAGTCTATTAAAATTGATAAAATTTTAAACAGTGTACCGCTATCTTCAATAAAATTCGCTCGACCCAGGGAGAAGCGCACTTGAAAAAGCGCTGAACCATAAAAGGTTAATTTGACTAATTCAATCTCAGACAAAAATCAGAATATATTTTATAAAAGAAATCAGATGTTAGAATTTGAAAATAATAATAAAAAAATTATAAAAACACTCAAATATAATGAATTATAAATGAAGAATAAGTGATTTTAAAAATATTAAAATATCAATGAGATATAATTTGATTTTGGAAAGCGCAGACTTTAAAAGCAGAGCAGTGTTTGCACGTGTTATAGGGAGCACGCGACTTTGCGTGTAAATGACATCTGACAGGTGTCAGTCGATTGACGCGGCACGCAGGAACAAAGTGGCATTCCCGCGAGAGACTATAACTTGAATGCTCACTTGTTAGATGATGTATTCTCAAGTTAATCATCCTTTACAAAAACACTCACACATTCAAGAGCGAATGAAGAAAATTTACTATCCCTCGTTTAACATTAAAAATAAGCATGAAAAACATATCTTTTCTCTCTAAATCTGAATCAGCAATAACTATACCACTGATTACAATTAGCGTATATACGCTGATAAATCAGTTATATTTCACTGATTCATCGGCGTATATACGCTGATTATGATTAGTGGTATACTTATAACTGATAATCAGCGGAATTTCGCTGATTCAGACTTATAAAGTTGGTTTCGTTCAATTTTCTACAACAGAAACAGATTTTTTTCTATAACAGATTCTTCCTGATATTTTCTTCTTATCGACTATATTGAAGTCTCATAACGTGACCAACTATTATGAAAATTTAATTACTTCCTGACCTTGCATCAAAGCACATAAGAGAATAATGCACGAAGGACGCTTATTGTCATCCTGTTGTGTACGTCACCGCCATAAGTCGCGGCAAAACAAACGTTTCATAACTTCAAATGGAATTCATCGCGTGTAAAATGTTTACGTAATCAGAATCGAGACCTCTGGCTTATTCGAACCAACAAAAACCACACATCCAACTGATTATCATAGTCTGTCATTTAAAAGTTTTTTATATATACCAAACAAGGTAATCTTTAACATGTTTTTCAAAATTCTACCGTTAAAATAATATTTCTGAGGTACATTTTACATATAAGAAACTTGACCTTTTTGTTAATTGGAGCACTTCGTTTTCATACGATCTAGATGAAAAAAATACTTTTAAATATAAATATTCCAAAATTTTTACTTCTTTTACTATAATAAATAAAGGAATGTTATGTATTTAATTTTAAAATGGCAAAAGTACTAAACGCAAAGGTGAAAGTAGTCTAAAGAATGCATTCAATGTTGAATAATTTCTAGAAATCTTAAGGAAGCAACAGCTCAAGGATACAATACTTTCAACAGATTCAAATAAAATTATACTGATACTTAAACTTCTCAGTTTAGATATAAAATACAATCAACCTTATCTTATTTAAAGCAATCAAGAACACAGTTATTAAGATTAAAAAAGCATCATGTTAGTACATTGTTAAAAATCTTAATTATTTTAACAGACTTCAATATACAAGTGGTAAATTAAAATTAATAGATTTGTATATATTATGAAAAATTCATATAAATTCATATTAAATTTAATAACTTTTCAATCAAAATATATTTAAGTCAACAAACATTATTAAAATATATTCACATCCCTTGTAGAAGAAAATAATTGGACCCGATTGGGACCGTTTGATCTGATTGGCCCCATTTCAAAAACATCTTTGAAACCGAAATATTAATCTGATTAAATCAGGCGAGATCATTTTGAATCCGTTTAATAAATCGGATTTAATGATCTTTTTGAAATTGGATCAATCGGGTCCAATTGTTTATTTTTACAAGAGATGTGTATTAAAATTAAAGTTTGTATTTTTTGATACGAAAGTATATTAAATTTAATATACAATAGTGGAAAATAATTCCATTAGATGTAATGGAAGTTTAATAGAGAAATTTCTAACAGTGTAGAATCAGTGTAATGTATTGAAAAAAAATCAGTGAGTAAATATTTGTAATTTTACACGTATTACAGCAACTTTTACGCCATAGAAAGAAGTGTAGGTTGTTAAAAATGAGAAAGGTGTGCCCGATAGTTTGTCCAAATGTCCTTTTTGTGGAAGGTGTGCCATACATAAATGGCATTGACCAGCCAAATTCTAACTAGCAATACTAGTGCGCCAACGTCTCTAGATAAATTTATAATCTCTATGACATAATTCTTTGCCAGTTAAAACGCTAGCTTCGACCTTGGCTACATTTTTCAACGATTTGAAAACACAAAGATCATCATCTTGGTTTACTGCTTTTGATTTTTCATTATAATTAGTAGAAATAATGACATAAACGCCTCAATAAATAACTCATTCATATAAATTAACTAGTCTCTTGAATAATTAAGAAATTTTACTATTTTTTAATATTAAAGTCACACTCTTCAAAATTTTATTAATTTTAATAGACTGTAAATTAAAATTAATAGATTTGTATATTATTATTATTACCTGGACTAGAATTACGGCAGAGTCGAAAGCGTCTCTTTTTCGACAGGAAGAGTTTAAATTATTTAAAGATTAATATACATTCATATAAAATTTAATAACTTTTCATTCAAAATATATTAAAATTAATGAACATTATTAAAATAATGTGTATTAAAATTCAAAAAAAGTTTGTATTCTTAATTAATTATACACTGTTAAACATCTTATTAATTTTAATATATAAGTGGTAAATTATAATTAATAGATTTGTATATTACGAAAAATTAATATTTTTACAATTTTTATCCGGCAATCGAGACCCGGGTTCGAATCCCGGCACAGTCAAAAGCGTCCCTTTTCTTCACAGAAAAATTTTAAATTATTTAAAAATTGATATACATTCATATTAAATTCAATAACTTTTAATTCAAAATATATTCAAATTAATAAACATTATTAAAATAATGAGTATTAAAATGTAAAAAAAGTTTTAATTTAAATTTAATATACTTTACTGAAAAAAAACTTCCATTAGATGCAATGGAAGTTTAATACAGAGATTCCTAACAGAGTGAAATGTTGAAAGTTTTAAATTGGAAGTTATAATTTTTCTTTGTTAGATATTATTTTGAGGTTTAAATATGCATTTCTGGCTATGTATCGTCGAGCGTGTGATCAACCTCAATTGAGGGAGGATCAACTCACATTGCGGCACCGGTCTGGCTTTTATATATCCCCACCAATACCTAATAGTTTCTCACTTCATGACCCCTCTCGCCCCCTCTCTTTTCTCTTCACGTCCCTGATACACCAATCCTACACTGAGATCACGAAACGCGTATCGAGAGTACGCTTATTTTAACATGCCTATTTCTGATATTGTATCCCACCGGCAGTCTGTCTTTGGATGAGAAATCTTTACTCAAGAGTAGCTACTTTTCTCCAAACATTATATCTGCCTCGACGTCTTAATAATTCTTATTCAAATATTAAACGCAAAAATCTATATTTTATTCGACTACAAAAAATAAGCGATTATTTCATTTATTTTATACCCACATTAATAACATCTATTGACTTATACACTGTTGGAAAGTCCTGTATTTAACTTCCATTGCATGTAATGGAAATTTTTTTTAGTAGCGTATATTAAATTTAAAATACTTTCATTTTAAAAGATACAAACTTTTATTTAAATTTTAATAGACGGATGCAAGTAGTTCAATAAAGTTTATAAAACTTTTCAAGAGTTGAGGATACAGAAATTTAGGGAACAGAGTTTTGGAAAATTAACAAAACTTTTCGGCATAAAATGCGAAACATTCAGGAAGAATTATTAAAACTCATATATTCTGAAAAGTTTTGTTAATTTTCCATAACTCTGTTCCCTAAATTCCTGTATCCTTAACTCTTGAACAGTTCTATAAACTTTATTGAACTATTTTTTTTCCGCCTATTAAAATTTAAATAAAAGTTTGTATGAATAATTTTTGTTAATTTTAATATATTTTGATTGAAAAGATATTAAATTTAATATGAAATTATTCTAATTTAACACTTGTTTATTAAAGCCTATTAAAATTAATAACTTTTTTAACAATGTATATTCTAATGAGTTTTTTAAATTTTTTTCTTGTATATTGCGATTAAAATATGGAAATTTTGAATTTATACTCAAGTATTTGTTAACTTAGTTTTAATATTCCTCCGCGTCATGCGAATGACAAGAGCCAGTCTGTTTTCTATCCAGCGCCCCTCCTAGTTACGTCACTGGGTGACCATTACGTATTTCGTTGCCAATCTTATAATTATTTTTAACCTGATAACGTATACACTTTAAAAAAAGTTGTAAACCTAACCATTTTGTCGTATAATAATTATGTATATAATACCTTCTAAGTGGTGAACAGTGCAGTCGTTCTCGATCGAATTGAAATAATAAATTCTGTTTTGAATGATAAGGAAACGCTACGACGGCTAGCGGTGCGATTATCCTTATCACTTGGCAAAGAATTGCGCACGACTTTTTAAGTATATTTTTTTTTCTTAAACAATGCACACATGTGACTATGCGTTTTTAAAAAAATATATATTACAAGGCTTCAATAAATTATTTATTAATAAATTCATGAAAGATAAAGGATACGTTACTAAGGTCGTGAATAAGCCAATAGATCGGATGCGTCATTATATTCTTGTTGTGTTTGAGAGAAGCGTGAATTTACTTGTATTGACAAAATAAATGTGCGTATAACAATACCATTTAAATGTTTCAAATGTAAATTTATAATTAGGATAATTTTTCGACTAATTTTCATTTTATTCTTAATTAAAATATAAAATCGACAGTCTCCAACACGATAATTAAGATAAGTCGAGGAGAGTTTAATAAATCTTATCAATTGTTTAAAAAAGATAAAATATTAAAACGTAAACAACCAAAATTAAACGGTGTTATCGTTAAGAGAATTGCATTCCACTTCCAAAGCTTGCATGCGAATACTGAATTCTTCTTTTGAAATCACATTCTTATCTCTTCTAAGAAAAAGAACGAGATTGGTTTGGTGCAGAGAAAAATTATCGAGAATGAAAAATTTTCGGAAAAAACTAAAAAACGGACGAAATTTTAAAAAATAAATATTATGATTGGTAAACTATATCTTTGAATATAGAGAGATTTAGTTGAAGGTGTAAAAATTGAATTGATATTCAGCACGAATTAAATTGACGTATTATCTGCTTATCACGTTCTGTTTCGCAGTTAAAATAACATCACTGTATACGTGACTTTCCGCATTACTTTTCCTCTCCCCATAACAGACACTTGGCTATACGGTTTGGCTGAGTGGAGCATAGGATGAAAGCGACAAATCCTTACAACAGTTAACCATTGTGAAAGCGCAATACCACAGCTCGAGGCAATAAAAATATATACACATAAACAGTCTGTTTCAGCGAAAAATAGTTCCAACCTCACGATACGACGAATATTAAGAAGAAAGCTACGCAGATCGAATTCGAAATATCTAGCACGTATCGTTCAAATCTACTGACAACGTGACATAAAACAGAAACAACTACTCCGACTTAATCTTATACCAAAAAATTTCTCAGAAGCACAAGCAATAAAATTTGAACTAATTACGAGTTAGGATAACCTATATAATTTGAGACTAAATATTTTTAAAGTTTTAAATTGCGCGAGATACGAATTCAACCAACACGCGTCTCTAAGTCGCTCACGTGCCAGGTCAAAAAAGCGGGAAAAAATTTGAAAATGCTGATCGCTCTTATTCATTTAATGTGTGTAAATCCAATATAGAATTCGAGAAATATTCTTACCTTAAAAATGAAAAAAGATTTGCATCGTTCTCCTGTTAAGTGTACGAGACGTTGATCGCTTGTCAAGATATAATCCAATAGTGGATGGCACGAAACAATTAAGCACTGAGAATTGACACACAGCACACATAAATAATTTGTATTCAATCACGACAATTGTCACTATACATTGGGCAAACGAGTGAGGACACTCGATTTTGGATTGAGCGCATCACTTTAACCGCATACATCACCGCATCGTTGTCGGT
The DNA here is from genome assembly GCA_030998225.1 of Diplolepis rosae. Taxonomy (NCBI): domain Eukaryota; kingdom Metazoa; phylum Arthropoda; class Insecta; order Hymenoptera; family Diplolepididae; genus Diplolepis; species Diplolepis rosae. Next base: position 3,792,761 of record JAPYXD010000698.1, read on the forward strand.
GACCGACTGTGACCGGCTGTCAGTAGTCAGTGTCGAGCGCACTCTTAGCGTAGAACACCGATGCTCTCCGAGAACGAGCGAGGTGAGCGTCGGCTCGGCGCTCGCTGTGTCAACGTAGTAATGTGCTCTCGAACTCAGTGTAGAATCCGAAGAGCAATCGACGGCCTAACGCTCGGAGTCGAACGCGCGGCGCCTCATTGGACTCGCCGGAAGAAACGTCAAACCATCTTCCTTCTCTCTCTGTCTTCCAAAGCTATACTCCTATTCGCTTCCCTCTCTCCTTTATCTCTCTCTTTCCCTCCTGCAGTCAGTCTCTCGATTCTCCTCTTACCCTCTCTTAAACTTTATTTATATCCGGTGGCCGCGCTACGCGTTGACTTGTCGTTCAGTCTGTCTGTCACAGGCGCAGCGAAATCGCGTCAACGATTCCTACTGTAGATAGTATATATATATACATACAGTATCCAGGAGACTGAGAAAAACTATAAAAACATAAGATTAGGTTGACAGCTCGCTGACGATAATCGTGACGGCGAGACAGATTGCTCCTAAACTGGCCTATCGCAGGTTAAGAACCGACATTGGGGATAGGCGCGTGCTAAACGGTCGAAAGTAATACTGCCTAGTGAGAGGTCGTTGAAGCCTACAGGCGAGATGTGTACCCTCTGTTCTGTCGATCTAATCCCTATGGTAGTGGTAGTGAGATAGTAGAGGCTTTGTATTGGTATTGGTAGTAGTAGTAGTAGTAGTAGTAAGGATGATAGTGTAGTAGTAGTAGTCGTCATCCGACTCGTGATGAAAGGGTGGGAGTTTGCGGCAGAGATATGCGACGAAAGCACAGGCACACAGACACTATGACAAGCCACACGACGGGACAGCACTCTCCGCCGGCACCGACGTTGGCTATTTGCCTCGGAGTGGGGAGCCTTGCAGCTAGCTGTCGGCGATGAGAAACGGTCGGCAGCGGGGGAGGCAGTGACGGGAGCCGAGAGGGGTAGAGATCGTGCAAGGAAGGGCACTGGCGAGTCAGGATGGAAGGGAACGAGGGGTCGCACGCGGCGTCGATGAGATCCGAGGGGTTGCCGAGCTGGGCGCCAGGGGTGGGGAGGTTTGACCTGAGCTAGTTCCCCTCCTCATTGAATCCACGGCCACAATATCGGTTATAGCGAGCCACTGTTGCCAGTGTTGCCAGATTGTGAACCTCAATGGCTGCTGCAGCGGCAGCGTGTGGGTGGAGCCAGGCGTCAGAAGGAAAGGAAAGGTCCCTTATCCTTATACTGCCGTTAAACATGCCGCTCGAACGGCTCGATTCGTAAAACCCGCACGCTTCATGCCCACCGTTTTCCTCTGCTGGCGTGTGCTTGGTGTGCCCGCTCCTGCCGAAACCAATTCGATCCTGATGTCCTAGCTTCTTTCGATTGGCGTTATCCTTGCCGATCCTTGTCTCTCTCGTCTTCTTCTTCTTCTTACTCATCTGGACTTGACGAGCTGAGCCAATACATACATGAGCGTATGTGCTGCTCATTCTTGCGTCCTTAGCACGTCCGGTTCAAGTGCGGCCGAGAATGTCGAAGGGGGCGGCCTCCTTCGCAATCTCTGCTTGTGCTTATGCTCACCACTGCCGTAGGTGATACCCTTTCTACCCAGGTTCCATTCTCCTATTATATACGTTTCACTGGAATTACCGATTTAGGACTTGATCTGAAAAATCACACGCTTAAACTACTGCTAACTTTCCTTTCAACATGTAATGACAGTGGAATGTGGCATACATTCTTTGCTTATGGACAATTCTTTCCGAAAGTTTAGTATGAGATACACTCTTAAGAGAATTAGCTTGTTCGTAAATAGCAGGGTTGAGTCGGTGAAACACATCAGATTACATGGCTCTTTACACGTAATTTACCGTGTAATTCAACTTGATATTTTTCGACGCGAGGTAAATTGACCGAAAAGTAGACTTTCAAATTTAAGGCAAAAAGTTTTTTTAGACTTTATCATCTTAAAGTGAATGGTAATTAGTTGGCACTGAAGAGGGCCCCCATTTGTGGCCGAAACGTTTGCCTTTTCTAATTTTTATGTCTTGTTCACATAAAAATTAGTAACAGAACTGACCCTATGGCAAATTAACTAGCACAGAAAAATCTCTAACGTTTATAAAGTTTATAAAGATTCTTTTTCAAAACTTTCGTATGCAATGCAAGCATATTGACATTTAATCATGCCTATTTTTCGTATCCACTCTAGTTTGAATAGTAGTCATTTTTTGAACAAGTTAAGGTTATGAAATTCAATTAGCAAAAAAAGGAGCTAGGACTTTTTCTGTGTATATGTAAGTTGTGTAAATAAATTTGACATTTAAAATAGCGGATTTATACAAAGATATTTGTATAAATCCGCTATTTTAAATAAGTAATTTAGTTGTATTTTACCGTTCTCTACGGTAATTCATTTCTTCGCCTAATACAACATCGAAAACTTCAAGTTAAGCGTTACTGGGAAACTGATAACGAGGTTCTAGTTGGAATTTTGCGTTATAGAATCCAAGTGGGCATTTACATGCTGGATGAGCACCCTGTGTGAAAAACTACCTGCTGCTCTAAATGACAATAGAGAAATAAATGCATATACTCTACTGTTAAGCAAGCGTTTAATGTACTGTCGCATTTCAGGTATCTTCACTCTGACTATACTCAACTGAACCTATATCTATATAACACGCATCCTATCACACAAATACATGCAATTAAATGTATTCACACAATGCGTGCTTGTGGAAGCGAACGAGAAGACTTCGTCCCACAGTCCTCGTTACGTTGTCACGGATGTTCAGCGAAAGACACTTGTGTGTGTTTTCAGACAATCACGGCCATCCTGCTGATCCTTCAAAGTTAACCTCGAAATCTCAAAGAACCTATTTAAAGTGTAAAGTTCATTTCATATCTAATTTTTTTTCTTTCTTCTCGAGAAAGTATAATCAGGACAAAATATTCCATTTTTTTCGATATATAGACACCATTCGACAACAGAAATATAAGAAAATTAATTTTTTTAAAGTTTAGGGTTGCATGTATTCCCACAGTTTTGGTAAAATTATATCTTGAAAGCAGATTAGAATTACATTTTCCTATTCCTGAGATTATAATCTTATTTTTCTCAATTTCGACTAGAAGTTTTGTAAAATGGACTCGTGCCAGAAATATTGGTATAAAGCACAAAGAATAGGATAGGACCACCTGGAAGTCTAGACCTAGATTCAGCCTACAAAGGACCAGGCAGTCAATTGAGGGAAGAATGTCAGTAGGATTGATATTCTTCTCAATTTAGAAACCTTAGTATTTCCCATTTTTAAATAATCAAAGGCATGCAGTAAATTATTAGAACTATTATTATATACATATTATTATTAGGTTATTAGAAATTATGAAACTAAATTAGAAATTTGATTTATTTAAAGTTTCTACTTGTTTGCGTCCAAAATACATAGACTTTTGTTATTAAAATCCAGGAAATGTTAGACAAGATGAAAACGGACGAAGCCCTGGCGAAAGTATCGGATAGGAATTCGTTCCGTGCCAATCAGAACTATTCCGATTTATTCCGATATCTGTATACGAGCCAATGCGAATCATTCCGAACCAATCCGAAAAACGTTTTATAACTCGTTTGATGAAAAACGGTAAAAAATCGATCCGACTTAATCCGAATGAATCCGGACCAATCCGAAACCAAGTTTGCAATCCGATCAATCCGAGTCCGGATTGGTTTCGGATTCATTCGGATTGTTGATTTGGATTAAATCGGATTAGGTTGGATCGATTTTTTACCGTTTTTCATCAAACGAGTTATAAAAAGTTTTTCGGATTAGTTCGGGATGATTCGCATTGGCTCGTATACAGATATCGGAATGAATCGGAATAGTTCTGATTGCTTCGGAATGAATTTCTACCCGATACTTTAACCCGGGAGACAGCTTTTAGTTTGAAAAATGAAATAAAGTTCAATTTTAGCAAAATGTAGTGGGGAGATTTTTTTTTATCTGAAGGAAAGATAGTCTATTTACGTTTGTTTCCATCTTTTCTACAATTTCACAAATTTAGAAAACAAAATTCAACGTCTTTCGGACACAAACATGTAGAAACTGGACCATGTTATTCATATGAAATTGCTACTTTTCTCAAGTATCACGTGGTTGTCGGTTCGCTAACCTCATCAGGCTGAATTTAATAATTTACATTGAAAACACGTAGATAGTCAAAAAATAAAATTTTAAATTAGACAATCACATGGCACGTCCACAAAGTAAATTATTACTGATAGATATTACTGATATCAGTAATAATTTTACTTGCGTACGTACCATGTTTATTTGAAAGCAAAGCGTAGTCCAATTTTTACAACATTTTGGAAATGGTCCTTATATTTGTTGAAGATACTTCCGGAATCATAATATATCAAAGATAATATACAGTTTTATGAAAAAACATTATTCATCTGGAAACAAGTTTGTTTGATTCAATATTTCATCACAGTAAGTGTTTGAAGTTGGCATTTGTTTTTATGTTGGAAAATAAGTGTCAAAATGAGAAAATTAACTTTAAGAATTCGTATTCATTTATCCTAGAGAAAAAAAAACACAAATTGGCCTGTTGGAGTGAGTGATTTACTGTGTAAGGAAGTAATAAGCTGTCTGAAGTGAACAATAGCTAGAAAATTCGTGCAAACGTACTGTTTAGCGGTTTAGTCAACGTTCCCAGCAGTCAGAAGCAATAAGGAAAAATCAAGGCTTTTCGTAAACGCGGCTTAACGGTATTCCTTTTCTTTCTACCTGTGCTTGTCCCTGAAAATAGGCATTTATAGCCAGGTCGGTAGCTTTGCAGTAATACAAATTTCACTAAACATCTGAAGAAAAGATCTTCCAGCTGGTATTCCTGCTTCTAAAAAGCACAGCTTTCTTTTAAAACTACAATATTTACAATAAATTTTGTCTCTTTAATTTATAATACATACTATTATTATAAACTGTAACATTTACAGAATTTTGGTACAAAGAAACATATCGTTGTTCCAGCTATATTATTAAATGTCCTAAACATAAATATGGCTGATATAACCTAAAAAATCCTTGTGACAACTACACATTTAGATTAGATTAGATTTTACTGAATGATAAACAAAATATACAAAATATCTACTGATTTAACTGAACTTGTAAAATCTACTAAAAACTCAAATTGTAAAAATAAGTAGCGAACTTCCTATTAAATTTTACGAATCCTTTTTCTGTGTCTAGATTTATTGAGGAAATGAATAAAAAATGAGTAACAAAAGAAAGCTGATAATCAGAAGAAAAGAGAAAGGAGATAAAAGGAGTGTGGTGGTGAGAAAAATGAAAAAAGCGGTAGCAGAAGACTGAGAGTAATAGGAAAAGAGAGAGGGAGGAGAAAGCAGTGGTTGTAAGAGAGCAGTAAGAAAGTGGAGTGGAAGCTTCCATCAGTAGGGGTGCGGTTTTCGGTTCGAGGTTCAAATGACGGAGAAGCTGTTGGCGGGGGAGAAAAAGTGAGAAAGGAAGCAGACAGAGTAGGGGTGAGAAAGGGAGACGACGAGGAAGAGAGTTACTATAGAAGACAAGGGTCGCAGAGAGTGGGTGAAAGAGAGACGAGAGAGACTACAAAGAGAAGAGCGACAGGGATCTGAACGTGGGGTGAACTGGACTAGGTAGCGGAGCACAGCCATGCAGCGTTGCCAATATAGTAATCGAATTTCAGGACCATTCAGGGCTATCATCTCCGCTCTGATTGAATAACTTATTTTATCCTACTACGCAGATAATCCTCATTCTCGCTCTTCATCTTAAATTGCTGCAAGTTTTTAGCGAAAATATTCTCATATAAAAAGACACAGAAAAGTTTAGAAGTTATTTTCTGTTGTGGCTCAGATAAATGTGGTTCATTTAGTACATGTCAAAATGTAGATTTTATTCGGTACCGAAATATCACTAGAAATGCTTCTATTAGAGCTAAGGATTCTAAGATATATAAAGGCTATATTCTTACAAATATCTAATTTCTGTATTCATAGTGACTTTATGTTTTGAAACAAATTCATAATCTAAAAATCATGTCTATAGAAAAACATATCTTGTTTCGAATTACAACGAATATTCATAATACCTTTTTCAATCAAATATTTCTGTTATTACGTTTTGAAACATAGATTATTAGGATTACGCTTTGTTGTCAACTAGCAATAACTTTAAAGTGGCGAATCGTGTAAAACTTTTCCGGTAAGAAGGCTTTCATTAAAATAAATTGGAGATTTATCACTCTGATATCAAAAAAACAATTATTAAATGCATCCGAATCCTCGATTGTGTATTTCTTTTAATCCACGAAATATCATATAAAATAAAAAAAGTTAAATCTATTTCAATCCACCATTTTAAGAAATTTTTTTTGAATACCCTCCAATACTTTCTGGAAGAATTGAAAATTTCGTGGCTCAATTCCATTCAATAAAATTATTTTCGATGTTATTATTCGACGTTTTTTGCATGATTATTAATACAAAAAACATCCCAAAACAGTTTATTGGTTACTTTGAGTCACTAGGTTTAATTTATACTCATATATTTTCAATGGTAAATGGTTTTATACATTTTTTATAACCATTTTTATTCTTTTCCAGCAATAGAATATGATTAAAGCGAGTATTAACCAATAAGGTTATGTAGTTTAATTTGAATATTTTTGGTGTACTTCGTTGGCTTTAGGGTCCAGAAAAAATGTAAACTCAAGGTTTCATATTTTCAAGCGTTTCGACTCAGGTTGGAGGTCAAATATTTCGAGATCTTTTAAATTCTCATGTTTTGAGGATATTTCTAAACATATAAGTCAAATTGTCTTTTAAGTATTATTTGAGGTTATGAGTCACTATATTTAAATTTTTAGATGTTGATTAAAATCGATTCAATTTCCCTCCTTTCATACATTATTTCATGGATACGAAAAAAAATTTGAAGCATTGAAAAAGATTTAACTTTTCAATCTATTTCAATGTAAGCCTTCATACCGGGTTTTTTGGAGGCATTGTATAGACAAAAGTAGTTCTTCTGACAGTAAGAATCTGGTTCCTTTTAGTATTTTTCTTGGAGCACCTGATTTCACACCAGAGCAGTTCTTTTCTGTTACAGCTTCATTGGACCCTAAACATTGGTTCTAAACAACACGGGTTTTTTCTATGCAGAGTAATGTTGCAGTTTCTTAGGATGCAGAATGGATGTTTAATAATTAGCAGATAAAATGAAGCAGAAAGCAGAAATTTAATGTACGGCGTTGGAAGCTAGTTAAAATGCAAGGGAACTTGTGCTCAATGATTCGCTACTGGTTCTGGTACAGCTTGAGAGCTGTATGGTGGTTCGTGCGCTTTCGCAGACTCACAGCGATGCAGCGACCCCAAATAATAGGCCGCTTTCGAATGACGCTGCTGAAAACCAATGCGCTGCCGAGGTTAAGCAGAATGCGGTTGGCATGGCAAATCCCGTTCTCGATGGACCACTTCCGGATCAACTCAGAAATCATTGGTCCGCGTCAAAACAGTAACGTTCGCTTGCTGAACAGTACATATATACAATATCCTTTCTAATCGATCGAGCAACCGCCGATAAGACACGCGTATCAATACGTGAACAAAGATGCGGAACAATTAGGACAATGATGAGACCCGTCTGCCAATCAAATCGATGCAAGAATTCATACTTATAACTCTATTATAACCTTTTCAACAAGAATTGAGCCATAAACTAACGTTTAAAATATTTCGAGTATTCGAATTATTTGTTCTTCATTCTAATATATGCATATTTATGATTTTGTCAGATATACAAATTTGCATGTCAAGTTTCCCAGAGTATTATATTCTTAAGTAGCATATACGCGCAGTAAACTTATCGTTAGATATATAATTTATACGTGAGTTTGTATGTGAGAGGAGGAATTTATTCAATTTGTAGAGTAAAATAGCGCGGGACTCGTTCTAGTCTTGAAAAATCGTCAAGATGCACAGTTCATACATCGAGCGCAAGGAGAGAAGAGACACTGGCCTCTGTTGTGTAGATGCGAGAGAGCGAATGCCACCGATTTGCATGTGGTAACACAGTCGCACGGTTCATGTCAATGGTCGGTGAACGACCACGAATCTCTGTAGCCGAGTATGTCGGTTTAAAATGTTTTCACCTGAGAACATAGCCGTCCTTAGAACTGATGTCGCCCCCTCCTCAAGGATATATTTTTAAAGTACCGATTCGTATAGAATTCTGAGTCGGTTATATTACTTTGAGAAGGGTAATGAAATTGAGAATATTACCGAAAATATAAACGGCATATAAATTCTTTTAGAATTTATGAGAATGTTGTTATTTTGGCTTGTTAAACATGTTAAACAATGAAAATCAATTAATACTGCAATATGAAATTATCTCTTAAACTTTGTATGTGCATTTTAATTGTGCGGAAGAAAGTGAAAAACGAGAACTAAAAGAGTATAATATTATAGGTTATGTTTCGGACATTTAGTTTAAAGTATTATTGCGGAAATTATTGTATGGAAATCTTACATTTTTGTACTAAAATTGGAATTACTTCAAATCAGTGTGGGTTAATAAAGAAATTCATTTGTTAAATTATAATCATAATGGTTAGATTATAATTATAATTTGTTGAATAAAAAAAATTCCCTAAGTTTTTAAAGTTTTACTTGACTTTTCCTGTTGATTTATAAATTCCGTGACCTACCGCGACCCCGGAAAATGCAAGAACAAATAAAAACTGTGTTCCTTAAAAATTTGAATTTTGATAAATTAATATATGATTTAATATAATTATTCTATACTTCTATAGATAATATAAATTCAAGTATAATATTAATTTAAGATTTTCAGTATTCAGTGTATTAAATTCAAATGAACCTAACTCCAAATTTCAACAGTATATGATTTCAATATATTAAGATTGAAACTGTTCTTAGGTTCTTCTTGATACAAATATATTTATATAAGTGAGTGCCTCTTATTTAACTATAAAGGTACTCAAAATATTGATCAATAATTATTTAAACCATGAATTCTCAAAATTCCCTTTATATTCTTTAAATTCTGTAATATTTTCGGTTATATTATTTCAACTTAAATTATCGAGTTTAAGATCTTTAGATTCGTACAATAAAAAGAATCTTATTTTTTCAATATTTTTTAGTTTCTTCAAATTCGTTTCAAATAATTGTAACTATAGTTTAGTCCCGCAATAAGGTGAGTGAAAGTTCAAGGACAAAAAAGGTTAAGCAATTATAATACGAGATTTGATTAGTTTGAAAATTTCCTTGAATAAAGTATATGAACATTTTGGTATTTCTAACAAGTATAACTTATTCTTTAGCAGGAGTATTTATGATATTTCAATTTTATGTTTAGACTTGTTTTCAGTGCTTCTTCGCAGCAGGTAAACGCAACTTGTCAAGAAGGCGGCAGTACCAAATAATCAGGTAGAAAACAGAACGGCATGTCCGGGCTACCTGATGTTCAAGGAATGACACTCCCGCCTCTCCCTTTTCCCTCTTTTACTGTACACTCTAACACCTCGTCAACGTCAAACCAAGCTCAGGAATGAAATACCTCTTAATACAGGCCATTTTTCATCCTTAAAACCTGAAGGAAAATCACGTTTTGTAGTTAAGGCAGAAAGACATAATGGCTTATAAATCTTTCAACAAATTTTTAAATTCACAATATTTTTTTTCTCTATGGGTAAAGATTGTAAAACAATAAATATACCGTTTAGAAAATCTGGAAAACACCTTTTCAATATTTTGCACTCTAGAATATGAGCACCGTTTAAAAGTAATGGTCACTGTTTTCTCATCTTATGATTTGAGTTACATATACCGTTAAACAATAGCGTTCATCGTACGGAACACCTAGTCACCGGCATTTCTTAATAAATAGCTCGTGTCCTCAGTAGTTAAGGAGGTTCATTCAGAGAAAACTTATTTTCGAATTAAAAAAATCGTTCGATGACCTTTCTTTTCTTAATTCATAATATAAATTTTTTTGCATTCAAGATTTGATTGTCACCTTTATGAAAAATAATATTGGTATAGATTGGATCCATTTTTTTCGCCATTAAGTATTAAGAATTCAATATTTTTTCGTGAAAAAAATATTGGATCCAATACATACTAATATATATTTTTTTTCACAAGCACAGAAAGTGAAAGTGAACTAAGAAATTTTTTGTACCATAGCAATGCACAGATTGGTTTGATTTAAAAAAAATTTTGTGTGAGTATAAAAATCTTTTTTTTCAACTAGTGGGTCATAAAGTGGTTTTTATTACCCCATGCGGGGCAAAATCCATTTTTTGACCTCCTAGTAGAAAAAAAATTCACGTGCGACACGGAAAAAACATTTATTTTACTCGCACTCAGAAAAAAGATTTGATTGAATCAAAGATAATGATTTGTTTGAACGACTTTCTTTGATTTAAAGAAATAATTTGTTTAAATGAAATAAAATTTGTTTGATTCAAACAAAATATCTTTGAACCAAATAAATATTTGTTTGAATCAAATTGATTTTTCTTAAAAACAAAGAAATTAATGCATTGATATATGGTCAAAGATATAATTTGTTTGATTTAAAGCAGAAATTTATTTGATTCGAACAAATATTTATTTGGTCCAATGATATTTTGTTTGAATCAAACAAATTTTTTTTCATTTAAATAAAACATTTCTTTACATCAAAGAAAGTGTTTCAAACAAATAATTTTTTTGATTCAATCAAATATTTTTTCTGAGTGCGTGTGATTGTTACCCTCAATTTGCTCGGGCATCAGACATCGCACTCGCAAAATACATTTTTTTTTCCCTAGTTGCACAATATTCTATTTCTACTAACGGGCCATAAAGTGGATTTTATTTCCTCATGCCGGGAAAAAGATATCCATTTTCTGACCCCCTAGTAGAAAAAAAGTCGTGTGTGGCACGGGAAAAACACTAATTTTTTTTCCTAGTTGCAGGATATATTACTTGAGTGATACACTCTTAAAAAATGGACTTTAAGCAAACTTTAATAAAGTTTAGAATAATAGGATTTTGCTCTGTTCTAACTTCATAAAAGTCTGTCAGTGATATAACAGATGGTATGCGGTTCCTTTTCTCCATTTCCTCGTTTGGTAGCACCTGAATGAAAAATGTTTAAGAAAACGAGTAAAAGCGTGTACAGTACTTGCTTTTTTTCGTCTCGTCAAACCTCTTAATGTCGCTATTGTGAAAGTAAAGTGAACGCGCATTCGCCAACATTTTAGTGACTGGTGATCGGTGTCGAATGTTCCAGATCAAGACCTCATTGTCCTTCCTCTTCATCCATTCAAGTAGCTGAAAAATTTCTCTACATAAACAAGTTTATTGCTAAAAATCAATAAAAATTTTAATCTTCACTCGTTTCCTCTTACGACTAAGCAACTCTCGGTTCACGAAGGTATGTAGATACTCGTGTACTTGCACTTCCAGATAGGGGCTTCTTCTCCTGCAAATACCAGTCTTTGCCCACCTACTACCGAGTAGTCCGAATACATTCTTTCGTAATTTCTATCCTTCTTTCTTTCTTCCTTCCTCCCTCGCTGCCCCCTCCGTCCCTCCCTCACATCCCCCCAAACCCCTACATTGCTCGGTAGAGCCTCTTGGCGGCTTGGCGTCCGCACACCCTTCTTCCCGAGTGGCAACAGGACCAAAAGACGGCATACACCTTCACCACGTGGTCAGAAGTTCAGGGCCGCCTCAAGGGTGCGACACCGGGCCAGTTTTTACTCTTCTGCACATTTTTCTTCAATGTCGAGCCCAATCAGAAAAGTAAAATTACCAATACGTCTCGATATATTATAACAGTGAAAAATTTAATAAGTCACTTTTAGTTCAGCCAAATTGGAAATTTTGCTGCAAAAAAAACATTTTTCATAATTTTTTACTCTCATAATATGAGAAAGTATTGGTTTTATGCAAAATATCACTTTCGGAATTTTCATTAAGATTTTTTTAAGACACCCTGAGTCAGAAAAAACGGTTTTCACGAAAGTGTCTGAAGTAGTAGTAGGTCGTGTACTCGATAATTCTTGATAGAATTATCAAATTGAATTGAGCTTTAGCATACTTTATCGGTGCCAAAAATTAAGGACAATATCGTTAATTAGCCTCATCCGAACAACATTTTAAAAATAAGAGCATTTTTTGTGTTTCTGAAATTTTTTAAAAAAAAATCAAAAATTGCAATATTGGTTTCTGATAATGCTCATAAATCTTTACTAATTATCCTCATTAAATTTTTCGATTAAACCAAAATTAAGAAAGTCACAATATGTTAAAACTTGAAAAAAGTCAATATCTAAATTTCATTTTCCAGTCAATTTATACGAGATACGAAAAGACGTTATTATACAAAATTGTTTACTAGAAAAAGATTTACAAATTTGAATCGCAATTTTTTTTTACAAGATGCATTTTTCTTTTTAATTTTAAATATTGAAAATCGAAAATTCAATGTTTTAACCATAATATGTCAAATACAAAAGAAAAGTAAGAGTGGCAAATTGTTTGCCTTCAAATAAGGTCTACGAATTTTGTCTGGCCCAGTTTCTGAAAAAATGTATATTTTTTGTTTCAATTAATAAAAATATTATTAAAATTCAATAATTCGATTTTTTAAACAAAATATGTGAGATATAAAAAAAACGTTGAGATGGAAAGTTATTTGCCTAAATGAGGTCTACAAATTCTCAATAGGAAATTTTTTGACAAGATGTATATTTTATGTTTTGATTTAAAATAATTAAAAGACCCTAAAGCCAATTTTCCATCAACATACCATTCTTTTGATTTTAAATATTGAAATTCCAAAATTCCATTTTTTAACAAAAATATGTGAGATGAAAAATAAGCGTTAAAATAAAAAATCGCTTGCTTAAAAACAGTCTACGAATTTTTTTCCTTATAGAGATATTTAGAGGAAAATAAATTTATTAATCATGTAATTTATTAGAAAGTTACAGAAATGTATACAGAAAATCAAGCGCGTGTCACAAAATGAGATTGTGTTCCTTAAGGCTGATAGAACCTTAAGCAAATTGAATTTCCATTTGAAATCAAAATGAAATTTAAAACAAAAGTATAATTTTAAACTCTCATGCTCTAAACATTATTCTTAAAAATTATACAAATTTTTCACTACAATTTGGTATTCACACAATTAGCAGAATAAAATTTCATAAAAAATGTTTTATGAACACTTAATTTTTTTCGAATTTTTCCGACGTCTAAAATGTGTATAAAAAAAGGAAAAAAAATGTTCATATCTAAAAAGCATTCTTTATTAAAGATTAACTAACCCCATGAATTTTTAATAAAATTAATTATTGATAAACATTTTTTTCAAAAAGTTTAACTTTTTAAAAAAAGTCTCCCCCCTTCCCAATTTTGGATTTTATGTTCCGAAAAAAATCTTGAAAAATACTTTGAGCCTTCCACTTTCAGGACCTAATAAGAAAAATTGGGTTCGCATATTTTTTATAATAATTAAAATCCATTAACAATGTAACCTTTTCAAAAATATAACATCCTTAATTAACAAATTAATATCCCATAAACTATTAATCAGAAAGGGTTCAAATGGAGCTCATTTTAAAGGTAATTTTATTCTTTACAAATCCAGGCAAATATGTTGAAAAATTGTTTCTATTATCAGTTTATTGCAAATTAAAAATACACGTCCGTCTGACATCGTTTAGGGTTTCAGTATTCCATTAAATGTCTTTCCACACATTAAATAAAAAAATTATAAACATTTATTTCCTATTTGAAACAGCAAATACAGTCCAATCTTCCAGATTGAAATTATCACGATTTACTCTCGAGGGTGCGTTAAAAGAACATTTGAAAATTTAAAAATAATGAAACAGGGCGCTGGCATATTATGATTTCAAAGTATGATTATTTTCGAGACATTTGATTTATTACTATTTTGCATACCAATCAACATCTTGAAAATTCATCGAAATTATTATCAAGATAATATTGCTAGCGATCTAAATCTATAATTGATTACAATTCCTAAAAGAAAAGAATGAAGAGCTAATAATTTCATAATATTTGGAGACTTGTCACGGCCCTGAGGAGCCGGTCTGAAGACTTTCCCAGTGCAACAGCGACGCTGACCCGGCAAACGAGCGCACTTCTGTGTTACTGGACTGCAGTCCCTTCAGCTCCCACTTTCATCTCAGGCCATGAAAGATATGTCCTACGAGTTGCGTTGTTGCGTATACTGCGCGTGTTTGAGTTCGTCTATACCAGAGTTTGGGCCCAATATGCCCTCTCTCTCTTTGTTGGTCTCCTTCCCAATGTACCTTTCTCTTTTTACTCTTACCCTATATATCTCTCTCTCTCTTTTTCTCTCTTTTTCTTTCTTGCCTCCGACCTATCCGGTCGACCCCATCCTCCCACTCGTTTTGCTCCTCCGACTCGATCTATACCTCAAATACCGGGCATACCTGCAAACGAACGCATAAGTTAGTCGCTGCTGATGACGACCATCGAAGCTCCGGAAACTTGCTGTCCTCACCACCTATTCTAAATGGACAACCTCGTTGCCGGAACAATCGAGAAACGTCCTAAGCTAAAGGGATATCTCACCCACGGTGAAATTATTCACCGCGCGCGCGTGGGCAGCTCACTCGACATGCCACCTCCTTTTTCTTTCCAGCGAGATTATTCGTGAGATTTCTCTAAAGTGCACGCACGTTCCAGGTGCCTTCTCTACTCTTGGAGCAGCCTCGAGGATACGCGACTATGCAAACTATGCTCACAGCTTACCAACACCTTACTCGACCTTGAAACTCTTCAAGATCCGTCTCTTATACCTTTATGGGCTTTTTTCAAATCGAAAAATTCAAGAAATTTTTTAAATCACGGTATATTATAGTAGATGCTAACAAAATTGCAATTACACAAAACTCCTATTATGAATATCATTTGTAATTCTCTAATCAAACAGGTCTAAGGATTTAAATTTCGCGTCAAACATTTTCAAATCTCAACGTCTTTTGTCCCCAGTTGGAACTTTGGCACTAGAAAAATACCTCTAGGGAAGTTTATGGAGTAAAATAAAGAAATAAACCCTGTTGAAAATTCTCTGAATGATGTTTTTCAAAACGGTGTACATGATATCTCAAGATCTAATTAACGAATCGACTTGAAATTTGACACACTCTATGGATGAGTGCCTCTGGCGTCACGTAGGATTTTGCAAATATCTTGTTTTGTTCAATAATTATAAAGAATCATAACATGAAATTTCGGTCCAAAAGACGTATGTTCAATTCAGAAATTTTTTTCTCGTTGCCAAAAAATGCTAAAAAAAAAGGCTACGTGACGCGATAGCCAATACAATATAGATGATGAGCATATTTTGTTTTTTTGATAAGCATGGAAGATAATAAAACAAAAAAAAGTAGTGGTGTAACATCATTATTTAGTTAGCAATAAATTTATGAAAATGACCCACAAAAATGCCCGTCACTGTGTTCTACCCCCTTAAAGTTTCCCTCTGTGGGATCCTGCATACAGGAATATTTTCCTTCGTTTTATTGTATAGGAACACGTAAAGGAACACACATAAGAGCCTCTACAAGATCATGTACAGTATTAGATTGTTTATCTAACGACTTAAAAGATACCATCAACTGTACCCTCACCTTAGAGGATCCTATGAAGGATCCTGTGCAAACCGTTTTTATGTCGCACTCTCGGTTCCTTCATAGGATCCTTTAGAGGATTCTTTCAGGAACCTATTCAAAGATCCCGAACAGGAACCTGAACGAGACCCCAAGTAAGGATCCTCTAAAGGATCCTATGAAGGAATTTTCAACAGGGAGGACTATTCTTTGTAAATTGGGAGACAATAATAACAGGGCGAAACTTTTTTGTTATATTTATGAGCGAAACTCATTTACATAGATTAGGCATTTTTATTTGCATAAACAGCTCACTACACTTCTTCGAACACTAAGGGGATTGCTTTTATTGGGAATCTTATTTTTCATTCAATTTTCAATTTTACTGGTGAAAATATGTTTTATTATACAAGAGATATTAAACTGAACAATAAATTTAACACTTTTTTTATTTCAATAACTCTACCACAGAGCCTTAAAATTTCCTAACGCATGCAGAACAAATGAGAGAAAAAGGAGGTTCAGTGCTGAGAAAAGGGGAGAGGTTTCAGTGGAAACATGGACACAAATATTATTATAATAATACCTTATTTATATGTTTAGGTTTTTAAGTTACACAATGATACACATTATTTGTAATCGCACGCTTGAATTAAAAATTTCATAATCGCCTTTGGATTCGAACTCTCTATCCTACTCATATCTAGATAACTAAACGCATTTCCAAGCCTAAAGCCTCTCGGCTATTCACGCTTGTCATATTCCGAAAGAAATCTTGCTTATAAGCTACTTCATATTCATAACATGAATTTTTCAAATATGCTTTCCAGGTTATAATATTCATTGTTCGACTTATTAGAATTATTTTTCCGCCAACTTAGTAATCATATCATTTTTTCGCATTCTTAATTTTTCGAATAGAGATTCATAATATCTGGTATTTAAAATACTAATTTGTCTTCTAGTTCGTTTAAAGATTGTTATGACTATATTGAATTACGATGCCATAAAATGAATAAGTGTAATAAAACCTCAGCTTTCCCCATTTTGAAAAGATATTATACTAAGTTTTCATTCAATTTTATCATTTACTCTAACAAAAAGTCTCTCAGTGCATGTTAAATTTGATTATTTTTGTGAAGGAAAGGAAAATAATTTTTCGATGGTTATTTCTATACAAAAAAGCGGAATTCATTAAGGGCATGTGATACTTGAGAAGAGTAGCAAGTTTGAGTGAACAACTTGGTTCAGTTTCTAATTTCGATTTTCCAAGCCAAAACTTATCCATATACGTCCATTCTTATCTTCTTTACTATTTCCTTAATTTTGAAAACAAGATTTTATGTATTTTGGGCACAAACATGTAGAACCTCAAAATCAATAAGATTGTCTAATTTCCTAAGTATCACATGTCCTTAAGGTAGTTCGTTCACGAAAAGTGGACCTCAGGCAAAAATAGATAATTTTGCTTTCAAGAATAGCAATATTATCATTTACGGGCTATTTTGGAAGAGAAAAGATTAAATTGCTGTATTTGATAATAATTAATTCAATTTCAAAAATAGGAAACGGACATGTTGTAGAGAATCTTTTTCCTAAAAAAAAGAACCGTGATTTATTAGAATCGCATCATTTCTAAAAATTTGTCTCAAAGCGATAAGAATATAAGTTTGGACAAAAATAAAATTATTTTTTTGTGTTTCAAATTTTCTTCATGAAAAATAATCTTTTCTCTTCCAAAATAGCCCGTAAATGATAATATTGCTATTCTTGAAAGCAAAATTATCTATTTTTGCCTGAGGTTCACTTTTCGTGAACGAACTACCTTAATAGCTTGTGATACATCATAAAATAGCATGTTTGTGTCCAAAAAACATAAGTTCTGTTTTCAAAATTTGGGAAATGGTAGAGGAGATACAAACGTATGTAGATAGACTATTTTTGGTTTCAAAATTGAAAAAAAATGTTCCGATACATATTGCTAAAATTGAACATTTTTCAATTTTGAAACCAAAAGTAAAATGAAAGTGAAGATGTTCTCGTGCCACAAGCTATAAACAACAAAGAAACCGAAGAGGCCAAAATCGGCAAGTAAATGCCAGAAATCTATAACAATATGGCATGAAGGTAAAAAATACGTGGTGAGAGCAAAAAGTCCCACTTGAAGCGCGGGTGATAAACCAACTGAGCAGACAGGAAACATTTGGTTTAAGTTCTCTGATTGGTTGAGATGTTTTCTGATAGGATGTTAGGCCCATGCTCTACGAATCAGAGACCTGGCAACAAATTTCTCTGCTTTCCTCTCTTGCAAATGTGAGTTTCAAATCCCGCAGCGTTGTGCTCCCTCAATATATTCTTACCTTCATGTTATAATATTATATGGCGAACATGCGCGCGCGTGAACGTGGTGTACAAGTTTCCGTGATATGAATTTTTAAGCTGAATTAAAAAAAATTATAAGCCCTTTTATAAAAATTTACCAAAATGAAAAAAGGGTCACATTTTAGTGATATTATAAACAAAAATTTATAAAAAAAGCATGTGAAACTTGGAAAATTGATTGAACTCTATTGAATTTATCTTTTTAAATATTTATGTCTGATATAAAGATTAACGATTTGTCATGGAAATTTTTTAAATGCATTAGAAAACATGCAAACGAACACGTAACTTGTTTTTGGTTTGGATAGTGTTTCTATTTGACTATTTCCTGTGTATCATTGCCTTTTAATTAATTATATTCTGATAGTTGAATGACTAATTGTAATGAAGTTATAAAAGCATCTTTAAAGTATGATATTGTTCAACATCATCTACAACTTTCACAAAACTATTCAACGAAAAACAATAGTCCTGATTAATAACGTAGAAAGTTACTACCCTTTCAAACAGGATATGTATTGCCAATGATATAAGTTTTTTTTTTGAATAACAGAATTCTATCTCTCTACATAAACTGTTTTGATCTGATATTCTCTCAACATTAACAAAGAATTACATCATTCATTTGCTGTATAAGTCTATGATTTTTTGCTTATAAGTATTTTAAGACAACCAGCGTCAAGAAGCTGATGTAACATAGAAAGTACTTGTGCTGACGGAAAGTTTCTTATGCTTAAAGAAAATAATAGTTGATCTATGTATGACTATACGAAATGTAAATTTTATAAGAGATTATAAAAAAAGTACAGGGAACGTAAGAGAACTCTTTCAGGATTAAATTGAAAAGTACAAATATTTAAAATGAACTCTCTAAATCTGAATCAGTCAAAATCGACTGATTATCAGTGAAAATTGACTGATTGAAATGGGTTAAAAGAGGTTACTGTGAATCAGTCAAATTTCACTGATTACTTCAGTGAAAAGTAACTGGTTTAACAGCGAAAAATATTTTTTCATTGGTGAATCAGTGAAAAGGCAAATCACTGATTCAATCAGTAAAAATTTGACTAATTCAGATTCAGAAAGAATTTAAACGGAGAAGCCCAAGTTTACAATTTTTGCTAAACCAAATTTCAAATGTAGGGAAAAACATCTTATAGTGAGAATTTTGGAGTGAAATAATAAATTTTAGATGAAATATATAATGTACTATAGATTGTATTACACAAAAAAAAGAGTTTAATAAAATTTATAAAACTGTTTAGGAGTCGTGGATACAGGCACGAAACAGAGTTCTAGAAAATTTACAGAACTTTTCTGAACAAGATGCGGAACTTTCAATCATTTTTCGTGTATGTTTCTCATTTTATTCTGAAAATTTTTGTAAATTTTCCAGAACTCTCTGCCGTAAATTCCTGTATCCATATCTCTGGAACAGTTCTATAAACTATATTGAACTATTTTTTTCCGTGTAAACTTTACTATAACATATACTAAAGCTATATAATATTTCAAATCTTTAGTATTTTGACTGCAAAAATTGCCAGTCCGCTAGGAATAATTACCATTGCACCTCGATTTTCCCTAGATTCCTAATACTTCTTAGTATTATCATTATAAAATAAAACATACATCGCTATGAGAAGTTTCTCCGTGCAGTATTGAGAAACAGTGCAATGTAAAAGAATTTTCCCAAAAATATTCAGACATCTTAAAATACAAATGGGTCGTAAAAATTTCCAGACATAATCTAAAATTTTCGACATAGAACTGGAAATAGTTCCTACTGTTTGGTCGGAGAAATATCCAGTTTATTAGGAAAGAAAGATATATTTCATAATTAAAATGGAAAAAGATCCAGAAAAAGTCAACAAATTTCCGCTTTTATGGGGAAAATTTCCTACAACTTAGGAGATTTGTGAAATTTTCTCACCTTTTTGATATATTTTCTAATAGTTCAGAAATAAGTCCGAAAATTCGGTCAATTTTCCTCAAATCTATGAAATATTTCCACTTCTCTGTAGGAAAATCTATGCTTCCTAAGGACTTAGGAAAAATTTCTTAATACATAGTAGGAAAATTTACCGATATTTTTTACAGTGTGGTTCTTAAGGTAGTTGATCCAGGAAAATTAGACCTCAGGCAAAAATAGATAATTTTGCTTTCAAGAATAGCTATATTATTATTGAAGGGCTATTTTCGAAGAGAAAAGATTAATTTCCATGAAAAAAATTTGAAATACAGAAAAATAATTTTATTAATAAATCTTATTTTTGACCCAACTTTTTTTCTTATCGCTTCTTAACAAATTTTAAAAAATTATGCGATTTTAACAAATTACAAATCACTTTTTTCAAGAAAAAGATTCCCTACAACTTAACCATTTCCAATTTTTGAAAAATGAATAAATTATCAAATTCAGCAATTTGTTTATAAAAATTTCGTTTTGGAAAATGTTTTTTTAATGGTTTCAGCCATTAAAGAATTCATTTTCAAAAATTGGAAATAGTTAAGTTGTAGGGAATCTTTTCTCTGAAAAAAGGATTCATGATTTATTAGAATCGCATAATTTTTTTAAATCCGGTAAGAAGCGATAAGAAAAAAAGTTGGTTTGAAAATAAAATTTATTAATAACATTATTTTTTTGTGTTTCAAATTTTTTTCATGAAAAATAATCTTTTCTCTTTCAAAATAGCCATTCAATAATAATATTGCTATTCTTGAAAGCAAAATTATCTATTTTTGCCTGAGGTATAATTTTCGTGGATGAAAACTACCTTAAATTAATGACTTAGGATGAGTGAGAAATTTTCTGAGTGTGAAATCGAGTGAGGCTGATTCCAGAGCACGGTCCTGGGCGCAGAAGCAAGTTGTTTCAGTACTGACCACTCATATCATCACTCGACTCTCAACAACTCTACTCCTAGCAGCCACCTACACGTCTCTCACACCTACAAGCAAGATACTTGCCGGGGTCAAACTACAAACCACTACCTAACGGGCCGATTCAGACTGTTGCATACATAGTTTTATACCATGACAATCTCAGACCCTGGGGTTATACGTCTGCATCAATGGATTAGTATTAGTATGCTTCTTCAAGGAGTTTAGTCCGTACTGGAATATACGCCGCAATTCTCGCCATGTTTGCATTTTATTATATTATTGCAACTTCTTGATTCTCTGTAGAAAAAAATTAGTTAACCCTTTCAGTCACAGAAGCCATTATAGAGGCCACCTTTTTTATTTCCCTTTTTTGAAATCACGCATAAAACTGGAATTTTTTGAATTTTTAGTTACTCTCTAAATTTGAATCAGTCAAAATCTACTGATTATCAGTGAAATTTGACTGATTCATTATAGCTAAAAAGATGTTACTGTAAATCAGTCAAATTTCACTGATTATTTCAGTGAAAATTGACTGATTTGACAGTGAAAAATATTTTTTTCACTAATGAATCAGTGAAAATTAACTGATTTAACAGTGAAAAATATTTTTTTCACTGATAAATCAGTGAAAAGGCAAATTACTGATTCAATCAGTGAAAATTTGACTGAATCAGATTTAGAGAGTAGTGAAATACTTATACTTTAGTGTGATCAAGATATTTTATGAATTTATAAAAATTAATTATGGTTATAAACAAAGGTATGCGGAAAAAAGGGTGTTTTTGTGGATTTAATTCGTTATTCGCGAAATTTGATCATAAACACCTGCTAAAAATACTTGGAACTTATTGGTTTATTATCCAACGAAAAATTACTGTCATTGGATTTATAAAAATTCTTAATCGCTGTCCAATATGGCGACTGTAATTATGAAAAATTGACAATTTTTTCAATTTACGGGAATTAACTTTTCTAAAAAATAATAGTTCTTTGTATTTAAGTTATTTTGTATGCTATTCAGTATAAAGGCTCTATTTGATAGATGAAATTCAATATGGCGAATACAATATGGCAGAATAACTATGAAAAATGTATTTTGTCTCAATGTATAAGCAATTATCTCTGAATAAATGTTTATCTGTATTACAGTTAGCTTGTATGTTATTCATTACAAAAGCTCTGCTTTATGCTAGTAATTCAATATGGCGGCTACAATAATGAAAAAATGACAGTTTCTTTGTATAACTTCCAACGATGAGGTTCATATTTTTTCTAGAACATGTATTTTTTGCTGTTCAACCTCAGTGCGATTTGATTCTCAAAATTCAATATAACACATCTAATGTGGCGAGTACAATAATTTTGAAGAAACACTGTTTCTTCTAAAAATTTTAGATTGAACATACGAAAACTTTTCTAGTACAACCGTTTTGAAAGTCACCATACTGTAATAACTAGTGACCAACATTTATTGGTTTGTTTTCATAATCTACAAAGGTAAAGAGACGGTGACAAGAAAATCCTTCTTCCAATAACATTTTTTAGTGATACTTATTATGTAAAGCGAAATCGCTAAGTGTTCATTATTACATTTTCTAATTATTTTGATTTTATTGAATATATTTATTTGGTTTTACACAATACAGTAGTATTGTGTATTACATTTTTGATGCATAATATATTGTAAGTAGATTTACATTCAATTTATAAATAATATATTACATATTATAAAAACACAAAATTTGTCATGGATTTTTCGGAAATCCCGAGTGGTGATGAAAGTGAAGATGATGGATACGAAAATGATAGTGATTTAGATAGCCTACAAAAGATATTGGTGAAAATTTAAAAAAAATGTATGTCCGCCATATTGGATCCGCCATTTTGAATTTTCAAAATCTGACATCATATTCATTATCAGCGACCTCAAAAACTTATGAAAAGAGTTTTTAGTACACAGTTAACCAAATTTAAAAATTATTGACCGCCGTATTGGAACCGCCATTTTGAATTTTTTAAATCTGACTTCATATTCGTAATTAACGACCCCAAAAACCATTGGGTAGTATATTAAATTAAAAATTAAACTATCGTGTTAATTGCGTGAGTGAATAAGGGTTAAGGTGAGGCTAGTACAAGCTTAAGGGGATCCACCACCTTTAATATTTTTATTTTTTGAGTTTAAACCTTTTCCATATAATTTTTTTATGTTTAGTACCTCTATTTGGAAAGGTTTTGGTTTTTGTTTAAAAATTCCAGCACCTTTATGTATTTTTAAGGGGTAACACCAGTGTAGAATTTTCAAAAATCATTTTTTCTTTTATTGGCTTAAAAGATGCTTTGAACCTTCTAAAATATGAGGCAAAAATATGAGCAAAAAGTAAGAGTTTTTTAAGAGTAGAATTTTTTCATTTATTCATGTCTATAACACATTTCAAAACTTCAAACGCGTTTTTTTCGAAATATGATTTATCAAAACGGCACGCAGCATAGCTCTAACAATTTTCAATCTTTTTATTTGAAAATTTAACCTCAACTTTGAAATAACATTTAAAAGTGAACACAGTAGGGGATTTTCGATTTGTTAATTTAAAAAGTATTTATTAACAAGTGACTGTCTTTTTTTTGCGTGAAAGTTGAACGACTTTATTCAAACACTCGCCGATAACACAAAAATCAATTTTTCTAAAATCCCCTACGTGATTCACTAGCTACACTCATGTAGATTACATAGATTTTTTTTCTTTTTTCTAGCCTCAAATTCGCATCAGTTATAGTGCGTGCCGCAGATCGCCTTAAATTCAACATGCCTCGGGAGATTTGCGGCAGTGTCGCCATTTTGTAATATTTTTCTGCAAAATTTTTTGTTAATATGCTTAAATATATGCACAATAACTAGCCCAAGTATTATTTCTCTATCACCTTTCCTTCCGCCCAAACAAAATTGTCAAAAAAAACGCTTTTTTTAGGCCCTTACCTTGGTGTTACCCTTTAAACTAAAAATTGTGAGTTTTTTGAGGATTTTTTTGACATTTTTTTATTTTGGATAACTTTTTTGTTTTTTAACCAATTGTCATGATACATTTTTTATTCTTTTCCTTACAGTATGTAGCATCTTTTTGGCATGAAAAATAAGGTAATGTGGCTGAAAAAAAAGTTAGGAATAAAATTTAAAAAAAAAAAAAAAATGGCTTTAGGGTACAAAGATCCTGGCACATGCAAGATGCACGCTTTCAAATTTTTTTCAGCCTTTAAATATTTACCATCTAAATATTAGCCATTTTATATATTTTACGAACTAAAATAACAAAGATGATTAAGTCGATTTAATCAAACGTTTCGGCTCAGGTCAGAGCCCTTATCGGTGATATTTACTAAAATCTAAAAATTACTAAAAAGGGGGGTGGCGCTAAATTCACATTTTGAGAAATAACTATAGCACCTCAACATATAATACAAAACACGAGTACTTGATATGTAATGTTAAATTTATAAGTGAAAATGGAAGGATTGGATATTTGACCAGAATCGACTTAATCTTTTTTGAACCCTAATGCCAGTTGTTTCCAAAAACGTACCATTTTATTTAAATTGAGGGTCAATAGCAACTTACAGTATTTTTAATTAATGAATAAAAATATCCCAAAATATAAAAAAATGTTGTAGTTATTTTTTTAGCTAGAGTGCTTTCCACACCCAAATAATCATCACACATTGTAAGGAGCAAAATAAAAAAAGAATCATAACAATTGGTTGACAAAAAAAAATTATTCAATGTTAAAAAATGTCAAAAAAATGACCAAAAAACTAAAAATTATTGTTAGTTTCAAAATACATAAAGGTGCTGAAATTTAAAAAAACCCAAAGCTTTCCAAATAAAGGTACTAAACATAAAAACAATTATATGGAAGGTCTAAACTTAAAAAATAAAATTATTATGTTAAAAGTGGCGAATCCCCTTGAGGGATCATACCACTCTAGGCCCACCCAAAAAGAGGCTGTTTTTAAGAATTTTTTTGAGGTTGCTAATATAAATATTGATATAAAACTTATTGGACTTAATAAATAAACTCTTAAAATACATGAAACATTTTTTTAATTTATTTTACACAGTTTTTGTATACAAAAATCTCAGGCTAACACAACTTTTCGAAAAGTAGATAGATCGCTTGCGCAGATGATTTCTCCATGAAGGACTATCTGAAATAGATAAAGCAAATAGTTTTAGATTAAGTACGACAGTAGCTATATCCTGAATCAACCAATAAAATTCATGGAAAAATTTCAAAGAGGAAATTCTTTGAAAAAAACGTTTTTTGCAACAAATAAAAATAGTAAAAAATAAAATGTTTACTTGGTTGAGGCCCAGAAGATAGTTAAGGATGTAAGCAATATGTGGTAAAAATTTCAAGAGGATCGTTTCACTACTTTAAAAAATTCATCTGCGCAAGGAAGAAAAATGTCGTTTCCAAAAAAACGCGTTTAAAGTTTTTTTTCTAAAAAATCGTAAAAAAATCTTATCTACGCCTAATCAGCGATACCTGCACAATATTTTTGATCACATATACTTTCGAAAAATGAAAACAAAATTGAATTTTTTGAAACGGGTAGAATGGTATGATCCCTTAAAATTGGAAATAAATTTGTCTTATTTTGAAATATGATGTTTACTCGCCTACACAAGCGACTCCAAGGTCTACCTTAAGCAACATTTTAATTTGTCTATCGATCTCACTAATACTCCAACTTTGATCTGAACGACTCTGAATTCAGTGTAGACGAAATTTTCAAACGAGCTGAATCTATTCCTCTATTTAAATTCAAACTCAATCCGAACGAATGCGACAACGTTTTTCAATAAGCTTCCTAAACTCAATCGAACTGAAACTCTTTGGCTCAGAGGCAGACTTCGTAAAGGTATAATATTAATTACTTCTGAGTGGTAATTAGCTATGAGTAATAAATGAGGTAAATTGATAAGTGACTTTTACAATTCCATTAGTCAATTTTGATGAATTTAGAGTTGAAAAGTATACTTTTGGGTATTTACTTTCTTGGGTCCCTATATTGATTTTGTTTCCAGAATTTACCAAGTCTGTGCATTTCGTTTGAGGATCCAAATAAAATAGAGCACAGTCTATTTAAAATTTTTGTTCATTTTTCATTTTTTTGGCATTGGGTCAGCCTGTTTTTATTTTCTTCTATCAAAATTATCAATGCTACTTACGATAAAAAACGCAAAAAAAAAAAGAGAGAAGGCAAATTTTTTTTGTTGCGTTTTTTATCGTAAGTATCATTGATAATTTTGATAGAAGAAAATAAAAACAGGCTGACCCAATGCCAAAAAAATGAAAAATGAACAAAAATTCTGTGAATTTTGGGTGAATATAATAGCAGACATGTCATTAAACAGGGCCGGCTCTACCATATAGGCGTAATAGGCAACCGCCGAGGTTCATTTTTTGTAACGATAAATCAATGGAGAAAATATAAAATGAGGTGCTTAGAGCAAAAGGAAAGTAAATATTGTTGTCATAGAAAATTGAAATATAAATACGGTTTTAGCAAAAAGAAGACAAATCTTCTTCAGTGGTAAAGCGAAACAAAATAAAGTTAGAACAAAAAAGAGACAAATCTTTTTAGCGGTAGAGCGAAACAAAATGAAGTTGGTGGAAAAGAGCGACTCAGTTGTCTCGCTTTAACGATGGGGCAAAAGCGAAACAACCGAGTCGCTCTTTTCCTCCAACTTCATTTTGTTTCGCTTTACCACTGGAGAAAACTTGTCTCTCTTTTGCTCCAACTTTATTTTATTTCGCTTTATGGCTGAAGAAGATTTTTTTCCTTTTGCTCCAACCGTTTTTATGTTTCACTTTTCTATGACAATAATATTTACTTTTCTTTTGTTCTAAGCGTCTTAAATATCCATCTCTTATTTTCAATTTGCTGCAAAAAATGAAAGCGCCGCCTAGTGACCATTTAATGAAATACTATTTACGTTAATATAGAGATAAATTAATGTATTTTTAGATTGAAGGGGCGCGAATATTTATTCTGCCTAGGGCGCCAGATTTTCTTAAGCCGACCCTGCTCACAGTACCGAAAACGTTTACAATAGTTTTCTTCTCTCATTTTTAGTATGAAGAAAATCTATTTTAAATTTTATGTTCTGCGTACACTAATCATGACCCAGAAAATTATACTTGAAGCACAAATAAGTGAAAATCGTCGACAAACTCTGCATCTGCAATGTGAGATGGGTAAAGGAGGGTGCGATATGACCTCTTTATTTCTTCAAGTGTTCAATGATTTCCATTGAATCGCGGTAAACATAAATATAAGAACACACTACTACTCTCCAAATCTGAATCAGCCATAAAATCACTGAGTGGAAAACTAAAACTTAGTCATTAAATTACTTCAGTTCAAATTTTTACAATTATTACTAAAAACTAGTTGATTTAACTTTACTTATTTAAGGCCATGGATCAACGAAACCACGTGACCCATTTTCTATAACAGTTAGTATAGGATAACTTTTTTACTTCACAAAATAGTTTCTTGAAAATTTGAAAAATTGAACGAAAGACGATGAGGAACGTCTGTTAAGGTAGTTGATCCTCGAAAATTAGACCTCAGGCAAAAATAGATAATTTTGCTTTCAAGAATAGCAATATTATTATTGAAGGGCTATTTTGAAAGAGAAAAGATTATTTTACATGAAAAATTGTAAACAGAAAAATAATTTTATTAATATATCTTATTTTTGACCCAACTTTTTTTCTTATCGCTTCTTAACAAATTTTAAAAAATTATGCGATTCTAATGAATCGTGAATCATTTTTTCAGAGAAAAGATTCCCTACAACTTAACTATTTCCAATTTTTGAAAATGAATAAATTATCAAATTCAGCAATTTGTTTATAAAAATTTCGTTTTGGAAAATGTTTTTTTAATGGTTTCAGCCATTAAAGAATTCATTTTCAAAAATTGGAAATAGTTAAGTTGTAGGGAATCTTTTCTCTGAAAAA
This sequence comes from Diplolepis rosae, assembly GCA_030998225.1. NCBI lineage: Eukaryota > Metazoa > Arthropoda > Insecta > Hymenoptera > Diplolepididae > Diplolepis > Diplolepis rosae. Next base: position 3,820,833 of record JAPYXD010000698.1, read on the forward strand.
ATGATTCACGATTCATTAGAATCGCATAATTTTTTAAAATTTGTTAAGAAGCGATAAGAAAAAAAGTTGGGTCAAAAATAAAATTTATTAATAATATTATTTTTCTGTGTTTCAAATTTTTTTTATGTAAAATAATCTTTTCTCTTTCAAAATAGCCATTCAATAATAATATTGCTATTCTTGAAAGCAAAATTATCTATTTTTGCCTGAGGTCTAATTTTTGTGGATGAAAACTACCTTAAGGGGCTATTCTACTTTGAACGTCAAAAAAAGGCTATTTTCGGGAATTTTTTCTGAGCATCTTATGAAAGATATTTATATAAAAGTTCTTAAGTGTGATAAATGAAGACTTAGAATACATTCAAAATTTTTTCAAATTTATTTTATTCAATTTTTGGGTACAAAAACCGTAGTTGAACGTAACTCTTCAAAAAGTATGTAGATCGATGGTGTAGGTAATATCTTGATAACGGCTCATCTAAAAGAAAAAAATCAAATAGCTTCAGATTCAGTATGACAGTGGCTATCTTAATTTCTACGATTATCAATATTTATTAATAAAAAAACAAAATGGCAGACATTAAAATAAAAAAAAGAGGTTTTTTCACTGTTTATCGCCAAAAAAATGGTAAAAATTAAAATTTTAACACGGCTATAGAATGTACGAAAGCTATTAATCTGTTATTTCATAATGATCGATTCATTGGTTTCGGAGAAATCACCTACACCGTATGAGAAAATTTTGTTTCGAGAAAAACGCGTTTATAAAGTTTTTTTTAGTGAAAAATCATGAAAAAATCTTACCTGAACTTAATCTGTGATGCCTGCACCGTATAAAGCACACAATATACAACACTCTTGAATAAATATACTTTCGAAAAGTGCAAAAAAAAATCGATTTTTTGAAGGATTAAAGTAGAATAGTCCCTTAACTTCGTTTGAGTGAAAATTTCGCAAAAAATTTTACAGTTAACTGCAATAATCGATAAGTTTTTCATTTTTTTATCAAATTTTTTACGAAAAAAGTTTTAAAACGTGCTTTATTGTTGTTAGTTACGTTCCTCAAATTTCCAGAAAGATGTTTCATTAATTAAAAAATGTATCTTAAATAAAGGAATTAATGTATAATTTAATCACGTAGTCCGATCGATACATAGCCATAAATTCAATTTTCCATTTTTTAATCAAATTTTTTACTAAAAGCAAGTTTAAAGACGTGCTTTATTGTTTTTTGTTACGTTTCTCAGATTTTCAGAAAGATGTTTTGTTAATTAAAAAATGTATCTTACCTAAACGAATTGATGTATAATATAATCACGTGATCCGATTGATCCATGACCTTAAATTCAATTTTTTATTTTTTTTCAAATATTTACTAAAAGAAAGTTTAAAGACGTGCTTTATTGTTACATTCTCATTATGAGAAGGTATATTAGTTTTATTTTTTCGTACGTTTCTCAGATTTCCAGAAAGATTTTTTGTTAATAAAAAAATGTATCTTACATAAAGGAATTAATGTATAATTTAATCACATGGTCCGATTAATCCATAGCTATAAATTCAATTTTCCATTTTTTAATCAAATTTTCCACTAAAAGAAAGTTTAAAGACGTGCTTTATTGTTTTTTGTTACGTTTCTCAGATTTCCAGAAAGATTTTTTGCTAATTAAAAAATGTATCTTACCTAAATGAATTAATGTACAATTTAATCACGTGGTCCGATTGATCCATGGCCCTAAATTCACCTAGAAATTTCCTGCTTCGTGACGGTAAGTTAAGGTTGTATTGAAGTTACATAATGTGCTACAGTATTTTGGCTTTTTAATCAACTATGTCATATCTAATTCAAATCTAAGGAGTATATTTCACACACATAAATCGACGACTAATTTCAAGATAGGATTTAGATAAGTTATTTGGAAAGAGGCGTTGGTGTCACATGAAAGCAAATATTTGGCTCTGAACGTACGCTTTATGTCGAAAGGTAACAATCATTTACCGTTACATATTTCGAAAGCAGCTAGCTCAATTGTAAAGAGGATAAAAAAGAAGAGCAATAAAGGTGTATTGGAGCAAAGATATAAAGAAGCGTCATCTTGAACTCGTCGCAACGTGGTCGAGTTCCAAAGAACTAACCACACACTTCCACACGCAAGTATTTAAGTCGTTCTCTTCTCGGCATCTTAAAAGACAAATCTCCAAGCAGCTGTTTTTCTTCACAGACAAAAGCTGGCCAAACCTACCTGACAGGTCGAACGATCTATAAAATAATTTCTATATGAATGAACGTAAGCGCGTGGTGATCTTATAGGCTCGCACGCTCGCTTCTTTTTATATTTTTACACATTCTTTTATCCATTATTATTTCTATTCATTATAATTTTTTAATTTTATATTCAATTAAAGACATTATTTTTATATAATAAATGTTAACTATAGAGATTTTCATTAATTAGAAATACTATTTTCATTTCCTCTTAAGAAACAACTTCCTTTTTAAAAATTGTCATTTTTGTACTTTCACTTGTCAACCTTTATTTTAGATTTCATACAGATTTAACGAGGGGCAAGTAAAGTATTGCCGTATAAGAACAAGACAGTGAAAGACCTGCGCTTCGGTAATAACTAGTCAGAGCCTTTCCCTCTGCTAGTACCGTGTTGCTAAACTGCAAAAGCAAGCTACCAGCATCAGCAATTTCGCATCTATAATTCAGAGTCCACATCATTTTTGTATCGAAAAGTTTCAATTTTTGATAATCTTTCAAATAATTATACCTCATGAGATGTTCAACAACGTGGAACCTTTTTTATGTCGGATTCCAGTTCAAGGTCAACACGATCTTGGATGCATTTATTAAGGCCATGAGACAACCGGACCACGTGGCTAGATTCCTACTTTACCGGCATTTTAAGTTGTGTAACTCCATTTACATGCAAAATGAGACCAGAGTTCAAAATTTGTGAAATTAAGTAAAATCCACTAAGATAGGACTGTTTAGTCATACATTTATATTAAAATTAATTGTTTTGAAAGAATTTTTTTTCCTAATTATCAACATTCATGGCCAAAAATACCTATTTGAGTGGATTTTATTACATTTTACAAATTTCCAATACGGTGTCTCATTTTGCATGGAACTAAGTTGAATGTAAAGGAATCAAGGCCATGGACCAACTGACGTCAGTAATTGCACTTAGAGTGTGTAAGTTTATTCGGAAAATAATAACTAAGATAGATTTTCGGTACCAGACTCACGAGGACAAAAGAGCCAAGGAGGTCTGTTTGGTACCAAAAATCCTAAAGCCAACTAAGAACATCAACCATATTTCAATATTAGTTAATAACTTTTAAGTAACCTTACATATTATAATTGTAATTACCGACGTCACGTGGTCTGGTTGATTCATGGCCTTAATATATTTTTTGTGACTAAGAAAAATGATCGTTTTTGGAGCTTTTCCTTAAGAAAGAGAAGAGGTTTGTAGTGGGGAAAAATGGCTAAATCAGTATCGAGCGTCCACTAAAAGTTTGCCCTTCCACACATGTATATATATCTATTGAGTGTCGACTGAAACCTTTACTTTAACGTGATTACTTACTATATGGGGTCAATGCCACAGAGTCCGTCCCGTGGCCCCACTTCACTTCTCTTGGCTGCTCTTCGCTTCCCTCGCGCTTCTCTATAGTCAATCGCCTTCTTTTCCCACCCCTTTTTCTCCCCCCTCCCGCCTCCCACCTCTCTCTTTTCTCTCATTCTTTCTTATTCTTTATCTTCTTTACTCTTTCTTCTTTCTTATTTTTCTCCTGCCATCCTCTCCCCCATTCCTTCGCGCAAACCATTTCTACATGAGTAACTAATTGTAAAAATGCAAAATAACAAGGAAAAAAATTTCAACCAATGACTAACGTCTCACTTCATTATTATGTGTATAGCTTTTAAACGTTAAGTACCTTTAATCTAACCTTTACTTCCTGGTTCTCAAAAACTGTCGATTTTAATAATTATCCACACCAATCAGAAATCAAAAGTGCAAAAAATATGCCCCCCCTCCCCCTTTCTTTTAAAGATACTTTTTGGTCAATTTGAGCCCTTTTTGTGTTTTATTCAGTACCTAACAATACTGTATGTATTTTTGATTTATAAAAAAACGCGTGTTTTTTGTCAAAAATCATTTTATTTTTATTTCATTCAATGGCGGAAGGCTTACCATTAATAATGAAAAACATTATCATTCATATGACCTCCACGGCTACGTTTGCAGGACCATGCTCTTTTCATGAAATTTCCCATTACATTTTCGCACATTTGGGGCTCTATTTCGTCGATAACGGCACGAATCTTCTCTTTGAGTTCTTGAATTGAGGCACTTAGAGCAAAAGGAAAGTAAATATTGTTGTCATAGAAAAGTGAAACATAAATACGGTTTTAGCAAGAAGAAGACAAATCTTCTTCAGCGGTAAAGCGAAACAAAATAAAGTTGGAGCATTAGTGAGACAAGTTTTCTTCAGCGGTAAAGCGAAACAAAATGACGTTTGAAGAAAAGTGTGACTCAGTTGTCTCGCTTTTGCTCCAACGTTAAAGTGAGAAAACCGAGTCGCTCTTTTCCTCCAACTTTTGGGTCTGAAAGAGTGATTGGACCGTATTGTTTTGAAAATAAGGCTGGAGCGGCTGTTTCGGTGAATGGGTTGCGCTATCGAACCATAATTAATGAATTTTTATGGCCAAAATTGGAAGATATGGATGTGAAACGATGTTTATTTCCAACAAGACAGCGCTTCGTCCCACACAAGTGGCGAAACCTTCGGTCCTTTGCGTAAAAAGTTCCCAGGCCGAGTGATTTCTCAAACGGCGATTACAATTGGCTTCCGAGATCATGCGATTTAACACCTCTAGACTTTTTTTTTGGGTTTACGTGAAAGATAAGGTTTATTCGTCTTAGTCATTTGAGGCGCTTAGAGCAAAAGGAAAGGAAATATTGTTGTCATAGAAAAGTGAAACATAAAAGCGATTTGAGCAAAAGGAAGACAAGTCTTCTTCAGCCATGAAGTGAAACAAAATAAAGTTAGAGCACAAGAGAGGCAAATTTTGTTAGCGATAGAGCGAAACAATATGAAGTTGGAAGAAAAGAGCGACACGGTTGTCTCGCTTTAAGTTTGGAGCAAAAGCGGAACAACCGAGTCGCACATTTCATCCAACTTCATTTTGTTTCGCTTTACCGCTAAAGAAAACTTGTCTCTCCTTTGCTCCAACTTTATTTTGTTTCGCTTTACGGCCGGAGAAGACTTGTCTCCCTTTTGCTCCAACCGTTTTTGTGTTTCACTTTTCTATGACAACAATATTTACTTTTCTTTTGTTCCAACCGCTTCAATTCAAATTGTAGGCCTTCTACTTAACATATCTCAAAAAACAGAATGACGAAACTATCACCACATCCAAAATTGCCCTTATTAAGGCCATGTGATACTTTACCATATTAGCAATTCAGTTCTTACAGGTTTTTTTCATAATTTTTTATTTTCCAAATGAAGAATACTTCACGACGTCCGTCTCAATGATCTTCACGCCTGTGAAATATTATTTTGATAAATAAAAGATTGTGGAAAAAAACCTGTAGGAACTAAATTGCTCATATGGCAAAGTATTACATGCCCTTAAAAAACAATGACCCTGTTGAAAAGCCCTTTAGGTCTTTATTTAGATTCCTGCATAGGTTTATGTGTGAGATTTTATACAGGATTTTCCAATTACTGGCTTCATTTTGAATAGCCCGCTCTTTTGGCAGCTGTCATAGTAAGAGGTGTCATTTTTTGACAGATGACAATTAAAAACTATGCCATTAATAAAAATGGAACGATACACGCTTCAAAAACGCATTAATGTTGTTATAATTCACTAAAAACATGCATTTAGGGCTCAGAAAACCCAAAAATGTTTATTGAAAAACCTCTCTTTCCGCAACGTGAAACTGTTTGGTGCGGTTTATGGGCAGGAGTGATCATGACACCTTATTTTTTTGAAAATGAAGCTGGAGCGGCTGATTCGGTGAATGGGTTGCGCTATCGAACCATAATTAATGAATTTTTATGGCCAAAATTGGAAGATATGGATGTGAACGTTGTTTATTTCCAACAAGACAGCGCTTCATCCCACACAAGTGGCGAAACCTTCGGTCTTTTGCGTGAAAAGTTTCCAGGCCGGATGATTTCTCAAACGGGGATTACAATTGGCTTCCGAGATCATGCGATTTAACACCTCTAGACTTTTTTCTTTGGGGTTACGTGAAAGATAAGGTTTATACGGATTCGTCTTAGTCATTTGAGGCGCTTAGCGCAAAAGGAAAGTAAATATTCTTGTCATAGACAAGTGAAACATAAATGCGATTTGAGCAAAAGGAAGACAAGTCTTCTTCAGCCGTAAAGAGAAACAAAATAAAGTTGGAGCAAAGGAGAGACAAGTTTTCTCCAGCGGTAAAGCGAAACAAAATGAAGTTGAATAAAAAGTGCGACTCAGTTGTCTCGCTTTTGCTCCAACGTTAAAGTGAGATAACAGAGTCGCTCTTTTCCTCCAACTTTTTGGTCTGAAAGAGTGATTGGACCGTATTGTTTTGAAAATGAGGCCTGGAGCGGCTGTTTCTGTGAATGGGTTGCGCTATCGAATCATAATTAATGAATTTTTATGGCCAAAATTGGAAGATATGGATGTGAACGATGTTTATTTCCAACAAGACAGCGCTTCGTGCCACACAAATGGCGAAACCATCGGTCTTTTGCGTGAAAAGTTCCCAGGCCGAGTGATTTCTCAAACGGCGATTACAATTGGCTTCCGAGATCATGCGATTTGACACCTCTAGACTTTTTTTTTTGGGCTTACGTGAAAGATAAGGTTTATTCGCCTTAGTCATTTGAGGCGCTTAGAGCAAAAGGAAAGGAAATATTGTTGTCATAGAAAAGTGAAACATAAAAGCGATTTGAGCAAAAGGAAGACGAATCTTCTTCAGCGGTAAAGCGAAACAAAATAAAGTTGGAGCAAAAGAGAGACAAGTTTTCTTCATCGGTAAAGCGAAACAAAATGAAGTTTGAAGAAAAGTGTGACTCAGTTGTCTCGCTTTTGCTCCAACGTTAAAGTGAGATAACAGAGTCGCTCTTTTCCTCCAACTTTTTGGTCTGAAAGACTGATTGGACCGTATTGTTTTGAAAATGAGACTGGAAACGCTGTCAATGTCAATGGGTTGCGTTATCGGGACATGTTGACAAAGTTTTTTGGCCTATTATTATTGATGATATGGATGTGAGTGATATGTGATTGTAAGAGGACAGTACAACATGCCACATAGCCATTAAAACATTGAATTTATTGCGAACAAACTTTCCTGATCGAATAATTTCGCGTAATTCTGCAGTCAACTGGCCGCCTAGATCGTATGATTTAACGCCGTTAGACTATTGGGTTATTAAGTATGAAGTTGAAATTTCGGATTCAAAAGTTTGATTTATTGTTCCTTGAATAAAATAGATAGAATTAGATAGAAGCCTGGAGAACAAGAACCGATGAAAGCGCGGAAGGCATTTTCGACAGCCTGTTGGGAATTGAATATTTTTCCTTGTAAGAAGTTATCCAAATTCTGCAACAAATGATAATCAGTTGGTGTAAGATCCGGCGAAAATGGAGGATGATCGATAGTTTCCAAATCCAATTCCAGTATTTTTAATTGCATCCGATTTGCAGTGTGTGTTACTGGGCCGTGTGTTGTCTTCGGCAACATTTTTGGCGCTGTTGGGCCAGTGTTGGACGGTATCTGACCTCGCACTTGGGAAGTAGTAACCATGAGCTTCTTTTGATGAGTATTTAGTTTTGGGCTGTATTTTGGTGCTTCATCCGGATCTAATCAGCTTGCTGAACCCTACGATTTTCATAAAGGATCCATCTTTCATCACAAGTAACGATACGATGCAGAAATTGCTATCCTTTATTCCACAAAAGTAAAGAAACGCAAGCATCGAAACGTTTTCTCATCTGATGTGCGTTTAATTCGTGCGGAACTCATCTGTCAAGCATTTTTACTTTGTTGATTTGACTCAAATGATTCAACATGGTTGGAATAGGAACACCAAATTTTGATCCTATAACTCACGAATAGTTTAAGATGTGTCACTCTTTACAATAGTTTTCAGTTCATCATTATTTACTTTGGGTTGGTATCTTCCACGTGGTTCATTTTTAAAGCTGAAATCCCCAGAACAAAATTTCGCAAACCAAAACGATACTGTGCTATGGCTATTAATGACCCAATATTTCTTGTAGGGCTATGAAAATTATCAAGTCTATGCAGAAAATCCAAAATCCATTGAAGCTTTGAAAACCAATATCTGACGCGTAATTGGTGAAATAGAGCCACAATTATGCAAAAATATGATCGAAAATTTCGACAACAGGATCGACGTTTTTAAACGTGGTCGTTGTGAGCATTTGTCCGATATTATTTTTCATTCATAAATTGTGAACTTTCAACATTATATGTCAATAAATGAATACAGAAAATTAATTCAAAATATACTATGTTACAATTTATGTAAAAATGTGTCATACCTATTGATAATTGATTTTTTGTCCGGCGTATACCGAAAGTTAACCTTGAAAATAGCGTTTTACGTGCGGGAAAATTTTAAGTGTGCGGAAAATTTAAAGAAACTTAAAATTTTACCGCACTAGTGCGGGAAAATCAACTTTTTGCACGTATACAGCAAACAAAAAATACCGTTCGTATCACGTGCGGAACGTATTTAACAAGACATATAGGTATCTCCTACCGATTGTATTCTGTCATATAAGGGTACTTTTACTTTCTAAATTGAAAAAAAAGACAATATTTAAATATTTAAAAAAAAACTATTTTATTTATAATTATAATTTTTTTCATACATTGTTAACAATGGTTTAAGGTGTATAAAAAAATTTTTTTGGGCACTTTTAATTACTTTTTACCACGGCAGAGGGCGTCTTCCAAAAGATGCATTTTAATTTGCGGGACACTTTTATGCCTTCCCGTAACAAATTTATTTAAAATTGCAACGCGATTTAATTCATGAGATTTGAAACTAAACAATAAACCTTTAAAAAGTTAATTTTTTTATATTTGTATGGCCTTTATATAAGCGATTTTATAAAATGTTTGAAAAAACGCCTGTTTTGGGGATGAATTTACCCCTGTACTAAAAAGATGGGGTGGTTTTTTTTAACTTTTTAGAGGTTTATTTACTAGTTGTTTGTATAAAGTATCAAAAAAATGTTGGTTTACTGAGATTGGTTTAGTAGATTTTGAGAAAAACTTCTCCCAGATTTGAAAAACGCGTTTAAAGTTTTTCTACTATAATTTTATTCAATAAAAGGGTCATAATTACATTCTTTCTATTTCGAATTTCTTGATAAAATTTTAGGGCAGTATTTCTATGATACTAAGGAACATTTTTACGTAAAAAAAAATCGATTTTTTGAAAATGTAGAAACTAAAAGTCCCCTTGATAAATAAATATTGTATTTTACATCAGAAAGAAAACTGTGCAAACAGATTCATAAAAAAATGATTAAAATGTTAATTTCTGGATTATCTGAAATATTAAAGTTAAAATTCCTTTCTCAAGAGAAAACAGTTAATTTTGATTTATTTCTAGATATTTAAAAATTATTTAAAGGTTGTTTTATCATTCTCTTCTTCAGTCCAACATCTCTCATTCTGACAGGTAGTGATTATTTTTTGCAATATTGTTGAAATGCGCTTATATTGTTGTCATAATGATAATAGAAATTGAAGAAGATCTTTACAGTCTTGAGGCCTTGATTTTGTGGTAGATAAGAAATTCAAGGTTAAAAATAAAAATTATGAAGAATCCAGAAAATGTATCTACTAAATTTTCAATTCTCTCATCTGCGAATTTTTTTCATTTTTTTAATGCTTAATCATAATTTATTGTCACCAATTATTGAAATTTTAAATTCACGCAATTTCGAACTTCAAATTTTATTTATATTAATAATGGAACAGGACTTGTATCGACCCTTAGTGTTAATATTCAAATATTGTTGATGTTCTTGGTTGGCTTTAGGGTCCAGGAAAAATGTAACTCAAAGTTTCATATTTTCAAACGTTTCGACTCAGATTGGAGTCCTCATCAGTGAGAATTTAATTCTGTTATATGATTAAGTAGACCGACATTGTTGGTGAAAAAATAATTGGAGTGACACAATCACAAATATCCTTTTTTTTTTCTTTCTTTTATTGCGTCGCGAAAAGGGTGACCACATAATTTTTGTAAAAGTAAACTTATCCCTACGGATTTTTCTTCAAAACTCTAAATCCGTAGGGATAAGTTTACTTTTACAAAAATTATGTGGTCACCCTTTTCGCGACGCAATAAAAGAAAGAAAAAAAAAAAGGATATTTGTGATTGTGTCACTCCAATTATTTTTTCACCAACAATGTCGGTCTACTTAATCATATAACAGAATTAAATTCTCACTGATGAGGACTCCAATCTGAGTCGAAACGTTTGAAAATATGAAACTTTGAGTTACATTTTTTCCTGGACCCTAAAGCCAACCAAGAACATCAACAATATTTGAATATTTATTTATATTGTTCTTTGAAATAGATGCGTTTGTTCAAATAAACTTTGTGTCCTTCAATTCATCTTTTCAATGATTATGAATCAATTTTTTGTCTTGATTGCAAATTTACTTTGAAGTTAACATTCAACTTGTTTTTATACCGAAGGATCTTGGAAATTCCTGGAAAGTAGCCTTTTATTTATTATTTATGTTCTAGATGGGATTACTAAAGACACGTTTTTAGGTCCTTTTGTATAAAAATGAAGATAGTGCTTGACAGGTTTAATAATCATTGCATAGCAAATCAGTTTCCGAAAATCCGGATTAACTCTAGGATTAAATGTTACCAAAAATGTATTTTCTTATTTGGAGAAAAAATAAAGACCAGTCCAGTTATGATAAGTTAATTAAATTTTCTAAAAAACATAAAAATGTAAAAATATCCTATTTATTCAGTCAGTGGTTCCAGTTCAACGACTTAAGTTGTTGTCAGAATTTCGTATTTACGTCTTTGGTTCACGTGAACGTATTTCTGTCCAAAATAATTCAAAAAATGGAATACAAATTTTCAAGTATATAAAGCCTATGAAAACTTTCCTACACAATTCTGTTATTAATTTTGACGTTAAAATTTGTCGACAATTATGGAGACTTTCTATTTTGTTTCATTAAAGTCGCTTTCCTTTGAATATTTACTGGGAAATAACCATTTGAGTTACACTAATGAAAGTTGGTAAGTCTGCTTCTGCACCTTATCAACCCCTAACTATTAAATCATCATGAGTTTGATCTTGAAGTGTTCAAGAAAACTTATCTCTGTTGCATAAACTACAAATATTACAAAAAATCCATTTCTATATGTAAATGGTGCGATTAGAAAGCAATGAAAAAAAGTTTTGGTCCAAAATTCTTGTATATTTAAATGTTTATGAAAAATATAGATTATACATACTTGTGACCCTTTTTTACAAACAAAAAAATGGGTAACCTCGACTAATACTTTCTCTCAGTGCGAAAAATTGCACAAAATGTATTATTTATTTTTCTTATAGTGTCTCTTACCGATAAATCCTTCTCTAAGGTTTGTTTTGACCGCAGTTTCTCAGGGAAAGCTGAAGATTTTATTCAAGGACAGACTTGCTGAGAACAACCCTGCGTCTCGTCGACCACAACGACAGGCGTCGTTGCTACTCTATCTCAGAGTTCAGATCTGTAAAATATGCTTCCAGGAAATAGGTGCCTCGGGATCATCGGCCCTTACAGTTATTTCAGTTATTTTGCGGCGGCAGCAGCTATTTTAAAATATATATATGTGCACAGAGAATATATCGTAGGGAGGGTGCATTTAACGAAACGTCGTACTGAGGAAAAGAGCGATATGTAGTGAAGAGGAGAGGAAAAGAGCAAGGGAAGAGGGAAGGGAAGAGAAGAGAAGGGAAGCAGACAGAAAAGATGTCGAAGAGGAGTGAGAGGGAAAGAGTGAGAAAGACACAAAGGGGTTGGTATTTATAGTTCGTCAACGGTCCTGCATCTAGATTCTAGAATCTTTGGAACATATACCTATATATGCTGGAGGGGTTACCCTCCCTTTCCCTTTCCTAACCTCATGTCATCAAGCTGTTTAAGGAATTTTCTATCATTAGAATGAGTATTTCTATCTCTCTTCAACCGACTAGTCTGATAGTATAATCTATACTCAAGTAAATATCCTCTACTTTCCTCAAACTTATTATTATTTTCCTCTATATTTGGTTGGCCCAATGTATTCTGAGGTCTCAGGTCGCATGAGAATCATTGTTTTAATATGCAGTACCATAAAACAAACGAAACATGAGGTTTTGTGACAAAGTTCTCTAAAGGCAAGCATGATCTTTTGAACTCTGTTTTTAAAATACCAGCTATATGTAGTTTGATGTTCTTATTTTCATTCCAGCTGGGGTACAATTTTTACTGATCGAAAAAACAGTACTTATTTATACAACTTGACTTTTTGATAGATTTTATAATAAGTTCAGTTCAATCAACATCAACTATTTTCCAGTAAAATCTACTAAACTTGGATTTTTTCGTATTTTGTAGATTTTACTGCACGGTGAGAGAAATGTACAAAAACCTGTTGATTGAACTGAACTTCTTGTAATATCTACTATAAGTCACGTTCTAACATAAGTACCGAATTCACTGTAAATTTTACGAATCTTTTTCCTTTGTGTAGGTACATCACATATACTCTCTAAATCTGAATGAGTCAAATTTTCACTGATTGAATCAGTGATTTGACTTTTCACTGATTCATAAATGAACAAATATTTTTCACTGTTAAATCAGTTAATTTTCACTATCAGTCAAATTAGACTGATTCATAGTAACCTCTTTTTAGCTATTTGAATAAGTAAAATATCTCTGGTAAACAGTAGATTTTGACTGATTCAAATTTAGAGAGTAGAGAAACCAAAGAATTTACTATGTAGAATTTAACTATGATAGATAACTTTTTTTATTTAAAACATATCTTGCTCAAAATTGTGGAAAGGTACCAGAAGATAATAAGGAACGTCTGTTAACTTCGGTTTAGTAAAAATTATAAAAAAATTTTATTCTAAAATATAAAACTGAAGTGTTATTGGCAATTAGAGTTCTGTAACTACATTTCCACGGAGAATGAAATATCGTCTTGAAATTATGGAAAATGAATCAAAAATTACTGAGACAGGTCTCTTATGTCTTGAATATTCATAATAATATAAAATGATTTTGATAAAAATAAGTAATTTTAGCAAATTTGCAGACTATATTACCGATAGTGTTAGACCAGTGCAGCAAAATTCAAGGTACGCAATGTTATTATTAATAACATTAAAAAAAAAATTATTTACGCGCTATGCCTTCCCCTATTCTTTTCATATGCTATTATTTATCATTTCTTAAATTTTGAACCATTTATTTCAGTTTAAAATTTTATATACTGAGAAAAAATCGATAGCCAGTGATTGAATTGGTCACGTGAACTGCATGACCCATGGCCTTAATACAGTTCAGTAAATTTTGGGTTAATTCAACTTATTTCAGAAAAATTTGACACTGTGTTAATGTGATAATTATTGTACATAACTTTTTTAATACCACGGACTCAGCTATATTCAATAAATATCTGAATAAGGAACAATTAAAAATAACTAATTATAAATAGAACCCAGTTATTGATTTACTTTAGTAATTAAATTTCTATTCAATTATTTATCAATTCGCAGTATTTTTAAGTCAAAGTTTCACCGAAGCGAACTATTAATAGTTATTTCTAAGATAATAAAGCCCTTATTTAACATTAGAGGAGTTTGGTGAAAATAAACCATCAATCCTTCTTTTCTTTTGAAATTTTCTAATTTTGAGATAAATTAACCTCAAAAAAGGAATTCTTTCTTCAAGCGTTTTTTTTTTTGTTTAGTGGAAAAAAGAATTTTTTTTTCACTAAATCCTTTATTTATTGATTCGCCAAGAGTGAAGAGTTTGACGGGTTTTCAGGGTCAATTTAAATTACTACACGGAGAAAATTAATTTGTGAAAATTTAATCAAAAGTCGAGTAAAGCTGGGACATAGTGGCTTTTGGTGAAAATTAAATTTTTATTTGTGTCTTTATTCAACAACAAATTATAAAATTTAATTGAACAGTTGAGTTAACTCTAAAACAGTTGATTAAACTTTATAATTCGTTATTGAATGAATACGCAACAAAATTTTGAACTTTCACCAAGAGCCACTATGTCCCAGCTTTACTTAACATCTGATTAAATTTCTACAAATGAATTTTCTCCGTGTATATTATATTCGTTCAAATTAAATTTTCTCTCTATGTTATATATACAATTTTAAAAAAATTTGAAATTTTCCTGTTAAAAAGAAAACGCTTTCGACTGCGCTGGGATTCGAGCCCAGGTCTTTCGATTGACGGTATTTTGAAAAAGGCTCTATTCACTAATGCATTTTTGTTATCTAATTAGGAACAGTAACTTAACTAAATTATCAATGGTCTTTTCACTTATTTATCAATTACTTTCAAGTAATTCAAATTCAAAGTATGTATACAGATATCACTGTCACAGAAGTATATTATTTATTTAAATAAACATACAAATTGTCAACTTAGGTTAAGAAACTTTCTCTGCTTAAAAGATCCTTGGTACGTTTCCGACAGTTTCTGTGACTGGATCTGACAAATATTTGATGGTACATCTGAATTTTTTCAGTAGTTGCTTAAATCGGATCCACCTAACAACAAAATGATGTCACATACAGTTTGAGAAACCGCGTAAATAATTGTAGTAGAGCAGAGAAGACGAAGGTCAAGTCTAATACTTCTGCGGAGAAATTAAATTTATTTTATTGCGTCATATTTCAACATCAGATAAATATGAGCTCACTCATTTTAAATAGCTGTTTAATCAGAAAAGAAATATTCAATTTGAGACTTGAATAGATTATTTCTTAAACAAAAATGATTCTAAATATGAAACACTAATTCAAGTTGATTTGCTATATATTTGACTCCGAACTCCTCTACTTTTGTAATATAGCATTTGTGAAAGTTAAGTTAATGTAGATTGCCTCTTTCTTCTGACGCGAGTGACGAGACCCATGAGTTTGAAGCATATGTACTAATTCTTAAACGTTCACGATTTTCATTCAAGCAACATAATATACAAGTAAAGAATTTTAAAAACTATTAACATAAAAAGTTTACAAAAGGAGAGGGAAGAAAATTAAGTTATAATCTACCAAATTTAAGATAATAAAAAAGCCGGAGGAAAATTAATGTTTTTTTCAAGTGATCCTTACATGGAGAAAACTAGTTTGAGAAACATATGGACAAGTTTGAGATTATTTATTATTATTGTAATAGTTAAAATGTACATTTTGAAATTTTATCCTACATTAATAACAAACAGGAATTTTATCGACCCTTAGTGGCAATCGAAAGACCTGGGCTCGAATCCCAACGCAGTCGAAAGCGTCTTTTTTTCTACAGAAAGATTTCAAATTCTTTAAATTTGAATTAATATTAAATATTGTTGATGTTCTTAGTTGGTTTTGGAAAAAAATGTAACTCAAAATTTCATATTTTTCTAACAGTTTCAGTTTTCAAACAGTTTTTATTTTGAATATTTTTGGTGTACTTAGTTGGCTTTAGGGTCCAGAAGGAATTGTAAATTTATTTATTTAGAACAATTTGATAGTTTCACATGTGCAATTCATTTATACCGTTTTTACCATTATGTTTATCCGCCACACGGGATATTTTTTTAAGTTTCTTCCTTTTGTAGTTTTTTTTTAGAAATAAATTTTCACTGATGAGGATTTACTTGAAATTTGGCATGAACCTTCTCTATATAACCCTCTATCATCCCTACCAAATTTATGTTAAAATTTTGCTTTTTACTGTTTTTAAAAAATTGAAAACTGTGAAAAAAGGGTAAAAAGTGATGTTTTTCTCAAATAGTAGCCACTTTGCGAATTTTTTTTTCCCTGAGATAGGGACTATAATGAAATTCTTACTGATTAAGAATCTTTTTTTTTTTGTTCCAGATGACTAGAAAGATTGGAATCGTGTCAACCAAGACGCACCCTTTTTTTTACTCCCCATTTAATCAGCCTCTAACTTTTTGAATTTTTTTGTTTGAAAATATTTTTTTGTATTATTAAGATATCAATAAATATCTGGTAAAAATATTTTTTATGTGCCACCGGCGCGCAAACTCGTTTTTTCGCTAAAATTAACGGTAGCGCAATGTACTATATTGCGTTACAGAGGAATGAAATGTAAAAATTGAACTGCTCATGCGCCTATAGCCATGCAACGGAGCACAATCTTCTTTTTATTCTTCTTCTTCTTCTTCGTACAGCGTTACCACCTTACTGGCAAAGCCTTGCATATTTGAACTGCGCATGCGTCTATCAAAATCCATTACTACTACACAAGATTGATAAAATCAAAATGGCCGGGACTAGTCGTGACATATCAAGTGTAATGACTAGCGCCGCAAACAACTACAATACTAGATTAGATTCGAGTGTACGCATAAAAACTCGTATATGCTTCGAAGTTATATAAAATAGAATACGTGCTAATGCACACAATTCGCGAAATTACGAAACTCGCGACAATGCTCGCAGGAGTGATCGCGCCTCGGCTTCGATCTCCTGCGAGCATTGTCGCTTGTCACGCAATAACCCTCATTTTGCGCCCAGGCACGTAATATACTATTATGTGCCTCCGGGGCGTAAACTCGTTTTTTCGCTACAGTTAAGGGTAGCGCAATGTTGTGTATTGCGCTACAAAGGAATGAAATGTAAAAATTGAACTGCGCATGTGCCTATAGCCATACAGCGGAGCACAATCTTCTTCTTATTCTTCTTCTTCTTTGTACAGCGTTAGCACCCTACTGACAAAGCCTCGTACATTTGAACTGCGCATGCTCTATTACAACACGCTACTACCACACAAGATCGAGAAAATCAAAATGGCCGGAACTATTCGCGAAATATCAAGTGCAATGGACGAGAATCATGATGAATACTAGATTAGATTCGAGTGTACGCATAAAAACTTGTATACGCACCGAAGTAACATAAAATAGAATACGTGCCAATGCACACAATTCGGGAAATTACGAGACTCGCGACAATGCTCGCAGGACTGATCGCGCCTCGGCTTCGTCTCGGCTACACATCGGCTACACCTCACCTACGTCTTGGTTTCGATCTCCTGCGAGCATTGTCGCTCGTCGTGCAATAACACTCATTGTGCACCTAGGCACGTAATATACTATTGTTTTTTTTTATCGAATTTCAAAAAACCTCCAAAATTTGTGCCTAAACCAGAATACTCCATTAAGAATGAAATTTATAATAGAAAAGAGAAACAAATTGTACCATGGGCGCACGCAGAGGGGTGCAGGGAGTCTTTGCCCCCTAAATAATTTTTTTTAGAAGAAATTTGTATATTTACCACTATCTGTCGAAATTTCGATTCGATAAATTAACGTATCTTCCGGGAAAATATTTATACTACAGAGCAGTATAATATTTTAATATAATACACTACAATAAAATTTTATATCCAACTACATTGGTAAACTCCCCTCCCCCCGCACCTAATGGAAATCCTGCGTACGCCCTTGGATTGTACATAGCTAAAATAGTCAAGTTCAAAAACAACCCTAAGTTTTATTTTTGTATATAGTCCGATACATGCTATAGGAGTGAGGTACACGTTCAGTGTCACATTGCCGGTTCTAATGTTGAAATAAAAATGATATTTATGTTTGAAGGAAAATGACAAGCGAAACTCATAGCAAGGTTATTCTTATTCTTGTTACCGGCAGTCTTTATTTTCCATACTGTTAGTATAATAGCCAAGTTGTTCGTATTATAGTATGGAGTATGGACGTGATGTCTGTGCATCTGCCAGATACAGATACAGGAACAATAGACTCCTGAACGAACCGAGTTTCACCGAGAATTATCGAGCCGAGCCGAAGTTTGTATGTACTTGATTCTGTTTCAAGCTTCCATCCATATGAGCTACATCGACGAAAACTCCCACCTCCATTCTTGCGCATTCTTGAGCTCTTGAACAGTTAATACTAAGGCCTTAAGGAGTCTCTTCGACAACCAGGATGTGTTGATGCTGTACAAATAATAATACTTCTAATTTCTTTAATCATATATCATTCATGATATATGACAATATTTTTTTAAGAAGAAGGAAAGCAACGTTTTTACATTTTATTTTTCCATCTTTCACCAACTATTCTACACTTGTAATTTTTTATTTCATTTCTTTAATTTTTACTCTCTAAAAAGAGACTATTAACTGCCAAACGATTCCTTTCACTATTAATGGATTTTCTCTTCAAAATTGTCATGGGAGGAAATTCTTTAACAGTTAGAGGATTGTTTTAAATGCTATCTTTTTAATGTCGAAGTGTTTCCTTTGGTTTGGAAATGAAATCCTTTGTCGTACACAGGAAATATAATTTCAAGGGTAAAAGAAAAGAAATTGTATGATATTACCTATAAGAAATTTACGCAAGCCCAACTTTGACAAATTTTAATATCAAATCGATCTTAGTTTTCAGCTTAAAGAAATTTTAAGATACAACTTTAAAGAAACATATAATATTCAAAGAAATTCAAAGAGGCTTTTCAAAATCATTTTAAAAAGGACGACAAATAACCCTTCGATTGTTAAAAGCATCAAAAATCAATAAATTTATGATACTTCGATTGTCAGAAGGGTCAGAAGCAATGAAAAATGAGGTTATGTGAATAAAAATTGTTTGTTTTGGTATACGTACCTTCCAAACTTTTTACGTCCTACTTTGGGATTCCTAATATTTTAAAGAAATCTATTTTCTTGACGCATCAACCTTAATTAATCGCTATGATAAAAGAATATATCGCGCAACACAAAAATTACTCGCGCATATTACACTCTTAAGCACTAGACGATTTACACTCACTGATGCGCAGGTGCACTTCGCCCGCTAGCCTACAAATGCAATCCTTTAATAGTTAAAGGATTTTTTCGGGGGTCAAAAGAAATCGTTTATCGCTAAAACTATTTTTGTTTTGTATTTTACAGATGATTTAGCAGTGGAACGATTCTATTGATAGATAAAAGAAATCTGCTTAATTTCAATGGATGCATTCTGAAAGGAACGTAATTTCACTATTAATAGAATTTTTTTTGAGTGTATACATTTTTTTAAACAACCCTCTCCTTATGCAACCTAAATAACATTGTCTTATAGCTTCTAATATCTTTTCTGTAGTAAGGAAGAATTCTAAATTTAATCGAGTTCAAAAGTTCATGATTCAGGTGTTTATAAAATTTGCAAGTTCAATCAGCCCAAACTTTTTGCGATATTCTAGAGTATAAGGAGTACATCATTTTTTTTTCCTTATTTCAGAGGTTAGAGTGCTAGATAGTGACGTCATGATCAATATAACCAAACTGACAGTTGATTTTTTTAAATAATTTCATTAAAATTTATTTTTTGTTAAAAAATTATGTGTTTTGATGATTGTTTTAATTATCAAAAATTTAAGATTTATTGAATAAAACTGATTTAAAAAATTATCGATTTTATTATTTTATTTAAGGCCATGGATCAACCAGGAGGTGACAAAATCAATAAAATCAATTTTCGATTTTCTCCAAGATTCTTCCTCAATAATGAATTTTTTTATCTACAACTTTAGGACACAATAAAGGTTATATTAGCGGATGTCTGTAGACTTCAATTATTTCTGAACAATAAAAAATATAATTCCTGTTTTACCGACACTCAAATTTTATAATTGTTAAAAACTAATTGAAGTTTACAGCCATCCACTAATTTTTCCTTTATTATGGCCTAAAGTTTCAGATAAAGGAAATCATTATTGTGGAAAAATATTTGAAGAATTTGAAAATCTTTCTGTGGAAAAAAGACGCTTTCGACTGCGCTGGGATTCGAGCCCAGGTCTTTCGATTGCCGGTCGACTGCTCTTGGGGGAAACTGATTTTAAGATTTAGTCAGCTGTATTAGTTGAGCAATGGCCTTAAGGGGATCCGCCATCATTAATATTTTTATTTTTTAAGTTTAGATCTTCCATATAATGTTTTTTATGTTTAGTACCTTTATTTAGAAAGTTTTTGGAAGTATTTAAAAATTCCAGCACCTTTATGTATTTTTAAATGAAATATTTTGAGTTTTTTGGGCATTTTTTTGACATTTATTGACTTTAAATAACTTTTTTATTTTTTAACCAATTGTCATGATTCTTTTTTTATTTTGTTCCTTACAATGTGCAGCAACTTTTTGGGTATGAGAAGCATTCTAGCTAAAGAAATAACTACAAAATTTTTTTTTGTTTTGGGATTTTTTAATTATTTTTTTATTTCACTTGTAACTTTTTTTCAGTCATGTTAACTTATTTTCTATACCCAAAAAGTTGCTGAAATTGTAAGGAAAAAGATAAAAAAAAAGTAATTCAAAGTCAAAAAATGTCACAAAAATGCCCTAAAAACTTAAAATTTTTAGTTTAAAAAAACATAAAGGTGCTGGAATTTTTAAATACTCCCAAAAACTTTCTAAATAAAGGTACTAAGCATAAAAAAAATTTCTATACATTTTTTATGATAGTTTAGTCCTTGGTGTCCAACGATCTTGCCGAATAACATTACAACGTGATATGTTTCACTATAGTCTTAAAATTTTCGGCGCGAAATTCAAATTACTATATTTAAAATATAACAACAGTAGTTGAAAAAATCAATGTTTTTGGTCTCTACTTTAATATGAATTTTTTGACAAGTTTTGAAAATGACTTTTGAAAATGTGATTCCTGAAAATTGTCAGTTGATAGCTGACGGTCTCAATGTGCCCTTTTAGTGATATTGTAATTTGCATTACATACATATATGGTGATCTAATTGTTGTCTATAGAGTATAAGACTCTTGGATTTCAAGGTTTAAAGACAAAGTGTTACAGGGTTATCGCAGTAGAGATTATCTTATTTTGTAGCGTTCAATTTTCCAAAGATTATAACATCAATTTAGTAAATTGAATCTTCTTGAAAATGGACATTGTTTTTCAAATGTTAATTGTTGCGAAAGAAAAAATTCTAGTAAATAGAAACTTTCACCAAATAATGTCCAAACAAGAGAGAGGAGCTTGAAATGGAAGCCAATGCGCGCGCAACGGTTCGAACTCAGGGAAGAATGCTGCACCTCCCAAAGCCAATAACGCATGTCGTCCTGTAACTCAACCTCAACTGACAATGAGTCATGAGTGCATATAGATCTATATGAATACATCTGGCACATATCTTCAGAACGATGAAATCATATAAAAAAGATCAAACCTCACGTCTATAGAGAGATTCTTCCATAAACTATTATTTTTCTTTAGAAATTTACACAGCCAAATAAAACTCAACCTTGACTTGAGAATTATGCAAAAAATTGTTTATGAATAAAAAAATAAATAAAATAAAAATGTAAACACCTAAAAAATGTCTCCACGGGAAAAAATTCAAACTTTTCAGAGTTGCTTCTGAGGAAATTCTTGTTCTAGATAAAGATATCATGTTTACATATTCCCGTTGATTGAATTTTCGAATAGATTTTAAAAATACTTGGTACTTGAAGTATAGTGAGAGGACGGATCAATATGGGTGCGATATATGCTCAAGTAATTTCATTGTCTACTGTTAGCGGACAGTCACGTGCCGTGTGGCATGGCGTGCCCTGTATCGCAGTGGGGAAAATAGACCCTTATGGCTTACTGAGTATTGATCACTCTTCACAATCAATGTTAACACCACTGTTTGCAGATAGCGAGATGGATTATCTAGATTTAGACATTCTAGACTGCACCTCGCTTAAGTCTAGATTCCTTCTGAGAGACAAATCTTCAGCTATTAGATACAAAACTCAAACTCGACCTCAATGGATATCACTTGAAAAAACAAATTTCTCTTATTCAAAATGATGATGGATGGCAAAGTTTAAAAACGATGTTAGATTGCCGCGAAGATTCCACTTATATAGAACAATCATCTAATCATCAGAATAATTGAATGCATGCGCAAGAGCTTCGATACTTTGAAGATAGAAAGATTACAGTGGAGTAGGGCATTTATAGTCAGACGCAAAAGGGTTCTGCAACGAAATCGCAAAGACGTCATCGATTGTCAATATAATTAAAGGGTAGTCTAGAAAATCCGAATGTCATTATGTGCAAGGTAGCACTTATTGACTTCAATGTGTTACAAAGGATAGACGTATATGCTCCTACATGTGTATATATAAAGTTGTTGATAGGGGGCTGGTGCGCGTCGCTGAAAATTAATAATTCAAGCAAATAAATGATACAGAAGAGTAAAAGCGTAATGTCATACCAGGATAAAATTTGATTATTACGTCTCCAATTATCTCAATAATCACTCTCTAGATAACACTTATCTCTAAATTAAGTTTTGAGAACCTTGAACATTTATAACTCATTACCAATACTCATACATAAATCAAAATCAACAAGGAGACTACAAGATAACCAAATTATTAAAAAATACACGGGTAGAAATTTCTGTATTAAACTTCTATTACATGCTTTTTAATAATTTTTAATAATTTTTAATAATGTTTGTTATTTTAAATATATTTTGATTGAAAAGTTGTTAAATTTAATAAAAATGTATATTTATTTTTCATAAATTACATATATATTAATTTTATATTAATTAGTTGAGTTTGAAATTTCCACAGAAAGATTTCAAATTCTTTAAATATTAATTTTAATTTACCACTTGTATATTAAAGTCTATTAAAATCAATAAAATTTTTAACAGTGCACTGTTTTTTCAGTTAAAATACTTTCATCTTAAAAAATATAATCTTTTATTTAAATTTTAATACACATGTGTATGTTTTAATAATGTTTGTTTATTTTATAATATATTTCGATTGAAAACTTATTAAATTTAATATGAACTCTCTAAATCTGAATCAGTGAGATTCTCACTGAATTGATAACAGTGACCTACTTCTGACTGGCAAATCAGTAATTTTTCATTAAAAACCAGTGAAAAATCACTGGTTGCCCAGTCGGAAGTGGGTAACTGTTTTTAATTCAGTGCGAATCTCACTGATTTAGATTTAGAAAGAAATTATATTAATTTTTCATTAAATTCAAATCTATTAGTTTTAATTTACCTCTTGTATATTAAAGTCTATTAAAATTAATAAGATTTTGAACAGTGTTTATACAAGATAATAAATTATTGAAGGAGAATATAAGATAAAAAAATTATTAAAAAATACACGGTTAGAAATTTCTATACTAAACTTCCATTACATTAAATGGAAGTTTTTTTCATTCAAGTATATCAAAATCAAAATACTTTAATCTCAAAAGATACAAACTTTTATCTGAATTTTAATGCACATATGTATATTTTAATAATGTTTGTTAATTTTAATATATTTTGGTTGAAAAGTTGTTAAATTTAATATGAATGTATAATTATTTCACATAATATACAAATCTATTAATTTTAATTTACCTCATGTATATTACAGTCTATTAAAATTAATTTCTGTATTAAAATACAGAAATTTCTGTAACGTATATTACGTTTATTAGTAATGTATAATTAATTTAAAATACTTTCATCTTAAAAAATCTTAAAAAAAGTTATTAAATTTAATAAGAATGTTTATTTATTTTTTATAAATTACAAATATATTCATTTTTAATTAATTAGTTGTATTTGAAATTTCCACAGAAAGATTTCAAATTCTTTAAATATTAATTTTAATTTACCACTTGTATATTAAAGTCTATTAAATTCAATAAGATTTTTAACAGTGCACTGTTTTTTTCAGTAAATATAATAAATTTAAAATACTTTCATCTTGAAAAATACAAACTTTTATTTAAATATTAATATACATGTGTATGTTTTAATAATGTGTGTTAATATTATTATATATTTTGATTGAAAAGTTATTAAATTCAATATGAACTCTCTAAATCTGAATCAGTGACATTCCCACTGCATTGAAAACAGTGACCCACATTTGACTCTGGCATCAGTAATTTTCCGTTGGAAACCAGTGAAAATTCACTGATTGCTCAGTCAGAAGTGGGCCACTGTTTTAAATTCACTGAGAACCTCACTGATTTAGATTTAGAGAGAAATTATATTAATTCTTCATAATATACAAATCAATTAATTTTAATTTACCACTTCTTTATTAAAGTCTATTAAAATTAATAAGATTTTTAACAGTCTATATACAAGAAAATAAATTATTGAATTATTAATCTAAGGAAAAAGAGCATAGAATCTTATGAGTTTTTTTATGAGACTTGGAAATGAAAATTTATTTTAGAATTTTTCCCGTATGTTTCTATTTGTGTTGTTAGGGGCTAACAAAGAAATCGGGATCCCTAAACCCATCTATCTCGCGTTCTTGCTTCGCTCCGAATTCTGGCGAAGCGCCCTATTTTTCATTTTTTCCCCTCACTTACTCTGTCTCTCTTTCTCTCTTAGGATTGGGCGCCTTCAAGAGAGTTCAAATCTATAGGTATAGAATACTCGCGATTCCTTCGATCTTCCTCTCCTTCTCGTCTTCTCGCGCTCCTCGTTTCACTCATGAAACCAGTGTAGGATAGAAATACTACATTATTTAAATAATGTGGCGACTGCGTTGCGTGACCTTCTCATCGACGACGCCGCGCCGGTGATTCCCCTCTTTAACCTCTCCTACTCACTGGTAGGACGTCACCCACTCCTGTCTCGTCTCTGCCCACTTCACCCGCCGCTCGATGCAATTCTCCCCCTCCCCTCCCCATCCCCCACTCCACTCCACTCCACACTACACCACCACCTCATCATCTATCCCCCCCTCATTTGCTATCACAGTGAGAGGACGCGCGCGCGAACATACTCTTCCAGGCTCGTAATATGCGCCCCAGGCACTCATTTTTTGGCAAAAAACAAATATTCTTCTCCCTTTTAGGATCGGCTCAACCAAACTTGCAACTTATCTGAGAATTCTGGATTTTGTGGGTTGAAGCTGAATCAAAGGTGAATGCAGTATGGGGAGAAGATACTTTCGAGACCCGTCTGAGAGGTCTCTGATGTCGGCCCTGCACTCGTGCGTCCTTCCCCTCTTCTTCGGGAGAGTTACTCTTGATGGTTGTTTTCTTCTGCAGAGTGGGCAAGGACGAGGAATCGAATCAACTCTTGAGGCAGATTCCTGCGGCCGCAGCCCTACGCAGCCGGGCTAATGCCCTTCCGCCTGGACGCCTTGAGAAATATCTCCACAAGAGGAATGAAGATGCCCTTTCTAATTCTTCTTCAATTCTTTCACTTAGAGTCAAAATATATTACGTAATCAATCTTATTATGGGTATGTATATTAGGCTGATTCTCTTGTTGGTTTTATTTTTCCAATTTATGTGGCATCACTATAAATTGTTCCTTTTAGTGATAACGTGGGCGCAGATTTTTTGAAGATTTTTAAAATAAATTTAGAGGTCGCTCAAGGTTATTGTCAGTTGAAATTAATTATTTCTGATTAATTCGACTTTATATGGTGCTTATTTCTTAACAAGACGTGTGCATTGTCGTCTTGATAATAAAATATTGAAGTACAATTCTTCATAGGATATTATAATAATGTTTAGAGGTTGCTCAAAGTCATTTTTAGTTGAAATTAATTATTTCTGATTAATTTGACTTTATATGCTGCTTATTTTATACCAACACTTGTACAATGTCTTTTTGATAATAGAATAATGGAGCACAATTCTTTATACAATACTATAATAATATTTGAAGGTTGTTCAAGGTCATTTTTAGTTGAAATTACTTATTTCTGATTAATTTGACTTTATATGGTGCTTATTTTATCCCAGCACTTG
Organism: Diplolepis rosae; assembly: GCA_030998225.1. Classification (NCBI taxonomy): domain Eukaryota; kingdom Metazoa; phylum Arthropoda; class Insecta; order Hymenoptera; family Diplolepididae; genus Diplolepis; species Diplolepis rosae. The sequence goes on from JAPYXD010000698.1 coordinate 3,846,918, forward strand.
TACAATCTCTTTTTAATAATAGAATATTGGAGTACAACTCTTCATATAATACTATAATAATATTTGAAGGTTGCTCAAGGTCATTTTTAGTTGAAATTACTTATTTTTGATTAATTTGACTTTATATGCTGCTTATTTTATACCAACACTTGTACAATGTCTATTTGATAATAGAATATTGGAGTACAATTCATCATAAAATACTATAATAATATTTGAAGGTTGCTCAAGGTCATTTTTAGTTGAAATTACTTATTTCTGATTAATTTGACTTTATATGGTGCTTATTTCATACCAACGCTTGTAAAATGTCTTTTTGATAATAGAATATTGGAGTACAATTCATCATACAATACTATAATAATATTTTAAGGTTGCTCAAGGTCATTTTCAGTCGAAATTACTTTCTTCTGATCAATTCGACTTTATTTGGTGCTTATTTTATACCAACACTTGTACAATGTCTTTTTGATAATAGAATAATGGAGCACAATTCTTTATACAATACTATAATAATATTTGAAGGTTGTTCAAGGTCATTTTTAGTTGAAATTACTTATTTCTGATTAATTTGACTTTATATGGTGCTTATTTTATCCCAGCACTTGTACAATCTCTTTTTAATAATAGAATATTGGAGTACAATTCATCATACAATACTATAATAATATTTTAAGGTTGCTCAAGGTCATTTTCAGTCGAAATTACTTTCTTCTGATCAATTCGACTTTATTTGGTGCTTATTTCTTAACAAGGCATGTACATTGTCTTTTATAATACAATATTGAAGTACAATTCTTCTTAGGATATTATAATAATTTCAAATTAATTAGTTGAGTTTGAAATTTTTGTCACTGCGTACATTATCGGAGGATAACTACTTTAGAGCAGTCAACCGGCAATCGAAAGACCTGGGCTCGAATCCCAGCGCATTCGAAAGCGTCTTTTTTCTACAAAAAGATTTTCAAATTCTTTAAATATTATAGTAATATTTAAAGGTTGCTCAAGATTATTTTGAGTCGAAATTACTTATTTCTGATCAATTTGACTTTATTTGGTGCTTATTTCATACCAACACTTGTGCATTATCTTTTTTATAATAAAATATTGAAGAACAATTCTTCTTAAAATATTATAATAATATTTTAAGGTTTCTTAAAGGTTATTTTCAGTCGAAATTACTTATTTCTTATTAATTCTACCTTATATGGTACTTATTTTTTAACCACACTTGTATATTGTCTTTTTGATAATAGAATATTGGACTACAATTCTTCATAGAATATTATAATAGTATTTAGAGGTCGCTCAAGGTCATTTTTTCTAAATAGTTAAACTTTTTCCGATTTTATCTGGTTTTTCTAAAATATTGTAAGGATTAAATAAATCCTGAAAGTTTATATAAAGTTGATTCTTAAAATAAAACCGTTGCAGTTCTAATTTGTGGTTATTTGATCATTTTGGTGGACAGTAGCAATTTAAAATTGATTCCAGTTGTTGATTTGATTTTGACAATTATTATAACGACAAAATATATAGATCTAGGCAGTAAAATAGTAAAAAAAGCAGATGAAATCGAAAAAAATTAAGCTTTTCAGAGAAATGACCTTGAGCGGCCTCTAAATATCATTATAATATTCTAACACGGATTTTATTATATTATTTACATGGTATACTCACCATGGTCTGGTAAGACTGATTTTTTGAAACCACCAGAAAAACTTGGTTATCTCGAAAAAAAAAAATTTTCAAGTCAATCAAATATCTACTTAACTATAACAAAAAATTACTTACTTTTTTCTTAGTGTGCAGATATAGCACAGACAGTCTAATTCTTGAATAAAAAGCTTTCGAATTTCCTAATTTACCGTGATGCCAATTACTATTTATTAACTTAGAAATTCAAAAATTGTAGAATTGAGAACATTAAAAAAACAGTTTCTTTGAATCAAAGAAACATTTCTTTAATATACGGTCAAAGAAAAAATTTCTTTAAATTAAAAAATGTTTTGTTAATTTAAACAAATTTTCTTTGATCCAAAGAAATAGATTTGTTTACATTACATGGAGAAACTTTTTATATCAATTTTCACTATAGTATTTTTCAATTTAGGCAAAAACATATCACTTTGAGAATTTTTGTTAGTAAAAATACTAAACTTTATAATAATAATATGAAACTTCACCATAGTTCATAGCAAATTTTACTATAGTTTATACTAAAGTTTCATATCATTATTATACAGTTTAGTATTTTTACTAACAAAAATTCTCAAAGTGAAATGTTTTTGCCTAAGTTGAAAAATAAAAATTCAAAGAAAAGTTTTCTTTGGCCGTATATCAAAGAAATGTTTCTTTAATTCAAAGAAACTATTTTCTGGGTGAAATTTTATAATTTTATTGTTTATAGTTGCACCTCGATTGTCCCTAAATTCCCAATAATTTTTGTAATTATCGTTATCAAATGAAACATATACTTCTAAACAAAGTTTTTTCGTGTATCAATTACGATTAAGAAATTATTAATTTAAAAAAATCATAAGTCCGTTAATTTTATAAATGACTTCCTCAATTCAAGTCAGTATTTTTTTCTAATTACCGTGACACATTTCTAGTTATAAAATTAATTGATTTCGAGTAGTTAATTTCTCACTGAATTTAGTTCAAGAAGCTGTTCGAATAGCAAGAAATGATTCACTGAATAAATCATTAAATACGTACTACTAATTGAAACAAATTAAGAAACTAAAAAAAATCGTGAATAATTTTTAGAAATTTCATAAATGACTAAATAAAACTCATCAAAATTAGGAAATTTTAAAAATTAACTAATTTGGAAATTAACTTAATACCCAAAAGTTAGAAAATTTAAATAATGATGGTTGAATGAATCAAAATTTAAAAAAGAAGTTTAAAGTATTAAGTATATAAACAAGGTTTGCAACCCCTTTCATCGTTACGTTCCGATTATAAACCCCGTCAACCCTAGACACATTACGGAATTTTTGAATGGCCCCTAATCAATAAATCAAAACTATGGTACTGAATGCAGTACACGTGGTTATTCGTATTATATTCACGATCGGCTGTACAATATTATGTTTGATTTTATATAAGAAATATATTTAAATTTTTTATTTTTCAAAATTACCTATCATTTCAGTGTTACTTATTGAATTATTCAATAAAGATTTAGACTGTCATAATCATTCCAATTGTTAACTTCATTAGGATGGTATCGCGTTACATATTTTGTCAGTTATGTATCATTATAGTCGAGTGACTACCGTTCAGGATTGCGGTGCAATAAGTTTAGGTTTCAATTCCCAGCCTTGTGGCTTTAAAAAATTGTGTATTTCACGTATCAATGCGTTTTAACCAAAGCTTCTTCATTCCTTATTAATTAGCATGATATAAAGATATTACACTGAGAAAGAATATTTGACTGAATTTATTTATTATTAAAGTTGTCTTTTTTCAGTTTTTCCAAAAAACGTAAAATTATGTTATTTTTTCGATTCAAATACAGTACTGGCGAAAGCTTAAGAAATAATTTATTTAATTTTATTTCCTTTTGACGAAGACAATTTTTTCTTTTAATTAAAGAAAATATTTCTGTGAGTTACATTATGCACGTACTATGGGGCTGCGCAGACATTTATTTCTTTATTTTTTTCTTTTTTTAACATTAAAGTGAATTAAAGTAAACCGGAAAGGCCATTCACTTTAATGTTAAAATTATAATACCGGTAACAACATATCTACAATTTATTTTTTTAATTCAAAGAAAAAGAACTATCAAGAAATTTCTTCAAGTCAAAGAAACTTTTCTTTGATCGTATAGCAATGCACAAATTTGTATAATTCAAAGAAACTTTTTTCTGGGTGTATGATAAAAATAAATTTTATTTAGTACATTGTAATACACTATACGACTTTGAATTAGTACTATATTTTCGATTCAAATACACTACTGGCAAAAACTTAAGAAATAATTTATTTAATTTTATTATCTTTGAACAAAGACAATTTTTCCTTTAAATTAAGGAAAATATTTCTGTGAGTCATATTACGTATGTACTATGGGACTGCGCAGACATTTATTTCTTTAATTCAAAGAAAAAGAACTATCAAGAAATTTCTTTGAGTCAAAGTAACTTTTCTTTGACCGTATAGCAATGCACAAATTTATTTGAATCAAAGAAACATTTTTGTAGATGTACCTATGATCAAAATAAACTTTATTCAATGTATTGTAATACTTTCGTATGATGTTGTTGTTAATAATTGGCTTTAGTGTCCAGAAATGATAATCAGGAGGTTACATACTTTCAAACATTTTGACTCTGATCGGAGTCCTCATCAGTGATCTTTATTTCTAAAATATCAAAACATTGAATAAAATATTGCACATATGAGCCCTATTTTTGGAGTAAACTTTGGTAATGTGAAAAATGTAAAAAATATACAAAACCGTGAGAAAATAGTATGCGACTTTGAATTAGTATTATTTTTACGATTCAAATATAGTACTGGCAAAAACTTAAAAAATAATTTATTTAATTTTATTATCTTTGAATGAAGACAATTTTCTCTTTAAATTAAGGAAAATATTTCTACGAGTCACATTACGTATGTACTATGCGACTGCGCAGACATTTATTTTTTTTAATTCAATGAAAAAAACAATCAAGAAATTTCTTTAAGTCAAAGAAATGTTTCTTTGGTCGTACAGCAGTGCACAAATTTGTTTGATCCAAAGAAAATTTTTTCTGGGTATATGATCCAAATGAACAATTAAATTTAATAATACTTTTCAAATGTGATACTTAATATCACGAATACTAAAATTGCATTTTTATTATTTCTTAAAGATAAATTTATTATTTTTTCAAAATATCTCAGAGTAAATCTGAATGCAGAAATAAACAACTTTCAATTTTTTTTTTATTTCTGAACATACTTAAATAATATTGAGTAAAACTACATATATGGATATAATAAATAATATACGTTTCTGTAATGCCTTGCTTGCAAATTCAATGTTTTTTATTCACAGCGAACTCTAAATATTTTTTCAATTCGAGATACTGCATACTGGACTACTTCATTCTGAATTGTAAGCTATGAAATAAGTTTTTGATTTCTATGATAATCCTTATTTTAATAATCTCCTATATTCTAGTCTTTTACAGAAATTTTGAATTAATCTTTGAATATATGGCACTGAAGAGGGCCCCCATATGTGGCCGAAACGTTTGCCTTTCTTTCTTTTTTTGCGTATTTTTATACCTAATAGTCACAATTTTAATCGACGAAAATAAAAAGAATCTGACCCTATGCCAAATTAACGAGAAATGAACAAAAATTGTATAAATTTTGGGTCGATATAATAGCAGACATGTTATCAAACACGTCACTTTAAAATTTATTCAGTACATTGTAATACACTATGTAACTTTGAATTAGTTTCTTTTTTACATTCTCATCATGGATGAGAAGGTATTGGTTTTATGTGAAAAATGACTTCCGATATTTTCATCAAATCTTTACGTTTTGAGACCCCCTGAGTCATAAAAAAGGGTTTTAACGAAAGTGTCTGTCTGTCTGTCTGTCTGCAGGTCGTGTGCGGCATAACTCTCGATAGAATTATCAGATTGAATTGAGCTTTGGTACACTTTATCGGAGCCGAAAAAGTAAGGACAAGTTCGTTAACCAGCCACATCCAATCAAAATTGAGGGATTGAGCACTACTTTTGTGTTTTTGAAAATAATTTTTTTAAAAAATCAAAAATTTCAATACTGGTTTTTGATAGTGCTCATAAATCTCTACAAATTATCCTGATAACATTTTTTGATAAAATCAAAATTAGAAATGTCACAGCATATTCAAATTCGAAAAAAGTCAATATCAAAATTCCATTTTCCAGTTAAATTATACGAGATACGAAAAAACGTTATGATACAATATTATTAAATAAATTAAGATCTACAAATTTGAATTGTAACATTTTTTCATAAGATGCATATTTATCTTTTTAATTAAAAAAAAACTATTGAAAATCCAAAATTCAATTTTTTAGCAATAATATTCGAAACACGAAAAAAACGTAAGAATACAAAGTTGTTTGTTTCAAAAAGATCTATAAATTCTGTCTCACACAGTTTCTGATAAAACATATATTTTTCGTTTCAATTCCAAAAAATACGATTAAAATTCAAAAATTCCATTTTTTATGCAAAATATGAGAGATACAAAAAAAACGTTTGGATGGAAAATTGTTTGCTCATAAATCTCTACAAATTATTCTGATAACATTTTTTGATTAAATCAAAATTAGAAATGTCACAGCATATTCAAATTCGAAAAAACTCAATATCAAAATTCCATTTTCCAGTTAAATTATACGAGATACGAAAAAACGTTATGATACAATATTAATAAATAAATAAAGACCTACAAATTTAAATTGTAACATTTTTTCATAAGATGCATATTTATCTTTTTAATTAAAAAAAAACTATTGAAAATCCAAAATTCAATTTTTTAGCAATAATATTCGAAACACGAAAAAAACGTAAGAATACAAAGTTGTTTGTTTCAAAAAGATCTATAAATTCTGTCTCACACAGTTTCTGATAAAACATATATTTTTCGTTTCAATTCCAAAAAATACGATTAAAATTCAAAAATTCCATTTTTTAGACAAAATATGAGAGATACAAAAAAAAACGTTTAGATGGAAAATTGTTTGCCTAAATGAGGTCTACAAATTCTCATTAAGACATTTCGGGACTGGATGTATATTTTATGTTTTGATTATGAATATTAAAAAAATCCGATTTTTTTCACCAAAATATGTGAGATACGAAATAAGCGTTGTTCTGCAAAATCGTTTCCTTAAATAAAGTCTACGATTGTTTTTCCTTTTTGAGAGATTTGGAAGAAAATAAATTATTTTAATCATGTAATTTATTAAAAAGTTACTGAAATGTATACAGAAAACCGAGCGCGAAGCGCGAGCGCCATGATGAGAATGTGTTCCTTAAGGCCGATAGAGCCTTAAGTAAATTGAATTTCCTGTTTAACTTACATTCAAAAACAAATAGAGTGACTTTGAGAAAATGTGTAATTCACATCATCTGTAATATAATTATAAAATTAGTTTGAGCTTCAGTATCAAATTATCTAGGCGATATAAGGAGATCTTCCTGTGGAGAAGGAGATGTCGGACGCCTGTGTAGCTCAGTGGTAGAGCAGTCGACCGGCAATCGAAAGACCTGGGCTCGAATCCCAGCGCAGTCGAAAGCGTCATTTTTTCCACAGAAAGATTTTCAAATTCTTTAAATATTGAATTTATTTGCATTATTTGCGATATAAGAGTTTGAAATTGTCTACGAGGACACCTGTCGACAACGTATCCTATCTGATACGCGACTAGTGATCCTCCGATAATGTAGGCAGTGACAAAAATTTCAAACTCAACTAATTAATAAGAAATAAACTTAAATGTATGCGGAGAGCACAAGACCCAGCGCAAAGCGCGACGTTCAAAAATTCCGGAGCGCGCAGCGCGACGATCGAGCATTACGGAGCGCGACGATCAAATCGCGCGCTCTAGGCGCGCTCAAACTTGCAAGCTGCGCGCGAAGCGCGCGATGAGAATGTGCCCGCGAAGCGGGCAGATTTTTATTATAAGAAAAATGAATTCCGAATGCAGAATCTTTAAATCTGTAACACCCGATAGAAGGGGTACATAATAGGCAGAAAATGCTCTTCACAAGAGGCAAACTGCTTATGGTGAACGCTGTACATTCTCTGCACCCTTCCTCCTCTCTGGACCCTCGCCCTTGTAGACAATCCCTTTATGTGAGTGAAATACTAAGGGGTGTCTCGTGTATATAATATTATATCTGTTAGTGACTAGTCATTGCCGAGTATAATGTCATATTTCGAGGCAAACTCTTTTCACGCTTAATATAACATGATTACTTCAGTATAGACTCATCTTCTACAAGAATTTACAATCATCTCTATTATGATTTTGCGCATCATCCAGGGAGTCAATTCAGCCTCTATATTCATTTCATATTAGATATACGCATAATACAAATATTTTCAATTTTCCTCCTATTTTTTAAGAACGGAAAAAAGTTACAAATTATTTGTTCTAAATGACCTATCATTAAATCCTAGAAGATAATTTATATAGCAGAGGATTGAATTATTCCCATTCTCCCCCATATTATGCATTATGGGGATGATGCTCGAGTCTCTTTAATCGGATTGGAATGACGACATGCCTGCTCTTCGCTCGAAGCGTGGATAGTGCTTGCATATTACTTTATAGTTATATGTATACAAACACATATGGCATACGAAGGGAATAAAATATGTGTATTTTGAAGCACACCGGATATAATATTCGGTCAATCAGCCAGTTTCATTTATTTAAGCTCTTCTTCAAATATCCTAACTCACATTGCAGCTGATGCTGGCGCAGATGACAGCTTTACCTAAGGAATTCTTATTAACGCAATATTGTATATATTTTGAGAGAGGAAAAGTGCCTTTTGGACTCCTTATGTCGGTACTAAAATGATGCATGGAGATCAGTCTATTTAATATGATAGAAGAGTTCATGATGAAAGACAGAGTTATCTTACGCCAATGGAATTTCAGGATTCAGGGTGAGTAGCAGCGTTGTCCTCCTTCCAGAATGGAGGACCGGGGTGTAGAATTCCTATTGATCTCCTCAGAACTGGAGCCAGTAGCGGAGGAGACTACGAACTGCGCCCTGCTGCTATATGAGAGAGGCCACGTTGTCATGCGCTGTCTTGCCGCATCATTAATGCTTTAAAAGATAATACCACCGACCCATATATCTGCAAACAGAGCCTTTCTCTCTCTTTAACGCGTTCTCTCCCTCTTTTATTATCAAATACTGTACCTCACACGTTTCACACTTGCATTATAATGGATTCAGAATGTGTATACAAGGCTTTATTAAACTTGTATATTATTCTAATTATTTGAACTATCTTCCATGAAAAGAACCAATTAAGGCCATGTCTCACTTGTCCGATCCCTACCTTACCGACACTTTTTTTTCGCCCTTCGCATTTCCACATTAAGGGGGAAATACCAAGTAAACGCACAAAATCTTTTCTTTGAGCGCGGATTTAAAAAAAACTATAAGTGACAAAAGTACCAAAAGTTAGGTTTTTGGAGTATTTTATTACTACAATAAAATAAAAAAATTTTCTAGTGTGAAATTCCGACCCAGATAAAAAATATAAGTGCGCGAATTCGAGTCTGCGCTCGGGGCAAAGGTGAACGGTGTCCCTGATACAGAGTCAGGAAGTGATCCTACAACACAAAAGTAATAAAAAATTTGTTTCATAATTGCGTCTACTTGTCCCTGACGTTTTTGGTTTCTTGAAAAAAAAAATTTTCACAAAAAATTGTTAATAAACATTTTTTTTGGAAAAAGTCAGGGACGAGACCAAAGTGTTTTGCATAAGTGGTAAAAATTTCAGGACAATCGGTAGAGCGGTTTTTTTGCAACTTGGAACAGCGTTTTAAAAACATGGTTTTCGGAAAAACGCGTTTAAAGTTTTGCTATGGGTGACAAGGGCCGGGCGCAGCGTTAGACAAAAATATGCATACCTCCTCCAATTTTAGGAATTTCGGCTTAAAATTTTACGGAAATATTCTTGAATAGTTCTACAATAAAATCATGTTATCAAAAAAAAACAATTTTTTGAACCATTTACTTCGTATTCCCCCCTTAATGAGATATCGAGTTAAGGTGTTAACACCAGTCTAGGTAGACGTATTTTTGACTATTTTTTGTGGTTAAATAATAAGCAAAATCAAAAATTCGTTTAAAGCACTTTATTGTATGAGTATTGAACTATGAAAGAAAAAAAAAATTTCAAAATGGCGGCTATGGGTGCCTGTAATAGGCAGTTACTTTTACGTTGACGCATAAACGAGCGGTAAGTTTTCTCGTACATGATGAACTCTATAACAAATAAGCAAAGTTTTTCTTCAAGTATACAGGGTGAGGCACATAAAGTGTTACAGAGCGATAGCACTCAAACTATTCATCATATCCAAAAATGTTTCAGACAAAAGTTTAAGTGTTCGAGAAGGCCGTCATATTCGACCACTATTTTTATATCGGTGGAGGCGCTGAAGCTACGTCAAGGTCAACTCCACTTTTTTAAATGAAACTATGTATTTTTTTTCGATGATATTATTGCCGATTTTAAGACGAATTCAGCGACCTACAACACAAGGTTATTCTAGTCACGCAAAGTATGAAAATAGTTGAAAAATCGAAACATATCAGAATAATCACTTTCAAAGGATCCACTAACCATAAAAAAACCATAAAACCATCCACTAAAAAATATGGACCAATGACGTGATCGCCGACAATGTTGCACCAACAATTAACGGACCTCGGATGTTGAAATGGTACAGTTCTCATCCATCGAGGATTCTCATTTACCCAATAATACATATTGTGCCTTTCACATTTCCCGTATTTGCGAAGTTAGCTTCATCAGAAAAAAGCACATGACTCAAAAATGAGACATCTGTGCGCATATTTCTACGAATCCAATTACAGAAATGGGCGCGTTTTAAGAAATCATTGCCGTACAAATCCTGATGTCATTAACATACGATACGGATGGAACTTGTGTTGATGTAAGATTTTTAATACAGATCGCTGACAAATTCCACTTTTTTTTCCATTTTCCTGCTGCTCGCATGTGGATTTAGTGCAGCAAAAGCTAAGATAGTAGCCGCATTATTTTCATCAACTATTGGTAGACGTTTGACTCGTGTTTGTTTCACTGTACCGAAGCGACAGAAACGCTCAGCTAATCGCTTAAAAGCCATGTGCAATTTTTGTTGCCTATCCGGATAACGAGCCGCATACAAATCTTTGGCATTTCTGTAATTTTTACGGCATTCCCCCAGCACCATCACCATATGGTCAACATTTCGGGAACGAGGAACGCTCAAAAAAAATTTTATATCAAAATTTCACAGCAAATGTATTTAAAAATGTAAAAAATGTTCGAGATATTGCTTCTTCACATCAAATTCAAATCTTGAACGGTAAAATAGTTACTTTTCAAACATCCAAACAAGGATATAACTAGCGAGCTTCGTTATACAATTTACCAATTTTTTTAATATATAAGAAAATATGTACGTCATGCTCATTGATGCGTTATATTAAGCTTACTGTTCATCAAAGTCAGAAGATTCGTTTAATGCTGTAAATAAATAATAAATATTTGATTTTGAACGTTTTTTATTATCCACATCGATTTTTCCACTCGATATTTACAAATTGTTGGGAATCAAATAGGAATGTAACGTTAAAGACGTTAAAGACCGCACATTTTGAGTTACGGAATGAAGGCGACAAACGTTTTCATGACTGTAAAGTCATTTTTCGTGTGTCTGGACCTTGTTCTTAAAGAAAATACCTGGTTCCGAATTTTCGTTTTGAAAAAATCGCTGATTCTTGACCGAGAGTTGCACTACCTCCAGTCACTTCCAAAAAATGTAACGTTAAAGACCACTGAAAACTTGATGTATCTTCAAAACAGCTGATGATAGAAAAAAGTGTATATACATAAAATGAAGTTCTTGTTGCCTACTTTCATGTACAATTCGAACTATTAATTTTTTTGTAATGTATAGGACATATGAACCAAAATATGCGAGCGGCTGTAACGTTAAAGACAATTTTAAAGTGACATGCTTGATAACATATCTAGTATTATATTGACCCAAATTAATATCATTTTTGTTCATTTCTTTGGCATAGGGTCAGTTTCATCTTATTTTATTTGATTAAAAATGTCACTATTAGATGTAAAAATACGCAAAAAGAAAGAAAGGCAAACGTTTCGGCCACATATGGGGGCCCTCTGCAGTGCCATAAATTCAAAGATTAATTCAAAATTTCTGTAGAACATTAGAATATAGGAAATAATTAAATTAAGAATTATCATGGAATTCAAAAACTTATCTCATAGCTTGCAATTCAAAATGAAGTAGTCCAGTGTTTAATTATAAAGGTATGAATTTAAACTATATCAAATATTTTTTATACGACGTTATTTTCTATTGTAATTATTCGATCTTGCTTATAACTTTTCTTTGTTCATGCTTCGAGCTACGGCTGTTTACGTTAAATCGCGCTTAGTCTAAACTTTGATAATATTTCGGCTCACTGATCATGGGTTATGAGTTCGACAGAAACCCCTTCCTGAGCCTTTTTTCTGGCCATGAGGACGACCAATTCGTCGTCAACAGGGTCTCTGTTTCACGTCGGTTCATGAGCTTAAAGCACCTCTAGAGATTCTGAGTTTTTTTCTAATTGAGAACAAAGAAACGAAGTCCCTGTTAACTTTGAGAAAATCAACGAGTTTGCATCCTATTAAAGAGTTGAGAAATCATCTGAGTGAATACCTGGCAGTTTTTCCAGAGAGTTGAGACTCATTCTCGTCCACAAGGTTTGGTCAAATCTCGCCCTTGAAGCTCGAGTCAACCCGCAAGCTTCCAAGGTACCTTGTGGACTTTCTCTTTTGTGAGGAGTCTCATGCTTGAGTTTTAGAGTGCTCCACGGCTGTCAGGTTATTTTGAACATTATTACATGTGAGAAAATCATCGACCTTTTTTTAAACATTTATATTGTGTGATTTTCAAGTGAAGTTTATAAATTGGAAATAAACCTAAATATACTAAACAGTGTGTGTAAATTTGATTTCGATCACCCGGACCAGTCTTAACTATAGTGATTTAACATCCAGTATGCAGCATCATGAATTGAAAAAATATTTAGAGTTCACTGTGAATAAAAAACCGGTTAAATGAAAAACCATAAAAAATTTTGCACATGAACCGACCGGAATTTTTTAGAAAATGTTATTATTAAAAAAGGATGCTAAATTGGTTATCAATGGCAAAACGCGAAGATAGTTTCCATTTTTTAAAACTTTGGGGTGAAGACTTTGTTACCGGAGTCTCTCACAGAATGATCTGAACTGTTTTTTGCGTATTTTTACATCTAATAGTGACATTTTTAATCAAATAAAATAAAATGAAACTGACCCTATGCCAAAATAACAAGAAATTAACAAAAATTAAAGACAATAATTTTGGCCATATCAAAATATTCTTGAAAATCATTCATTTTCGCGTTCCGATGTATATTCACATTAGAAGGTAATGCGTGACTAACTGATATGTCAACAGAAAATGCTTACTTTCTGCTGATGTCAACAATACCCTATCGATGTGTATTATCATGGGTATTGTAAGGAATGTTAAGAAATGAAAATGATTTATCGACTATTTTCATACTTTGCGTGACTAGAATGACCTTGTGTTGTAGGTCGCTGAATTCGTCTTAAAATCGGTAATAATGTCATTGAAAAATATACATGGTTCCATTTAAAAAAGTGGAGTTGACCTTGACGTAGCTTCAGCGCCTCCACCGATAAAAAAATAGGGTGGTCAAGTATGACGGCCTTCTCGAACACTTAAACTTTTGTCTGAAACATTTTTGGATATGATGAATAGTTTGTGCTATCACTCGGTAACACTTTGTGTGCCTCACCCTGTATATTAGCAGGCGTGGTATAACGTAGCGATTTTGTTTTAAAACAAATTTTTAAAAATTGGTGCAACTTTGAAAAAAAATTTTCGATTTTGGAAAAAAATTGGAAGTAAATTTTTTATTGAAAAGAAAGTTTAAGTCAAATCGAAAAACCGCTACGTCTTTCGCTCGAGAATGTTATTGTCAAGGTACAGTCAAAATTTATAACAAATCCATGCAGCCGTTTTTGAATAATTTTACCGACACATTTGAAATAAGCGATTTTGAGATAAAAGCGTTTAAAGTTTTCGTAGCACTTAAATCGTTGAAAAATTATATTTATATTTATTAATTCTTTTATTTATACTCATATTTATATTTATTTATATTTATTTATATTTTTTCCAAATCCTAGTGTTGTTACCCCTTAAAATAATTCAGCCACGAAAAATTAAGCCTCAGGAAAAATTGGCTTTAGAATCCAGAAAAAATGTAAACTCAAGGTTTCATATTTTCAAACGTTTCGACTCAGGTTGGAGTCCTCACTAGTGAGTATTTATTTCTATAAAAAATACAAAGGAGGAAAACTTGAAAATTGCCCTTGTGACGGATAAACATTGTGTTATTTTTTAAGTCTCTCCTTAGTAATTTTACAGAAAAAATTTTTTTGTACAATTTTTACTTTATCGCAAATTTAGCTATTTAGTCCAATTTTATATTTTCACACTTGCAATCCTTTTATATCTTTTTTTACCACAATTTTTATCCGTCACGCGGGCAATTTTTAAGTTTTCCTCCTTTGTATTTTTTATATAAATAAATTCTCACTGATGAGGACTTTAACCTGAGTCGAAACGTTTGAAAATATAAAACCTTGAGTTTACATTTTTTCTGGACCCTAAAGCCAACTAAGTACACCAAAAATATCCAAATTTTAATACTAAGGGTCGATATAAGTCCTGTTTATTATTATTTTCTATAAACAAATTTGATACAGAAAAATAATGCATACAACAAATTTTATTTTCAAGTGCTTTTTTACATTCTCATCATGGATGAGAAGGTATTGGTTTTATGTGAAAAATGACTTTTGAAATTTTTATCAAATCTTTACGTTTTGACACTCCCTGAGTCAGAAAAAACGGTTTTTACGAAAGTGTCTGTCTGTCTGTCTGTCCGTCTGTCTGTCTGTCTGTCTGTCTGTCTGTCTGTCTGTCTGTAGGTCGTGTGCGGCATAACTCTCGATAGAATCATCATATTGAATTGAGCTTTGGTACACTTTATCGGAGCCGAAAAAGTAAGGACAAGTTCTTTAACCAGCCACATCCAATCAAAATTGAGGGATTGAGCACTGCTTTTGTGTTTTTGAAAATAACTTTTTGAAAAAATCAAAAATTTCAATACCGGTTTTTGATAGTGCTCATAAATCTCTACAAATTATCCTGATAACATTTTTTGATTAAATCAAAATTAGAAATGTTACATCATATTCAAATTCGAAAAAAGTCAATATCAAAATTCCATTTTCCAGTTAAATTATACGAGATACGAAAAAACGTTATGATACAATATTATTGAATACATAAAGATCTACAAATTTGAATTGTAACATTTTTTCATAAGATGCATATTTTTCTTTTTAATTAAAAAAAAAACTATTGAATATCCAAAATTCAATTTTTTAACAATAATATCTAAAATACGAAAAAAATGTAAGAATACAAAGTTGTTCGTTTCAAAAAGATCTACAAATTTTGTCTGACTCAGTTTCTGGTAAAACATATATTTTTCGTTTTGATTCCAAAAAATACGTTTAAAATTCAAAAATTCCATTTTTTAGACAAAATATGTGAGATACAAAAAAACGTTTATCTGGAAAATTGTTTGCCTAAATGAGGTTTACAAATTCTCATTAAGACATTTCGGGACAGGATGTATATTTTATGTTTTGATTTTTAATATTAAAAAAATTCGATTTTTTTCACCAAAATATGTGGGATACGAAATAAGCGTTGTTCTGTAAAATCGTTTCCTTAAATAAGTTCTACGATTGTTTTTTCTTTTTTAGAGATTTGGAAGAAAATAAATTATTTTAATCATGTAATTTATTAAAAAGTGACTGAAACGTATACAGAAAATCGAGCGCGAAGCGCAAGCGTCATGATGAGAATGTGTTCCTTAAGGCTGATAGAGCCTTAAGTAAATTGAATTTCCTGTTTAACTTAAATTCAAAAAGAAATAGAGTGACTTGGAGAAAATGTGTAATTCACATCATCTGTAATATAATTATAAAATTAGTTTGAGCTTCAGTATCAAATTATAAGAAATAAACTGAAATGTATGCGGAGAGCACAAGACCGAGCGCAAAGCGCGACGTTCAAAAATTCCGGAGCGCGAAGCGCGACGATCGAATCGCGCGCTCTAGGCGCGCTCAAACTTGCGAGCGAAGCGCGCGATGAGAATGTGCCCGCGAAGCGGGCAGATTTTTTCATATCGCTTTCTACCAAATTTTTAAAAATGGTGCGATTCTGATAAATCATGGATAACTTTTTCAGGGAAAAGATTCTCTACAACTTGACCGTTTCCAATTTTGGAAAATAACTTCACGGATAAACTTTTTATATCAATTTTTACTATAGTATTGTTCAATTTAGGGAAAAACGTATCACTGAGAATTTTTGTTAGTAAAAATATTAAACTTTATAATAATCATATGAAACTTCAGCATAGTTCATAGCAAATTTTACTATAGTTTACACCAAAGATTCATATCATTCTTCTAAAGTTTAGTATTTTTACTAAAAAAAATTCTCAAAGTGATACGTTTTTCCCTAAATTGAAAAGTACTATAGTAAAAATTGATATAAAAAGTTTCGCGGTGTTATTTAATCGCTGAAACTATTGAAAAACAATTTTTCAAAACAACATTTTTATAAACAAATTGTTAAATTTGATTCATTGTTGAAAATTGGAAAGGGTCAAGTTGTAGAGAATCTTTTCCGTAAAAAACTGATCCAGGATTTATCAGAATCCCACCATTTTTAAAAATTTGGTAAGAAACAATATGTAAAAAGCACTTGAAAATAAAATTTGTTAAATATATTATTTTTCTGTTTCAAATTTTTGTATAGAAAATAATATTTTCTCTTTTGAATAATTCATTCAATAACAATATTGCTATTCTTGAAAGCAAAATTATCTATTTTTGCCTGAGGCCTAATTTTTCGTGGCTGAACTTCCTTAACAGACGTGCTTTATTGTCTTTCGTTACGTTTCCTAAATTTTCAAAAAGATACTTTCTGAATTAAAAAAGTTATCTTACATGAACGAATAAATGTATAATTTAGTCACATGGTCCGATTGATCCATGGCCTCATAACTTTGAGTAATTACTTAAAAAGCAGTAGTAAACGTTTATCTGGCCCAAAATTTTTATAATTATAATTTTTTGGAAAATTTCTTTTTCATAATTATAAATTTAAAAGATTAGATAAACGTTCCTTAGTGCTTTTTACTTAATTCCTCGAAGTTCCAACTCCATATTTCAATTAATGTGGAAATACGAGAGGCGAAAAAAAAGTGTCGGTAAAGTAGGGATCGGATAAGTGAGACATGGCCTTAAGTAACTCAAAGGGTTTGATAGACCGTCTTTGTGCAATTTGGAGGTTCAAGTTTTGCACCGTGACATATACACATGGTGACTGTCTGCCAATTTTCAAGGACCACCTGTTCTTCGCGGACAAATAAACCGAAACAAGTACAACAATATGGTATACGGTGGTGGTGGCCGTTGGATATAAGGTGGTTGTAATAGTCTGTGGCACCTGTCTCCACGTAAGCATCCACAAGTAGGCTAGATAGACGGAATATCAGGATGTGACTAGAAAGAGATGGGGTATGAGCATCGAAGGTTGTCGGAAACGAGGTTTAGGTAAGAGAGGAGAAAAGAACCAGATCTCTACCAGGCAATCATTCGGAAATAGCAGGCCAGGTTCGTGAGGAGTCGTGCGCGTGCCATTACATGGCACCTGCCACTAGCCACGAAACTTTTTCTTGCCATACATAGG
The DNA here is from genome assembly GCA_030998225.1 of Diplolepis rosae. NCBI lineage: Eukaryota > Metazoa > Arthropoda > Insecta > Hymenoptera > Diplolepididae > Diplolepis > Diplolepis rosae. The sequence goes on from JAPYXD010000698.1 coordinate 3,864,619, forward strand.
TCCACATACAAGTCTACCTACGCATGCGCTCATCAACTCGCAGCCGGACATCATTCACATTTTTTCTTTTCTACTAAAACAGAAAGGATACTCACAAAATCCATAATTCTTCACTTTAAAAAAAAAAAGATTTACGAATTTATTCATTAATTTAGAAGAATCTCTCTAAAAAAAGCCAAGAAGGTCTTTCTGGTTGCAAAAATTTATTTTAGTTATTCATTTTTAAATAATCTTATATAGTGTTATTTCAATTACCGACCTTACGTCATTTCTGGATCCTAAAGCCAATTTTTTTCTACAAAGTGCCATTTTATTTTCTTAAAATATAAACTCTCTTACACGGAGAAAATTCATTTGTGAAAATTTAATCAAAAGTTGAGTAAAGCCACTATGTCCCAGCTTTACTCAACTTTTGATTAAATTTTCACAAATGAATTTTCTCCGTGTACATTCCTTATTAAAAAAAATCCGACCGCTTCGCGCTCGATTTTCTGTTTACATTTCTGTAACTTTCTAATAAATTACATAATTGAAATAATTTTTTTTCTTCCAAATATCTCAATGAGGAAAAACAATTGTAGACTTTATTTAAGTAAACGATTTTTCTTTTCAACACTTATTTCGTATTTTATATTTTTTGGTTAAAAAATGGATTTCCTGATTTTCATTAGAGTTTTTGCAATCAAAACATAAAATATACATCCTGTCGAAAAATGTCCCACTGAAAATACTTAGACCTCATTTAGGCAATTAATTTTCCATCGTAACGTTTTTTTCGTATCGCACATATTTTGTTTAAAAAATCGAATTTTTGAATTTTAATAGTATTTTTTTAAATTGAAACGAAGAATATACATTTTATTAGAAACAGTTTTAGAACAAATTTATGGACTTTATTGAAATGAACAATTTTGCATTTGTACGTTATTTTCGTATTTCACATATTATTGTTAAAAAATTTAATTTTGGATTTTCAATAGTATTTTTTTAAATTAAAAAGAAGAATATTTATCTTATAAGAAAATGTAGCGATTCAAATTTGTAAATCTTTTTGTAACAAACAATTTTGTATGATAACGTTTTGTCGTATCTCGTATAATTTGGCTGGAAAATGGAATTTAGGTATTGATTTTTCTAAAGTTTTAATATACTGTAACTTTTCTAATTTTGGTTTGATCGAAAAATGTTATTAGGATAATTAGTAGACAGTCAGGCAGACACTTTCTTAAAACCCGTTTTTTTCTAACTTAGGGGGTTTCAAAACGTAAAGATTTGATAAAAATTCCGAAAGTGATTTTTCACATAAAACCTATACCTTCTCATATGATGAGAATGTAAAAATCGTTTACAACACACGAAAATCATAAAGGCACACCAGGGGGGAGTGTGGCAAACTTCACACTGTTTGGAATAGCATGCTTTTTCCACTTTTCACACAATATACTATTTTAAACAATAAAATTCATAAAATTGCATCAAATCCATCTTTTTTTATCAATATAATCTTGAATGATCCTCGAATATCAGGACGAACATTTTGTCAACTATTTTACGAATTTTAACAACAAAACATATAAATCAAGGCCCTAACATAGTAAAAAAAGCAGAAAAAATAAAACTTTTCCGAAAAATGACCTTGAACGGCATCTAAATATTATTATAATATTCTAAAAACGATTTTACTTAAATGTTCTGTCAAGAAAAAAGCAACGAATAAGTCTTTCTTATTGATTTAAAGATTTGTCGAAAGTAAAATATTTGGTGTCGAGACCTTGATGATCCATGGAAAGGATATCCCGAGTAAGTCTTTCAATTATCTCTATGGGGACCATAATGTAAATTAGTTTGGTGTCAACGACGCAACAGAGGGGACGGTCCAGAGAGCGAAGAGGGCAGTGCCGACTCAAGCCAGGGGTTAAAACCTGTGGCCCATGGTTGAGGGGTGCGGAGAATCTGCAGAGGATAGGTATTGATCAACACTGAGGCTGAGCAACGATACCTACTATACCTACTAGCTGCTACTCTGACGCCGAAGCCGTCAAAGCTGCCGCGACATAGTGCCCTCGATTGCAATATACTATAACCACCCTATCCCATCTCCCCCACGCAATCGTTTCGTCCCCTTCTATTCAACTCATTCTTTATTCCTCACATAGCAAATCACCAATGATTCCATATTCTACTGCTTTTTTTTTTAACATATCAATTCATACTTATTCTCATTAATTAATAAATTAATGAGAATAAAATCTAGTGCCTGTGCAGACATTTTTTCATGGCCCTAGTCGGGGCCAGATCGGAAGTTAGAAATTGGGGATGAAATAGAGGGCCAGACTTGGGCCAGTTTTGGCTGCCCAAGATTCGATCGGGACATAATCGGGGACACTCTAAACACACTCTAAAAACAAACTATTGACTGTCAAACGATTCCTTTCATTATTGAAGGGTTTTCTTTTCAGAATTGGCCTGAGAGGAAATCCTTTAACAGTTAAAGGATTTTCATTTCAAATGTTATCCTTTTAATGCCAAAGTATTTCCTTTGGTCTGGAAATGTAATCCTTTGTCGTTCGAAGGAAATATAATTTTGAGGATAAAAGAAAAACAATTGTATGATATAACCTGATAACAAAAGTACAAAAGCCCAACTTTGGCAAATGCTAATTATAAATCGATCATTTTCAATACTATAATAACGACCCATCTTAGATTTCAGCTTAAAGAAATTTTAAGATACAACTTCGATGAAAACCATAATATTCATTGAAATTCAAGCGTGCTTTGCAAAATTATTTTAATAAAGGACGACTGATAACCCTTCGATGGTTAAAAGCATTAAAAAATAATAAATTTATAACTCTTCGATTGTCAGAAACAATGAAAAATGAGGCTATGCGGATAAAAATTGTTTGTTTTGGTATATGTATCTACCAAAATTTTTACGTCGCACTCTGGAATTTCTAATATTTTAAAGAACTTTATTTCCTTGACGCATCTGCGTTAATTAATCACGATGATAAAAGAATATATCGCGCAAGACAAAAATTACTCGCGCATATTGCACTGTTAAGCACTAGGCGATGTACAGTCATTGATGCGCAGGCGCACTTCGTCCGCTAGTCTACAAATTCAAACCTCTAATAGTTAAAGGATTTCTCAGAGCCAAAAGAAATCGTTTATCGGCAAAACTATTTTCGTTTTGCATTTTACAGATGAGTTTTTTTTAACAGTGAAACGATTCTGTTGATAGACAAAAGAAATCTGCTTAATTTCAATGGACGCATTCTGAAAGGAACGTAATTCCACTATTAATAGACTTTTTTTTAGAGTCTGTGCAGACATTTTTTCTTGGCCCTTGCTGAGGCCAGATTGGGAATTCCAAATTATGGATGAAATAGACGGCCCGACTTGGGCCAGTTTTGGCTGTTCAAGATTCGATCGGAACATAATCGGAGACTGATCGGGCCCTGTGTGTTATTACCGGTCTGGGCCATGTCTAGCGATTTCTGCACAGATCTAAGAACTATTCGGGATAGTATTGGGAGTTTTGTGGGATGAAATATAAATTTCATTAATTTTGATTTTCTTTGAATAAATAAAAAAAAGGTAATTCTCTCTAAACTGCGAACACATTTATTAAGATAGTTCCTTCACGAAAATTAGACCTCAGGCAAAAATAGATAATTTTGCTTTCAAGAATAGCAGTATTATTATTGAAGGGCTAATTTGAAAGAGAAAAGATTATTTTTCATTAAAAAAATTTGAAACACAAAAAAATAATTTTATTAATAAATTTTATTTTGGCCCAAACTTATTTTCTTATCGCTTCGAGACAAATTGTCAAAAATGATGCGATTCTAATAAATCACAGTTCATTTTTTTAAGAAAAAGATTCTCTACAACATGAACGTTTCCTATTTTTCAAATTGAATTAATTATTATCAAATAGAGCAATTTTTTTATAAAAATTTTGTTTTGAAAAATTGTTTTTTTATCATTTCAGCCATTACAGAATTCATTTTCAAGAATTGGAAACGGTAAAGTTGTACAGAATCTTTTTCCTAAAAAAACCAACCGTGATTTATTAAAATCACATCATTTTTTAAAATTTGGCTCGAAGCAATAAAAAAATAAGTTTGGGCCAAAATAAAATTTATTAATAAAATTTTTTTTTGTCTTTCAAATTTTTTTCATGAAAAATAATCTTTTCTCTTTCAAATTAGTTCTTCAATAATAACATTGCTATTCTTGAAAGCAAAATTATCTATTTTTGCCTGAGGTCTAATTGTCGTGAAGGAACTACCTTAAGGTAGTTGTTGCGCCAAAAATCAGTCCCTGGAAAAATAAGTTTTTCTATGATTTCAAGACTGGTAATTATATCATCAGCCGTGTCATATGTAAGGAAAGACACTCTTTTTAATAAAAAAAATTTAAAAATTATGAAAAATAATATTTTAACAATGTTTTTTGAAATAGGATATTTCCTTATTATCGCTCCATACCAAATTTTCAAAAATGGTGCGATTCTGATAAATCATGAATCATTTTTTTAGGAAAAAGATTCTCTACAACTTTACCGTTTTCGATTTTTGAAAATAAATTCTTTAATGGTTGAAATCATTAAAAAACAATTTTCCAAAACGAAATTTTTATAAACAAATTGCTGAATTTGATAATAATTGATTCATTTTCAAAAATCGGAAACGGTAAAGTTGTAGAGAATCCTTTTCCTAAAAAAATGATTCATGATTTATCAGAATCGCACCATTTTTGAAAATTTGATATGGAGCGATAATAATGAAATATTTTATTACAAAAAACATTATTAAAATATTATTTTTCGTAATTTAAAAATTTTTTTTATTAAAAAGAGTGTCTTTCCTTACATATGACACGGCTGATGATATAATTACCAGTCTTGAAATCATAGAAAAACTTCTTTTTCCAACTACCTTAAGGCGTCATTCTACTATCTCGGCAGAAAAAGATTATTTTTAAGAATTTTTTTCTCAACAACTACTTTATACATTCATATTCTAGACTTGCATTGATCCTTAATTAATAATTTAAGATATCTTTTGGTATTGATAGTTGGCTTTAGGATCCAAGGTTAATAAAAAACTCAAAGTTTTATATAATCAGACGTTTCGGCTCTGATCGGAGCTCTCATTAGTGATTTATTTTGAATCTAAAAAATATAGAAAAAAGGTTGCTAACGTAGGATTTCTAATTTCACTTCATAACAAAGAAAATTTGGTTGCATAATTTCATGGAATAATGTAAAAAAATGTTATATCTACATATTTAAACGGGAATTGGCATTTTTTATTTTTAAAAATGTACATTTTATTTTTAAATCAATCGATCATGTGACAATGTTGCCTTCAAGTTGCTATACAAGATATAAATAATTACTGATGTATTTTGATATTTAGCTTCATATCAAGAAAAGACTATGCGAAAAAATGTATGTTTAAGGTAATGATTAACAATGAAGAGAGTGTCTAAAAAAAGGCATGTCCATGGCGCGCACGATATCCCCAGTCAGCATCATCTAAAACAAATAACTCAAAAATTTTCTTTATTAGTATGACTATAGCTCTGAAGTAAAAACCGGATTTTTTTTAATTTGCAAAATAACAAAATCGCGGCAGTTTAAACAAAAATTTCAAAAATCGACTTTTTTTGTTAACTTAACTATGATAAAATTAAACAATTTTAAAACCACCTTGTCACTCTATAGATATTTATGTTTAGAATAAACGTAGAAAATTTGAAAGTAATCGGTTGAAAAATTTTTGAGAAATCGTGCATGCCGAGCGCAAAAACGTTGTTTTGTGAAAAACGCATTTAAAGTTTTCGGAATATAAAAATTTCGAAGAAAAGTTACTTGCACTTAATCAGCGATCCCTGCTCCATATAATACTCCTTCCGCTTCATCAAATAAATCCTTCTGAACCTATCGAAAAATGCAAAAAAAAAATCGATTTTTCAAAAGGGAGATAGCAGAATCACCCCTTAAAAGGTAACACCAATGTACAAATCTAAAATAAAGCGTTTTAATGCGATTGTTTGATGAATGGAAAAGTAAGAGAATAATATTCAAACATGTTATTAAGCATGTCTTTATATGTCCAAAAAAAGAAGTGTATTCATAAACAGTACAAAATGGCGAGGCTGGAGCTCTTCTCGGGAGGCGTCTTTTAAAACAGGACGCAACATAATTCCAACAATTTTCATTCTATTCACTCGAAATTTCAAACATATCTTTAAAATAAATTTCCGAAGAGAAGTACATATGGGATTTTCGATAAGTTGATCTTAACATTATTTATTGACAAATAATTGCCCTTTTTTGTCAAAAATTGACCTTTTCACCTCAAATGCTTGCCAGTAACACAAAAATTAATGTTTTCAAAATCCCCTACGTATTGCTCTAGCTATATTCAGGTAGATTTAGAGAAATTTTTTTGTTTCTTTCAGATTCATATTTGCGTAGATTATCTTTGACATTTCTTACAATTCCTGAGTTTGGTTAAACTAAAGAGAATGGTACAAAGGTAAAGGTCGCCGATGTCTATTGGTCAAAAATCGGAAAAACCCAGAAGGCGCCCAAGTGTCGCTGGAGGCAGGACTCATGCTCAGGTATAATAAAGTTCTTTCCAAAAAAGGGTCTAAAGCTTCTTAAAGTGTAATAAATTCAGAAGGTGAAATGAATGGACAATATTAGGTTTTCTTCTCAAATTTACAGCTGCATCTGCTTATTTTTATTACAAGCTTATTAGTCTAACATTTAGGGTTCAACACTAATTTAATAACCATTGTTACGTCTCTCAAAATTAAGATTCAGATGATGAATTTCAAAACCTTAATTAAGAGGGATGTATTGTTGTATTGTGATTTAAGCTCAGATCATAAATATGCAATTTCTCGTTTGGTTTCTCATGTGGTTTCCTATGCTTAAGGTTTTTATTGAGCGATTAGTTTGAAATATTAAAATATCGATATTTTAAACGTTTAAGTAATGGTTAATTTATAATGTATATATCATCGAGGCGATATGAAATGACTCATTCAGGATAAGAACGGAACAGTGTTGGGTACGTTCTTCTATAAAAATTAACTCGTTACAGTTACGTTAATTTACAAAAAATAGTAACTCGTTACATTTACCTGTGAAAGTAACTTAAGTTACTTTAAAATTTACTTTTCATAATCCCCCCTCCCCCTTCCCCCACTTAATTTTTCAATCTGGAAAGATTGAAATAAAATGATTTTTTTTAAAATATAAAATGAAAAATATATTTTTAATAATGATTGTGACGCAATTGCTCATTTTTAAATTAAACAAAGTTTTGTTGTAAATTCTCATCCTTTGTATGAAAGCAATCAAAAGAAAGATATACACAAAAATTCAAAGTAACAACAAAGTAACTGAAAAAATCTGCCCGCTTCGCGGGCACATTCTCATCGCGCGCTTCGCGCGCAGCTCGCAAGTTTGAGCGCGCCTAGGGCGCGCGATTCGATCGTCGCGCTTCGCGCTCCGTTCTTTATGGACCTCGCGCTTCGCGCTCGGTCTTGTGCTCTTCGCATACATTTAAGTTTATTTCTTATATTTTGATACTGAAGCTCAAACCAATTTTATAATAATATTACAGATGATGTGAATTACACATTTTCTCAAAGTCACTGAATTTCTTTTTGAATTTAAGTGAAACAGGAAATTCAATTTACTTAAGGCTCTATCGGCCTTAAGGAAAACATTCTCATCATGACACTCGCGCTTCGCGCTCGATTTTCTGTATACATTTCAGTAACTTTTTAATAAATTACATGATTAAAATAATTTATTTTCTTCCAAATCTCTCAAAAAGAAAAAACAATCGTAGACTTTATTTAAGGAAACGATTTTGCAGAATAACGCTTATTTCGTATCTCACATATTTTGGTGAAACAAATCGAATTTTTTCAATATTAAAAATCAAAAAATTAAAAAATACACCCTGTCGAGAAATTTCTCGATAAGAATGTGTAGACCTTATTTAGCCAAACAATTTTTCATCTCAAAGTTTTTTTTGTATCTCACATATTTTGTCTAAAAAATGGAATTTTTTCATTTTTATCGTATTTTTTGGAATTGAAACGAAAAATATATCTGTTATCAGAAACTGTGTCAGACAAAATTTGTACATCTTTTTGAAACGAACAACTTTGTATTCTTACGTTTTTTTGGTATTTCCAATATTATTGTTAAAAAATTGAATTTTGGATTTTCAATAGTTTTTTTTTAATTAAAAAGAAAAATATGCATCTTATGAAAAAATGTTAAAAATCAAATTTGTAGGTCTTTATGTATTCAATAATATTGTATCATAACGTTTTTTCGTATCTCGTATAATTTAACTGGAAAATGGAATTTTGATATTGACTTTTTTCGAATTTGAATATGCTGTAACATTTCTAATTTTGATTTAATCAAAAAATGTTATTAGGATAATTTTTAGAGATTTATGAGCACTATCAAAAACCAGGATTGGAATTTTTGATGTTTTCAAAAAATTATTTTCAAAAACACAAAAGTAGTGCTCCATCCCTCAATTTTGATTGGATGTGGCTGGTTAACGAACTTGTCCTTACTTTTTCGGCTCCGATAAAGTGTACCAAAGCTCAATTCAATCTGATAATTCTATCGAGAGTTATGCCGCACACGACCTACAGACAGACAGACAGACACTTTCGTAAAAACCATTTTTTCTGACTCAGGGGGTCTCAAAACGTAAAGATTTGATGAAAATTTCGAAAGTCATTTTTCACATAAAACCAATACCTTCTCATCCATGATGAGAATGTAAAAAAGTTACCAGTTACCAGTTACTGGGGAAATAGTTTCTAAGTTACGTTACAGTCACTTTTTCCGAAAAGTAACGAAGTTACTGAAAAAGTTACAAGTAGCGTAACTTTTAAAGTAACTTCTTTACTTTTTACGAGTTACTACCTAACTCTGGAATGGATGGAGAACTGCATAGAACCAGTCCCAGGACTGCTGACTATAACAAGAGGATTTTTATCAATAGGAAAAGCATTGCCATCAGGTTCACTGAAAAAAGACTAATTATTTCCTGAGAAATGGTATATGAAAATCTTTTTGGAGCTCCGCTAAATATAAAAAATTTACCCGCTTCACCGGGACATTCTCATCGCACGCAATTCGCTTCACTCGCAAGTTTGAACGCGCCTTGGATGCGCGATTCGATTGTCGCGCTTTGCCCTCGGTCTGATATTCTTCACATACTTTTCAGTTTATTCCTTGTAATTTGATATTAAAGATTGAGTTAATTTTATAATATTGTAAATGTGAATTACAGTTTCTCAAAGTTACTTTTTTTGATTTCAAATGAAAAAGGAATTCTCATCAAGATAATCGCGCTTCGCACTCGATTTTCTGTATACATTTATGTAACTAATAAATTACATGATCTTCTAAACATCTCAAGAAGAAAAAACAATCGTAGACTTTATTTAAGGCCATGTATAATCCGGGTCACGTGACTAGATTCCTACTTTACAGGAATTTTAGTTTGTGTAATCGCATTTCTATGAAAAATAAGTTAGGTAACTAAAAACTTATATAGTGAAATAAAATGCACTAACATAGGTCTGTCTGGTCATAAATGTTTATAATTATAAAAACAAATTTCTTTAAAAAGAAGAAATTTTATAATTATTAACATTTATGGCCAGAGAGACCTGACTAAGTGCATTTCATTAACTCTCGCAAATTTTCAACTTGCTATCTCATTTTTTACAGAAATGGGATTACACAAATTAAAAATGCTGATAAGGTAGGAATCTAGTCACGTGATCCGGTTGGTCCATGGCCTTAAGTAAACGATTTTGTATCTCAATGCTTATTTTGTATCTCACATATTTTGGTAGAAAAATGGGATTCTTGATTTTCAATAGTGCTTTTTATAAAACAAAACATTAAATATACATCCTGTCAAAAAATGTCCAAATGAGAATTCGTAGACCTCATTTAGGCATAAAGTTTTTTCGTTGATTGTTTATTTTAACTGGAAAATGGAATTTAGATATTGACTTTTTTAAAGTTTTAACATACTGTAACTTTCCAAATTTTGGCTAAATCGAAAAATGTTATGGGGATAATTAGTAGAGATTTATAGGTACTATCAGAAACAAATATTGCAATTTTTGGTTTAAAAAAAAAAAATTCGAAAACACAAAAAATGCTTTTATTTTTAACAATTTTGGTCGGATGTGGCTGGTTAAAGAACACGTCTTTAATTTTTCGGTTCCGACGAAGTACGCCAAAGCTTAATTCAATCTGATAATTCTATCAAGAGTTATCGAGTATACGACGTACAGACAGACAGACAGACGCTTTCGTAAAAATCACTTTTTCTGACCCAGAGGATCTCAAAACGTAAAGACTTGATGAAAATTCCGAAAGTGACTTTTTACATAAAACCAATACCTTCTCATACACTATTTTCAATAATTTATATTAAATTCAAAATACTTTCATCTTGAAAAATACAAACTTTTATTTCAATTTTAATACACATGTGTATACATTTTAATAATTTTTGTTAATTTTAATTCAAATTGAAAGAATTTGAAATCTTTCTGTGGAAAAAGAGACACTTTCGACTCTGCCGGGATTCGATCCCGGGTCTTTCAATAATATGTTGTGATTGAAAAGTTATTAAATTTAATACGAATGTATATTAATTTTTCATTATATACAAATCAATTAATTTCAATTTACTACTTGTACACGGAGAAACTTTTTATATCAATTTTTACTATAGTATTTTTCAATTTAGGGAAAAACGTATCACTGAGAATTTTTGTTAGTAAAAATACAAAACTTTATAATAATGATATGAAACTCCAGCATAGTTCATAGCAAATTTTACTATAGTTTATACTAAAGTTTCATATCATTATTATAAAGTTTAGTATTTTTACTAACAAAAATTCTCAAAGTGATACGTTTATCCCTAAATTGAAAAATACTATAGTAAAAATTAATATAAAAAGTTTCTCCGTGTATATTAAAGTCTATTAAAATTAATAAGATTTTTAACATTGTATATTGAATTTAAAATACTTTAATCTTAAAAAATATGAACTTTTATCTGAATATTAATACACATGTGTAATGTTGGTTAATTTTAATATATTTTTATTGAAAAGTTATTAAATTTATTATGAATGTATATTAATTTTTCATAATATACAAATCTATTAATTTTAATTTACCACTTGTACATTAAAGTTTATTAAAGTTAATAAGATTTTTAACAGTGTATATTGAATTTAAAATACTTTAATCTTAAAAAATATAAACTTTTATCTGAATATCAATACACATGTGTATAAATATTTTAATCCACAGAAAGATTTTCAAATTCTTTAAATATTTGTTAATATTTAGAACAGGAATTATATCGACCCTCAATAACAATATTTGTAATATTAGATAATTGGCTTTAGGGTCCATAAATGAAAAAAATGGACCCTAAAGCCAATTATCTAACATTACAAATATTTGTTAATTTTAATATATTTCAATTGAAAAGCTATTAAATTTAATACGAATGTATATTAATTTTTCATTATATACAAATCAATTAATTTCAATTTACTACTTGTATATTAAAGTCTATTAAAATTAATAAGATTTTTAACAGCGTATATTGAATTTAAAATACTTTAATCTTAAAAAATATAAACTTTTATCTGAATATCAATACACATGTGTAAATATTTTAATAATATTTGTTAATTTTAATATATTTCAATTGAAAAGTTATTAAATTTAATATGGATGTATATTTTTATAATATACGAATCTATTAATTTTAATTTACCACTTGTATAGTAAAGTCTATTAAAATTAATAAGATTTTTAATAGTGTATGATGAGAATGTAAAAATCTAACCCCAAGAGAAAACCAAGATTTTTGTTGATAAAAATGTAATAATAGGGCTAGGAATTGTTGTATAACTTAATATGGGGATTTTTATAATATTTATAATGATTGGAGGTAGTAATGCCTTTGGTTGGTACGCTCCTTCGAATTTCTCTGTCACACTCTTTTGCCCTCTCGCATCTACCTCTGCTGAAAGCGTGCTACTCGACAGCACCTTCTGCCACCCCCTTTCCCCCAGCTAAGGCATCCAGCCGTACCGCTTTAGCGTTCGTGTGCCATCGGTGTAATGTCGTGATCCAGCGTTCGGGTTAACCAGATCCACGCTGGCTCTCAGTGAGCAGCGCCCATATCAATTGTTTGATAACTGATTCAGGGCCATTCCTCACTTACATGGAGATTTCAAACCTCTAATGAAATAAGGCGGAAATATATATTTTTTTCAACAAATTCATGCACCCAAAAAAAATTATTTTATTCTATAATATATATATATAATAATGAAACAGGACTTATATCGACCCTTAGTTTTAATATTCAAATATTGTTGATGTTCTTAGTTGGCTTAAGGGTCCAGAAAAAATGTAACTTAAAGTTTCATGTTTTCAAACGCTTTGACTCAGATTGGAGTCCTCATCAGTGAGAATTTATTTTTATAAAAAATACAAAATTATATTATATATATATATATATATATATATATATATATATATATACTACCGGTCAAACTTATTTGTTCACCTGCTGTTTTAGCTATTCTTAAAGTGTCTTAATTTTTATAATAACAAGTTGGACTTTCTTTTCCCATGATAGCATGGAAGTTATTAGAATTTTGCATCAAATGAGCCCAAGTTAAAGGCAAAATAATAATTTTATAAGAATATATTATAAAAAACGTCAAATTTTGAGCTTTTTGAAAAATATTAATAACATTGAAATTAATTAAGATTTTTAAACGGTTTTGGTCTCATTTTGAAAGCTACTCTTTATAGTATTTTGTTAACTTATCAAGATATTTTTAGAATTTTTCTTTTGGATTCTACCCTGGGGTTAAACATAGTACAAATAAGTATGTAACCTTCTGAGTTATTATTTCTCGACCCTGAAGTCAATTATTAACAACAACATCGTATGAAATTTATTTATTAAATTGTTTGATTGAGTTATGGCCGTGATTGAACCAGACCACGTGACCAAGTTCCTGTAAAAGTTCTACTAAGATAACTTTTTTCATTTATCAAAATATGTTACTGAAAGTTTAGAAAACACAACAAAAGACGATGAAGAGCGTCTTTCATTTTCGTTCAAATGATGATTTTGCAAACATTTTTAATGTTGACTAATTATCGATAAGGTTTCCAATTATTTTCAAAATTTTTACTACAAAGAAGTTAACAGACGTAGTTTATTGTCTTTTCTTATGTTTCCCAAATTTTCGGAAATATGTTTTATAAATCAAAAAAGTCATCTTATATGAACGTATCAATGTATAATTTAGTCACGTGGTTCAATTGATTCATGGCCTTAAGGGCACTTTATCCAATACTTTTCGCCCTTCCGATTCTAAAATTAATAACAAATGGATTTTCCATAGCATATAAACGTGAAAGAAAGATCAAGGTATGTTTATATGTTATGGAAAATATATTTCAGTTATTAATTTTGCTTTTATAATTTGAGAAATGGCAAAGAAGATAAAAACGGACGTAGATAGACTACTTTTGATTTTGATAATAAAAAGAAATTTCCAATATAGTTTGCTAAAATTGAACTTTTTTTCAATTTTGAAACCACAAGTAGTCCACCATTTCCCAAATTTTAAAAAGAAAATTTTATGTACTTTAGGCACAAATATGTAGAAACCTAAAATCAATTAAATTTCCTAAGTATCACATGCCCTTAAAGAATCGTTCAGAGCCGAATTCACGGGATTATAAAAAATATATTTCTAGATATGCCTAATAGCTAAGAGCGTCACAGGTGCGCAAGATCTCAAATAATATGGTTAGGGTTCAATTCTCGTTGCTGTGATTTTTTATAATAAAAGAATGTTATCATTGGTCGAAATATTTCTTTAAATAAATTAAAAATTAATTAAATTAAAATCAATTAAGTTGGAATATATATATATATATATGTATAATTCATAAAACAAATAATTTAGTTCGAGAGTATGTATATAATAATTTAGTTGATGTATATGTAGGAATATTTGCAATATTGGCTGATTGGCTTTAGAGTCAATAAATGAAAAACACAGCAGTTTTAATCAAACGTTTCGACTTTGATTGGAATCCTCATCAGTGATCTTTATTTCTAAATAATGAAAAAAGTAACTAGTAAATATTGCACACTCTCTAAATCTGAATCAGTCAAAATCTACTGATTATCAGTGAAATTTGACTGATTTGACTGTGAAAAATATTTTTTCACTGATGAATCAGTGAAAAGGCAAATCACTGATTCAATCAGTGAAAATTTGACTGATTCAGATTTAGAGAGCATATGAGTCATCTCAAATGACATTAAAACTTATTCGGAATCACAATTTGATAATTTCGATACAGTAAAGTTCTGTTAACTCGGTGAGTGATACGTTTTTGATAATTAGTATAATAATACTAAAATGATTTTAAAAAACATGAATGAATTTAGAAATGTTCAAATGCTTTCTAAAATAAATTCCGCTATTTAAACCGAAAGAGTCTCTTTTCCCACAGAAAATTGTGAAATTATTTGAAAATATATAGGAATATTGAATCAAATTAAAGCAAGCAAATAATTTATTACGATGAAACTAAATAAAGTTTATTTCAACAAATAATTTTATATCTTCATAATAAAACTTCCACTTATTTAAATACTGAAAATATATTCTTTTTTTAAAAATATTTCCGATTTAAATGAGCCTACTGTAAATAGTGTTAAAACATAGTAATCAAGTCTAGATTATTCATTAATTTAAAAAAAAATCTTTCACTTCTGAATTTTTCAAATGATTCACTTAATTTTCCATATCAGACTATTTTGCAGTTATTCAAATATTTTTTTAGTGTGACACTTACATAGTATAATTTCCAAAATGTAAAGGTACTCTTTAAAGGTAACATTTCTAAATATCTGAAGAGTTTAACCTAAGGATTTATAGTTCGAGCGGAAATTCATTTTCAGGCTACTTAACTTTATCATCGAACTATAGGATGAATATTAGAATGATGGGTTTGAACGAATATATTGTCTTCAGCGTGTGATGTAGTCTGAGAAAGTAACTGTCCGCCGGAATTTTCATCTTTGTTTCGCTCACTGCAACATGTCCATATATACATACTAACGGATCACAATGCCGAGCTCATTCCGGTTTGAATAAAGTTCAATGGCTTAGACTCAAATGAATACTACAAGTAAAGAAAAAGAATGTTCTGTAGACTAAATCAGCTAAGCGCACCGTTGCGTAAATCTGAAATGTTAGAAACACCAGCTTAACCCATCCTTGACATGAATTATTGTTTATACTTATACAGAGAATTCGTTTTAAAAACGAGAAGTTTAGTTTAATAGTTTTTAATATTGTGCTATTACTGTTATCAAATAGAAATTAACATTTATTTCTTAACTCATGGCGATAAAGAGAATTATTACAAATATCGTCTAACTTTAATGGATTTTTACTCTCGCTAAAACCGAAACTGTAAAAAACTACCACATAGAATCAATGAAATTTAACTGTTTTCACTAGGGAAACTCACTCGTTGACCAGTGAATTTCACTATTAATCAGTATCTTTCACTGATTAACTAGTGAGTTTCCCTGGTGGGATCAGGTAAATTCCACTTCTTTCTATGTGGAAGACTTATAACATTCGAAACAGTGGTTTTTCACTAAGAATCACTAATACGATTTACGAATAACACGTTTTTAGCGAAAAGTAGCTTTTTACACAAAATAGTTTGTTTATTTATTTAATAATATTTCTGAATTATATGGAAAATAGTATATTACAGGTATATACATATATGATTTAGTAAAACAGTGTTTTAATAAGTTATTCAAAGTCAAAAAATGTCAAAAAAATGCTCAAAAAACCAATTTTAGTTGAAAACTACATAAAGGTGCTGGAAATTTAAAAAAACCCTTTCTAAATAAAGGTACTGAACATAGAAAAATTATATGGAAGGTCTGATAAATTCAAAAAATAAAAATACTAATGATGGCGGATCCCCTTAAATTTATTAGGTCAATTTCAATAAAGAATCACACTATCAACAATTAAGTATTAATTTTGCGCCATTTATCCATTTTAAAGTCATGTTACCAAAATTTTACCCAATTCGGTAACATTTCGGTTCACGTGAGCCGCCAGTGATTATATTTTACTAAATCATAAACTCTCTGCTCATAAAGTATTTGCTGACGAAATTGGGTAACAGTTACAGGAGACTGTTTTATCTCAAAGTTACGAAACAATCACATCATCAGAGTGTAAATATTACCTGAAAATTAAAGGACAGTTACGAAACGTGTTTTCTGAATTTAAACATAAATCTATTGATAATATTTTGTGATGTCTGAAGGTTAGAAAAGGAGACAAAAAAATAGCAGATGATCGGTTTTTATTTAGTGGTAAGCATGTGCAATTAGTTAGCTTCACAGCCGGACATTATCACCTGCCGTTGAACATCGGGAGAGTCCACGTGCCAACCGGTCACAGGCCTAAGACTGACAACACCTGTATCTTGTAGTAGTGACTTCAGTTTTCGTGTCAGATGTTATTCAGCTCCCAGTTGATTGAACTGTAAAAGTAGCGTTTTCTATATATCAAAAAAATCTGCCTGCTTCGCGGGCACATTCTCATTGCGCGCTTCGCGCGCAGCTCGCAACTTTGAGCGCGCCTAGGGTGCGCAATTCGATCGTCGCGCTTCGCGCTCCGTTCTTTCTGGAACTCGCGCTTCGCGCTCGGTCTTGTGCTCTTCGCATACGTTTAAGTTTATTTCTTATAATTTAATACTGAAGCTCAAACCAATTTAATGATATTAAAGATGATGTAAATTAGTCATTTTCTCAAAGTCACTCTATTTCTTTTTGAATTTAAGTGAAACAGGAAATTCAATTTACTTAAGGCTCTATCGGCCTTAAGGAACACATTCTCATCATGACACTCGCGCTTCGCGCTCGATTTTCTGTATGCATTTTTGTAACTTTTTAATAAATTACATGATTATTGATAAATTTATTTTCTTCCAAATATCTCAAAAAGGAAAAACAATCGTAGACTTTATTTAAGGAAACGATTTTGCAGAACAACGCTTATTTCGTATCTCACATATTTTGGTGAAACAAATCGAATTTTTTCAATATTAAAAATCAAAAAATTAAAATATACATCCTGTCGAGAAATTTCTCGATAAGAATGTGTAGACCTTATTTAGCCAAACAATTTTTCATCTCAAAGTTTTTTTTTGTATCTCACATATTTTGTCTAAAAAATGGAATTTTTGAATTTTTTGGAATTGAAACGAAAAATATATCTTTTATCAGAAACTGTGTGAGACAAAACTTGTAGATCTTTTTGAAACTAACAACATTGTATTCTTACGTTTTTTTCTTATTTTACATATTATTGTTAAAAAATTGAATTTTGGATTTTCAATAGTTTTTTTTTAATTAAAAAGAAAAATATACATCTTATGAAAAAATGTTACAATTTAAATTTGTAGGTCTTTATTCATTCAATAATATTGTATCATAACGTTTTTTCGTATCTCGTATAATTTAACTGGAAAATGGAATTTTGATATTGACTTTTTTCGAATTTGAATATGCTGTAACATTTCTAATTTTGATTTAATCAAAAAATGTTATCAGGATAATTTTTAGACATTTATGAGCACTATCTAAAACCAGTATTGAAATTTTTGATTTTTTCAAAAAATTATTTTCAAAAACACAAAAGTAGTGCTCAACCCTTCAATTTTGATTGGATGTGGCTGGTTAACGAACTTGTCCTTACTTTTTCGGCTCCCATAAAGTGTACCAAAGCTCAATTCAATCTGATAATTCTATCGAGAGTTATGCCGCGCACGACCTACAGACAGACAGACAGACAGACAGACACTTTCGTAAAAACCATTTTTTCTGACTCAGGGGGTCTCAAAACGTAAAGATTTGATGAAAATTTCGAGTCATTTTTCACATAAAACCAATACCTTCTCATCCATGATGAGAATGTAAAAAAATTGTGACTAATAGACCAATTTTCAATTTTTCATCAATTTTCATTTCTTAACATTCTTCATCATCCTTTTTAAGGGGGTTATCCCGTGTGATGAAAACTTTTTTTGGGAAATTTCTTTTGGCGAACTAAATGAACATACAACTGAGAACTTTTCAGTACATAAAGGGTTTCCCAATAGGGGTGATATGATTTTGAATGTCCCTATCGGGCTGATTTGAACTGAAATTTTTGACGTCTGCTGTCAGTTGTGATCAGTAAGGTTTGCCATTTAATCATGAGTAGTTTCACGCTTCCACAACGTTTGGAAATTGTCCAATTATTTTATCAATATTCGAGAAGTTTTGTCGGTGTTCAAAGAGCATATCGTGCAAAATATGGTCGTCATTCTGCTCCATCCGCGCTCTCAATTCGTCGAATAGTCGATAAGTTGGAGAGCGAATTTACTCTATTGGATACTAAGCCTAAAAATCGTATGCGTACCGCACGTTCTACACAGAATATAGCCGCCGTACAGGCCAGTATCGAGGAAAACCGTGAATTGTCCGTGCCACGCCGATCTCAGGAATTGGGCCTGTCCAGGATGACTACCTGGCGTATTTTGCGATTGGATCTTGGCCTGCATCCCTATAAGATCATTCTGGCCCAAGAACTGAAGCCTAATGACCATCGTTTGCGTCGGGAGTTCGCGGATTGGGCTCTGGAATCAATTGAAAATTATCCCAATTTTCATCAAAAAATCATCTTTTCTGATGAGGCGCATTTTTGGCTCAAGTCTCGGGGGACATTTGGCCGATATATTCTTTAAATCATAAATGGCATAGAATATCCAATATAATAAAAAAGATTTCGATCAATTCCGAATGAATATTCAGTGTTTTTTTTCAATTTCAAAACATATCACCCTTATTGGGAAACCCTTTATATTTATTCATATTTGGAGCACACTTTAAAATTTTTTCAGTCTGAAATCATCTCTCATTGCTGAACTATACGGCAACTTAGCCACTCATATCTAAAAAAAGTTTTTTGCGGTAACCAAAATTGCAAGCGTTCTGCTTATCTAAAACAAACAAAATCAAATGGCATTTTAATCTGTGAAATAAGAACTAGTCTGATATAGGATTATCAAAATTGTTGAAAATTAAATTTTCGGCATGTTTTCAAATTAATTAGTTGAGTTTGGAATTCGTGTCAGCAGTCGACCGGCTATCGAAAGACCTGGGCTCGAATCCCAGCACAGTCGAAAGCGTCTTTTTTTCCACAGAAAGATTTTCAAATTTTTTAAATATTTTCGGCATGTTATTGAATATTTTTTTGTGAATTTTGGTGTTTTTTTGCGACTTCTCCAACGTGAAAAAAAAACGGCTCAATGAATCAGAATAATCCTAGTTTGGATTGTGTCTACATGAGTACTGAATAAGCCATTAAAATTTCGAAGGAACTCGTTCGATAGATTTCGAGGTATCGTGGTCAGCAGTTTGAAAAATACAGTTTTGAGAAAAACGCGTTTAAGGGGTCTACCCACATTAGACGCTGAAAAAAGACTTTTTTTATGAATTTTTTTTTAGAGGTTTATATTATAGATATTGATATGAAAATTGTGAGGTTAAGTAAGTACACTCTTACAATACATAAATAAATTTTTTTATGTGCCTCCGGCGCGTAAACTCGTTTTTACGCTACAGTTTAGAGTAGCGTAATGTAACTACAAAAGGTCGAAAAAATCAACATGGCCGGAAGTATTCGCGAAATGTCAAGTGAGATGGGCGATAATCACGGCAATTTCGACCTTTTCAGATTGGATTCGACTGTACACATAAAAACTCGTATATGCGCCGAAGTCACATGAAATAGAATATGTATCAATGCACACAATTCGGGTAATTACGAGACTCGCTTAAAATGCTCGCAGGACTGATCGCGCCTCGGCTTCGTCTCGGCTTTGTCTCGGCTTTGCCTCAGCTACGCCTCGACTACGCCTTGGCTACGAACTCCTGCGAGCATTGTCGCTCGTCGCGTAATAACCCTCATTATGCGCCTAGGCACATAATATACTATTAAATTTATTTTAGACACTTTTTATAGATGAAAATGGTGGTGAATCATAGGTCCTCAAAAAGTAGATAGGTGTGCGCTGTTGATGAAATCTCAGAGATGGATTGTCTGAAACAAAAAAATCAAACAGTTTTAGATTCAGTATGTTAATGGCTGTAGCGCATATCATACAATTTCATAAGGATCGGTTCATTAGTTTTCGAGATTTTATCAACAAGGCGTCGAAAAACGTTATTTTGAAAAACACCCGTTTAAACTTTTTAAAATGACAAATCGTGAAAAGCTATTGGCTGTCAAACGATTCGTTAAAAATGTTATCCTTTTACTGACAAAGTATTTCCTTTGGTCCGGAAATGAAATCCTGTGTCGTACAAAGGAAATATAATTTTGAGGATAAAAGAAAAAAATGGTATGATATAACCTAATAAGAAATGTACACAAGCCCAACTTTGCCAAATGCCAATATTAAAACGATCATTTTCAATACTATAATAACGACCCGTCTTAGATTTCAGCTTGAAGAAATTTTAAGATACAACTTTGATGAAAACCATACTGTAAAAAAATTTTCAGAAAATTGTCGGACAGCTTAAAATACAAATGGGTCGTGAATTTTTCCAAAGATATAGTCGGAAATATTTCCGACATAGAACTGGAAATAGTTCCTACTGTTTAGTCGGAGAAATATCCAGTTTATTAGGAAAAATTGATATTTCATAATTTAAGTGGAAAAAGATCCAAAAAAAATGAACAAATTTCCGTTTTTGTGGAATAATTTCCACTTTTCATGGAAAAAATTTTCTGCAACTTAGGAGATTTGTGAAATGTTCTCACCTTTCTGATATATTTCCTAATCGTTTGGAAATAAGTCCGAAAATTCGGTCAATTTTCTTCAAATCTATGAAATATTTCCACTTCTTGTAGGAAAATCTATGTTTCCTAAGGATTTAGGAAAAATTTTCTAAAACATTGTAGAAAAATTTACCGATATTTTTTACAGCGCATAATATTAATTAATAAATTTATAATGCTTCGATTGTCAGCAACAATGAAAAATGAGGTTATGCGAATAAAAATTGTTGGTTTTGGTACACGTACCTTCCAAAATTTTTGCGTCGCACTCTGGGATTTCTAATATTTTAAATAAATCTATTTTCTTGACGCATCCACCTTAATAAATCGCGATGATAAAAGAAGATATCGCGCAACACAAAAATTACTCGCGCATATTGCACTGTTAAGCACTAGACGATGTACACGCACTGATGCGCAGGCGCACTTCGTTCGCTAGCCTACAAATTCAATCCTTTAATAGTTAAAGGATTTCTTTTCAGAATCAAAAGAAATCATTTATCGGTGACACTATTTTCGTTTTGCATTTTACATATGAGTTTTTAACAGTGAAACGATTCTGTTGATAGACAAAAGAAATCTGATCAATTTCAATGGATGCATTCTAAAGGAACGTAATTGATAACGTGGGTAGACCCCTTAAGGTAGTACTGTCGTTATGTAGCTAATCAAATGAGTACTTTTTCTCATTTGCTTCACGTAGTATCTAAATTTGTCAACGTCGCATAAAAAAGCGACTATACATGTGTGTATAGCAGGTGATTTCTTATGATACGTGAATGACGCGCGCTTTCACTTATTCTGCGACGTTGCCACATCTATTTAATAGCCGTTGATTACTGGAGAAAAATTATATGTTTGCTTACTTAATTGGATTTTGCTACGCTTACGCGTATCCAATTAAGATGGTTTAACTTGCAAAATGATGTTTATATTATCAATCAATGCACCAG
Organism: Diplolepis rosae; assembly: GCA_030998225.1. Taxonomy (NCBI): domain Eukaryota; kingdom Metazoa; phylum Arthropoda; class Insecta; order Hymenoptera; family Diplolepididae; genus Diplolepis; species Diplolepis rosae. The sequence continues at coordinate 3,886,665 of JAPYXD010000698.1, forward strand.
TCATTTTTATTGAAATCTGAACGGTAGTTATGGCAGGATTTGTAAATGAACTCGGTTTTCCATAAGGTTAGGTGTTGATCGTCTCAAAATGCAATTACTAATTACTCCCCTTTAATTTACCCTAGGTCCTCAAAAATTCAACTGAGTCATTTCTGGCTTAATTTTCATCAGGGATTTCAATTTTATCAATATATGAACGGTATTTCCATTTACGACAGTACTACCTTAAAGGTTCAAATACGATTACCACCAATAAAATTTTGACTCACCGTCAATCTACCATAATTGGTCCATAAAGTAAACCTTCAACTTCCTCAAAAAAGTCTATATTTGGATGCAATTTATCCACAAAACAAAATTCGGTTTTTTGAACCAGTTACACGGGATGACCCCCTTAAGGTACATTTATATTTGAGTATGTGCCGATAACCAAGCTGGAAATTCGTTTGACTCTCTACTAATCTTAATAGAAAACTTGCTATCACGAAATTTTTACACTTAAAGGACGTGGATCGTCGATGAGGTGACGGTGTGTAAGATTATCGACTGAGGGAATTATGGAGAGAAAATCCGCCAGTATATGTGGATAAGAGTGAAGAAGGTTCGAGTTGAGGTCTCGCTGGAAAATACAAGTTGGAGGATATCGACCAGCCGGAAGTCTCAGTAGTGGTTGCTATGGAGACGCTCAAGTCAATTTGACCTGGGCCAACAGTCACCAAGTCGTTGGTTTATTCCTAAATATAATAATTTTGCCACAAAAGATATATTTCAATTTAATAAGTTCGTTAGGTCATAGACGAAAGAAAGATTCGGTGAGAGACGGTCTCACCGTCTTTTTTTCGAAAGTGACCGTAGAGTTATTGTGCCGTGTAAATATTAATTTCACCTTGAAAAAAATAGTGTAGGCAATACATATGCTGTGTCTTAAGTAAACTAAGTGGAGTCATTTTCGTCCAATGATTCAGTTATGAAACCCGGGGAATTTTTAAAAACATAAGTACATACGGATTAAGTACAGTCTTTCATAAGATTATTGGACTTTAATTAAATTAACGCTTTTCTCCCCTAAGCTCAACAAGTTTTCTCAACATTATAGAGTCTATAGCTTCGCATATGAGAATGCATTCGAATCTCTCGCTAACTATATGGCGCATATAATAGTATCTATACATACACGGACGATACTGGATATATTTATACGCAACTAGAATGCATGACACATAAGCTTAAAATAGCTTCTGTACGTTCCATTAAACGAGGCATGTGATGAAATGTCGACCGAATCGAAGGGAAACCAAGTTTGATCTTTTCAGATTATAACTGAAGACGTACCATTCTCATTTCTTCCATAGTTCATTATTTTGTCTTCGGAAAGTGAAAAGAACACAATATCAAATGTAGAGTATATTTAAATCAATTCCTTGTCAGGCTCTAATTTTTAATAACACTTACAAAATTTTGTAATTCTAATAGATTACTCCTAAAAAAAGTTTCTTTGATTCAAAAAAAATTTCTTTGAATCAAACAAATCTGTGCATTACTATATACGGACAAAGAAAAGTTTCTTCAAATTGAAGAAATTTCTTGAGTGCTTTTTTACATTCTCAACATGGATGAGAAGGTATTGGTTTTATGTGAAAAATGACTTTCGAAATTTTCATCAAATCTTTACGTTTTGAGACCCCCTGAGTCAGAAAAAATGGTTTTTACGAAAGTGTCTGTCTGTCTGTCTGTCTGTAGGTCGTGTGCGGCATAACTCTCGATAGAATTATCAGATTGAATTGAGCTTTGGTACACTTTATCGGAGCCGAAAAAGTAAGGACAAGTTCGTTAACCAGCCACATCCAATCAAAATTGAGGGGTTGAGCACCACTTTTGTGTTTTTGAAAATAATTAATATATCGAATGTTTTTGAAAATAATTATAGATAGGACTTGTATCGACCCTTTGATGAATATTCGATATATGTGTAAATTGGCTTTAGGGTCCAGAAATGATGAAAACTCAGTTCTTACATTCTTTCAAACGTTTCGACTCAGGTTGGAGTCCTCATCAGTGAGAATTTATTTCTATAAAAATACAAAGGAGGAATCTTAAGAATTGACCGTGTGACGGATAAACATTGTAGTAAAAAAGTGATATAAGAATCGCAGGTGTGAAAATAAAATTGGACTAAGTAACTAAATTTGCAATACAGTAAAACTGTAACAAAATTGTGCAAAAAAAATTTTTTTCGTAAAATTGCTAAAAAGAACCTTAAAGAGACATTGTGATACAATGATATAAATGAATTGTGCATGTGAACCTATAAAATTGGTCTAAACTGAATTGTAATGAACTGTACAGAAAAAAATATTTCTATAAGAATACAAATGAAGAAACTTGAACAATTTGAAACTGTGACCGATGAAAAATATGTTAAGAATAATTTAAAAGGATTGCAAGTTTGAAATTGAAAAAAATTGGTCTAAATAACTAAATTTGCTAAAAAGTAAAGGCGTAAAGCCTTAATTTGAAAGAAATACTAACAAGAGAGACTTAAAGTAACACGTGTGACAGATAACAATTTTGGCTAACCGATATGAATGAAATTGTACAAGTGAAACTATAAATGGTATTAAATTAATTAGTTGAGTTTGAAATTTTTGTCACTGCCTACATTATCGGAGGATCACTAGTCGCGTATCAGATAGGATACGTTGTCGACAGAAAAAAGATTTTCAAATTCTTTAAATATAAATCGTATTTAAAGAATTTGAAAATCTTTCTGTGGAAAAAATGACGCTTTCGACTGCGCTGGGATTCGAGCCCAGGTCTTTCGATTGCCGGTCGACTGCTCTAACCACTGAGCTACACAGGCGTCCGACATCTCTTTCTCCACAGGAAGATCTCCTTATATCGCCTAGTGGCTCAGCCTTGCGGCTGTAAATGATTTCAAATTAATTAGTTGAGTTTGAAATTTTTGTCACTGCCTACATTATCGGAGGATCACTAGTCGCGTATCAGATAGGATACTTTGTCGACAGGTGTCCTCGTAGACAATTTCAAACTCTTATATCGCAAATAATGCAAATAAATTCAATATTTAAAGAATTTGAAAATCTTTCTGTGGAAAAAATGACGCTTTCGACTGCGCTGGGATTCGAGCCCAGGTCTTTCGATTGCCGGTCGACTGCTCTAACCACTGAGCTACACAGGCGTCCGACATCTCTTTCTCCACAGGAAGATCTCCTTATATCGCCTAGTGGCTCAGCCTTGCGGCTGTAAATGATTTCAAATTAATTAGTTGAGTTTGAAATTTTTGTCACTGCCTACATTATCGGAGGATCACTAGTCGCGTATCAGATAGGATACTTTGTCGACAGGTGTCCTCGTAGACAATTTCAAACTCTTATATCGCAAATAATGCAAATAAATTCAATATTTAAAGAATTTGAAAATCTTTCTGTGGAAAAAATGACGCTTTCGACTGCGCTGGGATTCGAGCCCAGGTCTTTCGATTGCCGGTCGACTGCTCTAACCACTGAGCTACACAGGCGTCCGACATCTCTTTCTCCACAGGAAGATCTCCTTATATCGCCTAGTGGCTCAGCCTTGCGGCTGTAAATGATTTCAAATTAATTAGTTGAGTTTGAAATTTTTGTCACTGCCTACATTATCGGAGGATCACTAGTCGCGTATCAGATAGGATACGTTGTCGACAGGTGTCCTCGTAGACAATTTCAAACTCTTATATCGCAAATAATGCAAATAAATTCAATATTTAAAGAATTTGAAAATCTTTCTGTGGAAAAAATGACGCTTTCGACTGCGCTGGGATTCGAGCCCAGGTCTTTCGATTGCCGGTCGACTGCTCTAACCACTGAGCTACACAGGCGTCCGACATCTCTTTCTCCACAGGAAGATCTCCTTATATCGCCTAGTGGCTCAGCCTTGCGGCTGTAAATGATTTCAAATTAATTAGTTGAGTTTGAAATTTTTGTCATTGAAATCATTTACAGCCGCAAGGCTGAGCCACTAGGCGATATAAGGAGATCTTCCTGTGGAGAAAGAGATGTCGGACGCCTGTGTAGCTCAGTGGTTAGAGCAGTCGACCGGCAATCGAAAGACCTGGGCTCGAATCCCAGCGCAGTCGAAAGCGTCATTTTTTCCACAGAAAGATTTTCAAATTCTTTAAATATTGAATTTATTTGCATTATTTGCGATATAAGAGTTTGAAATTGTCTACGAGGACACCTGTCGACAACGTATCCTATCTGATACGCGACTAGTGATCCTCCGATAATGTAGGCAGTGACAAAAATTTCAAACTCAACTAATTAATTTGAAATCATTTACAGCCGCAAGGCTGAGCCACTAGGCGATATAAGGAGATCTTCCTGTGGAGAAAGAGATGTCGGACGCCTGTGTAGCTCAGTGGTTAGAGCAGTCGACCGGCAATCGAAAGACCTGGGCTCGAATCCCAGCGCAGTCGAATAAATCGTATATTTTTTGAAAAAATAAAAAATTTCAATACTGGTTTTAGATAGTGCTCATAAATCTCTAAAAATTATCCTGATAACATTTTTTGATTAAATCGAAATTAGAAATATTACAGCATATTCAAATTCGAAAAAAGTCAATATCAAAATTCCATTTTCCAGTTAAATTATACGAGATACGAAAAAACGTTATGATACAATATTATTGAATAAATAAAGTCCTACAAATTTGAATTGTAACATTTTTTCATAAGATGCATATTTTTCTTTTTAATCAAAAAAAAAACTATTTAAAATCCAAAATTCAATTTTTTAACAATAATATGTAAAATAAGAAAAAAACGTAAGAATACAAAGTTGTTAGTTTCAAAAAGATCTACAAGTTTTGTCCCACACAGTTTCTGATAAAACATATATTTTTCGTTTCAATTCCAAAAAATACGATTAAAATTCAAAAATTCCATTTTTTAGACAAAATATGTGAGATTCAAAAAAAACTTTGAGATGAAAATTGTTTGGCTAAATAAGGTCTACACATTCTTATCGATAAATTTCTCGATAGGATGTATATTTTATGTTTTGATTTTTAATATTAAATAAATTCGATTTTTTTCAGCAAAATATGTGATACGAAATAAGCGTTGTTCTGCAAAATCATTTCCTTAAATAAAGTCTACGATTGTTTTTCCTTTTTAAAAGATTTGGAAGAAAATAAATTTATCAAAAATCATGTAATTTATTAAAAAGTTACAAAAATGCATACAGAAAGTCGAGCGCGAAGCGCGAGTGTCATGATGAGAATGTATTCCTTAAGGCCGATAGAGCCTTAAGTAAATTGAATTTCCTGTTTCACTTAATCTGAAAAAGAAACTTAGTGAATTTGAGAAAATGACTAATTTACATCATCTTTAATATCATTAAGTTGGTTTGAGTTTCAGTATTAAATTATAAGAAATAAACTTAAACGTATGCGAAGAGCACAAGACCGAGCGCGAAGTGCGACGTTCAAAAATTCCGGAGCGCGCAGCGCGACGATCGAGTATTACGGAGCGCGAAGCGCGACGATCGAATCGCGCGCCCTAGGCGCGCTCAAACTTACGAGCGAAGCGCGCAATGAGAATGTGCCCGCAAAGCGGGCAGATTTTTTTCTTTGAATTAAAGAAATAAACTTCTGAGCAGTCGAATAGTACATGCAGAAATATTTTATTTAATTTAAGGCCATAGATCAACCAGAAATTGTCTTTTGTTACGTTTTCCATATTTTCAGAAAGATACTTTGTAAATAAATTGATATTTGTTCTAAAGATGTTTTTCGAATTAAAGAAATGAAGTTGAAAAACCATTTCTTAAATTTAAATAAAACTTTTTTCTCGGTTTAAGGGCATGTGATACTTGAGAAAAGTAGCAAATTCATGTGAACAATGTAGTCCAGTTTCTAAATGTTGGTATAAAAAATACATAACATTTTGTTTTCAAAATTTGAGGAACGGAAGAGAAGATGAAAACGGACGTATATAGACTACTTTTGGTTTTGATAATAGAAAAAATTTCCAAAATTTTTAGTGAAATTGACCTTTTTTTATTTTTGAAACCAAATGTAGTATATCTATGTCCGTTTTCATCTTCTCCACAATTTCCCAAATTTTGAAAACATAATTTTATGTACTTTGGACATAAGCATGTAGAAACCTAAAATCATTTAAAATTTCAAATTTTGGAAATATCACATGCCCTTAATAAAAAATCTTGTTTTTTAAGAAACCGATGGATCCCTAGTTTCAGAAAAAATATATTATCTAACGGGTTAATTTAGAAATTTAGTATACGTACATATTGAATGTAGTATATGCACCTGTATATATATATATATATATATATATATATATAATATAATATAATATATAACACAGGTCTACAAAATATGAGGTTGCAATTGTTATAGAAATATCGATAGTCATTTCCGAAGTAATTTTTGGCGTAGAAACTAAATCGGGGCTCAGAATTGCTCCATCACGTCAGGTTTTCGAGTAATTCTAACCTAAAAGTGTGAAAAACACGGTTTTTCGCTAAATTTGAGCATCGATAACTTCGCAAATTTTTATTATTTATCAATCATTGCGAAACCTGCATTTTTTTCAATCGATTATATCTCCGGTTAGAAAAATTAAAATAATACATGTAAATAGTGAAATAGAAAGCCGAAAAGTAGCTCTTTTTGATGGTTTTCTCACATTAAAAAAATAATAAAAAATCGCGAAGTTATCGATGCTCAAATATAGCGAAAAACCGTGTTTTTCGCACTTTTAGGTTAGGATTACTCGAAAACCTGACGCGATGGAGCAATTCTGAGCCCGGATTCGGTTTCTACGCCAAAAATTACTTCGGAAATGTACCTCCGCTACTCCATAATAAAACCATGTAGACCTGTGTAATATATATGCATGAATATTTTTAAAGTTCATGTGAATTGTAATAATGGATGTAAATTAAATGAATTTTGAAGTCTGCATTCGATGTAAGTTTAAGTACCAAATGAACTGGTATGACAAAGCCCTTAGTTGTTTCGAAGCTTTCTCCCCTTTCGATCTCTCTTCATATCACCCCCTGCTCGCCTTTGATTGTGCAGTAGCAGCAGCATCATCTTGCACCCGGCTCTTTAGCGCTCACGTGATGCTCCCCCATTTGTTGGCTTAACCTCCACTCTCTTTACACTGGGTGAGACGATAGTTGATAATTGTTTTATAAATTGCCAGATAAACTTAATTACCTTTCAAATTAAAATTAGCTTGTACTTTTTTTAAATTTACATTAAAAGTTGAAATTTATCATCATTTTTTCCCTCACAGTAAAATTATTTATTATGCATAATAATATATTTATCGAATGCAAATTTTTGTTATATTTTAGACACCCAATGGAAATTTTTATTGACAGAGAAAGTTGCTTAATCGTGGTTGATATACTAATCAGGAAATGATTAACTTGAACAACTTTGTATATCCAGATAATTATAATATTAAGAAATCGTGCGGCTGAAGATCTGTTCCTTAATATCGAGACACTGTATAAATCATGTTGTGACAACTCAGCACCCCATTGTCGATCGAATGATTATATTACGTCACCCATCTGGTCAGAACGCCCACGTGTATGAGTGTACATGTATTTAATTCTTACGCATTGCGTTCAAATATAGACAGGGGTCGCATTGTGCGTAATCATCGTATTTGTGTGCGTTGAACCCCTAAACAAGGATTGGTTCGATGTATAGATGCTAAAAGAAATTTCTTTGTTCGATATTCTACCGAAAAATAGACTACGCTTAAGACAAATTTTATGAATATACAATACATTGTAATATACGAACTGGTCCTTCCATCAAAAAGAATTATTTGAAAAAAATATTTAATAAATAAGATTACATCGCATCCCTTTTACAAGCAATAATTAAAATTGATTTTCTTTTACTTTCTGCAATTTGTAAAAATTGAGCTGAAATTTGTGACATTTTATGTAACAAATTTTCTTTTTTTTCGACGTATGATCTCCAAAATCATCAAAAATATGCAGAATAGTGGTTTTTGACAAAAAAATTATTTTTTATAATGGAAAAATGTTTTAATATTTGACCAAAGGAAGCCATTTATGGACGAACTTGGTGAATTATCTTGGAAATTAAAAGAGAGACATATATATAGACATCAGGTTTTGATTGCAGTCACATAGTGCTAAAATAAAAAATATAAAAATTAAAAATTGAGTTTGCGGGGCGCAACCAAAATTGGAAAAGTTTGACCACAGGAAAGCCAGTTATGGATGAACTTGTTAAATTATCTCAGAAACTAAATAAGGGACATATATATACACATATATATGAATTTCGGGTTTTGATTGCAGTCATATAGTGCTACAATAAAAAAAATATAAATTAAAAAATGAGTTTGAAGTCCATATATATGTCTCTTTTTTAGTTTCCGAGATAATTTAACGGCTTCGTCCATAAATGGCTTCCTTTGGTCAAACTTTGTTAATTTTGGTTTCGCTCCGTAAACTCAAATTTATATATTTTTTAATGTAGCACAAAGTATCTGCAATCAAAAACCAAAGTATTTTTTTATGCCACGTTCTTAGTTTCCGAAATAATTTAACGAGTTTGTCCAGAAATGGCTTCCCCGGTTCAAACTTTCCTAATTTTGGTTTCGCTCCGCAAACTCAAATTTAAATTTATATTTTTTTTAAAGTAGCACCATATATCTGCAATCAAAAACCAAAGTCTTTTTTTATGCCACGTTCTTAGTTTCCGAGATAATTTAACGAGTTTGTCCAGAAATTGTTTGCTTTTGTCAAACTTCAAAAATTTATTTTTCGCATTAAAACATGTTTTTTGGTCAAAAATTACTATTCTGCAAATTTTTGACTGTCTTGTTGGTCATACGACGAAGAAAAAAAAAAAAAATTCGTCACACGAGACGTCACAAACTTCAGCTCAATTCAATTTATATATTTTTTAATGCAGCACTATGTGACCGATCAAAATCCGATGTCTATATATATGTCTCTTCTTTAGTTTGCAAGACAATTTAACAAGTTCGTCTATAAATGGCTTCCTTTGGTCAAACTTTGTTAATTTTGGTTTCGCTCCGCAAACTCAATTTTCAATTTATATTTTTTATAAATGGCTTCCTTTGTTCAAACATTAACATTTTTTCCCCACAAAAAATGTAGTTTTTGTCAAAAATCACTATTCTCCATATTTTTGTTCGTTTTGGAAATCATACGTCAAAAAAAAAGAAAATTTGTCACAAACTTCAGCCCAATTTTCTAAAAGCAAAGTAAACAATCTACGCCTTAAAGGCATGTCCTACAAGAAGCAATAAGGAACTAAAAAAGAAAATGTCAAAAATTACATACAAAAAGGTACTCAAGGTCTTCATAGGGCCATAAAATTTGAAATTCGTCCATAAAAAAAGAATACCTAATTGATATAGTAATAAAAGTGAATATACGATTAAGTCAGTCAATCGTCTCGCTGTTAAAGAATCAGTTGACATTTATTGGGCTGTAAAGTTAAGGCGAGATAGATGAATCTGAAAGCATATGATTGACTTGTGTCCTTTAAGGGTGAAAAGAAGAAAATCAAGTGGTGTTCTTCTCAGGGATTTTTGCCAATCTCATATCAAAACCCTTCTTCCTCCTACGACTCCTACCCTATGGAACACATAATCGTTTTTCTCGCTCTGCTCCACCTTCAACATAAGAGTAGCAGCACTAGTTTCTCGTACCCCAATCGCCATTCTCATTCCCATCCCAACCCATCTCATCTCATCCCATCCCACATTCAACCCACCCTCGCCCACCTATCCAGCTCACCACGCAGTAACACCCGACCGCCAGATCAATACCTATACCAACTCCAGATTATCATTCTATCCGTCCACTTTGAGGAACCTCAAATCAAATGGACAAGCTGGATGCCATTTACGGATAGTCAATATTCCCATTTTAAAGTCAAAGCAGACTTTGTGGTCAAAGACACCCATATTCGCTAGCATCCTTTGCCTTTCGAGATTCAAAGACCATATCTATATTGTACTCAGATCGAGCAGATTTATATATATTTGTGTATATTTACAAAACTGACAACTGATAATAAATATCAAAAGTTTCCGATATTTGTCAAACGGAACCACTTCATTTTTCTTTAGTAAATCAATTTTTAGGTCTAGCACCCTGTGAATTTAAAAATGGGGTTGATTGGTTATTTATTTGATTATGAAAATTTATGTTAATTTTACAGAACTGGGCTGTAAATGCCTGCATAGAGAAACTTTTTATAGCAATATATGTTTTATTTTATAATAGTGATTCTAAAAAATATTAGGAATATTTGCAATGTTGGCTGATTGGCTTTAGGGTCCATAAATGAAAAAAAAGAGTTGTTTCAATCAAACGTTTCGACTCTGATTGGAATCCTCATCAGTGATCTTTATTTATAAAATGTGAAAAAAGTAACTAGTCAATATTGCACATATGAGTTTCATTTTTGAGTACAACTTTGGTATTGTGAAAAAAAAAATATAAGAAAATTTACATAAAATTATACAGAACATTTTTTTAAGAACACTTTAAAATTCTTAAGGATTAGTATTGAATAATTGAATTGGTAAATTGAATTGATCCTTGATTTAATTAGTAACACGAAACAAATCAATTCAAGTACATACCTAGAAAACAGTTTCTTAGAATTTAAAAAAATTTTCTTTGATATGTGGTTAAAGTTAAAGCAAAAAATTTCTTTGAATTGAAGAAAGTTTTGTTAATGCAGATAAACGTTCTTTAATGTAAACAAATCTATTTCTTTGAATCAAGGAAAGATTTCTTTGAATTAAAAAAAGTTTTTTTAATGCAGATAAACGTTCTTTAATGTAAACAAATCTATTTCTTTGGATCAAAGAAAATTTTTCTGAATTAACAAAACTTTCTTTAATTCAAAGAAATGTTTCCTTGACTCAAAAAAAGTTTTGTTAATTCAGAATAAGTTTCTTTAATGCATAAAAAAATCTATTTCTTTGGATCAAAGAAAATTTTTCTGAATTAACAAAACTTTCTTTAATTCAAAAAAAGTTTTATTAATGCAGATAAACGTTCTTTAATGTAAAAAAATATATTTCTTTGGATCAAAGAAAATGTTTCTGAATTAATAAAACTTTCTTTAATTCAAAGAAATGTTTCCTTGACTCAAAAAAAGTTTTGTTAATTCAGAATAATTTTCTTTAATGCATAAAAAAATCTATTTCTTTGGATCAAAGAAAATTTTTCTGAATTAATAAAACTTTTTTTCATTCAAAGAAATGTTTCCTTGATTCAAAAAAAGTTTTATTAATGCAGATAAACGTTCTTTAATGTAAAAAAATATATTTCTTTGGATCAAAGAAAATGTTTCTGAATTAACAAAACTTTCTTTAATTCAAAGAAATGTTTCTTTGATTCAAAAAAAGTTTTATTAATGCAGATAAACGTTCTTTAATGTAAAAAAAATATTTCTTTTGATCAAAGAAAATTTTTCTGAATTAACAAAACTTTGCACTCAAAAATAAGACTCTTATGTGCAATATTTATTAGTTACTTTTTTCATATTTTGGAAATAAAGATCAATGATGGGGACTCCAATCAGAGTCGAAACGTTTGATTAAAATCCCTGTTGTTTTCATTTATGAACCCGAAAGCCAATCAGCCAACATTGCAGATATTGTTATTGAGGGTCAATGTAATTCCTTTTTTTTTAATATTATGAATCAAGGGAAAATTGAGGTGGAATGGTAATTATTTCTAGCGGACTGAAAATTTTTCGCAGTCAAAATACTAAAAATTGAAATTTTTTTAAAACTTATCGACAATTACAGATAACTGTACAATTTTTTGCAAAATTTTCGCTCGAACTAAGCTGACAGACGTTCTCTATCGTGTTTTGTAGTATTTTTAAAATTTCCAGACAGATATTTTGTAAAATAAAAAAAATATCTTACACGAACTTTTACAGGAATTTGGTCACGTGATCTAGTCGATCCATGGCCTTAAAAAAATGTTCATTTAACCTTTAATACATGTATAATATAATATTCAAATCAGATTTTCCATTCATTTTATTATATTTCTAAAATAAAATTTCTTAAGGGCATGTGATACTTAGGAAAAGTTGAAAGTTCATGTGAACAATTTGGTCCAATTTCTATACACGTTTGTGTCCAAAATACATAAAATTTAGTTTTCAAAATTTGGGAAATGTTAGAGAAGATGAAAACGGACGAAGATAAACTACTTTTAGTTTTGATAATAGAAAAAAAAAATTCCAAAATGTTTTGTGAAATTAAACTTTTTTTCATTTTCGAAACCAAAAGTAAAATTTCCGAAATATTTTGTGAAATTAAACTGTTTTTCATTTTAAAAACCAAAAGTAGTCTATCTACGTCCGTTTTTAACTTCTCTACAATTTCCAAAATTTTATGTACTTTTGACATAAACATGTGGAAACTTAAAATCAATAAAATTTGCTAATTTTGAAAATATCACATGCCCTTAATTATGACTGATTTTCGAGCCGCTAGAGTGGTGTTACCCTTTAAATAAAGGCGCACATCAAAGATTAATTGATAATGACATAGTATTAATTTAAAGAATATATAATCATTGTTTTTTTCACTTAAAACGACAAAAACTCTAGAAAAATAATATTCAAAATAATTTCAAATAAAATAAAGAATATTCGATATATGTGTAAATTGGCTTTAGGGTCCAGAAATGATGAAAACTCAGTTCTTACATTCTTTCAAACGTTTCGACTCAGGTTGGAGTCCTCATCAGTGAGAATGTCTGTTTCTTTAGTTAAAAAAATATCTTTCCGAAAATTTCGAATATACAACAGATGCAAATAAAGGACGCATTGAATTTCATCTTAGTGGAAATTTTAGTTTACTGCAATTATCAATAAATCTCCCAGTTTTATTTTCTTCAGAAAAATCTTTACTAAAAAAAGTTGTCAGACGTTATTTTGTCTTTTATTATATTTGCCAATTATTGAAAAAGATATTTTGTAAATTGAAAGTTATCTTATTTGAGGAATAAATTATTATTATACATATTATTTCCAACCGATTTGCATCTTTAAATGACAAATCGATAGAAAAATGAATTCAGGAGAAAAATGAAGAAAAAAATTGTAGCCTACGTTATCGTATAACTTATTAGGGTATATGCGTATTTTTATGCGTAATGCTAACAAGGAGTGAGCTTTTTGTTAGATTAGGGTATTCAGGTCACGTGTCTTTTAATAGCGCTATTTCCCTAGAATGAATGCGCTATAGCTCTCATTGTAATTTTATGCAACAGACATAATTTTTTATTTATGCTCTGCATCTATGTCCTTTTTATTTATAAATGCAAATAGTCTACTATGTTCTCGACATAGTACAAAGTTTCATCAATAATTTCTAAATACATAATTAATTTGAATACAATATGTCCAGCACATAATTGCCGTTTACTCTGAATTAAAGAGCAACAGGTGTCTTGATCATCAAACGTGCTCGTGACTATACAACAAAATACTGCTGACTTCAGGTCAAAGTCAATATTACTTACTAGAGGCAAATTGCTCACATCAAATAAATATCTATACACAAAAAGTGTTCTAGAATTATTGCAAACTTGGTACTTGACGCCCGCCATAACAAAATGCGACACAGCACGTTCGAGTAAACTACGTCACGAGGGTATCAATGACGTCAGCAGGATGGCGAGATTAGCTTCGCAGGGGTGTTCTCTCCACGTGTGAGATATAATGAAAGCCAAATGGCGTTTCGTGATTCGCACGAAAGGTCAAAAAATGGCTAAACTAGGCTAAAGATTCTTCTTTTTCTTCGAATTAAAAGAAAGATTAATTTTCAAAATCTAGTTTATTTTATTGAAACTTTACTCTCTAAATCTGAATCAGTCAAATTTTCAATGATTGAAACAGTGATTTGCCTTTTAACTGATTCATCAATGAAAAGATCTTTTTCATTCTTAAACCAGATAATTTGCACTGTTTCTCCAGTAAATTTTTTTTCGCTATTTTATCAGTTAATTCACACTCTAGTAATCAGTGAAATTTGACTGATTCACAGTAATCTCTTTTTAGCTATTTGAACCAGTGGAATTTCACTAATAATCAGATTTTTACTGATTCAGATTTAGATAGTATTATAATTTTCTTAGCACTCTAGGGATTACAGCATCAGTGAGGTAAATAAATAAGAAGCTCGATGGTAATTCGCACCAGTATTGTTTACCCTTGATGAGATTGTTTTCCTGAAAAGTTCGAAGGGAACCAAATACGGCGTAATAGAGCGGATGATAGTAGGGCTCTCTATATATTGAACAGAAACGAAGAAAAAAGTGATATATGTATCTTTTGCTAAAAGAGTGAGAGCATAAATCGAGGAAGAGAACTTTTTAGAAACAGTTACCAGTTGGTAACACATACAAACGTGTATGGGATTTATCTGACGGTACTTGGGGATGTTGCGGGTTGATTTATCGCTTGTCGTTGCCATGGAAACCTCGGCGTGACTGGCTTGCGCGACACCCTCATATCCGAGTCGACTCTCTGCTTTTCTCTATCCCTATATAGTATACCTATACCTATCCCTATCCCTTTCTAGCCTCTTCCTCGTTTCAACCCTCCTCAACCCCCGTCAAGTCATCTATTCTTGCCAACCCACCCCCTCCCCCCACCCACCATCCATACCAACCACACCAACGCCACGAACTTGTGCGACTGACTCACCCTCTCACTTATCCACCTTCCTCCTACTTCTGAAATGCACCCCACGCCATTCGCAGCCGCCCCCAAGCGTTGAGGAGGCGACTTATAGTACCGACGCGCCACATACAATATCTCGTATCACCCACGCAAGCGCCAAGGATACCGATTCATCGCAAGGATAGAGGATCAACGAATCTAAGGAATACACCATCAAATATTCCATTCTCGACTTTTACTTAATTTGCGTTTTGAATTTTAATTAGACGCTTTACTCTTTTTTTTCTCAAATACTCAAATTTGGGTACTCTAAACCTGAATCAGTGAAATAGTCACTGATTGTATCAGCGAAAATATATCAACTGATGAATCAGTTCCCTTCTTTGATTTTACTGAGGAATCAGTGAACGCGTCACGTGAACATAACTTTTGAATTCGCGAATTCAAAACTTTCATCTACACTTTACTGATTTATCGTCTCTTAAAAATAATAATAATTACGTAATTTCGTTTTAGTCTTGTTTAGCCTAAAATAAACGAGTTCATCGATCGTTAAAATATATTGCTTGTTTTATTAGTCCCACCTGAAGCTTTCACTGATTCAATAAGTGAATTCAATCTATTTCACTGATTCATCAGTCGAATTTCACTGATTCTCAGTGAAAGACTTACAGCTGCTGTCATCAGTGAATAGTCACTGCGAATCAGTGGCCCTTCACTGATTCAGGTTTAGAGAGTATTAGACTCATTTTTAAGGGGGACTTCCACCTTGTGCGTTCCAAAAATCGAATTTTTTTTTTTGCATTTTTCGAATCTATGTACTATCGAAAATGGATTCCGAAAGGGATTTTGTGAAAAAATGTAGCTTTCAAAGTTACAAAGTTTTAAAGATGACTAGGCTTAAAACTTTTTTTTTATTCATTTTGTTATTTTGGGATAGGGTCATATTCTTTTTATTTTTAGATTTAAACTTTTACCGCGTTTTTCTGAAAACTATTTTTTTTCGAAACTATGACCACGGTTGCAAGAAAAGTATTTGGTGAATCAAGCTGATTTTTGGACTAAATATTCATTGAACAAACCTCTTCCATTCGGGATGCTAGATTTATTTTATTTTCATTTTTCGAACTTTTATAACTAAATGAACTATCGAAAATAGGCCAAAAAATTCATTTTTTTTACAAATAGGTGGTATTTTGCTTCATTTCAAAATTTTGGAAAACCTGTATCTCAAACGAAAGTCAACACGCTACTGATTAAAACTGTGTTGCCCTTTTTTTTTTCAGTCGACCTGGGATGCTAAAATCATGGTCACACTTTGGCTCCAACTTTCCGACAAGTTCACGTTCTAGGAAGACTAAACCACGATCAAATTTTTTCGTACTTTTCATGCAAATATATTTTTTATCTTGAGGAATAAACAAACAACTTGCAAAAAATCATTGTGATATCTTATGCCATTCTGTAGAAAAAAAAGGTTGAATTTTGGCCCGAAAACCGAGTCACAAGGTGGAAGTCCCCCTTAAATTAACATTGTGGCCATGGATCAATCGGACCACGTGACTAAATTATACATTTATTCGTTCATATAAGATAACTTTTGTAATTTACAAAGTATCTTAATTTCAGAAAATTTGGGAAACGTAACAAAAGACAATAAAGCACGTCTGTTAACTTCTTTTGAGTGAAAATTTTGAAAAAAAATCGAGAACTTTTCGACAATTACAGTTGCCTGTAAATTTGTTTACAAAATTTTCACTTAAACGAAGTTGACAGACATTCTTTATTGTCTTTTGTTACGTTTCCCAAATTTTCTGAAAGATACTTTGTAAAATAAAAAAGTCATTTTACACAAACTTTTACATGAATTTGGTCACGTGATCTAGTTGATCCATGGCCTTAAGGGCATGTGATGCTTGAGAAAAGTAGCAAGTTTATGTGAATGATTTGGTCCGGTTTCTACATATTTGCACTGAGAAAACAGTTTCTTTGATATACGGTCAAAGAAAAAATTCTTTTGAATTTAAGAAAGTTTTGTTTATTCAAAAAAATGTTCTTCGATCCGAAGAAATAGATTTATTTACATTAAAGAAAATTTTTTTGAATCAACAAAACTTTCTTCAATGCAAAGAAATTTTTTCTTTGACCGTATATCAAAAAAATGTTTCATTGGTTCAAAGAAACTGTTTTCTGGGTGTGTGTCAAAAATACATTAAATTTTGTTTTTAAAATTTGGGAAATGGTAGAGAAGATAAAAACGTATGTAGATAGACTAATTTTTCAAATTTTTCAAAATATTTTTCTAAAATTGAAGTTTTTTCAAATTTTTAAACCAAAAATAGACTATCTACGTGAGATTTATATTCTCTACCATTTTCAAAATTTTGAAAACAAAATTTTATGTACATTAAACACAAATATGTCAAATGCTATAATCGATCAAATTTGCTAATTTCCTAAGTATCACATGCCCTTAACTTGATATTCCAATTAATGTCCAAATGCCAAAAAAAGTGTCGGTAAGGTAGGGATCGGATAAGTAGGACATGGCCTTAAAAGTTTAGAGACAAAATTATTAGCAACACTTCTTTCTATTAGGTAGAAATGAGATTAGAAATCTTGGGTTTAGTAGTTTTGGGAATATAATATTAAACAATGATTCTTTAAATTTTCGTGTATTTTATATTAAGTTATTTTATTACCACAAAATGGAAAATAGATTGGTAACGATCACATAATTTGTGCTCACTGAGTCTTGAAACTGAATAGCGCCTTGTTGGATTGTCGATAGAGAAGAATTTCCACTTTGAAAGATATTCACCCTCTGTTGGTAGCAGTAATGAATTTTTGGTATTGGAAGAAAAAAAAATGAATTATTTCCCCTTATTAAGATGGGTGTTGTGTAATTACATTTTTACCTCGTTTTTCTTCTTTTATATATTTTTTTTGCTAATCATTTCTGAAAAATTGTTAACAAATTTTAAAATATAAGTATGTTGCATTCTTCAGTACATCCAATCATGTAGACAATATAATGCACGCTTGAAATACGTAAAACAATTTAAATTATTTCCAACAGTAATCTAAATTGTACTTTTTGTTTAATTTCATAAATTTTGGACTCAATGTATCATTTTGCATTGACATAAATCCACATGAAAAAAGTGTCGGTAACGTAGGAATTCATAGGTGATACATGGCTTCTAGAGCTGTAAACTCATGCCAATGCAAAATGAGTGATCGAGTTAAAAATTTGTGGAATTGAAGGAAAGGCACCAAGGAAGGTTTGTCGAATCTTAGATCTTTATAGTTAGAAACCAAAAATATTTTTAAAATAAAATTTTCTTTGTTTCCTTTACGTCTTTTCTTTAATTTTGCCAATTTTCATGTCAATTTTCTTTCAATTTCACTCAACGATCGCATTTTGCACGGATAAAAGTTTAGAGATAAAAACATGCCGGTAAGGTAGGAATCGGGTAACTAATCCCTGCTCTTAAGAATAATTTCAATGTTTTTCCACAACGATACTTTTTTAAAAAGTGTAATTACATGTTAATTTATATATTAGGATGTGGCAATTTTTTGTCATGAAAAAAAATTTGGTAGACTTATAAATATCAACAGACGATTGAAATGAAAACTGTTTTATCGGTTAGACTTCCATTTTTTAAATTAAGAATTTCTTTATTTTAGACTTTTTACTACATTCTAAAGATTATTACCAACTTTTTAATTATCATGTTACTTTAACAATTTATAAAATGTTCTTTGTTTATGTATTTTAAAAATTATACACTTAAATTAAAATTCTTGATTTTGAAAAATGAAAGTTTTTATTTTCGAAAATGTCTATAAAGGCTTTAAAAGTTAGAAAAATGTGTTAGAAAAACTCTTTTGAGTTGAATGAGTCCATCTCCTGAAGATAGTCAACATAAATGGAGCTGTGCGTGAATGGTCACAGACACAATGCTTTTTTTGTAACTTGGTAGTTTCTCAGTTTTATAAAATTATACTAAATTAAATATAGGAAATGATTATAAATTTTTGGATGTATTCAATTTTATTTCTTAGTCTCACATTTTCAATGTTTAAGTCGAAAGGTTAATTACTTTTGAAATCTTTGAAAAAATATCCTGAGGTTTTATCACCTTTGCATTTTCAAAAAATAATTTTTTTTTATTGCATAAAAATGTCTCTTAGGATCCTAAGAATGATGTTCAATAGGTTGTACAATTGTTCATTTGTTTAGCAAATTAAGGTCGCTTTTTTGGCGAAAATCGAGTCTTACATTCAAATGCTCACCATTTTTGCAAAAATGAATATTTTTTTATAATCTTAGGTATTTCACTGGGCAATCTTATGAGCATTAGGAAAAAATTTATTTTTATCTTCCAAGTGCAAATCTCAATTTTTAGAATTTCTTGCCGCGGACGACCTCCGAAAAAAACTTTTTTTTGGAATCGGTTATACTTGGCCGCCATTTTGTATTTCTCAACAAAAGAAATTTTTCTATAAAGTTAATATATTAGTTGATGAACTCTATAAATTTTAATTGCTTTACATTTTGTTATCTGGCTGAAAATAAATCATAAAAATGCCACTATTTTTGGAGGAACAAAGGTGATGAAACCCCTTAAAGTAAGTTACAATCTTCTGATATCATTTTGTTACTTCATTAATTTTTTTGAAGAATAATTTCAGAACTAAATGGACTAGTATTAGTTTATATGATATAATTTTATATTAAAATATAATATATAATATAATTTATATATTATTATTATATATTATTTATATATTATATTTATATAATTTAAATTTTGTAGGCATAAAATTATGATATTCATTTACATATTTCGCGCATATATTTAATGTAAATTGTTAAACTTAATGTTTAAAAATACATTTGCACCTGTTTTGAAATATGGAATGCAAATCGTAACATTTGCAGAAATGAAATGTATACATTCGTCAATTCAGATAAGCATTCAGTATTTTTCGTTTAAAACAAGTGCAATTGATTATTAACATCTTCAATAACTTCTGTTATCCTATAGTGCTTCAAATATTGTTTAAACATAGTGTTTACTTCTCAATAGCACTTACGCAGTTTAACTTGAATGAATATTAAACAATTTCAAAAAGTATTCTACAATGTATGATTGTTTATATATGACAATGATAATGGCAGATGTGAAATTAACCAGAGTATATAAGCCGGTGAAGTCGGAAACACATTCAATAAGTAAGAGTTTCTTTGAATTGTTTTTACTGAAAAAGCACGAATCATGCGTATTTTAACTTTGAAGTTGACGATTGCAGCCGCTTTCCTCGTAATCGGAATATCTCAGGTAAATAATTTTTTTTTAATAATCTATATTCAAAATAAAGCATACAAGAAAAAAAAAATTATTGTATCAACCAACCAGATTGTTGATATAGAACTGACAAAACCTTTTTGCTTTCACAACAAATATTCAGTTTTCTCAACAAACCTATTTGTTGAACCAACAAAAGAGTTTGTTATTGCTTTTTGCTTGACAAAAATTTTTGTAAGAACTAAAATTTTGTTGAGACGGCAAAAAAAAGTTTGTTAGTTCTATATTTTTCTCCGTGTGCATCTACGCTGATAAAAAAATGTATGCAACAAAAATTTTGTTGTTGTCTCAACAAAACATTTTAAGTAACCGAAATTTAATTGATATAGCAAAATGTTTTGTTGGTACAACGAGAGAATTTTGTTGCATAAATACCAACAAAATATTTTTGTTGATTCGACGAAACTTTTTTTTCAGTGTAGAAGTTTTATTCTTTTAAAAAACAATGCGTGATGTTCTAGGCCTTTTTCTTTGGAAAATTATGCGAAACAAAATTGCTGTTATTGGGTGCCTCTCCGGAAACCGTCAATGCCGTGCACAGAGAGATTTGCACTAAAAATTGTGTAAACTCCACGCTTCCCTATTTTTTCATAGGAAAACGTGTTCACTGTGCTACATATTGTTCCGATCTGATAAACAATTCAACTAATAGTACAATGTAATTTTCTTTATGGCATTTATGTATTTTAAAATAAATATGTTACAGCTAAAAGAATTGAAATAATAAATAGAAAAGTGTAAGAATAATACAAATTTATTCTAAACTAATTTCAAAAAATTTATTCCCATTTGCTAAAAATTCTTCAGAATTTATGTCTAAATATAATGTTGTGAAGAAATATGTAAATTATTCAATAAACATTTCAGAGTTCAAAATCATGATGTTTTCTTAATTTCAAATATTTGAGTTACAATTTCAGTCATATGGGGCAAAATTTGCCAGCTGTACCCGCCTAAAAATTTGTTGTCTTCAATCTTTTAGAAACTCTAGTGAATTGTAGTCCTAGTGGACCTCCTTTAATCCCCCAAAGGAGACAGCTCTAGTACAACTGGTTGTCAACATACAGAGGCTCAAATTTTCGACGTTTTAAGGGGACCTTCCACCTTGTAACTCTGTTTTCGGGCCAAAATCCAACATTTTTTTCTACTGAATGGCATAAGATATCACAATGACTTTTTTTGCATGTTGTTCGTTTATTCCTCAAAATAAAAAATATATTTGCATGAAAAGTACGAAAAAATTTTATCGCGGTATAGTCTTCCTCGAACGTGAACTTGTCAGAAAGTTGAAGCCAAAATGTGACCATGATTTTAGCATCCCAGGTCGACTGAAACAAAAAAGCGCAACACAGTTTTAATCAGTAGCGTGTTGGCTTTCGTTCGAGATATACGTTTTCCAAAATTTTGAAATGAAACACAATAGCACCTATTTGTGAAAAAAATTAATTTTTTAGCCTATTTTCGATAGTTTATTTAGTTATAAAAGTGCCGTACAGTTTTCCTTCCTGATCATGGATTTTCGATAGTTCATAGATTCGAAAAATGCAACAAAAAAAAATCGATTTTTTGTAACGCACAAGGTGGAAGTCCCCCTTAAGACGCGTGCCGTTATTCAATCATTATTAAAGTCTGTTAAAGTTGATCAATTTAATTTTTATATGAGTGTTTTTCAAACGTTTTTTTGTGTAATTAACGATAAAAATAATGATTTTGTAATAAAAAAAATATTTCATGCTCATTTTTCGATTTTAAACATATTTTTGAGTTTATGTCAAAGTGCGACCCCTTACATTTTTTCAACATTTTTTAAATAAAAAGCTTCATTCTTTCCCTTCAAAATTATCCAAGGTAGAAAGTGGGTCGAAAATTTCTATTGGACTATATAGTGTAAGTAAACACTTCGTAGGTCTTATTATGTACTGTGTCCATTAATATTATTATAATATAATTATCTTGAATTTTGGAGAGGTATCGAAGTTTTCAGTTCCCGAGTCACGTGTTCTTTATTTGTTTCGAATGCCTCCACTAGAAACAAATGAAAAATATTTAGTTCAGTCTTTCCTTTAAATAATTTGAACAAAAATAAATGAAAAACAATTTTAAGCAACAATAATTTTTAGAAATTTATTCGAAAAATTGAAAAACAGTTTTGAAAAATGTTCAATAACTATATTTATATATACAGTACACACATATATATATATATATATAAATATCTAATGTAACTAGAATATCAAATACGGAAGTTTTATCATAAAGTTTAAAAAATAATATCTCAATGGACTGTTCACCAAGATTTCCTGGATATGTTCCCGAGTGCGATCAAGTCACTAAAGCAACATATATACTTAGACATCCTTTACTATTCGGATTGGAAACTGGGTTAGGAATGTGCTACAACGAATGCAGACATGTCTGATTCCAGGTAGCCCAGCACCTCCTTTCTGGCCACTCTCATTTTATGACCTCCCAGATTTTCTCAACACACTTACTTTCGAGACAAACGAGTTTCTTATGTCATCGTCCAGTCTCGTGACTCGTTGACAAATGTGCCTTCAAGTAATCGACACTCGATATTGCGATTGTCGACCTCCGATACTAAGCGGAAGCATAAGACTCTAATATGAAGAAAACCTGGAAAATTCTTTTTCCAAGTTGTTCATTATTTTGTACAATGATAGGTTGATAGAAGAACAATGATAGAAAAACGAGATTCCTAAAAAAGATAAAGCTCAAGTAAATGCTGCTATATGTATCTCAAATTTACGTGCAAAAGTTCTTGAAAATCAAAATTGTTTATTGTGGAGAGACATTTTGTCCTATTGAAGAAAATGTCGCCGAGAACGACGCCAAAAATGGCGCCGCCTTTGACAAAGCTTTTGCCTTCATTTTTTTCATTAGGGTCGTTTTTTATAATATATATTGGGTTAACAACAAAGTAATTTCCTTGTTTTTCATGATTTTCAAAACAAATTTATTAATACACAAAACAAACATTAATCAATTATGTATTGACCATTTTGTTTTATGACCTTTTGCCATCTTTCAGTCAGCTTCATAATTGCGCTTTCGTAGAAAGTTTGGTTCTTAGAAGCAAAAAACTGAATCAACTCATTTTTGACAGCCTTATTTGTATCGAATGTTTTTCCATTCAAATGGTTTTGAAGTGAACAGAACAAATGATAATCGGATGTTTCAAAGTCAGAACTTTACGGTGGATGAGGCATTACTTTCCAGCCTAACTCCAATAATTTTTTGTGAATGACCAAAAACGTATGTGGTCTGGCGTTATCTTGAAGGAAGATGACGCCTTTACGAGTTGCTAGTTATGGCTGCTTTTCCTTCATTTTTTTGTCCAATTTCATTAGCTGGCGACAGTAACACGTGGATCAAGAAGTCCCGGGACTAACAACAAAAAACACATTTTTTTGGCAAAACTCGACTTTATTCATCAACATAGTCTCCTTCAAAAGCAACACAATTAGTCCAGCGCTTCTCTAACATTTTAATACCTTTCTTATAGAACGATTTATCTTTGGCCTCGAAATAAGCGTTCGTTTCGGTGATGACTTCCTCGTTGGAGTAGAATCTCTTTCCTTGGAGCATTTTTTTGAGGTCTGCAAACAGGTAGTAGTCGCTGGGCGCCAGATCCGGTGAATATGGTGGGTGCGGAAGCAATTCGAAGCTCAATTCATTCAATTTCGTCATGGTAGCGAGCGACTTGTGACACGGCGCATTGTCTTGGTGAAAGAGCACTTTTTTCTTCTTCATTTGAAGCCGTTTCTCACCGATTTCCTTCTTCAAACGCATCAATTGGCCAATGTAACGTTCGCTATTGATCGTCTTACCTTTTTCAAAGTAGTCGATGAACAAAACTCCATGAGCATCCCAAAATACTGAGGCCATAACCTTACCGGCCCACATTTGCGTTTTTGGCCGCTTTGGACGCTTCTCACCGACTGCAGTCCACTAGGCTGACGACCGCTTTGACTCCGGAGTGTAGTGATGGATCCAGCTTTCGTCCATTGTCACATACTGACGCAGAAAATTCGGTTTATTTCGGCGAAACAATTCCAAACAGCGCTCGGAATCAACAACACGTTGTCGTTTTTGATCCACCGTGAGCAAACGCGGCACCCACTTTGACAACAGCTTCCTCATAGACAAATGTTCATGCAAAATAGCGTACACACTGCCGTATGATATCTTTAAAGTGTCAGCTATCTCACGCAAATTTAATTTACGGTTTTCGAAAACGATTTGGTGGACTTTTTTATGGTTTCCGGTGTAACTACCTCATTTGGCCGGCCGAAGCGTTCAGCATCTTCAGTGTCTGTACGACCACGTTTAAAATCAGCATACCACCGACAAATGGTTGTTTTTGATGGAGCAGAATCCCCGTAGCACTTTTCAAGCCCTTGCTGAGCTTGCACTATGTTTTTTTTTTCATCAAAAAGCAATGGCAAATCAACACACGAAATTGTTTTGAATCCATTGTTTTGAGAATATCAAGACTAGCGTCACTTAAATCATTGTAACTCGTGGACCAAACATCAGAATGTCATGAAATTTTGACAGGTATCTTTTGAAGGTTGGTACTAATGAAAAATCATACAGAACTTTTGTTGGCAACGCCATCTATGTGTCAGTCCCGGGACTTATTGATCCACGTGTTAGACATTCGAATTGATAGTTTGGTTCCTTGGGAGCAGCTCAAAATAAACAATACTTTTGAAATCTCACCAAACACTCAGCATAACCTTTTTTTGATGAATATTGGCTTTTGATGTCGATTGTGCAGGCTCATCTCGCTTATTCCATGATATTTTTCGCACGACGTTATCGTAAACAACCCATTTTTCATCGCCCGTTATGATTCGCTTTAAAAGTGGATCGGTTTCGTTACGTTTCAGCAGTGAATCGCAAATGTAAATTCGTTTGGTGAATTGTATTTCGTTGAATTTGTGAGGAACCCAAATATCGAGCTTATTAACGTAACAAAGTTGTTTTAAATGTCTTTCAACGCATGTATGTGATATTTTAAGCTTTTTTGCAATCTCTCGTGTCGTACTATCCCGGTTATTTTCTATCATTGCTTTTATTTTGTCGTCGTCAACTTCAGTTGGGCGTCTAGAGCGTGGTGCATCTTTGAGGTTAAAATCTCCGGAACGAAAGCGAGCAAACGAATTCTGGCACTGGCATTCTGTTAATGATTTTTCACCATAAACATCATACAACTTTTTTCGGACTTGCACTGCGTTTTTACCTTTTCGGAAGTAATAAAGTAAAATGTGACGATAATGACCGTCTAGAATCTCTATGCAAAACAATAAATAAGCAACAAAACTTGAAATTTTTTTTTACTGAATAATCTATGAAACGACAACTGTCAAATACCATATAGGGTCTGAAGTTTGCAATGGAGGAGAATAAGGATCCTCTAGGGAAGGATGGGACAAACCCCGTGCCTAATACGGATTGGTCGAGCGGAGTTTGTTGGAGAGTTCCGGTTAAGTGTTAAGCGGCTATGTTTTTGTTTAGTAATTTATAACGAATGTGAGTATATTCCCTTAATAAGTATCTGGTTATGATATATGCGTCATAACTGATACATTGTGATGCATATTATATACGGGAAAGTGTATTCGCTCCTAAAATTAACCTCAAAACGTGTTGTTGTTTTAGACGATCAAGAATGTGTATGACGTCACTTCCGATCTAATTGCCATAGTAGAGGGCTCAGTGGGGGAACATTGTCCCATCCTTCCCTAGGGGATCCTTAGAGAAGAATAACTTCGAACGACTAAAGTCATCTAGCGGAAAAAAGCGAAATGACTTTGTTGCCAACCCAATAGTAATAAGTATAGCGACGTAGGCTCAGAAGTGTAGGTACCAGGTTTCAAATCCCCCCTTAGGTCGTTTTTAGAAATAAAATTGTGACTAAAGAATTCATTCTAATTCCAGAGATTGCAACGCGCGTTCTAAAATTCCGAAATCCATTTTCGGAATATCCGAACGTCGTTGCTGATAAACCGAATTCAGGCCCCGAAGGCCCTTTGAAGAAAATATTTTCGGATATTCCGACAATATTTTTCGGAATTTACGAACGCTCTTTTTAGCGCGTAACTAAAAATAATAGCTATATTTTGATCATCAACCGTAACGAGTTAGTTTTCAATCTCGCACTATTTAACAATAACTAGTTCCTTTTTTTGTAGAACTTAATAATTTTGTGTCTTATAAATAATAATATAAAAGAGTAATAATCTTGATGAATTCGGATTGGTGTAAAAAGTATTTTTCTTCACTTCCGTATGTTTAAAGGCTGTCAATATTAGACGTATACTTGACAAGATAAAAACTTCTTCTAGGAGGTATCTCCTGCATCAGAGTTCCAAGTTGCGCAAAACTCATGTGACGAAGCGAAAGTTGATCTTTGCAAGTCAGAATGTAGTTGCTGATGCTATGATCAGGGTCGGTTAGACGATATTCCCATAGATGAGGATCGTTTCAACCATAGATTACATCATTTGAAATTATTGAACTACAGCCTAACTTGATGCAAGCATTGATTGGCTAGTAAATAAACAGGCGAATGTAACAATGTAGCACTCCAAGGTTAAAATGTATATTGAGTTCAAGATGAAGCAAACTGATGGAGTTTTAATCTTTCTACAATATAAAAACTCTTAAAAATATTATTAAATTTATTAAAGAAAGGCAAATTAATTTCAATAGAGATCTATTTTAATTTTAATAAACCTGAATATCAACTGAAATTAATATACTAAAATATTGAAATCTTAACACACGCATATTAAAATCAATACCCTATATTAAATTTAATATGCTATCATATTATATTTATGTGTTATATTATATACCGTTTATGCAAATGACTTCATATATTCAAAGAGAAATTCAAATTTTCTTCTTTTACAAGAATGATCAATTGCATAAGTTAGAAAAAACTTGGTATTGTTACATGTTTTTTCATTCATAAAAGTTTCTTAAAATTCAAATAAAAGTTTTTATTTTTCAAGATGAAAGTATTTTAAATTTGATATATATTACTGAAAAAAAGCTTCCATAACATGTAATGGAAGTTTAGTTCAGAAATTTTAAACAGTGAACTCAGATTTCTAAAGATTCAGAGACATTTGAATTATCTTTTGTTGCAAGAATAATCAATTGCATCGCGATATTTTCAAAATTTTAGATAAATCAAACTGGGAGTTCGTATTTTGTTATTCTGAAGAGAATTATTAAAAAATGTTAAAAATGGTCACAATGGTAAAACTTTACTCTAAGATAGTCAGGAGGAAGTGTTGTCAATAAAAGTATAAAATTAGGCATATCCATAAAGCTCTTCACCTAAATTAATTTTTTCGAACAATTTAATAATAATAATAACAAATTCGTTCGAAAAGTCAACGGGAAATTGAGGTCACAGTTATCAAGAATGCCAAGGTTTTACAGGGCTTTCGACAAGTACATTTCTTTTTTAGCATTTCACTGTTCACGTACTGCCAAACTATAGAGTGAGTGGTGAATGTCTAAAGGGCCTATCCTATACGCAGGTGATCGAGTTTCGCTGCTATAATCCATCTTTCGTAATTTTAGGTACGAATTTACATAACAATAAATCTTGCACCTTTCTTTTTAAATTTTATCCGCAGGATCATGGCTTAAGGTAGTTATGCCAAAAATCAGGTCTTTACACTGAGAAAAAAAATGTATGCAAGAAAACTGTTTTTGTTATCCTCGACAAAACATTTTGTTGTTCTAACAAAAAATTTTGTTTAAGTAATCAAAATTTAATTAATATAGCAAAATGTTTTGTTGTAACAACAAAATAATTTTGTTGCATAAATACCAACAAAATATTTTTGTTCATTTGACAAAACTGTTTTCTCAGTGTAGAAAAAAAAATGTTTTGTTAGAACAACAAAAAAAGTTTTGTTGCATATATTTTTTTTGTCTGCCGTACATTAAAAGTCAGCTCTGGCTGGAAAAGCTAAAAATTTGTTGCGGAAGCAAAAGAATTTTGTCAGTTCTATATTAACAATCCGGATAGCTAATACAACAATTTTTTTTCTTTGTGTATTCTCTACAACTCTAATGTTTCAAATTTTAAAAATAAGTAAAAAATCTTCAAATATAGTTATTAAAAAAAATGTTTCTTTTCAAAAAATTCTTTTAAAGATTTCGGTCACCGAAAATTTTACTCTCAAAATTGGAAACTGCAGAATTGTAGAAAATCATTATTATTCGTAAGTTTTAAATTATTTTCGTAAAAAATAATATTTTTTCTTTTATAAAACATGATTGATAATATTATTTCAAGTTTTAAAATTATAGAAAAACTTATTTTTCAGCGACCTGATGTTTGTCACGACAACTACCTCTTTAACATATTTTTTATAAATAAAACATTTTGTACTTCTGGAAGAATTTCACTGACTTTCTTTACCGAAGTAAATCGACCGAAAATCATTAAGTCGATGAACGGTACGGAACTTTCAGTGAATACATCAAGGTCAATATCTCTACGACCTTTCTTTACTCAATAATTTCGTAATCTATTCATATTCGTATCAAATCTTTCATAATAATCACTTGCGTCTTACGATGTCGAAAATGAAAAGCTTGAATTGAGTTTTGTGTAATTTGTGTAAAAATTTGGGGTTTTTAACAATTCCAGCACCTTTATGTATTTTTAAACTTAAATTTTTGAGTTTTTTGGGCATTTTTTAGACATTTTTTGACTTTAAATAAATTTTTTGTTTTTTAATCAAGTGTCATAATTCTTTTTTTATTTTATTCCTTACAAGGTGTAGTAAATTTCGGGGTATGGAAAGCACTCTAGCTAAAAAACTTATTACACAAATTTTTTGTTTATATTTTGGAATATTTTTATTTATTTTTACATTCTCATCATACGAGAAGGTATTAATTTTATGTGAAAAATTACTTTCGAAATTTTCATCAAATTTTTACATTTTGAGACCCCCTGAGTCAGAAAAAACGGTTTTTACAAAAATAAGAGCATTTTTGTGTTTTTGAAAAAAATCCGAAATTCCAATACTGGTTTCTGATAGTTCTCATAAATCTCTGCTAATTATCCTAATAACATTTTTCGATTAAAATTTAAAAATTCCATTAATTTAAACAAAATATGTAACATACAAAAAAAACGTTGAGGTGAAAAATTATTTACCTAAATGAGGTCTACAAATTCTCAGTAGAACATTTTTTGACGACATGTATATTTTATGTTTTGGTTATGAATATTAAAAAAATCCGATTTTTTTCACCAAAATATGTGAGATACGAAATAAGCGTCAAAATGCGTTAAATTTAAATAAAGTTTACGATTGATTTTCTTATTGACATATTTGGAAGAAAATACATTATTTTGATCATGTAATTAATTAGAAAGTTACATAAATGTATACATAAAATAGAGCGCGAAGCGCGAGTGTCATGATGAGAATGTGTTCCATAAGGCAGATAGAGCCAGTTGATCCACAAAAATTAGACCTCAGGCAAAAATAGATAATTTTACTTTCAAGAATAGAAATATTATCATTGAAGCGATATTTTGAAAGAAAAAAAGTTAATTTCCATGAAAAAAAATTTAAAATACAGAAAAATAATTTTATTAATAAATTTTATTTTCTCCCCAACTTTT
Source organism: Diplolepis rosae (assembly GCA_030998225.1). Taxonomy (NCBI): domain Eukaryota; kingdom Metazoa; phylum Arthropoda; class Insecta; order Hymenoptera; family Diplolepididae; genus Diplolepis; species Diplolepis rosae. The sequence continues at coordinate 3,916,518 of JAPYXD010000698.1, forward strand.
TTTCTTATCGCTTCTTAACAAATTTTAAGAAATTATGCAATTTTAATAAATTACAAATCACTTTTTCAAGAAAAAGATTCCCTACAACTTAACCATTTCGAATCTTCGAAAATGAATAAATTATTATCAAAGTCAGCAATTTGTTTATAAAAATTTCGTTTTGGAGAATGTTTTTTAATGGTTTCAGCCATTAATGAATTTATTTTTAAAAAGCAGAAACGGTGAAGTTGTGGGAAATCTTTTCTCTGACAAAATGATTCATGATTTATTATAAACGCATATTTTTTTAAAATTTGGTAAGAAGCGATAAGAAAAAAAATTGGGTCAAAAATAAAATTTATTGATAAAATTATTTTTCTGTGTTTCAAATTTTTTTCATGTATAATAATCTTTTCTCTTTCAAAATAGCCCTTCAATAATAATATTGCTATTCTTGAAATCAAAATTATCTATTTTTGCCTGAGGGCTAATTTTCGTGGATGAAAACTACCTTAATGGGGACTTCTATTGGTTAGTAAAACCAACTACTTCGGTTTGTAAAATATGCCTCAGCTATTTTATTAGTTTGTAAATTATTAAATAAACGAGTGCATGAATGTCTGAAATCATAAAAAAAAAATTTTTTATACACTTTTTAGCCACATTTAGCAGCAAAAAATGACGAAAAAAAACACTTTTTTTTCAAGACGTGATTTCAATATTTTGAAATCAAATTTTTTGGAGTTGCTGACATTCATGCACTCGGGGGAAGCCTGCTGAATAATAAAAAAATTGGGTTGCATGTTTCAGATGAAAACTTTGGGCTCCACGATGTACCGCGAAAATTCCGTCCGCCGCGACACGCCACACGCGATCATCAATAAATCCGCCATTTTTTTATTTTAGTTCTTGAAAAAATGCTTTTTTTGTAGTTCAAACATGTCTTTAAATATATGCAAAAAATTATTCGTGTGTGTTTTTATTTTCCGAGTGAAAAAAAATCCCAAAAAATGACCACTTTTTGACGTGCTGGATAGGGCGCCCCCCTTAAGGAAATTTAATTTTCTTTTTAATTTTGGATCAAGAAACTTATTAACTTTATGAAAATGTAATTCAGATCTACAATATTATATTAAATTGACTTGAGCTTCAGTATCAAATTACAAGAAATAAACTTATTTTTATTATTTTAACTAAATAATATATATTTGAACTAATGAATTATGTGTCTTGAATAACTTATATAATGTGCCCTAATAAAATCAAAATATGAATAGATTAATTTTGTGAGAGGTCGGAAATCCTTTCGACCAGAGATTACATCCTGAATCTAGAACAAGGATATACACCAAGAGAAAGGATCCGTTTAAATCATGACAACCATACGGCTACTGATTAAGACCAACATCGGCATCGTTAACGTAACCAAATGTTTTCACGCTTGAATAAGAAATTGGAAAATTAATATAGATTGTCTGATTAAAAACTCAGACACAATGAAAATAATTCCTAATCTTTATAAGTTACTTTAATTTCTCAACAAATATCTATATCAAATCAGCTTTCTGTAAAATACAATTTTTAAGGGGCTATACCACTCTCTAAATCTATATCAGTTAATTTTTCACTAATTGGACCAGTGATTTGCCTTTACATTGATTCACCAGTAAAAATATTTTTCACCGTTCATTCAGTTAATTTTCACTGATTCACCAGCGAAAAAATATTTCTCACTGTCAAATTAGTTAATTTCCACTGAAATAATCAGTGAAATTTCACTAATATTCAGTAGATTTTTACAGATTTATATTTAGAGAGTAGTATGACACTTTCAAAAGATCAAATTTTGTTCTTGTGCATTTTTCGAGAGTTTATACCTTTAAGAATATTATATTGATAAGGGTCAGGAACAGCAGAGTATCATTTTTTATGGTAAATATCACTTTGTCATGAGGGAATCGATAGTTAAAGCTTTAAACGCGTTTTTCTCAAAACGGCATTTTTCAAATTTGCTGTAGCTCTAACTCAAAGACCAATTATCCGATTGACTTGCAATTTTAACAGTCTTCTAAACTTGTTTTATTGTACAATTACGAAGGATATTTTCGTTTGGGTGAAAACTGTAAATTTAGTGTCGAAAAAACGACCATTTTTTAAAGGCAATATCAATTTTTTTTTTCAAAACTCCGCGATTTTGTCAGATTTTAATATTTTTCAAATATCCTACGTCACTGTACGAAGAATAACTTCTAGCTTAAGGGCGTATTTTTATTTTTCATTTTAGGCATTCTAGCGACCGGTATCACTGCAGCAGTGGAGGGACTTTTTTGGCGTTTCGGGAGATAGCGTATAAGTCGATCGCATTTCATTATTTTTGTACGAAAAAATTATTTTATACAGTTCATTTACAGGCAAATAGATCCTTAAAGTTTGAAACCATTCAATGGAATAATTTTTGCAAAAAAATTCCCATAAATCACCAAAATTTTAGGCGATTAAACTGGTATAGCCTCTTAAGGGGGTCGTCTACCTCGCGGTTTCAAAAAATCGAATTTTTTTTTTTTTTTTGCTTATTTTGAATCTAGACACTATAAGAAACATGCCTTATGAAGGATTTATTCGAAAACATGCTGGTTCAAATACTACCGACCTCATCATTTATCTTTAAACGCGTTTTCTCGAAAGTAGTGTTTTTTAAAATTGTTGGCACGATTTTGACGGAACTATCGAAGATATTGGAAATCTGTAAATTGTTTCGTATTCAAAAAACGTCTCACTACGATTAGACACGAGCTTTTTAAACAAAAATTTTTTTTCAATTTTTTACAGCTTTTTTAAACTAGAAAAACAGGATAGAAAATAGACCTTTTTTCAAATCGCTGCCATTTTGTTAAATTTTAAAATCTTTCAAAAAGCTTGTGTCTTATCGCAGTCGGATTCGTAAAAAGTCAAGGCCAAGATAACGAAAAAAAAAATATATATTTTTTTTTTAATTTTAATAATGTACTAATTAAATAAAAAAAACTTTGTGTCAATATCATGTGTAGTTTTTTCGCAATCCATCGTCAAAAATACGCCCGAAATTCAGGCGCGAAGGTAGACGACCCCCTTAAGGGGGCCTTCTACCTTGTAACTCGGTTTTCGGGCCGAAATTCAACATTTTTTTCTCTACAGAATGGCATAAGATATGACAATGATTTTTTTTGCATGTTGTTCGTTTATTCCTCAAGGTAAAAAATATATTTACATGAAAAGTTCGAAAACAAATTTCGTGGTATAATTCTCCTCGAACGTGACCTTGTCGGAAAATTGGAGCCAAAATGTGACCATGATTTTAGTATCCCAGGTCGACAAAAACAAAGAAGCGCAATACAGATTTAATCAGTAGCGTGTTGGCTTTCGTTGGAGATATGCGTTTTCCAAAATTTTGAAATAAAGCGAAATGGCACCTATTTGTAAAAGAAATTAATTTTTTGGCCTATTTTCGATAGTTTATTTAGTTATAAATGTGCGAAAAATGAAAGTAAAATAAATCTAGCCTAGTTATCTTTAAAACTGTTTAACTCTGGAAGCGCCATTTTTTCACAAAATCCTTTTAGGAATCCATTTTCAATAATTCATAGATTTGAAAAATGCAAACAAAAAAAATCGATTTTTTGGAACGCACAAGGTGGAAGTCCCCCTTAAGGTAAAAAATAGTATTTAGCTAAGCTCCTACGATAAATATAAGACCATTTATAATATAATATAATAATTTATAATAATGAATCTGAACTTCTTTCTTCAACATAGATAAAATCGAAGTCATGCGTTAGACAGTGTCTAAATATTCCGAACATGAATAAGATCAAGGAGACAAATGGTTTTAATTAAGGACCATGATCTTTTTCGTAGTTCTTTTCTTTCTCAGATTAAATTTATACATGACATGGTAAAATGGTGAATGCTTGCAATTTAGGTTTCGTTTGTGAAACGACAGTCAGGGCAAGTGCAATGGATACGTTCGCCTGATTCAGTGACATCAAAAACATCACGTTCCTTTCGCACGCTCGGGATAGGAGAAAGTAATAGTCGCTTTAATCTCCAGAACCTGAATGATGAAATTTTAATCCAATTTGTTTGGCTTGCAATTAACATTGTTATATTTTACTCCAACTTTATTCATTGACAAATAAAATTTCGACTCTTTATACATTCGGTAATAAATTAATAGTATTCAATTAAATTAATTTTATAGACAATCATCTTTAATTACTATAATAAGTGGATTTCATCTTGACATTAACAAGTTATTCGTGTTTGAAGTAGTGTCCCAGGTTACGTCTCTGTTTGTCAAATAATGAGAATAATAAAAATTTGATCATATTCACGTGGCTCGTAAACGTTGCCATAATTACGGTAGAGATTGCACAACAGGTAATTTGGACTTTTGGTTTTTCCCTCAGAATCTTAAATCTTCAATGTTTGACACGCAAAGTCTCGCATGACATAACATTTCTTATTGATTACTCAATTACAAGCTTTCCTCACTTTTCAAAAATCTAATTTATGAATTGATTGAGTTGAGCATACATCATACACTGTTAAAAATGTTATTAATTTTAATAGATTTTAATGTAAAAGTGGTAAATTAAAATTAATAGATTTGTATATTATGAAAAATCAATATACTTTCATATTGAATTTAATAAATTTCCAATAAAAATATATTAAAATTAACAAACATTCAATATTTAAAGAATTTGAAAATCTTCCTGTGGTAAAAAAGACGCTTTCGACTGCGCTGGGATTCGAGCCCAGGTCTTTCGAATTTTCTAAATTTCCGAACATTTCTAACAGTGTGAGATATAATAAAGTACGAGATATCCAGGTCCCGTGACTTCTCTTTACACTTTAAAAAATCTCGTTTATTTTAATAGACTTTAATGTACAAATGGCAAATTAAAATTAATAGATTTGTATATTATGAAAAATAATTATGCATTCATATTAAATTTAATAACTTTCCAATCAAGATATATTAAAATTAACAAAGATTATTAAAATATATAAATACGTATTAAATTTGAAATGAAAGTTTGTATTTTTATAAGATGGAAGAATTTTAAATTTAATATAAGATACTGAAAAATCTTTAATTACATCTTATGGAAGTTTAATAAAGAAATTTCTAACATTGTACTCATTTATCTTTAAATTGACATCTTTCCAAATATATTTCCTCCTCGATAAGAGTTTAAGGATATGAATAGTAAATTAAATCACTCAGTAGGCTCAACGTAACCAATTTTTTTATACGCATTGCGGATAAGTCAACATTCGTACACACTTAGGCTAGTGTGACTGAACGTAATATAGTACATAGGGAACTGTTCAATAGAAACTGACACCGACAAACAAACAAAAAAACTTGATTTACCTAAAAGGAAATCGATATCAACTTCACTCTCGCAAAGAAAAAGACGGAAAACTTTTCTCCATTTAATGACATCACTACTCAATTAGGTTTTATAATAGGGAACAAAATTTTAATTGACGCAGTCACAAAATTTGAATGGACCATTCAATATTTTCCAAAATTTCAAGCAATACGAAACAATTTGACACTGAAAAAAATGGTTAGTAAAACCAACTACTTCGGTTTGTAAAATATGTCTCAGCTATTTTATTAGTTAGCACAACAATTTCTTGTGATAACAATTGAGATAGTAAAACCAACAAAAAAATTGTTGCTCTAACTAATAAAATAGCTGAGGCATATTTTACAAACCGAAGTAGTTGGTTTTACTAAACATTTTTTTCAGTGGAGTTCGCAAGATAGCCAAACGACTAAATTTTTATCAAAACAATCATGCAAGCCACCCAATTAACAATCGCGAGAACCTAAAGAAAAAAGAGGGAAGAGAAAAGGAGGCAACTTTCCAATTCACCTTTCTTCTTTTTCTTTGTTTTGGCCTCTTTTATCTTTATTACTATTGTATTAATAATTAAATAAAGCTTACAAGATGCCACAGTTTCATTGCTCATCCAGCAGCCTTCTCAAGGTTAATATTACACTGAAAAAATGGTTAGTAAAACCAACTACTTTAGTTTGTAAAATATGCCTCAGCTATTTTATTAGTTAGCACAACAATTTTTTTTGTCGGTGTTACTATCTCAATTGTTATCACAAAAACTTGGGTAGTAACACCAACAAAAAAAATTGTTGTGCTAACTAATAAAATAGCTGAGGCATATTTTACAAACCGAAGTAGTTGGTTTTACTAACCATTTTTTTCAGTGGAGTTCGCAAGATAGCCAAACGACTAAATTTTTATCAAAACAATCATGCAAGCCACCCAATTAACAATCGCGAGAACCTAAAGAAAAAAGAGGGAAGAGAAAAGGAGGCAACTTTCCAATTCACCTTTCTTCTTTTTCTTTGTTTTGGCCTCTTTTATCTTTATTACTATTGTATTAATAATTAAATAAAGCTTACAAGATGCCACAGTTTCATTGCTCATCCAGCAGCCTTCTCAAGGTTAATATTACACTGAAAAAATGGTTAGTAAAACCAACTACTTCGGTTTGTAAAATATGCCTCAGCTATTTTATTAGTTAGCACAACAATTTTTTTTGTCGGTGTTACTATCTTAATTGTTATCACAAAAACTTGGGTAGTAACACTAACAATAAAAATTGTTGTGCTAACTAATAAAATAGCTGAGGCATATTTTACAAACCGAAGTAGTTGGTTTTACTAACCATTTTCTTCAGTGTACAAATAAATCCATTGATGCAAAGTTGAATTGAAAGAGCTTGATTGAGGCCATTATGGCTTTTAGAACTATTTTGAAATATGTTTAGTAATTATAATATTACATTAATTATATTAATTGTACACTGAAAAAAATGGTTAGTAAAACCAACTACTTCGGTTTGTAAAATATTCCTCAGCTATTTTATTAGTTATCACAACAACTTTTTTTGTCGGTGTTACTACCCAAGTTCTTGTGATAACAATTGAGATAGTAACACCGACAAAAAAAATTGTTGTGCTAACTACTAAAATAGCTGAGGCATATTTTACAAACCGAAGTAGTTGGTTTTACTAACCATTTTTTTCAGTGTACAAATAAATCCATTGATGTAAAGTTGAATTGAAAGAGCTTGATTGAGGCCATTATGGCTTTTAGAACTATTTTGAAATATGTTTAGTAATTATAATATTACATTAATTATATTAATTGTACACTGAAAAAAATGGCTAGTAAAACCAACTACTTCGGTTTGTAAAATATGCCTCAGCTATTTTATTAGTTAGCACAACAATTTTTTTTGTCGGTGTTACTACCTGAGTTCTTGTGATAACAATTGAGATAGTAACACCAACAAAAAAAGTTGTTGTCCTAACTAATAAAATAGCTGAGGCATATTTTATGATTTTTCAAGGAATCCCTGTAAACTACTCTAAGAAATGTAGCATATTTATTTAAAGTGTTTTTAATAGGACAGATCAAAGTTATTCAATAGAGCTTCACACAAAAGAAATCAATTTAAGGGGATCTTTAACATTTTTATTTTTTAGTTTCGACATTCCATACAATTTTTTTATGTTTAGTACCTTTATTTAGAATGGTTTTAACGTTTGTTATAAATTTCAGCACCTTTATGTATTTTTCAACTAAAAATTTTGAGTTTTTTGGGCATTTTTTGACATTTTTTGCCATTGAATAACTTTATTGTTTATTAACCAATTGTCAAAACAAAATGTTAATAGTTATTTTTTTAGCTAGAGTGCTTTCCATACCCAAAAATATTGATAATATAACAAAGAATAAATGGTAAAAATTTCAAAGGCCCGTGTCTAATCTTTTGGATTTTATTCAAACATATGTTGCAACAAACACCGAAAATCACAACTTTTGCGGAAAACGGAGTTTAAAGCAGTTCATCCACACAAATCAGACCTCAGGCAAAAATAAATAATTTTGCTTCCAAGGATAGCAATATTATTATTGAAGGGCTAATTTGAAATAGAAAAGATCATTTTCCATGAAAAAAATTTGAAATGCAAAAAAATAATGCATTTAACAAATTTTACTTTCACCCAAACTTTTTTACTTGTATGGTTGGTTTTATGTGAAAAATGACTTTCGAAATTTTCATCAAATCTTTACGTTTTGAGACCCCCTGAGTAAAAAAAAATGGTTTTTACGAAAGTGTCTGTCTGTCTGTCTGTCTGTCTGTCTGTAGGTCGTGTGCGGCATAACTCTCGATAGAATTATCAGATTGAATTGAGCTTTGGTACACTTTATCAGAGCCGAAAAAGTAAGGACAAGTTCGTTAACCAGCCACATCCAATCAAAATTGAGGGATTGAGCACTACTTTTTTTTTTTTTAAATAAATTTTTGAAAAAATCGAAAATTTCAACACTGGTTTTTGATAGTGCTAATAAATCTCTACAAATTATTCTGATAACATTTTTTGATTAAATCAAAATTAGAAATGTTACAGCATATTCAAATTCGAAAAAAGTCAATATCAAAATTCCATTTTCCAGTTAAATTATACGAGATACGAAAAAACGTTATGATACAATATTATTGAATAAATAAAGACCTACAAATTTGAATTGTAAAATTTTTTCATAAGATGCATATTTTTCTTTTTAATTAAAAAAAAAACTATTGAAAATCCAAAATTCAATTTTTTAACAATAATATGTAAAATACGAAAAAAACGTAAGAATACAAAGTTGTTCGTTTCAAAAAGATCTACAAATTTTATCTGACGCAGTTTCTGGTAAAACATATTTTTCGATTCAATTCCAAAAAATACGTTTAAAATTCAAAAATTCCATTTTTTAGACAAAATATGTGAGATACAAAAAAAACGTTTATATGGAAAATTGTTTGCCTAAATGAGATTTACAAATTCTCATTAAGACATTTCGGGCAGGATGTATATTTTATGTTTTGATTTTGAATATTAAAAAAATTCGATTTTTTTCACCAAAATATGTGAGATACGAAATAAGCGTTGTTCTGCAAAATCGTTTCCTTAAATAAGGTCTACGATTGTTTTTTCTTTTTGAGAGATTTGGAAGAAAATAAATTATTTTAATCATGTAATTTATTAAAAAATTACTGAAATGTATACAGAAAATCGAGCGCGAAGTGCGAGCGTCATGATGAGAATGTGTTCCTTAAGGCTGATAGAGCCTTAAGTAAATTGAATTTCAGTCAGAAAAAACGATTTTTACAAAAGTGTCTGTCTGTCGGTTTATAGTAGTAGTAGGTCGTATACTCGATAACTCTCGATCGAATTATCGGATTGAATTGAGCTTTGGCATACTTTATCGGAGCCGAAAAAGTAAGGACAAGTTCGTTAACCATCAGCCAAATCCGAAAAAAATTGTAAAGATAAGAGCATTTTTTGTGTTTTTGAAAAAATCCAAAATTTCAATACTGGTTTCTGATAGTGCTCATAAATCTCTATTAATTATGCTAATAACATTTTTTGATAAAACCAAAATTAGGAAAATTACAGTACACTGAAAAAAATTTTTTGGAAATTTTTCCGAAAATAGTCGGACAGCTTAAAATACAAATGGGTCGTAAATTTTTGCAACAAAATAATCGGAAATATACTTAGGAGATTTGTGAAATGTTCTCACCTTTTTGATATATTTCCTAATATTTCGGAAGTAAATCCGAAAATTCGGTCAATTTTGCTCAAATTTATGAAATATTTCCACTTTCTGTAGGAAAATATATGCTTCCTAAGGATTTAGGAAAAATTTCCTAATAAATAGTAGACTAAATTTACCGATAACTTTTACAGTGTATGTTAAAACTTTAAAAAAGTCAATATCTAAATTCCATTTTCCAATTAAATTATACGAGATACGACTAAACATTATTATACAAAATTGTTTACTACAAACATATCTACAAAATTCAATCGCTACATTTTTTTATGATAATATGTTCGTTTTAATAAGATTTACAAATTTTGTCTGACACAGTTTCTAACAAAACTTATATTTTCTACTTTAATTTTAGAAAATACGATTAAAATTCCATTATTTAGACAAAATATGTGACATACGAAAAAAACGTAAAGATGGAAAATTATTTGCCTAAATGAGGTCTACAAATTCTCAGTATGACATTTTTTGACAAGATATCAATTTCATGTTTTGATTTTAAATATTTAAAAAATTTGAAAATATTTCTGTGGAAAAAAAGACGTTTTCGACTGCGCTGGGATTCGAGCCCAGGTCTTTCGATTGCAAATTTCAAACTCAACTAATTAATTTGATTTTAAATATTGAAATCCAAAAATTCCATTTTTTTAAAATTTGGTATGAAGCAATATGAAAAAAAGTTCGGGTAAAAATAAAATTTGTTAAATGTATTATTTTTGCGCAAACTTATTTTCTTATCGCTTCGAGCCAAATTTTTAAAAATGATGCGATTCTAATAAATCACGGTTCATTTTTTTAGGAAAAAGATTCTCTATAACTTGACCGTTTCCGATTTTTGAAAATGAATTCTTTAATGGTTAAAATTATAAAAAAACAATTTTGCAAAACAAAATTTTTATAAACAAATTGCTGTATTTGATAATAATTAATTCAATTTCAAAAATAGGAAACGCTCAAGTTGTAGAGAATCTTTTTCCTAAAAAAATTAACCGTGATTTATTAGAATCGCATCATTTTTAAAAATTTGGCTCGAAGCGATAAGAAAATAAGTTTGGGCAAAAATAAAATTGATTAATAACTTTATTTTTTTGTTTTTCAAATTTTTTTCATGAAAAATAATCTTTTCTCTTTCAAATTAGCCCTTCAATAATAATATTGCTATTCTTGAAAGCAAAATTATCTATAGAAAAGATTATTTTTTATGAAACAAATTTGAAACACAAAAAAATAATTTTATTTTTGCCCAAACTTATTTTCTTATCGCTTCGAGCCAAATTTTTAAAAATGATGCGATTCTAATAAATCACGGTTCATTTTTTTAGGAAAAAGATTCTCTACAACTTAACCGTTTTCAATTTTTGAAATTGAATTAATTATTATTAAACACAGCAATTTGTTTATAAAAATTTTGTTTTGAAAATTTTTTTTTTTATAATTTCAGACATTAAGGGTGTATTCTAGTTGGTCTCTGGAAAAATCGATTTTTTTTTTTACATTTTTCGAATTTATAAGTATATTTATGTATATGTTATATGTATATGTAAGATTTTTTAATGATTTTCTGTTAAAAAAACTTTAAACGCGTTTTTCTCAAAACAACGTTTTTTCGGACTAGCTCCGCGATTTCTCCAGAACCAGTGGACCGATCCTTCTGAAATTTTAACCACATATTCTACACATAAGAACTCATAAAGTGAACTACAATCATGTTAAAATTTTGATTTTTACTATATTTTTTAAACAAAAAACAGCGAAAAAAACCAACTAATTTCAATTTTTGTAATTTTTTCTACATAAAATTAACAAAATTAGTTGAAAATTAATGTCCGTCGTTCATTTTGTAGCCACTGTCATACCGAATCCAGAAAGCTTTGGTGTTTTTGTTTCAGATAAGCCGTTCCTAAGATATCATTGGAGAAGGAAACTTGCTGCTAAGTTATTGCGTTGCGTTCAAATACGGGTTTCGTATGTAAAAGTTGAAAAAAATGAACAAAAGAAAATTTTCTTTTGTATTTTAAGACTTTATTTATCATACCTAACAATTTTTATATCCATAACTTCCATATAGCATGCTCACAAAAAATTCCCGAAAATAGCCTATTTTTTTAGCCCACGAACTAGAATACACCCTTAAAGAATTCATTTTCAAAAATTGGAAATGGTCAAGTTGTAGGAAATCTTTTTCCTAAAAAAATTAACCGTGATTTACTAGAATCGCATCATTTTTAAAAATTTGGCTCTAAGCGATAAGAAAATAAGTTTGGGCAAAAATAAAATTTATTAATAAAATTTTTTTTTGCGTTTCAAATTTTTTTTATGAAAAATAATCTTTTCTCTTTCAAATTAGCCCTTCAATAATAATAATACTGCTATTCTTGAAAGCAAAATTATCTATTTTTGCCTGAGGTCTAATTTTCCTGGACGAACTACCTTAAAGTTCTTGTAGAGGCGATCGTGGGCGGAAGTGATGTCTTTGACCACGCAATGGATGCATAAGAAAGAATAAACTGACAAGTGTCAATCCTTTGTCTTAATTTTAAAAGTGATCGACACCTCATTGAAAGAGAAGGGAGTTAAAAGAGACGCTTTCATAGAGAAAGGTAAAGAGAAGCCTGCAGCTTCTCGCACCTCGTGGACCCTTTGTCGACTGTTCATCCAGTTCTCCAGTAAGAAGCAGTCACTTTGAGATAGTTTAAGCACGCTTAAGTGAGTCTGGAGTACCGCGTTTAGGATTCTCCCCTCCCTCCCCCTCCTAACGGTCACTTTTACTCCTTACTTTTGGGGCTCTCTTTTTACGTCCCACCCCAACAATTTCATTTGTAAATTGAAGTATACAGCGGTTACAGTGGGTCCCCAACTATCGATACTGACTGTTCGGACTCTTGCAGAAGAGACTTAGTTGATTGTGATAGATTTTGATTTGTTTGTGCTGTGAAACAGATTTCAATTTTGCTTGGCATTTTTTGTGTTTCCTTAAGGGTTAAAAAGTACCTTCGAGCCCCTCGAGGAGAATGATTGAAAGGTAAGACCATATTTTTGAAAATCAGTTTTGTACTGGATTCAACATTTCTAATCAATTATTTATAATTAGGATGAATGAAATTTGAATAATTATTTGTTCCTATTGAGACAAAACTAAAAATGTATTTTGTGATATTTAATATCGAGATTATTTTTTAATTTTATATTCCTTGTAGTGAATAAATGGTCTATGCATTTAAAAATAGTTGAAAATATTTTTAAAGTTTTTAGATGTTTAAGATTTTTTATCAGGCACGAATATATGCTTTTTTGGAGTAGAATATTTTTATAAAATTGTTTTTAAATATAAGGGAAAGGAAGAAGGAAAGAGCAAGAAAGCTTAAAAATTAAATACAATAGGCGTAGCATTGTCTACGAATTAAAAATTTCATTCATTTCAGCTTTTGATTATTAGGCTTTTAAAAAAATATACTTGACATTTGGTTAAAATTTTTTTTTAAACGACTTAGCGCACTAAAGAAGGCCCTTATTTGTGCCCGGAACGTTTGCTCTTAAGGGCATGTGATATTTCCAAAATTAGCCATTTTTATTGATTTTAGGTTTCTACATGTTTATGTCCAAAGTACATAAAATTTTGTTTTCAAAATTTCGGAACTTGTAGAGAAGTTAAAAATGGACGTAGATAGACATTTGGTTTCAAAATGAAAAAAAAGTTTAATTACATAAAAAATTTTGGAAATTTTTTTGTCATTATCAGAACCAAAAGTATTATATTTACGTCAGTTTTCATCATCTGTACAATTTCTCAAATTTTGAAAACAAAATTTTATGTATTTTGGACACAAACATGTAGAAACTGGACCAAATTTTTCACATGAATTTGCTACTTTTCTCAAGTGTCATATGCCCTTAATTCTAATTTAAAAATTATATTTAAGGTTCTAGCTGGGTGAATTATTTATACATTACACTACTATTTAAATCTGAATCAGTCAAATTTTCACTGATTACATCAGTGATATGCCTTTTCACTGATTAATCAATGAAAACAATATTTTCCACTGTTAAATCAGTTACTGTTCACTGAAGTAATCAGTTTAATTTCACTGATTCACAGTAACCTCTTTTTAGTTATTTGATTCGTCAAATTTCACTGATAATCAGTAGATTTTGATTGATTCAGATTTAGAGAGTGGGTAAATACATTTCAAATAATTTTGTAGAATGGTATAAAACTTATTTTTAGAGAAAATGAGGCTTGAAGTGCCCTATATATATAATTTTAAAAATCTGAGAATGTATTACTTAAATAAAAAATTTGATTAAAAATTCAGTAAAGTTCTATAATGAAAATGAAATAATATCAATCTTTCTAAAGTGAGAAAAAACAGTGTAACTGTCTATCAATATTGCCTACAATATTCACTTGTGGTTTTTTTAACTCGCTGTAAAGTGTGCCCTCGAGGTAACGTTTAGGCGAACACACCGCACATCTATTAAATAATTATTTATGTCCCTCGAAGAACTCACGTACATTTATGTTTTGTGACACACAATAAATGTTTCTATTTATTGCATATAGGCATAGATTTCATCTCCCGCTTACAAAATTTTTAGTAATATTAATAGGTTTTACATATTTAAAAATATTTCTTGTGAAATAATTAATTTTACGTAAAATATTTGTAAATTTATAATTTACTATTTTAATTTGTGAATTTTTATAATTTGTCACAATATTGACGAAAAGAGTCTGCAAACCATAATAAAAATATATTTTTCCATTCTTTTAGCTCTAAGTTCTAAGTTATAATTTTTTTCCCATGCAATAGATTCAAGATTTATATTGATTGATCTTCTGATACCGCGATTGTCGCAATTCAAGACTGGGTAATCTAATCAATCAAAAACGGTTCTAAAGTCTTCTGATATTTGAGAATTTTTTTTTTATTCATACATTGTTAGGGATCCTGCCAAAAGTGAAAGGAGAATCAAGGCGACCACGAGAAAGTATTTCTTGCTTTATTTCAAGCACTCTATTAGCCCATATTTTGTGTTTTTTATACTGTTTTTATGCTTTTCTCAGTTCTTGATCCTCCAGGCTTCAAACAGTCAAGCTGATTCATTATAAAAATCTTGGAATATTTTCCAGGGAAAATTTTTGCGATATACGAATCTCTCACTAATTTATAAAATTTGCCATGCGAATTAATCTAAGATATCAAATAGTTTTATCAAAAAGTTTTTCTATAATTTTAAGACTTGATATGATATTTTCAGTCATGAAAGAAAAAAGATTATTAAAATTTTAAAGAATTTGAAATCGTTCTGTGGAAAAATGATACGCGACTGATAATCCTCCGATAATGTTAATTCTCCGATAATTCTCTTATGATGATCACTTTTCACAAATTTTTTAAAAATAATTGGATTTCCATTCATCACGGCGTATTTTTTCGGGGAAAATATTTTCTTTAATCTACTGCATCCAATTTTAAAAATTAGTGAAAAATCATCAAATATAGTTTTTCTTTTTAAATGATTTTTTTAAAACATTCTTTTAACGATTTTAGTCACTAAAAAATTTACTTTTAAAATTGAAATTAGCAGAGTAGTTGAGAATATTTTCGTAAATTTAAAACTTCTCGCATAAAAAAAATGTTTTTTTTTTTTTTGTAAGACATGATTGATAATATCATTTCAAGTCTTAAAATCATAGAAAAACTTTTTTCCAGAGACCTGATTTTTGGCACAACTGCCTTAAGGAGTATCATTCTCATGAAATTCCACATAGGTTCCTATCTCATTTTTCTAGAAAGAATTCAAACAGCTTCCTACATATAATCCTATCTCATATCGTATGAAGATTCCTGTCTAAAATACCATAGACAATAAACCTGTGCAGAAACTGTGTCGTGGCCCAGATTAGGTCCAAACATGACATCCTCAGTTCAAAATGAAAAACCGATCCTAATCTGGATATATAAATATGTTTCTTTTCCATCACTCACCTATCTTTTTT
The DNA here is from genome assembly GCA_030998225.1 of Diplolepis rosae. Taxonomy (NCBI): domain Eukaryota; kingdom Metazoa; phylum Arthropoda; class Insecta; order Hymenoptera; family Diplolepididae; genus Diplolepis; species Diplolepis rosae. The sequence continues at coordinate 3,932,193 of JAPYXD010000698.1, forward strand.
CGAACTACATCCACTGTTATCACATCCAATGTTATTAATTTTAATAGACTTTAATATACAAGTGGTAAATTAAAATTAATAGATTTGTATATTATAAAAAATTAGTATTCATTCATATTAAATTTAATAACTTTTCAATCAAAATATATTAAAATTAATAAACATTATTGAAATATATACACATGTGTATTGTAATTCAAATAAAATTTTGTATTTTTTAGATTAAAGTATTTTAAATTTAATATTCGTTCCCAATTGCGAACTTAGATAGGGACCAACACAGGCCCAGCATCGATAAAAATATTGCCGAAGATCGGTTGCCAATATCGTGCCGTTGCTGAAATGATAAGTCCGGTATGCACTTGACGGCCAATTCTGGACCAAACTCTGGCCGCCAACACTGGTTTTCGGCACAGCATTGGCCCGTTGCTGTGTCGAACTCTGGTTTTCTTACTTCCAGAATGGTTTGCTGTGCTAAAAGTGACACATGGCCCAGTAATGTGCCGTCCATGAGCCCGACTCTGGCTCTTCTACTTTCAGAACTGGATGCCATAGTAAAAGTGATAATCGGCTTGGTATAGGGCCGATACTGGGCCAAGTTTCCGTTGGAAGTCGGTATATTTAAACTGTTGACAAAGGCCGCCGTCGTCGGCCCAGCACTTGGCCGATGCAAACGGCGACACTGGCCCAATATCAATAGCCGACTGTTGACTGTCGAGAATGGGCCAATATTGTGCCATATTATCATCTTCGGAAATTCGCACTTATCCAAGTGCAAAGTTGGATACCGCCCAAGACTGGCCTAGCATCGGCAAAAATGTTGCCGAAGATCGGTTGCCAATATCGTGCCGTTGCTGGAATGATAACTCCGGTATGCACTTGACGGCCAATTCTGTCCCAAACTCTGGTTTTTTCACTTTCAGAATGGTTGACAAAGGCTGCCGCCGTCGGCCCCGTACTTGACCGATACAAACGGCGACACTGGCCCAATAACAATATTCGACTATTGGCTGCCGAGATTGGGCCAATATTGTGCCGTATTATCAGCTTCGGCAATTCGCACTTGGGTTACTGAAAAAAACTTCCATCACATGTAATGGAAAATTAATACAGAAATTTTTAACAATGTCTGTATAAGTATTGAGAAAAAAGCAGTGGATTGTATTTTATATTCCAGATTTGTTGAAAATATAGGGTAAACTCATTAAAACATGGTGGTAAATCTGTCAGAATTAATGATATCAAGGGATCATTAAGATTTCTGAGAAAATGAATAGAGTTACACACACACTAGAGCTGACAGTGCCTGGAGCACTTTGAGTTCGATTTCACTCAGGGGGTATGTCGTCTATCGCTACACTTGACGTCGCAAGACGTTTATACTCTTTTTGTATAGATTAGAGTGTACTATTCGATAATTAGAGAACACATGCTTCAATATGTGACGCAATACATGTCAAATCACTGAATGATAGAACATAATGTGATCTATCATACTCCTTTGATCAAAAGATTCAGCAATCAGCACGTATGTTGCTTCATTATTAATAAATTAGATCATTCTTTCGTAGAAGAAGTATTTCCAACTGAAAGTGAAATTTCAAATCAGTTAGAAGATAGAACCCCTAATTAGGTGTATGCAAACTTCTAATTTTATGAAAGTTAATTACTTCCATATAAAATAATATTTTATTAGTAGTGCACCATTGGCCTCGGTAATTCATATTTATTCCGGTACTGCTCGTTTTCTATGACCAATAATAATATCATACTTAGGAGTGCTTCGTGCGCTATTCTCGTAATTAAAGAATGATATTGAAAGCTGATATGGAGCAGTACCTTTCATAAAAATTGGAATCTACGTTCTCTAACTTCATAAAAAACAATAATCAGGATAAATTTATTGCTCAAGAACTGAAGATATATATTGATGTTGATAGTTGGCTTTAGGGTCCAAGGTTAAAAATAACTCAAAGTTTTACATAATCAAACGTTTCGGCTCTGATCGGACCCTCAACAGTGATTTATTTTGGACCTAAAAAATACATAAAACAATGTCGCTGACCAAGGGCTTCTTTGATGAAGAATTTTACCATTTACATCTTTTTTTTAATGCATCGGTAAAAACTTGGAATTGCTTCCGACTAAAATACTTTAAAAAAGAAATTGAAAAATTGACAATTTTGTTTACAATGAATTAGAAACTTCAAAATAAATGCGTAGTATTGGATCTATAACTCAATTCATGCGGTTTTTTTTTCAAAATTTGAACGTTTATTTAAGAAAAACATGTACAATAGTATTATTTAAAGTATTGCCTATCTGAAACTATGACTTTTTCCCATCTTTCTGGCAATTTGTGGATTCCATCCCAAAAGAACTGCGCCGGCTTGGCGGCCAAGAATGAATCAAGCCAATTTTTGATACCCTGTTCTGATGTGAACCGTATTCCAGTGAGGGCGTTCTGCATCGACCGGAACAAATGGTAGTCAGAAGGGGCAAGATCTGGGCTATAAGGCGGGTGGGGTAAAACTTTAGTTCTTAGCTGGAATAGCAACATGGGGCCAAGCGTTATTTGTCCCAATTTTGTCCCAAAATTGAGGATAAGGGAAAAATTCCTTAGAAATTACGGACTTACTCGTTTAGAAATATTATTCTAGGTTGACAACAAAGTCATTTAGTTTTTTTTCATGATTTTCAAAGCAAGTTTATTAATACAAATAACAAACATTAATAAATTATGTATTGACCATTTTGTTAGAAGACCTTTTGCCATCTTTCAGTCAGCTTCATAGTTCCGCTTTCGCAGAAAGTTTGGTTCTTAGGGGCAAAAAACTGAATCAACTCATTTTTGACAACCTCATTTGAATCGAATGTTTTTCCATTCAAATGGTTTTGAAGTGAACGGAATAAATGATAATTGGATGGTGCATGGTCAGTACTATACGGTGGATGAGGCATCACTTCCCAGCCTGCCTCCAATAATTTTTTGCGAGTGACCAAAGATGTGTGGTCTGACGTTATCTTCATGGAAGATGATGCCTTTACGAGTTGTCAGTTCTGGACACTTTTCCTTGATTTATTTGTCCAATTTCATTAGCTGGCGACAGTAGACATTCGAATTGATAGTTTGGTTCCTTGAGAGCAGCTCAAAATGAACAAGACCTTTGAAATCCCACCAAACACTCAGCATAATCTTCTTTCGATGAATATAGGCTTTTGATGTCGATTCTGCAGGCTCATTTCGCTTGCTCCACGATATTTTTCGCACGTCGTTATCGTAAACAATAAATAAACAACAAAACTTGAAATATTTTATAATCTTTATAATCTGCCGAATTTTTCTCATATCCTCAATTTCTGAACAATTCGGGAATTCTTCAAGAACATTTTTTTTCCGTGTATGTAAGATTTTCCCAATTGTATGGACAATGAGATTGATTATTGAAAATGTATACGAAATGTACCCAAGTTTCCATATAATATTATACATAAAATTTGTATTCATTTTTGTTGTTTTGGCATAGGGTCAGTTTCTTCTTATTTTCTTCATTTAGAAGTTATCAATAGTAGATAGAATAAAACGTGAAAAAAAGGCAATCGTTTCGACCACATAAGGGGGCCCTCTTCAGTGTCATAAATTAAAAAATTAATTCAAAATTTATGTGAAAGATTAAAATATAGGAAATCATTTGAATAAAAAAAATCATAAAGCTCAAAAACTTATAGCTTGTAATTCAAAATGAAGCAGTTCAGTATGGACATCACGTATTGAAAAAATATATATAATAGCAGACATGTTTTCAAATATGTCACGTTATAATATATTATGCATAAAGTTTTCTCTGGTTTGAGTCTAAATATAAAATACCTATATAAATATTTCTTTGATATTGGGTAATTGAGAATAACATTGCTTCCGAATAAAATACTTTGGGAAAGAACTTTTTTTGGAATAAACTGATAATTTGGCTTAAATACTCAAATGTAACATTTTTTTCTTAATTTTGAACAAATTTGTACACCTGCATACTTAAGCCAAATTATCATACGTCATAAATTTATTGTAGTATCATTGAACAATTATTTGTATTATTGTTCAAAAAAGAAAGTAGTGAAGATGGATAATATAATCTTCATAGTGTTTTCTAAATCTGAATTAGAAGAAAACTATTAGATATGGGTAGAAACAATTTGACACTTATCCAGTTAGTAATTTTCTAATAAAGAGATATATATACTGCCTCTTTCAAAATTTCCAATTCATTTTCCGATTCTTTGCACTTGAACTTTCAGCTATACATTCACCGCAATTATTACACAATGGATTAATAACTTGGAGTAATAAAAAAGAATAGAATGTGCAAGTAATAGTTCAATGTTTAAATTGTATATTCTGTTTTAGTACTTAATTACTTCCTATGCCTATTTACGTCTCTCTTGCACTTGACTTTCTTAATCATATTATATAATAATGCTTGATTAAGATCTACAATCCATCTCCGACGATTGCAATACATCTGTATGGAGTCTGGTAAGAAGGTCAATTAGCCATAGGTCACTTTACTATTAATTATTGCAGGTCTTACATTACTCAAACGATACTGTTTGGGTTTCTATTTTTGCTACTGCAAAGAGGATATGGCCATGGCAGTACAGGACAATTTTATCAGCCACTTGAAATACTCAGAGGTGAAGAGGAATGCGCTGTGATTCTTGGTGGTCCAGGAAGAACAAGCTCTTTTGATTACACATTCAATCTTCTTCGCGGAAGCTTGTAAGTATAATCAACCCTTTGATTATTATAATGATTATAATTAACCTACTTGATCCAACCACTTAACTTTTACGACAGTCCAAAGTCGCCAAACTGGGACAAGTGCCTCCTGACGCTCTAGGGGAGGTCCTGAGGCATCTATACTAGATATCGAAGTCTAGTAAGTTTCATATGCTTCTCGAGACTTGGAACTTTGAAACGAATACCTCCCCAACCTCCTTGATCCGGCCACTGAAGTCTTACAACAGTCCAAATTCGCCAAACTGGGACAAGTGCCTCCTGACGCTCTAGGGGCGGTCCTGAGGCATCTATACTAGATATCGAAGTCTAGTAAGTTTCATATGCTTCTCAAGACTTGGAAATTTGAAAAGAATACCTCCCCAACCTCCTTGATCCTCCCACTGAAGTCTTACGACAGCCCAAAGTCGCCAAACTGGGACAAGTGCCTCCTGACGCTCTAGGGGAGGTCCTGAGGCATCTATACTAGATATCGAAGTCTAGTAAGTTTCATATGCTTCTCAAGACTTGGAACTTTGAAACGAATACCTCCTCAACCTCCTTGATCCGACCACTTAACTTTTACGACAGTCCAAAGTCGCCAAACTGGGACAAGTGCCTCCTGACGCTCTAGGGGAGGTCCTGAGGCATCTATTCTAGATGTCTGACTCTATTAATTTTCATATGCTTCTCGAGACTTGAAAATTTGAAAAGAATACATCCCCAACCCTCTTGATCCAACCATTGAAGTCTTACAATAGTCCAAAGTCGCCAAATTAGGACAAGTGCCTCCTGACGCTCTAGGGGCGGTCCTGTGACATCTATAGTAGATATCGGACTCTAGTAAGTTTCAGATGCTTATCCAGACTTGGAACTATGAAACGAATACCTCCTCAACCTCCTTGATTCGACCACTGAAGTGTTACAATAGTCCAAAGTCGCCAAATTGGGACAAGTGCCTCCTGACGCTCTAGGGGCAGTCCTGTGTCATCTATAGTAGATATCGGACTCTAGTAAGTTTCAGATGCTTATCGAGACTTGGAAATTTGAAACGAATACATCCCCAACCTCCTTGATCCGGCCACTGAAGTCTTACAACAGTCCAAAGTCGCCAAACTGGGACAAGTGCCTTCTGACGCTCTAGGGGAGGGCCTGAGGCATCGAGGCTAGATCTCCGAGTCTAGTAAGTTTCATATGCTTCTCAAGACTAGGAACTTTGAAACGAATACCTCCTCAACCTCCTTGATTCAACCAATAAAGTCTTAAAACATTCCAAAGTCGCCAAACTGGGACAAGTGCCTCCTGACGCTCTAGGGGCGGTCCTGTGACATCTATACTAGATATCGAAGTCTAGTAAGTTTCATATGCTTCTCAAGACTTGGAACTTTGAAACGAATACCTCCTCAACCTCCTTGATCCGACCACTTATCTTTTACGACAGTCCAAAGTCGCCAAACTGGGACAAGTGCCTTCTGACGCTCTAGGGGAGGTCCTGTGTCATCTATAGTAGATATCAAAGTCTAGTAAGTTTCATATGCTTCTCAAGACTTGGAACTTTGAAACGAATACCTCCTCAACCTCCTTGATCCGACCACTTATCTTTTACGACAGTCCAAAGTCGCCAAACTGGGACAAGTGCCTCCTGACGCTCTAGGGGAGGTCCTGAGGCATCTATACTAGATATCGAAGTCTAGTAAGTTTCATATGCTTCTCAAGACTTGGAACTTTGAAACGAATACCTCCTCAACCTCCTTGATCCGTCCACTGAAGTCTTACCACAGTCCAAAGTCGCCAAACTGGGACAAGTGCCTCCTGACGCTCTAGGGGCGGTCCTGAGGCATCTATACTAGATATCGAAGTCTAGTAAGTTTCATATGCTTCTCAAGACTTGGAACTTTGAAACGAATACCTCCTCAACCTCCTTGATCCGACCACTGAAGTGTTACAATAGTCCAAAGTCGCCAAATTGGGACAAGTGCCTCCTGACGCTCTAGGGGCGGTCCTGTGTCATCTATAGTAGATATCGGACTCTAGTAAGTTTCATATGCTTCTCGAGACTTGAAAATTTGAAACGAAAACATCCCCAACCCTCTTGATCCAACCATTGAAGTCTTACAATAGTCCAAAGTCGCCAAATTAGGACAAGTGCCTCCTGATGCTCTAGAGGCGGTCCTGAGGCATCTATACTAGATATCGGACTCTAGTAAGTTTCATATGCTTCTCAAGACTTGGAACTTTGAAACGAATACCTCCTCAACCTCCTTGATCCGACCACTTAACTTTTACGACAGTCCAAAGTCGCCAAACTGGGACAAGTGCCTCCTGACGCTCTAGGGGCAGTCCTGTGTCATCTATAGTAGATATCGGACTCTAGTAAGTTTCAGATGCTTTTCGAGACTTGGAACTTTGAAACGAATACCTCCCCAACCTCCTTGATCCGGCCACTGAAGTCTTACAACAGTCCAAAGTCGCCAAACTGGGACAAGTGCCTCCTGACGCTCTAGGGGCGGTCCTGAGGCATCTATACTAGATATCGAAGTCTAGTAAGTTTCATATGCTTCTCAAGACTTGGAACTTTGAAACGAATACCTCCTCAACCTCCTTGATCCGGCCACTGAAGTCTTACAACATTCCAAAGTCGCCAAACTGGGACAAGTGCCTCCTGACGCTCTAGGGGCGGTCCTGAGGCATCTATACTAGATATCGAAGTCTAGTAAGTTTCATATGCTTCTCAAGACTTGGAACTTTGAAACGAATACCTCCTCAACCTCCTTGATCCGACCACTGAAGTCTTACAACAGTCCAAAGTCGCCAAACTGGGACAAGTGCCTCCTGACGCTCTAGGGGCGGTCCTGTGACATCTATACTAGATATCGGACTCTAGTAAGTTTCAGATGCTTATCCAGACTTGGAAATTTAAAACGAAAACATCCCCAACCCTCTTGATCCAACCATTGAAGTCTTACAATAGTCCAAAGTCGCCAAATTGGGACAAGTGCCTCCTGACGCTCTAGGGGCGGTCCTGTGTCATCTATACTAGATATCAGACTCTAGTAAGATTCAGATGCTGACAGAGACTTGGAAATTTGAAACGAAAACATCCCTAACCCTCTTGATCCAACCATTGAAGTCTTACAACAGTCCAAAGTCGCCAAATTGGGACAAGTGCCTCCTGACGCTCTAGGGGCGGTGCTGAGTCATCTATAGTAGATATCGGACTCTAGTAAGTTTTAGATGCTTATCGAGACTTGGAAATTTGAAACGAATACCTCCCCAACCTCGTTGATTCGACCACTAAAGTCTTACAACAGTCCAGAGTCTCCAAACTGGGACAAGTGCCTCCAAGCGCTCTAGGGGCGGTCCTGAGGCATCTATACTAGATATCGAAGTCTAGTAAGTTTCAGATGCTTACAGAGACTTGGAAATTTGAAACGAAAACATCCCTAACCCTCTTGATCCAACCATTGAAGTCTTACAACAGTCCAAAGTCGCCAAATTGGGACAAGTGCCTCCTGACGCTCTAGGGGCGGTCCTGTGTCATCTATAGTAGATATCGGACTCTAGTAAGTTTCAGATGCTTATCGAGACTTGGAAATTTGAAACGAAAACATCCCCAACCCTCTTGATCCAACCATTGAAGTCTTACAATAGTCCAAAGTCGCCAAATTGGGACAAGTGCCTCCTGACGCTCTAGGGGCGGTCCTGTGACATCTATAGTAGATATCGGACTCTAGTAAGTTTCAGATGCTTATCCAGACTTGGAAATTTAAAACGAAAACATCCCCAACCCTCTTGATCCAACCATTGAAGTCTTACAATAGTCCAAAGTCGCCAAATTGGGACAAGTGCCTCCTGACGCTCTAGGGGCGGTCCTGTGACATCTATAGTAGATATCGGACTCTAGTAAGTTTCAGATGCTTATCCAGACTTGGAAATTTAAAACGAAAACATCCCCAACCCTCTTGATCCAACCATTGAAGTCTTACAATAGTCCAAAGTCGCCAAATTGGGACAAGTGCCTCCTGACGCTCTAGGGGCGGTCCTGTGACATCTATAGAAGATATCGAAGTCTAGTAAGTTTCGTATGCTTCTCGAGAATTGGAACTTTGAAACGAATACCTCCTCAACCTCCTTGATTCGACCACTGAAGTGTTACAATAGTCCAAAGTCGCCAAATTGGGACAAGTGCCTCCTGACGCTCTAAGGGGGGTCCTGTGTCATCTATAGTAGATATCGGACTCTAGTAAGTTTTAGATGCTTATCGAGACTTGGAAATTTGAAACGAATACCTCCCCAACCTCGTTGATTCGACCACTAAAGTCTTACAACAGTCCAGAGTCTCCAAACTGGGACAAGTGCCTCCAAGCGCTCTAGGGGCGGTCCTGAGGCATCTATACTAGATATCGAAGTCTAGTAAGTTTCAGATGCTTATCGAGACTTGGAAATTTGAAACGAAAACATCCCCAACCCTCTTGATCCAACCATTGAAGTCTTACAATAGTCCAAAGTCGCCAAATTGAGACAAGTGCCTCCTGACGCTCTAGGGGCGGTCCTGTGTCATCTATACTAGATATCGAACTCTAGTAAGTTTCATATGCTTCTCGAGACTTGGAACTTTGAAACGAATACCTCCTCAACCTCCTTGATCCGACCACTTATCTTTTACGACAGTCCAAAGTCGCCAAACTGGGACAAGTGCCTTCTGACGTTCTAGGGGTGGTCCTGAGGCATCTGTACTAGACATCGAACTCTAGTAAGTTTCAGATGCTTTTCGAGACTTGGAACTTTGAAACGAATACCTCCCCAACCTCCTTGATCCGGCCACTGAAGTCTTACAACAGTCCAAAGTCGCCAAACTGGGACAAGTGCCTCCTAACGCTCTAGGGGTGGTCCTGAGGCATCTGTACTAGACATCGAACTCTAGTAAGTTTCAGATGCTTTTCGAGACTTGGAACTTTGAAACGAATACCTCCCCAACCTCCTTGATCCGGCCACTGAAGTCTTACAACAGTCCAAAGTCGCCAAACTGGGACAAGTGCCTCCTGACGCTCTAGGGGCGGTCCTGTGTCATCTATACTACATATCGAACTCTAGTAAGTTTCATATGCTTCTCGAGACTTGAAAATTTGAAACGAATACATCCCCAACCCTCTTGATCCAACCACTAAAGTCTTAAAACATTCCAAAGTCGCCAAACTGGGACAAGTGCCTCCTGACGCTCTAGGCACGGTCCTGAGGCATCTATACTAGATATCGGACTCTAGTAAGTTTGAGATGCTTCTCGAGACTTGGAACTTTGAAGCGAATACCTCCTCAACCTCCTTGATCCGACCACTAAAGTCTTACAACAGTCCAAAGTCGCCAAACTGGGACAAGTGCCTCCTGACGCTCTAGGGGCGGTCCTGAGGCATCTATACTAGATATCGAAGTCTAGTAAGTTTCATATGCTTCTCAAGACTTGGAACTTTGAAACGAATACCTCCTCAACCTCCTTGATCCGACCACTTATCTTTTACGACAGTCCAAAGTCGCCAAACTGGGACAAGTGCCTTCTGACGCTCTAGGGGAGGTCCTGTGTTATCTATAGTAGATATCGAACTCTAGTAAGTTTCAGATGCTTACAGAGACTTGGAAATTTGAAACGAAAACATCCCTAACCCTCTTGATCCAACCATTGAAGTCTTACAACAGTCCAAAGTCGCCAAATTGGGACAAGTGCCTCCTGACGCTCTAGGGGCGGTCCTGTGTCATCTATAGTAGACATCGAACTCTAGTAAGTTTCAGATGCTTTTCGAGACTTGGAACTTTGAAACGAATACCTCCCCAACCTCCTTGATCCGGCCACTGAAGTCTTACAACAGTCCAAAGTCGCCAAACTGGGACAAGTGCCTCCTGACGCTCTAGGGGCGGTCCTGTGTCATCTATAGTAGATATCGGACTCTAGTAAGTTTCAGATGCTTACAGAGACTTGGAACTTTGAAACGAATACCTCCCCAACCTCCTTGATCCGGCCACTGAAGTCTTACAACAGTCCAAATTCGCCAAACTGGGACAAGTGCCTCCTGACGCTCTAGGGGCGGTCCTGAGGCATCTATACTAGATATCGAAGTCTAGTAAGTTTCATATGCTTCTCAAGACTTGGAACTTTGAAACGAATACCTCCTCAACCTCCTTGATCCGACCACTTATCTTTTACGACAGTCCAAAGTCGCCAAACTGGGACAAGTGCCTTCTGACGCTCTAGGGGAGGTCCTGAGGCATCTATACTAGATATCGAAGTCTAGTAAGTTTCATATGCTTACAGAGACTTGGAAATTTGAAACGAAAGCATCCCTAACCCTCTTGATCCAACCATTGAAGTCTTACAACAGTCCAAAGTCGCCAAATTGGGACAAGTGCCTCCTGACGCTCTAGGGGCGGTCCTGTGTCATATATAGTAGATATCGGACTCTAGTAAGTTTCAGATGCTTTTCGAGACTTGGAACTTTGAAACGAATACCTCCCCAACCTCCTTGATCCGGCCACTGAAGTCTTACAACAGTCCAAAGTCGCCAAACTGGGACAAGTGCCTCCTGACGCTCTAGGGGCGGTCCTGTGTCATCTATAGTAGATATCGGACTCTAGTAAGTTTCAGATGCTTACAGAGACTTGGAAATTTGAAACGAAAACATCCCTAACCCTCTTGATCCAACCATTGAAGTCTTACAACAGTCCAAAGTCGCCAAATTGGGACAAGTGCCTCCTGACGCTCTAGGGGCGGTCCTGTGTCATCTATAGTAGATATCGGACTCTAGTAAGTTTCAGATGCTTATCGAGACTTGGAAATTTGAAACGAATACCTCCCCAACCTCGTTGATTCGACCACTAAAGTCTTACAACAGTCCAAAGTCGCCAAATTGGGATAAGTGCCTCCTGACGCTCTAGGGGCGGTCCTGTGTCATTTATAGTAGATATCGAACTCTAGTAAGTTTCAGATGCTTATCCAGACTTGGAAATTTAAAACGAAAACATCCCCAACCCTCTTGATCCAACCATTGAAGTCTTACAATAGTCCAAAGTCGCCAAATTGGGACAAGTGCCTCCTGACGCTCTAGGGGCGGTCCTGTGTCATCTATAGTAGATATCGAACTCTAGTAAGTTTCAGATGCTTACAGAGACTTGGAAATTTGAAACGAAAACATCCCTAACCCTCTTGATCCAACCATTGAAGTCTTACAACAGTCCAAAGTCGCCAAATTGGGACAAGTGCCTCCTGACGCTCTAGGGGCGGTCCTGTGTCATCTATAGTAGATATCGAAGTCTAGTAAGTTTCATATGCTTCTCGAGAATTGGAACTTTGAAACGAATACCTCCTCAACCTCCTTGATTCGACCACTGAAGTGTTACAATAGTCCAAAGTCGCCAAATTGGGACAAGTGCCTCCTGACGCTCTAAGGGGGGTCCTGTGTCATCTATAGTAGATATCAAAGTCTAGTAAGTTTCATATGCTTCTCGAGACTTGGAACTTTGAAACGAATACCTCCCCAACCTCGTTGATTCGACCACTGAAGTGTTACAATAGTCCAAAGTCGCCAAATTGGGACAAGTGCCTCCTGACGCTCTAGGGGCGGTCCTGTGACATCTATAGAAGATATCGAAGTCTAGTAAGTTTCATATGCTTCTCGAGAATTGGAACTTTGAAACGAATACCTCCTCAACCTCCTTGATCCGACCACTGAAGTGTTACAATAGTCCAAAGTCGCCAAATTGGGACAAGTGCCTCCTGACGCTCTAAGGGGGGTCCTGTGTCATCTATAGTAGATATCAAAGTCTAGTAAGTTTCATATGCTTCTCGAGACTTGGAACTTTGAAACGAATACCTCCCCAACCTCGTTGATTCGACCACTGAAGTGTTACAATAGTCCAAAGTCGCCAAATTGGGACATGTGCCTCCTGACGCTCTAGGGGCGGTCCTGTGACATCTATAGAAGATATCGAAGTCTAGTAAGTTTCATATGCTTCTCGAGAATTGGAACTTTGAAACGAATACCTCCTCAACCTCCTTGATCCGACCACTGAAGTGTTACAATAGTCCAAAGTCGCCAAATTGGGACAAGTGCCTCCTGACGCTCTAAGGGGGGTCCTGTGTCATCTATAGTAGATATCAAAGTCTAGTAAGTTTCATATGCTTCTCGAGAATTGGAACTTTGAAACGAATACCTCCTCAACCTCCTTGATTCGACCACTGAAGTGTTACAATAGTCCAAAGTCGCCAAATTGGGACAAGTGCCTCCTGACGCTCTAAGGGGGGTCCTGTGTCATCTATAGTAGATATCAAAGTCTAGTAAGTTTCATATGCTTCTCGAGACTTGGAACTTTGAAACGAATACCTCCCCAACATCGTTGATTCGACCACTGAAGTGTTACAATAGTCCAAAGTCGCCAAATTGGGACAAGTGCCTCCTGACGCTCTAGGGGCGGTCCTGTGACATCTATAGAAGATATCGAAGTCTAGTAAGTTTCATATGCTTCTCGAGAATTGGAACTTTGAAACGAATACCTCCTCAACCTCCTTGATTCGACCACTGAAGTGTTACAATAGTCCAAAGTCGCCAAATTGGGACAAGTGCCTCCTGACGCTCTAAGGGGGGTCCTGTGTCATCTATAGTAGATATCAAAGTCTAGTAAGTTTCATATGCTTCTCGAGACTTGGAACTTTGAAACGAATACCTCCCCAACCTCGTTGATTCGACCACTGAAGTGTTACAATAGTCCAAAGTCGCCAAACTGGGACAAGTGCCTCCTGACGCTCTAGGGGCGGTCCTGTGACATCTATAGAAGATATCGAAGTCTAGTAAGTTTCATATGCTTCTCAAGACTTGGAACTTTGAAACGAATACCTCCTCAACCTCCTTGATCCGACCACTTATCTTTTACGACAGCCCAAAGTCGTCAAACTGGGACAAGTGCCTCCTGACGCTCTAGGGGCGGTCCTGAGGCATCTATACTAGATATCGAAGTCTAGTAAGTTTCATATGCTTCTCGAGACTTGGAACTTTGAAACGAATACCTCCCCAACCTCCTTGATCCGGCCACTGAAGTCTTACAACAGTCCAAATTCGCCAAACTGGGACAAGTGCCTCCTGACGCTCTAGGGGCGGTCCTGAGGCATCTATACTAGATATCGAAGTCTAGTAAGTTTCATATGCTTCTCAAGACTTGGAACTTTGAAACGAATACCTCCTCAACCTCCTTGATCCGACCACTTATCTTTTACGACAGTCCAAAGTCGCCAAACTGGGACAAGTGCCTCCTGACGCTCTAGGGGCGGTCCTGAGGCATCTATACTAGATATCGAAGTCTAGTAAGTTTCATATGCTTCTCAAGACTTGGAACTTTGAAACGAATACCTCCTCAACCTCCTTGATCCGACCACTTAACTTTTACGACAGCCCAAAGTCGTCAAACTGGGACAAGTGCCTCCTGATGCTCTAGAGGCGGTCCTGAGGCATCTATACTAGATGTCGGACTCTATTAAGTTTCAGATGTTTTTTGAGAATTGGGAATTTTTAAACGAATACCTCCCCAACATCCTTGATCCAACCATGAAAATCTTACGACAGTCCAAAGTCGACAAACTAGGAGAATTTTCTTGATTATTTTTTTTTTCTTTAAATAAAAGAAATTAATGAATACGCATTCGCATAGTACATATGCAATTTGATTCACAGAGATATTTTCTTTAATTTAAAGATAAAAATTTTTTCGTTCATGGTTATAAAATTGAATAAATTATTTTTTAAGTTTTTTTCAGTACTCTATTTGAATCAAAAATATATAATTTCAAATAAAAAAGAATTATATAAAAATAATTTTATTTTTTTTAATAGGCTCAAAACGTGATTAATTAAAATCAAATAAATTTATATTTGTTCTAAAGTTGTTTATACTTCGAATTGAAGAAATGAATTTTAAGAAACGATTTCTTAAATTTAAATAAAACTTTTTTCTGGGTGTAGCAATATATGTTTTTTTTTAATAATGATAATTCTACAAAATATTAGGAATCTAGGGAAAATTGAGGTGCAATGGTAATTATTTCTAGCGGTCTGTAAATTTTCCGCAGTCAAAATACTAAATATTCGAAAATTGATATGGAAATTCAGTATAGGTTATAGTAATGTTCGATGCAATCTGTAGTAAATTATAATACAGTTCATTTAAAATTCAGTATTTCACTGCAAAAAATTCTCACAATAACACGTTTTACCTTAACTTGAAATCTAATTTTGGAAAAATTGTAAACTTGAGTTTCTCTGTGTACCGTAATTCGGCTTTAGGACGAAAGTCCATTTAATAATTGGAATTATTTGTCAACACTTTCTACGTGTTCTATATTGCTATCGCCAAGTGGACACATTTCAACTTAAATTGAAAACAGAATTGAACTGTTACCAGTAATGTATAATGTAGAGCATTAAAACGCAATCAAAAACGAGTCCCGCCATAAGGTTCTTCCTTATTCAGTCAATAGAACTCGCTTTCCTGGAAAGTAACGAGATTAATCGACGCATACTTTTATATAGTCCCCTTACATACACGAGGGAATTGCTAGAAAAAAGACTGGTGACCAACCAAGTGCATTGAATTACGCGTATGAAAACGTGGGTTTACCGTTACAGCGAAAAATAGCAGACGTATGGTCTATACTCATCTAACCTACAGACGTAATGTTCCACAATCGGTGTCAGCATTACGTCTCTATATTTCATAACTCTCTTCCTAGAAGGTATGTGGTTAATTTTAGCGCTTTGTACATTCGTTATATTCTTCCGCGAACTTGCAATTGTACTCTTCAACAAAACACATGTGTTTACAACAAAAACATCAGTTTAACCGACATGACTCTAGTTGCAATATTCCTGCAACAGAATATGAATTTCTTGAGTCATCATATCATAATAAGTGACACAAAGGAATGTTACCAATTTAAAACTGAAAGTGGAAATGCTATCAGGAATTACCATAGATATGGAAGATTGAATGCATTATCAGGGGATTTTTAAACAAGTCAATTTATGATGAAAAGGGAACTTTTTATACAAATTATATCAAATAAAGTTTGTTTATAACTTGTTCGTTGATAAATGATTGAGTAATATTGTACAAACAAGTGAAGGGATAACTATTAATTAGCATAAAATAAAATAGTATAATATTAATTAGTACATGAGTATTGAGCATAACTTGATGTTTTTGCAATCCTACTAAGTTATTTGTTAACGAATCATTTGAAAACATTTTTTTCTATTTATTTCATAATATTCATTTTAATATGAACATTCCTTTTTCAATCATTTCATGAGACTATTTTTAAAAATATTTTCGATTAGGATCATGACTTTATTTTTCGAGTTTAAAGTTTGATGCCTGCGCTAAACGAGGGCAACAATCACTCGAGTACAATATAAAAAAAAATTTCGACTTGCACACGATTTTTTTTCTACGAGGGGGTCAACGAGAGGGTCAAAAAATGAATTTTTCTACTAGCGGGTCAGAAAGTGGACTTTATTGCCCTGTGCGGGGCAAACAAATCCACTTTCTGACCCTATAGTAGAAAAAAAATCATGTGCAACACGGGAAAAACATTTATTTTACTCGTGTGGTTGTTACCCTCGCTTTGCTCGGGCATCAAACTTCACACTCGCAAAATAATTTTTTTTTTTCCCTAGTTGCACAATGTACTATTGTTTTCCACGCACGGGGCACTAAAATCCATTTTATGACCGACTAGTAGAAAAAATATATTTTGGTTATTACTTCTTTAAATAACATTAAAGACTATAATTGCCATTTTTCAACGTCATGTACTTCGGTCGATTCAAAGCTTTGAGTTAATGTTCAAGAGATTATGCATGGAAAAAATGGACTCTATTTAGTTTTCACAGCTTTTTTCTAAAATAATTATTATTCTTTCCTGAAATTTTGCACTGTTAGAAATTTTTACCGTAATTTTCCGAAACGCGTGACTGGAGTTTTATTCAGTTACAGTTTCGTAAAATTCAGATAGAATTCCATAAAATTCACACCTAGAAAACAGTTTCTTTGAATCAAATAAACATTTCTTTGATATACGGTCAAAGAAAAAATTTCTTTGAATTAAAGAAAGTTTTGTTGATTCAAGAGAATTTTCTTAAATGTAAAAAAATCTATTTCTTTGGATTAAAGAAATTTTTTGAAATAACAAAATTTTCTTTAATTCAAAGAAATTATTTCTTTGACCGTATATCAAAGAAATGTTTATTTGATTCAAAGAACTAAATTTGAGAAATAATTTGGCAATTTTCAGTTACACAGTGTTGAAGATTCTGATATTTGTATCTGGAAATTCTAAAACTTGTAACTACCCGCCATAGAAGCTCCTTTATTATATCCTAAAATTTCACCAAGAAATAATGAATACGTATTTGCTTTCCTTTTGCAGTCCTTCGAATGTCGGTGGGCCGTCATGTATCACTTATCAGGCCGTGAATCATGCTTACATTGAAGCCAGAAAACGAATTAGTGAGTATAGCAAAAAATAGATAATAAAAATATAATTTATCAATTTAAAGTATGTTAATTTCAGAGATGTTAGAAAAACTCAGTAAAGTGATTTTTCTATAAAATTAAAAGAACTTTAATTGGAATTAAATGAATTATAGGAGTTGCGGAACCCAAAACAGAAATATGGAAAGCCAATGAATTGGCAACAGTCGGAGAACTTCTGTTGGATATTTCTACCCAAATTGCCCAAATGTAAGTGACCAGCTTTCAAATTGCGAAACGAATCCGCTCGTATATGGTATTACCTTAATTAGAGATCGATTTCGTGACTTTAGTATCTACTTCCTGCTCCTTTTTTTTTTTAATAGAGTTACGTAAAATCGAAAAAGGTACTAATTTCTTGGTTTCGGAACTTTATTCTTCTTAGCGGTGTTCTTTTATTATATTTTCTCAGCGGTTACGATTTTTGTTATATGAATTTCTCGTTTCTTTGTATTTATTTGAACGGAAGAGGAGAATGTAGGAAGCGATAGTTTCAATGAAAGCGTGACGAATCTTCCGATCAATTACAAGATCAATTTTGAGGAAGGTCACAAAAAAGTAAGAGTATTGACCGCGAGTATCTGATGACTTTCTGATCGTCTGCGGTCAATCGAGTTTAACACAAGACGGAACTATAGTTACATTCAGAGAAGCAGGTTTTTCCTTATCAGTTGAAACCAATCGAACATCGCTCTTATTTAATTCTAATCATTTCATAAATTCAAGAATTTGGCATAAAATTTGGCATTGGCCATTAATAATCTATTTCTTTGGATTAAATAAATTTTTTTTGAAATAACAAAACTTTTTTTAATTCAAAGAAATTTTTTCTTTGACTGCATATCAAAGAAATGTTACTTTGTTTCAAGGAAACTGTTTTCTCAGTGTAACGTATATTAAATTAAAAATACTTTCATCTTACAAAATACATACTTTTATTTGAATTTGAATACACATGTTTATATATTTTAATAATGTTTGTTAATTTTAATATATTTTGATTGAAAAGTTATTAAAAAAACATTTCTTCGATATACGGTCAAAGAAAAAGTTTCTTAGAATTAAGGAAAGTTTTGTTCATTCAAAAAAATTTCTTTGATCCAAAGAATTAGATTTGTTTACATTAAACAAAATTTTTTTGAATGAACAAAACTTTCTTCAATTTTGAGAAATTTTCTTTTGATTGTATATCAAAGAAATTTTTCTTTGGCTCAAAGAACTGTTTTCTCAGTGTAACGTATATTAAATTAAAAATACTTTCATCTTAAAAAATACATACTTTTAATTGAATTTGAATACACATGTGTACATATTTCAATAATGTTTGTTAATTTTAATATATTTTGATTGAAAAGTTATTAAATTCAATATGAATTTGTATTAATTTTACATAATACACAGAGAAAACAGTTTCTTTGAATCAAAGAAACATTTCTTTGGTATACGGTCAAAGAAAAAATTTCTTTGAATTAAAGAAAGTTTTATTAATTCAAAAAAATTTTCTTTGTTCCCAAGAAATACATTTGTTTACATTAACGAAAATTTTTTTAAATTTACAAAACTTTCTTCAATTCAAAGAAAACTTTTTTTGATCGTATATCAAAGAAATATTTTTTTGATTCAAAGGAATGTTTCTTTGATTCAAAGGAATGTTTCTTTGATTCAAAGGAATGTTTCTTTGATTCAAAGAAATGCTTCTTTGATTCAAAGAAATTGTTTTCTGGGTCTACTTGAATATGTTAAATTAAATTTATATATATTTTTTTAAATTAAATGTGAAGTTGAATTTATTTGAAGGTATGGTTTGACGTACGAGGAAGTCGAAAAGGTTCTCCCATTGATCGACACGTCCAAGACTCTTATCCGGGAAGTTTGTCCAGCTTTCCTGAGTGAGGTTGAATGTCGGGCAGGTAAATACCGTCGCTACGATGGTCTCTGTACGAACTTGCAGAATCCCACATGGGGCTCGTCGTTATCACCATTTGTGAGGTGAGTATAGTTAAAGACAATGTAGACATTTCTCCACAACCTTTTCTCATCGCAATTGACCTTGGCATTTTCATGGCAAACCAGTATAGATTTACAACCAAAGTATATACGAATATAATGAAAGGCGTCAACTAAATCTTTAACCAAGTGCACGTATTTCATTTTATGCAGAGAGTACATCTCAATTTTTAGATAAGCATCTCACAGATAAATTCTGAAAAGCTGTGCATTGTAAATTGCGAAGGTGAACAAGATGTCTGGGTGATTTCTAACCGCAGATAAAAGATCAAGTTGATTAACACTCTAAAAACAAATTCAAATTTTCGTTTCAAGTGATTTTTTTGATGAGTAATTAGATCGGTCTAATAAAAATTTGACCTTCAATTCATTAGATAGGAAGACAATTGTAGTAGGAACGGCTTTAGAGAATTTGGCGCCCTACTCTCTAAATCTAAATCAGTCAAAATCTACTGATTATCGATGAAATTTGACTGGTTCAAATAGCTAGAAAGATTTTACTGGGAATTAGTCAAATTTCACTGATTACTTCAATGAAAAATGACTGATTTAATTAGTAAAACAATTTTTCACTGATTCAATCGGTAAAAATTAACTGGTTTAGCAGTGAAAAATATGTTTTGCTATTGAATCAGTAAAATGGCAAATCACTGATTCAATCAGTGAAACTTTTACTTATTAAGATATAGAGAATAGACAGAATAAATATTTGCGCCCCTTTAATCTGGGGATAGATAAATCTATCTCTATATTAAGCAACCTGGAGTTATATTTTCGCACTGAAATCAATAAAAATCAAGATTTTCCAGTTAAATCAACACAATTTTTCAATCTCTCTCATAGAATTGCAAAATAAAATTGAGTCATTGCATTGAGAAAACAGTTTCTTTGAATCAAAGAAACATTTCTTTGATATGCAGTCAAAGAAAAAATTTCTTTGAATTAAAGAAAGTTTTGTTAATTCAAAAAAATGTTCTTTGATCTAAAGAAATAGATTTGTTTACATTAAATAAAATTATTTTGAATCAACAAAACTTTCTTTGATTCAATGAAATGTTTTCTTTGACCGTATATCAAAAAAACTGTTTTCTAAGTGTGGTCACTAGGGAGCGCTTTCATTTCTTGCGGTAAATTTAAAATAAGAGATGGATATTTTATATTTTTTCCATCGATTTCTCGTTATAAAAATGAAAATTTTACTCTGACTTTGCCGACCCCTAAATTTTGCCGCCCTAGGCGGTTACCTATCTCTTCTCTACGGTAGAACCGTCCCTGAATTCTTTCGTATTTTAAGTGGCAATTTTCGTATATTTTACTTCACTCTAGATTTGGTTGTGTAATTAATAATCTAGATTGATGCCACCTCGATTCGCGGATGGTATTTCGGCACCCAGAATTGCCTCATCTGG
Organism: Diplolepis rosae; assembly: GCA_030998225.1. Lineage (NCBI taxonomy): Eukaryota > Metazoa > Arthropoda > Insecta > Hymenoptera > Diplolepididae > Diplolepis > Diplolepis rosae. The sequence goes on from JAPYXD010000698.1 coordinate 3,952,950, forward strand.
TCGCAATCTGCCTCTTGCGCGTGTCGTCTCGCGTACTATGCACCCAGATGAAGGTTTTCACGATCATGCCGGAACTGTCATGGTGATCGCTTGGGGGCAGTTCATGGATCACGATTACACTCTTACTGCTACTCCTTTGGGTAAGTGAAAACCATCTTATATTGTTACCTTTCCACTCAGAAAAAAGTTTCTTTGATCCAAAACAAATTTTTTTGAATCAAACAAATTTGTGCTTTGCTATACTCTCTAAATTTGAATCAGTCAAAATCTACTGATTATCAGTGAAATTTGACTGATTCAAATAGCTAAAAAGAGGTTACTGTAAATCAGTCACATTTCACTGATTATTTCAGTGAAAATTGACTGATTTTACAGTGAGAAATATTTTGTTCATTGATTAATCAGTGAAAATTAACTGATTTAACGGTGAAAAATATTTTTACACTGATGAATCAGTGAAAAGGCAAATCACTGATTCAATCTGTGAAAATTTGACTGATTCAGATTTAGAGAGTACGCTCAAAGAAATTTCTCGATTTTTTTTTCTTTAAATTAAAGAAATAAGTGTCTGTGCAGTCGCATAGTACGTACGTAAGGTAATTCATAAAAATATGTTCTTTAATTTAAAGAAAAAGTTTTCTTCGTTCAAGGTAATAAAATTAAATGAATTATTTTTCAAGTTTTTTCCAGTACTGTATTTCAATCAAAAAATATTTTTTTTAATGAAAAAAATAATTTCTTTCATTTAGAAAAGGCTAAAAATGTGATTTTTTAAAATCAAATAAATTCATATTTGTTTTAAAGGTATTTTTACTTCAAGTTAAAGAAATTAAGTTGAAAAAACGATTTCATTCTATTTTCTCAGATAGAGATGAATATGTTTTGCGATTTAAAAATTCAAAATAATTGATGTTAACCCGGTCTACCCTACTTGGAAAATGTGATTGTAAATAATTTACGTCTAGGGTGTTTTTATTAACAATTTTCATACGGATTTTAAGTCTAGGAAATTGAGCTGCAACGAAAAAAATCATGACTTTTTTCTATTCCCGTCAAGTGGAAAAAGATATAATCAAAAGATATATGTATCTTAAGAAGAACAAAATTTTCAACACCTACACTGTTAGAAATTTCTACCGTAATTTTCCAAAACACGTGACTGGAGTTTTATTGAGTTACAGTTTCGTAAAATTAAGATAGAATTCCAGGAAATTCAGTTACTTTTCAGTAAATTTAAGAAACAATTTCTTAATTTTTAGTTAGAAAGTGTTCAATATTCCGATACTTGTATCTGGAAATTCCGAAACTTGCAAAAGAAATAATTTTACGTTTTGGGTAATTCAATATTTATGCAGTTACATGTAAATGAAAATTTTGTTAGTTTCGTAATTTTATGATGAATTTTATAAAAACTTTGTTACAGTTTCGTAGTTTTAAGATACATTTATGAAAATTTAATTGTTTCATAATATAAAAAAAAAATCAGAAAATCCAGTACATTTTTTGCAATTCTAAGATACCTTCACTAAAAAACGTGATTATCGTAAAATTTGACGTTACCTTTGTAACATAAAAATTTTGTAAATTTCCGAAAATTTCTAACAGTGTAACATCCACACATTCCTACAAAAGATTACTTTTCTTCAGAAACGATCATTATAAGATTTATTAACTATTTTGAACTATATATGAGGCGCTTAAAACAAAAGGAAAGTAAATATTGTTGACATAGAAAAGTGAAATATAAAAATGGTTAGAGCAAAAGGAAGACAAATCTTCTTCAGCCGTAAAGTGAAACAAAATAATATTGGAGCAAAAGAGAGACAAATCTTTTTTAGCGGTAGAGCAAAACAAAATAAAGTTGGAGCAAAAGAGAGACAATTATTTTTTACCGCTAGAGCGAAACAAAATGAAGTTATATCAAATAGCGACTCGGTTGTCCTGCTTTAATTTTGGAGAAAAAGCGAGACAACCGAGTCACTCTTTTCCTCCAACTTTATATTGTTTCGACCAAAGTTTTGGTCCATTTTCTTAATTTCGTACTCTCTAAATCTGAATCAGTCAAATTTTCACTGATTGAATCAGTGATTTGCCTTTTCACTGATTCATCAGTCAATGTTCACTGATATAATCAGTGGAATTTGACTGATTTACAGTAACCGCTTTTTAGCTATTTGAATCAGTCAAATTTCACTGATTGAATCAGTAGATTTTGACTGATTCAAATCCAGAGAGTAGATAGTTGTAAAATCCTTGTGTATTCTGCATATTTAGATGTTGTAAAGGTTTTAGGCCAGATTATTAATTTGTAGATTTGGTGTTACCGGTATTATAATTTAGAGAAGAAAATAGGTGGCCTTTCCGGCCTACAAACTAATTATCTGGCCTAAAACCTTTACAACATCTAAATATGCAGAATACACAAGGATTTTACAACTATCTACGAAATGAATAAAAGGACCAAAACTTTGGTCGAAACGTTGACGTTTTGTGAATAAACAACCGTACAAGACCGGAATGGCCACCTATTTTCTTCTCTAAATTATAATACCGTTAACACCAAATCTACAAAAAAATATTTACTTTCCTCTTTTTCTAATCACTTCATATATATTTGCTCACTCACAATACCCACACAAAAAGTAAGAATCGATTATTTTCGAAACTTTACAGACAATTGTTTTCTCTTTCATAATTATGTTAACCGCCTTGGGTTAAATGGACATTTTCATAAATCAAATTCAGCACAACTAGTCATTGGAGAAAGTGATTAATCACCGTCTTTGATAATCTGAAGCTTCTTGTGCTATTGGTTTGAATAGTAGCTTCAGGCTAGTCGCGAAACATATCTGCCTTCACCACACGTAAATGCTTTCATAATACAATTTCCCAGAATGGAGAGCAAACTGAAATTTTCTGCTCAAATCTCCTTTTGGTATATCATTATAAGATTGTAGGGAAAAAAAAGTACGTACGCGTACGTATTTGACGCAATTATTAAATTTTCTCCTGTTTTTCAAAACTTAGCATTACTCAATCAAAAATGATAACCCAGACATGAGTAAACGAGCTTTAAAGAGGTTCTATCGTAAAACGAATTAACGTTCAGAAAAGGATGAAACTTGAAACATAGTTATTTAAATGCATAAAAATGAATCAGTCAAATTTTCAAGACTCCAGGGTACCTGTGAGCTAAGATATTTTAATAAATATTTTCCGTCATTTAATATGTGCTCTTATGGACAACTACCTTTAGATTGTTTTCAATTGCCCACCACACATTTATTAACGGTTGAATATCGATGAAATCTTTTATAATAGTGAGAAAAATATCTCAAAAACATTTTTAGTTTACAATATTGTTAACAATAAGCCGACTATACGTTGGTAGGTTATGGCATGCTATTCAAAAAGAAACATTGAGCCTACATACACGTTTGCCCTGTCATAGTATTCACACCTGAATGCCTTAGATTTATTATCTAGTTCAATAAAATGCCTCTTATGAGGTAAATGATGTTCGTAACGTTGCTGTAGCAACGAAAAAATAAAATTCCAAGTTTAGGAAAAAAAAGTTCTAGTCATTCAAATCTATTTTAATCAAGTCTAAATGGCAATATAGCACGAAAACAACCCTTCCGCATGCATTTCATCCCTTGAATACCGAGAAACGTGAAAAAAACAAAAAACCGAACCAAGCTCGATAACTAAAATTTTAGGACTGAATATTGTAGCATTTAGTGCCAATTAATTAGGAAAAAATTTTCATCCCCAAACCTAGCGGGGATGTTTTTCGTTTTCAACCCCAAATGCCCAAAAATATGAATAAAAAATTTGGAAAATCAAACTATGCTCGATAACTAAAATTTTAAGACTGGATATTGTAGCACTTAGTGCCAATTAATTAGGAAAATAAATTCATCCCCAAACCTAGCGGGGATGTTTGTCGTCTTCAACCCCAAATGCTCAAAAATTACTTTTTCGTTGCTACAGCAACGTTGCGAACTTCATTTACCTTTCTTATGATGACAAATTTAGAAGGGACACTAAAAAAACGAGGCGGTGTTGCCGCATCAACTACCTCGTCAGTCAACTGCACGAAATCTTTTGTTCTGACTAGCTATGTACCGATAGAACCTCCTTAAGGTAGTTTTCATCCACGAAAATTAAACCTCAGGCAAAAATAGATAATTTTGCTTTCAAAAATAGCAATATTATTATTGAAGGGCTATTTTGAAAGAGAAAAAATTATTTTACATGAAAAAAATTTGAAACACAGAAAAATAATTTTATTAATAAATTTTATTTTTGACGCAACTTTTTTTCTTATCGTTTCTTACCAAATTTTAAAAAATTATGCGATTCTAATAAATCATGAATCATTTTTTCAGAGAAAAGATTTCTCACAACTTGACCGTTTCTGATTTTTAAAAATAAATTCTTTAATCGCTGAAACCATTAAAAAACATTTTCCAAAACGAAATTTTATAAACAAATTGCTGAATTTGATAATAATTTATTTATTTTCGAAAATTGGAAATGGTTAAGTTGCAGGGAATCTTTCTCTTTAAAAAGTGATTTGTAATTTATTAAAATCGAATAATTTTTTTAAATTTGTTAAGAAGCGATAAGAAAAAAAGTCGGGGCAAAAATAAAATTCATGAATAAAATTATTTATCTGTATTTTAAATTTTTTTCATGGAAATTAATCTTTTCTCTTCCAAAATAGCCCTTCAGTAATAATATTGCTATTCTTGAAAGCAAAATAATCTATTTTTGCCTGAAGTCTAATTTTTGTGGATCAACTACCTTAATTGATTGGTATTGAGAGCAAGTGCTTCTTACAGATCCCTTCAATCGTAATGACCCGGAAGAATGTTGCAATCGAGCACCGCATGAGAAGAATCCTTACTGCAATGAAATCCTAATTCCTGAAGATGATTACTTCTATAGATTGTTCCATGTCCGTTGTATGGACTTTGTTCGTGCTTTCCCAGCAGTGCGTCCTGGCTGCCGTCTAGGAAGCAGAGTTCCCTTTAACCTTCTTACGGGAGTTATCGACGGAAACACTATTTATGGAATAACCGAAGTCCATGCCAGGTAAAATAGTTGTATTCTAATTGCTTATACTGGTATAAATGATGCAACTATGAAATTTATTGCGGCCTTTGGCAAGATTATATGGGAAAATGTGTTATGTCTTGTATGGTTTAGAGAGAATGTTTTCTTCACATATTACGATTCCTATATTTCTATTACATCACTAAGTAGAAGTGAATCGCTATTGTACATCTTGTATTTATAACGTGGAGCAATACACTTTCTATCTTGCAAATCATGTGGTATGTACTATTACTTAATCAAAATCTACAGTCTCTTCTTACATTCGAAATGTAACAATTCCTGTTAGCTGTCTACAATATAGAGACGCAAACTAAAATGAGACTATTTTTTGTAAAATAACTGTTTTAAACTTAAGGTACTCTCTAAATCTAAATCAGTCAAATTTTCACTGATTGAATCAGTGATTTGCCCATTCACTGATTCTTCACCTAAAACGATATTTTCACTGATTAATCAATGAAAACAATATTTTCCACTGTTAAATCAGTTACTGTTCACTGAAGTAATCAGTTTAATTTCACTGATAATCACACTGAGAAAACTGGAGTGTCAAACTTTGAGTGTTAAAATGTAGATAGTCAGTTTGAACTTCTAGATAGTACAACACTTTCTCCGAAATTTTTTCTTTTTGGTCAGGGAGACACTCATTTGATATTCTGCTTAACTGTTACCAGAGGGTCAGAATCACTATAAAGAGTGTCGATTGGTGAAATACGCGTCAAAATTGTAAAGTCACGTGGGTTCGCCTATTTTTCTTCTAATATCACCAGCGTGGAATCTAACCTCATTGCCGGTTTCGCGTCCTTTACGTGTTAAAGTGTCACGAGGGTTATTTTTGCCAACTAATTGTTGAGTACCTATTTCACTTACTATAATAACATAATAAATGTGAAAGCTTAAATGCAATAGTTTTGAGGTTAGCCATACAGGTAGATTATAGTCTGTTTTTCCCTCTTCGATAATCTATTTTTCTCTCTGCGATGATCAACTTTTCCCTCTAAAGTATTCAAGTTGACCATCTTATTTTCTCAATTCACAGGTAATAAGTTACACTATCTAGAAGGCTGTCCTATAGTTTAACCTCAAATATAGTCTGCTTCACCCTCCAAATGTTTAGGTTGACACTCCAGTTTTCTCAGTGCAGTAGATTTTGACTGATTCAAATTTAGAGAGTAGTTCATTCATATGAAAATTAGACCTCAGGAAAAAATAGATAATTTTGCTTTCAAGATTAGCAATATTATTATTGAAGGGCTAATTTAAAAGAGAAAATATTATTTTGCATGAAAAACATTTTAAATGCAGAAAAATAATGCATTTAAGAAATTTAACTTTCATCCGAAATTTTTTTCATATCGCTTCATACAAGAATTTAAAAAATGATGTGATTCGAATAAATCATAGATCATTTTTTCAGGAAAAAGATTCTCGACACTTTAAGCGTTTGCAATTTTCTAAAATGAATAAATTATTCCCAAATTCAGCAATTTGTTTATAAGAATTTTGTATTGGAAAATTGATTTTGAATGATTTCAGCTATTAAAGAATCTATTTCCAAAAATTGGGAAGGGTAAAATTGTGAAGATTCTTTTTCCTAAAAAAATGATTCGTGATTTATTAGAATCGCATCATTTTGTAAAATTTGGTATGAAGCGATAAGGAAAGAAGTTCGGAAAGAATAAAAATATCTTAAATACATTATTTTTACCTAAGCTCTAATTTTTATGAATGAACTACCTTAAGGGGATCCGCCGCCTTTAATATTTTTATTTTTTGAGTTTAGAATTTCCATATAATTTTTTTCATGTTTAGTATCTTTATTTAGAAACATTTTGGGTTTGTTTTTAAATTCAAGTACCTTTATGTATTTTTAAACTAAAAATTTTGAGTTTCTTGGGCATTATTTTTTTGACATTTTTTGACTTTGAATAACTTTCTTGTTTTTTAAACAATTATCGTGATTCTTTTTTATTTTATCCCTCACAATGTGTAGCAAATTTTTGGGTATAGAAAGCACTCTAGCTAAAAAATAACTACAAAAATTTGTTTTTTATATTTTGGTATATATATCGCAAATAAATGCAAATGAATTCAATATTTAAAGAATTTGAAAATCTTTCGGTGGAAAAAAAGAGGCTTTCGACTGCGCTGGGATTCGAACTCAGGTCATTCGATTGCCGGTCGACTGCACTCGATGACTCTCGATAGAATTATCAGATTGAATTGAGCTTGGGCAAACTTTATCGTAGCCGAAAAAGTAAGGACAAGTTCGTTAACTAGCTACATCCAACCAAAATTGAGAAAACTAGACCATCTTTTGTGTTTTTGAAAAAATTTCAATACTGGTTTTTGAAAGTGCTCATAAATCTCTACTAATTATCTTAATAAAATTTTTCGATCTACAATTTTTGTTTCACACAGTTTCTGATAAAACATATATTTTTCGTTTCAATTTCAAAAAATACAATTAAAATTAAAAAATTCCATTTTTTAGACAAAATATGTGAGATACAAAATAAGCGTTGTTCTGAAAAATCGTTTCCTTAAATAAAGTCTACGATTGTTTTTCCTTTTTGAGAGATTTGAAGAAAATAAATTATTTCAATCATGTCATTTATTAAAAAGTTACTGAAGTGTATAGAGAAAATCGAGCGCTAAGCGCGACGGTCAAATCGCGCGCTTAAATTTGCGAGCGATGAGAATGTGCTCGCCAGGCAAACAGATTTTTATTGATTTTTTTATGTTATTTTATTTATGACTTTTCTTCAGTCACATTACCTTATTTTCCATACCCAAAAAGTTGCTACACATTGTAAGGAATAAAATTTTAAAAAATTCATGACAATTGGTTAAAAAAACAAAAAAGTTATTCAAAGTCAAAAAATGTCAAAAAAATGCCGAAAAAACTCAACACTTTTAGTTTTAAAAAACATAAAGGTACTTGAATTTAAAAAAAAAAACAAAATGTTTCTAAATAAAGGTACTAAACAAAAAAATGATATGGAAGTTCTAAACTCAAAAAATAAAAATATTAAAGGTGGCGGATCCCCTTAAAGATTATTTTATGAAGGTAATATAAAAGCTGTAGAACATAAATTACTACTTAATGTTCTCTCCATATTCTAGACTCATTTAGAGCAAATGCAAGATCTATCTATTAAGTGCTCTTAAGTATGGGTAATTTTGCAAGAAAATTAATTAAAATTTGAAATGTATAGGAAACTACGAACTGGATATAGCGGGCTTCTGCGGATGAATCCAGTATTTTCAGAGTACGGTTTGAAAGATTTATTGCCTCTGAAACTGGACGTTCCTGATGAAGGTTGTACGCGTCCGAATAAATCGATGTATTGCTTCGAATCCGGTGAGTATTTCTCACGTTATGATAAATCAGTCATGAGATCATTTTCAAAACTATATCAATATTTGTTCAAACGTCAACCTTTCACAGAGATCTATTTTAATAAACTTAAGTAGCTTAGAGTGGCTAAAAATAAAAACACAAAATAAACTTCAGTTTATTTATAAACAAAATTTTCTAATTTCAACGTCATTATGCATAAATCCACATTTTCTGATTGTGTCAGATCGCCAGAGTTAAATTAATTGTCAGCCGATAGCACTTTATGGCACTGTTTCTTAGAACATATTGGCTCCTCGTGATAAAATTGCGTCGAGGCTTGTACTTGTGTCGAAATTTCGCCCCAAGACAGATTTGCTCTCGTTTGCTTTATGGTGTTGAATTCGATGATTTACAAACCTACTTTCGAGACACGCCTGCACACGTGATTGAAATTTAGATTTACGTAGTTGCATTTATGAAATACTATTCAAAATGTGGAGGTAGCAATACTCAGAATATACTCTGAGAGTTTTCCACTTTCAAGTCAAGTAGGTTTTTCCATACAAAGGCAAAATTACACAGTTTAGATCTAAACTGGGAACATATTAAAATTTAATCTGTTTATAAAAACACCAAGATACTTTCCTGGGTGCGATTCCGAAAAGTACTTACCTTTGACCAATTTGAAACTCATTATACCCTCGTATTTTGAGGCGCTGATTACAAATATGATAAAAATACTAGCAAATTTGATTTTCCAGGTCAAAACTTTTTAAAAAATGTTTTTAAGAAATTTTCTCATTTTACACTACCGGTCAAAATTATTTGTTCACCTGCTGTTTTAGCTATTGTTAAAGTGTCTGTATTTTTATAATAACAAGTTGAAGTTTCTTTTGCCATGATAGCATGGAAGTTAAAAAAATATTAACAACTCTGAAATTAATTAAGATTTTTAAAAGTTTTGGTCTCATTTAAATGGTAGCTTTTCATAGTATTTTGTTAACTTATCAAGATATTTTGAGAATTTTTCTTTTGGATTCTACCCTGGGGTCAAACATGGTACAAAGAAGTCGAAAAATTTCAAATAAAGACAGTAATCTATAAATCAATTTAAAAAATCCAAAATAATACCATTTTTATAAATATTCTTAAATTTTATTAAAATATGATAGACATTGGTTTTTAAAAATTTCTTGTAAGTAGTTAGACATTTTTAAAATTTGACGACCTTTTTGTATCATTTTTGACGCCGGGTAGAATCCAGGAAAAAAAATCTGAAAATATCTTGATTAGCTAGCAAAATACTATGAAAACCTACCATTTAAATGAGACCAAAAACTTTTAAAAATCTTAATTAATTTCAGAGTTGTTAATATTTTTCAGAAAGATTGAAATTTCACGTCTTTTGAAATATTTTTTTATAAAATTAACATTTTGTCTCTAACTTATGCTCATTAGATGCAAAATTTCATTATCTTTTATGTTATGATAGGGAAAAAAATTTCAACTTGTTATTATAAAAATTAAAAGACTAGAAATAGCTAAAACAACAAGTGAACAAATAATTTCGACCGGCAGTGTATGTCGATAAATATTGATCTCTAAAAGAAATATTTCCTACAAAAGTTGTAGCGGATTAAAAGATCTATCTTTAATGTTTCACACATTTTTGTTCTACAATCATTATTTTACGAGAAAAATGAGATTTAAAAAAAAAATGCCAAACCCCACTCTGGGTGCAGTTCCGAATACGTGAACCTTACGATTTCCATCAAACTCCCCATACTTACGTATTTTGAGGTGCTGATTAAGAATATAATAGTGAAAATTATAGCCTAGTCGATTTTTATGGTGAAACCATAGAAAAACCATAAATAATCATCTCAACCAATATGTAAAATCCAATGGGGATGAATATTTGAATTGAGAAAAACTCCCCATCGTATGGCTGTCTGTTTGATTCTATTCAATGAGGATGAATATTTGAATTGAGGAAAACTCCCCATCGTGTGCCTGTCTTTTAGATTCCATTAAATTGGCAATGATTTGAATTGAGAAACAGTCCCCATCGCGTTAATGTTTGTTCGATTCAATTTAATAATGCATCATTTGAATTGAGAAGATCTCCCATCGTGTGCCTGTCTGTTAGATTCCATTAAATGGGGATGATTATTTGCACTGAGAAAAATTCCCCATTGTGTGCATGTCTCTTTTATTCCATTGAATGGGGATGAATATTTGAATTGAGGAAAACTCCCCATCGTGTGCCAGTCTTTTAGATTCCATTAAATTGGCAATGATTTGAATTGAGAAAAAGTCCCCATCGCGTTAATGTTTGTTTGATTCAATTTAATAATGCATCATTTGAATTGAGAAGATCTCCCCATCGTGTGCCTGTCTGTTTAGTTCCATTCAATGGGGATGAATATTTGAATTGAGAAAAACTCCCCATCGTATGGCTGTCTGTTTGATTCTATTCAATGAGGATGAATATTTGAATTGTGAAACTCCCCACCGTGTGTCTGTCTGTTTGATTTCATTCAATAAGAGATGAGTTTCCAATTAGGAAAAACTCCCCATCGTGTGCTTGTCTGTTTAATTCCATCCAATGGGGATGAGATTCCAATTAGGAAAAACTTTCCATAAAATTTTCATAAAATCCAAAAACTTCTTTAAAACATTTTGTTACTTTTGACCTTGAAAATCAAATTTGCAGTTATTTGCTTCTTTATATTCGTAATGAGCGTTTCAAAATACTTGGTTATAGTGAGTTTCAAGTTAATCGGAGGTAATTGTTTTTCTGAATTTTATTAATTTTTTCCAAATAAAGATATGTCTATATTTATCAGGAGAAATTCGAGTGAATGAGCAACTAGTACTGACTTGCATGCACACTCTTATGGCAAGAGAGCACAACAGAGTTGCAAAAGCTTTGGCAGAAGTAAATCCTCATTGGGACGACGAAACCCTTTTCCAAGAATCTCGCCGCATCATCATTGCAGAAATACAGCACATCACGTACAACGAATTTCTTCCGATTTTGCTAGGCAAGGATGTTATGGAAAAGTTTGGCCTGCTGCTCGAAAAAGACGTAATAAAATGCAATAAATACTTTAATTATTTTTCTTCTTTTCCTGAAATCCATTTGACAATTTTAAATTTTATTCTCTTTTTTAGGTTTACTGGGACGGATATGATCCGAACGTAAATCCTAACGTGATAGATGCATTTGCGTCTGCAGCATTTAGATTTGGACATTCTCTTCTACCAACAGCTATTGAAAGATGGAGCAAGGCACATAAATTCATCGGTATGTTATAAACATATTATTTATTATGGAATAGAACAGGGTTCATAAATATATCTATTGACCTGTTTAATCTCTTACGTAGCATCTAAAAGATTATCAGACCTTATCAGAAGACCTTATGATCTTTATCGAGCTGGTGTTTTCGACGAATACCTTATGGGACTCATGAATCAAGTGGCTCAAGCTATGGACGATTCTATAACGCAAGAAGTAAGAAAACTAATTAGATCTAATACAAGATAAAATAAATGCTAAAAATATTTTTATTTATAGGTCACCAACCATCTTTTTAAAAAAGTAGGCGCTAAATTTGGTATGGATCTGGTGTCATTCAACATGCAAAGAGGTCGTGAATTCGGTATTCCCAGCTACATGGAGTTCAGGTTCGTTGCTGGAATTTTATTTGGCACATTACCTGCTAAAAAGATTGATAAAAGTTCATACATAGAATTTAATAAATTTAATCTTATCCACCAAGTAGAGAAAATCCTACCAAGTTCTGTCTAACCAAGAAAATTCGATTAAAAATCCATCGCAATCGAATATTGTATTCGATTCGTTATTTAAAAAATTGTGTTTTCGCTTTCTACACGCGAATAAATGTATATGGTAGCTGTCACAAGTATTTTTTAGGTTATTTCAGCCATATTCATGGTTAGAATATTTAATAATATAGTTGGAACAGCGATATGTTTCTTTGCACCAGCTACACATTTTTTTGCGTGTATGAAGTATTTTGATGGAAATCCTAGTAAAAGCTGTAGACGAGAATTGAGCAGAAAATTATGAACAATTTATTATTATCCAACAGGAAATTCTGTGGACTTCCAAGTGCTGACTCGTTTGAAGAGCTTTTTGGAACAATGCCAAACGAAACTATTCGTCGATACAGCTCCATTTTCGAGTGAGAAATTGAATTTTAACATAGTGATGGGAATTTTATAAAATTCTGACAAAATGTTATTAATTACAGGAGTCCATATGATGTGGACCTCTGGTCTGGAGGTGTGTCGGAAATACCTCTTCCAGGAAGTATGTTAGGACCAACTTTCGCATGTGTTATTGCAACACAATTCAGTAACTCGAAACGGGGTGACCGATTCTGGTACGAACTTCCGAATCAGCCATCGTCCTTCACCCTTGGTAAGCTTGAATTTTATTACTAATATAGCACGTGCACTATTATATGATATAATAATAGTTCATTCTTATATTATCTAGCAAATGATCTCAGAGATCTAGTTAGATATTTGAAATTCAAATTATTCACTAACCGGCAATCCTAATTTTTGCCTGTCAACTATAATATGTAAGTGAAAGTTTGAAGAAAGTACAGACATGTAATAATATACTTTAGCACTATCTACTGACCATTATGTTGATCAATTCTTTGAGAAGTGATTATTTCATGGTAGATAATTTCTGGTTAGTAAAGGTCAGCAACTTGATTAGCACATATCGACAATTCTACAAGCAGTGAAGCAAAAACAATTACATATTGGATAAAATATTAAGTATTGGAAATCCCTTTCTCTGTTACAGAACAATTGAACGAGATTCGGAAAGCGAGACTCGCTCGCCTAATTTGCGACAATACTGATCTTATCGACACAATACAGATATATCCAATGGTATTGCCCGATCATGAAATGTGAGTCCTTTTTGGAATTTTTACTTTCTCAAATTAAAAGAATGTAAGAGTTACATGTTTGTTTTATTTTTTAGAAATCCACGAGTTCCATGTCGAACGGGCATTCTACCTGGTATCGATTTTAGTAAATGGGCTGATTATCAATATGTGAGTAATCTAGCAGGAAATTTGGGAAAGTAAACGTAGAAATTTGTCATATTGACTGATAAGTAATGCTTCCTCAAGTTATAGTGCTTATGTTGTTCGAATCAGTAGTTGGAGTCACCAAATAGAAAATCATTTTAAAAACTAGTGTGTATATAACTAATTGATTTATTCACAAAAAAAACAAAGTGTAATATGTGTAGAGGTGTTATCCACTTCAGGTTGTTGAAATTTTTATATGTTGCTAAGGTGTTTTTCTTCTATTGTTAAAATAACACGCCTTTGATAAAATACTTTGCGGGTTAATGTAACATCAGATCCAGAGTTAAAATAACACTTTGTTTTTTCTGTCTTACAAACATAATTTGTCTTGCAATATTTTTTAAAAATTTAGTCGCATACAAAAGTAATGAAAGCTGCAAAATTAGTGAATTATTGTTCTATCTGGGGACTCAATTACATGCATTTAAATAGCACTTCTTCCTTATGGTTGGCTCTCCAATACATTTACTTGCAAGAAACAGATGTCAAATCATAAATCACAGTAATAGTTACTCGTTTGAAGTGAAATATAGGGAAATCACATAATCTCTCACTAGCTTGAAAGTAAGAACACTATTAGTTTGAAAAGTAGAACATGAAAGGTGGGATTTAAATCGAATGAGAAATTTAAAAAAAAGAAAAATTATTGAAATTAAAGGAATAGAGTGATAGAAGCTATCTTAAATAATAACATTGTATAATTTTTTTCCGAATTTGAGTAATTTTGTCAAAGTATTTTTAAAGTTTTATATAATATCATTATACACAAGAGATTTTGAAATGATATAGTTACTGTAGTTAGTTAATTCAAGTGGGCTAGAATGTTGCCAGTTTTATTCATAACGGGCATTGCCACACTATATTTACTTATATATTTAGTTACCAATTAAAATAATTTGGAAATCTTCATAATCAAAAGACATGACTGCCATATAGCACTCAAATCAAATTAAAGTTTATATACTACTTTATATTCTGCCATATTTTTTTTGTATTATACACATTTTATATACAAATATATCTCTTATTACTCTAGATTATTATAATATTCATTGCCATAATTGCTCTTTTGATTTTTAATATTAATGTATTCAGTATGTGGCAATTTCGTTCCGATTAAAACGTAACAGCTTTCTGTCTGAAAAATCAAATTAAAATGATGATCTTATTTACATGCAAAAGTAAGTCCATCATAATATCTTATTTTTTTATTTACATTGATAAGTTACAACACTTTATTTGAATTTTCCGACAGAACTAGCACATTTCTTAGTTTAATAAGTGCTATCCAATTATCTTATTTCGTTTATTTACTCTCTAAATCTGAATCAGTCAAATTTCCACTGATTGAATCTGATTTTCACTGCTGAATCAGTTAATTTTCACTGATTGAAACAATGAAAAAATAATTTTCACTGTTAAATCAGTTAATTTTTACTGAAGTAACCAGTGAAATTTGACTGATTAACAGTAACCTCTTTTTAGCTATTTGAATTAGTCAAATTTCACTGATAATCAGTAGATTTAGACTGATTTAGATTTAGAGAGTATCGATGAATATAAACAAATTTGTATTTTTCTAATAACGTCTACATGGCAATATTTATAGTGTAATGTACTGCAAGTACAGCATTTTTTTTAAGAAGATCAATCAAAATTATTGCTTTTCTATAGTCTAAAATGTTTTAATATAATTTAAAATTTTTTAATTTGTAGAAACTAATAATGGAAAAATTGTTTGGAAACTTCACAGAACATTTTTAAAACAGAATACATTTCTTTAGCTTATCATTTCACCTGCGAAATACTCCACTGCTATAGAACGAAAGGCTGATTTCATTAAAGAAAAAAAGGATAATTATTTTTATCTATGAATGATGTGGGTGTAAATGATAAGACAGATCATATACATTCAACAGTTTATGGTAAAATTATAAATTGAAATTTATTAATCCAAGTGTACACTGAGAGAAATTTACATAGTAATTGTAACCAACACATCCCAACTAATTGCTTTTAGTAAAAGCTACTAAAAATTTGATTATACTAAGCAGGGTGGCCAATGAGTTTTTTGACACAAATTTAGTTTTTTTCCACTGTATTCGGTATAATTTTAGTAATTTTGACGTTTTCTGATGTTTTTTGTGTTTTTCGAATCCATTACTTTTCAACACTAAATCAAATGGTCGTGATAGCGAATAACGATTAACGATCGGTCACTTTATTGCACAGAGAATATGATCCAATAATTCTTCAATAGCAATTCAATTTTTTGATTCGTTGAATTTTTTCAAGTCAATTAGAGAATTCAGTAGAGTAAAAAATAGTTTTTTATTAAAAATATTTTAAAATGTTGCATTGCAATTTTTTCTATTCTTTGAAAAAAAATAAGTTTATAAATAAATATTGTTTAATTTATTCACTTGCTTTACTCGTCTCCATATTTCACGTATTCCTATTGTTATTTTTTTCAAAACATTTGAAAAATAGAAATTTTAGTAAAATTGTACATTGGTTTACTGAAAAAATAACAAAATGTACTGTATAAAATAGTTAATTAAACATGAATGAAATACTTCACTGTTACATCTAATATAAATAATTTGAAATAATATGCAAACTTAATTTTATAGTAATTGTGCCTATCTTTGAAGTTAGTTTTGTATTATATGCGCAATTATTGTTTTCTCACTGTTTTATCTATTTTTATTACAATATAAATTCAAATTTAGCGCCTTTTAAAATCTAGTGAAAAGTTAGTGATTTTTCAATGATCCAGTTTTAGTGGTTTTTCAAGCGCCCGATTGTGATTCTCCATTTCAAGTAGTTGGCCACCCTCAAACCACCCTGATACTAAGATAGTAAATATATAAATTAACCACACTATCTTAGTTAAACTAATCAAATTTATAGTAGCTTTTAATAAAAGTAATTAGTTGGAACCTATTAGTTAAAATTTCCTCAACAATTTCTCTCCGTATAGCTTGCAGATCCATTTTCATTTTGCATGTGACACATGAGTAGAAAATAAAAGAAAATGCACAATTAAATACTTGTATTCATGGTAATTTTTATAAAAAAATATTGAATTAACTTCAAAGATATCTGCAAAACTAATTTGAAAAGCAACAAGTATTGATAAAATATAGTGAAAATCAAATAAATATAAATATAGAGAGTGGCCCCTTTTAAAAAAAAAAATATTTTCAAGGGCAAAGTTTGTATTAATACTTTAAAATTAAGTCTTTTAATTTTACGATTAATAACGTCCTACTATAAGTAATTTATGAAACTTATATTTCTATATTGAACAAGATCACCACACAAAATGGATTTTAGCATTTTCTTATAAATAAAATGCATTGAGTATGTGTTGTGCAATTACGTTTAGAAATTATCGACACAATTGTACAGAATATATGATATATTCTATGGTAAAGGCGTATTTTACTCATAATAGTATATAATGTATTTACCTACTAAAAGTATTATCGTATGTAGTCTGCAAATGCACTCTCTCAGGATACAAGAAAGCATGAAGGTAAAAAGGAACTTTTATGATAACATAAATAACTTGTTTTTTTAATGAATTTTCAATTAATTTGACATTTCCTTCAAGTTATCTTGTTTTTGCAACGAGAAATGTTCTAGAAAGCTGTACATAATTTAAGTTAATAAAATAAATCAGTTTCAGGATTATTTATTGCATTAATTATTGACTGACACATATGCACAGTTTGCACGTAATATTTTGAAATTTTTTAAGACTTTTTGAACTTATCCTCAAAATTTTCAGTAGTTTAAAAAAATAGTTTTGGATTTTCTCACATCCAAGCCCCCTATAAATATTATTAAATACCTTAGAATATCATAATATACATAAATAAATAATAATTAGAAGAGGTGAAAGGTGTAAAATTATAAATATAGAAGCTACAAAATTTAGTACTTTTACATATTTCATTTGTTATTATTATTATTTGTCATTATTACTTCAGAATCTATTTTAGTTTGCTTTTAAGGCCATGGACCAATCAGAGCACGTGACTAGATTCCTACCTTACCAGCATTTTCAATTTGTGTAACCCCATTTTGGTAAAAAATTAGATAACAAGTTGAACATTTGTGAGAGTAAATGAAATGCATTAAGCCAACTCTGTCTGGTCATAAATGTTGATAACTATAAAAAGAAAAAATCCAAAGAAATTTTTTTTTAATAATTATAAACATTTATGACCAGACAAGCCTATATTAGTGTATTTTATTTAATTATACAAATTTTCAGTTACCTATCTTATTTTTTATAGAAATGAGGTTACACAAAGTGAAATGCCGGTAAGGTAGGGATCGGATAAGTAAGACATGGCTTTAACTTGAGTAATAAATTTTTCGTGAATCATGCAGGCGATTCGGTAAGTATAGGTTTTTAATTAAAAATTTGAAAGTAGTGATTAAGAGATTCCTTCTCTATTAATGCAATATATTCTTATTTTATGATTAATAAATGTAGTTTTTTTATACCAATTTCAGGAAGTTAAACATATACCTTCTCCAAAAGGGGACAAACCAATTTATTCGAAATTCACTCTAAACAACATAGATACTAACGATAAAAAGAATTCACCTAAATTCGAAAATTTGAACCCAAGTTTCGAAAAATTAGCTATTCCCACCATTAAAGTAAAATCAGATGCAAGTCCAATTGCAGCATTGAAGATAACGACAATAGTAGAAATAATGCGTGAAAGATCAAAAACAAAAGAAAATACACCTAAAATACGTTCAAAGCGTGAAACAAGTACAACGCTCTCGATTGCTAAAAAACCTAATGATGATAGTTCTACAATTGGCGCCACTGATGAATTCCATTTGGATAAATTATACCGACACCCAAGACTCACAAAAGAGGAACAAAAATACACAGCAAGAAATATTAAAACTCCCATTTTGGACGCAGGCATTAGAGACAATTTTAAAGATTTTGAAACAAAACCAAATGCACAGAAACTTTCTGTTCCACATCCATATTCGTTTCTCCCATTGGCTCTTGGAGAATACAATGACACCGCTCCTAGTGAGATATCTGACTTAAATATTCCAGTACCAAGCCTAAAACCTATCAGACGTAAAAATGAAACACCGGAAATTAATATTCGCTTCCCTTTGATTTCCACATTTTCGAAAAAATCACCCATAGTCAACAAGCAAGGTTTTTCAGCTCTTCCAAGTTTTCAAAGTACCAGTAATCCTCTGATTCAAGAAACGAGAAATGCGACTTACATCAATCTTGAGGATCATCGAACAGATCTTAAGAAAAAATCAGTAGAGGGGAAAAGTGTTCCTGGATATCCTTCAGATATTCCACCTTATGATCCAGATATTATCCCTTATGTTGAAGTCCCTGATTACTCAGATCGTCGAGAGGAGAGCCTTGATAAAGAAGATCAAAGGATAGCCAATGAGAAGTACAAGGAATATGATGATCAGGAATTTATCGATCCTACTGCTCCTTTGTCTGGTGAGAAATTTGGTAACATAAAAGCGTATTTACATTTTTTTATTAAGAGATTTTTTAATCAATTTGGAAAATCACTGTTCTAAGAAGTCACTGTTTATTTTAATTACAAGTGAACTACTATGATTTTGTAGGTGTATAGTCTAGGATGGTTCAAATAAATTATACTTTAAAACAGAATAATATTTTTTGGATCACAGAAAAGATGATGATTTATTATTTGAAATTTTATGAGTATTTTTACTGAAGTTCTTTTTAATTTCCTGCACCTTTATGTATTTTTAAACTAAACATTTTGAGTTTTTTGGGCATTTTTTTTACATTTTTGACTTTGAATAACTTTTTTGTTTTTTTAACCAATTGTTACGATTCTTTCTTTATTTTGTTCCTTACAATTTGTAGCAACATTTTGGTTATGGAAAATGAGGTAACGTGACTGAAATAAAAGTTACAAATAAAATCAAATACAAAAATAAATAAAAATATCCCAAAATATAAAAAAAAACTTTTGTAGTTATTTTTTTAGTTAGAATGCTTTCCGTACCCAAATAGTTGCTAAAAATTGTAAGGAACAAAATACAAAATGATTCATGTCAATTGGTTAAAAAACAAAAAAGTTATTCAGAATCAAAATATGTCAAAAAAATGCCCAAAAAACTCAAAATTTGTAGTTTAAAAGTATATAAAGGTGCTGGAAGTTTTAAAAAACTCCAAAACCTTTCTAAATAAAGGTACTGAAAAATAAAAAAATTATATGGAAGGTCTTAACTCAAAAAATAAAAATATTAAAGGAGCGGATCCCCTTAAGGTTAAAAATTATTCAAATTTTACTATTTCTAAATATTCCGAAAGACCTGGGCTCGAATCCCAGCGTAGTCGAAAGCGTCATTTTTTCCACAGAAAGATTTTCAAATTCTTTAAAATATTCAAACTTTTTATTTAATAGTTTTTACGAATTCAATTCTACCAAAACTGTTGAATTTGTACATTTTTGAACTATAGTTTAGAAAGTTCAAAAGCTCTAAAATTAAAAACAATAGTCTTAAAAATTTGGTTGCTTCAGAACTTGTAGAATAAATTAAATGAAGAGGATTTTGGTATTCATTTATCTTCGTTTAGACGCAAGTCAATTATTGACTCTATGCCTTCCAAATAATGACCTTACTTATGTAGAATCATGTACTAAAAGTACCCAAATGTCATGTACCTAAATCATTTACAAGTTTTTCGACTGACCTTATGCAGAAAATTAACATCTTATTAAAATATACGAAGGGAGTGAAGGGAGAGCAAATAAAATCTTACTTATTTTTATGAACGGTTACTAGAATAATCTAGAATATCAATGAAAATATCCTATAACTAAAAGGTCAACATCTTAACTGGTATTCATTAGCAATTATTTTTATTTGACTGAGCAGGAAAATATTTCGAAATCTTTTAGTTATTTCCAAGTTCATATATAAATATACATTTTATTTTTCAATCCAGCTGGGAAAGCGAACGTCGTCGAGACGCCGAAAAAAAGTGTCAAAAATAAAGAACCTGCTGGAACTTCATACGTCGGTAATGAGGATCATAAGCCGACCATTGACATTACCAAGAAGCTAGAGGTTCATGAAACTGATGAGTCTGAAGTCGATACTCAAGAGCCATCTCAAGATTCGAAGGCAAAGGAAGAATTGCCTGATAATGATGAACCGATAAACTTCGATATAAATGATTACAAAAAACCATTCAACTTCAAGGAACTCTTCAAGGAACTAAATTTGCCGCTTGACGACGAAGATGAAGATCAAAAGCAAGAAACTGAAGAGGATGAAGGAAGTTATTCTGCCAAGCTGGTCAGGGATGAAGATGATAAGGAAGAAAAGGACGAGACTGATGGAAATTATTCTTCCAAATATGCTGACTCATCTCAAGAATCATCTTCCACTGAAGCCTACGCCTCTTCTGAAAGTTTAGAAGATAATGAAAATGTAAATTCAACCGAAGTACAAGATGATGATCATGCGAGTGAGGATTCCAAGACGGTCAAGATTAGTGAAGATGAATTTAAATATGGAGACAGGGACTTTTTTAAGCCCTTGTTTGGAGATAAGCCAAAACGAAGCTCACAGGAATATTACTACGATGGCGATAAAAACAAATATTACAAGCAGGAAGCTTCCAGTCGCAAAGATGTTTTAGCTAAAAGATATGGTTCACACTCATACCCAATCGATGAAGAAAAGCTGCCGCCTCTTACTAATATTCTAGCGAAAAAGGATTCCATCTCTAGATTTTCGGGGAACGAGAATCAGAATGCAAAGAAAAACTATAAAATTCCTAGAGAATATGAAAATGAGTGGGTTCTTAAGTATGAATTCCCTAAGAAGAAACAAGAAGATTAAAACAGAACCTAAACCAAAGAAATTTTAGCGTTTGGATGTAAGATTTAAATTTAAAAAACCTGATTTTAATCTCTTTTAGACATAGTATAATAATATAGCTATTGATTTTAATTTTAGAAATAGTACAAAGAAAGGTAGATTTAAATCTGTCGAAAATTGAACTTTAATTACTAGTATATTAAAGATCAATCATATTTATTTTTATTAATCCATATAAATCTTGTAGGAAAGCATTCTTTGAATAAATGTATTACAATTTTATTCTTCTCTTTTCTTTTTTTTAAGAACACCATAGTGCTTTCGGAAAGTGACAATATTCAATTTTCTCTGTTAACTCACCGCCAGGAAACGACGGTGAGTGTAGGAAATGTAGAAAACAAAGTAAATTTAATGAAGACAATGGGATTACCCGTTGGGTTCACTTTCATCGTATAGTATATAAGATCCTATTTTATCAATCTCGTTGCCATTCGTTTGATTTTAACTGAAGCAAGTTTGCAATTCGTCTTCAAAAACAACATCAAGTAAGTAATTACAACTTCTGATAAAAATCTCAACTTTTTTTTCATCTAAGTAATTTGATATTCTAATTACCAAAGTTGACAATTTTTAAAATATTCCAATCCTCGAATTCCATTATCTTTTGATATGTAATTTTGTAAATTAAAAATGTACACATTTTATCAATATGTATATATTTAGAGAATTTTTACTTTCCTATTTTCACGAATTTTGATTTTTGTAATTATCTTCTAATTTTCCACTCTGCACATCTTCTAAGAGGATTTTCAAATTTAGATCACGTGACATTGATTTCGCAATAGAAAATGAGTGAAATTTAGAGAGTAGAATAAAAGTTTATATAAGTGCAAATTTACAAAAAGTTTTAAAGTTTAAAGGTTTTCTAATCAATCAAAGAATTTGTTTTTATGGAAAATTGGTTTTATAATATCTATATTCACAGCTGGGAAAAAAGAATTTGCAGTCTAATTTTATTTTTCTACTAGCGGGTCATAAAGTGCATTATTGCCCCCTGCAGGGCAAACAAATCCATTTTCTGACCCCCTGGTAGAAAAAAAATCGTGTACAACTCGGGAAAAACATTTATTTCACTCGTGTGATTGTTGCCCTGGCATTGCTCGGGTATCCAACTTCACAATCACAAAATAAACTTTTTTTTCCCTAGTTGGACAATATACTATCTTTGAGGAAGATTTTAGAATTATTTTAAAGTGTCAGTGACTTTTGTCATCAATTTAATTGAATCTTGCGACATGCGTAAAGTGTTTAGACCTATGCTTTTGATTAATTTTAAAAATTACGACACGCATGTTAGCATGATATGAATCCCAGGAGAATGTAAATTATTTTTCCCAAATACATCATTCGGTTCAATGAACTTATTAAAAAACTCGTACCTATTTTATAAGGATTCGCATAAAATATCTTTTTTGAAAAATTGAATATGACTTATAAAGTAAATTTTTAAAAAATATTTAACATTTTCCATTCATAAAAATTACTTTAGATTGGTATTTTAAGACTCCAAGTAGGAAGCAAAATGTTTCAATTATCACAAATTAAGGACTCTGACATTTCTATAATTTGGAATAGTAATCTTCATATCTTAATGATTTCACAATGGCCGATAAGGTTAACGCGGAAGTATGTGGAATTCCGGTTATAAACGAAGTATAAAAAAGGGACGTGACCATTACCGGTACAAGAGTGAGCAGGTAAACAGCCTTCAGGTGATCCTCCCGACAGTAACATTCAAACTATTAATTCAACATTCGCTTTTACATATTCCAATATCATTCTGTCTCTTCGAGAAGGCTCGAGTGCGCTTGAGCCCATCGATAGAGCAATCGAGTCAAATTTGAAATTATACAAAAATTCTGAATTATCTTCTATTCAAGATTTTAACTATTGCCCTATTTTAAATTGTGCAAAGATTATTTTCCAATTGTGTACGAATGTTTGTGTGTCTCGTGATTTCAACTCAAGAGGGTAAGCAACACGGGAAGACAAAATGAGTAAGTTACTTTGTTTGATTATTGAATATCCTACTTGGAATCATAAAAATGTATTTTTAATTCAAAGTTAAAAATATACACATGATAAGACAAAAATACAAAGAATTCGAAGTAAATATTACACCAGAAATTGTACTCACTTCATTTTATTTTACTATCTTGTAAAAAACTAATAAGTTATGAATTCAAGTGATTATTTGCAACAGGCGTCATTTACATGGACACAATTATAATTTTTTCAAACTCATAAAAAACCAATGCCTTCAACTTGATGTCCTTAGCGGAAGTTCCATTGAAGTTATTAAATAAATATTAAAAAGTTTCCTTGTTTAAAATAAAAACACTCCGTGTTTCGTACCATTCTAAAACGTACATTCTCCTGGAATTAAATTCTGAAATTAAAAAGATGTCATTAAATTAATATTGAATAACTAAATTGATTATTTCCGAGCTTCAAAGATAGTTATATGAAAAGTATTACTTTTATAGTGTATAAAATGTTCCTTAATGCAACTATTATCATATCCAAGTTCAAATTTTCAATTCTTCGTTTTACCATTATTAACATAATTTTACAGTTATGAAAACTTCAACAAGAGTCAGTTTGATGTGCATCGTCGCTTTCACCATTCTGGTCCTAACAGCATCAGCAAGCTTGACTCATGTTGGTTAGTAGAATCGAGTCATCTTCTTTCTTCTGATTCTATTTCGATTGAGATACTTGTACTCAATATGCTTAAACAACAAACTAGTTCTTCCAATAATTAATTGTATCGCACATTTATTACATGATTATAATATATTCAGGTACCTGCCTGAGAAATTGTGCACAATGCACCAAAATGCTTGGTCCATATTTTGAGGGAGGACTGTGTGCAGATACTTGCGTCAAGTTAAAAGGCAAAATTATACCTGACTGTGAGGACGTTAATTCCATTGAACCATTTATAACTAGACCAGAAGATGACTAAATGGCCTTCATGGTATACATAGGTCAAATCGTCAACCCAGCGATTGCTTTTAAACAATGCTTACATTTGTAAAATTAATCGCAAAAAAGATAAATCTGATTATCAAAATAAGAGGTGATTACAAATGAATAGTATTTAACTGGAATCACGTTCTATTTTGATGCTTATAAGTTTCATTCTGAAAATAATGTACTCTTTTAATGCCTCTCAATGCAAATTCAAAGTGCCATGGAACATTGTCATTTTATCATTATTTATACTTCGTATCTAGTCAAAATGTCAATGAATTATGTACAAGCCGAATACAAAAAATTCGCTTTTATTTATTAAAAAAGTTAGTACGATATAAAAATTCGTTATACATTTAACCGATATTTTGTATCAAATTATAAATAGAGGAATAGCAAATTTTATCAAATATTTATTATCTACATGACAGCAGTTCTCACTTGTACTATCATTCAACTAAGCATTTTATGACGTAAAATTTTATCCCGATTTATCTTTACCAAATTGATATTATTTGTAGAAAAACACTGCACTCTACGAACACACACTTTTCCGCATGATTACATTTTACTATATATTATTATTATTAACGTAAGTTATAATAAAATCGGAGGAAAAATAGTATTTCATATTTTAGTTTCGCTTTCTTCGGATGATAAAAATAAATATAGTGATTGTTTTTACTTACATCTATCATAATACGAATTATTACTTTGTATCTGGTGGTGTGACATAGCATTCTGGTATTGTATTTAGTGTTTGTCTCATTTCTAACTGCTGTATCTAGAATTAATAAATAAATTAAGTACATTCTGATCTGTGACTAATGTTTTAAATTATTATTCTTATTTATATAACTAATTCCTATAATCTTCGTTATTTACCTTTTGTCGTAGAGCTTTTTCGTTAATTGCTGCTCTTGTAAGTAACAGTTTAACTTTCTCAAAAAGCTCTGATTTGTGAGCTAGCTGTTGCCTTAATACAGTAAGCTCGTCATTATTGTCTTGTGTTAATGTTTGACTATTTTCTAACATTGCTATCCTCTGTTCTGCTAACTGTAAATCAGTCTCTAAGCTTACTACACGTTGCTTTGCCAATTCATACTGTTTTTTTAAGGTTGCTTCAGCATCTCTACTAGTCGACTTTCCCTGTGAATTATAACAATAATAATCTTTTATTTACAAATATAATAAGTTTGCAATTCTTTAATGATGAAATATTTATTAATAGATTAGTCTTAGCCTTTATTTTAACATGAAACTGATTTTATCATTTTAGAAATTACTTTATTTATAGAAATAAATAAATCATATTTGCATTTTACCATTTGAGTTAATTTATGGCAATTTTTGGCCTTCAATCTCTTATTTTCATCTTGAAGTTTTTCAACTATTCTTCTTAGAGAAAAAATCGTTTTTTCAAGCTCTTTCACAGACTTTTTTGAACTCAGTTCTTTCACAGGTCTTTCAGATGAAGATGGGATTGACTCTGATAGCTTTTCAACTTTCAAAACTTCAACGTACCTAATACGAATAAAATAATACTACGTTTAATTTACTTATAATTTGCAAATTTGTGAACAAATTTGTTGAACTAAAACTGTGTAGATTAGGATACTTTAGGGTACTTACTTCTCTAAATATTCAATCTTCTCTTTAAGTTTAGGTGTTTCATGATTTGTTTTTTCCAGTTCGAGACGAAGTTCAAAGTTTTCATTCTCTAATTTTAAATTAGTTTTTTCCAGGACATCTTTAATTGATTCCAATTTTTCTATTTGATTCAGTGCATACGTATTCCCCTGAAAATACAAGACATGTTTTAAATAATTACAATTATAAGATATATTTTATAAAAACAAAGATAATTTTTTTTATTATTCTTACTTCAGTGACAGATTCCAAGGAAGATATTCCTCTTTTTTGTTCCTGAATTGTATTCAAAAGTTGTTCAGTATCATCTCTAGTTAATTGTTCTGTAAGTTCATAAACTTGTTTTCTCAACGAAGCGCATTCCTTTTGCAGATCTTCAACAATGTTCGATTCAATGCTGGAAACTGATGGATAAAACGTAAATGCTGTAGCTGTTCCACCTTTTTCTTGCTTAAGTTTACTTCTTAAATACCACTTTTCTCTTTCCATGCAGGAAACAATAGATCGCATTTTTTCGTAGCTGGTTTGTAATTTTTGCATGTCTTCAGTCTTTTCCTTTAATCTCTCTTTTAACCTCTCAGCCGTCTGTTGCCACTTTTTTTGCTTCTCCCAAAGTGCCAATTCTTCTGCAGTCTGTAAAAATTAAGTCTATAACTGTACATAGATAATATTAAATATCAACTCAGTTATCTTTTACTACCTTAGCCTTCTTTACTTCATGAACTACATATTCTTTATTCAACTGTTCTTTTGTCTTTTGCAATTCTTCCTCCAGACACTTAACTTTCCGATCTAGCTGCACTTCACGCTGAGAAGTCTTCTTTTCTTGAGTTTTTGCTGCCATATATCTGCAAGTATGTTGTTGCAACATAATGTGTTAAAATCAATTTAAGGAAAATATTTCAATAAATTTCAATAATTTTTTTTTACAATATTGCTTAACATATATACCTTCGACTTTGCTGTTGCTTTAAATCTGCTATCTGATTTTTATACATTTTTTCCTTGTCCAATAAAGACTGCAATTGTCGACGAAGACAATCCAGTTGAGCTTGTGATTGATTAATGGCTTGTTCACGGCTTGAATTGTGCATTATCTCGCACATTTTAGGTTCTCGGACGTCATAAGCTGTCGCTTGCTGAGCTTTAGCTACTGTTTCCATAACTTCAAGCTCGTTCTTTGTTTAAAATTGAAATACATTTTTTTTTTAAATGAAGAATAATAAACACATAGATTCACAAATATATTTTGACACATTGTACCTGGAAATGCTGACATGTAACATTCAACTCTTGTATTACATTGTCTTTTTCTTGTAGTTCTTTGGCCATTGATATATTTTCTTTTGACAATTGCATACGAGTGTCAGATAATTGTTTCCTTAATGAAACTGTTTCACATTGCCACTTATGAAGCTCCAAACGATAACTTTCTATCTCCAATTTATGTTGTTCTTCAAGTCTGTATCGCAGATTTTCACAATTTTTTATTATGACGAAAGATGTTTGACGATTTTATAAACTAAAGTTTGGGATATTTAAAAGCAGATGATTTATCAGAATGAGACTCGTGCTAAGTAGTAATTTTACGAGTGTGTAAGTACTTAAAATAAAATAAATAGCTCTAGTTAGTTACAAGCTTCTTGTGGTTTCTACTTACCTTGATCTCATGTCATCAATATGACTTAGCCTGTCTTCAGCCAATTGATGCCAACGTTGTCCAAGTTCCTTTGCAGCTTTTAAATCTGCCTCAAGCATTGAACTTTTTTCCTGCAATCTAGCAACGTCTACTGTTGATTCGAAATCTTTATTCAAATTTTCTCTAGCTGTGTCCTGCTTTTCTGGTTTGTCATCTCGTTCAGGTATTTCGTAAATTTGATTGCTAAATATATTAGGTAATTATTAACAAGTACAGTTCCAAATATTACGAAATTACGCATTCACTACTTACTTTTCTTTTGTTTTTCTTTCCAACGATGCAATTTTTTCTTGCAAATGCCTAATCTCCTCTTGCAATGATCCAGCAGCTTTATTATGTTCATCTCTATCCTCTTTTAATAACGTCTGATATCGAGCTATAGTTTCTTCTTTTTGACTTAATAATTTCTGCAAACTATTTATTGTTGACTTTAAAGCCATCTTATCAGTTCCATCAATGTTTACAACGTTAGGTTCACTTTTTAACTGTTCAATAATCGTATCTCGATCCACAAGTTTGACGTCTTTTTCTGCAATAATCGCACTTAAAGAATTTATTTTCGTCTGATACTCAGTAAGTTGCGACTCATATTTTAGGATGGTTGCAGATCTTTCAGAAGCGAGTAATAATGCCTTGTTTAGTTGCTCATTAAAAAACGCGTGAATATTATCATCTTGTTCAATTCGCTGTTCATTGTTTACTGAACTAGTTTCTTTAGTGGCTTTTGCATCATTTGTTTCAGTATAACGAAGATGAAACTCACATTGCACTTCCACTGAACACTTTTTGACTACGTCTGTTTGAGTCGAAGTAGAATCCATTTCTATTTTCTTCTGCTCAATATCTTTTTTCAACTTTTTGATATTTTTGTCATGGTATGCTTTCTTTGCATCACTATCCACTTGCTGTAGAATTTCTTTTTCCTGTTCTGGTTTGTCCTTTATGCCTTCTATTTCTTGCGTACACATTTCTTTTTCTCGTTCCGAGTTTTCCACTTGCTGCGTAACAATCTCTTTCTCTCGGTCTAGTTTTTCTTTCCAAACTTTTTGCATATTCAACATTTCAAATTCCATAGATGTAACAGTTGCTTCATATTCTAATAATTTTCGATTAGCAATTTGTAGTTCGTACTCGAGATGTGAAATTTGCCGTTTGAATTTAAAATCCTAAAATGTACAACATGTATCAGTCGACCGAGAAAATTGTAAGATTGATCGCAAAACATGCAGTAAAGAAATAAAAAGAATTTTTAATAAGTTCACTGTACTAATTACTTACATTTAGCGTACGTTGAGAATCTTCTGAAAAACGTTGTATTATACCTTGCACATCAGGACTTCCAATCTGCTCTTCTAACATATCTTTCAAGTGTTCTACTATTTGTAATCGCTTTGATAATACCTCTTGTTGCAGCTTAATTTTATTGTGTTCGTCCTTGTTTTCTTGAGATTTTTTGCTCCATTGTAATTTTTCATTAAGCAGTTTGATTAGATTCGATTCGTATCTTTCCCACGCAGTAGTTGAAGTCGAGCCTGCATACTGTTGTTGCATGAAACGTATCACTTCCATGTAGGATCTAAAAAAAAATGTTAAACATATTGCAGGGGAAAATAATACTATTTGTAATTTTTGAAATAGAACTTGAAATTATCCTTACTTGCAGCGATTGTTACACTGTTCACGACAATGTTGCATTTGATTTTTTACTTCTTCAAACAACTTCTTAGACTTTTCTAATTCATCTTTCAGATGCAATGAATCATTTTCCAACAGCTCGTTCTTCTTTCTCAATTCTATTTCAACTGACCTACAATTCGTCAATTCAAAACCTAATCTAGCAATCGTTTCCTTATCCTCGCTAATAGCTTCCAAATCCAATATTTGATGTCTTAGACTATCCAATTCAACAGTCTTTAATGAATTAACTGTGTAGTGCATTTGAGCTTCTTTTTGTAAAACGTCATTCAATTGTATTAAGTTTCTGTTTTCTAACTGCAAAGTATCGATTCGCTTTTGGTATTCACGTAACATATCTTCAATGCTCGATTGCTGTAAATTCTCCGATTTCATTTCATTACTAAGAGTTTGATGTAATTGTATGAGCTGATCTCTCAGTTCCGAATTCAATGCAGTAGAACGGTTTAGATCTATTTCGATTTGCGTCAATTGCTTTCGCATTTTGTCATACGATTGTGACAAACGATCAGAACGTTGTTGTTCTTCAATTAGCTTATTTTTGAGTTCTACTATCTGATTCGAATCATTTTCTTCTACTTTTGCTGAAGGAGGTTTAAGTTTCTCAGGTTCTTGACGTTTGTCACTTTCTACGACTTGGGTTTTAGCTCTTTCAAGTACTCTATCTTCAAGCACGCCTCTCAGACGAATGTTACATTCGACATATTTCTCGTTAAGCTCGTTGTACTGTAATGAACTCACAGAATTGAGTAAGTTACTTTGAAGTATAGAAATTTGATTTTCTAATACTTTTATTCGTTTTTCAGAATCAACTAGATGTCTTTTTAGATTGCTTTCTTTCGCGATGGTTTCTTTTTGCACATGATATAATTTGTTAGATTCTTTACTAAGAATTTCTTCAAGTAATGAAGACTTTCTGTTAGCCATTGTAAGTGCTGTAATGGCTTCAACATATTCTTTGCTTTTAGCTGCTAATGAATTACGGATATCGTCTTCACCTAATTCCAAAAGATTCCAGTTATTTTCATATTCTTGCAATTTTAATTCAAGTTGCATAATCATATCTTTCATATCATCGCGTTCCTGATTTAACGAATCCATTTGCTTCTGCCATTCTTCTAAATCGTTTCGATATGCTTCCTGTAGTTTTTCTACTTCAGAAGGATCAATTTTAGATTCGTCCGCATCACATTCTTCAACCACAGATTTTTCCTCTGTTGAAGAAAAACCTACTCCTGCTCGTTGAAGTAGAATATCTTTTTTCTTCATCTCTTTTCTGTGTGAATTAAGAAAACCTCAAAACATGTTTAAATAACATGATAAAACCTTATTATCTGAAATTTATTTACCTTATTTCTTTAAGTTGTCTTCTCAACTCTGAGTTAATACCTTGTACAACATTTAAACGTTCCTGTAGTCTCATTGCAGGATGATACCATCCTGCCAAATGTCTTATATCCAACGCTTCTAGTAATCTCTCCAATGTATCAGATTGAATTGCAACCTCACTCTTACCTAAAAAACGTTAATCATTCTATATTGCCTTCTTAAACAAAAATATTCAAATACCGAAACTTGTGTGTTGTCGATTAATTGAAATTTGTAAGAATGCATGGTGAATTCGAACATAAAGCATTAGGTGCTAATTGGAAGCAAAACTAGCCAACTGTGCAAAAGAGAAATCCAAACACGTGATAGACATAAAAAAATATTATTAAACATTCACCATCTTGATAACGAATACTGTCCAATATTTCATGCATTCCTTTTCTAAGTGCTTCGTTTTCTT
Source organism: Diplolepis rosae (assembly GCA_030998225.1). NCBI lineage: Eukaryota > Metazoa > Arthropoda > Insecta > Hymenoptera > Diplolepididae > Diplolepis > Diplolepis rosae. The sequence goes on from JAPYXD010000698.1 coordinate 3,984,320, forward strand.
CTATAACGATTTGCACGTTATCCTTTATTTTGCTAATTTCAATTTTATCAGACAACCACTCTTTTTCACGCTCGGCAACCCTAGCATCATCTGATTTTGAAAAATTTTTAGCCGAACCTACAGAATTATCGACTGTATCTGATCTAGCAGATGTACCATTTTGTCCAACAAATTTCGCAGCTAATTTTTTTAATTTATATTTCAATGTTCTTGTCTGCAAGAGTTATACAATAAGAAACACATGTGAAGTTAAAGTGTTAACTTGTATTATAGCTCTGCAGTGAAGTTTGGAAGATTTCAATTTTTAAGGGTCTAAATTTAAAAATAATATTTTTCTATGTTAACTTACGTCTGATTTGAGTTCTAGGTTTTCCTCTTTCAGTACTTTGTTAATATATTCAAGATCGTGTAGTTTCTTTTTATCTTCTTGTCGCCTGTGTTTAACATGATCTATTGAAATTTCTTCATCATCGGTCATTCCAAGTTTTTCTCTGCAATTAAATAATGTTATGTATAATTGTAGGATTGCTTCAAGTTAACTTAATATTATTATCCGTCAGGTTTGTTTAAAAGTTTACCGCAGAGAACTTATCTGCAACTCTTGATGTGAGTTTAACTCTTCCAATTTGTTAATAACGTTTACAAGGTCCTTGATGTATTCATTCTTATGATTTAATTGGTCTTTAACCTCTTTCAACTCACGAAGAGTGTCAGTTAATCCTTGATCTTTATCTTCATATTTCCGTATTGTAGCAAGAGCTTCAAACAACTGTGATAGGTTATAAAAATGTAATGATAGACTGCTAGAAACAAAAATATCCACGTATAAAAATGATTAAAACTATCTTACTTCCTTGCTTTTTATTAGGGCATCATTTTCTGCAGTCGTTAATAAGTTTTGAAGAGTATGAATCTTTTCACTAGCTGCTTGATATTTTTTTAATAAGTCACGGTGCTCTTTCCTTCTTCCACTTCCTTCAGTCCTGCAAATGTGTATTTGAATTGAAATTAATAGTTTTTTAAAAGAGAAATGTAGATAAAAATTGATGATACTTACGATTTAACAGTGGTTTTCAGCTTCTCTATTACTAAACAGCCTTCATTAATTTCTGTGACGGCTTCAGAAAGTTTAGTTTGCAATTCTGCTATGACTTTATCACGATGATCAATCTCTTCATTCAAACTTTCAATCTGAGGTGAAGTTTGGCCTTTAATAAATGTAGATTGTTGTAGTGTATGTGCTAAATTTTCTCTCAACTGTATAATTTCTGCATCTTTTTCGTCCAAAATGCTCTGCAAGTATAAATTACCTCATGATTCTAGTGAATAATTGTAAAATGCATTGAAAAATGAAATTTACCTTCCACTCTGTGATTCTAGTATCGATAGCTGCACCAAAATCATCAATAAGTTTATCTCTATCTACCTGTTGAGCAGCCAATTCCTCAATTTGCGTTAATAGTGCTTTGTTCTCTTGCTCTAATTGAAATGATTTATCTGTACGAGACAAGAAAATTATATAAGAACACTGATAGCAATTATAACTTGAATTGATATTTAAATTTTTAAAATATCAATTTACCTTTATAAACATTAAAATTATCACGTAGAGTATTCATTTCGTCAGTCATCTCATTCATTTTATCTGTCGCATCTTCCATTTCGTCTTTCAATAATGACAAATTTCTTTTTAGTATTGCATTTTCTTGTTCTAAACCCTATAAGACGATTTTAAGAAAATTTTTAATTGAAGTTTCCTAATAATAGACGTTATAGAGAATTTAGTCACTTAAATTAAGCCAGGAGAATTCTACAAATTTTCTGTTAGAATTGCCACAGAATATTCTACGAATTTTATACTGGAATGTTTCCTGCAGATTCTTCGAAATCCCATTGTAATATTCTCAGAATATTCTTTACATATTGCATTGGTATATTTCGAAGATCTAATCGTATAAATTTTGTACACGTCTAATTAGAATATTTAAGGAACTTTGTGGGGAATATTTGATAAAAAATATTTTTAATAAATAATATACCTCAAGTTCTTGCATGAGTGTTTCAATTTTACTGTTTTTCTCTCTCAACATTTCTTGAACACTTTCTTCGTATCCAGAGTCACGCTTTAAGTACATAGAGATAAAATGTATTTATTGTGCCTTAGAAATGAATTTTGCTTCTATTATTAGCAATTTATTACCTGCGAATCCATTCCACTTTCGTCAACCGCCTCCGATTTTCTAGCTGTATACAAAATTATCAATAATACAAGAATACTGTTTTATTATCGCAAAATTTATATTGTACTATAATTACCTGAGTTTTTTTTGTCAGGAGAATCTTGTTTTAGCAACATACTTTTTTCTTTCAATTCATCACATTCTGTTAATAATGATTCGATCTAAAAATAGGTATAATATTTAAATTAATTAGTTGAGTTTGAAATTGTTGTCACTGCCTAAATTCTTTAAATATATAATATTTAAATGCACAATTTTAAAAAAATTATTCGCATAGTTAATTATTAATATTTTAAGCATAATAAACGATTAGAAATATATCTATTTAAGAGTACAAATAAATATCATTGAATCTTAAATACTCATCATTGTTAGAAAAGTTAAGTTTCATACCTATGTGCATACAAAATTAAGACTCCTTTTTATTTTTGCAGGGTTACAATTAATAACGTATTTAATTGTTAAATACTATACTATATTGTCTATACTATGCTATTTATATTTTCTTAAAATAAAAGATTTTATCCTTTAGAATATTTTTTACCGTTAAAAAACTTGTAGAGAAAACAAAAAGAAATCAGCATAGCATAGTGTTAACAAAATTCCAAAATCTGTATAAACTAATAAAATATTTTCAATTCCATACACAATCCCAATTAAAAATAACTTACATTGTAAATAAATTTAAAAAGAAAGTGGTAAAAAATGTAAGGACTTGTGACATAAATATTCATCATAGTTAAAAGTAATTACGTATAAATAGAACAATCTACCTGGTTATCCTTATATTGTAATATTTCCTGTGACACCTTGAATAGAGCTTTTAGGTTATGCATATCGCTAGCTTCTTCTACATTGAATTCTATCACCATTGGATAAAGATCTTCTATTTCTTCGTCTTTCAAAGACATTGGATTTATAGATAACACACGCTCCCAATCCATTGTTACCATTTTTCTGGTAAATTATAATAACTTGTAGCATTTATCAGAACTTTAGTTTTTGTTTTGTATTACTATTTGTTACACAGCAGGCCAATGCCTGTGACATATGGCAATGGTACGTATAACTTATAACATGGTAGGAGATCACTGTAGTCGTTAAGGACATCAGGAACGAAGCAAGTGAGCGGGAAGGGAAATCCATTCATCTGTGAATACTCTACTAGTCTACTACTACCTTTACTACGTAACCGATGTTACATCGTCACATGCAGTGTGTGGTCGCTTTTTCACTCCTAATGAACACTATTGCATGAAATGTAATTTTGACCAATAAGAAGCACAACACATAAATTCCCCTTACCTACATAATCTTCAAATCATTACGTATATACTTGCTATACTCCACCATATATTTTTACCTCCATGTTTACGACTTTATAAACGCCACGTACTTCCTGACTCCGAACTCCCTACTACCCGTTACCATCGAAACGCACGACACAATAAAATATGTGTAATGTATATGTTGACATTTGCTCATCTATATATACTACTGGGCACTTTAATATATTTCATTCACTTAAATGCCGATTTGACGATTTCAGTTCTTTAACAAAAACAATTGATAATTTTATTCCTAATAAGGTATAGTTTAATTCCAACGCCATAAGTAATAGAGAGTGTGGATCTAAAATCTTGACGATATCTTTTAACTGAAGTACAAAAAGGTGAGTAATTTGTTTTTTCAAAAGTTCCCCATATACTTTAGAAAATTTCAAAAATATTTTAAAAGAATCTAATACCTACTTTTACAAGTATTTATAACGTTTTATATATTAAAATGATTTATACATATATGTATTTCTTTTTTAGAGAATTCAATATATTCCTTGGTCGAATTATCCAGTCTTTTTTGAGATGATATACTGCAATTTTTATTAAACAATCATGTTAATGACACAACAAATTATTGATGATGATATATATGCTGGATACAATGATTACCCCTCAGTGTACAGTACGAAAGATCTTGACCAGGATGAAGTGTTTCAAGAAGCGATTAAAACGAGTTATTCTAAGAGGTCTATTGTAAGTGCAGAACTGTGATTTGATATTTTATCATTACAGCGAAAATGCCATGAAAAATTTTTTAATATATTTAAGTATTCATCTTTTAGATGACACCGAAAACTCCTGGTACAGCCATGCGATTTGGAACAGCATCTGGTGTAAGTTTCAGTATAAAAAATATCAAACATGATTTTGTTTACTTCCCTTGTAGAAAAAAATAATTGGACCCGATTGATCCGATTGACCCCATTTCAAAAACATCATTGAAACCGATTTATTAATCGAATTCAATCAGGCGATATCATTTTAAATCCGATTAATAAATCGGTTTCAATGATGTTTTTGAAATAGGTTCAATCGGATCAATCGGTCCCAATCGGGTCTAATTATTTTCTTTTACAAGGGTTATTAAATAGAGACAAATTTAGTGCGCTAAAATTTCATATAAAATATTTTCACAACCAAGTTTTAAATTGTATTTCTAGCTTGATTTAAAATTTTGAAACAAATATTTTCAAACTTCAACTGTCGTATAAACATTTACTTTATTGTAATTAATTATATAATTGGTGACTTTAATTTTCTTTTGTTTGACAGTTTCACAGAGGAGGTACAGCCGGTCGGTTAGATACGGCTGGACCTCGTCCTATGACAGCAGTTCGAGGTGCTGGTTACACCAGTAGCAGTCGACAGCCTTTTGATCCTCTAAACATGGGAAGTAGCTCTAGAGGTCCTGCGCCACCATTAGAAAAAGAAAAAGAAAATACGTAAGCATATGAAAAAATGTTCTCATGAGAATTATAATATTCGTGAAGCAAAAAATATAGGAAGGTGAATCTAATAAAATTTTAGACTATTTTCGTAGAAGCCTTTAAACGTTTTACACCTTATACAGGGTGAGTTTTTTATCTTAAGACACCGAAATGTCTCAAGAAATACGCATCGTATGAAAATAATGTTCTGAATAAAAACTTTTTATTTTCGAAGGGGAAAAGCGACTCCGCAAAAATTTACCCCACACGTATTTTTAAAAGTTGGATCCGAATCTGCAATTGAAAATAGGGGTTTCTATTTGAAATTTCAAATCTGCCCCCCTTCCACCCCCAGAGTGTGGGGTAAATTGTTTCGGAGTCACTTTTAACCCTCGAAAATAAAAAGTTTTTATTGTGGACATTTTTTTCGCACGCTGCGTATTTCTTAAGATATCTCAGTGTCTCAAGATAAAAAATTCACCCTCTTTAAGATTCTTGCATAATAAGCTTTGAAGTTTTTAACAGCTAAGAATAATTTGGAAAACTAGATATTCTCTAATTTGTCAATTTTAATTTTTCAAGACCAGAAGAGAAAATCAAAGCTGCTGAAAGAAGAATAATGGAGCTAATAGAAAGCTCAGCTGAAGCGGCATGTGAGAATAATATGAGTGTAGCATTGGAAAGAGCGAGAGAAGCCTCTGCGAGAGAACGCGCTTTAATCAGACTACAAGAGCAAGCCGGACTTAGTGACAATCACAATTTAGACTTAACTTTTGCAGTAATTAAATATCTAAATATTTTGATTGAGAGTTTAACCTTTAACGGTCACATCAAAACGGACCTCAAGCAATTCAAGTGGTGCTCAAAGGCACAGTATTTATTATTTTGGAATATAGAAAAAATCAGAGTATTATTTAAGCCTTTTAGAATTAGGATCAATAGGTTTTTTGAAAATGTGTTATTTTTAATATATTTTTAAAAGTCGTGAGAAAAATGTTTCGACACTTTTGCTGGGGTTTACTGGACCTCCGGTGACCGTTAAGGGTTATACATTATATATATATATATATATATATATATATATACATATATATATTCATGTATATATGTTAATATTTGAATTGCATTATTTAACAGGTACTTTTTAATTTAGCAAGTCAGTATGCAAACAACGAATTATACACTGAAGCTATAGCGACGTATCAGGCAATCACAAGGAATAAAATGTTTAGTAATAGTGCGAGATTAAAAGTTAATATGGGTAATATCTATTTTAAAATGGGACAATTACCACAAGCGATTAAAATGTATCGAATGGCTTTGGATCAAGCACCAACAGCTTACAAAGATTTGAGGTATATTGAATTAATTTAAAAATAAATCTATTTGAAACTAGATATATTTATTAGATTGAATTTGTGCTTTAAAGAAGTGATACTTTTACAGAATAAAAATAATGCATAATATTGGAATGTTGTTTGTGCAAATGGGACGATTAGAAGAAGCGGCTAATAGTTTTGAGTGGGTCATGAGAGAAAGGCCAGAATTCAAAGCGGGTTTGCATGCCGTTTTATGTCATTTTGCATTATCCCATCAAGATAAAATGAAAAGAGGGTTTTTAGAACTCTTAGAAGTTCAACTTAATATAGATGAAGAAGACAAATATAGTATAAGTACCGTAAGTTGTGCTGAGCTGCATATTTATGTATCTGACTATCCTGCTGAAAATCCCAATAAAAACGTTTACCTTTTTATTCTCTTCGAATTCTTAGGATGATGTCGCTGCAAATATATTGAATGAAGTTATAAAAAATGATGATTTATCTAAACTGGAAAGAGAACTGAAATCAGAAGCAGAAAAAGCTATTCTTAATGCAGCGAATCTCATTGCTCCTGTAATTGAAGATTCACTTACAGCTGGGTTTGCTTGGTGCGTTATTCAAATTATCAATTATTTAAGAATTCTTTAAAATGTACATTAATTGCTGCAATTTATGCTTGAACATTAATTAGGTGTGTGGATGCTATTAAATCTTCGGCGTATAGTAGCCTTGCTGCAGATTTGGAAATCAATAAAGCGATGGTATTGCTTCATAATCGGGAAACGCAGTTAGCAATTGATACTTTAAAAATGTTTGAAAATCGAGACTCTAAAGTTGTCAGTTCTGCGTCGACTATGCTTTCGTTTATATATTTTCTTGTAAGAATTAAAACCTCATTTAAAAAAAGATTATTTAAATATAACTTGAGATTAAGGCCATTTAAAATCAGACAGACCAACTTCAAGTCGCAAAAAATAGTTTTCGACTAAATAAATAAATTTACAAAATAGTAGCTAAGCTTGTGAAAAACAAAACGTTTTTATCATATAAAACGAAGATAAGTTTTAATTAAGCTAATTTATGTTTTTCTAGAAAATTATTTCATTTTACAAACAAAATATTTCGTTGACGACCGCCCTGCTGGAAGTAAAAAGATTGAAAAAGATAGGAACTGGGGGATGGGAAAAGTTAGAACATTTCTATCTCTTTCAACCTATGTCTGGTAATATCTCTTTTTCTATCCCTTATTCTATCCGCCGATTAAAGTAGTATCTATCTTTTTCTATATTTTTCTCTATCTTCCGTGATGACCGTGATCAGCCACTTGTATCTTTTTCTATCCCTCATTTATCTCCCCATAGTGCAGTTCTAAGAAGTATTGTGTCCATTTTACATAGGGGAAGACTATTACTTCATTGACCATAAAATATAATTACCCTTATAGAAAAAGAATATAAAATATCTTAGTAGTGGACTGAACTTCTTTTATTGTAAGGAGAGATAATGAGGGATAGAAAGAGAGTTTAAATTTTGTAATAGGGAGAGATAGGCATCGACTAGATTGGCAAGAAGATAGAAAAAGATTCACGTGAATAGATAAAGGATAGAATGAGATAGAAAAGGGGAGATTGAAAAAGATAGACGTGAATTTAGAATGAAAAAAAGATAGAATTGGATAAATTATCTCTATTTTTTCCTATAATAAAGATTCAAAAGGATAAGATTTCTATCTTTTTACTTGCAGCAAGGCGATTTTATGAGTTAAAGTTGGTTAGTCTGCTTAGTTTGAAATAGATTTTGTGACAAAAAAAAACTCCTGAATATGTTTAAGCAAGGGGATTACGATCTAGCCGAAAAATGCGGTGAAGCAGCTAGTAAAGCGGATAGTTACAATGCAGCGGCGTACGTTAATCTGTCTGCATGTGCAATAAAGAAAAATGAATTTCACAGAGCTAGAGAATTACTGTTATGCGCCCTGGAAAGTGACGCAAGTCATGTACAAGCTCTTTATAATTTCGGTATGTAAGTAGGAAGAAGGAAATGTCGAACAATCCAAATTTGTAAATAATTTTATTGATCCCTCTTTCCAGGTTTAATATACAAGAAGCAAAATATGTTCGAAGAAGCGTTGGAATGTTTTTGGAAATTAAGAAATATCGTACATTATGATCCACAAACGCTATATCAAATTGGCCATTTGTATCAGCTTTTGAATGATGTGGATCAAGCAACAGAATGGTACGTAATTAAGTTAATACATGTTTAGCAATTTATCACTTGAGATTTCTTAACATTTAAGTGAAAATTGAATATTTTTTCTTAGGTATAATCAGTTACTGGGAATAATTCCATCGGATCCAGGAGTTTTTCAAAAGTTAGGTGAAATGTATGACGCTATAGACGACAAACAACAAGCATATCAATTTTACAGTGAAGTGAGTAATGCATATATTTTCTACAAGTAGATTCTCTCTCTATGAACTGGAAAGAGAAATCTGTGTTTAAGTAGCAACCCAAAGTAACAAGATCAACATAATGTAGATAGTGGGGCATCCAATCTGTGTTTAAAGTGGGTCTGATTTAATTTCCCTTGAACCTGAAACTTTTAACAGAATGGAAGCCTTTCTACAAATATGTATTAGTATTATTAATAAGCTTCGAAGTTTTTAACAGCTAAGAATAATTTGGAGATGAAGAACTTGGTGACGATTTCTACGATTTCTTCTACTTTTTAAAGCATAAAATTTGATATATTCAACATTTCAAGAATTCGAAACCGTTCGAATTCTCAAAATACAAAAAAAAAACGACCAAATTTGGACCAAAAATCATTACTCAAAATAAACAGTCATGAGGAAAACCAACAAAAAAGGAGGAAAGAAAAAAGAAGGCAACCTTCAAAAACCCCTTGCTTCTTTTTCTTTCTTTCGTCCTTTTTTGTCTTTATTTCCCACCACCATCTACATAAAAATAAAAAAAAGTAAAAATTATAAATTACTTGCGCGACGTTTCCTTCTTTGTTGGTTTTTCTCATGATTGTTTATTTTGGGTAATATTTTTTGGTCCAAATTTGATCGTTATTTTTGTATTTTGAGGATTCGAAGGGATTTTGAATTCTTGAAATTTTGAATTGTACTTTTGTTTGGACGTTGAGGGGAATTTGAGTTTGTAGTGATACAGGTTTGAATTCAATTTGAAAATTTGATATATATTGTCCATTTAACTCAATCCGTGTTTAGTAATAAAAAGCACATTTGTCAAGAAAATTTCAAAGTATAGACTTTATAATAATGCCTGATATACGTTCGATTGAAATAGTCTTACAGATTTTATCCTGCTAATTTCGAAGTTATCGACTGGCTTGGATCTTATTTCATTTCCATGCAGGTGAATATGGATTTAAATTTACGGACTCATTATTTACTACTTACAACTCATTAATGAAATTAAACAGGTGGCTGAAAAGGCAATGGTGTATTTTGAAAGAGCCATCGAACTTGCTCCTGATGAACCCAGGTGGCGGTTGCTAGTAGCAGCTTGTTTAAGAAGAACGGGACAGTTTCATAAAGCTCTGGCTGAATATCAAAATATTCACAAACTTTTCCCAGAAAATATCGAGTGCCTTAAATTTTTGGTGCGTTTATGTAGCGATTTGGGTTTGAAAGAAGCTCAGATGTATGCGACAGAATTGAAGAAAGTAGAAAGGTCGAAAGAAGTGAAAGAGAGACATGGTTCTGGAAGACCTGGTACAACAAGTATGCGTTTATGATATATATGAAAAATAATTCCATCTGCATTTGTTGTCAATAAATACAGTATATACTCTGTTGGGTGTATTAGGTTCGAAACGAAGTAATAGAGAATGGAGAATGATTCAATGATCAACCTCAGACCAAATAGATGTTCATCAAATTTATTTTATTATAAAATTACGGCGTTTCGATGACATTATGTCATCCTCTTCAGATCAAAAAACATTTGGTTAGTTATTACTCTATAATAATTATAAAGATTATGGTAAAATTATTGAGATAATGAAAACAAAATTATGAATAATGTATCTAAATTCAAATTTTTAAAGAATTTGAAAATATTTCTGTAATGATACTCCGATAATGTAAGTAGTGGAAAAAATTTCGAACTCAACTAAATAATTTGAAATATATCTACCTATAGTTATAATATCCTTCAACCTTTGCATCAAACATCACAACTAATTATTTGTAAATTTTTGTCATATTTTAGTCAATATAAAAATTAAATTTTGTCATATGTTCGTCTTTATCTCAATAATTTTACCATAATCTTTATAATTATTCTAGAGTAATTACTAAAAAAATGTTTTTTGATCTGAAATTGATGACATGTCATCGAGACCTCGTCATTTTAAAAGGAAATAAATTTGATGAACATCTATTTGGTCTGAGGTTGGTAATTCTCCATTCTCTAATGAAGAAAATTAGTCGATCGTAAAATCATCTTTTTAATAAAAAATATTAGGCTTAGAAGTGAATAAATACAGTATTGACTCTGTTGGGTGTGTTAGGTTCGAAACGAAGTAATAGCGGAAATTCTTCAAGAGGAGGTTCTGGAATGAGTACTTTGTCGGAACACCGAGCAAGTCCGGCCATAAGTCGTAGTGATCATGGAGTGAATAGTGCAGGAATTAATAAGCAAACACATGTTAATTCTAACTCTCAAATGAGTGAGTAAACAAGTTTTATCATTCTTTAAATGCTAGTTAACCTTTCTTTGAAGCTTAGATAAGCGGAGAGCGTTATTATTAAAGACTTAAGAAATTTCTTATCAGAAATGAGAAAATTCAAATAATAAAAGTGCGAGCTTTCATAATCACAGTATTTGGTGGGTATAAAGAATTATTTATTACGATCTTAGACTTATCTTGTCTTGTGTAAACATTTATAATTCACATTCAGAGCTGTAATTTTCCAATTTTATTTGCGAAGTAGGGAATTGAGTTTTGCTTACGCTTGTTGATATGTGAAGCCTACCCGGAAATCATAAAGAATTCCATTAAAGGTTACATTCCTTGAATTTAATTTTTTCTTTTAATTTACAGGGCCACAAAGGATAGTAAGATTGTTGAGTTAAAATTTAATTATAACAAGTGATTACACCCATAACACCTCTACTTTATTAGCTTTAAAAAGAAATCTAATATGTTAAGCTCTTCTGATAAAAGCTATAATTGATATCCTTGAAATGCTTATTTTTGTACACGAATATTAACACGTTGATGTACTCAATCTGCATGCACTAGTATAATTAATTGAACACATGATATATACCTTCAAGCAGCATGCAGTTTATTTCTGTACACCATTTATCATCTCATTGATCCATTATTGGAAGAATAATTTTCCACACGAGCTTCCTAAAGGAAGTGGAAATTCTAAATTTTACATTCAAACTAACTTACCTTAGGTTATTTTTAGTTTATGTTTATTTAATCAAAATAATCTACGATGCAAAAACTCAGTGAGTAATAACGTTTTTGCTTAAATGAATTCATGAAACTAATGTTCTTAAAATAATTACGTATTAAGGAAAACAATGATCTCAATAAATAACACGTCTCCAAAAAGAAGTATTAAAATTGTAATTGAAAGGTGATTTTGAAAGTAATGTTATAATTTGCAATTGAAAAATCACCTTAAATATACAGTTTCATTTTTCACACTTCTATTTCATTAAAGTTCCTTTCTATTCTCAGTGACTTTTGCATCTCAAATGTTTCTTATGCGCTAAAATGTACTTACAATTTTTTAGGTACAAGCTACGCCGATCCAATTGGTGCCTTACCTGTTAGACCAATGACTGCAGCTGGAAAACGAGACGATGATTTTGGAGATGAAGAACTTGGTGACGATTTGTTGCCCGAATAATATGACAACATTTGTTATTGTTCATCTTCGCTTATCTTCTATCAAAGACAGGTCATTATTTGAGGCTTCTTATTCCTAATGAAGCATTCGATTTGGCTTGTTTTGTAACAGCTGGCCTAATTTTATCTTTAAACTCATTAAATTAGGTGTGATTCATAATAATGAATTATAAAATTATATATAATTATATTTGGAGGCAATCCTTGACGTAATTAAGTATAAATTTAGGTTCTTTACTAATCTTTGGTAGATTTGTGAATCCCGTCATGCAATTTTTATGTGCATTATCTGTGATAGCTATTTATTACGTAATGGTTAATGCAAGAAACATTCACATTGGGATTCGTTTTTGACCCTTGGCTGGTTGCATTATCTCCTATTAGTGTAATCAAAATGACTCTTTTTCATTATCTATAATTTATAGGGTTCAAATGAACATAGTACATGATTTACAAAGAACAAAATTTAACATTTCTTAATCCTTACATAAAAAATATTAGAGAATGTAGAATGATCAACCTCAGACCAAATAGATGTTCATCAAATTTATTTTATTTTAAAATGACGACGTTTCGATGACATTATGTCATCCTGTTCAGATCAAAAAACATTTGTTTAGTTATTACTCTATAATAATTATAAACATTATGGTGAAATTATCAATAATATATCTAATTTCAAATTTTTAAAGAATTTGAAAATATTTCTGTAATGATACTCCGCTAAAGTAGGCAGTGGCAAAAATTTCAAACTCAACTAAATAATTTGAAATATATCTACCTATAGTTATAATATCCTTCAACATTTGCATCAAACATCACAACTAATTATTTGTAAATTTTTGTCATATTTTAGTCAATATAAAAATTAAATTTTGTCATATGTTTGTCTTTATCTTAATAATTTTACCATAATTTTTATAATTATTATAGAGTAATTACTAAACAAATGTTTTTTGATCTGAAATGGATGACATGCCATCGAAACGTCGTCATTTTAAAAGAAAATAAATTTGATGAACATCTATTTGGTCTGAGGTTGGTAATTCTCCATTCTCTAGTGAAGAAAATTAGTCGGTTGTAAAATCATCTTTTTAATAAAAAAATATCAGGCTTAGAAGTTGGAATCTAAAAAATGATAAAAATAGGAAAAAGATGTTTACCAATTTATTTTCAGACATCTTCCTTCTTTTGAAAAGAATAAACTGGTTTGGAATGTATTCCCGTGACTTTGGAAACAAGATTCTAAATATGGTCCTTGCATTAATCATTCTACATTCCAGTGGAATAATGAAATTAATTAGTTACCAATGTTCAGATACATTAGAACAAGTAGACAAATTGACAAACTGTAACTTCTCTATCTTAATATCTTTTTTTTTGTAAACAAGTTTGTAATTTGCAAAAATAAAGAAATTATATGTTTAAATAAAAATGGTACATACTTCCAACAGTAATTTATGTAAAGAGACAGTAAGATATAAATTCTAGAAAAATTAAGGAGATAAAAAGAAATTAGATAAGAGATTAACTAGAGCACAAATGCTTACAAAATATGAGAGAATAAAAAATTGTTTTTTCCATAAAACTATATTTTTCTTTACAAACTCGGTATCTAATAAGTATAATCATAATCACACATGATGTCTTGAGAAGAAAGTCCACTTTCCAGATTAAAAAGCATAATAAATGACAGTGTTTCAGATTCTAAATGTGTGATAGGAAGTACTACTGAAAAGAAATTAGCTAGGAAGGTATAGCAATACATCTTAAAGAAGACGGATTTTTGAAAAGCATTCGATATCTGGACCCAGAAGAAAAGATATCCCGAAGACATCAGACGATGATATCGCGTGGAGACCCTCGTGCGTCTGATTGCACGTGTCACGTTTTAAGTGTGGGCAGTGATAAAGAGCATCGTTCATGTGCGTATTATTAGTGAATGGAAGCATACATAGAAATCCAAACGAGTCGTCGATCATATACGTGCAATTAAACGAGAGTTGATTTTTCTGAATACAAGTTTAACTTTAACTGTGTGCCGGCCCCTTAAAGTTTGAGCAGTGGGGAACACCAGGAATCGAGCAGTTGCTCGTAGAACTCCGACTGAGTATATTCGATCATCTCGTACACACGTTATTTGAACGCGCAAACTGAACTTTCTACGTTGTATTTACCACTCGCGTTTTTCTACATGTTCAGTGTAATTGAAAGTATCCTCAATAAGATATCGTAAAGGATTAATAATAAAAAACTTTTTAAAGATATTACAATTCATAAGGTTCAAATTTGAGCAAGAAACAAAAGGAGTTACAGGACAATGTGAGTAAATATTCCAATTATGAAGAACAAATAACTGATTTCCTTGATGATTTGATGATATGATAAATTAATATTATAAAGTCCAAAAATAAGAAGAGTTTATTCTTCAGGTTTTGTTTATTTAAAAAAATCTTTAAGGTAGTTCATTCAGGAAAATTAGACCTCAGGCAAAAATAGATAATTTTGCTTTCAAGAATAGCAATATTATCATTGAAAGGCAAATTTGGAAGAGAAAAGACTATTTTCCAAGAAAAAAATTTGAAAGATAAAATAATGTTTCCAATTTTTGAAAATAAATTCTTTAATGGCTGAAACTATTAAAAATAAATTTTCCAAAACAAATTGCTGACTTTGGCAATCAATTATTTATTTCCAAAAATTGGAAACGGTTATGCTGTAGAGAATATTTTTCCTGTAAAAATAATCCGTGATTTATTAGAATCACATCATTTTTTGAAATTTGGTATGAAGCGACGAGAAAAAAAGTTCGGGTAAAAATAAAATTTGTTAAATGCATTATTTTATGTTTCAAAGTTTTTTCTTTGAAAATAATCTTTTCTCTTCCAAATTTGCCTTTCAATAATAATATTGCTATTCTTGAAAGCAAAATTATTTATTTTTGCCTGAGGTCTAATTTTCCTGGATGAACTACCTTAAATTGTTTTTCTATATTCTTTTGGTAAATTGAAAAATGTACAACTTCCGTTTTGACTGAAGAATACATCTTGTGATAAAAAGTTACACGACTTCGAAGATGATTTATATTCGATATTCAAAATATAAGATGATCTTTTAAACGTATATTTTGTCTGATATTATTTGAGGATCCTGCGTAGACAGTAATGTGTGTTGTTACCCAGTAAGAAGGCAGGCATTGAATGGTATTAAAATGTCAAAATTCTGGAAAGAAACGGAATCGAAAATTAAACTTTTGAATGCCTTGTAAAGCCTAGGAATTAAAATGCATTAAAAAGATTCATTTTCGATTTCGTTCTTTACAGCTCGAGACATTTCAATGCCATTTAATGCCTACCTTCGTACCAGATACAATTTATTAAAATTTACGTTTGATATAATCGGAAACTATAATTATTAAAGCTTTCAAGATTTATTCTCACAGGCACTTTATTGAAACCATTTTTTTTGATCTTGTTTACTTGTTATGAAAGAAAAGTGTCATATACACCTACTTACAGTTTTGAATGTTCATTGAACGATGATAAAATTTTATCTTTAAAACAAAATTAATTATTATGTCTATATTTTGGACCTTAGAAATATACAATCTGTTATGAAATATTTGCTACACGGAGAAAAATAGTTTGAGAAACTTTACTCAACTTTAAAGCAAAGTTGGGACATATGGACAAGTTGGAGATTATTCGATATTCAAATTTTAAAGAATTTTAATTCTTTCTGTAGAAAAAAAAGCTTTTAACTGCGCTGGGATTCGAGCCCAGGTCTTTCGATTGACGATCGGAACTCAACTAAATAATTTGAAATAATTTGTTATGTACATTTTGAAACTTTACACTTTCAAAGTTTACCAAACTGTAATGCATTCTTTAATATTTGGTACTTCACTAATTATTACAACAATATTAAATAATTTAAAGAATTGAAAATCTTTCAGTGGAAAAAAAGACGCTTTCGACTGCGCTGGGATTCGAGCCCAGATCTTTCGGTCTCCAACTTGTTCATATGTTCCAGCTTTGCTAAAAGTTGAGTAAAGTTTATCGAAATATTTTTCTTCATGTACTTTTTAATTCACTGGGGCAGAAACCAATCATTTTATTTACTTTTAAAACATTTTTCATCGTTCAATGAACGTTCAAAGCTGTAAGTATATGTCATGTACGTCAAGTACTTGAAGTTATAATAAAACTTTCGTGATATATTTATCTTCGTATCCTTTCGGAAATTCACCAGAAATTATTGAACCAAGAATACATTCAATAAACGATTGATTATGAGATAAGAAACACGTTTCGTATGTATCAGTAAATTGATTAACCAGTTTATTCCATGATTATGAATAAAATTCGGAACAGATTGTCGTAAAAGTAGAGAGGAAGTTCCTAAGAAAAACGTTTAAAAAAAAAGCTAATTAACAGAAGAAATCAATTAAGTCAATTTAGTTGCTAGAGACTTGTTACCCTTCGCCTTCCGTTTCGTAACAATGTTTATTCAAGGGGTTAACGTTAACATGGATCTAGTCTCGTGTCACACGTAGCAAGAACTTTATTCATAATGGCAAATCTAATTACGCTATATACAATACACTCTCTAAATTTTAATCAGTCAATTTTCACTGAAATAATCAGTGAAATTTGACTGATTCAAATAGCTAAAAAGAGGTTACTGTAAATCAGTCAAATTTCACTGATTATTTCAGTGAAAATTGACTGATTTGACAGTGAAAAATATGTTTTTCACTGATTCGACAGTGAAAAATATGTTTTTCACTGATTCGACAGTGAAAAATATGTTTTTCACTGATTCGATAGTGAAAATTAACTGATTTAACAGTGAAAAATATTTTTTCACTGATGAATCAGTGATAAGGCAAATCACTGATTCAATCAGTTCAAATTTGACTGATTCAGATTTAGAGAGCATAGTTTCGTTCATTGAGCATATTTGTATTCTTCATTTTTCTGTTGTCGAATACATTTTAAATATTTAACATATTTTGATCCGTTTGTGCGCGATAGCAAAAGATTAAAATCGTCCCGAATTCTTATCAGTTATTTTATGCTCAATAATTATGCTTAATAATTACAAGATTTTCATCTTATCATTGTGTGGCTTAGTGAGTTCTAACTTTCCTCTGCAGTTTATTAAGACGTCAATAAGAAGGCTTGAATTGAATAGAATTGAAAATTTCACTG
The DNA here is from genome assembly GCA_030998225.1 of Diplolepis rosae. NCBI lineage: Eukaryota > Metazoa > Arthropoda > Insecta > Hymenoptera > Diplolepididae > Diplolepis > Diplolepis rosae. The sequence goes on from JAPYXD010000698.1 coordinate 4,001,767, forward strand.
TTTAACGTGGAAGTGATGATTTTTACATTCTCATCATATGAGAAGCCAAAAAATTAAGGACAAGTTCGTTAACCAACCACATCTAACCAAAATTGTCAAAATAGGAGCATTTTTTGTGTTTCTTACACAGAGAGAAATTTTAGGTTTCACTGACCAAAGTTTTTTTGTTAAAATCGTCTTTACAAAAATGTTAAAGTTCTCATGACAATCATGGTAGTGGCTGTCATACATTGGAAAAGTGTTTACTTCAACTGCAAGGAACGTTACTGAGACCACGATTCTGGTACTTGAAATACCATAGCGCTGCGGTTATAGGAACCAAAGTCCATCGTAAAGCCGCGCATAGAGTTTAGTTAAAATGACTAAGTCTACGGACAGTAAATACCCAGCCAAAATTATTTTTAAGGTTATAGGTATGGTTCTCTTAGTTATCAAAATACAAATTCAATTTGATGAGAAAAAATAAAGTTTCACCGAAAAGATCTAAGAAAAATAATCCGGTATAATGATATTTATGATAACTTTCGTCGATTAAGTTAAAAAATTGTCACTTTTTTCATCATCATAAACATTTTTTGACTGACTATAGTTTTGACAAAATACGACGAGACAGCAAAATTGGAACGCATTGCATTGTCCCCGAACAAAATCGTTTATCATTTAGAAAGAATTGTCAAACTATATTTATAATAGAATTATTTACCTGATAATGCTTGGCACGGTGAAATATAGTCCAGGAATCGAGAACGAGAATTGGCAGGATTCAACTTAGGCTGCATATCTTTCAATGAAAGTTATACTTGATTTGTCTAGCGCAACAGCGAACGCTGCGGTTGTAGTAACCAAAGGAGCTTGGCAGTACACATAAAGAAAATGTACGTGTACTAACCGTTGGGGTACGTATAAAGCTCATTCTAATCATCAACTTTGGTCACAACAACCGAATACACAAAAAAGTCCAAATTACTGTCATGATAACTATAAAAGTAGTAGCTTCTCTCAACTTTTTTGGTCAAGGCAACTACTGTACAAAAAATCTATGTGCTATGTGCACAGGAACCAAAGCCGATTTCTCTCAGTGTAAAAAAAACTTTATGAAAAAATCCCAAATTCCAATACTCGTTTCTGATAGTTCTCATTAATCTCTACTAATTGTCCTGATAACATTTTTCGGTTAAACTAAAATTAGGAAAGTTAGAAAATGTTAAAAGTTTAAAAAAGTCAATATCTAAATTTCATTTTTCAGTTAAATTATACGAAATACGAAAAAAAGTTATGGTACAAAATTGTTTACTACATAAAGATCTACAAGTTTCAATCGCAACATTTTTTCATGAAATGTATATTTTTCTTTTTAATTTAAAGAAATACTATTGAAAATCCAAAATTCAATTTTTTAACAATAATATGTGAAATACGAAAAAAAGGAAGTTTGCGAAATTGTTCATTTCAATAAGATCTACAAATTTTGTCTGACTTCGTTTCAGATAAATATATTTTTCATTTTAATTTCAGAAAATTCGATTAAAATTAAAAAATTCCATTACATAAACAAAATATGTGACATACGATTAAACCGTTGAGGTGGAAAATTATTTGCCTAAATGAGGTCTACAAATTCTCAGTAGGAAATTTTTTGACAAAATATATATTTTATCTTTTGGTTTTAAACAAACACTATCAAGAATTCCATTTTTTAACCAAAATATTTGAGATAAAGAATAAGTATTAAAATAAAAAATGGTTTGCTTAAAACAGTCTACTCTCTAAATTTGAATCAGTCAAAATCTACTGAATCTCAGTGAAATTTGACTGATTCAAATAGCTAAAAAGAGGTTACTGTAAATCAGTCAAATTCCACTGATTATTTCAGTGAAAATTAACTGATTTAACAGTGAAAAATATTTTTTTCACTGATAAATCAGTGAAAAGGAAAATCAGTGATTCAATCAGTGAAAATTTGACTGATTCAAATTTAGAGAGTATGAATTTTTTTCAACCGTTTCTCAAATCAACCGTTTCCAATTTTCTAAAATGAATAAATTATTACCAAATTCTGCAATTGTTTTGAAAAATTGTTTTTTAATGGTTTCAGCCATGAAAGAATTTATTTCCAAAAATTGGGAACGGTAAAGTTGTGAAGATTCTTTTTCCTGAAAAAATGATTCATGATTTATTAAAATCGCATTATTTTGTAAAATTTGGTATGAAGTGGTAAGGAAAAAAGTTTGGCCAAAATAAAATTTGTTAGATACTCAATTACTTTTCTACATTTCAAACTTTTTTCATGGAGAATAATTTTTTCTCTTTCAAATTAGCCCTTTAACAATAATATTGCTATTCTTGAAAGCAAAATTATCTATTTTTGCCTAAGGTCTAATTTTTGTTGATGAACTACTTTAATTCACTTCCTTTTCTTTTCCTAGATGAATTAACATGAACTGGATTTTGCCTTTTTTCTTTCATCACTAACACAATTATACATTTATTCGTTCATGTAAGATAACTTTTTTAATTTACAAAGTATCTTTCTGAAAATTTCGAAAACGTAATAAAAGATAATAAAGCACGTCTTTTTACTTTTTCTTGATAAAAATTTTGAAAAAATTCGAAAACGTATTGACAATTACAGTTATCTGTAAAAGTTTCACTTAAACGAAGTTGACAGACGTTCTTCATCGTTTTCAGTTGTATTTTCCAAATTTCCAGGAAGTCATTTTGTAAAGTAAAAAAGTTATCTTACACGAACTTTTACATCAATTTGGTCACGCGATCTGGTTAGTACATGGCCTTAAATGGAATTAATATTTTTATTCTATTCAATTCAAGTTTTTTTTCTGGGACAGCATCACTTTAGAATCATATGTGATTTTAGATTTGACGTCTTTGGAGTTAAACAGAAAATAAATGCACAATATTTTCGCAGATAATAAAAGATCTATATGTTCGTTTTGAGTTTAAAGTGGTAAACGGTATGAGTGTTACATTCTCGATTAGAATTCCTACGTAGAGTCATCTCGTTGAATTAACGCAGTTGACGTTTTGCACCTTCCAATTTATTTTAATAAAGACCATTTGTCGTTCTGTAACTATGAAGAAGATTCTAAAATTTTTTAAATATGATTTCTTCGTTATTCCTAGAGTTAGGAGTGGCAATTTATATGATTTTAAGCACTACTTTTATGACTTTTATGTGAGTAAATCCACACTTTAAAGAATGTAGATGTAGATCTTTGTGTTTTATTAAATTAATAAATTTGTCATATCTTAAGTTTAATCACTTTTATTTTTATCATTCAAATATTCTAGAAGAAATTTTGAGCTATAAATAATGAGGAGATTGAAAATGTAAAAAATATTATTAAAGTCTCGAATCAGGGAAAACAATCTCAATGTATAATTGTTCAAACGTTCTAATTTTCAAATTTTCTTTTCAATTTTCAGATATTTTATAAAAATATGCGTTGAAGATATAAATTATAAGTAATGAAACCAATAAATTTTCATTTATGAGAATGTATAAGAATTCCAAAAAATATAACTGCTATTGTAATATGGCTTTAATTCCAAACAAGATTTGCCCTGTTATTGCGAGAATATAGAAAATCCTATCGGATAATAATTAGCAAATCTTTTAAACATCATAAAAATATTATAAAATCTCTTCAAGTACAAATATTTTCAGTTTAAAGATTAGAAACATAAACATCGAATCATAAAAGATTCAGATATACATAAAATATAAATGAAGGTTTTCAGAAAATTCTTGCCTAATGTTCATCTCAGTTACGTAAATTATAAAGAATATTATAATAAACAAATAGAGGATAAAATTATGCTTGAATTTGGATAATTAAAAAAAAGTATTCGTCTTAGGGGGATCTACCACCTTTAATATTTGTATTTTTTAAGTTTATACCTTCCATATAATTTATTTATGTTTGGTACCTTTATTTAGCAAGGTTTTGGGTTTTTTTAAATTTCAGCACTATCATGTATTTTTAAAATAAAAATTTTTAGTTTTTGGGCATTTTTTTTACATTTTTTGACTTTGAATAACTTTTTTGTTTTTTAACCAATTCTCATGATTCTTTTTTTATTTTATTCCTTACGATATGTAGAAACTTTTTGGATATGGAAAATAAGGTAAAATAACTGAAAAAAAATTACAAATAAAATAAAATGAAAAAATAAATAAAAATAACCCAAAATATAAAAAACAAAATTTTGTAGTAATTCTTTTAGCTAGAGTACTTTCCATGACAATTGGTTTAAAAAAAAACGTTATTCAAAGTAAAAAAATGTCAAAAAAATGCCCATAACACTCAAACGATAAATAACGTCTGTGAATTTCGTTTGAGTGAAAATTCTGCAAAAAATTTTACAGTAAACTGTAATTGTCGATAAATTTTCGGTTATTTTCCAAAACTTTTACTTAAAAGAAGTTCACGTTTTGTAAATTAAAAAAGTTATCTTACGTGAACGAATAAATCTATAATTTAGTCACGTGATCCGATTGATCTATGGCCTTAATATATTTGCTTATTTTGCATCACTATTGCGATATAATATAATTATTTAGAATTGATTTCCTATACTGATAAGATATTGGTCTGCCTACGAGATATTTTTTACTATAAAGAATTCCTGATGTAATTAATTGAACACATGAGTAAAGTGTGATTTTGTAACATCACTTTTCACATTATCAGATTTTTACTTAAAAATATCTCGTAAGCAGTGCAATATTTTATCAGTATAGCGAATCAATTCTTAATAATCATATTATACCATAATTGTGGTGCAAAATGAGCATAGTTCCCTAGTGCAACTAGGGAAAAAAATTTATTTTGCGAGTGTGAAGTTTAATATGCCCGAGCAAAGCGAGGGTAACAACCACGCGAGTATAATAAATGTTTTTCCGTGTTGCATACGATTTTTTTTTCTACTAGGGGATCGAAAATAGCTATTTGTTCTCCACGAGTGAAACACGTTATTTTTCCCAACAAGTTTAGTGACAATTGTACTTTCACCATCTTTTTTTTGAGACAGCCATTTTCCCGTTTCAAAAGAGACGGTGAAAGTACAATTTTCACTAGACGTGTTGAGAAAATGGATTTTTCTACTAGCGGGTCATAAAGTGCATTTTATTGCTCCCTGCGGGATAATGAAATCCATTTTTTGATCCCCCAGTAGAAAAAAATCGTGTGCAACGCGGGAAAAACAATTATTTTACCCGCGTAATTGTTGTCCTCGCTTTGCTCGGGCATCAAATTTCACACTCAAAAAATAAACTTTTTTTCCCCTAGTTGCATAATGTACTATTGTTTGCCCGCGCTGGGTAATAAAGCCCACTTTATGACCCTCTAGTAGAAAAAAATATATTAAACAATTAAAATTTAACTTACTTCGGTAATTTTTCTAATTTTAAGAACCTAAAACCGATTTTTATTACTTTCTTTTATTTTTTACGAAGCATAACATAAATCGATTTGTTTCAATATGATATTCATTGAAATTTGATTATTCAGTGACTGTATAATTTATTATCTTATTTTTTGTTTAAATGGATATAAGGAAGGCGGGGTTGATTACTGGAATTTCTGTTAAGAAAATTACTCTTTTTTTCTTCTTAACTGATTCCCTAATAATTAGAAGAGAGTGTGAGGAAGATTGTCAATAATTACCAAATTCCAGTAATCATCGCCAAGCGACATTACACCTTCTGTTTATTAAAGAATGAATTAGAAAAAATCAAGCCTACATTTTTTTAATAGAAATTTCAGTAATCAATCCTGATTTCCTCAACTTCATTCATCTTCCTGTACACTGTTAGAAATTTCTATATTAAACTTCCATTACATGTAAGGGAAGTTTTTTTCAGTCAAGTATATCAAATTCAAAATACTTTAATCTTAAAAAATACAAACTTTTATTTGAATTTTAATACAGATGTGTATACATTTTAATAATTTTTGTTAATTTTAATATATTTTGATTGAAAAGTTATTAAATTTAATATGAATGTATATTAATTTATCATAATATACAAATTTATTAATTTTAATTTAACACTTGTATATTAAAGTCTATTGAAACTAATTGATTTTAAACAGTGCACTGTTAAAAATTTCTGTATTAAAATTCTGTTACATGTAATGGAAGTTTTCTTCAGTAACGTATATTAAATTAAAAATACTTTAATCTTAAAAAATACAAACTTTTATTCGAATTTTAATACAGATGTGTGTATATTTTAATGATTTTTGTTAATTCATTTGTAATCGACATAATCGACTGAAATGATTTAGAAAAATCAGAAAATTAATTTTAATATATTTTGATTGAAAAGTTATTAAATTTAATATGAATGTATATTAATTTTTCATAATATACAAATATATTAATTTTAATTTACCACTTGTATATTAAAGTCTATTAAAACTAATTAGATTTTAAATAGTGCAGTACCCTAATATGGATCAGTTTGACTTTTTGGATCTTTCGGCCATTAAATATTCTTTTTCGACTAGCGGGTCAAAAAGTGAATTTTATTGCTAAGAAAAATTGTGGGAAACTGCCATTCTTTTCTTGATCTCGTGACCGACTTCTTTCATATGCCTTTAAGGCAATGAATTAACCGGATCAAGTGACCAAATTTCTGTGAAAGTTTCTGCAATATAACTTTTTTCGTGAACAAAAAATTGGAACATTGGTTCGTTTTAATAAAAATATTACAGTCAAGCTAATTCTGTAAATTAAAAAAGTTATCTTATAGGATAACTGACTCACAGGTCACGTGGTCCGGTTGATCCATAGCCTTAATATCGCTATTTGAAAACCGTAATAGTGAAATTATTTCACTTTGAAATTGTTTTAGAATTGGGTAAAAGTAAAAGTATGAAATGAATTTGTGGAGCAAACAAATCCATGAATTTATTGGATTTGATTTGATCAGAAACTCTCGAAGAAGAATACGAAGACTCGATATACATTTGTAATGAGAGGCACGTTACTTCGCTCAGCCAATGAGCTTCTCGGTCTGGAGTTGAACGCATATGACCTCCGTCGCTTCCAAAGTATGCAATAGTCTTTCTTTCGCAGCAGAAGTAAATTAAGTGTATTATGCAAAACATATGTAGATAAAATGCAAGAAATAGAATGTGATAAGCAATGATAATGAGAATGAAAACAATAAGAAGTCATTGATCACAATTATTAAAATTAATTGATTCTAAAACATAATTTACAAGAAACCTTTCAATCTTCCTTTTTTTATTTTGCAAGTATTTTAAATCTTCTTATTATGAAATAATACAAAACACAATATGTCGTGCAAAATCTTATCAAGGAATTTCATTAACACATGAATTGGCATTGAAAAATATTAATTACTAAATTTTGAATAACTTATGGAAAAATGGAATCAAAAGATGTCTAACAGGTGTATTTATTAGATAATTTACAGATGTAAAATGAATCTTCCATGGAGATGATAGAGAACTTCCTTCACCTCTAATAGAGTACATGACACTGACCTTCGCGCAAAGCAATGTTTATCATTGCGCAACACATGCGCTTGTATTATATTACCGCGTTTTGGAATCACAAAAACGACACATACGCAAGACACTGGAATTCCGGTGCAAAAGAGAAAGAATTTCATTAATAATATATATTTCATTAAATTTAATTTCATTAATTTCCTTATATTAAATCATAATAAATTGCCAATTGTTTATATATTATTAATTATATACATATATAATTATATCACAAATATTATATTATCAAATTGCATTTGTCACTGATTATCCTTGTCGGCCTATTAGACCCAGAAAAAATTTTATTTAAATTTAAAAATTCGTTTTTTAACTTCATTTCTTCAATTTGAAGTAAAAACAGGTTTAGAACGAATATAAATTTATTTTACTTTAAGAAATTATCTATTTAGCCTTTTTTAAATGAAAGAAATTATTTTTTTTACATTATTTATTTGATTTAAGCCTATGGATTAACCGATCACGTGACCAAATTTCTGTAAAAGTTTGTGTAAAATAATATTTTTATTTTACAAAATGTCTTCCTGAAAATTTGGAAAATACAACAGTAAACGATCAAATAAACGATAAAACGATAAATAATCGTCTGTCAACTTCGTTTGAGTGAAAATTTTGCTAAAAATTTTAAAGTTAACTGTAATTGTCGATAAATTTCAGACTTTTTTTCAACATTTTTAGTAGAAATAAGTTAACAGACGTACTTTATTGTGTTTTGTTACGTTTCCCAAATTTTCAAAAAGATACTTTGTAAATTAAAAAAGTCATCTTTCATGAACGAATAAATGTATAATTTAGTTGCGTGGCCCGATTGATCCATGGCCTTAAAAAAATATTTTTTTCGATTCAAGTACAGTACTGGCAAAAACTTGAGAAATAATTTATTTAATTTTATTATCTTTGGACGAAGACAATTTTTTCTTTAAATTGAAGAAAATATTTCTGTGAGTTACATTACGTATGTATTATGCGACTGCCCAGACGTTCATTTCTTTAATTTGAAGAAAAAAAAACCAAGAAATTTCTTTAAATCAAAGAAAATTTTCTTTCACCGTATAGCAATGCACAATTATTTATGCAAGATGGAATACACATATTATAAGGAAGTGGCAGATTAAAAAATTATTTATTTTTAATTAGTTTAGTGATTTTATAGCATTGTCTAGAAGAATTGCAACTGACCTGAATTCAATTTTTTTGCAACTATCAATACTTATAGATAATTTATAGATCAACCGGACAATTAAATTATACATTAATTCGTTCATGTTAAGGGGATCCGACACCTTTAATTGGTGTATTTTTGATTTTTTTGGCATTTTCCAAAAATGTTACTTTTTTATTCTCTATAATATTCTGAATATGTGTGTAAATTTTCAGGGCAATCTGATTTTTTTTCATGGAAAAATTAATAAAATAACGTGTTTTTACTGAAAATTAGCTTTTTACACAAAATATTTTGTTTATTTATTTACTAATATTTATGAATTATATGGAAAAAAGTATATGACAAGTATCCCTATTTAAACACGATATATATATATATTGCCTATATTTTTGATAGTGAGGATTAAGGTTTCACTACAAGACTTTACTTTAAACTTCGTTTTCCGCAAGTTGTGATTTTCCGTGTTTGTTGCAACATATGTTTGAATAAAATCTAAAGTATTAGACACAGCTATTGAAATTTTTACCACTTACTCTTTCTTATATTATCAATATTTTTAGGTGTGGGAAGCACTCTCGCAAAAAAAATAACTACAACATTTTTTTTTTATATTTCGGGATATTGTTATTGATTTTATTTTATATATAACATTTTTTTCAGTCATGTTGCCTTATTTTTCATACCCCAAAAGTTGCTACACGTTGTAAGGAACAAAATAAACAAAGAATCATGACAATTGGTTAAAAAAAAAAAAGTTATTCAGAGTCAAAAAATGCCAAAAAATAACCCAAAAATTTTAAATTTTTAGTTTGAAAATATATAAAGGTGCTGGAATTTTAAAAAAACCCTTAAACATAAAGGTATTAAACATAGAAAAATTATATGGAAGGTCTAAACTCAAAAAATAAAAATATTAAAGGTAGCAAACAGTGTAGGTAAAGATTTTGGGTTTTTTAGAGGAAAAATGAAAGATTAATTTAGCAACACTGCATATATACCTATATATACCTATTACCGTACAACCCAGCATGAGTGAAAATATTGCGTCGATTTTGGCGCATGAGCCGTTGCTTCTATTGACTGGCAATGATTCGTCAATGAAATACAGAATTGTATGCCAGTCAATGCCAGTTTAGGTTAACACACTCTATGGAAGATTTAAAAAAATTTGCTTCTTAAAAGTGGCAATGCTATATATAATAATTCCAAATAACTGAACTGAGTTTTAATTGATCGGCTTCTTCGGCAATAGGTATATATACATATATCGTAGTTCTGCATTTGCATAGAGATGTCATTTATAAGTAAAGAATATTTAACATTCATTAATTATAGTATTTTTAAGTTCATAGATTAAAAATCTACTATGAATTATTTGGCTGTATCATAATAACTAATGGGAGTGAAATGAGCATAAAACATGTATAATATAATAGACTAAATTCTGGAAAGATAAAAATAATAGCTATGTATCCCAAGTCCAATGCTTCTAATTAATAAATACGAACATATCATGTATGAGTAATCTTACAATACATAGATTAGTATTTGTTTCTTAGAGAAAAAGAAAAAGCTTGATGACAACGCAGTATTTGCTGTAAACAATTTGTATGTTCATTTATTTCAATGACAATATTAAATCTTTGCGCATAAAATATAAATTTTTTATAATTATTATTACAATGTTAGAAATTTCTGTATTAAACTTCCATTACAAGTAATGGAATTTTTTTTCAGTACGCCCAGAAAACAGTTTCTTTGAATCAAAGAAACATTTCTTTGATATACGGTCAAAGAAAAAATTTCTTTGAATTGAAGGAAGTTTTGTTGATTCAACAAAATTTTCTTTAATGTAAACAAATCTAATTCTTTGGATCAAAGAAATTTTTTTGAATTTACAAAACTTTCTTTAATTCTAAGAAATTTTTTCTTTGACCGTATATCAAAGAAATGTTACTTTGATTCAAGGAAACTGTTTTCTCAGTGTAACTTATATTATTAAAAAAACATTTCTTTGATATACGATCAAAGAAAAAATTTCTCAGAATTAAAGAAAGTTTTGTTAATTCAAAAAAATTTCTTTGAGCCAAAGAATTAGATTTGTTTTCTTCAAACAAAATTTGTTTGAATTTACAAAACTTTCTTTAATTCTAAGAAATTTTTTCTTTGACCGTATATCAAAGAAATGTTACTTTGATTCAAGGAAACTGTTTTCTCAGTGTAACGTACATTAAATTAAAAATACTTTCATCTTAAAAAATACATACTTTTAATTGAATTTGAATACACATGTGTACATATTTTAATAATGTTTGTTAATTTTAATATATTTTGATTGAAAAGTTATTAAATTCAATATGAATTTGTATTAATTTTACATAATGAGAAAACAGTTTCTTTGATATACGGTCAAAGAAAAAATTTCTTAGAATTAAAGAAAGTTTTGTTAATTCAAAAAAGTGTTCTTCGATCCAAAGAAATAGATTTGTTTACATTAAAGACAATTTTGTTGAATCAACAAAACTTTCTTCAATTCTAAAAAAATTTTGCTGTGATCGTGTATCAAAAAAATATTTCTTTGATTCAAAGAAACTGTTTTCAGGGTCTATATATAAATCTTTTAATTTTAATTTACCACTTGTATATTAAAGTTTATTAAAATTAATAAGATTTTTAATAATGTCAAATATGATTTAAATACAGACCCACAGTTTGAAGAAGAATATAAAATAATGTCTAAATAATTTAAAGATTTACGCGAAATGTTATTATTTCGCTATAAATATAACGATATATACAGAAACCTTGGTTTGTTTAATCACTATCACAAGAATCAGTAGCTTTATCTACTTTTTCAAAATATGGTTTAACATTTATGGCATCTAGTTTCATAACCCAATAATTATTATTTTTTTCACCTCCTTTTTCATTATCTATTAAATGAGAACATTCCTTATTTATATATTACTTATATTAATTTATCAACAGATTCAGGTTTAGGACTATATTTTATTATTTCTATCTTCTCATGACCTTTTGACCAATTCAAATCTAATAGGGTCTAGTGTATTGTGACATCTTTGATAACGATGTATTCCGAAGTTTTCAAAAATAAAGAGTTTAAACAAATTAAATAAACTTATATATGTTTCGCAATACAAAAGAAATATTACTCGAGATATTTGCGCATAAAATTCAAATTAGTACAATAAGCCAAATCAATTTTATGATCAAGTATATAATTATATAGAAGTAATTAAAAGTAATATTGAGTAGATAGTATCTGAAATTCATAAAGACATTCAATTTTCAAATATAGTTATAACGTCTTAAGTTAGGTCCTTATGTTTCTATTATTAAGAAAAAGAAGTAAGAACTATATTTAACATTCTTGTTATAAAGTCTAAGGGATTTAGAAGGTTATCGCCAGTTAGATAAGGCATAATATATTGCACATACGTAAACAGTATTTGTGTTTGTAATTCTCTAATGGGAGTAGAATTATGTAATTAAAACGAATAAAACCCAAAAATCCAAATGTTCTTGAAAGTATACATAAATTTCGTGGAATGGTTCAAATATTGACCAATTTTCTAATAAAGTCTTTTTTTCCAGCTATTGCCTTAGGACAAACAGAAAATGGTAGTACCTGCAGACCTCGCCCTCCAGGAGGCCATCCAGGTTGCTCCTTTAATTTTTTCAGACGATGTGAGACGTCAAAAAGTGAGTATATGTCAGAAAAATGTTATAAAGAATCAATGAGATTACGATGTTGTTCAGAGTTCGTGTCTACTAAAGATCGTAACGACTTTTGCCCTGCTAGTTTTTCTTTTTTTGTTGTTGCCCAATCGAAAGTCTAAGTTATCAATTTCTTAGACCATTATAGGGTTATCGCTTTTTTCTTGCCAAGACGTCTCAAGAATTCAACGAGGTTATTCTAGACGCTAAAAAGAGCATTCGTAAATTCCGTAAAATATTGTCGGAATATCCGAACGTCGATGGTGATAAACCGAATTTAAAGGCCCTTTGACGAAAATATTTTCGGATATTCCGACAATTTTTTTTGGAATTCACGAACGCTCTTTTCAGCGTTATAACTTTTGATTTTCTATAAAAAGAAAATAAAGCAAATGTTTATTGAAAGTATGGTGCTTTTTCTTGTTCATCCATGATCACTGCAATTTCTGGAATTAGAACGAATTTTTTGGTCACAATTTTATTTCTAAAAACGACCTAAGGGGGGATTTATATCATATTATTTTATACCATATTTATTGCTGTTTCGTCCCTGATACTATTACCGAAAAGATAAATGAATTATGTCAGATAATGAATACAATCGGTAGATTTTATAAATTTTAAAGAAGAATAAATTTATCAATCCGATCAGTTTTTTGTAGATTTTATATTTAAATGCTCGAGCTTTTGACTCTAGTATTGACTCCTTTTCAAGAGCTAAAATGTAAATTTACAATAAAAATAATAATAATAACAAATCCTTTCTTATATAAATTCTTTTTTACAAGTAAAAACCTTGAGCATTTAAATAAAAACTACAAAAAACTGATCGGATTGATGAATTTATTCTTCTTTAAAATCTTATTACAATTATTATATATATTTTATTATTATTAAAATTATTCTTTAATAGATTTATTTGAATTTAGTGTAGGGAAACGCTTTTTACATTTTCAATCATTAATTTTTGATAAATTTACTAAAATTAACTTAAATTAACTCAAATAAATTTGATTTAAATTAACTCAAGGTTATTAAATTAAATTAATGACATAATTTAGCTCAAATAATAACATAAAAAACATGATGTAACAATATATATGATAACATATATGTTACATTTTCTAAAAATAATTATTCATTCAAAAGAAATCAGAGTTTAAACAAATATTAAATAATAATAAATATAATCATTAAGCAAAATAATTATCAAATGAATATTATATAAATAAAATTAGAATTTTTATTAATTGATAGTAAATAAATAATTAATTTATATATTTTACATAAATCATAATTTAATGAAGTAGAATATGATTTTCAAATGTTTAGAATGTGAGATTCTGAAATTCAGAAAACCATTATCAGAAATTCGGAAAGTCGCGTTCTCTTTTGCTCCGAAAACAAAATTCCGAAAATTCGGAAGTGACTTTCAAATTTGTAGAATAAGTCGTTCCGAAAATCAGAAAATCATTTTCGAAATATACGAAATACGTATTCTAGTCGCATCCGAAGACGAAATTCTGAAAATAAGAAACCGATTTGCTATATTTCGGACATAATTTTCTCAATATCGGAAATTAACAATCACAGATTACAAAAGTTAAAAATGAACATTCTTTTTTCAGAATTTCCGAAAGTGAAGTTCAGATTTTAAGAAACTATTTTATTTTTTTTTTAACTTTCGCCCAAATCAGAAAGTTTTTTTCCGATATTCCGAAAATATTTTCCTTTTTTATGAATGAAATTTTAAGCAGCCCGAAATTCGGCAAATGCGTTCGGATTTAACGAATTCTCTTTTTAGCGTGTATATTATTTCACTCTATGAAAAAATGTAAACATTCAAGAAAGCTAACAACTTCTTTTATATTAGAGTATACATTCATTTTGTAAATATGTACATATGCACTGAGAAAAAATTTATCCAACAAAACTTTTTTTGTTGTCCTGACAAAATATTTTGTTGTCCCAACAAAACATTTTGTTTAAGTAACAAAATTTGATTGATATAGCAAAATGTTTTGTTGGCACAACAAAAGAATTTTGTTAGCTAAATACTAACAAAATATTTTTGTTGATTTGACAAAACTGTTTTTTCAGTGTGTCACTTAGCGAGAATTGATATTGATGAGTGAAATAATTAAAACTTATAGAATTTTTTTAAGAGAGGATTGTTTATAGATTATATAGATTTTATAATTTTCTGCATTTTTTTTGAGAAGCACATTCGAAACGTCTGGCACTTGAATTCTGGGATTCCTTATACAAGTAATTAAGTGTCAGATACAATGACTTAATTAATAATATTTTAGCATATAAATGAGAAAAAAAACGGCTAGCTGATTATTTTTACATTTAAAAGCCTTGAAAATAAAAATATTGACCAGCATTCGTTTTTGAAATGGCACGAATGAACTTGAATAATTTTCTAAATAAGTTGAATTTTTTATACTATGAAGCCTTCTATCTGTTTTATTTTAAGATGACAGAGATGAAGTTATTCTAAGAACACTTCACTTTTTTTAGAAAAATATTTTTGTCAAAAAAGATTTATGGTATAGGAAATCACCGACAAGTACGAAAAAAATAGTTACTAAAAATTACTACAAGTTTCGAAAAATTATAAATGTACAACGTATGTATAATGCATATAACAAAAAATATACACAAATTTCTTTAAATTGCAGCTGAAATTCCCAACCGATTTTAATAAAACTTTAAGGTAGTTCAGCCACAAAAAATTAGACCACAGGCCAAAATACATGATTTTGCTTTCAAGAATAGTAATATTTTTATTAAAGGGATTATTCAAAAGAGAAAAGATTATTTTCTATAAAAAAATTTGAAGCATAACAAAATAATGTATTTAACAAACTTTATTTTCAAGTGCTTCATTTCATATCGCTTCTTATAAAATTTTTTAAAATGGTGCGATTCTGATAAATCATGGAACATTTTTTTATGGAAAAGATTTTCTACAACTTGGCTGTTTACAATTTTTGAAAATAAATTCTTTAATGGTTGTTTTTTATTGAAAAACAATTTTTCAAAACCAAATTTTACAAACAAATTTCTAAATTTGATAATAATTGATTATTAATAATAAACAGGACTTATAATAATTGATTATTTTTAAAAATTGGAAACGGTCAAGTTGTCGAGAATATTTTTCCTAAGAAAATGATCCATGATTTATCAGAACCGCACAATTTTTAAAAATTTGGTAAGAAGCGATATGAAAATAAAGCACTTGAAAATAAAATTCGTTAACCCTTAGCTGCCACACTGGGGTCTTTCGTGGAAAGCCCTCAAACTTTTGGAAATTCTCCCGCTTAATGCCCGAAAATATGTTTTTTTAAGCAGACACTTTTCTACTATTTTCTTATTCAAAATTACAAATTAATTGTTAAAGACCAACAATGAATTTTTTCATCTTAAAAAACTAATTAGTTTGCTCAAAATTCATGATTATGTGGTTGGGGTCATGGACGACCCAGTGTGGCCGCTATGATTGGCGCCAGAAGTGTGGCAGCGAAGGGTTAAATAGATTATTTTTCGATGTTTCAAATTTTTTTCATAGAAAATAATCTTTTCTCCTTTGAATAATCCCTTCAATAACAATATTGCTATTCTTGAAAGCAAAAACATGCATTTTTGCCTGTGGTTTAATTTTTTGTGGCTGAACTACCTTAATGTTAACTATACTTGCTTCAAATATATATATGAAGCCTTTTTCAGGTCTATATTTCAAAACTGTAAGAATTTAGGAAAAAAAAAATAATTTTCACGAGTTCTCTTTGTTAATGAAAGAGAAAAAACTTAATAAAATTTAATGATAAAATTATTAATATAATGAGACCGAATCAGTCAGAATCTTGCATATATAAAAATTATTCACGAAAATATAACAAATTTAGGAAATTTTATCAAAATATTTATTAAGAAAAATGAAATATTAAAAATAATGTATAAATCTTCAAAGTCAAATAGTTTTCGCATTTGTTCGGAATTTACTGTACATTCCATATACCTGAATTTATAAATTAACGTTTGAATTTTCAAGCATGATTTTTTTACTTATTTAACTTCTTTCATATTAAATAGAATGAATTTCTCGAAAATTGTTGTAATGGTTATCTGAAATGAAATGGAAATAAAATAATATATTTTGATAATAAAGTATATGATTCGTTTCCATGTCGTGAGTTAACAACTTTATTCCTTATTTAAGATCGAAAATCGTCTCCAACAAATGAGACTTTCTGTTGCAACTGTCAGAAAAATACAAAATGTCTTCAAATCTGAAGTGGAAAAGGGCATCCATCAACAACCATCTTCTTTACAAATGGAAAACACGTATATACCAGAACTCCCTAATGGAACAGGTCAGTAACAGAATAATATCTAAATTATTACTTATTTTAACCAAGTTTATTTTTTATGATTTTTTTAATCTGGTTCAAGTTAATTTTCTAATATTTTGAATGTGAATTTAATTTTCTAAAAGGTACGACACTTTCGCTTTGCGCTGAAGATTCGTGAATTAAAATAAAATGAAAATGAAAGCATAAATTCTTGTTTTTTCGATAAATGACGTGAGACACAAAAAAAGATAGAGCATCAAAGTGTTTCACGTCGAATAGTTCTAAAAAATTGATCTTCACTTCCTTACCGCTATTAGTCGAAATAAATAAAATAGAATGAGAATGTGTAAACCTTGAGAGGGAAGATTGTTATCTATTTCCCGCCTAAATTTTATCTTTCAATTTATCAAATTTTTTAAACCTTGTAACTTCGTTAAGTGGCAATAATGAGAACTTAGAAATTACGGACTAAAATTAAAAGAAAAGGTATTACGTGTTTCTTACATAAAATCTACACATTGAAGATTTGCAGCTTTGCCAAGTAGAAAAAGTGTGACATGAGAAGACACATCATGTACAGATCGTGCGCACGAAAGTAGATAAAACATGTAACATAAAGACATAATTTACTTATTGTACAATAAAAAAATGTAGTACATTATTATTTCTTAATATACATGTTTCCTACTTAAAGATACACAGCACTGAAAATATTTAAAAAGTAAGTGCTACTAAGACAAACCTTTACCACTCATAATAGGAAGTTATTTTTTGAGAAAGGACTTTTGGAATTAAAATATTGGCATTAAAACATACACTATATAAAATTAAATATACAACCTAAATTCTCTGCAGAAATAAGTTTATAATTGCGTATAATCAAATTACGTGAATTTTTAATATACCAGTGTATTGTTTCACAAATAATGTACAGAAATATTTCTAACAGTGCAAGTCTCGTGATCACAACACATTACCGGATAAAGTTGAAGTGGTTTATCTTCATTAGTATAAAAGCTTAAAGCTTCATGAACGATATATGTAAATATTATGGCAAAGTGCTGTTTTTTTCATACACATATAAATATTTAAAAAATTTTCATCAGGCGATGGACTCTATCAAAAGTAGACTGTTAGAAATTTCTGCCGTAATTTCAAGAAAAACGTGACTGGAGTTTTATTCAGTTACAGTTTCGTAGAATTGGGATAGATTTGCAGAAGATTCTGTTTATACTTTTCAGTAAATTTAAGAAACAATTTTTTAATTTTTAGTTACAAAGTCTTGAATATTCTGATACATGTACACTGTTAAAAATCTTGTTAATTTTAATAGACTTTAATATACAAGTGGTAAATTAAAATTAATAGATTTGCATATTATAAAAAATTAATATGCATTCATATTAAATTTAATAACTTTTCAATCAAAATATATCAAAATTAACAAACAGTATTAAAATATATACACATGTACATTAAAATTCAAATAAAAGTTTGTATTTTTTAAGATTAAAGTATTTTGAATTTAATATACGTTACTGAAGAAAACTTCCATTACATGTAACAGAAGTTTAATACAGAAATTTTTAACAGTGCACTGTTTAAAATCTAATTAGTTTTAATAGACTTTAATATACAAGTGTTATATTAAAATTAATAAATTTGTATATTATGATAAATTAATATACATTCATATTAAATTTAATAACTTTTCAATCAAAAAATATTAAAATTAACAAAAATTATTAAAATATATACACATCTGTATTAAAATTCGAATAAAAGTTTATATTTTTTAAGATTAAAGTATTTTTAATTTAATATACGTTACTGAAGAAAACTTCCATTACATGTAATAGAAGTTTAATACAGAAATTTTTAACAGTGCACTGTTTAAAATGTAATTAGTTTTAATAGACTTTAATATACAAGTGTTAAATTAAAATTAATAAATTTGTATATTATGATAAATTAATATACATTCATATTAAATTTAATAACTTTTCAATCAAAATATATTAAGATTAACAAAAATTATTAAAACATATACACATGTGTATATGGAAATTCAAATAAAAGTTTGTATTTTTTAAGATTAAAGTATTTTAAATTTATAATATACGTTACTGAAAAAAACTTCCCTTACATGTAATGGAAGTTTAATATAGAAATTTCTTACGGTGTATCTGGAAATTCTGAAACATGTAACAAGAATAATTTTACTTTTTGGGTAACTCAAGTTTTATGCAGTTACATGTAACTGAAAATTTCCTTACAGTTGCGTAATTTTTTTACACTGTTAGAAATTTTTTGTATTAAACTTCCACTACATGCAATGCAAGTTTTTTTTCAATAATGTATAATAAATTTAAAATCCTTTAATCTTAAAAAATACTAAGTTTTATTTGAATATATATATATATATTTTAATAACGTTTGTTAATTTTAATATATTTTGATTGAAAAGTTATTAAATTTAATATGAAATATGAATGTATATTTATGTTTCTTAACATACAAATCTATTAATTTTAATTTGCCACTTGTATATTAAAGTCTATTAAAATTAATAAGGTTTTTATCAATGTATATATGTTTAAAAAACAAATAGAAGCGAAATATTAATATCAGCGAAAATAATATTGGATTAGGAACTACATTAAATTATTTTGAGACTAGTGAATCCAGTCCACAAAGACATAAGGAAGAAGAAAATCAAAAATTGCACCATGCAATTCCATGCTTGTGGAAAATTTACACTATTAGAAATTTCTACTGTCATTTCCCGAATTAAGTTACAATTCTATAAAATTAAGATAGAATTTCAGGAAAATCAGTTATTTTTCAGTAATTTTAAAAAACTATTTCTTAATTTTCAATTAGAAAGTGTTCAATATTCCGAAATTTTAAAAGCTATCTTAAAATTGCAAACAATGTACTGAAATTTCTGACATTTTTCTTAATATTATGAAACTTAACTGAATTTTCATAAAATGTATCTCAAAACTACCAAACAGTAACAAAATTTTTATAAAAATCATAAAATTACGAAATTGTATAAAACTTTTCAGTTACATGTAACTGCATAAAACTCCAGTTACACAAAACGTCAAATTATTCCTGTTACAAGTATCAACATTTCCAGATACAAGTATCAGAATATTGAACATCTTGTAAGTAAAAATCAAGAAATTTTTTCTTCAATTTGCTAAAAAGTAACTGAATTTTCTGAAATTTTATCTTAATTTTACGAAACTGTAACTGAATAAAACTCTAGTCACGTGTTTCGGAAAATCACGGTAGAAATTTCTAACAGTACCATTATATATTAAAGTTTATTAAAATTAATAAGGTTTTTAACAATGTATAGATGTTTAAAAAAAAAGCGAAATATTAATATCAGCGCAATTAATATTGGATTAAGAACTACATTAAATTATTTTGAGATTAGTGAGTCCAGTCCATAAAGATATAAGGAAGAAGAAAATCAAAAATTTCACGTCATTTGAAATAAGTAAATTTATATTTCAGAGGATGGGTTGTTTCTGGCACTAGATCTCGGAGGAACAAATTTTCGAGTACTTCTACTCGAGTTTTTAAACGGCGCTGTAATACGTGAAGATGTAAAGAAATATCACATTGGTGCTGAGCTCAGGATGGGTTCAGGAATTCCCCTCTTTGACTACCTTGCCGAATGTGTCAGTGATTTCGTCATTACCGAGGGTCTTCAGGACGTAGAGCTTCCTCTGGGTAAATTGAAATCGAAATCGCCCATGAAACCATACGCAAAGATTTTAATTAGCAGTTATTGCTTTCTCTATTTACCGCGACGGAACCGAGAATGATTTGCAGCAGAGATTCTACACTATAAAAAGTTTCTTCGGGAATTTTCCCTGAAATTTTGGGACGATAATTTCCGCAGGGTTTCCGAAATTTTCAAAAAAATTTTTAGGGATAATTTCCGAAATTCCCTAAATTTTAGGAAATTTTCTAAAATTTTCAGTTAATTTCTAGACGTTTTAGGAAAATCCCCTAAAATCTTGGTACAAATCATTTTCCCAAAGAAATATATGAAATTAATTAGTTGAGTTTGAAATTTTTGTCACTGCCTCCTGGGCTCGAATCCCAGCGCAGTCGAAAGAGTCTTTTTTTCCGCAGAAAGATTTCAAATTTTTTAAGGTAGTTTTCATCCACGAAAATTAGACCTCAGGCAGAAAAAGATAATTTTGCTTCCAAGAATAGCAATTTCATTATTGAAGGGCTATTTTGAAAGAGAAAAGATTATTTTACATGAAAGAAATTTGAAACACAGAAAAATCATTTTATTAATCAATTTTATTTTTAACCCAACTTTTTTTCGTATCGCTTCTTACCAAATTTTAAAAAATTATGCGATTCTAATAAATCATGAATTATTTTTCCAAAAAAAAGATTTCCCACAACTTCACCGTTTCTGATTTTTAAAAATAAATTCTTTAATGGCTGAAAACATTAAAAAAACATTTTCTAAAACGAAATTTTTATAAATAAATTGCTGAATTCGATAATAATTTATTCATTTTCGAAAATTGGAAATGGTTAAGTTGTAGGGAATCTTTTTCTTGGAAAAGTGATTTGTAATTTATTAAAATTGCATAATTTTTTAAAATTTGGTAAGAAACTATAAGAAAAAAAGTTGGGGCAAAAATAAAATTTATTAATAAAATTATTTTTCTGTATTTCAAATTTTTTTCATGGAAATTAATCTTTCCTCTTTCAAAATAGCCCTTCAATAATAATATTGCTATTTTTGAAACCAAAATTATCTATTTTTGCTTGAGGTCGAATTTTCGTGGATCAACTACCTTAAAGATATGAAATAATCCCTAAGAAATTGTAGGGAAATTTTCCGAAATTTTGTAGTCTAAAATTCTACTGCACAGAGAGAACTTTCTAATCGAATGATTGTTTTGAATATCTTTAAAGTCAATTAACATTTAAACAAATATAAAAAAATAAAATAATCATTTAAATCACAATAAATTTGAGGTCGCAATGATCATATTAGAAGTCTCGGATTCATTCGGATTGAAATGGATTTATTTTCAGAGAATTTGTTTATTTAAGGAAAATTGAAAACTTTTTTTGGGATTGGATTATAATCTAAAAAAAATTTGTTTAACTTATTTAACAGAATGATGATTAACATAATAAATTTTGTTTAGGTTTTACTTTTTCATTCCCAATGATTCAGCATTCCCTGGATGTTGGAATTCTAGTGACGTGGACGAAGAGCTTTAATTGTCCCGATGTAGTCGGTAAGGATGCAGTACAACTTCTTCGAGAAGCTTTAGATAGGCGAGGAGATACGAGGGTCAATGTATTGGCTATACTAAACGATACGACAGGGACATTAATTCAGGGAGCAACTCAAGACCCCAATACAGCGATTGGGTTAATTTTAGGAACCGGAAGTAACGCTTGTTATCTCGAGCGAGCAGATAGAGTGGAACACTGGGAAGTAGAAAGGCATGGAGAAAGAGAGGTTCATCTTTTTACAACTTAGCATTGAAATATTAAGATCATGGATCAACCAGATCATGTGACCAAATCCTGTAAAAGTTCGTTTAAGATAACTTTTTTATTTTACAAAATATTTTCCTGAAAATTTAGAAAATACGAGAGAACACAATAGAGAACGTCTCTCAGCTTCGTTTGAGTGAAAATTTTGCGAAAAATTTTACACTTGTCTGTAACTATCGTTTTTGATTTTTTACAAAACTTTTACTAAACAGAAGTTAACAGACGTGCTTTATTGTCTTTTGTTAAGTTTCCCAAATTATCAGAAAGATGCTTTGTAAATTAAAAAAGTTACACAAGTCGACAAAATTTGACGAAACTCCAAACCCTGGGACCAGACTATACTTTTCCGAAGGTTTTTGGTGCGCTGAATCCGAATCTGACCTCAAAATTGCTCCAACACATCAGGTTTTCGTGGAATCCTAATCTAAAAGTGCAAAAAACACTGTTTTTTGCTATATTCGGGATTAAATTACATCGCGAATTTTTTGTCTAAAAACTCGTTATGGCATCTGAAAATACCACTTTTACCCTTCAAAATCCTTTTTGAATTTTTTAGATATCTTTTTATTTCGTGGAGATATCGTTTAATGAATTCGAGTACTTTACCGTTTTCGTGAATACAACCTTACCGAAAAAAAGTTCGTCCGGAAAGCAGAAGAAATAATGCGCTTCTATGTTTCTTGGGTTGCTAAATCCACATCCAACCTGACTTGCTCTATCACTTCAGGTTTTTTAAATTTCCTAACCTAAAAGTGCAAAATACACCATTTTTCGCTATATTAGGGGTTATTCAATACACAGTTAGGAAATTTCCTAACCTAAAAGCGCAAAATACACCTGACGCGCTCGAAATATCAAGTATCAAATAAATCAGAGAGGCTATACATTTACAAGTTACGTTTCATTTAAAAAGTGCCGAGAGGATACAGACTGTCCGTACCGTTATCGAGGGTTGCCGATTTACAAGATTTACCTGCATCCCTTCTTCTTGTGCTTAGAGCTAGATGAACATCTAAACTATATCCATGAGTACGAGGTGGATTACTGTAGTAAGGGTGGTTAGTCTTGATATAAGGTTTATGGTGGAGAGAACCCAATGATGGGGAAAACCCGCATACAAATTCGAAATTCATTTTTCAAGATGTATCATGATAAATATTTTTTTTTTTTAATTTCGAGTTTTAAGTTTTGCTGTGACGTCACGCGTCTGGACAATACTTTCCAGCCTTTTCGAACGCAAGTGCCCTTATTGCATCTGTCAGCTCATGTACATATAATTTAGTAAAGTGGTCCGATTGATTGATGGCCTTAAAATAATTCTAAAATAAGCAAAGCAATAATCAGCTCATCTTGATATTTCCAGGTTATCATCGACATTGAGTGGGGAGCGTTTGGTGACAATGGCACCCTCGACTTTATCAAGACTGATTTCGATCGGGAAAATGATGCGAATTCCCTTATCGTTAATTCTTTCACGTGAGTGATTTAATCTTCCATTTGATTTAGAAACGGAAACTGAATTGTACTGTGGATAAATATAGTTTAACGATTTTTCGATTACAGATTTGAAAAGTATATCAGCGGCAAATATCTCGGAGAAGTAGTCCGGGTAATTTTGGCAAAATTGACGAAGGAAGGTCTCATTTTCGCAAACAATTCCTCAGGAGACATATTGACACCTGGAAACCTTACGACCGATCTTGTATCTCATATCGAACAGTAAGTTCTGCTCAAAAGCAACTCTTTTCATTCTTTAAGGGCATGTGATTCCTAGGAAATTATCAAATTTTATTGATTTTAGGTTTCTACATGTTTGTGTTTAGAAAAATATATCGGAAATTTTTTTTTCATTGTCAAAACCAAAAGTAGTCTATCTATGTCCGTTATATCTTCTCTACCATTTCCCAAATTTTAAAAACGAAATTTTATGTATTTTGGATACAAACATGTAGAAACTAGACCAACACCCTAAAAAAAGTATATTAACAATGAAATTGCGTTCCTTTCAGAATGCATCCATTGAAATTAAGCAGATTTATTTTGTCTATCAATAGAATCGTTTCACGGTTAAAAAATTTATCTACAAAATGCAAAACGAAAATAGTTTTACCGATTAACGCTTTACTTTGACCTTGAAAAGAAATCCTTTAACTATTAAAAGATTTCATTTGTAGGCTAGCAGACAAAGTGCGCGGTACGCCTGCACATCATTGAGTGTACATCGCCTAGTGCTTAACCCCTTAACCTACGATTTACGTTCGAGAATTAATAATTAATTTAATTTAATTAATTTTTGATTAATTAATTTAATTTAATTCATTTTCTAATTAATTAATTAATTTAATTTAATTAATTTAATTAAACGCCCGATCACCTACTACGGGCTATGCTTGTAATATTTACGTTTGGTCCGACCATTTACTGTGGGCAGTATGGGCTATGCCCGTAGTTGTAGGTTAAGGGGTTAACAGTGCATAATGCGCGAGTAATTTTTGTGTTGCGCGATATATTCTTTGATCATAGCGATTAATTAAAGTGGATGCGTGAAGGAAATAGATTTCTTTAAAATATTAGGAATCCCAGAGTGCGACGTAAAAATTTTGAAAGGTACATATACTAAAACAAACAATTTTTATCCACATAACCTCATTTTTCATTGCTTCTGACAATCAAAGCATTATAAGTTTATTAATTTTTAATGCGTTTAACCATCGAAGAGTTATAAGTCGTCCTTTTTTAAAATGATTTTGTAAAGCGTGCTTTAATTCCATTGAATATTATGGTTTTCATCAAAGTTGTATCTTAAAATTTCTTTAAGCTCAAATCTAAGACGGGTCGTTATTATAGTATTGAAAATGATCGATTTAATATTAGCATTTGTCAAAGTTGGGCTTGTGTACATTTCTTATTAGATTATATCATACAATTTTTGTCCTTTATCCCCGAAATTATATTTCCTTTGTACGACAAAAGATTTAATTTCCAGTTCAAGGGAAATACTTTGACATAAAAAGGTTAGCAGTTGAAATGACAATCTTTTAACTGTTAAAGGAATTCCTCTCCTGCCAATTTTGAATCGAAAATCCTTTAATGGTGAAAGTAATTGTTTAACAGTCAAAAGTCTGTTTTTAGAATGAAATTGTTCATATGAATTTACTATTTTTTTCAAGTATCACATGCCCTTAAATTTGGATATTCATTTTTAAATATTTATTCAGGGATACGGTGGATGGTGGATTTAATAATACAAGGGAAGTGCTGGCTAAATTCGGTCTTATACCAGATGAAGACGATTTAAGTGCAGTTCAGTACGTCTGCGAAGTTGCTTCCAATCGAGCTGCTCTTCTCGTTTCATCATGTGAGTAAAGCGAGTTCATTAATTTAACTTTCATCATTATTTTAAAAAGAACTATATTAAAATAGAAATATTACTTGCAGGCATATCCGTCTTGCTTGAGCGAATAGACAAAGAAGATGTAACAATAGCAGTGGACGGGTCTTTGTATAAACATCATCCTAGACTCGAAGGATGGATGAATCAGTACATTAGTTTACTAGCGCCTGGCCGTAAGGTAAGCACAAATTTTTTTCATATTTAATATACGCTGCTGTGAAAAAGTTACCGGGCACTTGTTTTTAACTATTCACATGAAAGCCTCTAATTTATAAAATACCTAACAATGGATTTTCCTTAGAATAATATGGAAGATAACAAAATTCTGCATTTAATGACCCATAACGAAAGTTTTTAGACAATTATTAACGAAGATATTGCAAAAAAAAGCAAAAATTCAAAGCTCTCTTAAATTTTGAACAACTCTTGAAATAATGAATATTTTTTAACTTTTCTTGACTCATTTTAAAATAAAATTTACATAGAATTCAATATGATTTCTACGCATTCGGAAATTCGCATGGAAATTCCATGTGAAATTTTAAATCAACTTGTAAACATTTCCAAGTATTATATTTCCACGTGAAAATTTAACGCAACTTGTAGTATTTTGTATTTTAATAAAATTCTTTTCCATGCTGAAAATCACGTGGAAATCCTATCGTATTTTGCCCAAACTTAGCCTGAAATGCACCTGGACGAATATTTTAGAGATTTAAATAGTTTTTAAAGGCTTTGAGACAAAAATTTAGAAGCCCATCTGAAAATATTTTGTGCGAATTTTGTGTGGTTTTCCACGCAAAATCCGCGCAGAAAACAATGTGGAATCCGCCTGGATTCTTGCGGAATTCCGCTATGAATTCGCGCGTTGTTTTGAAACCGAATTTCGGGCAAAGTTCGAGCGAAATACGACAGGAATTACACGCGACTTTTAGTATGTAAAAGAATTTTATATAAATACAAAATACTACAAGTTATGTTAAATTTTCACGTGGAAATATAATACTTGAAAATCTTTACAAGTTGATTTAAAATTTCACATGGAATCACACCCGGATTTCCATGCGAATTTCCGAGTGCGTTGAAATCCTAATGAATTCCGCCCAAACTTCATCTGAAATGCGCCCGAAATTTGATTTCAAAACTCCGCGCGAATTCAAAGCGGAATTTCGCAAGAATCCAGGCGGATTCCACGTGATTCCTACACGAATATGGCATGTGATTTCACGCGCAATTCGCTCGAAATATTTTCAGCTGGGCTTTCAAATTTTTATCTCAATGCTTATAAAAACTGTTCAAATCTCTGAAATATTTGTATTTTTTCGATAAATTTGTAAACATTGTTCACTTATTAATAAAGACCCTACCAGACAACATTAAGATACCAGTGGGAAGAATTAAAAAACAAAAATCAATTCACGGACAATGAACTAGGATAAAAATTCCATTCTTCACTTTTAAATATAATTGATATCCAATCGAGCTTTCTCTGTTTCTGTCTGCATAAAAATTTTCAGATATCTCTTACGGAATAAGGTGTATTTATTTATGCTTTAAACCTTGTACTTTATACTTATGTGGAATATCATAAAAATAATTCTTTACAGTTCAAACTGATGAATGTCGAGGATGGAAGTGGAAAGGGTGCCGCTATAGTTGCTGCGATTGCTCAAAGGTTAAAAAGGCGATTCGAATGAAAAATGGAGAAATTAGATGTGAATTCTTTATCAAATTTCCCGGGTGGCATCGTATCAAGTACACAAAGTAAGCAAAATAAGCGATCTGTAGATTTCGATGTGAGGTATGCAATTTTTATTGCAACTGTAAACTAGAGCTCAGAGCCGTGTAATTTTATCTTCGTGCCTGATCAACTTTTCGCACACGTTCACAGTTTTGTTTTTTTCAAAGCCACATTGAGTAGATAAAAATACCTTTTTTTTACCGTGATATAATTTTTTTCATCTCAGGCATTATGTAATGATCTGATGTTAAGTTTTAGATATTTTTTAAGTTTATACAGTTTATTAAAATCTGTGAAAAAAGGAACGCTTTTTCTTTTACCGTGATATCATCTGTTTATCTCAGGCATTATGCCACGATCTGATGTTAAGTTTTAGATATTTTTTAAGGATATACGATATACAGTTAGTAATGTGTATAAAAAGGAACGCTTTTGACTTTGCCGAGAAGTGAATTTGGGATTTTTTGATAGCCTGTAGAATATACTTTGATTAATAAGTTATAGTTAACGTATGATATTATAAAAGAGATCTTACCGGTAATTTTGAAGTAAGAGAAATAAGTGGCCTTTCCGGTGTTGTAATAATGTTTTAATTAGTATGTTGACGTTTCGACCAAAAAATTGGTCCTTTTCAAGACTTATGAGTTTTGTTCTTTAAGAAAACATAGAAAACGAGGTTAATACAAAGAGGTCCAGAAAACCTTTCAAAATTGAAAGTTTTTATCTGAAGTTTTGTTTAAAATGTCATTGTTTTAAAAAAAACATATAGTTTGTAGTTAAAAAGATCAATCTAATAAGGTTTTTAAAATCTTCAAATAAAAATTTTGTTTTTTTGCTTGTCGATAGTTTTACGTTTAAAAGGATAAAAATCCGGCAAGCAAAAATTTTTTTAGAAAAGTTCACAATTTATTTATTTCTCATCTTCATAACCTCAAAATTATTGAGAAGCAAAAAAACAAAATTTTTATTTGAGAATTATAAAAACCTTATTAGATTGATCATTTTAACTACAAACTATATGGTTTTTTAAACAATGACATTTCAAACAAAACTTCACATAAAAACTTTCAATTTTTAAATGTTTTCTGGATCTCTTTGTATCAAGGGGTTATGCCATCTTGGGGACCGGAAAACAATGCCTAACTTTATGATTTTTTTAAGCAAAAAGTATACAACGTAAAAAAAATCCATTTACAGGGTTTTAATAAGGATACATGTACATGTACATACATGTAGATATAGCTAGTAAAAAATACAAATACTTATATATATATATATATATATATATTTGTCACAATTTTAATTATCCAGATGAAATGTAAATGAAATCTATTTTCCTATTTTTCCACTGTTGTAAAAAGTATCCAAAAGTTGGCATTTATAAATCTTATTGTACAATTGGTAATTGTATTTGCTGCACATAACCTATAAGATTTGCGTCTCTAGTTGTAAATACAGTCTTGTTGAGTTAATAATTTTGATGAATATGTTTTCCCAGTAAAATAGAAACGATTGATAGAAATTTCTGTGAATTGCGTACCTTAAAATTTACGATTAAAGGTTTCTGAATCTGCAGTTTTATCTGATAATGATTGCATCGAAACATTGTTGCATTGCGTTTAGGACTTTTCAATCGCATTTTGTTTCAATGACATTGAATCGTAATCCATTTACAGGGTTTTAATAAGGATACATTAGAGCAATGAAATTTTTTTTTCAAGTTGTTTAACTAATATAGGGTGTAGCGGCGAAAATTTTCGTCCTGCTGCAACAGACAAATTTTTATCACCAATAAAAACGTATTAGTTATGACCAATCGTAGGGATTTGCTCAAATATGAATTTGTTATGTAATTACAATCATTTGAAAAAAAGCACTTCTTTACCTATGTTTTTTCCTTAAAAAAATCATGAATTGAGGTATTGTTTTCCGCTCCCCAAGGTGGCCTAACCTCTTAATCTCGTTTCCTACGTTTTCGTAAAAAACAAAACTCATAAGTCTTGAAAAGGACAAAGTTTTTGATCGAAACGTCGACATACTAATTAAAACATCATTACAACACCGGAAAGGCCACTTATCTCTCTACTTATTGTTAACGTATGATGTTCCTCTCTTCACAGAGAAATACTGCTATCTCATACAAAGCATTTTTCGATTGATTGAATAATTAAGTAGTTGCGCTTAAAGCCTCTATAGCTCAGTTGAGAGCATTCTATCGGGATACCAAAGATCTCAAGTTCAAATCTTGACCTAGTCGCTCTTTTTTTTTTAATTGTCTGAGAGGGACATCTTTGGAGAAAATATTCTATTGATAGCGAGACAAAAGGTTCTTCTGACAGGGTAGACACTGACAACAGCTAAGTTTAAAATCACTTGGACCTCTTTCTTGTTTTATGAATGTTTTGTTTTTATGTAATATTTTTTGTTTTGTTTATTATTTTTAGATTTGCTGTAAGAATATGTGTACAATTTTTAACCCTGTAAGTAAACATTCCACGGCGATATTTTTTGAGGAAGCCTATCTCTCTGGAGAAGGTTGAAAACTTTTTTACAAAGAATGCATACAAAGTTTTTCCTAAAGTGCATTTGATCTGAAGAATCGTATCCAGGACTTTTTAAAAATGTCCATCGGTTAAAAATTAATTTTTGCATTTAATTCTGCCGACATGACTGTGATTACTCACATGTAGATATAGCTAGTTAAAAGATACAAATACATATATATATATATTTTTTTTTTTCACAATTTCAATTATCCAGATGAAATGTAAATGAAATCTATTTTCCTATTTTTTCACTGTTGTAAAAAGTATCCAAAAGTTGGCATTTATAAATCTTATTGTACAATTGGTAATTGCATTAGCTGCATATAACCTATAAGATTTGCGTCTCTAGTTGTAAACACAGTCTTGTTGAGTTAATAATTTTGATGAATGTGTTTTCCCAGTAAAATAGAAACGATTGATTGAAATTTCTGTGAAAAAATGATTGTATCGAAACGTTGTTGAATGAATTGTTCATCTCAATTGTGAAATTAAGATTAACATCAGTAAAACTAATTTTTACAAATTGAAGAAGCGTAAAAACAATTTAACAAAGTAATGATTTAATCGGTCTGGGATCAAATTGCCGATTGAAAAAGCTTACCGATTCAAATGCCCACAACACAATTAAACGAAAATATTTTGAATTTGCAATTTTAAAATACGCAATTCCCAGTGATTTTAGCCTATCGCTTTTTGTTTTCTGGGTTGGAAGAGTAAAAATGCTCTTTCGTGAAAGAGGGCATGTATGTGTATGAAGAGAGTACTAAACAATAATAATCGATTGCAATTGTAGAAAAAAAACAAAAAATATTCGTTATTTATTGAATGAGATGGTTTAGCTATTCGAATAATATTGTTATCTCGTCATATAGATTTGTGTCGAGCCTTCTTTATGAGGTGACAATTTGTTAATAAAATTCATTCAAATAAGACAATGCAATTTTTTTCACTGGAATAAGATAAATATAATTCTTTCAGAATAGATATAATTGATATAAATATGTTGTACTGAAATTTAATTGAAATATGTATTGCAGTTGCCAAGTGCAGTTTGGTGCAGTTATTGATCAGTTCTCTTGCTAAGTGAAAGGAGCGCGGGTAATTTGTAGAGAAAAAGTTAAAGGCTGCAGATCAGAGATGGCGCCAGCTACCTGTAGCCGTTAAAAGTGACAGATGCTCGAACTGTCAGCGGTATCCGTTGGGTTGTACTTTTGCTGAAAATAAGCACTTTTGAGTGATGTCCATGACTGTGATAAGCAATAACTATAATTTCAAGAGTCTTTGAAACGTTAGAGTAGGATCCCTTGATCCGAATTTATTTTGAAAACTTAAGAATCATTTTCAGGTCGTTGAGTGTGCACGGAATAGAGAAGGGCTTGCCTCGCCGGCAGTCTACTGGAAGATTCCATTGTGAATGGATTTCAAAAAGTTTTTCCTCTGGTCAATCTGTGATTTACGTGTATGCCAACGTTCAACGGACACCACTTGCCACATAAAAAGGTATTAGCAAACACGAAAGATTTAAAAATCTCAATATTCTCAATCATTAATATCTCTCTACGAAAGTCGAAGTCTCGGAATTGTCGAGTCGAGGTTACTGGCTCAGTCTTTCAGCTGGGTCTCTCAGCTGATGAGTAAACGTAACGACCGGTCTTTCTGATGTCTGACAAGCACTTTTTCAAATCCTTTTCTCTATCATCTTTCATCTTAACATCGTCTCACCCCAATGACTCCATCTCGTTTTTTACTTTACCTTTTAAAACGCGGTTGCTGAGGGCAGGGTGACCTCCAAAATCAACGATGCTTTGAGTGACTTAGAGTATAGCAAATACGTTATGCAGGCTTTAGTCAATTGTTGCTAAAATGTCATATTAATTCGGATACAGTGCATTGATTTATCAGTGATTCAATTTTTTTTAAACAACACGCAAATCCTTCATGTATCAACGAAAAAATGAGTTATTGGGTATGTTTATTAAAATTGAATTTCAACTTGAGTCGCGAGTGCACATTATTCGATGGATTCAGTGCAGCAGCGGTATAATCTTGATTCTGAAGTAGCCATTTTTACTGCCTTATATTGTTAAACCCTTTTTATTTCCAAAATTCAAATACACAGATATTTATATTATTGATATTTAGTTAACAATTATAGGCAAAGAAAGAAATGCATTAAACATTTTCTGAGAAGAAAGAAATTAAAAAGTTAAAGAAATTTAAGAAAATGAAATGTGGCCCAATGATAATTGTAGCTATTAAACTATTTTGCTGTGAAACTAGTTTTAGTTATTCTTTGCTAGCATTTTTTTACTTATACACTTAAAGCCCATTCGGTGAAGAAGTGAATAGACATCTTTCGCAGCTGAGCTCACAGCTGATGAGTGCTAGAGAGAACAACCGGTTCTAGAATTTTTTTAAACTTCATTTCATTCTAAAACGCCCTACTTATTATACATGCATCATTTAGTGTTTGTATTAATACGTTGTTTATTATCCTGTCAATCTTTAGGTCACTTTATGCATTTTTTGCTTCTAACAATGTTTTATTCTTGTTTGAACATTCATTCTAAATATATAAATAATATATATTTTGAATATTTCAATGAGATGCATTGAATAGGTGTATGCATTTATGTAGTATGTCTGTTTTTTTGCCTTAAAAGATTCGTTTATCTCGAGATGATGTAATCCTAACTGCATAAATTGATTTATCTGATCTTGAAATGGCATTGAAATCACATCCTCGCGATGATCTAATGAGTTACTAACTACCTAATCGTTTAGTTTAGCCAGTGTAATTCTTATTCGAACTATTTATTTGGAAATTTGTGTAGACCAGTTCTCTAGGCACTAAATCTTTAAACTTTTTTGTTGGATTAGAGCCAAATTGGCTCAAGTGTGAGCCAAATTTTCTCATCTGATTCCCCATCGCATTTATAATAATTATTCAAATGAATGTTTAAATTACATACTATGATTTGAACTTGAATCCAATATTTTAATTAATGATTCGATCTGATTAAAAGCAATTGTGCACAAGAATTATCCAGGATTAATATTCCAGGGTGCACAGTCTTCTCCTTTTTTGCTGCGTTTCCCCTGTTTTTGAGGAATTCCCCTTTTTCCCCCTATTCCCGAAAATCTTTCCCCTCTTTTCATTAAAAATACAATATTTGAATTAAGCGGAAAAATTCTCTTCGCATGCGAGTGCCATAAACTCAGTTTAGGCAATACAAATAAATATATTCGACTACGGCGAGAATAAAAAAATGTTAAATGTATTTTTGCTAGATGTATAAATCAGTTTTCAAAAGATATTTCTGTTTCCCAACATTCTGGGCCAAAAAAACTTTAACGCACTTCGCTTAGATTCTCAAATGCATATAAGTTCCTTTAAAAGTTCAAGATGTTTGTATTTCTCCAAGCTGTGAAGCAAAAAATGTTTTTATAAATCTATATTTCACATAGACATAAGATTCGTAGACTGAATTAAGAGAAACGTGCTCTCTAAATCTGAATCAATTAAAATCTACTGATTATCAGTGAAATTTGACTGATTCAAATAGCTTAAAAGGGGTTACTGTGAATCAGTCAAATTTCACTGATTAATTC
This sequence comes from Diplolepis rosae, assembly GCA_030998225.1. Classification (NCBI taxonomy): domain Eukaryota; kingdom Metazoa; phylum Arthropoda; class Insecta; order Hymenoptera; family Diplolepididae; genus Diplolepis; species Diplolepis rosae. The sequence continues at coordinate 4,035,451 of JAPYXD010000698.1, forward strand.
AGTGAAAATTAACTGATTTAACGGTAAAAATATTTTTTCACTGATTACTTCAGTAACAATTAACTAATTTAACAGTGAAAAATATTTTTTCAGCTGATGGTTCAGTGAAAAGTCGTATTACTGATTCAATCAGTGAAAATTTGACTGATTCAGATTCAGAGAGTGTAGGAGTTAAATCTCTTTTTCAAGATGATTCTGTTCCTGTAATCTAAGTTGTGAACAAAACAATAATTAATATGCCTCGTTTAGATTTAGAAAATCGACTGGATAGAACATTAAAACTATATAGAGATTAATAAAAATATAAAATTTCTTTAAAAAACATTTTTTTCTTCTTTTCTACATGTAAAAATTAATGTTTAATCATTCCCCTTTTTCCTTAAAATTTACACTTTTTTCCCTCTTTTGAGCTCATTTTGCGCTGTGTACCCTGAGATTCTAAAGAAGCATCGTATTTCAAAGTAAGTTTTTTTACCTTGTTTCCAGGTTTAAAAAGTTTAAGCAGGATAAGGAAGTGAAGATAAATTAGCTCAGTCCAATAATAATATTTAAAGATTACGTAAGAGGCTAATATGTTTTTGTTTTTCATCATGACGAGGTTAACACGATTCATGAAAAACACTTTCTTGAGTCATCTACTCATGCAGAGTAGTTTTTTCATCGATTAAAAGAAAATTACGAAAAAGTACTCTTTATAATTAGAGTAAAATAAATAATCAACCTCAAATTCAAATTTGTGAACGATATTGCTAAATAAGCAGCTTATGAGTGAAGTAAATGGGTGGGAGACGGTTAAGATTTTCGTAAATTAAATTAGCGGTCACTGAACTCGCTCTCGCGCTTGTACCACCGTCAATGTGTAAGAGTGTGTAAACTGTAAAGGCTAGGTCGCTCATGTTCGTTCAGAGTATGACTTGGATTAAGACGGTTTCAGCCTGAAGTTCTCTATTCGCCGAGTGTTGCATTCAAAACTAGCATTGCTCTGCTCAAGTTCTGCAATGTCCAGGGGGTTAAACACTTTTATAATTTGGAGTAAATTCTTCTGTTTAATCACCATGTTATATATTTGCATAGCATTTAGTAATCGAATATTTTCTATTGATTAGAAGTATTAGACACTAAATCTTAATCTATTTATTTAAAACCTCAATCGGATTAATTGTGATTCAATTAAATATCGAGCATTGATGATACCTTGTGATTCAGCATAAGAGAAAGTAGAATGAACCTTGAGTTAAGAGGTAAATTAAAAAAATTTATTGTTTCATTTTTTTCAGGAAGTGTTCCACATTTGGAGTGAGGTTTAAAGATCGATATAATAAACAGTTTCATAGAAATGATAGAATTGATCATTATATGTAGGTAGGGATGTAAGTCCATGAAACGTTTCATTAAAATATTGAAAGTTTCGTGAAACGATGGAACGTTTCATGGACCAAAGTTTCATGAAACATTCGCTGTTTCACAAACATGAATACGCATGCGCACTCATGCCAGGTTGAGGTTATATTATTTAAATCGTATTCATTTGTTTTGATGTTTTTTGATGTGGTGCAAGATGGTTTACCGGTACTTGTCGACTTAATATTTTGCGTTTAAAATATAATAAAAAGTTCTTGGAAAAGTGGTCGCCAGAAGCACAAATTAATTCTAAGACAATAATTTCAAAAAAATAAAATACTAAATAATTCATATTTGACTCACGTGATTTAATCTTTCTAATTAGTTAAAATTATTTATTTATTCAAATTTTCTATATAAATTAGTTATTTATTTGATTATTTATGCAATTTATTTATGAATTTTGAAAATTCAATTAGTTTGAATTTCCCCGCCATTATGTTTGAAACTTTGGAAACGTTTCATTTTCCCATTGTTTCATGAAACTTTAAAACCCTATATGTAGGTTTATATTTCTGATAATTATCAGCCTGGCAAGGGAATTTGTTCTTCACATTTGAAACGTCACCTGCAAGTGGCTAACTGATTATAGCAGAGCCTAAAACAGTCTCCAGTTCAGATTTCAAAACTTGCAGTAAAGAAGGAGTGCTGATGGAGAGGATTTAGAAAAAATATGCATCAAGATACGAAATTTTTAACTCATGCTTTTATCACTTAAATTAATCTTTCTAACATAATTTCACTTTTGTAAGTTATTTCGAATTTGGAATATTCTCTAGAGTTTATATTTATTTACATGACATCGATTGGAGTATCGGGGAGTTGCCGCACCAGAAAATGAGAATCCCGTGATGGAAAATTGAATTAGGAAGAAGTCGAGAGGGCAGATCTCATTATCGGCGTGAAAAATGATGATTTAGTTGGAATTGTGGAAATACTTCGTGGCTCATTTTAAATTTGAGAAAAGAACAATTAAAAATCACTGATTCATGGCACTAATGAAAAATCAAATAAAACTAGTGGTTATAATTTTTTAAAAGAAATTTTGATGGATAGTGTAAATTATACAAGTAGAAGATAAATTCTTCATGATAAAGTATTAATGAGGCTAAACTCTACTGCTGGTTTTAAGCTGAACTGGTCGTAAAGAAAGTGGTAAAAGACATCGTAATGTACAAAGTAACTGTGCACAGTGAGCGAGAAAGGCAACAAGGCTTCGTGGTCACTCGGTACCACAATTTTTATAAGCATCACGCAACCGCTGCTGCGCCGCCTTCGTTCCCAAGTAATACTGATGACAACCTCTATAGATTATACCACTTTGCTTTTCTTTGCAGAATTTGATAATACCTTTAAAAAAATGATTTTTTTCAATCATTATTCAAAAATTTAAAGAATTTGAAAATCTTTCTGTGGAAAAAAAGACGCTTTCGACTGCGCTAGGATTCGAGCCCAGGTCTTTCGATTGCCGTTTGACAAAAATTTCAAACTCGACTAATTAATTTGAATTAATAACTAATTAAGAATATTCGTGTTTCCTAATATTTCCAAATTTAACGCGCTTTTCATCAGTAATTTAATAATAGTTATTTTTCTATTGCCCTTTGAATTACATTATGAGACCTCTACTCTCTAAATATGAATCAGTAAAAATCTACTGATTATCAGTGAAATTTGACTGATTCAAATAGCTAAAAAGAAGTTACTGTAAATCAGTCAAATTCCACTGATTGCTTCAGTGAAAATTAACTGATTTAACAGTGAAAATGTTTTTTCCACTGATTCAATTACTGATAATGAACAGATTTAACAGTGAAATATATTTTTTAACTGGTGAATCAGTGAAAAGGCAAATCACTGATTCAATCAGTAAAAATTTGACTGATTCAGATTTGGAGAGTAAACAGTTTGTATCGTACCGTCTGTCAGTACACGTCGTATTTATAACGTGACTTGAAATTATTGAGCCCACGATGAGGCTCCAGTTTTAATTATCTTTGTAAGTTATTAAAAACAAAATAAGACAGAATCATTGTGCTTTTATGTTGAAAAGAAGTTTAATGTTATGTATTTTAGATGACTGATTGTATTCCTTGATAAAGACCCGCAGTGAGGTCGAAACGTAGAAGTTTTATAATGGAGGAATTTTTTTAATGAAATATGTACATTTTGTTTAAATTGGACCGTAAGACCGATAATTAACCCCTATTTATTTGTACTATAACGGTCGAAGAAAGGAAGGACAGTTTATCACTGTTTATATGATTCATAATTTGAAATTATTCAAAAAATTGAAAAGAGGCAAGAGAATCAAATTTCTTATTTGCCCAATTCTTACAAAAGTAAAATATATTGAATTATGAGTTCGTTTTACAAATTAAATCACCGAAACTCACCAAGAATAAATTTATCCTCTAAATCTGAATCAGTCAAATTTTCACTGATTGAATCAGTGATTTGCCTTTTCAGTGATTCATCAGTGAAAAAAATATTTTTCAATGTCAAATCAGTCAATTTTCATTGAAATAATCAGTGAAATTTGACTTATTTACAGTAACCTCTTTTTAGCTATTTGAATCAGTCAAATTTCACCGATAATCAGTAGATTTTGACTGATTCAAATTTAGAGAGTAGGTATGTTTAACGTCCAAGTGTTGATAATTATGAAGAAGAAAACGGGTACAATTCGGACATTTATTTTCATATGTTTAAAAAATTTTGCCAACGTTTTTGACATTACTAAAGTTTTTACTTAATTATGACGTTTTTATTATTTTAATGATTTTTACCATTGACTGTCATGTTTTGACTTGACCCTACTCTCTAAATTTGAATCAGTGAAAATCTACTGATTATCAGTGAAATTTGACTGATTCGAATAGCTGAAAAGAGGTTACTGTAAATTAGTCAAATTTCACTGATTATTTCAGTGAAAATTGACTGATTTGACAGTGAAAAATATTTTTTTCACTGATGAATCAGTGAAAATTAACTGATTTAACAGTGAAAATGATTTTTTCTCTGATGAATCAGTGAAAAGGCAAACCACTGATTCAATCAGTGAAAATTTGACTGATTCAAATTTAGAGAGTGATGATGCTTCTGAAGTGGAAGCGAAACGTTGGCAAAAATTTTTAAACATCTGAAAATAAATGTCCGAATTGTACCCGTTTTATTCTTCTCACTAAGAATAACTATTTACTGATTCTCACTTGTAACTGCAAATTAGTGAAAAGTCGCTGATTCGTAGAGTTCCGCTGATTCAGATTTTGAAAGCAGAATAAGCAGCAAGTACTAGAAATAGAATATAAAATAGAGTGTATTTTTCTTGAGATTGTGCGATACTCTCCTTTCTCGTTTCTATGTTGAAAGGGTTACGATAACCGCTAGTCGGTATACGATCGTGCGAACATCTGGAGGAAGCAGCCTCGCAGTCTGTCAATCGTTGACAACGACTTGGCATATGCTTGCATTGCACTACTTGTTCTTTCTCTTCTTTTCGATTACGTGTCAATGTCATTCATCTCCTTAGAGGTCGAGAAAATCTATGATCGAAATGAAGGATCGAAATCGAACACGAGGATTCTATTTTCATTGCAAATAGATGATAAGAAATATACAATCCTAGAGGTACTAATATTTCAAAGATATAAGAATTTAAAGAATTTTAATTTAATAGAATTTTCAATTCTACTAAAGAAGTCATTAATAAAGGAAAGTATCTAATAATTACTGTGCCAACTCCTTAAATTTTTACCGAAGGAATTCTAGCATTGTTAGCTGGTGTAAGAAACACTAAAATGAATATCTTCAAGTCAAATCTCACCTCGAGGCTGTGACTTCAAACTTCCGTATCATTGGTTGCTTTCGCAATAAACGTTTAAAAGGATAGAAATTCTCAAGAACACCTCATTGAAATTTACAACGTTGAAAACAGAAAAACTAGTTTCATAAAGCGCCTTAAACTTAGAGAATTTCTCGTTAACTTTACAGATTTAGAAACTTTCCTCACGCCAGGAATTGAGTATTTTGAAGATGAGATAACTTGGAGGTCAATATTCAGAGTCGATTTTCCGCCAAGCGTCAGTTTTCCCAGTTTCAAAACTTTGAGGTGACCTACAGCATTTCTGGTTGAATTTAAAGGATTACAAACTTTACTCGACCCTGGAATATCAGTATTAAAAGGAAGATGGGACGACTTGGAGGTCAATATTTAGCTTACATAGCACAAGGCAGTCGATTGTCAGTAAAGCGTCACTTCACTTTTCTCATTTTTGAAACTACGCGACTTTAAGATAACGCGAGGCTAATGTAAAACCAACTGGATTTTATATGAATTCTCTTGTACGGTTCAGAAAACATTTCTACATTTAATGAAAGTTTGCGTCTTTTTGTATTTGGAGTTTCATGTTTTTAATTGGTAGGAAGTTTTAATATCGGAGATAAATAAACTGCGTTGGGGAATCATAATTGATATTTAGCTTAAGGGGTAACACCACTCTAGAATTTTCAAAAAATCGAAAACATTTTTTTTGCTTTAAATGATTTCTTAGATCCTTAAAAACAATAAACAAAAGGTCTTTTAACCAAAGAAATTGTTTAAACCTTGTTTTATGACTTACAAAGAAGAGCGCCGCGGTGTGTAAGTAATGCTCAATAAAACTTAAAACACGTTTTTCTCGGTTTCATATTCTTCAAAATGACCGGAAACATAACTTCAACAAATATTCATCAATCTACTCGAAATTTTTACTGTAGCTTCAAAATTACATTTTCCAGAGAAGTACACAAGGAATTTACGTTTACTTGAAAACTTTGTTTGTTATAAACAATTTATCACGCGGTTTTCACTAAGAAACTGAATTTTTTGTTCATTAGTGCATATTTTTTGTAAAAAGTGATTTTTCTAAATTCCCCTGTGTGCTTCTCTAGCCAATCATGTCGAGATAACGGGAAAAATTTATTTTTCCTTCTAGGTTTAAAAATATAGAATAAACCTTTCCGGTCGTGAAGCAATTTCAGTGAATTCAGTTTTTTAACACGACTTGAACGCCGCCATTTTGTTGCGAAAAAATTAATAAAAATTTTTTTATACACTTTAATATATGCACAATCAAGTGGAAAATTAAAACTGATCGCATTCGTTAACTTAATTGTTATTACAAATCATCGAAAAAAGGTATATTTTCACGGCGCTAGAGTGGTTCAATTTTAGCAAAAAAATTTTCATTACCGAAATTTACATCTTTTTTCATCGTCTATACAATTTCCAAAAATTTAAAAACAAAATTTTACGTATTTTAGATGTAAAGATGTAGAAACTAAACCAAGTTGTTTACAGGAACTTGCTAGATTTCTCAAGTATCACATGTCCTTAAGGCCGTGTTGTATGTTCTGACGTCATCAATTACACACGACCGTTTTATTAATAAAATAATAATTTTAACAAATTTTCTGGAGAAGACAGAAATGCAGAAGAATGCGATGTATTGCTATATTCTCCGGAAAATTTGTTAATATCATTATTTTATTAATAAAGCGGTCGTATGTAATTGATGACGTCAGAACCTCCCATACAGCCTTAAGGCCATCGATCAATCAGACCACATGACTAAATCATACATTAATTCCTTTATCTAAAATAACTTTTTTATTTTACAAAATATTTTCATGAAAATTTGGAAAATACAACAGAAGAGGATAAAGAACGTCCGATAACATCGATAGAGTGAGCATTTTTCAGAAAAATTTACAGTTAACTGTAATTGTCGATAAATCTTACAATTTTTTGTTTTCATTTTTACTAGAAAGAATTTAACAGACGTGCTTTATTGTCTTTACTTACGTTTTCCAAATTTCCAGAAAGATATTTTGAAAATTAATAAAGTTATCTTACATAAACGAATTAATATATAATTTAGTCACGTATTACGATTGATCCATGGCCTTAATTTACAAAACATCTTTTTGAAAGTTGGGAAAACGTAATAAAAGACAATAAAGCACGTCTGTTAACTTATATTTAGTAAGAATTTTGAAAGAACTTTGGACTTATCAATAATTATACTTAAGGCCATGGACCAACCTGGTCACGTGACTAGATTCCTATTTCACCGGCATTTCAGTTTGTGTAACTACATTTCTATAAAAATTAATATAGGTCTGTCTGGTAATAAATGGCATTATTTCTTCTGCTTTCCAGACGAACTTTTTTCGGTAAGGTTGTATTCACGAAAACGGCAAAGTACTCAACTTCATTGGGCGATATCTCCAAGAAAATAAAAATATCTGAAAAATCCAAAAAGGGTTTTTAAGGGTAAAAGTGGTACTCTCAGATTTTGTAACGAGTTTAAAAAAACAAGTATTAATTCGCGATGTAATTTAACCCCGAATATAGCAAAAACCCGTGTTTTTTGCACATTTAGGTTAGGATATCTCAATAACCTGAGGTTATGGAGCAATTCTAAGTTCGGATTACGATTCAGCGTGCCAAAAAACTTCGGATAACTATAACGAAAAGTATTGGATAAAGTTACGTCACCCTGGCGAAAGTATTGGATAGGAATTTATTCCGAGCCAATCAGAACTATTCCGATTCATTCCGATATCTGTATCCGAACCAATGCGAATCATTGCAAAGCAATCCGAAAAAAGTTTTGTATCTCGTTTGATGAAAAATGGTAAAAAATCGATCCGACCTAATTAGATTTATTCCGAGGCTACAATCCGAACCTATCCGAAACCAAATTTTGAATCCGAATCAATCCGAATGAATTCGAGCACGGAATGATTCGGATTAAATTTGATTGAAAATTCGGTTTGGATCAATCCGGGCCCGGATTGATTCGGATTTAAAGCTTGGTTTCGGATTGGTTCGGATTCATTCAATTGTTGCCTCAGATTAAATCAGATTAGGTCGTATCAATTTTTTACCATTTTTCATCAAACGAGATGCTAAACGTATTTCGAATTGGTTCGGAATGATTCGCATTGGTTCGGATACAGATATCGGAATGAGTCGGAATAGTTCTGATTGGCTCGGAATAAATTCCTATCCGATACTTTCGCCAGGGCGATGACATGTCCTTAAGGATATTTTGATTTTTTTGGAAGGAAATGAATTTGATAAACTCTTCAACATGACTGTTTTCGCTAAAAGTGCATTGTTCAGTTTTTAAACCTGTACTGATAGTTCGTAGTATGTGCTATACGAGAAAGCACAAGCATTTGAATATACGTATTTGTATAGTATGTGGCCTCCCTAAAACACGGGCTGGGCATTAAATTCTCGTTGCTTTAGGTAAATAAACAGATGCTATTTTGTCTCGGTGATTTACATGAGATCTTGGCGACCCCTCTTTACATTGGTAGTTATACAGTGGTACGCAACATAAATGTACGCCCTCTGCATTTTATGCTCGCGAGGTAGTGCAATATGTTGCAATCGTACAGGTGGCAACATTAGAGTTTCATGAGGCAAAAACGTCCATTCAACGTAATATGCTTATGCCTGGTATTACATCTATGATTGGCCAAAGTATCTGCCTTAAAAAGACGTCTAAGCCCTAAATTATGATTCAGCTTTCGCATATCTAAAATTTATTTCTCAGCTTTTTCTTCCATGCTTGTGGAAAATTTACACTGTTAGAAATTTACGTAATTTCCCGAAACTTGTAACTGAAATTTTATTCAGTTACAATTTCATTAAATTAGGATAGAATTTCAGTTACTTTTCAGTAAAATTTAAGAAACCATTTCTTAATTTTCAGTAAAAAAGTGTTCAATATTTCGATACAGTCCGCGCTCTCTATAGGGGGCTGCTCTCAATAGGGCCTCTACTCTTAATCTGTCAACTAAACTTTTAATTCAAAGAAATTTTTTCTCTTACCGCATATCAAAGAAACTGTTTTTTGGATGCAGAAATCTTTTACAATTTGGGTAACTGAACTTTTATGTAGTTACATGTAACTGAAAATTTGGTTACAGTTTCGTAATTTTATGATAAATTTTTTAAAAATTTTGTTACAGTTTGGTAGTTTTCAGATACATTTCATGAAAATTCAGTCGAGATCCATAATATTAAGAAAAATTTTAGAAAATTCAGCACATTTTTGCAATATTAAGATACCTTTACTCAAAAACATCACAAATATCGTCAAATTTTACGTTACCTTTGTAACATAATAATTTTGTAAATTTCCGAACATTTCTAACAGTGTATATTCGCATTGGAAGTTTCTTATCTTATTCGACACGCCTTCTGCTTTCCCAGCAATATTTTAATTCAAAGTTTTCATTGAGTGTAAAAATCGAAATACTAAAGCTCTTGTTAAGAAGTGAAGAGACTGAAGGTTCTGTATAAAAATTGATATTTGAATAGAGGATTGTTTTTTATAATAGACTGAGACATAAATCGTATGAGTTGACTCCATGTTTTTCCTTGAAAATCAGGACCATTCTCCAGTTTCCTTGCTTCGCTGTGTCTTGGTAAAACAGTGTCGTTTCCGTTTTGTCTGTTATCTATGTATTATCTAGCTTCTATCTTTTCATTTGCCATTCTATGGACGTTCGCCCCCCAAGCGAACGCAGCATTACCGATTCAGTTTGCATATGTTTTCTAGCGAACTGTTCATCGCACAAACTGATTTCTTCTTCGCTAATCAATATTTTATCTTCCAATTGTGCTTTTAATCTAGTTTATTAACATTAAGCTTATTTGCCCATTGCTTCATATTGTAAAATGGTCCATTTCTGGATGAAATGTTTATTACGTCGACTTCAAGATTGATTTGATTCGATAATGGTTGACTTTTGACATATTTATTTTCATAACTTTTACCACCCTTTCAAAGTTTTTTTTAATCTGATCGGAGATTTTAATCGCGATCGCGTGACGTCGCCTCATCGTATAACGGTCACTGATGTTTTTTTGCAATTTGCGATAAGTGCCCACCCGATAGCATAAAATAACGAGGCAAGTATATAACAAGTATGTATTTTTTGTTCTTCGGGATAGTGTCCTCTCTATCTTTGCACCAATCTGACTATTCTGGGTATCAGTAGCATGTTCCTCTATCCAACAATGGATTGAGTATCATGTCGTGACCTAGTTCTTATAACTTTCATTGAAAAATAAATAAAAGTAAGTGATGTACTACATTTTGCAAACAAAAAATGATTATTTGAGTGATGGTTTCGTATGCATTGTGTCGACACGGATACAAATCAAGAGACTCAAGTTTGAAAGCATGAAACACGATGCTTACCAATCCTACTTGTATTAATGTATATGTACCATCGATACACCCTAGGGACAATGCGCCTATCAGGGATGCACGATAACGTACGAACATGACTATGCGGTAGCATGACTCTACATGCATAATTCATATAGCCCTTGCGAGAATGGAGGTTAGGCTTTGAGAATTATACATGCATATTTAGATCGAAGATCAGTACAAAGAAATATCAACGTGGTGGTTCTCATTAACTTCTCACAACTATTTTTTATTTCATTTTATGTATACACTGCCGGTCAAAATTATTTGTTCACTTGTTGTTTCAGCTATTCCTAATTGACGATATTTATGGTGTTTCTGAGTAAAGGTATCTTAAAATTGCGAAAATTGTACTGGATTTTCTGGGATTTTTCTTAATATTATGAAAGTCAATTGAATTTTGATAAAATGTATCTTAAAACTACCAAACTGTAACAGAATTTTTATAACATTTATCATAAAATTACTAAACTGTAACAAAATTTTCAGTTACATGTAACTGCATAAAACTTGAGTTACCCAAAACGTAAATATTTCCTGTTACAAGTTTTAGAATTTCCAGATACAAGTATCAGAATACTCAACACTTTATAACTGAAAATTGAGAAATTGTTTCCTAAATTTACTAAAAATTAACTACATTTTGTAAAATTCTATCTTAATTTTACGAAACTGTAACTGAATGAAACTTCAGTCACCCGAAACCTAAAATTGTTCTTGTTAAAAGTTTCAGAATTTCCTGATAAAATTATCAGAATATTCAAAACTTTGTAACTGAAAAATATGAATTTCTTTCTCAAATTTACTAGAAAGTAACCAAATTTCCTAAAATTCTATCTTAATTTTACTTAATTGTAACTGAATGAATCTTCAGTCACCCGAAACCTAAAATTATTCTTGTTAAAAGTTTAAAAATTTCCAGATACAAGTATCAGAATATTCAAAGCTGTAACTGAAAAATATGAATTTCTTTCTCAAATTTACTAGAAAGTAACCAAATTTCCTAAAATTCTATCTTAATTTTACTTAATTGTAACTGAATGAAACTTAAGTCACCCAAAACGTAAAATTATTCCTGTTATAAGTTTCAGAATTTCCTGATAAAATTATCAGAATATTCAAAACTTTGTAACTGAAAAATATGAATTTTTTTCTCAAATTTACTAAAAAGTAACTGGATTTTCTGAAATTCTATTTAATTTTAGGAAATTGTAAATGCATAAAACTTGAGTTACCCAAAATAAAAAATTTTTCCTGTTGCAAGTTTCAGAATTTCCAAATAGAAGTATCGGAATATTGAACACTTCCTAATCGAAAATTAAGAGATTGTTCTACCCTGGGTCAAACATAATACAAAAAGGTCGTAAATTTTTAAAATGTGTAGCTTCTTACGAGAACGTTTTAATAATCAATGTATATCATATTTTAATAAAATTCATGAATATTTATGAAAATAATAATATTTTGGAGTTTCTAAATTTAATTATAGATCACTATCTTTATTTGAAATTTTACGATTTCTTCGTTCCATGTTTGACCCCTGGGTAGAATCCAGAAAAAAAAATCTTAAAATATCTTGATAATTTAGCAAAATACTATGAAGACTGACCTTCAAAATGAAATCAAAAACATTTCAGAATCATAATCAATTTCAGTGTTATTAATATTTTTCAAAAAGATCGAAATTATACGTGTTTTGCAATATATTTTTATAAAATTAACATTTTGCCTTCAACTTGTGCTCATTAGATACAAAATTTTATTAGCTTTGATTACTCATATCAACTGCAGGAAGGGTATACAGGATCGCTGCTCGAACGTTAATTAATTTGTCTACTGCTATTGCAATTCATCCTGTTTTTCTATTTTAATTTGCTAACTTCCTAACATTACATTTTTCACTTCAATGAACTTCTGATTTTCAACTTTACACATCTTTCAAGGAAATTTAATTTGGTGCGCGTCGAGAAAATTAGAAAGTAAGGAAGTTTAGAAATCGGGAAAACAGGATTTGTGGCGAGATATGGAAATTAAAAAGTTGTAAGAGTGTTAAATTCCTATATTATAATTTAGTGGTCTTTCAATTTTTAAATTATAAAATACTGTAACTGACGAATTATCCAAATTTGTAAATATTAATGGATGCAACACTGAAATTCAATGACAAAGATATTTTTTAGTGGATACAAATTTTGTAGTAATTTTTTTATACATAAATTATTCACGTATTTAGGAATAACTTCATGTTAATAGTTGCGTAATAAGCTCAATTACCAAGTGCCAATTACATCAACGTGTCCTTGCTTCTTTGAGATCTTATGAATCACTAGCATTTTTTTTCTAAACCTCCGATAAATTTTCATTTATTCAGTACGATTCTAAGAAAAGAGGGAAAGCTACTAGTCTTAATTGCTTCTTTTTCGAAGAAAACCTCCTTTCCATCCGACAATGAGTTACTGTTGTAGTAAACGATAGATCAAGACACAAATCTTTCTTCATGAACTTTCAAATAATTTAGATGTTTTATATTTGTAGATTATATGTTTATATACATATATTATCCTATAATTCGATATTATCAACATGTAAAATATTATAAAATCTTTCAAAAACTTTCTTTCGTGTAGTTTCGAGCACTAATTAAAACTTTTTTGTGTTTCATTACAGATTTTAAATTGTGAAACCTGTTGAGAAGGACAAACAGTGGACTCCGCAATACAATAAAGAAAGGATTGAAACTGCAGTATATTATAACGAGAAATAAATAATATCAATAGGTCAACAAAGGATTTTGCAAAGATGTAACAAGGGTGACGTAAAACATTTATGAAAATGTTTTAGTAACGTCCATAGATAATATAATCCCTTTATAATGTGCAAAAGTTACTTCTTCAGTATTTTCTGTCGATAGAAGAGAGAGAATCCACATTGATTCTTCCATAACTATGATCGATGGTTTAATTAAAGCTAATTGTTTTTATTTCATTAAAAAGTGATAATTTGTTTAAAGTCGCGCGAAGAATTCTATGCAAATATTCGTCAATTATTTTATTGGCCATTGTTGAATATTATAAAGCCGTGTTGATCGGGGCTGTGGTATATTAATTAACTATTGTTTTAAATTAACGATAAATTATATGTATTATAAGAGATCATTCAAACTAGAAGATACATTTGTAGTGAAGAAGTCTGCACTCATATTGCAAATTGAGGAAAGTATATTACAAACAAGAAAATGTACAAGGAGACGAGTATCTCGATTGAAAGAGGAACAAAAGAAGATGAAGTTGAGCTGGTCAGCAGGTTTCTGGCTCCCCTTTGCGCTCGAGATGAAACTGCTAGGGAAATCGCTCTTGCAAATGCAAGAACAACCGTTGAGGGTTGGCTTGGTGGGGTTGGTAGCCCCAATCACTGTGAAGAAAGTTCCGAGATGGGCAACCGTCCTTGTTCGACTGGGATATTTAGAGGACAAGATGGAAGGTATAATAATTTGCATAACTTATATATAACTATCGGTCGTAACTTCTGTATAAATTATTCTAAATGATAATTATTCAAATATTATATACTAAGAGTATAAAAATTATTCAATATTACAGTTATTATAGTTATCGATTCGATCATTTTTCTACACTATTAATGTTTTTACGATTTTTAATTACAAATTGTTTTATTTTAGCTATTTTAAAATCTTCAAATCATTTGTAAGAAAATGATATAAAAGAATTTCACATGTGAAACTATAAAATTAGTCAAAATAACTAAATTTACAAAAATTAAAATAAAAGCTATACAAAAAATTTTTTTTTGTGTAAAAATATTAAGGGGAGTAACTTAAAAATAACACGTATGACGGATAAACATTATGGTAAAAACGAAATAAATTAATTGTACATGTGAAACTATTAAATTGGTCTAAACTAAATTTACAAAAAATAAAAATTGTTCCAATTTTATAGTTTTTTACCATAATGTTTATCCGTTACACGAGCAATTTTTTAAGTTTCTTCCTTTGTATTTTTATAGAAATAAATTCTCACTGATAAGGACTCTAATCTGAGTCGAAACGTTTGAAAATACGAAACTCTGAGTTACATTTTTTCTGGACCCTAAAGCCAACTAAGAACATTAACAATATTTGAATATTAAAACTAAAGGTCGATATAAGTCCTGTTCATTATTATAAAATTTATCAACAAATTAGCCAATTTTTTAAACCTTCATTGGCATTAAGTTCAACAAGTAATCAAATAAATAAAGTAAAGTTCAATTATTTTTACTCTTTAAAAATTCTTATAAATTTATAATAATATTTTAAAATGTTAAGTTCAAAAAAATAAGTAATATGTAAATTGAAGCATTAGAAGTTAGTTATTAAAGTTTGCAATATCTCCTTTTTTTAAAATTCCATAATACACCACCAACAGTCTTTTATTAAATTATTATGAAACATTTGTAACAGGTATGATATGAGCATTGAGCGATCTCCAAGCAAGTGTCAGCCGAAAAACTTTTATCAGCATCTTCAGCTGCAGGATACGTTCAAAATGGATGATATTTTTCCTCAAGGCGTGAGCGGCTATCCAGTTTTTAAGAATGAAGCGACAAGCGAAACTAAAGAGATATATTCATCCGATTCATTTGATTGCATTGACGGCAAAGTTAAAGATTCTTCGTATAAATCACCTAATGAAGGTACAAGATTCGTAGGCGAAAACTGTAGCTTTTCTGGCGAAATCAAAGAGTTTAAGGCCGAGGGTTCTAGGAATCTGAGGTTGAGAGAATCAGAAACTCGCTTCAATTCAAGCAGCGAAAGTGAAAGAAGGTTTGAAATCCCTTATGATTTTAGTCAAGATGATAAGCAGCGGTCGAAAAATCCAGTCAAAATTAAGATTGCAAAGCAAAAGCAGTTAGACGAGGATGATGAACTGGATTCTGATACTAGAATATATGGAAAAAGTCCAAAATTCGATGACAATTTTGGTAGTCTCCGGACAGCGTCTGAGCAGATGAATGAACGAAAAAGTTTAAATATCCGTGGAATAGAAATGGAAGATGGAATATACCCAGGAGATGAAGACTCGTCAAGATTAAGGGATGGAGTTGTTTTTAATACATTAGAAGGTTTTGGAAACGATGATATTGAAAACATGAATTTGGACCCTAATGGGTCTTTTTATTTGCTTGAAAATACTGAGGAGCAAATTAGTATTGAAAGAGTTCCAGTGCAAGATTATTTGCGTCATTCTGAAGAAAGAAAATTGAGCGTTGGACAGATTAAAAGACCATTGTCGCAAGATGAGGATGTGTCTTCTAAAACTGGTAGAGTGCTGGAAAGCCCAGAAGTAACACCCAGTGAAATTGGAAGAATGTTGAATCTCGGAAATGTTTTTGATGGACCTCGGCAGTCCCAAGCAAATAAATACTTGAGAATGGTTACTCTCCACCTGCCAGTGATATTAAGACTCAGTGTCAACTGCCCTTTTCAGAATGTCAGAATTAAATGTGCTGAAATTCTTGCGATGGTCAAGGTAATAATACATTTTTCTTCACTCAATTATGTTAAATTCAATTTGAATTATACAAATTTATTTTTAGAAGCATTATATTATAGAAGTAATACGAGAAATGAAATATATCTGATACTATCTTGAGGCCATAATTATTTAAGTTTTCATATTCCATTTAAATCTTTTCATTTTTCACATTTATTTTTCTTAAATTTATGTCATCTGACACTCTTAACTGTTTGAAAACTGTCCAATATTTTTTAAAATTAACATATTAATTTAAATTATATTGAAAAAGTTACTACTAGATAAAGATAAATTTACTGGAAAAAAATTGGTGTACGATATATATGTCATTAAATGTAAACAAAATTAGTGTAGGAATTTCTAATTCAATAGCTTGTATTTCATAAGAGATTACAAATCATATTTTTTATAGGAAAGAGGAGTGCCTGTGCCAAAGCCAGCCTTCGATGGACCTAGTGCCTTCGTCCCGACTTCAGAAGTGAGTTATTTAAACTTCTCTTTTCTCACTCGTAGTTAATTTTCTCTGAAAATTTGCATGAAAAACAGAACAATTATAGGCAATTTAAACAAAAGCCATTCAAACTTGATTCTCGTGCGGAAAATGCGAATTGACTCCAGATTTTTGTTTATTGGTCGTCGGTAAAGCGATTTTTCCTTTAGCCGTAGATATTTTTTTTATAGAAGATATGTCTTGGTTACTTTTCTCCCTTTAGAATCGGATACATTTTATATTTATTAATTAACGTTAAATTCTGAAATTATGTTTTCATTAGTACAGAGTTCTGCCGTACCGACCGTAAATCATTAATTGCATACTTATCGGCCTTATCCGTTGTAATTATGAGAGAATTCAATAATTTTGACAAACAAAAATTAAAGTTCATTGAGTGATTCATTTATTTAATTTTATGTAATTTAATTAGAAGATTTTCTCTACGTTACTTTACTTTGTCATTTTACTTTTAATTTCATTGTTTTAAATTATAGATGTTAAATTCTATCCAGTGGGGAGTTTCTTTCAGCAGGAAAGAAAAAAGAAAGGAGATTACTGTAAATAAAGTAAAAACACAGTACTTAGATTAAGTTATATTTCACACAGAATCTCTTCAATGGTATTGAATCTTTCTAGCTCATTTTTTTTACTTTTTGTCTTGGCATCTTGGTGGACTTTATACAAAACGTAAAAGCAATTAAAGACTCTCAGAATACACAAAGGCTATATAAGTTTACTGTTATATGTATATTGCAATTGACGTAGGACATTGGAAAAAAAAACAGTTTCGACATTTCAGTTTGTTTAAAATTTACTGAACTTATGGCTAGTAATCATTTAGAATTATAATTATGAAGTTAATTCGTAACTGATTTATTGTTTTTCTATCAGTTATTTTACGCTGATTCAGATTCAGAAGTATAAAAAATTTAATTTCGCAATTTAGTTGTGAACTTTGTTTCAAGTGTGTGCGTCATTTTATATTATCCGGAGTGTATAAGAAAGGTAAGTGCAATTAATTAATTTTTCTTCAATTTCATGAAATTTTTATGAAATATTATGGAAAGCCTATTACAGTTTCCAGTTTGAAAACGTGATTTTCATTTGTTGTTTTAAGATATAAATAATTCAAGTTTTTCTAGATTAACTTGTTCTAAAATGAAAAAGAAAATTATTTTGATCCCTTAAGAAAAATTAATTGAAAGACTCAAATCATTACTAATTTTATTATTGATTAGTACTGAGAACTGGGTATGAACAATTGTCATAATTTTTCTTATCATAAAATTCAACTATTTTATAATTCAAAGAATTTTTGATCTTGCAAAATTTGTTAGGATTTTCAGCTTTAATATTACTCGGAAAATTAATCGAGCTATTAAATTTTATTTTTTAAAAAAACAACCTCTTTGAATGATAATGACTGAAGACAAGATTTTTATCCAGCTGTTGTTTGAGAATTAAGTGATTTCACTGGATATTTCGATTATATTATGCGAAAGGAGATCAATATAGGTAACGAAATTTATTATCATGTTATGAAATAAAAGACTTTGATCATCAAAATTCATAATGCTTCTTATAATTACACCCAGAAAAAAGTTTCTTTGATTAAGAAAACATTTCTTTAAATCAAGTTTGTGCTTTGCTATACAGTCAAAGAAAAGTTTCTTTGATTTAAAGAAATTTCTTGATTATTTTTTTCTAATAAAATTAAATAAATTATTTCCTCAGTTTTTGCCATTACTGTATTTAAATCAAAACTAAATTCGAAGACGTATCACGTATCACGTATCATCTTAACGTCCAAACAAAAGTATAATTCAAAATTTCAAGAATTCGAAACTGTTTAAACTCAAAATATTAAAAAAAACAAACAGATCTAGATCAAAAAAATAATTTAAGAATAATTAAAATGGTAGTTTGTATTGATTAGCGACAGCATCTTTTTTGTATTTTTAGATTTAATAAATATCACTGATGAGGGCTCCGATCAGAGCCGAAACGTCTGATTAAATAGACTTCTTCATTTATGGACCCTAAAGCCAATGCAAACGTACCAAGTTTTATAAATAATTTAAGAAATTTTAATAATTTGTTTTGGTCCTTTGATCATATTTTTACATTTTGAGGGTTCGAACAGTTTCGAATTCTTGAAATTTTGAATTGTATTTCAATAAAACATTTTTTTTTAATCAAATAAATAATGTTAAAAAAATATCTTTTATTTAAAAAGGTTAAAAACGTGATTTATTAAAATCAAATAAATTTATATTCATTCTAAAAGTATTTTTACCTCGAATTGAAAAAATGAAGTTAAAAAAAACGATTTAATAAATTTAAATAAAACTTCTTTCTGGGTGATAATATAGCACTTTGAAAAATTAACTTTTGAACTTGAGAAGATTGTTTCAATAAAGACGTGGAACTCTATTATGTAATTGTAACTACGGAATAATTAATAAACATATAATTCTTAATAAATTTCGAAAAGTCAATAAAATGATATTCCTTTTTAATTTTTGTGATTCATATTCATTATATATGTCAAAGATGGTAATATAAATTCTCTAAATGTAATTTTGTTGACGTTTTTTTTTAAAAATTGATTAAATTTATAGAGTATTATAATCTTCTTAAATCCCGATAAATTATTTGGTCTAGAGTGAATTTCAACCAAATTTGAGGGTACTTGGTGATATATTTAAAAAAAACTTTCATTTGTCGAGTTATTCTGAATGCTTCTAAAAACTTTCCGATCTGCATACAATGCATAGAATTCCTTTTATTATGTCTAGGTGTATGGCAAAATATATATTTTGTTTCTGTTTATCCATTCATCAGTGAAAACATTGTCTTTTCTTTAAAAGACATATTTTTAATGCTCTAGTTATTGTGCTTGTATCAGACAAATCATCTTTCTCAGTATTCTTTTTTTGTATTTTTCCCAAAAAGGCGTTTTGATTTTATTCATAGTCAAAAATTCCACGAAGGAAGATACATTTTCAATTCCTCCGTTTGTTTATATTTTTGTTACTTGCTACTGAAGAAATCCAATTCCTTCGTATTAAGGACTTTTCATCAAAGCACTGGTTTGAGATAAGTTCTGATTTATCGTTGGATAAAAATTGAAAAGGGGGAGGAGTGGCTCGGATCCCTGGATTTATAGAACAGTTCTAGAAAAGTTCTACCATTACTCACGTTCTAAGAGTAGATTCTGACACAGAAAATAGTTTCAAGTCCGTAGTAAACACAATTTGCATTCAAATAAAAATTGGTTATTTAACCAAATTAATGGGCATCCAATTCTGGTCAGTTTGTAAGTTAATATCATTAATTTAGGAGTTAAGAATCTTCAAATCAAAAACTGATTAATAGTCGGTCAGACAAAATTTGAGAATATAATAAAAATAATAAATCAGATAAATAAAAAATCGATATTTCAAAATCACTAAGATTTATTTCTCATTAAAATGAATCTTTATTTGCGAACACATAGTACGAATTCTGTTAATCAGATTTATCAGTTGATTGGAAGTCTGAATAAAAAGCGTTTTTTGTCTATCTTCGAACTTTGTTCAGGACAATATGCGCAGTCGTTAATCCCTCATTCGCATTGATAATTGGATTCCGTAAATATCCGATGAGTTAAATACAAGTCAATAAACTTGTATAGATATGTGAAAAGTATATGTATATATATTTAAACCTAACATCATCAGTGTTCTTTGTGTCATAGAAGTAACACATAAAGCTCTCGTGTACTGTTCATTCTCTTTCTTTTCAGTTGTGGTTCGACTTCGCTTCTGTTATAAAATTCAATTGAATTTGCAATTGCGAAGTGTACAAATGCCTAACAAATAGGATATTCTGTCCTAGATTCTCTCGAAATGAAATACGAATCGCTCTTCACTATTCTGCAACAAAGAATAATATTATTCCGGCTAAAAATAGGTTTAATATATTTTTTAATCAATTATAAAACATTTTATTTGATAAATCCAAGCTTTAGAAAAACCAAGCATTTTAATTAATTCTCCACGGGTTTCAGAAAATTTAAAGTGGAATAGAGAGTAACGATTTCAATTTGACTTTTAAAAGGCCTCTAGTTAGTTATTTAATTCAAGTACCTGCCTAGCATTGTCCTCATTAGGTGTCTGAAAATGCAAATTGTTTTTTAACCATGTTATGATAAATCCAATAAAGACTTGTTAAAATACATCGGTAGTCGTAATTAGAACGTTATTCAATCCATATAATGTAACTGGAGTATTACGTTTTATTACGTTCTTCCTATGTTAATTCAACTACCACGTTAATTAAATTATCACATAACAGCTTTTCAAGTTCTCAAATACTACGTGTAATTACCACTCCAATCACTTTTCGCTACGTTTAAAAGCTCTTTGCTTTTCATGGATAAAGTGAATTGTTTTATTTTCAGACAGATTTAATATCTTGTGAATCATGCTATGTCACGTTTGTATGTAGAAGATATAAAATTGGTATTCAGAGATTCGAGAAATTCTCAAATAACATTGTTAAAAAATTTGCTCGGTAAAGAGATTGGAATTTTATTGGATTGGTTTTTGTTTACTTGAAGTAACAATAAGATAAAGTAGAGTGAAAAACCATTTTTAGATCTAAAAGGACTTTATTCGACTCAATATAATACATATATATAATAATTTTATTCAAATACTTTTTGCTATAGTACTTTCTGTTAACACTCAGAGGAAATCAATACTCGTGAAAATATTATTGGACGTTTTAGCACTTTTTGAATAATAATAAAGTTTTTATAATATATAAGTTCTTATGAGGAGATGAAGCCCCTGGTGGGAAGCCAATCATTCGATATAGTATTTTTCTGCTATAGGGAAGCTCACTATCAACTGATTTTCTTATCCAAGGTTCCTGACTAGCAAATCATTCTGTTTCATGTTATAAAATACATTACAGAAAATCTATATTCATCGTCATGTGTTTCTATGGATTCTAGAAATATCTTATAATAAAATGATTAATTTAAGTCACGCGCTATTTACTGGAATTACGATATGAGATAAAGCTGGCAAAGATAATGTATGTTTTACTTATTAATAGAAAATCGTATATGTATGTATTCGTTTTTTGAGTCTTGTTAAACATAATTTTTATAAAAATCGAGATAAGGAAATCGGTATTAATTGCTCGAATTATGCTAAGAAATTGTACCGTTGGTTTTTCCTAACTGATTCTGAAATTCTGAAATTCAATATTATGAATATTATGAAACAACTGACTTTTCATAAAATGTTTCATCAAAAATATCAAACTGTAAGAGAATTTTTATAAAATTTATCATAAAATTATGAAACTGTAAAAAAATTTTCAATTATATGTAAATGCATAAAACTCCAGTTACCCAAAACGTTAAATTATTCCTGTTACAAGTTTCAGAATTTCTAGATGAAAGAATCGGAATATTCAACACTTTTTAACTGAAAATTAAGTAATATGTGTCTTAAATTTATTAAAAAGTAACCATATTTCCTAAAATTTTATCTTAATTTTACTAAATTGTAACTAAATGAAACTTCAATTATCCAAAATTCAATATTATTCCTGTTACAAGTTTCAGAATTTCCAGATAAAAGTATCAAAATTTCTAACACTTTCCAACTGAAAATCAGAAAACTTTTTCTTAGATTTACTAAAATGTAACTGAATTTCCTGAAATTCTATAATTTTACTAAATTGTAATTAAATGAAACTTCGGTTATTCAAAATTCAATATTATTCCTGTTACAAGTTTCAGAATTTCCAGATACAAGTATCAGAATATTCAACACTTTGTAACTGAAAATTCAGAAATTTTTTCTTAAATTGACTAAAAAGTAAATGAATTTCCTGAAATTCTATCTTTATTTTACGAAATTGTAACTGAATGAAATTTTAGTCACCCAAAACGTAAAATTATACCTGTTACAAGTTTCAGAATTTCCAGATACAAGTATCAGAATATTCAAAACTTTGTAACTGAAAATTCAGACATTTTTTCTTAAATTGATTAAAAAGTAAATTAATTTCCTGAAATTCTATCTTTATTTTACGAAACTGTAACTGAATGAAACTTCAATTATCCAAAATTCAATATTATTCCTGTTACAAGTTTCAGAATTTCCAGATAAAAGTATCAAAATATTTAACACTTTCCAACTGAAAATTAAAAAACTTTTTCTTAGATTTACTAAAAAGTAACTGAATTTCCTGAAATTCTATAATTTTACTAAATTGTAACTAAATGAAACTTCGGTTATCCAAAATACAAGGTTATTCCTGTTACAAGTTTCAGAATTTCCAGATAAAATTATCAGAATATTCAACACTTTGCAAGAAAATTATGAATATGTTTCTTAAATTTACTAAAAAGTTACTGAATTTTCTGAACTTCAAAGCGTTTTTCTGAAACTTGTTATTTTTGAAATTCGTGTACATCATATCTCAAAATCTACTGGACCAATCGTTTTGAAATTTTGCACAGTACTTCTTCACACAATTCACCAGGTATCCCTGGGAGCTTTTTGTTAATTTTATAATTATTAATTTTACAATAACAACTTAGTCGATTTTTTAGCGAAAATCAGTTTTTTGACTTCCAAGTGCTACGAACAATTAAAAAATCAATAAAAAAAATCCTCCCAGGGTTACCTCGAGAAACATCTCCTTTAACAAATACACTTTGATTTTTTACGAGGCGCCTCCGGAGATTTACTGTCACTCGCTCAATTTTCAATATTTTGCAATGAAAATTTAGGCAAATATAGTTCAAATGTTGCATTATTATATGGAAACTGACTGAATGAACTAACACTATCTGTATTGCCAAAAAAAATTCTTAAAAACATTCCTTTTTTTCATTGAATTATATTCCCCCCCCCCCCCACCTTTAAGGGGGTGCAACTGTGTGCCGGCGGTACTTTGATCGCTTTTACAGGATTTTTTTTTCGGGGGAACTACTTAAAATTTGGTAATGAATTATATGTTATTTTGAAGGTTTATTTTACTGAGTAATTTTTTCAAAAGTGTAATTTGAAGCCTAATATTTACTCAGGGCGTTGTAAATGGCCTGCTCAAAAAGTGACGGTGAAATTGTGTTCAAGATTCTGCTCGAACCAGTTGTCTAAAACACGGAAGAAACAAATTTCCTTATTTACTGTTAAATGGTCGAGGCATCCACATATGATTTTGTAAAAATTTTGAAAATTGATAAAATGATCTTTTTCCGAAATTCGTTTGTTTTAATGCATTTTTTCGTGATGTCATGAGCTCTAAAAAATGTTGAGTAGATTTTTTTCAATAATTCTATTATTAGATAATTGGCTTTAGGGTCCATAAATGAAAAAAACAGTAGTTTTAATCAAACGTTTCGACTTTGATTAGAGTCCTCATCAGTGATCTTTATTTCTAGAATATAAAAAAAGAACTAGTTAATATTGCGCATGTGAGTCCCACTTTTGAGTACAACTTTGGTATTGTCTACAGAATAAAAATATGAGATAATTTACTTAAATTAAATATAAACATTTCTTGGTGAAACACAAGAGAAATCTTAAGAATTGCAAAAACAGTTTCGAGAAAATCCGTGAAAATCATTTTACTTCAACATTTTTCACACCCTAAAAATGCAATAAATGTAAAAAAAATCGATTTTTTAAAAATATTACACAGTTGGACCTTCATAAAATGAATAAAAATTACTGCAATAACGAAAGTGATAGTTGATTTAGCAGTTATTGACATAGGAAAGACCCTACTCAGAGAGTAAACTTTGCGTAAGCAAAAGCATACTTTCTGGACGTAAACATTTTAATGAATCACAGGGTGGTTGCGCGTCAGCAGCGTTGAACTTTGCCACGCGGTCGTCGACGCGCGCATTTCGTGTTCCAATGAGCAAAAGACTCCCGCGGAATCGTCGAATCGACTCTCGAATCTGGTTGGAAAGTTGGAGGCGGAGTTCATCTCCTCTTTCCCTTCTCCTTTCTTGTCTTCACTGTCAAGCACATTTCCTCTTAACTGCTGGCAATCACTTGCAAGCCGAACGCTCTAGAAATCGGATGTGTATTGAATCGTTTTTATTATAGATGTACCATCTAATTACTAGTTATTTGATACCGATAGTTTTTTCTCTTAAGTTATAGGAGTAAAATACTGCAATCATTTTTTCAAATCCTACTCTTGCGCCGAATAGCTTGGAGAAAGTTTAACGCTCGGAGCAACATCTTACGTAAAACAAATTCATTAACTCAGGTGAGCTGTTTTCCAATTTCTAAAATAATATTTGCAACACCTTGCTTTTAGAGATATGTAAATTACAGTTTCAATTTCTTTTCGTTTAAAATTATAAAGAATGGATTTTTCTTGTATTTTGTTTACATTTTTTGTAACTGGAGATTCTCTCATCAAAGCTTATTTTTCACTTTTGTAACTTGGCGATATTTCAATTACTAGATTACTTTATCATTGGAGTAATTTGGGTCGTTCTTTGTCGAGTTAATCTTATGGTGACAGATCTTCATTCAAAGTACTAATACAGATTTAAAGATAGCGCTATTCCGTGTGGAAAAATAAATTTCATGGCAGTCTATTGTCTGGAAGTTCTGGTCTGGCTCAGATCTGGCGCTGGTCAGCATTCCATGACAAAAAAGTTTGTATGTGGCGAACGAAAATTTTTTTTTACAAGTTTCCAAAAATTCATAAGTTAGTAACAAGTTTTTAGAAACATTTATTACGCGACCGGAAACAAATATTTCCTTTTTGCAAATAACGCTACTACTTACTTTTTGATTCTAAAAATTGCGAAGATTAGGTTGTGACTGCGCGTCATATTGCTAGTCTTGATCACTCGAACTTGTTGGCAAATCGAATAAACTGTTAAAAGACGCAGTCGCAGAAAATTTCAGTGACTTTTTATTAAATAACAAAAGAAGTTAATTAAATGGTAGAAAAAATTGAATATTATTTAATGAAAGTTAATGAAACTTTCTGCGACTGCGTGTTTTAAAACTCTATGTCCAAGAGTCTTCGAAAGTAACTTAAATTTTAAGCGACTAAATTTTTCCGTGTACAAACCCCGTGTATCTAATAAAGAAGAAGGTAAGAAAAGATTGAATTACTTTGAGAGGTTAGGATTTTTAATCGAAATTGATAAATGTTCAATTAAAATGGTTTTTCAACCAAAAATTTATTAACTGACCACCAATTAGTGGCTAACCAGTCGAGAATTAGCAGCTGGCTAGCCGCTGTTTAGTGTCTGACCGGCCGCTGGCTTAAGGCTGAGCAACCTATGGCTTGTGGCTGGCCAGCCGCTGACTAGCGGCTGATCGTGCAAAAACGTCACTGATCTTGACAGCCCCAGTCTAGGCCTTATAGTTAGCGCCAGAACTGGAAACCAGACAGTCTGGTCTGGCGCTGGCCAGCGCCATGAAATTTTTCTACACGGGATACTTTAAATATTTTATTTTACTATTATCTTAGATAATTAATTAGTTGAGTTTGAAATTTTTGTCACTGCCTACATTATCGGAGGATCACTAGTCGCGTATCAGATAGGATACGTTGTCGACAGGTGTCCTCGTAGACAATTTCAAACTCTTATATCGCAAATAATGCAAATAAATTCAATATTTAAAGAATTTGAAAATCTTTCTGTGGAAAAAATGACGCTTTCGACTGCGCTGGGATTCGAGCCCAGGTCCTTCGATTGCCGGTCGACTGCTCTAACCACTGAGCTACACAGGCGTCCGACATCTCCTTCTCCACAGGAAGATCTCCTTATATCGCCTAGTGGCTCAGCCTTGCGGCTGTAAATGATTTCAAATTAATTAGTTGAGTTTGAAATTTTTGTCACGAAAGATTTTCAAATTCTTTAAATATTATCTTAGATAGATAGATGATTTTTTTCTTTGGCTTTAGGGTCCAGAAATAATGTAAACTCAGGGTTTCATTTTTTCCTCAAACGTTTCGACTCAGATTGGAGTCCTCATCAGTGAGATTTATTTCTATAAAAATACAACGAAAGAAAAGAATAAAGAATTAAAGAATAGAAAATTGCACGTGTGACGGATAAACATTGTGTTGACAAACGATATAAATGAATTGTTCTTGTGAACCTATAGAATAGGTCTAACTAAATTTACGAATAAAAAATTGAAAATTGTAACAATTTGCTATAAAAATACATAGGGAAGGGACTTAAAAAATTTTTAACACGTGTGACGGATAAAATTATGATAAAATTGCACATGTAAACCATATCATTGGTCCATACTAACTAAATTCGAACAAAAATGAATAAAATGTGCCTAATTTCCCTATAGAAAATGCAAAGGGGGAAACATTAAAAATTACACATGTGACGGATAGACATTGTGTTGACAAACGATATAAATGGATTGCACTTTTGAAACTATGGAATAGGTCTAACTAAATTTACGTATAAAAAATTTGAAAATTGTACTAAATTTGCTATAAAAATACATAGGGAAGGTAATTATTGAGGGTCGATATAAGCCAGTTATTTATAATTATCTTAGATATTTGTGCGAATGTAAAATTAAAAATATGGATATTCTCAGTAACAATTTTAGTTTAAAGAATAATCTTCCGTTTGTTTAGATCTTTTAATAAATCTAGGTAGACATATCTCGGTAATTGATGATGATTATTGTACTCGGCGATTCCATCTGTGTTCACGGTGAACGATTCTTTCAATTAGATCGTAAAAATTTCTTTGGTATTTTTCTGTTTTCAAAAGCAAGTTTTCTTATATTTAAATTTCATGATGGTTTGAGAAAAGTTTGTCTTTTTAGCTTTTGTCAGGCACTACTTTTAATTATATGCCTATTAGTCAAAGATTTATGTTTTCTGAGAAAAATAAATATTTTTTTCTAAACATAACGTGACTTTTTGCTTAACACGTTCCATGCCAGACTTTTTGAAGTCATTACGTTCAGGCCGCAGCGTGGGTCGTATACGCCCCACGTGGCACGGAACGTGTTAATGATTTTGGTGACGCAAGTCTTTCCCAATGTCAAAGATAGTGCAGATGTCGTAATGAAATAATGTATATTCGCAAAGAAAAAAAAGTGAGTTTTGTCATTTTTTCACTGCTCCAAACTAAACAAATTGTCAGCAATTTATTTTCATGTATACAGAGGCAAAGAGTTTACTTTGCAAAAAAAGTGCAAATTTGAAGTTTCAGATTAAAAAGCATAGCTTTTATTCAATGATAATATATATGTTTGTGCTCGAACTTCAGCCAACATATCATTTAATTTCCGTTTCAAACTGTCGTTTCAATAGAATTGTTCCTAGACTTGTTTCCTTTCTCTTATTTTGGTCTTCTATGAACGTTTGGTTGTTTCCGGAAATGGAACATGGCTATGCGATGTTTCCGGTTGCTAAGCCCTTTTAGGATTCAAAACTCCCTGAATTCAGTTGCAGAACTTATATTTTTAAAATTGAGAAAAAACCTCTTTTAAAGTTATTCACTCAACGAATTTCGAGAGTATTTTTATTTTCAATTTTGGCAAATCCTTATCCTGCAGTATAGTTAAGGTTGAATGTATATTCTTGTAATTCATGCAAAATCTGTTCTTACTCGGGGGTTTATTCTTTGACGTTATATTGCACCAGCCAAGTTGGTTCTCTGTACGCAAGCTGGTGATCCGGAGATTACCGGTTGACAAACAAAAGCTTCGATGGCAGCCCTTTGCTTCAAAGCTTTGAAGATCATTTGCATGTATGTGTGTGGTTTCTAGCACATGCGACGGAAAGTGCGCTTTTACAAATATTCTGGGATGCAATTTGAATGTCAGCAAGTAGAGACTTTACTGTTAGTTGTACGACCTCGTTATTATGGAAGTAAACTAAAAATCCACATTATTGAAAGGATTATTAAACTTTAAATTGAGAGTGAAAAAGTATGAGAATATTATTGAAATCGAGGGGCCGTTCACTGGAAGAATAAATGATTTTCCATTCTTATAATCGATTCAGAATCATCAGAATCACAGTAGAATCGATTTTGAGTGAACGGCCCCTCGATTGAAATATTTCCTTTCTTTTAGTTTTTATTCTCTTATCAAATATTGATGAAAAAATTTATACGAGAAATTGTTTAAAATCTTCCTTAACCTGAGAAAAATGATTAACTTGAAATAATAGAGTTTATAGGGGCTTCATTTTTTTTTTAAATATAAAAATTTATATATTAAATTTTGTTTAACCCTTAGCTTCCACACTGGGGTCTTTCGTGGAAAGGCCTCAAACTTTTGGAAATTCTCCCGCTTAATGCCCGAAAACCGAGTTTGTGTTGCTATTTTGTTTTGAAATGATATTTATAAAATATCTGATGTATTTTTGTTTAATAAAGTTTCTTTTGTTCATAACTAAACTATTTTTATTAATATATGTTAAAAAATAATGCTTATGTCCTAAAAATGCAGTTTCGAAAAACGATTAAAAATCTCACTTTCATTTCGCAAAATAAATACGTTTTTTTAAGCAGACACTATTCTACTATTTTTTTTATTCAAAGTACTATATTTTAACAATAAGTAAATAAAATTTTAGCTTCCAATTCTAAAAATTGATAAAGTTATGAATTTTTAAGTTAAAAAAGTAATTTTTCGGTGTTTTTTGCAAATTATATTTTTTAAGCGTGTTTAATAATAAAAATTTTGCAAGCCACATAAATTACCTTACAAATTAATTGTTAAAGACCAACTATGAATTTTTTCATCTTAAAAAACTAATTAGTTTGCCCCAAATTCATGAGTATGTGGTTGGGGTCATGGACGACCCAGTGTGGCCGCTATGATTGGCGCCAGAAGTGTGGCAGCTAAGGTTTAATGGTGAAAAATACTTGAAAATGATTTTCAATTGTTCAAAAGATTCTAAAAAAATATACTTTAAATATTTCTTTACCTTTGATATATTTTATATTTTTCTACGTGTATGTAAAGTATTTCAAAAGCTATATTTTGAAATAGTATGTCATTAAATTTTAATGAATTTTAATTTTGCTGTAATTTATTCAATTTTGGTAGTCAAAATTAAATAAAAAGTTAGTTGAATTATGTCAATTAAAATTCAGAAACAGAATTCCAGCCATGAATAAATTTCAAGTGACTGTTATAACAGTAAATGTTACTGTTTCGAATTTAGAAATAACGGGCGATGCATACACCTAATCGATTATGTGTCAAAGTGGTCAGTGGGTCATTCCGTTGGATATTAGTTGAAGTTAATTAATGTGTCAAATTTTGGAATATTAAATCCAGAGAAGGTATTCACATTACTTGGAGTAGTGATGAATATTTATTGAATATCATTATTTGTCGTATATTTATAATTATATATGTATGATATTTTTTATTGTATCAATATTTAGCTGATGTTTGGCTATGAATATTCAGAAAATAATGTTATATAACGATTGGATAACTACTGGGCCAGTATTTGCAAACGTTTTTAAAATTGACTTTATATTGAAGATCAATACTGATTCAATGGTGGCGAAATTATAGAAGAAAAGCTGGGATAGCTTAGAAATAAAGTTTCTGAAAATTGGGTTTTTATCGGCTGCTTATAAAATTTGATAATAATAGATAATATCAATTTATATAATAATAGACTTTGGGTCTAGTTTTGTTCCAAAACAGATTGTCAAAAGTCAAATAGCCAACTTTGTCGTACATTTAAATCAATTGTCACACTGTTAGAAATATTACAAGTTTCAGAATTTCCAGATAAAATTATTAGAATATTCTAAACTTTGTAACTGAAAATTGAGAAATTGTTACTTAAATTCACCAAAAGGCAACTAATTTTTCTGAAATCCTATCTTAATTTTACGAAACTGTAACTGATGAAACTTCAGTTACCCGAAACGTAAAATTATTCCTGTTACAAGTTTCAGAATTTCTAGATAAAATTATCAGAATATTGAAAACTTTGTAACTGAAAATTATGGAATTATTTCTTAAATTTACTAAAAAGTGACTGAATTTTCTGAAATTTTATCTTAGTTTTACAAAATTGTAACCGAATGAAACTTCAATTACCCAAAACGTGAAATTATTCCTGTTGCAATTTTCAGAATTTCCCGATACAAGTTTTAGAATATTCAACACTTTCTAACTTAAAATTAACAAATTGTTCATTTGAAATTCTAGTCGTTTTCAAATCCTGTCTCTTTATTTATACATCAAAGATAGACTCTTGAAATTGATGAAATTGGGAATGCGATGCCTAAAAAATGCGACCGCGGGTATTTATATGAATAAAAAGAGGAAAAATGTTCCAATTTGGCAAATGGGTTTAAAAAAGTTTACCTTTTTCTGCTTTCTTCACGATTTAACTCTTGATTCTTCAAATCGTTGAGGTCTCGCTTTCTCGTCAGCATCTTTTTGTTCTCTTCCTTAGAACTTTTTTGCTGCTCCAATCAATTTTTTGGAATTCCGAATATTTTATATTAAAATTATTTATTGTTACATGGATATATTGACCATAAAGACAATAAAAAAAATGGTAATAAAAAGAAACCTTGTAGGCGTGATATTCCAATTGGTTTAGACTTAATGTGCGAATTAAGAGACGTGAGCATCGTTGATAAATATCGTGTAAGACTATTTGCCAGAGTTAACTCAGAAGACTTTAGTATTGTTATTCGTTAAATTGTCAATTCACTCGATGGCCTCCTTTGTAAAATGGCCTTTAAGTAATTACAAACTATATGAAAAATTATAACGCTACTAATAAATATACTTTTTATAATTCTGAATAATAGTTTATCCACTGTGTCCAAAGAAAAAGTAATTAAGATTATTTACATTACATAACACAAATACCAATATCCCTGATAAAGTTCGCTTGCGGATAAACTTTCTCATACTTTACACGAAAATTAACACACTAATGCAACTTACGACAAAAGTTTCTCAGATTAATTCTTGTTTTGTCTGTGGAAATGGACCAAATGTTACCGGATGGCTTAAAGCAAATCAATTCGAACAATACTCCTACATTTCTACCATCTGTTACAAACTATTGTTTTCCTGTTCTAAACTAAAGTTATGCAACTATTGGATTGGCAATAAAGTCATTTCTTTTTTTCAAAGCAAGTTTATTAAAATAAATAACAAACATTAATCAATTATGTATTGACCATTTTGTTCGATGACCTTTTGACATCTTTCAGTCAACTTCATAATTCCGCTTTCGTAGAAAGTTTGGTTCTTAGAGGCAAAAAACTAAATCAACTAATTTTTGACAGCCTCATTTGAATCGAATGTTTTTCCATTCAAATGGTTTTGAAGTGAACGGAATAAATGGCTTTTTCTTGATGGAAGATGACGCCTTTACGAGTTGCCAGTTCTGGTCGCTTTTCCTTCATTTCTTTGTCCAATTTCATTAGCTGGCGACAGTAGACATTCGAATTGATAGTTAAACCAAAAAACCCCCTCTCACGAACCAATGCACCGCCCGTGGAACCGCCTTTCGGCTTTAAACTTCGCGGGCAGTTGGTTCCAGCTTAAAGTCGCGTACGACTCTTCCGTCGTCCGTTCGCCCGGGACTCCCATCCGCGGGCACACGCCCGTTAGGCAGGCCGGCCAACCGCGCCAACCAGGAAAGGAATAAGAAGATTCCTCCCCCGGTCGACGCGAACAGCCAAGTCCGCCCAAGACGCAGGACCGCGGGTGTAGGCCCCGATGCGATTTCTACTGGCCCCCATTGTTGCCGCGCTCTGCACGCTCATCGAGCTCCCTCGCCTTCATCACCAGGGTGACGAATGACTCGATAAACATCCAAATCTGTTCAGACTGGAGCATGAGAGAGACCATCGTGTCAGGAGTGAGCTCGGCACCCACTGCCTGACCGAGGGCTTTGAAATCCCACCAAACACTCAGCATAACCTTCTTTTGATGAATATCGGCTTTTGATGTAGATTGTGCAGGCTCATCTCGCTTGCTCTATGATCTTTTTCGCACGACGTTATCGTAAACAACCCATTTTTCATCGCCCGTTATGATTCGCTTTAAAAATGGTTCGGCTTCGTTACGTTTCAGCAGTGAATCGCAAATGGAAATTCGTTTGCTGAGTTTTTCGCTACAGTTAAGAGTAGCGCAATGTTGTGTATTGCGCTACAGAGGAATGTAATGTAAAAATTGAACTGCGCATGCGCCTATAGCCATACAGCGGAGCACAATCTTCTTCTTATTCTTCTTCTTCTCTGTACAGCGTTAGCACCCTACTGACAAAGCCTTGTATATTTGAACTGCGCATGCGTCTATTAAAATCCGCTACTACTATACAAGATCGATAAAATCAAAATGACCGGGACTAGTCGCGAAATATTAAGTGTAATGAGTAGCGCCGCAAACAACTACAATACTAGATTAGATTCGAGTATACGCATAAAAACTCGGACACGCACCGAAGTCACATAAAATAGAATACGTGCCAATGCACAAAATTTGGCAAATTACGAGACTCGTGACAATGCTCGCAGGACTGATCGCGCCTCGGATTCGTCTCGGCTTGGTCTCGGCTTCGTCTTGGCTTTGCCTCAGCTACGTATCGATCACGCCTTGGCTTCGATCTTCTGCGAGCATTGTGGCTCGTCGCGCAATAACCCTCATTGTGCGCCTAGGCACGTAATATACTATTATGTGCCTCCGGCACGTAAACTCGTTTTTACGCTACAGTTGAGAGTAGCGCAATGTACTGACAAAGCCTTGTACTTGCATGCGTCTATTACAATACGCTGCTACTACACAAGATCGAGAAAATCAAAATGGCCGGAAGTTTTCGCGAAATGTCAAGTGAGATGGGCAATAATCACGGCAATTTCGACCTTTTCAAATTGGATTCGAGTGTACGCATAAAAACTCGTATATGCGCTGAAGTCACATAAAATAGAATATGTGGACTGATCGCGCCTCGGCTTCGTCTCGGCTTCGATCTCCTGCGAGCATTGTCGCTCGTCGCGTAATAACCCTCATTATGCGCCTAGGCACATAATATACTATTTCACCAGAAACATTATACAACTTTTTCCGTGCTTTCATTGAGTTTTTACCTTTTCGGAAGTAATAAAGTAAAATGTGACCAAAATTACCGTCTGGAATCTCCATTTCAAATTAATACAAAACAATAATAAACAAAAAAACTTGAAACTTTTTTTTTACTGAATAATCTATGAAACGTCAGCTGTCAAATACCATATACGGTCTGAATTTTGCAATGGAGAAGAACGACTTCGAACGATTAAAGTCATCTAACGGTAAAAAGCGAAATGACTTTGTTACCAACCCTATTGTAAAATACTACATCATATAAGACGTCGTAAATGACATCGTAAATGACATCGTATACGACATTGTATGTAACGTCCTATATAACATCCTATACGAGATCGTAATTTGGGATAGTATGCGATGTCGTTTACGATGTCGTATACGTCATATACGATTTGATAATTTTTTAAACACATATTCATTAAATAATATAATTAACTCTGTAATTGCGTGTTAAAAAATGGCAAAGAAGACATTTTCTATAAAGTAAATGTTTTTAGCTGAAGTTTTGAAATTAATTTTATTCTCTGATAAGAAATGGTACTTTTTGCTATCCCTTACTTTGTATCTTTATTACCTTTTTTATTTCACTATTTACCTATGAAGGGATTCAAACTGCTGGATGGTCGTACAGCTGTATAGGTCGTTTTAGAAACGTTTGAAAAAGGTCTTCTTTGCCAAATTTTCACACTGAATTACAGAGTTAATTATATTATATAATAAATATTTATTTAAAAAATTATCAAATCGTAAACGACATCGCATACTATCCCAAATTACGATGTCGTATTTTACAATAGGGAACCCAATGTAATACTTATAAAATTTTGCGTCACGTCAACCTGAAAACTGTAATATACATGGAATGATGAGAAAAATATTATAAAGTAAATAAAATTTTGGTAATTTTAACAGAATTTATTGAGACTGTTTGTGTTTTTTCAGAAAGTCTGACCAATATTAGAATGGCTCAAATGCTTCTTCAAGAACCTGGGTGGAAGCTGGAACGAAAAGGATCAGCTCTACTACTTCGCAGAGATAGCTCTCATCTGAAAACAGCCCGAGTTTGCTTTCGATGTGATGTTGAAGTTCGTGAATACGAAAGAGAAGAAGACTATTCCGATATAGAATCAGAAATGGCAGCAAGTCCTCTGGCCATGTGTGCCAGTTGCCTAGCAGCACTTTGTGTTACTGTTGTTCTTCCTTGGCTTCTACTTGGCGGTTAAATTACAAACAATCAATAATGAGTGAGAGAAATTATGAGAATATATAAGTTTCTGAGAAAATATGAAGAAACTATAAAAATTATTGGGATTGACCTCCGATGGGGCTTATGAACCGAGTCCAAGTGATGTCGGAAGTGGATGCTAAATATAACCCCTCCATTGCATAAGACAATCAATTTAGAAATCTCTATAGAAAAAACTTGCTCACAACGCAATAAGAATTGTATATACGAATAATCATTTACAATGTTGCGATGTATCAAAAGTTGAAGATTTTGAAGATATATGTTGAGGTTGATATTGATAGTTGGCTTTAGCGTCCAAGCTTGATAAAAACTCAAAGTTTGACGTAATAAAACGTTTCAGCTCTGATCGGACCCTCATCAGTGATTCATTATGAATCTTGAGTAAGTTGTGATGTTCTCATTGAATCTAAATAAGTCAAAATCTACTGATTATTAGTGAAATTTGACTAATTGAAATAGCTAAAAAGAGGTTAGTGTTAATCAGTCAAATTTCACTGGTTACTTTAGTGAAAATTAACTAATTCAACAGTGAAAAATATTTTTTCGCTGATGAATCAGTGAAAAGGCAAATCGCTAATTCAATCAGAGGAAATTTGACTGATTCAGATTTAGAGAGTTTTGTGTATAAAAAGTTATTTTTTTCTTTTTACGTTTTCTGGGGAACCATATAACGTGATTATGTAAAATTTTGAGTTTTTATCAACCTTGGACCGTAAAGCCAACTATAAACATATATCTTCAATTATTAATTAAGGGGCAATGCAAGTCCAGAATATGACTGTTAAAAATTTTAGGAAGCATTTCTTCATCTAAAAAATAAGTGATCAATTTTGGCGCATATAATTTTTAAATATATACATGAACGAATGAATGTATAATTTAGTCACGTGGGCCAATTGATCCATGGCCTTGAGTGGATTTTGTTGAATCAACACAATTTCTGAAATCAGTCAAACAAAAAAGACCTCAATCAAACAATTCAAAAACTGAACAAATTCAAGAAATTATTATTTTGCTCGTATATTTTAACCAAATAAGACACATTTTTAGTGCATTGTCACGTATGTAAAATCTAGATCATGCGCAGTAGATGAAATAATTTTATTAGAAAATATGTGCAATCATAAAAATTATTTAGCCCTCGATATTTTATTGCATTATATCGCATTTTTTATATATTGGTTTTAAAAATCTATGAAGTATGTTCAACGGTGAAAAGTATTTCATTTTTACTGCAAAAGATGAAAATTAGATTAGGATATAACGTAAAAA
Source organism: Diplolepis rosae (assembly GCA_030998225.1). Lineage (NCBI taxonomy): Eukaryota > Metazoa > Arthropoda > Insecta > Hymenoptera > Diplolepididae > Diplolepis > Diplolepis rosae. Next base: position 4,071,810 of record JAPYXD010000698.1, read on the forward strand.
AGAGAAAGGGAATCAAAAATCTTGATCCTCAGATTTAAAGTGATAGATGAAATTTAAAAATCAAAAATATTATGAAATTAATTAAAAATTTCAATCAAATTTGTAAAAACCTTATAATATGAGGTGAAAAATTGTATTTTGTGAAACAGAATGGAAATGAAAGAAAGAATTTGACTTGATCCAAAAGGCTAAAAGCATTTTTATGATAAATAAAAATTTTTCTTTTTTACACTCAGAGAAAGTTTTCTTATGTTTCAACCAAATGATCAATTAATTAGATAAGAATTCTTACTTCTGTGTTAAGTAAAATGCGAAATGAAACTACATCTACATTTTTATAAAGAAATACTTCATTACATAATTAATATACAACGGATGTAATATATAATATATGTATATATACCAAATATGTATTTATATTTTTAATAAAAAAAGTGTAATGAATTAAATTTGAATTTTTTATAGTCTACGTGTTGCAAACCAACGCAAAATTTTACAGAGCACTCATAACTATTGTAATTTTTATTAATAATTTAAAATAGTTTTGACATTGTTTTAGAATCCTTCAATCATACAATGTTATTGTTTCCAACATTTCAACCTTTTTAAATTATCAATATATTTTCGTTGTAAGATAATTCTATATTTGTTCATAAAACGAAAATCGAATATTTGTTTAAATCGATATCGTTCTTAATTTTTGGTAAAGGCTATGTATCTTTTATTGAATTACTTTTACTTAATTTTTTTATTTTTCATTACTTACTGATACTCTTTTGTCTCCAAACTGATATGCCCATGCCAAATGGAATGAATAATTTAATTTTTAATTTTTATTAATTCATCAATTTCACATATTTGTAATGCCATGGACCAACTTCATGACGTGACTTAATTGTAGTTTATATTCATCTAAGATAACCTTTTTAATATAAAAAATATCTCCCTGAAAATTTGGAAGATATAACAAAATATTTTAAAAAACGTCTGTCTGGTACGCTTTATCAAAACTTTTGTAATAAAATTTACAATTACCTCTAATTGCCGATAAATTTCTCAATTCTATTTCATATGAAAAATTTTTTTTTCAGATTTCACAAAAACGAACCAGACACATTCCTCGTTGTATTCAAATACATTTTTCAAATTTTCATTAAGATATTTTGTTTGCAAAAAAGTTATCTTACAAGAATATATTTATTTATATATTTGGTCACGTGGTTAGGTTGTTGCATGGCCTTAATATGTCTTACTTATCCGATCCCTACTTTACCGACACTTTTTTTCGCCCTTCGCATATCCACGTTAATTGAGATATCAAGTTAAACCTCTGAGTAATTGAGTTAAAACCAGTGAAATTTTTTTTCATAATTATAAATATTTAGGAGTAGATAAACGGTCTTTAGTGCTTTTTAATTAACCACTCAAAGTTTTACCTCAATATTTCAATTAATGCGGAAATGCAAAGGGCGAAAAAAAAGTGCCGGTAAGGTAGGGATCGGATAAGTAAGACATGGCCTTAACTCAAAATATCTCGTTTCACATGAACATGAGTTTTCAGGCAAAAACGTCGGTAAATTGAAAATCGATAACTGATACACAGTTCATAAGAGCAGCTAGAACTCAGATTTCTACATGTTTATGTACCAAATGATTTAAATAATTAAGGGCATCTGACACTGCAAATTAGCAACTTCATCAAAGCAAGGTTATGTTTTTACATCTTTACGTTGAAAATAATTAAAATTAATATATAAAAATTTGGGAGAATATAAAATACATCCAAACGGACTTAGATTGACTAATTTTAGCTTTGATAATGAAAAAATGTTTATCGAATGATTTTTCTAAAATTAAACTTTTTTATATGTTGAAATTAATAATAATCTACTTCCGTTTTTACCTTCACTACTTTCTAAATCTGAATCAGTCAAATTTTGACTGATTGAATCAGTGATTTGCCTTTTCACTTATTCATCAGCGAAAAAATATTTTTTACTGTTGAATCAGTTAATTTTCACTGATTGAATCAATGAAAAATATTTTTCACTGTTAAATCAGTTAATTTTCACTAAAGTAACCAGTGAAATTTGACTGATTTACAGTAACCTCTTTTTAGCTATTTGAATCAGTCAAATTTCACTGATAATCAGTAGATTTTGACTGATTCAAATTTAGAGAGTACCATTTACTCAGATTTTCAAAACAACATTGCTTTTATTTTGGACACAAACATCTAGAAATCTAATATCAACCAAATTTGATAATTTCCTAAGTACCACTTGCCTTCAAATAAAATTTTTTAAATTTTCATCCACTATAGTAGTTGAAATATCAAACTAAATTAGTGTCGGTAAGGAAAACATCGCTTTTAGTTTCTTATCATTCCAGTTGGATAGTGAAATCCGATATATACATATTTCCAACTTATTCTTAACTGTACCGCTAGATGTCCATTTTTTTGAATTCATATACCTCAATAAAAAGACTGAATGTAATTGGTTGGCGACATCAAGTATGGATAAATTTTCGTGGCGTCAAGTGGTTGCTTAGCAACCAATCTCAGCCAATAGAAGAGCTGATACTTGAATATGGATACCACTGGTTTCCCTTCCGCTCAATTTATTCTCCCCCTCGCCTAAGTCTGACTTTTTGCTTTGTCCCCTTATTTAATAGTTCTGGCTTGCTTTTCAATTTGAAACTTCGTCTCAGTATCGCAATTTTAAAGTTGAATTTTGTAATGCAATTATAATGCGTTGCGGGAATAAATAAAAGTCTTATACATATATGTAATATTCCAATGAATCACTTTATTGTAACCAGAGATTCAAGATTTCTTTACACATTTCTGATGTTTCAAAATTCTAATTCGATTTGAGTAAATTTAAATAAACTTCAAAGATCATTTTTAATTTTACTAATCTTAATAATTTTTTCTTTTTTTTTTCCAGTTGCCAGATTTGAATAATCTAGATGAAAAGGTAAGATTAATTTTTCTATACTTCGTAGAATTTTATTTCTTTCAATATTCTAGATAAGAATTGCCATAATATGACGTCCCACGTAGAAAACAACAACTCGAATTTTGTAGATAAGAGAATAATTCTTTTTTGATATGAAAGAGCGGTTTAAAAACTGTCGGTAGCATTGGAAATCTGAAAATCGATTTTTTTCTAGTAGGGGGTCAAAAAATGGATTTGTTTGCAACGCACGGAGTAATAAAATCCACTTTATGACCCGCTAGAATAAAAATCCATTTTTTGTCCCTATAGTGGCAAAAAATCGTGTGCGACACGTGAAAAACATTTTTTGTCCACCATACATCGAAAGTTAGCCTTGTTGGTATCGTTTTGCGTGCGGAAAGTTGATTTTTCCGTACGCAAGACAACACCAACTCTATGAGTCGCGACTCGCTCGTGTGTTAAAATACGTTCCACACTTGATACGAACGATATTTTTTGTTCGCTATATACCGAAAGTTAGCCAAGTCGGTGTCGTTTTGCGTGGGGAAAATTGTTTTTACGCACACTGAAAATTTTACCGCACTAGTGCGGGAAAATCAACTTTCTTTATTTCATAATATACTATTTCCGCCCTAGGGCCTTTTCTTTGCAGAACGTCACATATTTACAGTGGCGTAGCTACCGGGTTCGTTGCAGGTGGCAATCATCGAGGCCCCCAAATCCCCGGTTCGATTTTTGATTGGTCCTCCCCAGGGCCGTATTTAGGTTAGTGGAGGCCTTGAGTCCAGTTGATGGTGGGGGCCCTTTACTAAACGTAAATAGTCGATTGAACAAAAATCATACTGGAGTTTTTGTTACATTAAAAATATTTTTGTTGCAATTTTTTACGTGACTGGTGAGGGCCCGAGTCTCACTGGCCTCGTCCTTAATTCGGTCCTGGTCCTCCCACTTATTATATTTCACAGATTTTTTAACTTATTAATTTCTGCATTCCTAAAATAATACAAAAGAAGTTTATAAAATTGCATCAAAAATACATTCAGGATTCTATTGAGTTAGTTGGGGTGCTTAAAAAGTCTTCACCTGGGCCTCGCCAGGTGAAGCTACGTCACTGCATATTTAGATATTTTTACATTCATCCGATTACTAGAAAGATTATGAACTTTTTATACCTGATTGACAGTGAAAAAAAAAGTTTTAGGAGATTTTCACCAGTTGAAACAAAGAGAAGTAAAGGTAGCAATTCAAATTTAGAGAGCGTGTTCACGGAAAAGGAAAAGCTCATTCTCGTTTCGAATGTGCATACAAATGCCATCCTGTTTACAACACGCCATACATATCTGGCAGGTAGCTCATCTGTAACTCGGTGACACGCTAGAGTAGTCTATGTACAATACTTGTCGTATATTTGTTTTAAATTCAATATCTATCTGCATTATGAGAAGCTTATATTAAATCTAAGAATTATTCTCTTCATAATTAATGATGAATAGTACGTTGGATTCAACATTATGTAAATCTCAAGGTGCCTTACAGCCACATAAGCAGATGGGTGTGGATAAATTTAAATAATGAAGCTCCAAAGATTTAAAATTTCAAATTCCTGACATGGTCTGTTAAGCGATTCTTTGATGCTCCTGTACTGCTTATAAACAAAAATATACTTTCACATTTATACTTGACCTACAGAGAGTCAATTAATAATATGTTAATTTTATGCCTTCCATTTTTACTCAAACGCATAAAACTACCGCACGTATAAAAGAAGGGTGTACAACCAGAACTTATAGGTTCACTTTTCTAATATAAGTCCCGGAAGAAGGATTTTCGGATTAGATCTGTACACTCAGAGACTTTTTGTTAGAGTAAATGATAAAAATGAATAAAAATTTAGTATTATATTGTTTTAAAATAGGGAAAGCCGAGGTTTTATTATACTTATTCATATTATGGCATCGAAATTCAATATAGTCATAACAGTCGTTTCTCTACTAGCAGGTCATAAAGTTGATTTTATTTCCTCCTGCGAGGCAACCAGATCCATTTTTTGCCCCCCCCCCCCCCCGTAGAAAAAAATCGCATGCAACACTGGAAAAACATTTAATTTTACTTGTGCACGGAGAAAAATGGAGATCAGAAGAATATGAACGATTACTAGAAATTAGGGATGATTAGTAAAAATGACAAGAGAGTAATTGAGAGCACAAGACTGATTACCAAACTGCGTGGCACTCTCTTCTGTCATCTAGTAATTGTTCCTATTTTCCAGTAATCACCCATATTCTTCTGATCTCCATTTTTCTCCGTGTGTGATTGTTGACCTCGCTTTGCTCGGGCATCAAACTTCAGGCTCGAAAAAATTTTTTTTTTTCCCTAGGTGTATAATATACTATTTTTTACTAAAGGTTAATAAAGTGCATTTTACTGTCCCTGCGAGGTAACCAGATCCATTTTTTGACAGCCCCCCTCCCCCCCCCAAGTAGAAAAAAAATCGTGTGCAACACACGAAAAAACTTTTATTTTACTCGTGTGATTGTTGACTTCGCTTTGCTCGGGCATCAAACTTCAGGCTCGAAAAAATGTCACGACTAGTCCCGGCCATTTTGATTTTATCGATCTTGTGTAGTAGTGTGGCGTCTCTTGTCACCTACGCCACTACAAATTAATACATTGTTCCTTTGGGGAAATTTCGATTTTGTTACTTTAGATTTTATTTTATTTTACGACTGCAAAGACCTAGAAAATTTCAATTGTTACCGCTTTAGATTTTATTTTATTTTACGGCTGCAAATCCTTCGACAAATTTTAACTATTACTTCTTTAGATTGTATTCTTCTTTGTAACTTCTAATCCCTAGTTCGTGTCTTTCTTCATGATTCAAAAGTATTTTTCAATGTAGCTTAAACTCTAATGACCTGCAGTTCTACAAAATATTTTATAACTCAAGCTATAAGGCTAATTTCCTAAATCTAAATTTATGGTTAGTTTTTCTCTGCAGAAATTATGTTCTCTTCGATACTGAGTTATTTCCTTTTGTAATATCTGTTTAGGTAATGTACTTTGTTTCGTAGTCGGGCTCTTAGAATTTATTAAGGTTTTTACTCCTACCCTTATTAGGGTTTTCACTTTGCTGACCGATGTGAGCCATCAAGGGTCTCGACCTGCCGTAAGTTCGTCAATTGTATAGAAATTTTAGTATTGTCTTTCTCTCTTTACAGTTCTTTGTTGTGTACGGTAGAATCCTAAGCAAGGACTGGACAGCAGTCAGTTAGTCTTGATCTCCCGTCCTGGGCATTTCGCCTTGGCTCCAAAAATAAAAAAATATAAAATTTGCTTACTAGCCCCCAATCGTGTCTACATTTTTGCACCCTATTCACCCCTAAATAACTAATACTAAAGTGGTGACCCCGACGTGATTTGAACGATTTCATTTAGTGACTTGAAACGTAATCTTGTGTATAGTCCATCGAGTGAATACGTAGTGCTGACTTGGCTGACAGCGATTGTTTCGATTTTTCTTTTTGCTAGTGTCCATCATGCCAAACGATAACGTGCCTCAAGTGAATCGTGCAGATCGTGAGACTGTGCTCGCCAACGTTTTGGAGAATGCTCTTTCCAATAAGCGTGTCGCGTGTCGTCTTCCGGCATTTATTTCGTCAGACCCAGAATTGTGGTTCTCTTTAGTGGAGCGAAGTTTCGCGGCATCGGGCGTGCGGGAAGATGACGAGAGATTCACAGCAGTTACCAACGCCTTGGACTCGCGAGTGACAATGGAAGTGCGTGACGTGATAGTGAATCCGCCTAGAGAGAACGCGTATAATACGTTGAAGACTCAAATAATCAAGCGCCTTAGTTCGTCCCAGGAGCAGAAAACACGCCGTCTCTTGGAAATGGAGGAGATGGGAGACAGGAAGCCTTCGCAATTTCTGCGTCATCTCCAAGGACTCGCCGGTACCTCCGTGCCGGAATCTATGCTGCGCACTCTATGGTGCGGTCGCCTGCCATTCAACGTGCAGGCTATCCTCGCCGCTCAGAAGGATCTTCCACTTGAGAGATTAGCTGACCTGGCCGACTCTATCAGCGAATTGACAGAGTCCCGGCGTACCGTGGCAGCAATTACGCCGTCAACGTCCGAGCCGCTTATAGAGCAGTTTAAGCAGCTTTTCGTCACGATGCGCGAGGAGATCGCGAATCTCCGTAGAGAAGTGTCCGAAATCTCGAATCGTGAGCCTCGCCCTAGAGGAAAATCAGATAGTCGTTCGCGATCACGATCCCGTTCTCGCGGTCGGTATGCCGGCAAGGGAGTCTGCTGGTACCATGCGAGATTTGGTCCACAGGCCACGAGGTGCACTCAGCCGTGTTCGTATAATACGGGAAACGCGGAGGGCAGTCGTTAATGGCGGCCGACGACAATCGCCCGACAGTTTCGCGCCGTATATTCATAATGGACCATAATTCGAAGTTGCGATTCTTGGTAGATACGGGTTCAGATTTGTGCGTGTTTCCCCGCGACCTTCTTCCTGGGCCACGCGAAAAATCGTGTTACGAACTCGTTGCGGCCAACAGAACCGCTATTGCTACCTACGGTACCGCGACAATGACTCTTAACCTCGGACTTCGTAGAGACTATACGTGGAGATTTGTGGTCGCGGACGTTTCGAAGCCCATCATCGGTGTCGATTTCCTCGCATACTACAACTTGTTAGTAGATGTGAGGAATCGAGAACTTTGTGATTCAACTACTCGTCTAAGTGCCCGTGGATCAGCAGTGACCGGCGAAACTTCTAGTATAAAAAGTGTCATGTGTAGTACCCCGTTCCATAGGCTCCTTATGCAGTTTCCTGACATTACTCGTCCAGACGGTGTTGCGACGGTAAAACATAAAACAGTGCACTTTATCAAAACGACTCCAGGTCCACCAGTAGCACACAGACCGCGCCGTCTAGCACCGGATAAGCTGCAAGCCGCAAGGAAAGAATTTGACGCAATGCTGAAGCTCGGGATAGCTAGGCCGTCGGAAAGTTCCTGGTCGTCGCCTCTACATATGGTACCAAAGAAGAATGATGAATGGAGGCCTTGTGGTGATTTTCGAGGTCTCAATGCGCGGACAGTACCTGACCGTTATCCTGTGCGACACATTCAGGATTTCGCACAGACGATTTCAGGTAAAACCATATTCTCGACAATCGACCTCGTCAAGGCGTTTCATCAGATCCCGGTCGCCGATGAAGATATTTGCAAAACGGCCATCACGACACCCTTCGGAATGTTTGAGTTCCCGTTTATGACATTTGGACTTCGCAACGCAGCTCAGACTTTTCAAAGATTTATCGATGAGGTACTACGTGGTCTGGATTTCTGCTACGCCTATATAGATGACATCTTGGTGGCATCATCATCTCTTGAGGAACATTTAAAATATCTGGAAGTTCTCTTCAAGCGTCTACAGGATTACGGTGTTGTGATAAATCCGGCAAAGTGCATTTTTGGACAATCGAGTGTAAGGTTTCTCGGTTACCTTGTCAGCTGCAGCGGTACTCAACCACTACCGGATAAAGTGGAGGTAATTCAAAGTTACCCACGACCAGAGACAGTCAAACAACTTAGGCAGTTTTTAGGTATGGTGAACTTTTACAGGAGGTTCATACCGAAAGCTGCACAGATTCAAGCACCCTTGAACGATCTTCTGCAAGGAAACGCCAAAGGTAAAACGCCGATTTGTTGGAATCAGGCTGCAGAAACAGCGTTTCATGACACTAAAGTGAGTCTGGCACAAGCAGCTCTACTCGCACACCCAAGAATCAACGTTCCTCTAGCTATATTTTGCGATGCATCGGACTTCACTGTGGGAGCAGCTCTGCAACAACTAACTGATGATGGATGGGAACCACTGGGATTCTTCTCTAGGAAACTGAACACCTCCGAACGCAAGTATTCGGCTTACGATCGGGAATTACTGGCAATCTACGAGACAGTAAAGCACTTCCTTCACATGTTGGAAGCGAGGAATTTCACCATCTATACGGACCACAAACCTCTCATGTATGCATTTCAGAAAAAGGACAAACAGTGCACACCAAGGCAGTTCCGGTACCTCGACTTTATCGGTCAGTATTCTACCGATATTCGACATGTATCCGGCGAAGAAAATGTCGTGGCCGATGCACTCTCTCGTATAGAGGTAGTTGAACCAGCGCTGGATCTGGAAGCACTAGCAGCAGCACAGAGGAATGACAACGAACTGAAGGCTATGGAAAAAGGTAAATCGAAGCTGCAACTCAAGTTAATTAGAATTCCAGAAGCTGACGTGTCATTAGTTTGCGACGTATCCACATCAACAGCCCGGCCGTACATTCCAGAGCAGTTTCGTCGAAGGATCTACGAGAGCATTCACAAGCCTTCTCATCCAGGCAGCAATGCAACCGTCAAAATGGTAACGCAACGTTATGTTTGGCCGTCAGTCAAAAAGGACTGCAGACTATGGTCCCGCAATTGTGTGGAGTGTCAGCAGATGAAGGTCACGCGACACGTGACTACAGCACCAGGGACGTTCCAACTTCCTTCGCAACGATTCGAGCACGTACATCTCGATATTGTGTACTTGCCCAGTTCAGAGGGATGCAGATATTGTCTGACCTGCGTCGACCGATTCTCTCGATGGCCAGAAGCTGTACCGATGGAAAATCAAGAAGCTTCAACCGTTGCAAGAGCTTTTTACACCCATTGGATAGCCAGGTACGGTACACCTCTGCGCGTGACTACAGACCAAGGAAAACAATTCGAGTCACACCTGTTTAGAGATCTCAATCGTCTAACAGGTACAGCTCACTTCAAGACAACAGCTTATCATCCAGCGGCCAACGGCATGGTAGAAAGATTTCATCGTCAATTCAAAGCTGCCATTAAGTGCCACAGACACTCGCGGTGGACGGAAATTTTACCAACGGTGATGCTCGGCATCCGCTCAGCGTGGAAGGATGACATTCAAGCAACTTCAGCAGAGATGCTCTACGGACAGACGCTTAGGCTTCCTGGTGAATTGTTATCACCTTCAATCAGATCATCAGGGGAAATAGGAGAGGCACCTGACTTTGTCCAGACTCTTCGCACTCATGCCCAGCAGCTACGCCCAGTGCAAGGTTCTAGACACGACAAGAAGTCGCTGTTTGTGTTCAAGGACCTTGCAACAACTGACAGGGTTTTTGTGCGTCACGACGGACCTAAAGCACCTCTACAATGTCCGTACGATGGCCCGTTTCGAGTGATCTCGAGGTCGGAGAAGAAATTCATCCTTGACATCAATGGACGAAGTGTCACTGTCTCCACCGACAGACTGAAACCAGCCTATATTATGGCAGACATGGAGACCGACAGCGACGATGACAGTGACGATGACAGTGACGACGCAGAGGAGCCAGTAGCCATTACCTTTCATCGAGTTCCAGTGCAAGCTACTGGTCCAAGAGTTCCAGACGTTCCAGTTCCGGAGACTTTAGTTCCGGATGTTCCAGCTCAAGCAGTGGTGGTTCCAGTTCTGGAAACTCGAAAAAGCGTTGAGAGAGCGTCAACCACATCGGAAGGGTATCGTACGCGATCAGGCAGACGTGTGCGTTTCGCGGATCGTTTTCAGGCTGGTTATTCGTGATTAAATCACTGGTAGGGGGGTACTGTGGCGTCTTTTGTCACGTACGCCACTACAAATTAATACATTGTTCCTTTGGGGAAATTTCGATTTTGTTACTTTGGATTTTATTTTATTTTACGACTGCAAAGACCTAGAAAATTTCAATTGTTACCGCTTTAGATTTTATTTTATTTTACGGCTGCAAATCCTTCGACAAATTTTAACTATTACTTCTTTAGATTGTATTCTTCTTTGTAACTTCTAATCCCTAGTTCGTGTCTTTCTTCATGATTCAAAAGTATTTTTCAATGTAGCTTAAACTCTAATGACCTGCAGTTCTACAAAATATTTTATAACTCAAGCTATAAGGCTAATTTCCTAAATCTAAATTTATGGTTAGTTTTTCTCTGCAGAAATTATGTTCTCTTCGATACTGAGTTATTTCCTTTTGTAATATCTGTTTAGGTAATGTACTTTGTTTCGTAGTCGGGCTCTTAGAATTTATTAAGGTTTTTACTCCTACCCTTATTAGGGTTTTCACTTTGCTGACCGATGTGAGCCATCAAGGGTCTCGACCTGCCGTAAGTTCGTCAATTGTATAGAAATTTTAGTATTGTCTTTCTCTCTTTACAGTTCTTTGTTGTGTACGGTAGAATCCTAAGCAAGGACTGGACAGCAGTCAGTTAGTCTTGATCTCCCGTCCTGGGCATTTCGCCTTGGCTCCAAAAATAAAAAAATATAAAATTTGCTTACTAGCCCCCAATCGTGTCTACATTTTTGCACCCTATTCACCCCTAAATAACTAATACTAAAGTAGTAATGGATTTTAGTAGACGCATGCACAGTTCAAATGTACAAGGCTTTGCCAGTAAGATGCTAACGCTGTACGAAGAAGAAGAAGAATAAGAAGATTGTGCTTTGTTTCATGGCTATGGGCGCATGCGCAGTTCAATTTTTACATTTCATTCCTCTGTAGCGCAATGTAATACATTGCGCTCCTGTTAACTGTAGCGAAAAAACGAGTTTGCGCGCCGGTGGCACATAAAAACTTTTTTTCCCCTAGTTGCACAATTTACTATTGTAAATATGAAATTTTATGCCGGAGCAAAGCGAGGTTCTTGTAACAACCACGCGAGTAAAATAAATGTTTTTTCCGTGTCGTACACGATTTTTTTTCTACTGGGGGGTCAAAAAATGGAATTGTTTACCCCGCATGGGGCAATAAAGTGCACTTTATGACCCGCTAGTAGATAAAATGTATTGGTTTGCTCCGCGTGGGGCAATAAATCCACTTTATGACCCGCTAGTCATTTAAGGCGAGTGCGATGTTTACAGTTTGAGGCGAAGCGGAGTGAGCGCTCGCTTTCGCCTCGAACTGTAAACATCGCACGAGATTTTAAATGACCTTACCCCCGTGTTGTACACGATACTTTATACGCTCTGTGCGTGACTGCAGCGCCATAGCATGAGTGAACTAAAGGAGGCTGTTCGAGAGCTTTTACAATGTATTATAATGGGGGTTAGTTATAAAAATGTTTATTATCAATAAAAAAAAACAAAAAATTTAATTCACTTTAAAATTCAATTGTTTTTCCTTGTGAAGTATTTGTGTGAAATCAGCAGTAAAAAGTAAGTATTATTCATAACAAAAAGGATATAGAAACCAGTAAATATAAGGTTAAGTTAATGACAGATCAAAACAGACATCACACCGTGATGAAAAATTTCTACAAACAGCATTATTGAAGACTGAAGAATTTTATTTTAACAATTATCTAAATGCTTTATATAAGGCTGTGATTGCCGAAGAACTCTATGATGAAAATAATACTGAAAATTTAGAAAACTGTGAAAGTTTAAGTAATAGTAAAGATGAAGAGATATTATTTAAGCGAAGTTTTACTTGAACTGACATCAGCAATACTTTAAACAAATAATATAGCTTCTATGACTTCAAGTTTAGGTGTATGTTAAGTTAAATAAATATATTTGAACGTTTGTTACACATACTTTATTCCAAAATATTTTGTTAAAAGTCGAATAATTTATGTTACAAAATTTATTAATATTATATCAAATACTAAATTATGATAAATTAGATGAATACATTTTACAATTATTACTTGTTAAAGCTTAAAAAATATATACTGTAGCTACCCACTTATTCCTTTGATTTATTTTCCATTTAGACGTTGGAAATTTGTAAAATTTACACTCACTTTTCCTGCTTGTATTTTTACAATTCACAACACAACAACTTCGGTGGCTCATTTTAGCTATATTTTTTTAATTAAAACAATATTTAGATCTGCATGTGTATTTTGATTGCTCGGAAATATAAAACAGCCTCCTTTAAAATTATCCACTGCGTACGCTGGCGTCGATCTGACTCTCCCTACCATGACTTCGCACGGAGCGTATACAACAAAAGCATGTTTTTCTCGCTGTTTGACGCGTGTTTTGCGGGCGTAAATAGGGAGTGGGGGTACTTAAATGACTACTTTTAAGTACTGCATCCCTATTTACGCACACAGGGCTTAAATGACAAACTTTATGCCACAAAACACGTTTTAAAAAGTGAGAAAAACATGCTTGTGTTGTATAAAATGTATTTAAAATCGTTGTTGATGTATGAGATTTTTTAAAAAAAAATTAAAATTACTTACGCGTGAAAAAAAATTCTTTGGGAAACTGACAGGAATTTTACATGAAAAAAATTTGTTGTTAAATTTTAATACTGAATTTTTTGAAAATAATTTTAGGAAAATCCTGTGCTGAATCCAAATCTGGCTACTGCTTTTTTCCCACACGTCAGGTTTTTGAGATTTTCGGAGTTGGATTTTTTTCTAAAAATCACAAATTGTATGATATAAAAAGAGTAAAAAATTTTTTAAACGGAAAGCAATATATGATTTCGATGCGTTTTTTAAAACAGAATCTATTGATTGTTTTTTCGGATATTTTATAGAATTCCTGAGATAATTAAAAGAAACTAAAAAAATACACAAACAATGTTTTTATAGAAAACCTTATATTTATTGAATATAATTTATTTTTTAGTCAACTGCGTGTCATTCTCTCCTTTTCTCATGTACATACTTGTATTATAAGCCGTCAAACTGGCAACTCTATAGAAAGAGACAACTTTTCTGCCATTTTTTTTTTGGAATAGTTACAGCTGGTACTATAAACTTTTTTGAAATTTTTCCCGCATCAAAAAAGAAGAGAATGACTTGCAGTTGACTATAAAATAAATGATATTCAATATATATAAGGTTTTTTGTAAAACCATTTTTTTTGTGTTTTTTTTTTAGTTTTTTCTTAATTATCTCAGGAACTCTAAAAAATATCCGAAAAAAAAAATCAATGGAATCTGTGTAAAAAAACGCATCGAAATATGTCGAGGTAGTCAGTTTCTCTTTGAAAACTTTATATCTTATTGTCAGTCACGTACAACTCCTAAAGTAATAAAACATCAATAAAAGAGTTTTCTCTCCAGATGTAGCGTTAGGATTTGGTCAACGGTCAATGTGCGTCTGTCTAGGATGCAGTTCTTTCTCTGCAGTTAGTTTTAATCTGCCAGTCAAAGAATAAACTGCGTGGTCTCTTTTATGTAGCAAACTCTCATTTTTTTGTATTTTAAATAAAGTTACTTTTACACTTATAAAATTTCTATTCACTCCTTTACAAGTGAGAAATTTCAACAAAATCATGTATTGTTTTCCGTTTAAAAAATTTCCTACACCCTTTTATCATACGATTTGTGATTTTTCAAAAAAAAATGTAATTCAAAATGTCTCGAAAACCTGACGTACTAGTAAAAAACCAGAGGCCAGATTTGGATTCAGAACAGAAAACTACTCTGAAAATGATATATCTCATTCCATGAACATATAAGTCATATTTTGTTGACCAGTATTATAGAAATTTTGAGGTTTGAAGCAAATTGTGATAAGTTTCCTGAAATGTTTCCTAATTTCACGTTTAATTCTGCAATTGATTCACGAATCTTTCCCATGGCTATGTGAAAACTTAACACGATCTGCTTCATAATTAAAAATTTCTATAATCTATAGGAGCTTCTCCAAAATTTTTTTTCAGTATAGTACCATTTTAAGATTATTTACAATGTATTTAAAGTTTGGCTCCTGAATGTGTTTTTTTATTAATTTATTTTTGCCACGTTTACCCCTCAGGTTTCAACGTATTGATATTTTTCCTTAACACCCCAAGTTATACAACTTTTCCCCAAGTTCTCCTGGAATTTACAGAAATAATTGGCAAACTCTATCCCGGGAGTCTTGAAATATGTCTAAAAATCTTTGCGGCTGCACCTGATTTTTAAAAGAAATACTCGCGTTACTGAATTTTCAGCCAATGGAAATAAAACTCCGGAAAATCTTATTTAGTTTATAATTACTAGGTTGTTCAAAAAGTTTTGAAAGCGACATCTATAGAGCAGTAGAAGAACCAAAATTTCTACGCCATTTTAAGATTTCATCTTCCATATGAACATACCCAAAGTGTCATTCCACTTTGTCAATTCATTGTTTGTTTACAAGCCATTTGAAGTTGACGTGTCAGTGTATTTTTGTACAATGGAAAAAACCGAATATCGTGCAGTGATAAAATTCTTTGTTTTGGAAGGTTTATCAGCAACGGAAATTCATACAAAAATGGTGAAAGTGTTAAAGGAAGCTGCTCCTTCATTTCCAACTGTGCATCGATGGGTTTTAGAGTTTAGACGTGGTCGAAAAAGCGTTGAAGACGATCCACGCTCAGGACGTCCAAAAAGTGCATCAACACCAGCATTCATAGCAAAAGTACAGGATATGGTTTTGGAAGATCGTCGATTGACCGAGAGAGATTTAGCAGAGGCCCTAGACATCTCATTAGGCAGTGTGAGTCATATTTTACGTGAAGTTTTGGGTTTCAGAAAGCTCTGTGCACAATGGGTGCCGCATTCGCTCACAATGGAACAAAAACACGTTCGAATGCGACTTTCTGAGCAACATTTGGAGCGTTTTCGAAAGGATAAAAAGGACTTTCTGCGTCGATTCATCACTATGGATGATACTTGGGTTTTCCATCATGATCCTGAATCAAAACAAGAGGCATCAGTTTTTTGGGATGCAAAAGGGATTTTGTTGGTGGATTATCTCCAAACTGGCAAAACAATAAATTCTGAATATTATTGTAACCTTTTGGATCAATTGGATGCAAAAATTCGTGAAAAAAGACCCGGTTTGCAGAAGAAAAAAATCCTTTTTCATCAAGACAATGCACTCGCTCACACAGCTCAAAAAACCATCACTAAAATAACCGAATTAAAGTACGAATTGTTGCAGCATCCACCTTATTCGCCTGATTTAGCTCCCTCTGACTTCTGGCTGTTCCCACACCTCAAGAAATTCCTTCGTGGGAAGCATTTTTCATCAAACGAAGAGGTTATAGCCGTCGTAGAGGAGTATTTTGCAGGCCTTGCAGAGTCACTTCCATGATGGGATAAACAAGTTGGAAGACCGTTGGACTAAATGTATTGATCTTATGGGAGATTATACTGAGCAATAAAAGTGATTTCACCAAAAAAAAAACGTATTTTCATTTCCGCTTTCAAAACTTTTTGAACAACCTAGTATATTATATTGTTATTATTCATACAGATAGTTAACTAACATGTTTGAGAATGAAAAATTTTGCGGCAGAGAAAAAACTCATATGCACCCAGAAAAAAGATTCTTTGATTCAAAAAAAATTTCTTTAAATCAAACAAATTTGTGAATTGCTATTCGGTCAAAGGAAAGTTTCTTTTATTTAAGGCCATGGATCAATTGGCCCACGTGACTAAATTATACATTTATTTGTAGGGCGCATAAGGGAATAGAAAATAAAAATGGAAACAGGAGTTTCTTAAAGATAGAAGTTTAATGTTCAAAAGGCGAGTACAGACTGGTCACTTTAGAATATTCACAATGGTTGATCGCTGTAAAAGATGCCTCCTCTTTACTGTACCTATTCGAGTTTTGGTCAGCCAATATGTACAATAGGTAACTGCACGTAAACGCAGGCAATGGGTTTTGGGAAAAACCCTGTAGACAAGACGCTAGGTAGAGTAGTAAAGGGGCTGTGAAATACCCAGTGAAATAATACAAATAAAGTAGTAAAAAGAAGAGAAGATAGAGACTTACAGATAGTCTTATTCTACATATTCGTTCATGTAAGATAACTTTTATAATTAACAAAGTATCTTTCTGAAAATTTGGGAAACGTAAGAAAAGGCAATAAAGCACGTCTTTTAACTTCTTTTCAGTAAAAATTAGGAACACAATTCGAAAACTTATCGACAATTAAAGTTAACTGTAAAATTGTTTGCAAAATTTTCACACAAACGAAGTTAACATACGTTCTCTTTCCTGTTCTGTAGTATTTTCCAAATTTTCAGGAAGATATTTTGCAAAATACAGTAAAAAATTTTCTTACACGAACTTTTACAGGAATTTGGTCACGTGATCTGGTTGATACATGGTCTCAATGAAATTTCTTCATTGTTCTTATTTTTTTGTATTGAAGACATGAATGTCGGTGCAGTCGCATAAAACATGAGTAATGTGATTCACAGAAATATTTTCTTTAATTTAGTTGAGTTTGAAATTTTTGTCACTGCCTACATTATCGGAGGATCACTAGTCGTCAGTCATTTTTTCCACTCATTTTTTCCACAGAAAGATTTTCAAATTCTTTAAATATTGAATATTTTCTTTAATTTAAAGAAAAAATTGTCTTCGTTTAAGGTAATATAATTAAATAAATTATTTCTTAAGTTTTTGCTAGTACTGTATTTGAATCAAAAAAATATTTGTCCAAATCAAATAAATAATAATTTTAAATCTTTCTGTGAAAAAAGAGACGCGTTTGACTGTGCCGGGATTCGAGCCCAGATCTTTCGATTTCCGGTGGACTGCTCTTGTGTCCTGATAAATTAGACAGTGACATTTCTACTGTACTATCAGAATTGTCAAATAAATAATCTAAAAAAATAATCTCTTTCATTAAAAAGGCTTAAAACGTGATTTCTTAAAATCAAATAAATTTATATCTCTTCTAAAAATGTTTTTTCTTCCAGTTGAAGAAATGAAGTTGAAAAAACGATTTCTTAATCTTAAACATTAAAAAATGCCCAAGTGCGAAGTTAAATACGGCCCAACACTGGCCCAGCATCGTCAAAAATTTGCCGAAGATCAGCTGCCAATATCGTGCCGTTGCTGGAATGATAACTCCGGTATGCACTTGGCGGTCAAATCTGGCCCAAACTCTGGCCGCCAGCACTTGTTTTCGGCACAGCAATGGGCCAATTCTGTGCCGAACTCTGGTTTTCTAAATTCCGGAATGGTTTGCCGTGCTAAAAGTGACACATGGCCCAGTAATGTGCCGTCCATGTGCCCGACTCTGGCTCTTCTACTTTCAGAACTGGATGCCATAGTAAAAATGACAATCGGCTTGATATAGGGCCGATACTGGGCCAAATTTCGGCTGAAGGTTGGTAAATTTAAACATTCGAAAAAGGCCGCCGTCGTCGGCCCAGCACTTGACCGATGCAAATAGTGACACTGGCCCAATAACAATAGCCGACTCTTGGCTGCCGAGATTGGGCCAATATTGTGCCGTATTATCACCTTCGGCAATTCGCACTTGGGTGTTTCTCTCATCGATTAACACAAATTGTAGGAGTGAGATTTAAAAAAATATCTCCATGTTTTTAACCCTCCTAATATGGACTTATGTTGATTGATTATCGATACAATTATTTGTGGATTTCTTGCTCTATTGTACGAATATCCCGGGAGTGCCAAGTCACATTAACCCAAATTTTTGGGCTGAGAACCAGCTTCAGTGACGTAGTAATAGCGCTACATCCATAAATTATCCACAGAATGTCAGAAATCGGTGCGATTGTTGGAATAATCTTAGGACAATATTTTATACTCTCTAAATCTAAATTAGTCAAATTTTCAGTGATTGAATCAGCTGTTTGCTTTTTCACTGATTCACCAGTGAAAAATACATATTTTACTATTGAATTAGTTACTTTTCACTGATTCGTCAGTGAAAAAATATTTTTCACTGTTAAATCAGTTAATTTTCACTGACGTAAGGTATTTGAATCAGTCAAATTTCACTGATTGAATCAGTGGTTTGCTTTTTCACTGATTCGCCAGTGAAAAATATATATTTCACTGTTAAATTAGTTAATTTTCACTGATTCGTCAGTGAAAAAATATTTGTCACTGTTAAATCAGTTAATTTTCACTGAAGTAAGCTATTTGAATCAGTCAAAATTCACTGATTGGATCAGTGGTTTGTTTTTTCACTGATCCACCAGTGAAGAAGATATATTTCACTGTTAAATTAGTTAATTTTCACTGATTCGTCAATGAAAAAATATTTTTCACTGTTAAATCAGTTGATTTTCACTGAAGTAAGCTATTTGAATCAGTCAAATTTCACTGATTGAATCAGTAGATTTTGACTGATTCAGATTTATAGAGTAAAATAGGCCATTTTGTTGTGTCTATAATTTATTCAGATACGACCCTATTCACCTAAGAATGTAATATAGAATTATAATTATTCTGAACTCGTACACATGTATAAATGTCTTCACACATATTCATCCTCGCATATTTAATGAGCACTACACGCACCTACACACGTTTGCCTTCAACCGTATATGGAAGCTCTTGGTAAACAACAGTGGTTGCCAAATGGCGGCTACTATTAATAAATTGAAAATCATTTGCGTAATGAAAGCTCGAAGCTGTCCTGAAACGGCAAAGTAATCAGTGACTGAGTGTCATAAACGGGAGCTTCAGATTTTGCAAATTCAATCGAATACGGTCTTTTCTAGGATCTTTTAGTGTATTTTCGTGTACCTTTGAGTGTCAAATCTTTCTCATATACTAGTAAAAAGTTGCAGTTAATAATGTCTGTTGAAATACCAGAGGAACCAGAATTTAAGAAATCTAAAGTAAGTTTCGAGTGATAATTTTTTCACAATTTTATTTGCGTATCGGTAAAATCAGCTGCGAGTAAATATTTATTTGGGACATCAGCATATGAATTAAGTCGAACTAATGAAATTCATATGCTTAAAGAATAATAAATCATTTAGAATATCTTCCTGCAAAGTTCCTTACAAGTGTGACATTTTGGTAGAATAAGCATTCCGTATTCTTTTTTTGAAAAATTTTCGTTATATGGATGCAAAGGTAATAATATCTATTCGTCAATGGAAACTTCAGACTTGGAAAGATCTAATGAGACTATAAGCGTTATACTAGTATTGTATTTAAAATCTGAAATTAAAATTAGGGAATTTCGAAGAATGATGCAAATTTCAAATTTATGGCACATTCATGGACTTATAAACTTTGCTACTAAAAATTGTTATTTATGATTCGCTATTTTTGACGTAATTATTATTCTAATACTTTCTAAACACGAAATTAAGTAGCCTTAAAAAGCTAAGTGGTTAGTTATTAAATATTCTCTATAGTTGAGGTTTTTAATTGATTCTCAGTAAAAAATTGACTAAGGTGATTTAATATAAATTCACTTTACTACATTGTTAAAAATCTTATTAAAGCCATGGATCAATTGGCCCACGTGACTAAATTATGCATTTATTCGTTCATGTTAGATAATTTTTTTAATTTACAAAGTATCTTTCTGAAAATTTGGAAAATGTAAGAAAAGGCAATAAAGCAGGTCTGTTAACTTCTTTTTAGTAAAAATTAGGAAAAAAATTCCAAAACTTATCGACAATTAGAGTTAATTGTAAAATATTCTGCAAAATTTTCACTCAAACGAAGTTAACAGATGTAAATTATCTTTTTCTGTTGTATTTTTCAAATTTTCAGAAAGATATTTTGTAAAATAAAAAAATTTTCTTACAGGAACTTTTACAGGAATTTGATCACCTGATCTGGTTGATCCATGGCCTTAAGTTTAATAGACTTCATTATACAATTGGTGAATTAAAATTAATAGATTTTTATATTATTAAAAATTAATATATATTCATATTAAATTGAATAACATTTCAATCCAAATATATTAAAATTAACAAATATTATTTAAATAAATAAAAGTGATCTGAGCCGAAACGTCTGATTAAATCGACTTAATCATTTTTGGACCCTAAAGTCAATTTTTTCCAACAAGGTACCATTTATTATAAAAATATATGCAAATGTATAATAAAAGTTTGAATTTTTTAAGATGAAAGTATTTTAAATTCAATATACGTTACTGAAAAACAGTTCCATTACATGTAATGGAAGTTTAATACAGAAATTTCCAACACTGTAAACTTTCCACAGATAATCAGCCAAAAATGATCGCTGAATAGAATTTAATATCTGAGTTCTTAATATAACTTAATTCTAATTAAGTTCAAGGCAATTAAAGGTTAATCCAACTTAATTGAAGTAGATTCAACTAAATTTAAGCAATAGACAATTTTTACTAATTGGTATTATAAAAGAAAAATTAATAAATCACTTGATTTTTTATTAAAATTTAGCTACATCAGATAAATTACAACATTTGTTTTAGAATTTTCTCATTTTAACATCTATCATCATATTTTTCATTTTTCAAGCGTAACTGACATAAATTAACTTCGTGGTCATTTCAATCAAGCTTTCAAACTTTGTATGTAAATGATTTTACATCACAAGACTTTTGAAACACTCTTTGGTACTAAACTTAAAAACTTTATTTTTCTCAAATTCGATTAATTTTAGTTCACAAAAGTAAATGCCTTTTAACTTATGAGTGAAATAAATTGACTTTCAGTCACCAGTAGCTGGAATTAAATTTACATTTACAATTAAACCTTTCAATTGAACTAAAAACACAAATAAATATGAGATTTTTAATAAATAAGTTTCTTATTTAATAAAAATAAAATAAATTCGAATAAAATACATTTTTATCAGGTTAGTATATAAATAAGAGTTTTATTTCACACGAACAAGTTTCTTCTCTCTATGAATATTTAAGTTTGATGAAGATCCTAAAGTGAAATAAAAATAACTAGTTTTGCTTCAAGGCTACTTGAAAAATAGATATAAGTTTAACATAGATCCAAATGATGGGGCTGGTTAAATAATAATCGTAATTTATTGGAACAGCCCTATTTTTGTGGCCAAGATACCGAAGAGGAAGTACCACAAGGAAAACAGGAGTATATCCTTCTCGGTCTTTCAAATTAACGGGGCAATCTTTTCTCCTTGTTATTTTTGTTAGCAGGAAGTGGCGCCAAATTGCCAGGGGCACCACGTGTGTCTCTGGTATATGTTAGTATAGGCACGTGTATGACGCAAGCAAGCGATTATAGTGAATACAGGGATCTCGTTGGCGAAATGGCCATTTTTTAAAATAGCTATCTCATTTTTTTTTTAATTCAGATAAAATTTTATAGCGAATTATCATAGTATGTATATTTAAACATAAAAAATCTGGTATCTGAGCAAATCTTATTTTATAAAAAAACTCACAACGAGGAATAAAATTTTTTAATTTATTTAAAAGTATGTAAGTTTCTAAATTAGTAACTGCTTGCAAATATAAACACATTTGGAATTAAAATTCGATAAAATTTATTTAAAGGTTTCTTAATTCAGAATGCTACTAAAATAGAAGGTTACAAAAATTAATAGTTTTAGAATTGAGCGTTTATTTTCTCTAAACTTAGAGAAATGTCTTGTTCGCATTTTAAAAATGTTAATCAAATGAGAATTTGTTTGTAATATTTATATATTCAGCTTAAATATTTAATATATTGAAATATGAGGAAATTAATATCTTAGCTACTATCTATAGATATCTATATAATATCTATAGATATTCAAATTGAGCATATAAGATAACCGTTCTATAGTTAAATATCTAAATGTTAATCCTAAATATCCATTTCTACCGTAATTTCCCGGAATTCGTAATTGGAGTTTTATTTAGTTACAGTTTCGTAAAATTAAGAGGAGCCTCCACCTTTAATATTTTTATTTTTTGAGTTTAGACCTTCCATATAATTTTTTTATGTTTAGTACTTGTTTTTAGAAAGATTTTGGTTTTTTTTTTAAATTCCAGCACCTGTATGTATTTTTAATCTAAAAATGTTGAGTTTTTGGGCATTTTTTGACTTTGAATAACTTTTTTGTTTTTTAACCAATTGTCATGATTCTTTTTTTATTTCAAAGGCTCGTGGCAAATACTTTAGATTTTATTCAAACATATGTTGCAGCAAACACGGAAAATTACAACTTGCGGAAAACGGAGTTTAAAGTAAAGTCTTATAGGCAGGCAGCCAACATTATGTTACTAAATCATATATGTATATACATAAAGGCAATATATATATTGTGTTTTGATAGGGATACCTGCTATATACTATTTCCCATATAATTCAGAAACATTAGTAAATAAATAAACAAAATATTTTGTGTAAAATGCTAATTTTTGCTAAAAACACGTTATTCGTAAATCATAGTAACTTTTAATTTTACTCATTTTTTCAACAACAAAAAAATCATATTTCCTTGAAAATTTACACACTCAGAAAAGTATAGAGAATAAAAAAAAAATTTGTTGGAAAATGTCGAAAAAATCAAAAATATACCAATTAAAAGTGGCGGATCCCTTTAAGAAACAATTTCTTAATTTTCAGTTAGAAAGTGTTGAATATTCCGATACTTGTAACTGAAAATTCTGAAACTTGCAATAGGAACAATTTAACGTTTTGGGTAACTGAACTTTTTTGCAGTTACATGTAACTGAAAATTTTGTTACAGTTTTGTGATTTTATGATGAATGTTATAAAAATTTTGTTACAGTTTAGTAGTTTTAAGATAAATTTTATGAAAATTCAGTTGTTTCATAGTATTAAGATAAATTTCAGAAAATTCGGTACAATTTGCTCAAAGACATCATAAATATCGTCAAAATTTCTAACGCGGGAATATTTATTATGCTGGTCATCCACTGGAAATCGATAAACATATAAGTGTTATATATATATATATATAAAACTGTTGAGCCCCTATTTGCTTCTTCCTGGATACGTCCAAAGAAAAATCTTATTCATATCGAATAAACCTTTTAGTAGCACTGTTAAAAATATTCGGAAATTTTCAAAAATTTTGTTACAAAGATAACCTAAAATTTGAAGACATTGTGATATTTTTGAGTAACGGTGTCTTAAAATTTCAAAAAATGTACTGAAATTTCTGACATTTTTCATAATATTATGAAACTCAATTGAATTTTCATAATATGTATCTTGAAACTACCAAACTGTAACGGAATTTTTAAAAAATTTATCATAAAATTACGAAACTGTAACAAAATTTTCAGTTACATGTAACTGCATGAAACTTCAGTTATCCAAAATGTAAAATTATTCCTGTTATAAGTTTCAGAATTTCCAAATACAAGTATCAGAATATTGAACACTTTTTAACTAAAAATAAAGAAATTGTTTCTTAAATTTACTAAAAAGTAACTAAATTTTCTGAAATTCTATCTTAATTTTACGAAACTGTAACTAAATAAAACTCCAGTCACGTGTTTCGGAAAATTACGGTAAAAATTTCTAACAATGTGCATATTGACCAGATAAAAACAAGAAATTTATTTATTGGAACTATTATTCTTATTTTGGTTGAATAAACTTCTCATTTAATGTAAACAAAATTCCCTGAATGAAATAAAAATTTTATTTCATCATTATGAGAATACATTTTTTCAAGATAAGATTTTTTCTCAGTGTACGTGTGCTAAAAACAAAGCACAAATGATTCTCAGTATAGAAACTATAAATATTCAACGCTTGAGTGGGATTTGCAAAGTTTGCTTTTTAAATATATTTTCATATAGAATCCTGTATATTAAAATATAATGAATCTCGAATGTCGTCCTAGGCGGTTTATTGGACTAGAAAAAATGCATTTTAATTTTATTCATCTTGCTATTATCATAGTTCCTTTTAATCTTTAATTGCTTTAGATAAAATCCTTTGTCTGATAATAGCAGTTCCTCCTAAAATCGAGGTCAATTTATCACAACCGGAAGTAAAAATTTCAAGAAGGCGTATATCTAAATTTAGTTTTAGTTTTTAAAACGCTCTCTTAAATAATTCATCCAAGAGTTAAATCAAAGATGACGAAACTTTTAAAAGTTATTTCATCAGCCGATTGTTCATTTGCGATATGTATCAATTCTATTGGTTCATTTGCACCTGTTGAATTCACAAAATGTAGCTCTACTTTTCTCGATATTGTGGATCGAACTAAATCCCATTTAAATTTATACAGAGCATTTTTAGTCAAATGAAAAATTTATTATGCATTTTGAAAAATGTAATTCTCAATTGCTGTAGATATCCAGCGTTTCGTTGCTCTCGATTTACGCATTCGTTATCACTTTTGTTTGTTTCGACTGCGTGTGATAAGAAACTCATTAGAACCTCGCAAATAAACAGGAAGAACTTAAAAAATGACTAAAAAAATTGAAATAAAGTATCGATTGCTTGCTCCAATTACTGCTTCTAGTTGTTTATGATTAAATCAATAATTCGGTTTCGGCGATTAAGATATATATGAGAAAAAAGCGAAAGTATGAAATTACAGAAACAAAACCAATAAGTGAGATAGTAGTCGTGTCTCTCGGAGATATAAAATGCCTGATTTCTTATCATTTTATCAGATCCTTCCACAATTTACGAAAGTGTGATGAGTGCGATAATAAAAATGGCGGAACTTATAGATGATGGCCTGAGGTCAGAAAAAATACTTGTTTGAGTGAAAGTACCGCTGCTTCCAGCTTAAGATCTTATTTAAGGGACCAAGCGGCACCAACCAATCGATTGACCTCATCAACTATTCGTTTATGCTACGCTGTACCATTAATTGTGTCCAATTTGCACTTCCTAATTCCCTGCATTTTTTCTTGCTTACTCTCTAAATCTGAATCAGTCAAATTTTCACTGATTGAATTGCCTTTTCACTGTTTTATCAGCGAAAAATATTTCACACTGCTAAATCAGTTAATTTTCACCTATTAAATCTGTAGAAAACCGTTTCACTGATTAAATCAGTCGTATTTCACAGGAGTAATCAGTGAAGTTTGACTGATTTACAGTAACCTTTTTTTAGCTATTTGAATCTGTCAAACTTCACTGATAATCAGTAGATTTTGACTGATTCAAATTTAGAGAGTATACTGTATCTAAAAATTATGAACATTCAGACATTTTCGTGTCTTGTAAAGAATTTCTAAACAGAAAAAACGTATTTAATTAAAAGATGATAAATTATATCAACCATGCAAATTATTTAATTGCTTATTATACAATAAATTGCTGTCAGTACGAATAATATTTCTCTCTGGGTACCTATGTAGTTATATTTTCCAAAAATTAAGTTTTGAAATATTCTAACTTGTTAATTTATCATTTTTTATATTTATTCTTTAATTTTAAATATTTCAAGTTCTATAATTGTTTAATTTTTTTCTCTAAATTCTTTGGAAGAAAGTTACGTGTATAGAAAATAAAAATGATTAAAATGTACAAATAGTATATGATCAGAAAGACTGAAAAAAGAATAAATATTTTCCAAATTTTTATGTTAATAAACTTTCACTAGCTAAATTATTTCATTTGTCAAGAATCTAACTTTCTCACTTTCCAAGTGCCATAATTTGCAAAATTTATTTTTCATAGTTTGTCATTCTCTGGAAAGTTTAAGCTTAAAGTTATATACGTGTACCAATTTTTCTTTCTGTCAACACGAAAAAATGATTGGTCCAATTTTTGAGGTTTGTAAAATATGAAACTTCTAATCTATTGGTTGAAACAACTTTTTTTTTGTAGCAGCTCTTACTATATTATTTTTAGAAATTGGATATTCACGTCAATCTTGTAAATGGTTGAGCTATAATGAATAAATTAGGTATGTCATATTTTATTAAACATAAGAAACCATGGCATTAATTAGAATACGATTCATTTTTATGGAGAATTAATATAAAATATCCATTTACGTCTTGTATAAAAATAGAAGTTCCAATCCGTAATTTCTATACACGGAGAAACTTTTTATATCAATTTTTACTATAGTATTTTTCAATTTAGGGAAAAACCTATCACTTTGAGAATTTTTGTTAGTGAAAATACTAAACTTTATAATAATGATATGAAACTTCAGCATACTTCATTGCAAATTTTACTATAGTTTATATTGAAGTTTCATATCATTACTATAAAGTTTAGTATTTTTACTAAGAAAAATTCTCAAAGTGATACGTTTTTCCCTAAATTGAAAAATACTATAGTAAAAATTGATATAAAAAGTTTCTCCGTGTATAAGGATATAAATTATAATCTACCTTTCTACACTGAGAGACTTATCGTTAGAGTAAATGATGAAATTAAATGAAAATTTAGTACAATATTGTTTTAAAATGAGTACAGCCAAAGTTTTATTACACTTATTCATATCATGGCATCGAAATTCAATATAGTCTTAAGAGTCTTGAAGGTAGTTTTCATCCACGAAAATTAGACCTCCGGCAAAAATAGATAATTTTGCTTTCAAGAATAGCAATATTATTATTGAAGGGCTATTTTGAAAGAGAAAAGATTATTTTACATGAAAAAAATCTGTCCGCTTCGCGGGCACATTCTCATCGCGCGCTTCGCGCTCCGTTCTTTCTGGACCTCGCGCTTCGCGCTCGGTCTTGTGCTCTTCGCATACATTTAAGTTTATTTCTTATAATTTGATACTGAAGCTCAAACCAATTTTATAATAATTATTGAATTTTAATTGAATTTTAATCGTATTTTTTGGAATTGAAACGAAAAATATATGTTTTTTCAGAAACTGCGTCAGACAAAATTTGTAGATCTTTTTGAAACGAACAACTTTGTATTTTTACGTTTTTTTCGTATTTTACATATTATTGTTAAAAAATTGAATTTTGTTTTTTCAATAGTTTTTTTTTTTAATTACAAAGAAAACTATGCATCTTATGAAAAAATGTTACAATTCAAATTTGTAGGTCTTTATGTAGGAAATAATATTGTATCATTACGTTTTTTCGTATCTCGTATAATTTAACTGGAAAATGGAATTTTGATATTGACTTTTTTCGAATTTGAATATGCTGTAACATTTCTAATTTTGATTTAATCAAAAAATGTTATCAGGATAATTTGTAGAGATTTATGAGCACTATCAAAAACCAGTATTGGAATTTTTGACTTTTTCAAAAAGTTATTTTCAAAAACACAAAAGTTGTGCTCAATCCCTCAATTTTGATTGGATGTGGCTGGTTAACGAACTTTTCCTTACTTTTTCGGCTCCGATAAAGTGTGCCAAAGCTCAATTCAATCTGATAATTCTATCGAGAGTTATGCCGCACACGACCTACAGACAGACAGACAGACACTTTCGTAAAAACCCTTTTTTCGGACTCAGGGGGTCTCAAAACGTAAAGATTTGATGAAATTTTCGAAAGTCATTTTTCACATAAAACCAATACCTTCTCATCCACGATGAGAATGTAAAAATTTGAAACACAGAAAAATAATTTTAATAATGCTCTCTAAATCTGAATCAGTCAAATTTTTACTGATTGAATCAGTGATTTGCCTTTTCACAGATTCAGCAGTAAAATACATATTTTACTGTTAAATCAGTTGATTATCACTAATTGAATCAGTGGAAAAAATATTATCACAGTTAAATCAGTTAATTTTCACTGAAGCAATCAGTGGAATCTGACTGATTTACAGTAACCTTTTTTTAGCTATTTAAATCAGTCAAATTTCACTGATAATCAGTAGATTTTGACAAATTCATATTTAGAGAGTGAATTTTATTTTTGACCCAACTTTTTTTCTTATCGCTTCTCACCAAATTTTAACAAATTATGCGATTCTAATAAATCATAAATCATTTTTTCAGAGAAAAGATTTCCCACAACTTCACCGTTTTTGATTTAAAAAAAAAATTCTTTAATGGCTGAAACCATTAAAAAAACATTTTCCGAAACGACATTTTTACAAACAAATTGCTGAATTTGATAATAATTTATTAATTTTCAAAAATTGGAAACTGTCAAGTTGTAGAGAATCTTTTTCCTAAAAAAATGAACCATGATTTATAAGAATCGCATCATTTTTTAAAATTTGTCTCTAAGCGATAAGAAAATAAGTTTGGGCAAAAATAAAATTTATTAATAAAATATTTGTAATGTTAGATAATTGGCTTTAGGGTCCATAAATGAAAAAAACAGTAGATTCAATCAAACGTTTCGACTCTGATTTCTAGAATTTCTAGAATTTCTAGAATATGAAAAAACAACTAGTGAATATTGTGCATTTGAGTACAACTTTGGTATTGTCTGCAGTATAAAAATATGAGAAAACCTACATAAAATCAAACATAAACATTTTTTGGTGAAACACGAGAGAAATCTTAGGAATTGATATTGAAAAGTAACACATACATTTTAAAAAAACATCTGAGATAAAAAACTAGTCACGTTTATGTACAAATGTAGCTTAAATTGTAGATGCAGGTATAAAATGCGAGAAAAAATAACTCAAAAAATTACGAAAAACTTCGGTAAAACTTTGATCAATATGAAAAAAACCTTAAAAAACCTTAAAAATACGCATAATTCCTGTTCTAAATATTTATTAATAAAATTATTTTTTTGTGTTTCAAATTTTTTTCATGGAAAATAATCTTTTCTCTTTTTAACTAGCCCTTCAATAATAATATTGCTATTTTTGAAAGCAAAATTATCTATTTTTGCTTGAGGTCTAATTTTCGTGGATCAACTACCTTACACTGAAAAAAATAGTTAGTGAAAACAACTACAGTAAAACCTCATTTATCGGGACACTCATTTATCCGGATCTTCACTTATCGGGATCTCGCAACCTCATTTATCGGAACATTTTGTTTCTCCTCCAGCCACCACTCCTTGTACATAGTGACATAGTGACAGTTTCCAGATGTTTCATTTGCAGGAGTTTTATTATGTCAATTTTTTTACATACCTTCGTTTGTATTTCTATCTTCATTTTCCATCATGAAAAACAAAATAAATTTACACAATTTGCAAATACATTACAACTTATGTACACGTGCACTTTTTGCATTGTACATAACCATTACTAAATGTCAACATACAACAAGAGTCATAGCAACCCACCATGAGACTGTAGGTGGTAGTGGGGAACCCCTCCAAATCCCGATAAACGAGGTGTTTACATTTCAAGGGCGTCCCGATAAATGAGGTTTTACTGTACTTCGGTTTGTAAAATATGCCTCAGCTATTTTATTAGTTAGCGCAACAATTTTTTTTGTTGGTGTTACTACCCAAGTTCTTGTAATAACACTTGAGATAGTAACACCAACAAAAAAAATTGTTATGCTAACTAATTAAATAGCTGAGGCATATTTTACAAACCGAAGTAGTTGGTTTTACTAACTATTTTTTTCAGTGTAAGGGGGCATTCTGGTGAAATTAACATTTTTTTTAAACATTTTTATTTCGTACCACAAAAAATATTTTGTAGATATTATATGTTAAAGTAAACATCTTAAATTGATAGACATTTTTTTTTCTCCTTTTTTTATAGTCAGAATAGCGGCTTGAAAAATGACCTCTCTTTCCGTTGCGTTGATGAAAAATTAAAGACAGATGACCTGAAATGAAAAAGTAAAACAGATTCTCAATTTGTATAGTTTTGGCTATGACCCGTACTAGAATCAGACATTTTTAACCAAAAAAAAGAAAAAAATGGCGGCTATTTGTAATTTTTTCACAATTTTTTCAATTTTAATTGTTTACAACTTTGTTAAATAATAATTTATCGGTCTGATTCTAGTAGGGGCCATAGACACATATCTGAAGAGTACGCTGTCAAAATTTCAAGTCAATCGATGCAGTAGTTTTGAAAAATCGATCAACGCAAGGTGAAAAAGTGCAGTTTTGAGAAAAACGCTTTCAAAGTTTTCTTTACTAAAAATATTGAAAAAAAGGGTCTTACGCTTAATTGGCGATGCCAGCTGCATACATAAGCATTTCTAGATGATATTGCTACACGAAAATAATATTTTTGAAAAATTTCACCAGAATGTCCCCTAAAGGCGTCATTATATTATCTCGGCGAAAAAAGGTGATTTTTAAGATTTTTTTTCTTGACAACTACTTTATATAATTGAATAACATTTTCAGTGTTTGCTTATGCAGCCTCAAAGTTTACAAAAAATAAAACGATTATAAAAAACTATTTCAAATCACAATAGTAAAACTATTAAAAAAAAAAAAAAAAAAAATGTAGACTGTATTTTTATCTACAAAAATGATGTCTTGTGTTTTTTTTTGTAAAAATTGACCGTTAACGAGATAAACGGAAAATATAAATCACCCCTTTTTTCAAGATGGCGGCCGATGGCAGGAGGTAGGGATACGAAAATTCAGTTTTAAACTTTTCCAATGACCCTCTAATCAATGGAATTAAAAAATTCCACTCACCCCAAAAATCCCTAGTCAATATCAGTTAGTAGCCCTGGCGAAAGTAGTGGATAGGAATTCATTCCGAGCCAATCAGAACTATTTCGATTCATTCCGATATCTGTATCTGAGCCAATGCGAATCATTCCGAACCAATCCGAAAAACGTTTTGTAACTCGTTTGATGAAAAACGGTAAAAAACGATCCGACCTAATCCGATTTAATCCGAAGCAACAATCCGAAACCAAGCTTTCAATCCGATCAATCCGAGCCCGGATTGATCCAAACCGAATTTTCAATCAGAATCAATCCGAATCAATCCGACGTTGGAATGATTCGGATTGGTTCGGATTCATTCTGATTGTTGCCTCGGATTAAATCGGATTGGTTCGGAATTATTCGCATTGGCTCGAATACAGGTATCGGAATGAATTGGAATAGTTCTGATTGGCTCGGAATGAATTCCTATTCGATACTTTAGCCAAGGAGAACGTATATTCCATTTATTCAAACGAAAATATCAACTTCGACGCTTAAAAAACACTATTTTAATTGCTCATACGTAAACCCCGTTTGTCTCATTTCAAAACGATATTATACTAAAATATAATCCATTTTTATGATTTACTCTAACGAAAAGTCTCTTAGTCTATAAAAGTAAGTTCAGTATTCAGAAGATAGGTATTTTTTTAAGTTTTGGGCAATGATATACTTATACAGATTTTAAAACATAAATATCCACTCGCTATCGTTGCAAGACAATGATAAAAATTGTTTGCCGTCGATGAATTTTAAACAATTTCGAGGTCACTTAGATAGTGATGCAACGTTACGAATTGAATAATAAATAATGAATTTAATGGCATGATAGCGAATGCTATAGTGACGATAGCCTATATTTTTAGATCATCATTTTTGTCAGCTTTTTAAAAATTATCACAGGTCATTGATGAAGTGAACTTGTTCACATGCGGTCATTCCGACTTTTATGCACGCGTATACTCTGATGATGTTGAATAACAAATTATAGTTCAGTCTTCAAGCTGGGGTCAAACGCCCTATTATTATACCATAAGCTTTTAAGTACGTATACGTAGTATTGTGTGTTTACTTGTTTTAACGTGTAATTTGTACCGCTGATGCATGTCATTGCGTATCATAGAGTGCAAATACGTGAGTCTATTTCCAATAATAGAAGAATTTATAATTTATATCTTTTTTTACTTTTAAAAATTACATTTTTACACTAATTAAAAACTAAACTGACGTTTATTAATAAATAAATCTTATCCTTATGTATCTTTGCGACATTTTACTAGAAAACAAAAAAATTATTTCAAAATAAGTAAAATTATTATTTTTGTGCTAATATTAGTCTTTTAATACAAAATAACGTAATATCATAACTTTTTCCTGTTACAGTTTATTGCGCGAAAAATATATTAAAAGTGTATGAAATTTATTAGTATTATGTAAAGTGACAAATTTTTATATCTGAGTCGTAAATTATTTTTAGAATAGCCTGTAAATCGGCATTAATTTGGCAGTCTACATTATATTAACTCAAGTTTTTATAATAAAACTGACATTTATTCGAAACGCGAAAAAATGGGGTCGATAGTGTTTACAGAATGATACAAAATTTTAATTAACGCCAATGCTTTTTTTGTTCTTGGTGTTTTTTTATTAAATTTTTGAACCTGTGACAAAAATTAATTTTTATTTTCAGTCAAAATAATTTTAATATCAAGAATCGCGGAAGTGAATTGGCGCCAGAAATAAAAAATCACCTGCGAATATATTATTGAAAATAATTTATATTGAAAGATTAAAAAGATTTTGTTGCGAAATTGTCCTTCAAGTTTAGTGCAAATCAGTTGGAAATTGTAAACTCTACTGGTGGGAAAAACCTTGAAAAGTAATGTTTTTATCGTTTTTATTGCAAACTTTAGGGACTTTATTTATGTACTTTCAAGCAATTTATATTGGGAACAATTTCACTAAGAAATTAAAACAGGTAAATTAATCGAGCAGTTCGAAAACATCATAAATAAAATAGAATGTTAATCCAGTTACTTGAACAACAGATAAAAATATTAAATAATAGGGAAAGAGAACATTAATAAATTATTAATGGACTTTTCCTACGAAAATATAATACAATGTATTACAAATATTAAGGTAATACAATTAAAGGCTCGGGCCATATGGGAAACTAGCCAATAAAATTTCTCCCTTATATTTGTCTAACAATCACTAAAATATATTTTTCGTAAAATTATAAAACCTTCTCAATGTTTTTTTTTTGTATTCATTTTTTTTTAATTTCATATATTGCTCGGGAAATAAATCGCAGCATAATTTGGATTTTAAACACAAATGTTTGAAGTTCCTTTTCCAAAAAGTTTCTAGTTTATTGAAATTAACTGTTTTTTCAAATTAATCCCAGTCTGTTTTTAAATGACTTGGTAGTATTAAGTACATTGTGGAATATATTAATGTAAATACAATGAAGGGAAGGGGTCAAACAGGAAACTAGCTAATCATGTTCCCTCGATGAAATGAGTTTTTCGTGAACGATATTTTTATACACTAGGGTGAGCCAAAAGTAAACATTGATTGCATAGAAATGTATAAGACTATGGAAAAGTGACCATTTCATTTAGAAATTATGGCAAATGTTTTGTCGAGGTTAAGTTTTTACTAGCGAACCATCGTACAAAAATGTATTAAAAACATCATTTTTAGACTTAATTAATTGTATACATATGTTTCTTTTTATGAATTTCCTTACTTGACCAAAAAGGTATTGTCTGTATTCGTTATATATTACGAAATAATAGCAAAGACTACGTTGCGTCGAGTCGTGAAATTAAATTTAGATAAGTAATTTAAAAGTAATTAGGAATTACTGAAAGGAAAAACATACTTTAAAGATATGGAAGTGTTTCAAGAGGTAAAATAAAATGTAATGTTTAGAAACTAAATGACAAAAATATGAAAATCAAAAATTATAACTTGGATAGATTTATTGATCTACTAAACACTAACGATGAAATACATTGCATCAAGTTTTTACAAACTGGATAAAAAAAATTACTTTTTAATGTTTCATTTTGAAATGACTTCTGATTCATTAAAGAAAATTGTTCCTTTCAGCAAAATCCCTAATTATTTTACAATTACTTGGTCAACCTCAATTTCATAAATATACTTAGCTACTCATCAGATAAAATTTTATTTCTAGTGTTGTTTCATCTGAGATGTTATTGAGAGATACTTCATATATGATTCATATATTAACCCTTTCAGGGGCAGTGGGACGTACTTGTACACGGAAAAAATTTGTCGCTTAAAAAGTCATCGACTTTGTATAATACTCGTGAATAGGTTAGAAAGTCGACTAAACATTATGAGCCTCCTTATTGAAGAATATGATAGATAGTCGCTGAAAATGTAAAACGTAAATTCGAAAGTTTAAGTGACAGTCGCGGAAAATTTAAAACACCGTGGGTTGGGTTCCATTGTCTCTAAACCAGGCATCGAAAGTCTAAGTGACAGTCGAAGAAAATTTTGAACAGTGTAAAAAGGAAAATATTATTTTCTGTGATATGATCCTGCACTTATATAGTTAATTATTTTTCACTTTTACATTACCTATATAATCCTAATATGAACTTACCATTATATTTAACTGAAGATAGATGTTGATGTTGGTAATTGGCTTTAGGGTCCAAGGTTGATAAAAACTCAGAGTTTTACATAATCAGACGTTTCGGCTCTGATCGGAGCCCTCATCAGTGATTTATTCAAATCTAAAAATACAGAAAAAGGTTTTGCTAACATAGGATATTTTGTATAAAAAATTTTTTGTAAAAATTTAACAAGTAATTATCATTATGTTTTTACATGTAGGTAAATAAATTTTGATATTACTTTGAGGTAAATATTATATATATATATACATATATATACATACATACACACATACATACACACATATATACACATATACATACACACACATATGGATTACATATGGATATACTGATTACGAATCTGGTGTCAGGATCGCAAAATTGAGAATGGAAGATATATATATATATACATACATACATACATACATACATACATATATACATATATATGTATATATATATATATATATATATATATCTTCCATTCTCAATTTTGCGATCCTGACACCAGATTCGTAATCAGTATATCCATATGTAATCCATATGTGTGTGTGTATGTATGTATGTATGTATGTATGTATGTATGTATGTATGTATGTATGTATATATATATATATATATATATATATATATATATATATATATAATATTTACCTCAAAGTAATATCAAAATTTATTTACCTACATGTAAAAACATAATGATAATTACTTGTTAAATTTTTACAAAAAATTTTTTATACAAAATATCCTATGTTAGCAAAACCTTTTTCTGTATTTTTAGATTTGAATAAATCACTGATGAGGGCTCCGATCAGAGCCGAAACGTCTGATTATGTAAAACTCTGAGTTTTTATCAACCTTGGACCCTAAAGCCAATTACCAACATCAACATATATCTTCAATTATTAATTAAGGGTCAATGTAAGTCCAGAATATGAATATTATATTTAACACTGTACATTACAGAAACGCAATTTTTTATAAACACTTCGCAGCACCGAGAATCGAACGCTCGCACGCACGCACGCATCCTAACCTAATTCTAATCGCACGCCTTAACCCGCATATCCGTTACATGTCATGGAGACTTGTGTAAAATATTTGGATCACATTCAGAGTTTGAAGGCAAATCTAAAATAATAGATAAATTTCAAATTTGACGTAATACACTTTATCAAGGTAAACATATACTTACTCGGAACTAATTCTTCAATGTACGCTTCAATCCAGATTCAAACGAAACCAAACGACATGTAATCTCCAAATCTAACCAAAATTATTACAAAAACATAAAGCTGAGCTGCATTGTCTGCTGTGCGATGCTACGAATTACGTTTCTGCGCATCGCTTTTTGCGACTGTCGAAGAGATTTTAGAAGACGGCATATAAAATCTGATGGACTTTAGAATACAATTTACAAAACTATTTGTTTGAATTACTTTCATTTCAAATTATTCGATAGTCTTTTAAAATCTATGACAAATGAATCCAAAGATTATGAAACTTTTCATTACTTCTTAGAAAAGATCAGTTAGTGTTTAAAATACTTTTATAATAGTAAATACGCGACTGTTTTTCTTCGACTTGGTTTTCTAAAAGTTAGTCGACTTTTTTCTACTATTTCCTAAAAGTCATTGAAACCTTACAAGACTTTCTCCGATTTTACTTTCTGTCCACGACTCTTCGAATAGTCTGTTAAATTTTAAGCGACAAATTTTTTCCGTGTATAAGTCCCACTTGTTTTTTCGCAGTTTTTCAAGCATTTCTGATACATATCACCTTGTTTAGTGCACAAGTATTTGATTTTAGACTCTTAAGGGTCCATGTAAAGTAATTATCATGAAAAACTGTGTAAAATTACTAATTAACAATTTGTTATAAATAATTGAAATCGAAAAAAATCACTTTTTTCGAATAAAATCGGCTGTTCATAAAGTACTAGTCCTATAGCTGTGACAAATTTTTTTCAGTTATTTGACACGTAGAACTGTAACATATATTTTTTGCAGAATTTTCGGCAGGCAAGTTTTTTTTTGTTTCATTTTTTGAATTCATAAAAAATTACGATTTTTGCGGATTTTCGGCATAAGTGCATGTAATGTACCGTATTTGTGATCGATTATCAAATCGTAAAGAAAAAAATGTTTTTCAGGCCACTGATTGAGAATATAATGTCAAAATTGAAAAATTCAAAATGGCGGATTCCAAATGTCGGTTATATTAGTGCAAATTCGCAATTTTTTGGAATTGCTATGAAACTTAGTGTATGGGGGTTTTTGAGGTCGCTGATTACAAATCTGATGTCAGAATTTCAATCAGCGATCCCGAAAATCCCAGTATACCAAGTTTCGTAGCAATTGCCAAAACACTTTCGATTTACACTAACATCACCACCATTTCCAATCTTCCATTCTCAATTTTGCGATCCTGACACCAGATTCGTAATCAGCAACCCCGAAAACCCCCATATACCAAGTTTCGGCGCAATTGCGAAAAAACTGAGAATTTGCAGTAATATAGCCGCCATTTTGGATCCGCCATTTCGAATTTTGCAATTATGACACCAGATTTCGAATTTTCCAATTCTGACTTCAGAATCGTAATCAGCGACCCAAAAAATACCCATACAGTAAGTTTTGTGTCAATTGTTCGAAATCTTCACAATTAGAGTAAAATAGCCGCCATCTTGTATCCGCTATTTTGAAATTTGCAATTCTGACATCAAATCTGCAATCTACGATTCCAAAAACCCCCATACAACGTGTTTTGTACAAATTGTTCGAAAAATTCAACATTAGAGTCACATAGTCGCCATGTTGGATCCGCCATTTTTAATTTTGAAAATCTGATGCCAGAATCATGATCAGCGACCCCAAAAACTCCTAAGTTACCATTAATAGCAAGAATTAGTTTAACAGAAAAATGTGTCCCTGAAAGGGTTAAATTATGTACATTTGTAACTTTTAAAAAGAAATGAAAAAATAATAGTATATTGTGCAACTAGGAAAAAAAAAATTAATGTTTTTCCCGTGTCGCACATCATTTTTTTATCTACTAAGGGGTCAGAAAATGTATTTGTTTGCTCCATCTGGGGCAATAAAATCCACTTTATGATCCGCTAGTTGAAAAAAATTATAATGGACGGATCGTTAGGATGTAGTTAATTTTGCGCACGGCAAATTAACTACTGCGGTTCTGTGTGTTTACTAGTAAAAATATTTATCTGGCCGATTAAGCAATGCATTAATGTGTTAGGTGCATCGGTAGAAATGTGTGACCATAGGTCCGAAGGAGGTAGAAGGGAAAGTGCATAATGTGAGACATTTGCATGTTTGCACATGAATACAGGTTTGGAGGCAATTTTTAATATATGTATACATACACCACGTGGCAAGTGCACTATGTACCGGTTGACAAGTTTAGGTTAGACTTTTACTTGGTGTATTATATCTTTGCACGTGTCTACTTAATGCGCCGTTTGATGATTCAATCTTCCTCCTGACTTAAAAGTCTTGAGTGTGCTAAATTAAAGAGGCACTGTGAAAAGGATTGAAAGCCGATGAGAACCTATTCAGAATTCTTTCATATACCCAGAAAAAAGTTTCTTTGATTAAAAAAAATTGTTTTGAATCAAACAAATTTGTTCATTGCTATACGGTCAAAGAAAAGTTTCTTTGATTTAAAGAAATTTCTTGATTGTTTTTTTTTCTTTGAATTAATGGAATACATGTCTGCGCAGTCACATGGAACAAACGTAATGTGACTCACAGAAATATTTTCTTTACTATAAAGAACAAAATTTCTTTGTTCACGATAATAAAATTGAATAAATTATAGATTAAGTTTTTTCTAGTTCTGTATTTGAATCAAAGTTCACGCTACAGTTATGCAATAATCATAAAGACCTAATAAAAAAAATCTGCCCGCTTCGCGGGCACATTCTCATCGCGAGCTTCCCGCGCAGCTCGCAAGATTGAGCGCGCCTAGGGCGCGCGATTCGATCAAAGCGCTTAGCGCTCCGTTCCTTCTGGACCTCGCGCTTCGCGCTCGATCTTGTGCTCTTCGCATACATTTATGTTTATTTCTTATAATTTGACACTGAAGCTCAAATCAATTTTATAATAATATTACAGATGATGTGAGTTACACATTTTCTCAAAGTCATTTTATTTCTTTTTGAATTTAAGTGAAACAGGAAATTCAATTTACTTAAGGCTCTATCAGCCTTAAGGAACACATTCTCATCATGACGCTCGCGCTTCGCGCTCGATTTTCTGTATACATTTCAGTAACTTTTTAATAAATTACATGATTAAAATAATTTATTTTCTTCCAAATCTCTCAAAAAGAAAAAACAATCGTAGACTTTATTTAAGGAAACGATTTTGCACAACAACGCTTATTTCGTATCTCACATATTTTGGTGAAAAAAATCGAATTTTTTTAATATTAAAAATCAAAACATAAAATATACATACTGTCCCGAAATGTCTTAATGAGAATTTGTAAACCTCATTTAGGCAAACAATTTTCCATATAAACGTTTTTTTTGTATCCCACATATTTTGTCTAAAAAATGGAATTTTTGAATTTTAAACGTATTTTTTGGAATTGAAACGAAAAATATATGTTTTATGCAAAAATATGCATCTTATGAAAAAATGTTACAATTCAAATTTGTAGGTCTTTATGTAGAAAATAATATTGTATCATAACGTTTTTTCGTATCTCGTATAATTTAACTGGAAAATGGAATTTTGATATTGACTTTTTTCGAATTTGAATATGCTGTAACATTTCTAATTTTGATTTAATCAAAAAATGTTATCAGGATAATTTGTAGAGATTTATGAGCACTATCAAAAACCAGTATTGAAATTTTTGATTTTTTCAAAAAATTATTTTCAAAAACACAAAAGTAGTGCTCAATCCCTCAATTTTGATTGGATGTGGTTGGTTAACGAACTTGTCCTTACTTTTTCGGCTCCGATAAAGTGTACCAAAGCTCAATTCAATCTGATAATTCTACCAAGACTTATGCCGTACACGACTTACTAAGACAGACAGACAGACGCTTTCGTAAAAACCCCTTTTTCTGACTCAGGGGGTCTCAAAACGTAAAGATTTGATGAAAATTTCGAAAGTCATTTTTCACATAAAACCAATACCTTCTCATCCATGATGAGAATGTAAAAAACAAGTTACATTACACCCAGAAAAAAGTTTCTTTGATTAAAAAAAATTTCTTTGAATCAAAAAAATTTGTGCATTGCTATACGGTAAAAGAAAAGAAATTTCTTTTTTCTTTGAATTAAAGAAATAAATGTCTGCGGAATCGCATAGTACATACGTAATGTGACTCACAGAAATATTTTCTTTAATTTAAAGAAAAAATCGTCTTGGTTTAGAGATAGTAAAATAAAATAAACTATTTCTTAAGTTTTTGCCAATGCTGTATTTGAATCGAAAAAGTAGTTTTTTAAATCGAATAAATAATGTTAAAAAATAATTTCTTTCATTTCAAAAAGGTTAAAAACGTGATTTCTTAAGGGGCTAACTAGTGTGACCACGCAAAATTTAGGTGATTGTTGGGATTTTTTTTTGGAAAAAAGTATTCGATCGAATGGTTTCAAACTCTAGGGGTGTATTTGCCTGTGAATGAACTGTATAAAATAATTTTTTCGTTCAAAAATAATAAAATGCGAGCGACTTATGCACTATCTCCCGAGAGGATATTTAAAAAATATTAAAATCTGACAAAATGGCGGAGTTGAAAGAAAAATTGGATTTTGCCTTAAAAAGAATGGTCGTTTCTTCGATTCCAAATTGACAGTTTTCATCCAATCAAAAATATCATATGCCGTTGTACAATAAAGCAAGTTTAGAACACTGTTCAAATTTCATGTCAAGCGGATAATTGGTCTTTGAGTTAGAGCTGCAGCAAATTTGAAAAATATCGTTTTGAGAAAAACGCGTGTAAAGTTTTAAATATCGATTTCTTCATGATAAAATGATATTTACCATAAAAAATGTTACTTTGCTACTGAATACGATATTCTTAAAGATATAAAGTTTTAAAAAATGCAACAAAAAAAAAAAATTTGATTTTTTGAAAGTATATTCCACTGGTATGGTCCCATAAAATAAAATACAATAAATTTAAATTTGTTCTAAAGGTGTTTTTACTTCGAATTGAAGAAATGAAGTGTAAACTGTGTGAGAACTTTTATTTGGACAAAAGGATCATTTTTTAATTTTGAATTATTCGTATAATTCAACAGTTTTTAAAAATAATTATCCAAAGATTTTTGTGTAATGCTTGATCTAAGAAGTCACCTTAGCCGGCACTAAAATTCACGTTCCCAGACGATAATACAAAAATAAAGCAGCGTAATCGTGTCTGTCGCTTCAAGTATAAACAGGTCTTTAATAGCTTATGGAATTAAAAGAATTTTTACTTCAAATTTTTTTAGCCATATTTTTAAAATTGTCAGTAGTTTATTTCGTACAAATCTCCATATCATTGCTATTCAATTTATTCTGAATTGCTCGTAAAAAAGTTATAAATTTCACTGTATGATTGAATCATAATAAGAATATTGTGATTTTAAAATTGTGGTATAGTTTAAACTAGTTTTACAGTCATCAATTCAATCTAAGCTACAAAGTCCTCCATAATTAGTTTCCTCGGACACGAAGTTGTGGCATTTTCTTAGTATCTATCTTATTAATAGTGTGCATGTGACAGATACAAATATCTATATGTTTTAACAAATAGATGATTCTTATCTATTTGGTGCTAAAAGTTTTAAGCTTCACAAGTCGCACTGCGGATTGCTTTACAAATGGCCCCGAAGAATATGCATTCTTACAAAATCTGCACAATAGGTGACGTTATCTCTTGAATTATTATTGTCGACCCGATTTTGTCGATGAACGTCGATGATCGCGTGACCGGTTTTATCTCTTCGGATACTGCTAATAAGTTATCATTTATTTTATTTTTATTGCCCTCTTGATAGAGACTAGAGTTTTATCCATGAATACTCGAAAACCGAGCCTATTGCAGTTTGTGTAGATCTTAGAAAATATCAATATTATACAGAATACTGTTCTCCTTAATATTATATTATCTCTGTAATTTTGGTTTTTAAATTGAAATTAACTATATTATTAATTAGTTGAACAATTAACACAAAGTTGTCAAGTTCTTTTCATATCTAGTGATCGAAGAAATCAACAAATTGAGGTATAAAGTTCCATTTATAGTAAGGAATGACTACAGAAGACACCATTAACAAATATATGTTAGGTTATATCATCGTAAAAAGTCATTTTAATTTTACCTGCGATGTTAACGACATTTAAGCAATCATTAAATATTTTATTATACACATTTGCTGGTCCAATCTCTTTGATTTATACAATATTTTCGATTGATAATACAATATTAACACTATCCATACAATATAATATAAATATAAATTAATATGAAATAAAATACTGATTATTTTTCCAATATAGACAATAAAAAGTATTTTATTCGATCAAATTAATATATTTTATAGAATCAATCAAATGTCTTTAATTGAATTAATCTATTGTTCCCATAAACTTTTTTACTAAGTAGACCAAAATCATCAATATGAGCTAAAAATGTGAAAAGGTCTTAAGAAAATGAATTTGAGATTAAGATTTCAAAATTCAAAATGAAAGATCAAATATGGCGGCTTCCACTCAGAAAAAAGTTTTATTCAAATTTAAAAAATCGTTTTTTCAACTTTAACAGTGACAAAAATTTCAAACTCAACTAATTAATTTAATTCTTTAATCCAAAGTAAAAAAACCTTTAGAACAAATTATTTTTTCAACAT
The DNA here is from genome assembly GCA_030998225.1 of Diplolepis rosae. NCBI lineage: Eukaryota > Metazoa > Arthropoda > Insecta > Hymenoptera > Diplolepididae > Diplolepis > Diplolepis rosae. Next base: position 4,114,564 of record JAPYXD010000698.1, read on the forward strand.
TATTTATTTGATTTAAAAAAGTATTTTTTTGATTCAAATAAAATACCGGCAAAAACTTAAGAAATAATTTATTTAGTTTTATTATCTTTGAAGGAAGACGATTTTTGCTATAAATTAAAGAAAATCTTTAATTCAAAGAGAAAAAACAATCAAAAAATTTCTTTAAAGCAAGTAAACTTTTCTTTGACCGCATAGCAATGCACACATTTTTTTGATTCAAAGAAATCACCTTTTTACCCTTTTTAGATGGAAGAAATTATTTTTAAAAATATTTATTTGATTCAAATATAATACCGGCATAAGCTTAAGAAATAATTTATTTTATTTTATTATCTTTGAACGAGGACGATTTTTTCATCATATTAAAGAAAATATTTATGTGGATTACTTTACGTATGTACTTATGCGACTTCGCAGAGATTCATTTCTTTAATTTAAAGGGAAAAAACGATAAAAAAATTTCTTTAAATCAAAGAAACTTTTCTTTGACCGTATATTAATGCTCAATTTTGTTTGATTCAAAGAAATCACCTTTTTACCATTTTTTAAATGGAACAAATCATTTTTTTAACATTATTTATTTATGTTAATTTCTTATTATTTTGGCATAGGGTCAGTTTCATCTTATTTTGTTCAAAGCCACATGTCTCGAGTCGGTTTTTAAAACAGTTCGGATCATTCTGTGAGAGACTCCGGTAACAAAGTCTTCACCGAAAAGTTTTCAAAAATCTAAACTATGTTCGCGTTTTGCCATTGATAACCAATTTGGCACCCTTCTCTAATAATAAAATTTTCTAAAAAATTCCGGTCGGTTCGTGTGAAAAAAATTATTTATGTTCTTTCATTTATCCGGTTTTTTATTCACAGCGAACTCTAAATATTTTTTCAATTCACGTTGCTGCATACTGGACTACTTCATTTTGAATTGCAAGCTATGAGATAAGTTTTTGAATTTTGTGATAATTCTTAATTTAATTGTTTCCTATATTCTAATGTTCTATAGAAATTTCGAATTAATCTTTGAATTTATGGCATTGAAGAGGGCCCCCATATGTGGCCGAAACGTTTGCCTTTCTTTCCTTTTTGCGCATTTTTACATCTAATAGTGATATTTTTAATCAAACAAAATAAGATGAAACTGACCCTATGCCAAAATAATAAGAAATTAACAAAAATTCTATGAATTTGGGTCAATATAATACTAGATATGTTATCAAGCATGTCACTTTAAAATTATTTATTTAATTCAAATACAATACCGGCATAAACTTAAGAAATAATTTATTTTATTTTACTATCTTTGAACGAGGACGATTTTTTCATTATATGAAAGAAAATATTTATGTGAATTACTTTACGTATGTACTTACGCGACTTCGTTTCATTTCTTTAATTTAGAGGGAAAAAACGATCAAAAAATTTCTTTAAATCAAAGAAACGTTTCTTTGGCCATATATCAATGCACAATCCTGATTTGCCCTTGTATTTCTGAAATTTAGAACTCGACGTTGTATAATAATCAAGTTCTTTAGTTGATTTATTTTAATTTTTGGTAGCTTAACCAAATATTTCTTTAGGGGTAGATTGAATAAAAATGTATTTGTTTTCCAAACAAATGCTCACATCAAAAAGTATTTCTCTCTGTATTTATAAAACTATTGATCATTTTCTTTTTCCCCCTCAAATAAGGGATCAGTAAAGGGTATTTAGAAAATAGGTATGGAGTTAAGTGCTAGCCATGTGTCTTCCATGCACTTAGCATTATATGAGTTATGTATACATATATCACTCAAAGCTAATCTAGCCAGTCAGGCGAACGTACCGAATTCAATCTCTGGATGATGGCGACTATCTAATTGGTTGGCTTGGGTCTAAACACACTAAATGACCTTGGGTTACATTGAAACGAATGTTTTCAGTGCTTTTTGCATTCGTTAGTGCCCGCACGTTCACCTAATCGCGTATCTTCCTCGTAAAACTTTATTGTAGACAGTCGAATATTTAAGAAAAGAACGACATGGCAAATAAAAGAGTTTTTTCGACAAAATGATATAATTCCAATTTAAACAAATTTTAACAAGTACAAGTGGATGAAAAAAAATCCATTTACTGTCCACACGTTTTCATTAACATTAGTGTATTCTTATCTTTCTTTCGAGTAGACATGAGAAAACGCTTTGCTTGGACAATAAAGTTACACGTTGATTACCTAACCAATTTAGTGCTGTAATAGCTTATTAAAGATGAATATGAGGAACTCTTTATGCATCAAGGAAATTAATTAATAGCTTAATTTATGCTTAAGCTTTTGTAACTATGCTTACTGCTAGAAAGCAACCGGAAGTTAGTGTTGATGTACTGTGCGTTTGAAATTTCAAATTAACATATGTTGCTGTTAAGATATCAAACTTTAATTGCAATTTTAAAAAAATGCTTTTTAGGTTTTCAAAATTTAAAGATGTCCTATTAAAAAGTTGATGAGTCGATGGGGACAAAACTTCATTTGAAAGATAGAAAGTACGTTTGGAAGTACACCCAAAATAAAGTTTCTTTGATTCAAAAAAAATGTGTGCATTGCTATACGGTCAATGAAAAGTTTCCTTGATTTAAAGAAATTTCTTGATTGTTTTTTTCATTTGAATTAAAGAAATAAATATATACATAGTCGCATAGTACATACGTAAAGTAATTCACATGAATACTTTCTTTAATTTAAAGAAAAAATCGTCTTCGTTCAAAGATAAAAAAATAAAATAAATTATTTCTCAAGTTTATGCCGGTATTGTATTTGAATCAAATAAATATTTTTTTATATCGAATAAATAATCTTAAAAAAATAATTTATTCTATCTAAAAAAGGCTTAAAAGGTGATTTCTTTGAGTCAAACAAATTTGTGCATTACTATACTGTCAAAGAAAAGTTTCTTTGATTCAAAGAAATTTCTTGATTATTGTTTTTCCTTTTAATTAAAAAAATTAATGTATACGCAGTCGCATATTACATACGTAATGTGATTAACAGAAATATTTTTATTGATTTAAAGAAAAAATTGTCTTCGTTCAAGGTAATAAAATAAAATAAATTATTTCTTAAGTTTTCCCCGGTATTGTATTTGAATTAAATAAATAATCTTAAAAAAATCATTTCTTCCATCTAAAAAACGCTAAAAAAAGTCAAATAAATGTGTCCATTGCTATACATTCAGAGAAAAATTTCTTTGATTCAAAGAAATTTTTGGATAGCTCATTTTCTTTGAATTTGAGAAATGAATTTGTGCGTAGTCGCATAATTACATGTGTGATGTCGCTAATAGTAATATTTTCTTTAATTTAAATAAAAAATTGCCTTTGATCAAGGTAATAAAATTAAATAAATTATCTCTTATGTTTTTACCGGTATTGTATTTCAATCAAATAAATATTTTCTTCAATCAAATAAATAATCTTAAAAAAATAATTTCTTTCATTTGAAAAAGGCTAAAAAGATGATTTCTAAAATCAAATAAATTTATATTTGTTCTTAAGGTGTTTTTATTTCGAATTGAAGTTAAAAAAAAACAATTTCTTTAATTTAAATGAAACTTTTTTCTGGGTGTATGCTTGAGAGTTTTACTAACATTCGGGTCCTTTTCACATCTATATCCACAAATTCACGTAATTCATTTTTTATTTGTTCAATTATGCATTTATTCAAACATTATCTTTCGGAGATTGGATTAATTTCACGTGTATACCTACCTGATAACGCTACGGGCTAGAATTTTAACTTCTTTTCTGTTTTTTTCCTATTGAAAAACAATCTGTTTGTCTCTTGTGACTTATCTATAAATTATTTACGCAATTTTGTTTTTGTGTAAGAAAATGAGTATTTTCAATCAATAATTCTACCGTCAGCATGTGTAATAAAAGGGTATTATAAGATTGATAAAAACTCTTGTAATCACAAGATATAATTTCTCGATGCAGTAATGAAAAACAACTATTTTGCTTAGGTACACGGAAAAAAATAGTTCAGTAAAGTTTATAGAACTGTTCAAGAGTTGGGGATACAGGCATTTATGGAACAAAGTCCTGCAGAATTTACAGAACTTTTCAGTATAAAATACAGAACGTTCAAGAAAAATTCTTGAAAGTTCTACATTAATTATGAAACGTTTTATAAATTTTGTAGAACTTTGTTCCGTAAATGCATGTATCCTTAACTCTTAAGGGGGTCGTCTACGTAGCGGCCTGATTTTCGAGCCTGTTTTTCAAAATTTATTACGAAGGAACGAAAAAAGATACTCACTCACTTTTTTTGTTTTTTGTTTATTTAATCGTAACCTTTCAAGAGGCAGAGTCATTGAAATTATATTTCTACATATTCGAGTGCAGGATGACCTTGAACGTGCCCTTATCAGGATTTCGATATCAATTTTCCTGCAAGATTTTGGGCCAACCACGTAACCTACAACAAAAAATGAAACTAATCTATGATTTTTATTACATCAGCTATGCTTACACACGAGCTTTTTGTAAAATTCAAAAATCTCTCGAAATGGTAGACATTTTTGAAAAAAAAGTTATTTTTCCCTTTTTTTTCAAATGTTTATTGCCTGTTATAATAATAAAAAACAATATTTTGTCAAAAGCTCGTGTCTAACTATAGCGACATGTTTTCTGAGCAAGTAAAAAAAGAAATCGCATCGATACGTGTAAAACTTTTCTTGAAATCGTGCAAGTTAGAAAAATACGACTTTCGGGAAAACGCGTTTAAAAGTCACAGGGAGCGCGCGGAAACACCGCGAGCGAGCATGCTCAACGCTCTATAGCTCAATAACCGTGAAGAGTTTACCCAAATCCTTTGAAAATAACATTCCTCACATCTTCCAAATGAAAATTATGTAAAAAAAAAAAACGATTTTTTGAAACTTTATATGTAGACGACCCCCTTAAATAGTTTTATGAATTTCATTGAACTACACCCAGAAACCAGTTTCTTTGAATTGAAGAAAGTTTTGTTGATTCAAAAAAATGTTCTTTAATGTTAACAAATCTATGTCATTGCTTTAGAGAAATTTTTTTTTAATCAAAAAAGCGTTCTTTAATTCAAATACATTTTTTCTTTGACTGTATATTAAAGAAATGTTTCTTTGATTCAAAGAAACTGTTTTCACAGTGTATTTTTTTCCGTGTATAGTGAAAAGAAAATTGAAATGAATTTATACCTTTTATTTTATTCTTGCAATTTATTAAAATTAATTACATTAAATCGCACATTTTTAGATATGTGTACTATAGCGCACTCGTAAAGAGCATCTACGCATTTCCGGAACATAACAAACAGGTCTGCCATCGATATATTCTTTCCTTCTCTCTCTCTCTCTTTGCTATTAATTTCAGTTATCGTTTCCAACCTATCGTCAGTTCGTTCTTTCATCGTGAAGAGGAAAATGGGTCAGCGAATCGCTACTTGGTTTATCATTCCATTTGCTCTTGTCCGGCACGATAATAAAAAGCAGTATAAGATCTTATAACTTATACTGAACCATTTAGCTCAATTAGAAAATATTTATCTCATTCTATTGATTATGAGATAGTTGGAAAAACGAATCAATATGGCCACTGGAGTTAATAGTCACATTTTGAAATGTATATGATAAAATTAATCATATTTTATTGTATTGGTCTTCCCTTCTCACGGATAAAGAGTGATCTTCATATTCTCTACCCAAATCCAAATTTTTAATAATATTTTCTGCTAGATGGGGCTGGTAAGATAGCAAACAAATAAAAAACTTAGGAGCCTGTATGTCTGCCTGATTGTGATTAGATTCTCTTGCCTCTGCTATATATTTCGGTCCCTGTTCTAATCCGGGCAATCTCTATTATTATCTTGCAGTGATGCTCAACTCTTCGTAGTTATCTAATACTATTAAAAATATCTGCAGCTAAAATTTATTCACAATTAAAACTACTTAGAGGAGAAACTGTAATCGGTTTTTACTGCATTCAAGATTCAGTATTCACGATTATTTTATGAGCATCGATTAGCATTTGAAAAGTATCTCAGAATGCTGCGCAATAGTGCAATTTTTAAATTACACGGCAAAAAATAGTTCAGTAAAGTTTATACAACTGTTCAAGAGTTGGGGATACAGGCATTTACGGAAGAAAGTTCTGCAGGATTTAGAGAACTTTTCAATATAAAATACAGAACGTTTAGGAAATATTCTTGAAAGTTCCACATTAATTATGCAAATTTTTATAAATTTTGTAGAACTTTGTTGTGTAAATTCCTATATCCTTAAGTCTTAAACAGTTTTATAAACATTGAACTATTTTTTTCTGTGTATTTTACAGCGTCTAATGATTTTAGTAGATCTGGTAACAATATGTGGATTAGAAAAAAAAAATTTATTGACTGCGATTCGACACTGATTGCGATACTTTAGATTCATTAGCGATACGAATCTCTGGTTAATCTTTATGGGCGATTCATCCAAGTATTTTTGATCCCTAATTAAAAATCCAGCTGCAAAAATAATTACTTAACAATTTTCTTGAATGCTATCGACTTTTAGATAGGACTAAAGTTTTAAAGCTTTTAATTAACGCGTTTTGATTAATCTCTTGTACTTATCAGTGAATAATTCGAAAATAGGTCCTCGAAATTTTCATTAAAAGTGAAATTTTTCAGTCAGGGTTTGGAAAACTATTTTAAAACACTTGATTGGAAAGTAGAAAAGATTAATAAAAACATCAATCAGAAGTTTAAGAAACTTTATAGTCCTATCCAAAAGTCAAAGACAATCAAAAGAAATTGCAACATTGATTTTTTCGTATATATTTCGTTCATATATTTTCAGTTAAAAAATTGTATTGCTGTAGCCAAAATAGTTCGAAGTGCTGTGGTTAAATGAACAAAAAATTTGTTTATCCGTATAAGAAGGAATATCTTTGATTAATCCAACTAAATATACTCTCTAAATTTGAATCAGTCAAAATCTACTACTTTTCACTGAAATAATCAATGAAATTTGACTGATTTGACAGTGAAAAGTATTTTTTTCACTGATGAATCAGTGAAAATTAACTGATTTAACAGTGAAAAATACTTTTTCACTGATGAATCAGTGAAAAGGCAAATCACTGATTCAATCAGTGAAAATTTGACTGATTCAGATTTAGAGAGTACTCCTGGCGGAGGAATCAGATTTATGATTGTAGCGAGAAATGTTTTTTCAAAATGTAATTATTCAACGCTTTTCCTGGGTATTTGCGTATTACCTAATCGATTAAAAATCTTTATTATTAGAATTATTTTGTATAATGCAATATTCTTTTTGGCTAAGTCATACAGCAGCACATATGCATCGTTGCAAATATCACGTGTCGTACTCGTGAAAATTGTAAGAGGACCATGTTCTCTCTCTCTTGACCTTGCTTGAGTATTGCTATTTTCACTTTCCTTATCAGATATGCTTTTTTGTTTTCACAGTGAGTACACTGTAGACACACCTTTGACGATAAAAACTGTCAAGTTTCACTTTCTTTATTACAGCAAAATATACATATATGCCATCTCATATGCTATACTTCTGCATTATGTCTGGAGCAGAGTTTAGTTTCTCAGGATAATTTATTAATCGTTTGACAATAAGACAGATTAATATTTATGTTTATTGAAAATCAGCTATTATTTTGCTCGTAAACTGTGAAAAGTTCTCCGCAGAATTTCGGAGCAGCGGATGTGCCAAAAACGCGTAGAGATATGCCATACGAGCGCGAGTTCGATTCGATAAACACTTTATTTCTGGCTGTGTCGAAACTTTGCGGTGGTACACCGCATGCCGTGCACTACTAAAAATATGCTTCATCCCTTCTTCTTACCAATCTAACTACACATCGAAAATAGCCGAGAGAACACCTGGCACTTTGGTACTTTCCTTTCTCTAACGTGGCTTTGAAAGTATTGTCAATCAAATTAAATTTTTATCGTTGCTCCTGAAATTCACTTCAAATTCCAATATATCAGTGAATACACGAAAATTAACATAGATTTATTTATGATAATATACGAAAAACAATAGTTCAATCAAATTAATAGAACTGTACACAGAAAAAAATTGTCGCTTAAAATTTAACAGGCTATTCGAAGAGTCGTGGACAGAAAGTAAAATCGGAGAAAGTCTTGTAAGGATTCAATGACTTTTAGGAAATAGTAGAAAAAAATCGAATAACTTTTAAAAAACAAGATTGAAGAAAAAAAGTAGCGTATTTATTATTATAAAAGTATTTTAAACACTAACTGATCTTTTCTAAGAAGTAATGAAAAGTTTCATAATCTTTGGATTCATTTCTCATAGATTTTAAAAGACCATCGAATAATTTCAAATGAAAGTAATTCAAACAAATAGTTTTGTAAATTGTATTCTAAAGTCCATCAGATTTTATATGCCGCCTTCTAAAATTTTCTCGACAGTCGCAAAAAACAAAGTTTTAACGAGTATTACTCGTTTGAGTTGAAACTTTTTGAAAATATAAGGCATTTTTTAAATTTTGTTAATTGCACATTTTTCAGAATAAAGTGTATTATGTCAAATTTGAAATTTATCTATTATTTTATTTTTGCCTTCAAACTCTGAATGTGATCCAAATATTTTACACAAGTCTCCACGACATGTATCGGCTATGCGGGTTAAGGCGTGCGATTAGAATTAGGTTAGGATGCGTGCGTGCGAGCGTTCGATTCTCGGTGCTGCGAACTGTTTATAAAAAATTGCGTTTCTGTAATGTTGTACAGTGTTAAATATAATAGTAAGTTCATATTAGGATTATATAGGTAATGTAGAAGTGAAAAATAATTAACTATATAAGTGCAAGATCATATCACAGAAAATAATATTTTCCTTTTTACACTGTTCAACATTTTCTTCGACTGTCACTTAGAATTTTGATGCCTGGTTTAGAGAAAATAAAAGCCACGGTGTTTTAAATTTTCCGCGACTGTCACTTAAACTTTCGAATTTACGTTTTACATTTTCAGCGATTATCAAGAAAACTTTATATCGTTCACCTTTAAATTTTAGAATTGAATTTTTTTAATTTTTCTCAACTTTTGTACATATTTCAGACGATTATTTATCATATTCTTCAATAAGGAGGTTCATAATATTTAGTCGACTTTCTAACCTATCCACGAATATTACACAAAGTCGATGACTTTTTAAGCGACAAATTTTTTTCACCTGTTTAGCCTTTTTAAATGGAAGAAATTATTTTTTAACATTATTCATTTGATTTATAATAATATTTATTTGATTCAAATACAGTACCGATAAAAACTTAAGATATAATGTATTCAATTTTATTACCTTGAACAAAGAAAATTTTTCTTTAAATTAAAGAAAATATTTTTGTTAATAACATTACACATCTATACTTTTGTGACTGTGCATACATTAATTTTTCAAATTAAATGAAAAAAAGCAATCGAAAAATTTCTTTAAAACAAAACAGAGTTCTCGAAAATATACAGAACTTTTCTGAATAAAATGTGGAACTTTAAATAATTTTCCGTGACTGTTTCGAATTTTATTCTGAAAATTTATTTTCCAGAACTTTGTTCTGTGAATGCCTGTATCCGCAACTCTTGAGCTGCCTTATAAACTTTGTTGAACTATTTTTTTCCGTGTAATTTTGAATAAATACGGTTCAGAACTATTATGCAACTTTGCACGTTGCAATTTTTGTTTCATACTTTTAATTTTCTTGTTATTTTTCCTAAGTCTATATCAATAGCTGATCGATCGTTTAGAAAATTTGACGCAAGTAAAAAAGACTAGATTAATTATTTTTTTGAATGGGGCACTTCAAAGGGTATTAGTGCTTGCTTTATATTTCTTCTAAACAAGCAGTCTATAAACTGACCAATTATTAAATCAATACGATTATTGATAAATGTAAGAAAATAAAATTGTGGCATATGATAAGGTAAGGTATGTGGATTATGCATTTAACGTCTGCAAAAAATATGTACGCATGCGGTACAACTGTCTCATTTGCCTTCTGAAGTTCATTTTCTATTCTTATAGACTCGAAATAATAACATGACAATACACATTCACAATCTTCATATTGAATTTAAATCTAGTTAAAAATACATTTCTGAATATTTAATTCCATTATGATTTCTAAAAAACTTAACTGGAGATTAAATACTATATCATTATTGCTAAATTCGATATTGAATTGGTTTGCAAAAAAACTCGCCCAACGTGGGGCTCGAACCCACGACCCTGAGATTAAGAGTCTCATGCTCTACCGACTGAGCTAGCCGGGCGTGATGTTAATCTTGACCAAGACGAAGATTTTGAGCAGTGTGCAAACTTTCTAGTTCTAAAGATAATTTTCCGTTGAAAAAGGAGGTCAATAACTTTACGAGCTCATGATGTACAGAATTAATGTCTTTAAGTGACATGACAAGAAGATCAAGAGGTTTTTTATGTGCCTAACGAATTATCTAGAAACACCACGTACAAGACAATAGAAATAAATCGCTTCCTTGCTTCACATTCGACTTCGAAAATGTTGCTTTTGAATTCAAGCATCTTACCCTCGTTGACAAAAATATCAACTTCCTAGAATTAAGCATTTAAACAATATTTTTTTGGCACATTATCAAATTATTGTTATTTCAATCTTTCTAAAACGTGCGACTTTTCATATTTTCAACATTTTTTTAGATTTTTGATAGATATGGTTTGAAAACTATTTAGCTATTTGTTGAAAAGAAAACTTGTAATTATTGAATGTCATCAGCTTTAAACATTTTTTGCATTACGCATTTTGGAGTTTAAATCATTAAAATAAGAAACATCATGTTTTGTGGTTTACGTATTTTCATGTACATAGGCGAGCCTTGTGGACGTGACCTAAAGTATATTTGCAATCATCGGTATTGGCAAAATTCCAGCTTTGAACACAATCTCCCCAGATTCTTAGATGCTCCTTACTCTGACCTTCAGGTTCATAGGTCAACGCACGCACGATTACGGGTTTTTTCAGATTAATCATTTGAAGCTATATACACTTTCTTGACAATGAAATCAGGCAAGTGATTGCATAACTATAATTTTATAGCATTTTCTAGAAGAATTGCAGCCGACCTGAATTCATTTTTTTTTGCAACTATCATTATACTTGAGGCCATTAATAAATCGGACCACGTGACTAAATTATACATTAATTCGTTCATGCAAGATAACTTTTTTGATTTACAAAAGATCTTTATAAGTTTTACTCGAAAAAATATTTGGATGATCTAACCAAAATTTTGTCGGATCTACCAAAGAATTTGTTTATCACACACGCAGAAAAAAGTTTTATTTCAATTTAAGAAATCGTTTTTTCTACTTCATTTCTTCAATCCGAAGTAAAACACCTTTAGAACAAATTATTTTTTCAACATTATTTATTTGATTAAAAAAAATATTTTTTTGATTCTATTACAATACCGTCAAAAACATAAGAAATAATTTATTTAATTTCATTACCTTGAACGGAGACAATTTTTTCTTGAAATTAAATTCAAAGAAAAAAACAATCAAGAAATTTCTTTAACTCAAAGAAAATTTTCTTTCACCGTATAGCAATGCACAAATTTGTTTGATTCAAAGAAATTTTTTCTGAATCGAAGAAACTTTTTTTTAGGTATATTTCAAAAATAAAAGATATTCAAGTATGCCAATTATTTATGCACGATGAAATATATATATTATAAGAAAGTGGTAGATTAAAAAATTATTTATTTTTTATTTTTAATTAGTTTTGTGATTTTATAGCATTGTCTGGAAGAATTACAGCCGACCTAAATTCAATTTTTTGCAACTATCAATATACTTAAGGCTATGGATCAATCGGACCACGTGGTTAAATTATACATTAATTCATTCATGCAAGCTAAATTTTTTAATTTACAAAAGATCTTTATGATAATCTGGGGAACGTAGCAAAAGGAAATAAAGCACTTCTGTTAAGGGAGTATGGTGGGTACGGAGCTAGTCACACTGAGAAAACTGGAGTGTCAAAATGTAGATATAGTCAGTCTGAACTTCTAGATAGTACAACACTCTCCGAAATTTTTTCTCTTTGGTCAGGGAGACACTCATTTGATATTCTGCTTAACTGTTACCAGAGTGTCAGAATCACTATAAAGAGTGTCGATTGGTGAAATACGCGCCAAAATCGTAAAGTCACGTGGGTTCGCCTATTTTTCCTCCAATATCACCAGCGTGGACTCTAACCTCATTGCCGGTTTCGCGTCCTTTACGTGTTAAAGTGTCACGAGGGTTATTTTCGTCAGCTAATTGGTAAGTACCTATTTCACTTGCTATAATAACATAATAATTGTGAAAGCTTAAATGTAATAGTTTTGAGGTAGATCATAGAGGTAGATTATAGTCTATTTTTCCCTCTTCGATAATCTATTTTTCTTTCTGCGATGATCAACTTTTCCCTCTAAAGTATTCAAGTTGACCATCTTATTTTCACAATTCACAGGTAATAAGTTACACTATCTAGAAGGCTGTCCTATAGTTTAACCTCAAATATAGTTTGCTTCACCCTCCAAATGTTTAGGTTGACACTCCAGTTTTCTCAGTGCAGTCGAGAAAGCGCTTTGTTTTGCTATTGACTCGCGTGGTAGCAATCGTAAATTTGGCAACGTCGCGCATACACTCCGCTCAACCGCCGTTCGCAGCGACGTGTTTATTTCGCCTTTTGTTTAACCTAAAAGATAGACTAATGATACATAACTCAAATAAATATGAGTAAAACCAGTAAAAAGTGGTTTTGGAAGAATAAAAGAGTTACTAAAAAGGTTTATGAGCAACGATGCAAGCAAGTAGAGCTAGGTAAAAATATAAGAAAGAAAATTTATTTATAAATGTTTCGTTTGTTGAACTTCAATTAGAACGCCATATAATGATTCTTGCAACTTTTAATCGTAAACTTTTAAAAATAAAGAGAGTTGCGCAGTTCAAGAGCGCGTTGCGCCATTCAAAAATCCGTGCATAAACGTAGCACGTGGAGTCAATGAGACGTTGCCATATCTTACAAATAAATTTACGATATAAATTATTTAATATCTTTTGAGACAGGTTCTGATTGATAATTTTGAAAGCACCTATGGGTTTCTTATTTTTTTCTACGTATCTCAGAATTTTTTCATAATTTTCTCATTTTTAAATATCTTTATAATCTACAAAAACTGCATTTTCCCATAAGATCACATGTTATTTTCAATCATTAATTTCTCGCGTTGAAGTTTCTGAAGGGTCACGAAACTTGAACCATACACGCAGAGAAAAGATCAGTAAAATTTACAGGAAGTTCGGTACTTATTTGGACAACATGACTTTTCAGTAAATTTTACCAGAAGTTGAGTTCAATTAACATATTTTCTGTACGTTTCACTCAGCGTCCAGTAAAATCTACTGAATACGAAAAAATCCGAGTTAAGTTGATTGTACTGTACGCTAAGTGAATTGTACAGAAAATCTGTTGATTGAACTCAACTTCTTGTAAAATTTACTAAAAAGTCATGTTGTCCAAATAAGTACCGAACTTCCTGTAAATTTTACTGATCTTTTTCTGCGTGTAGCTTAAGTGAGCTATAATACGCGTTCTGTCAAAATTACAAGTAATTTTTGATTTTTTTAACATTTTCCAAAAATGTTATTTTTTTATTCTTTATACTTTTCGGAGTATGTGTGTAAATTTTCAGGGCAATCTGATTTTTTTCTTGGAAAAATAACTAAAATTAAAAGTTACTACAATTTACGAATAACACGTTTTTAGCGGGGCTTCACTACAAGACTTTATTTTAAACTCCGTTCCATATGAAAAGCGCTCTAGCTAAAAAAATAACTACATTTTTTTTTATATTTTGGGATATTTTTATTAATTTATTAATATTATTTTATTTGTAACCTTTTTTCAGTCATATTACATTATTTTCCATGCCCAAAAAGTTGCTACACAACAAAATAAAAGAAGAATAATTACAATTGGTTAAAAAACAAAAAAATTATTCAAAGGCAAAAAAATGCCCAAAAAACTCAAGAATTTTGGTTTAAAAATACATAAAGGTGCTTGAATTTGAAAATAACCAAAACTTTTCTAAATAAAGGTACTTAACATAAGAAAATTAAATAGAAGGTTTAAATTCTAAAACTAAAATTAAAAATATTAATGGTGGAAAATCCCTTTGATTTTCATTTAGCAGATATTTTGAAAAAATTTGAAAAGTTATCGTTAATTACATTTAAATGTGATAATTTTGACTAGATATTTACTAAAACGAAGTTGACAGTCGTTCTATATCTGTTTATGTTGCATTTTCCAAATTTTCAGAAAGATATTTTGTGAAATAAAAAAGTTAACTTATATGAACTTTTACAGTTAAATGGTCACGTCGTCTGGTTGATTCGTGGCCTTAAGGAAATTTTTTAGTAGCGTGCAATCTTAGAAATAATTGCTGCCAGGAAGTAAAAAATAGCAAGGAAAAATACTACTATTTTATTAATACTTTTATGTTTTGAACGTGATTGATCAGTTAGGAGCTTTTTATGATAATTAAGGGGGTCAACGTTCTTTTACTGACATCACAAGTCCCGTCACAGTAATTGTCATTATCATTTTGACCTTGTCAGAGGAACTAATTCAAAGTAAAATTTAACTTTATTAGTTAAAATGGATTTAATTAAATTTGGAGAGCATGGATTACGATGAGGATAACAATTGAGATAGTAACACCAACAAAAAAAATTGTTGTGCTAACTAATAAAATAGCTGAGGCATATTTTACAAACCGAAGTAGTTGGTTTTACTAACAATTTTTTTCAGTGTAACAATGAAAAGAACATCTACATGGAGGGGTTTTACGCATTAATTTCTTATATGCGATCAACTGTTAATTGCACAACTCCTCGATTTATGACTTTATTATCGAAGTTCAGGGTAATATAAAGAGAAACTGCTCTGTAGTAAATAGCACTGTACAATAGATAATCTGAATCAATTAAACAATCTGGCAAGAATGTCAATTATATTCTACTCAGCTTTATAGTATTCTCGCAATAAAAATCAATCACCTGCCGAAGATGCGATAAATTTATTAGAATGTGCAAGAACAGCAAAACTAGTTATTATAAAGGTAATCCACCACCTTTAATATTTTTATTTTTTGAGTTTAGACCTTCCATATAATTTTTACTATGTTTAGTACCTTTATTCAAAAAATTTTTGGGTTTTTTTTTTAATTCCAGCACCTTTATTTAGTTTTAAACTAAAATTTTTTAGTTTTTTGGGAATTTTTAGACTGTAAATAACTTTTTTGTTTTTAACCAATTGTCGTGATTCTTTTTTTATTTTGTTCCTTACAATGTATAGCAACTTTTTTGGTATGGATGATAAGGTAACATGACTGTAAAAAAAGTTACAAATAAAATAAAATAAAAAATAAATTAAAAAATATTCCAAAATATAACAAAAAAATTTGTAGTTATTTTTTTAGCTAGATTATTTTCCATACACAAAAAGTCGCTACACACTATAAGTTTTTATAAACTAAAATTTTGAGCTTTTTGGACATTTTTTTGATATTTTTTGCCTTTGAATAACTTTTTTGTTTTTTAATCAGTCGTCATGATTCTTTTTTGATTTTGTTCCTTACAATGTGTATCAACTTTTTGGGCGTGGAAAACAAGGTAACGTGACTGATAAAAAAGTTACAAATAACATTTAAAAGATAAATAAATGAAAAATATCTCAAAATTTTATTTGTAATCTTTTTTCAGTCATGTTACCTTATTTTCCACGCCCAAAAAGTTGCTACACATTGTAAGGAACAAAATCAAAAAAAGAATCATGACGACTGATTAAAAAACAAAAAAGTTATTCAAAGGCAAAAAATATCAAAAAAATGTCCAAAAAGCTCAAAATTTTAGTTTATAAAACCATGAAGGTGCTGGAATTAAAAAAAAAAAACCGTCCTGAATAAAGATACTAAATAAAAAAAAAATTATATGAAAGGTCTGAATTCAAAAAATAAGAATATTAAAGGTGGCAGATCTCCTTAAGAAAAATAAATCAAAAATAAGCAATAGGTAGGTAATATGGGAATTTTTCCACAAAAATTAGCATCACTGAATCGAACTAACATTGACCGATAAAGTCGAAGTTTACTTGTTTTCAATGGTTTTTAGCGTTTGCAGCGAACTGACATGTTTTATAAGTTGTTAATAAATAAAGCAAGTACCTACCTAAGTGTTAAATAATGAATAATTTAAAGTGTATACATTATACAAATTTATACACAATATCACAATATTTTTACTGAAACGTGTCCAAAGTCGTGTACTGATCTTAAAATTCAAAGTGTTTGTTATCTTCAAAGGTGTAAAAAATAAACATTTTTTCAATGCATTCTGATATTTTTACTTCGAGAATGAATCTTTGAAAGTAGAAAGAATATGTCTGAATAAAATATTTTTTGTCTCGAATAAAAACTTCCAATTTGAATTTTACTTTCAAATTAATTTCATGATTAATGGACATAAAAAAATTACAAAAACTGTCTTTTTAATGTTCATATAAAATATTGAGAATTCTCTAGCTAAGTATTAATTAATAGTGAAATAATCACTCTTCATCTTTTTTTATCTCTCTTAAATTAATTTCTTAAAGACTACGTATGCGACAATTTACGATTGTATCAGAAAAAATAATTTTTTGTCTGTTCGGTGTCCAGTTGATATCAGAATTATTATCTGTTAATCGGAAGTCGTTCAAGTGTATTTCTTGCACTGACCGATTTTATAATGTATTAAAAAGCAGAACTTTGATATTTCAAAACGATTTTAACTTCAGAATTCTTGATTTCTGATTTAAATTTTAAGAAATAATATTGAGCTCTGGATACGTTCAAAGCTTTTGGCCCCAATCCAAAAATTCAGGGAGCAGAAACTATCTGAAAGAAATCGTAAATTTGATAGAATATTTTAATAAATAATTTCCCTATTTATAGCAAATATAACTTTTATTTAGTCAATCTATAAATTGGAGTTAATTTGATACGAATAAGCACTTGACTCAAATAGATCGGAAATCCAAACCTCTAAATTGATAGAGATCAAGAAGAGTAATATTATATACATATATATAAGCCACACGTTATTCAAAGAAATTTGCAGGAATTTCAAGGCACGTGTAACGATGGAAGTTTTTCTCATCAACGTACATAAAAATTCAGATTAGTATCTAGATATTTAACTATTAAATAAATGTCTAGATATTTATCAGTATAGATTTTTCAAATTAAAAGATTAATATATTCCACCTCTGTAATTACCTGAATATTAAACTTTTTTTCGAATTCTTAAATAAGTAGTTTTATCAAAAAACACTTGACAATTTTTCAAACTTGGAAAAATATGTAGAAATTATTGTAAGAATATCAATAATGAAAAAAATCAGTGAATATTTTGTACATAAAAATTTGTATAAAAATCAGATTTAAAAAGCGTATGAGAGAATCTCACCCATAAAATCTATTTATACTTTTGTAATAACTTAAAAAATAATAAGAAATTTTTGAATCTGTAAAACGATAAACAAAATTTGAGACCAGGGAATAAAATGAATAATTAATAAAATTATAACTATAATTAAAACCGCAAATATAAAAAATCAAATATTTGAGTTGTAGATTAAAAATTGTGCAGAAAACTTCAAAATTTTCAAATAGATTTCAATGTTACTAGAACATAAGGATCCTTCTCTGTATTTTAAAATTTATAAAGAGAAAGAATTGAAAGGCTTCATCATCAAAATTGCAGTAAATAAAAAATAATACAAGTGAAGATTTCCTTTAATGTGATAAGCGTAAACTACTGTTTTCTATTTTCAATTAAAAACTGTCACCATCTCAGTAATCAATCATCTATATAATCATTATCTACATTACATATCGATTTTCCTCTCCATCTTACAAGATCTATTTTAAGAGCAACAAAGTCCGACGTGAAATTTTTATTATCACTATTTGCTTAACCCCTCCCTCTGCGCAACCTTTTTTTTTAATTTTTATCAAGAAAGATAAGAAATTTGCTAATCACTCAAGTCCAATGGGTACATCAGCCGGACCGTACATCTGATTTCCGAGAAACACCGCATGCGTGAACGCGAACAGCGGTCAAGTTGAAAAACATTGTTTTCAGGAAATCCGCCACCTTTAATATTTTCATTTTTTGAGTTTAGACCTTTCATATAATTTTTTTCATGTTGAGTACCTTCATTTAAAAAGGTTTTGAGGTTTTTTAAGAATTCAAGCACCTTTATGTATTTTTAAACTAAAAATTTTGAGTTTTTTGGGCATTTTTTTGACATTTTTTGACTTTTAATAACTTTTTTGTTTTTTTAACAAATTTTCATGATTCTTTTTTCATTTTATTATGGAAAGCACTCTAGCTAAAAAAATAACTACAACAAATTTTTTTTTTATATATTGGGATATTTTTTAATTCATTTTTTATTTTATTTGTAATTTTTTTTCAGCCATGTTACCTTATTTTCCATAGCCAAAAAGTTGCTACACATTGTAAGGAAAAAAATA
The DNA here is from genome assembly GCA_030998225.1 of Diplolepis rosae. NCBI lineage: Eukaryota > Metazoa > Arthropoda > Insecta > Hymenoptera > Diplolepididae > Diplolepis > Diplolepis rosae. The sequence goes on from JAPYXD010000698.1 coordinate 4,133,222, forward strand.
AAAAATAATCATGGTAATTGGTTAAAAAAAAAAAAGTTATTCAAAGTCAAAAAATGTCAAAAAAATGTCAAAAGAATGCCCAAAAACACCAAATTTTAAGTTTAAAAATACATAAAGGTGCTGGAATTTAAAAAAACAAAACATTTCTAAACAAAGGTACTAAACATAAAAAAAATTATATGGAAGGTCTAAACTCAAAAAATAAAAATATTAAAGGTGGCGTATCTCCTTAAATTGGAGCAATGATATTAAATTAATATTTAATTAATAGGGAATTATCTATAATTTTGACTTTTATCTCTATACATGTATATACTTACATGACGTAATGTAACTTATTCCTGTGTCAAGAATGTTAGCAAGTCTTCAAGGCAAAAACAGGAATAAATAAATGATTTCAATTGACTATGATTAATAAATTGAAAGCAACCTTAGTTATTTCGAATAATGAATATTTTCTGTAATGATCAAAAATTCAAAATAAGGTACCAAAATTATAACAAAAACAGAAGCAATGAGATATTATAATGGCACCATTATTCTATGAATTATTCATTGGACAAAGCCACTGATTATGGACAATTTCAATGAATATTAAATGAGCCGATTAAGATAAAAAAAGAACCTGACTCAAATCGTGGTATTAAAATTGAATTATACATCGCCCGGATAGCTCAGTCGGTAGAGCATCAGACTTTTAATCTGAGGGTCCAGGGTTCAAGTCCCTGTTCGGGCGTACTTTTTGTATATTTCAAAGACGTGACTTTCATGATACAAATTTTTAAGAGGAGAAACGTAGTCACTCAATTTTTTTTTGAATTACTATTGTATATTTTTGAAATACATTTTAGAATGGAGATTGTAAATTCATCTATTTAAAAAATCTCTCAATTCTACTTAAGAACGTCTTAAATACGTTATGATCACGTTTTCTTCCGTAGAATTAGTTTTGCCATTATTGATTAGGCGCCAGGTTCAATAGAATATTTTCGAGGTCTCCCACTTTCATATTTACTTCCGTAATATGGGATATATTGACAAACTGCCTCCCAATCGGTTAACCACAAGCCTGTAATTACTGTTGCAGCCCCATACAGTGCAATTGACGTTTTCCTGAGGACAAAGAACAAAGAACAAAGACAGATTAATAATAATGAATAAATTAATATGAAAAAATAGCATTATTACTAAAATTCTATAAAATGAAAAAAAGATCAAAGTAGTTGTGGTAACGAAGATACGAATAAATAAAGATTCTCTTTGACAGGTATTAAATGCAAATGTCGACATTATGTTGATTCACGATTTATTTTTTTGTGATAACTGTGAAACTAACCTCACGGCGAGGAAATATTTATTCATTGATATTTCATTCTATAATGGGTCTATGCTAACGTTTATCGAGATTGCTTTTAAATTTTGCATCTGCTTTATAGCTTTCGTACATAAAACTTTAACCTATTTTAAATCTAGTATTAGAAATTTTTCATTAATATTCTTTTTGTTTTAGATTAAAAATTTTATTTCGAAATCAAATGTACCGGAGTATCAAGAGTTTTATTTCTATGGAGATATATTTTTTGCCTCACACATATTTTTATTATTTTGCAACCAACCGTGATAATAATAATATTTATTAAATAAATAATAAAATAATTACCATGTATTGAATCGCTCCGAGAGTATATTTTTCTTGAATAAAAAATAGGGCAATTTGCTAACCATTTTTCATGAAATTTGAAAAATGCGCAATTTCTTCAGAACATTTACCAGTTCATACATAACCTAAATTATTTAATTGATTAACAACGATTCAATTTTGTTTCTATAATTTGAATTTTTTGTTTTCAGTAGCTATAAACATTTATACATTACAAAGAAAAAAAAGCTCATCATCAAGGAACAGGAGCAGCACAAAAATTGCTCATTATGTAATAGTCATTACAGTCCTTGGCAAAGACCCATTGAATATTTTTTCTCGTGGCCCTGAAATGGACTTTTATCTGTTCTACACAGAGCTTAGCACTCTCAAATATCTCTTCGCTCATCTATCATCTCATAATTAAAGTTACGAGTTGGTTTTTTAAGATATAATATTTTTCTTCTTTAATCTCCAAATATAGTAACTATACTTATATCTATGGATCAACGACAACAGCTGATGAATTAAGTCCCATGCGTATAGATGTTTTCCCCACATTTTAAATTTTAATTTAAAATAAAGCGGGAAAATTTAGGGAAATGATTATAAAGCAGGAATAACAAGTTATGACAAAAGCGTTGAGTGTAGAAAGAAAAAAATTTTTATAATTCCCGCAGAAATACCGAGACACATAACCTCGTACATCACCTGTCGATATATTTCAGTACCTGCAGTGCGACACTACACAAAGATAGCGCTTCCAAAAATTCTGTCTTTTTTTTTTATAATCTTATCAATTTAATAAAATAATTTTTGTAGTTATTTCAATATTCGGAACCCAATAAACCTGTCTTAGTGCTTCCCTGGCGAAAGTTTCTGATATAAAAATTCCTATCCGCCTGAATCCTTTTTAATCCGAAGTCTGTATCCGAGCGAATCAGTTTCATTCCGAGCGAATCCGTGGAAAAAAGCGAAACCTAATTCGGATTGAAACTTCGGATTCATTCGGTTCAAAAACTTTCTTCGGATGAGCCTCGGATTCATTCGGATTCATTCATTTCAAAAACTGTCTTCGGCTGAGCCTTAAATTTATTCGCATTGAATTTTTGGGTTCATTCGGTTTGGAAACTTTATTCGGATGAGCCTCGGATTCATTCGGATTGAATGTTCGGATTCATTTGGTTTGAAACCTTTGTTCGGATATGCCTCGAATTCATTCGGATTCGTTCGGTTTGAAGTAAGTTCTACGGATGAGTCACAGATTCATGCGGATTGAAAACTTGGACGATCCTTACCACCTTTTATTATGTGCTTTAAATTTTCAAGTACATATATTGTATTAGAAACAAAAAAAGTTATCTTACATGGTTCAATTAACCTATAAATTTGGTCACGTGACCCGGTTGATCCGTGGCCTTAATGAATATATAAAATATTTTACAGTCAGAGAGACTAAATAAAAGTATATTTATTTTGAAAAGTGTTTAGTTGGAGTTATGTTGGTGAAAAAAGAAAGAAAGCAGGAAATAAAGGAGGGTTTTTCCTTTGTTTGATGATCGTTCTTACTTAGGCTAGTAGCCTGACAGGTCGATGTTCGAGGGTGGAAGTAATTTTGATGGAAGGAACTGTCACATTAATTTAGACCTTTCCTCTGAACATCAAAAATACATTTGCACATATAAGTGATAGTTTTCAAACTAACCTAAAAGAGACACTTAACAACTCTACTTCTCTATTTTTTTCAAACAATCAGGCTTCAAACATTTATTACACAAGTATGTAGAGTTACAAATTTTTGTATTCAATTTAATATAAAAGTATATTAAATCATTTGCATATACAGTATGTGAAATTTGATATTCATTAAAGTATCAATAAAACATGATATTTTCTCGATTATAAGTAGGACTTATATCGACCTTTTAATAATAATTTCCAATCGTTGTTGAGGTTATAAATTGAATTTAGGGTCCAGAAATAACACAGTGACACAAACAAAAGAAGTTGGATCTCCGACGGACTCGACTAGTGAATTCCTATGTATTTTGAGCCGCTGAATCCAAATCTGCGGTCGAAATTTGAAAGTTAGCTTCCATTTTTAACATAACCTCAAACAACGTACTTTTTTGTACTATTTCGCTGTAGTAAACAAAACGCTAGCTAGATTCGCAATACTATCGATGAATTAAAATCTATCAGACCAAAATATTCAAGAATTCACTACACTGAAAAAATTTCGGTGCACCGGTTGCACCTATAGGGACAGCAGCAGCGCCAAACGCTGTGGTAAATCTTATACCTCAGTTCGGGACAGCTGATGCCCCGTTTCCGCACAGCAAATGCACTCGACCGGCACAATGAGGGAACGCGTTGTTCTTATAGTGATATAATGATATAGTGATGGATATTTTTATAACAAAAAACCATTTTGAGGAGTTGAAAGGGGTATTTGAATGCAAGTGTACAATTTTAACTTGATTGTAAGCTTTGTAAATATGTTTATTATATGTAACCTATAAATTCCTTAAGCAAAAATAGTGACTTAACCTCTTCATTGCATGTGAAGAGGTTTAAGAAATAAATGGCACATTATTAGATTCATTATATGCTTCGTGCATATATTGAAGCTTATAATAAACTAGTTTTATGTCTTGTATTTACTTGACGTGCAAATAAAATTGATTCAAAGTACATCTAAATGTCGGAAGCAGAAAAAAAAAGTATTTTTCTAAGACTAAGACTAAAGTTGAGAAAATAAAAATAACCCTTAGTAAGTTTATTAACAATTTAATAAATTCTAATTTAAAAAAAGAACAAATTGGTTAACAATTAAAAACTGTAAATTTTTTGAATGTATAGTAAATTTCACCTTTACATGGTGCAACTACTGACACAGTTTCGGCACACGAGCTGTATCACACATAAGGGACAACATTTGCCCCTTATTTTCGCGCATCTGTACGCCCGAAATCTGTGCAACGGTTGCTTCGAATCTGCAGTGTAGTCGGCGTACTGCAGGTGGCTGTGCAGATTACATAACCTTATGACTTCATCTCGGAAAAGTGCGGTTGCTTTGGCAAACCAGGCTGGTCAATTTATATATATTTTGAATCCCTGAATCCGAATATGGAATTAAAATTCGGAGATTAGCCCTCATTTACAACATAACCTCAAAAAACCTACGCTTTTTGTACTTTTGCGGTTTGATAAAAAGACGCGAGATATATTTGCAATTCTATCCATACATTCGAATCCATTACAGCAAAATATATAAAAATCTATTAATTAGTAATTACAAAAAAGTCTAAATTTGTTCCTGATGCACTCAGAGAAAATATTTGATTGAATCAAAGAAAATTGTTTATTCAAATAAAATAAAATTTGTTTGATTCAAACAAAGAATCTTTAAAATAAAGAAAAATTTATTCATGTTAAATAAATTCCTGCTAAATAAAAGTTAACAGACGTACTTTATTGTCTTTTGTTACGTTTTTCAAATATTCATAAAGATCGTTTGTGAATTGAAAAATTTAGCTTACATGAACGAATTAATATATAATTTAGTCACGTGGTCCGATTGATCCATGAGCTTAAATTTAAAATGCTAAATGTTTAGTCTAATATACAATGGACCATTATCAATAAAAATATAAAAAACATTTTGATATTTATAGAAGAAAAAATACTGATCCACATTTAGTTTCTTTACTATAATACGCGATGATCTAGGCAGCAATAATATTAGGACTTTTTTCTGTGACCCGTATGTCAAAAGCATTGAACCTGCAGATGACGTTTCTGATATCATAGTTTTGTTTAATCAAGGACAGTCCAACGGTCGTGTTTCCTCCTTACAGAAAACAATAAAACGAGATTAAAGTGGCAAAGATCAGGCTTCTGAAACTTCAAGAGAATCGTAATAAAAATTTCTTTTCGAAAAGTTTGATTTCACAAAAAATAAAACATACGTCGAGCAAAAAAAGTTGGCAGTAGCTGAAGGAATGGTATCCCGAAGGTTGAATCCAACTAGCAGACAGCTTGGTGCCAGCGACGATTGCATGTTCTCCCTCTTCTCTCCCTTTACTTGTCAATGCCTGCTCACTCACGCACACACACACTCCCTCTCTCTCTCTCCCTCTTTTCTTTTCTTTGTATGCACTGCTTAACCGCATATCTCTCTTTTACCTCTTCTCAACTTCCTTATTTAAACCCCTATTACTATAATGTTTATCTTTTTATCTTCTTTCCCCTTGATGCTAAGCTTCATGACTTTATATCTCTATGATTTAGTTTCCTTCTCTTATTTTCAGGTCTGGAGGTCAAGTAAAGAGGAGACACACTCTTGACTTACGCAACCTCACTGACTATGTAATTATCACCAAGACATAAGTTGTATTGTATTATATCACATCAAGGCGAGGCACCACAATGCGGAAAAGTATCACATTAGGGCCCTTAAAAAGTATAATTGATATGGAACCGATTAATATGCCTTTGTTATGCGCACTAGCAACATATTTATATCCAAACCCAACTAGGAAAAATAATTTCGAAAAACACTTGATTCAATATTTTAAAAATGTGCTGTGTTTCCATGGTCTCTTCTTAACTGAAACATATTAAGGGGATCCGCCACCTTTAATATTTTCATTTTTTATGTTTAGTACTTTTATTTAAAAAGATTTTGGACTTTTTTTAAAAATTCCAGAACGTTTATGTATTTTTAAACCAAAATTCTTGAGTTTTTTGGGCATTTTTAGACTTTGAATAACTTTTATGTTTTTTAATCATTTGTCACGATTCATTTTTTATTTTGTTCCTTACTTATTCCTATGTCTATGCCATGGATCAACCGGGTCACGTGACAAAATTTATAGGTTAATCGAACCATGTAAGATAACATTTTTTGTTTCTAATACAATATATCTACTTGAAAATTTAAAGCACGTAATAAAAGGCGGTGAGGATCGTCAGTTAACTTTGTTTTAGTAAAAAATTTGAGTTTTTTGGGCATTTTTTTGACATTTTTTGACATTTTTTGACTTTAAATAACTTTTTTTTCTTTAACCAATTGTCATGATTTTTTTTATTTTCTTCCGTACAATGTGTGGCAACTTTTTGGGTATAGAAAATGAGGTGAAGTGACTGACAAAAGTTACAAATAAAATAAAATAAAAAATATCCCAATATATAAAAAAAAAAATTTGTAGTTATTTTTTTTTAGCTAGAGTGTTTTCCATACCCAAAAAGTTGCTATACACTATAAGGAACAAAATAAAAAAAGAATCATGACAATTGGTTAAGGCTATGGATCAACCGGGTCACGTGACCAAATTTATAGGTTAATCGAACGATGTAAGATAACTTTTTTTGTTTCTAATATATCTACTTGAAACTTTGAAGCACGTAATAAAAGGCGGTGAGGATCGTCTGTTAACTTTGTTTTAATAAAAAACATAAAAGTTATTTAAAGTAAAAAAAAGTCAAAAAATGGCAAGAAAATGACCAAAAAACTCAAAATTTTTAGTTTAAAAATACATAAAGTTGCTGAAATTTTTGAAAAACCCCAAAACCTTTCTAAATGAAGGTACTAAACATAAAAAATAAAAATCTGCCCGCTTAGCGGGCACATTCTCATCGCGCGCTCCGCGCGCAGCTCGCTTCGCTCGCAAGTTTGAGCGCGCCTAGGGCGCGCGATTCGATCGTCGCGCTTCGCGCTCCGTAATACTCGATTGTCGCGCTGCGCGCTCCGGAATTTTTGAACGTCGCGCTTCGCGCTCCGTTCTTTCTGGACCTCGCGCTTCGCATACATTTAAGTTTATTTCTTATATTTTGATACTGAAGCTCAAACCAATTTTATAATAATATTACAGATGATGTGAATTACACATTTTCTCAAAGCCACTGAATTTCTTTTTGAATTTAAGCGAAACAGGAAATTCAATTTACTTAAGGCTCTATCGGCCTTAAGGAACACATTCTCATCATGACACTCGCGCTTCGCGCTCGATTTTCTGTATACATTTCAGTATAACTTTTTAATAAATTACATGATTAAAAGAATTTACTTTCTTCGAAATATCTAAAAAGGAAAAACAATCGTAGACTTTATTTAAGGAAACGATTTTGCAGAACAACGCTTATTTCGTATCTCACATATTTTGGTGAAAAAAATCGAATTTTTTCAATATTAAAAATCAAAACATAAAATATACATCCTGTCCCGAAATTTCTATATCAGAATTTGTAGACCTCATTTAGGCAAACAATTTTCCATCTAAATGTTTTTTTTGTATCTCACATATTTTGTCTAAAAAATGGAATTTTTTCATTTTTATCGTATTTTTTGGAATTGAAACGAAAAATATATCTTTTATCAGAAACTGTGTCAGACAAAATTTGTAGATCTTTTTGAAACGAACAACTTTGTATTCTTACGTTTTTTTGGTATTTCCAATATTATTGTTAAAAAATTGAATTTTGGATTTTCAATAGTTTTTTTTTTAATTAAAAAGAAAAATATGCATCTTATGAAAAAATGTTATAATTCAAATTTGTAGGTCTTTATGTAGAAAATAATATTGTATCATAACGTTTTTTCGTATCTCGTATAATTTAACTGGAAAATGGAATTTTGATATTGACTTTTTTCGAATTTGAATATGCTGTAACATTTCTAATTTTGATTTAATAAAAAAATGTTATAAGGATAATTTGTAGAGATTTATGAGCACTATCAAAAACCAGGATTGGAATTTTTGATTTTTTCAAAAAATTATTTTCAAAAACACAAAAGTAGTGCTCCATCCCTCAATTTTGATTGGATGTGGCTGGTTAACGAACTTGTCCTTACTTTTTCGGTTCCGATAAAGTGTACCAAAGCTCAATTCAATCTGATAATTCTATCGAGAGTTATGCCGCACACGACCTACAGACAGACAGACAGACAGACAGACACTTTCGTAAAAACCATTTTTTCTGACTCAGGGGGTCTCAAAACGTAAAGATTTGATGAAAATTTCGAAAGTCATTTTTCACATAAAACCAATACCTTCTCATCCATGATGAGAATGTAAAAATATTAAAGGTGGCGGATCCCTTTAAGCATTAGTTATTTTCTTCTCATGAAAGTTTACAAAATCATTTTTTATTATTTGTATTCTTTTATAACTTTAGAGTAGGAATATTGTGTTCAGACACCTTGTCTTTACTGGAATGACTCAGATGTATGTAGTAAAGTCAGGTAAAGTCATACTCAAGAGAAAATGCCTTGAGGAATTGTAAATATAGCTGTTCTCATTGTAGACACAAAGAAGTAAATATTTCCTTCATATTTACTTGTCTGTCGCAATTTGACAATCGCATGACTTTTATCCAGTTTATTTCCATCTAGCCGGTCACTTTATTGAAACCGATTTAAAAAGAAGCTCAATCTTGAATTCTTACCTTCTATCATTTATAAAGTATTACCCCACAATAAAAAAATTGTTTAATTCAACTATATTATTTATTCTGCTCAATTTGATTAATTTTGGAAAGTTGTTTCAAGCTAAAAAATTTTGCTTGGAAAGACCAAAATCAACAGTTTTTATTGAAAGTTTTGGTTGGTTGGAAAGCGTTCGGGTGATTCGACTAAAACATTTGGTTTACTAAGTCACAAAGTGGTTTAATTAAACAAAACATTTGTTGCCCGCCAACAAATTTTATATTCACTACAAATTTAGTTAAATAAATCAAATATTTGTTTGATTCAAAAGCACGTTTTAGTTAATTTATCTTAATATTTCATCTGCGCAATTTCTTCTTGCAGAATAGGAGTTAACTAAAATATATTATTGCACATAAATGGAAATTTTTTAATCATAATGTCGTAAGCAGTAAAAGTGGAATCATTTTTATTGATGTTGTTCGAATACTACAAATGTTTTCCCCAATATTTAATCACTTTATCTTTAACCAATTTTTACTTAATTTGTCGCAAGTTTATTAATTCTCGTATTTAATGTTATTATTGACAAATTCTTTTGCAAGGAAAATTTCTGTGATAAAAATCCTTCTAAAATTTAAGCAAACTCCATAAAATTTTCTTCCATTCCTTCAATTCTTTTTTCTACTAGCGGGCCATAAAGTGGATTTTATTGCCCAGCGCGAGACAAACAAATCCATTTTTTGACCCACTCGTAAAAAAAATCATGTGCGACACGGAAAAAACATTAATTTTACTCGTGTGGTTGTTACCCTCGCTTTGCTTGTACTGTAAAAAATATCGGTAAATTTTCCTACTATGTATTAGGAAATTGGATTTTCGTACAAAAAGCGGAAATATTTCATAGATTTGAGGAAAATTGACCGAATTTTCGGACTTATTTCCGAACTATTAAGAAATATATCAAAAAGGTGAGAACATTTCACAAATCTTCTGAGTTGTAGGAAATTTTTCCCATGAAAAGCGGAAATTATTCCACAAAAACGGAAATTTGTTCATTTTTTTTGGATCTTTTTCCACTGAAATTATTAAATAAATATATATTTCCTAATAAACTGGATATTTCTCCGAACAAACAGTAGAAACTATTTCCAGTTCTATGTCGGAAAGACTTCCGACTATATCTTTGGAAAAATTTACGACCAATTTGTATTTTAAGGTAGTTCCTTCACGAAAATTAGACCTCAGGCAAAAATAGATAATTTTGCTTTCAAGAATAGCAATATTATTATTAAAGGACTAATTTGAAAGAAAAAAGATTATTTTTCATGAAAAAAATTTGAAACAAAAAAATAATTTTATTAAGAAATTTTATTTTGGACCAAACTTATTTTCTTATCGCTTCGAGCCAAATTTTTAAAAATGATGCGATTCTAATAAATCACGGTTCATTTTTTTAGGAAAAAGATTCTCTACAACTTGACCGTTTCCAATTTTTGAAAATAAATTCTTTAATGGCTGAAATTATAAAAAACAATTTTTCAAAACAAAATTTTTATAAACAAATTGCTGTATTTGATAATAATTAATTCAATTTCAAAAATACGAAACGGTCATATTGTAGAGAATCTTTTTCTTAAAAAAATGAACCGTGATTTATTAGAATCGCATCATTTTTAAAAATTTGGCTCGAAGCGATAAGAAAATAAGTTTGGGCCAAAATAAAATTTATTAATGAAATTATATTTTTGTGTTTCAAATTTTTTTCATGAGAAATAATCTTTTCTCGGTCTTGTGCTCTTCACATACATTCAAGTTTATTTATTATAATTTGATACTGAAGCTCAAACCAATTTTATAATAATATTACAGATGATGCAAATTACACATTTTCTCAAAGTCATTCAATTTCTTTTTGAATTTAAGTGAAACAGGAAATTCAATTTACTTAAGGCTCTATCAGCCTTAAGGAACACATTCTCATCATGGCGCTCGCGCTTCGCGCTCGATTTCGTGTATACATTTCAGTAACTTTTTAATAAATTACATGATTAAAATAATTTATTTTCTTCCAAATCTCTCAAAAAGGAAAAACAATCGTAGACTTTATTTAGGGAAACGATTTTGCAGAACAACGCTTATTTCGTATCTCGCAAATTTTGGTGAAAAAATCGAATTTTTTTAATATTAAAAATCAAAACATAAAATATAAATCCTGTCCCGAAATGTCTTAATGAGAATTTGTAGACCTCATTTAGGCAAACAATTTTCCATCTAAACGTTTTTTTTGTATCTCACATATTTTGTCTAAAAAGTGGAATTTTTGAATTTTAATCGTATTTTTTGGAATTGAAACGAAAAATATATCTTTTATCAGAAACTGTGTTAGACAAAGTTTGTAGATCTTTTTGAAACGACAAACTTTGTATTCTTACGTTTTTTTCGTATTTCGAATACTTATTATTGTTAAAAAATTGAATTTTGGATTTTCAATAGTTTTTTTTTAATTAAAAAGAAAAATATGCATGTTATGAAAAAATGTTACAATTCAAATTTGTAGGTCTTTATTTATTTAATAATATTGTATCATAACGTTTTTTCGTATTTCGTATAATTTAACTGGAAAATGGAATTTTGATATTGACTTTTTTCGAATTTGAATATGCTGTAACATTTCTAATTTTGATTTAATCAAAAAATGTTATGAGGATAATTTGTAGAGATTTATGAGCACTATCAAAAACCAGTATTGAAATTTTTGATTTTTTCAAAAAATTATTTTCAAAAACACAAAAGTAGTGCTCAATCCCTCAATTTTGATTGGATGTGGCTGGTTAACGAACTTGTCCTTACTTTTTCGGCTCCGATAAATTGTACCAAAGCTCAATTCAATCTGATAATTCTATCGAGAGTTATGCCGCACACGACCTACTACAGACAGACAGACAGACAGACACTTTCGTAAAAACCATTTTTTCTGACTCAGGGGGTCTCAAAACGTAAAGATTTGATGAAAATTTTGAAAGTCATTTTTCACATAAAACCAATATCTTCTCATCCATGATGAGAATGTAAAAATCATGTGCAACACGGGAAAAACATTAATTTTATTTGTGTGGTTGTTACCCTCGCTTGACTCGGACATCAAACTTCACACTCGCGAAATAATTTTTTTTTTCCTAGTTGCACAATATACTATAATATCCAAAGTAATCAATGAGATAATAATGAGTTTAGTTTGCATTTACTAATCAGAACACTCTATTTATTGAAAAAATAATTTAACAATATTACGATATTCAGATTCAATCATTCTAGACCTACAATTTTCGGGGAAGAGAGGCAAACAATTTCTGGGTTGAATTTTTTTTACCAATATACTTAGAAGAGTATATAACTTATATGTCACTATTTTTCAAAATGTCTAATTTGTCAGGTGGAAAGTCTGGTCGTCACAAAAATATTTGTTTTTTACAACTAAGCTGTGTTCATAAAGATTATGGACACGTGTATAATTCATGTATACCTGTCGCAAATGTTTGCTAAGTACGATCATTTTCAAGTATTCTTTTCATTGGCGAGAAAAAAGGCAAAATATGAAGGTGAGCCTTCAGAGTATGTATGACTAATACGACAAAATGCTGAAATTTAGGGAAAATAAATAATATTCAAATATTGTTGATGTTCTTAGTTGGGCCCTAAAGCCAACTAAGAACATCAACAATATTTGTATATTAACACTAACGGTCGATATAAGTCCTGTTTCATTATTAAAATAAATAATACAGGTGAAAATGTTTTTCATTTTCATTTCATACATTTTTTTGGTGTCCTTTAAATCAAGAAATTTCAGAGATCGTGACGTTTTTACTCAACAAATCTAATTGATAAGTGTTCACACTTATAACCGTAAATGTTATAATTGTGCATTGATTTGGCCTATTGGAGTATATCTATTGTTTTCTTGACCTACAGAGTGTTTTATGTAAGCTATGCATTACTATCTTCTGATTTTACTCATCTTTAAAGGATGTTATTCGAAGAAAGATACAGACACTGGAAAATAATTAAATTATCAGTCGCTATGAATCTGCATGAATTTCCAGGCACGTGTCACGGAAGTTTTTACCATTGACGTATCACTGTCACAAATTTTTGTGGTAAAAGTTTCTAAATACATATAGGATGCATAAACGTAATTAAAATTCAGTATGCCAATCAATATACACTGCTGTGCAAAAGTCACTTGGTACTTGTTTTTAACTATTCACATACACGGAAAAATATTTGGAGCAGCTGCTGCGTTCGTTGTGGTAGCCCTGCCTCACCATGGCTTTATTTTATTTTATGTTTTGTATTTTTTTTTTATATTTACAATTTTCATAATTTTTAGAATCCATTTTTCAAGTATTAAAATCCTTTGTATTCTCATAACTTTGTTTTTCTAAATTTTACCTTTAATAGTATTAAAAAAAAATTTACAAAAATATTTTTAATATGTTGCTAATAGTCTATGTAAATTCACCTTTATAATAAGCTGAGAAAAGTCTAAAAATGTTCATTGTTTCAAAAGTTATTCTAAATTTAAAACATATTTGCTTTTTTTAGAAATATCTTTGTTAATAATTGACTCAAATACTTCGCTTTGGAGTCATTAAATGCAGAATTCCAAGTTTGTTTTAATTTTCCGCACACTTAAAATTTTACCGCACTAGTGCGGGAAAATTTACTTTCCGCATAAAACGACACCGCACTCAGAAAATATATTTGATTGAAACAAAGAAAATGATTTATTTGAACAACTTTCTTTGATTTAAAGAAATGATTTGTTTATATGAAATAAAATTTGCTTGATTCAAACAAAATATCTTTGAACCAAATAAATATTTGTTTGAATCAAATTAATTTTTCTTCAAAACAAAGAAATTAATGCATTGATATATGGTGAAAGATATAATTTGTTTGATTTAAGGAAGAAATTTATTTGATTCAAAGAAATATTTATTTGGTCCAAAGATATTTTGTTTAAATCAAACAATTTTTGTTACATTTAAACAAATCATTTCTTTAATTCCAAGAAAGTGGTTCAAACAAATAATTTTTGTGATTCAATCAAATCTTTTTTCTGAGTGCGACAAGGCTAACTTTCGGTGTAAGGCGGAAAAAAAATAAGTTTTTCGTTTGTTTTATTGGTATTTAAAAACTCAGGATCAAAGATAAAATAGTAATATATATATAACACTCTCAGTGAAACCATCAATTTCTTCTGTTTTGCCGAAAAAATCACTTCAGAGATGAATATATCATTTAAAACACTAATTTTTATAAATTTAGTACATTTTCCAAATTGTAACAGAATAGAATATTTTAGTTAAAAACGCTTTAAATTAATACATTTTATATATAACGTTCTTTTCTATTAGAAAGTAATTCAATTTATTGCATTATACCCTAGTACATTAAAATTACCAAAAATTTCAACTGTCTGCTTCAAATTCCAGTTTCAGGTGTATTGAATTTAAATTATGCGCATATTGGAGGATGTGGGCATTCAAGGTAAATGTTTGAACCAAGGCAAAAGAAGCTTCAAAAAATGTTCAAATAAAATAAAACAGTTATTTAAGAAGTTAAATAATATAAATGTAATAAAATGGTACGTTGTTGGAAAAATTGGCTTTAGGGTCCAAAAATGATTAAGTCGATTTAATCAGACGTTTCGGCTCAGATCGGTTAATATTGAGGTTTAATACAACTTACACTGCTTTTAATATAAATATAATTAAAAAGAATGAAAAATTATATTCCTCATGAAAGTGCTTAGGCAATTCCGCAGCAGAATTCCCAATGAAGCCTCTGTATAATGAAATAAAAACTGCGCATTTCCTATTATAAATATCTATATAGTATGGGAGGTACCACAACATTAAGGTATTGCGTGCAACATCCTATTGTTCGTGCTCAGCTTTGCACTAGCACCAGTGATGGGACATGGTTCATGGATATATTGAATCCAGAGGTTATATTGCTTAGATAAATTGTGTCATGAGTAAATTTGTACACGAGAAACATCTCAACTTTTATTGAAGATGAACGACGAAGAGTTCGTACATTTCATCAAACAAGAGATGTTCGTGTGTACGACTTAGTATCTTTCCCTAAAAATCCTTGAAATCTTGAAAAACAGGGTTTCCATAGTTTCTTTAATGTTAGACTTCATCAATCATTGCTTTGTAAATCAAATCTACTGTACAATATTCTCATACAAATAAGTTGAATATACAATTGTATTTTTGTAAAAAATAAAAAAAAATATTTTAAGGGTATGGATCAATGGGACCACATGACTAAATTGAACATTAATTTGTTCAAATAAGATAACTTTTTTATATCACAAAATATCTTCCTGAAAATCTGGAAAGTACAACAGAAGACGATAAAGATCGTCTGTTGGCTTGCACTGAGAAAACAATTTCTTTGATATACGGTCAAAGAAACAATTTCTTTGAATTAAAGAAAGCTTTGTTTATTCAAAAAAATTTTCTTTGATCCAAAGAAATAGATTTGTTTACATTAAAAACAATTTTTTTGAATCAAAAAAATTTTCTTTAATTCAATGAAATTTTTTCTTTGATCGTATATCAAAGAAATGTTTCTTTGATCAAAAGAAACTTTTTTTTGGGTGTATCGACAATTACCATCAAGGCCGTGTCAATCACTATCAATCACCATTTACATACGACCGATTTATTGTTAAAATAATAATTTAAACAAAATTTCCGGAGAAGACAGTTATGCATTGCACTTTTCTGCATTGTTGTTTTCTCCGATAAAAATTATTGTTATATTTTCCAAATTTTCAGGAAGATTTTTTTTTGGAATAAAAAAGTCATCTTACACGAACTTTTATAGAAATTTGGTCACGTGATTTGGTTGATCCATGGCCTTAACTGAAACATATTAAGCATTCATTATCTTCTTCACATGAGAGATTGCAAAATTCAGGAAACTTTTCTAACATCCAATAATGTAAATTGAAACGCAAAGTTACCAAAAATAAGGAATTTCATTATTTTGTATAATTAGTATAGCTGATTAAATCAATAAAATCAGTTTCTCCCAAACATTTTCCACAATAATGAATATATTTAGTTGGAACTTTAGGGTATAATAAAGGACATATTAGCGGATGGCTATAAACTTTAATTAGTTCTTAACAATTTGAAAATTTTCAGCGTCGGTAAAACAGGAATTATTATTCATTATTGTTTAAAACTAATTAAAGTCTATAGCTATCCGCTAATATGTCCTTCATTATGTCCTAAAGTTCCAACTAAATATATTCATTATTGTGGAAAATTGTTGCGGGAAACTGACTTTATTTATTTATTCATCTGCACTGATTGACCCATGGCCTTAATGAAATAATTTTAATTCGTAGTAGCATGAATTTTAAATTATACATGCATTAAACTAACTTTTAATCACTAGTTTTATTTACACTTGTTATTTTCTACGTTATTATGTCTATAATTGAGAATAGTATATTATGCACCTAGGGAGAAAAAGTTTATTTTGCGAATGTCAAGTTTGATCCGCGGGCAAAGCGATGACAATCACGCGAGTAAAATAAATGTTCCTCCCATATTGCACACGATTTTTCTTTACTGGGGCCAAAGAATGGATTTGTTTTCCCCGCAGGGGGCAATAAAATTCACTTTATGACCCGCTAGTAGAAAAAGTTTGTTTTTCTTCCAAAATAAATAATTATGTTTAATTTTGTGTTTCAGGTGAGTTCAACTTACATATTTTAACAGTAA
Organism: Diplolepis rosae; assembly: GCA_030998225.1. Classification (NCBI taxonomy): domain Eukaryota; kingdom Metazoa; phylum Arthropoda; class Insecta; order Hymenoptera; family Diplolepididae; genus Diplolepis; species Diplolepis rosae. The sequence goes on from JAPYXD010000698.1 coordinate 4,150,107, forward strand.
CACCTGTGAGTATTTTACTGTATAATATTTTCAAAGGAATCATTTAATAAGAATTTTCTAAAATCTAAAAATAAATTTTGTCAAATTTCGAAAGATAGTATACTGTATTGGCAGTAATAAGCGGTCCTTCCATTTTCATTTCTTATGCAAAAGGTGTTACAGGGAGTGGCATAGATTATTTTCCTTCAGACTTTGTTGTCACTTGCTCTTACAATTTCCCTTGCGAGTGAATATACGAGAAGGGAGGGTTGACTATAGATTTTTTTTTGGGTTACGGCGCACCCAACCTTTACTTTTCTTTGTTCATATTTGTTCCGAAACGAGTGAGTGGAATTTTCCGGAGGAGCCTGCCGGATACTGCCTGGATTTGTCGAGTACGCCTGCGAAATGGACCCTTCGAAGGGTACGGGAAACCTTAGTTCTTTGTTCCACCAAAGCTCGCTCAAACTTATTGTTAACACAAAACATTTCGAATTTATCGTAACCACTAATTTTAGTTCTGACGATATATTTTCAGTAACGTCATTTTAAATAGTCTGCTAAAGCAGAAGTAGATTATATACATTGATGAAAAATTTTTTTTATCAATTTTCTGGAAGCTTTTAAGGCTATGGATCAACCAGATCACGTGACCAAATTCCTGTAAAATTTCGTGTAAGATAACTTTTTTATTTTACAAAATAGACTGCTGTGCAAAAGTCACCGGGCACTTGCTTTTAACCATTCACATAAAAGGTTCTAATTCATAAAATACGTAATAATGAATTTTTTCCTTAATTATTATTTAATGACCCCAAAACGAAGGGTTTTAGTCAATTACTAAGGAATTCAAAACTAAATTCAAACCCGTATCACTACGAACTCAAAATTCATCTTAACGTCCAAACAAAAGTATAATTCAGAATTTCAAGAATTCGAAACCGTTTGAACTCTCAAAATGCAAAACGACCAAATTTGGACCAAACAAATTTCTTAGGTTTAACGATTATGCACACCCAGAAAACATAAAATCTCCTAATATCCTAACGGGACGGGGACACTTGCCACACAGTTAACGTAACAATCGATCTTTTGCGCACCGTTTTCGAAAATCGAATAATCAGCTGAAATTCTGATATTAATTGGCCGCCTCAGAGCTGTGATTTGACCCCGTTGGACTATTTTTTGTGGGGAGCCGTTAAGGATAAGTGTTACGCTAATCATCGAGAGACGATTGAGGCCTTGAAAGACGAAATCGAAGTTGCCATTCATGAGATTAAAGCCCAAACAATCGAAAATGTAAGGAAAAATTGGGTTGATCGAATGGGATACTGTAAGGCCAGCTGTGGCAGTCATTTGAATGATGTTTTGTTTCATTCTTAAATGGAAAGGTTCAATCATTCTAATAAAACCATACTTTAGAAAAAATATCCATAAGTTTTTTTTATAGCCGATTCAACGATTATGCACGTCCAGAAAACAGTTTCTTTGAATCAAAGAAGCATTTCGATACCCACGTTCTAATATGTCGTATCCCACATTTGGAAAATTTTTCAGGAAACGATAAAAACGTCTTGCTAGCACAAATAAATAAATGTAAACAAATTTTTGTTTTATACGTTCATAAAAATGCATAAATAATAATAATTAAAGCAAAACAAATTATTTAAATAAATTTTATGATATTTATGTGGGTTACGCAAGAAGAAAAAATTAAAATGTATTTTAGAAATAAAATTGATTTAATCGTTCTATAATTAAATATTGTTTCATCCCATACATAACATTTTTCTCTCATTTTGTATTGTTTAATTCATAATTATTATAATATAACATTATTGATACATTTTATTTTGACTATCTTTAATATTGCTTAAAACATTTTTTTTTTCATTTTAAGTACTCTTAATTTTTTTTTTTTTTACTTCAGGTACATTTTCTTGCTGAGATTGTTGAAAATTTCTTGTCCTCTTTCGTCTGGTATTATCACAATTTGTTTTATAATTAATATCATTATGTTCAGGTTTTTTAAATCTATTATTAGTACGCAGTACTTTGCTTTTAACACCAAGATTAACTTGATTAGCTTTTCGTTTCTTACTCTTAGTCTTTTCAGTTACCTTAACTATATTTTTACTCTCGGCTTCCAAATTTTTTATTGATGGAGATTGGTCAGAAGCAGAGTCAGTATCATCAATATATTTTATATTATCATAGAAGCAGTGTATATCTCTCAGCAACACTTTTTTTAATGCCTGTAATTGTTGCCATTTACTTTTAGTTCTTTTTAATCGATCTACAAACAAAGGTTTCAGCGGATGCTCTAGATTTAATTGGAGTTGTAAAAATATTATTTGTAATTACCTTCTTACTAATTTTATTAAATAATTTGTCAAAATAAACTTAAGACTAATCACAAAATAAAAATTGACTGTCACATCGCTGGCGCTGACTTAACCAATGAATGTGGGATACGACATATTAGAATTCGTGAAAATCGGCATGTGGGATACGACATATTAGATTATTTATTTAAAAATATTAAATAAACAATTTGACTCACAAGATTTTAATATAAGCTGTAAAACATTATTATTAATCCATTTTTCAAAAAAATTCAATTTCTCAAATTTTGTGGGATACGACATATTAGAACGTGGGTATCGATTTCTTTGATATACGAACAAAGGAAAAATTTCTTTGAATTGAAGAAAGTTTTGTTGGTTCAAAAAATTATTCTTTAATCTTAACAAATCTATTTCTTTGGATTAAAGAAAATTTTTTTGAATTGACAAAACTTTTTTTCAATTCAAAGAAATGTTTCTTTGATTCAAAGAAACTGTTTTTTCAGTGTGAGAAACCAACAAAAAATAAAACAGGAGTAATTTTTAAAAATTTTTTATAACTAATTGTAGTCTACAGCAATTTGCTAATATGTCCATTATTATGTCCTAAAGTTTCAGCTAAAAAAATGGTTTATTGTGTAAAAGTCTTGTGGGAAACTGATTTAGTCAGCTGTACTTGTTGATTCAGGGCCTGAACTGTAATTGTCGATAAGTTTTCGAATTTTTACAAAAAAGAAGTTAACACAAGTGCTTTATTGTCTTTTGTCACGTTTCCCAAATTTTTAGAAAGATACTTTAAAAAATCTGCCCGCTTCGCGGGCATATTCTCATCGCGCGCTTTGCGCGCAAGTTTGAGCGCGCCTAGGGCGCGCGATTCGATCGTCGCGCTTCGCGCTCGGTCTTGTGATCTTCGCATTCATTTAAGTTTATTTCTTATAATTTGATACTGAAGCTCAAACCAATTTTATAATAATATTACAGATGATGTGAATTACACATTTTCTCAAAGTCACTCTATTTCTTTTTGAATTTAAGTGAAACAGGAGATTCAATTTACTGAAGGCTCTATCAGCCTTAAGGAACACAATCTCATCATGGCGCTCGCGCTTCGCGCTCGATTTGCTGTATACATTTCAGTAACTTTTTAATAAATTACATGATTAAAATAATTTATTTTCTTCCAAATCTCTCAAAAAGAAAAAACAATCGTAGACTTTATTTAAGGAAACGATTTTGCACAACAACGCTTATTTCGTATCTCACATATTTTGGTGAAAAAAATCGAATTTTTTTAATATTAAAAATCAAAACATAAAATATACATCCTGTCCCGAAATGTCTTAATGAGAATTTGTAAACCTCATTTAGGCAAACAATTTTCCATATAAACGTTTTTTTTTGTATCTCACATATTTTGTCTAAAAAATGGAATTTTTGAATTTTAAACGTATTTTTTGGAATTGAAACGAAAAATATATGTTTTATCAGAAACTGCGTCAGACAAAATTTGTAGATCTTTTTGAAACGAACAACTTTGTATTCTTACGTTTTTTCCCTATTTTACATATTATTGTTAAAAAATAGAATTTTGGATTTTCAATAGTTTTTTTTTTAATTAAAAAGAAAAATATGCATCTTATGAAAAAATGTTACAATTGAAATTTGTAGGTCTTTATGTATTCAATAATATTGTATCATAACGTTTTTTCGTATCTCGTATAATTTAACTGGAAAATGGAATTTTGATATTGACTTTTTTCGAATTTGAATATGCTGTAACATTTCTAATTTTGATTTAATAAAAAAATGTTATAAGGATAATTTGTAGAGATTTATGAGCACTATCAAAAACCAGTATTGAAATTTTTGATTTTTTCAAAAAATTATTTTCAAAAACACAAAAGTAGTGCTCAATCCCTCAATTTTGATTGGATGTGGCTGGTTAACGAACTTGTCCTTACTTTTTCGGCTCCGATAAATTGTACCAAAGCTCAATTCAATCTGATAATTCTATCGAGAGTTATGCCGCACACGACCGACAGACAGACAGACAGACACTTTCGTAAAAACCATTTTTTCTGACTCAGGGGGTCTCAAAACGTAAAGATTTGATGAAAATTTTGAAAGTCATTTTTCACATAAAACCAATACCTTCTCATCCATGATGAGAATGTAAAAATTAAAAAATGTATCTTACATGAAGGATTAAATGTATAATTCAATCACGTGGTCCAATTGATCCATGGCCTCAAAAAAGAGAAATCTGTTTAGTGTCGAATTGAAATTGCTTGATGTTAATTTTAAATATTAATGTTAAATTCATTAATTAATTTATATAACTCATTTAAATTTATAAATTTAAGTCGCTATATTGAGCAATATTTGTTAAGATTAAATTGAAAAAATCTTTAAATGGAAGTCAAAGCCAATGAACTTTAAAGTAATCTTACTTAGAGTCATAAATCGAGCAGATCACGTGACCTCGGTAACTGCAATTACGATCTCTAAACATTTTTTAAAAACTGATAACTAAAATGAAATTTTTCTACCAAAAAGGCGTAAATAAAAGAGTAAGGAAGGTTTTTCTCGTAAAGAAAATTGATTGTAGTATTTTATTTTTGAATTATCTTATGGACTGTAATTATAGTTGCCGAAATGTTAAAAAATCAGGAACTGAACATTTATACGTATTTCCCCTAACTGTCTATGAGAAGTATGAGATAGATTCGAAGAGTAGTTTCAAAGTCCGTATACCTGCGAGGGAAAATGCGTGAACGAATCTTGTGGCTAAAAAAGAATCGTGATATCCCAGATTTGGATGAAAAAAGAAGCAACGAGAATAACAGGAAGAGGAAAATTTTATTTTCTGAGAAACTAGAATTTTTTATTATCCCTACGATAAAAAATATTCATTTCGGGATTCTCTGAAATCTTCATTGGTAATGAGATGATATAATAAACGGATATGAAAAATTAAAAAAAGTTGAAAATCATAATTCATAATTTCACACGGAGAAAAAAAAAACCAGAATGTTGATATAGAACTGACAAAACCTTTTTGCTTTCCCAACAAATTTTCAGTTTTCTCAACAAACCTATTTGTTGAAACAACAAAAGAGTTTGTTATTGCTTTTTGCTTGACAAAACTTTTTGTAAGAACTAAAATTTTGTTGAGACGGCAAAAAAAAGTTTGTCAGTTCTACATTTTTCTCCGTGTAAGAATTACTGTTCGAACCTTCAATATATAAAAAAAACGACCAAATTTGGACCAAAAAAATTTCTTAAAATAAACAATTATAAGAAACCAACAAAAGAAAAAAGAAGGCAACTTTCCAAAACCCCTTCTTTCTTTTTCTTTCTTTCGTCCTTTCTTATTTTTTATATAGATGGTTCTCTTTATCTTTATCACCCACTACCATCTACATAAAAAATAAGACAAAAGAGGACAAAAGAAAGAAAAAAAAGGAAGGGTTTTGGAAGGTTGCCTTCTTTTTTCTTTCCTCCTTTTTTGTTGTTTTCTCATAATCGTTTATTTTAAGAAATTTTTTTGGTTCAAATTTGGTCGTTTTTTTGTATTTTAAGGTTTGAACATTTTTGAATTCTTGAAATTTTGAATTATACCTTTTTTTTTGGACGTTAAGATGAATTTGAGTTTGTATTGATAAAAGATAGAAACAGAAGGAAACGTTTTGGAAGGTTGCCTTCTTTTTTCATTCCTCCTTTTTTGTTGGTTTCTCATAATCGTTTATTTAGAGAAGTTTTTTTGGTCCAAATTCGGTCGTTTTTTAATATTTTGTGGGTTCGAACTGTTTCGAATTCTTGAAATTTTGAATTATACTTTTGTTTGGACTTTAAGATGAATTTGAGTTTGTAGTGATACGGGTTCGAATTTAGTTTTAAGTTCAAAACCATGTTATTTTTATCTGTGTATACATCACTAATAAAAATAAATTGATAATATCAGTTGTTTTTTCTAATCAGTTTGATCAATTTGTATTTTTAATAAAATAACGATTCAATCTGCTTTTAGGAGAATGAGGGTGTGTTTGCCGACTAGAGATAAAGTACTTCGTTCTGCCTTATCCCAAATTCGATGTATACATATTGTATTAGCTTAGGACATTACCAGTCGCTTAGTCCACTTGGGAAGTTTAAAAAAAATGCAGTATTCATCGATAGCTACTCGTGGAACAATAGTCTTATCCATCCGAATTGAAAAACATACAATTTGCAAGTGATTACATTTGTCGATGGACTGTTATGTCTATTTCTAGAGGCTGACGAAATATGTTTGCGTATTGCATCAGAAGTTCGATAAAATAGTCTGTCTTATATTTTTGTCTGTTCTCGATATTAGCCCGGTGATTAAAACTAATGCTAGCTAAAAGCTTTGTCTCTGATGATTATTATCCCTGCGAAGCGACTTGAAACATTTGACTTCTGCTTTCTAACCGTCGATACTTAACATAATGATTGTTGCGACCCTTCACGCACATTAAACTTCTTCCTTGTGCCGCTTGCTTTTTAGCCCGACCAGGTGAAGAAGAAATGAGTATTAAATCGGAAAAGATAGGTAGACGCCCTATTCCTCTTTATGAGTTTAGCTATATGGGTGTTCTTTCTTTCTTTCTTCCTTCCTTCATCTTTTCTGCCCTTACCCTCCTGGGACATAATTCGTGTGAGTCACGATTCATCGAGTCCCTCGTGCTCGTAAACGCTCTTCCTCCCTTTATCTACTCCAGGAAAAAGAGCTTTTGCGTCCCTATACATAACCTACCACTCGTACATTACCTACTTAACCTAGATCTAGCTGTTTTGCACTAAGCGTTAAGGCCAGGAAACGAAGGGTGATCAGCCTTTGTTGTCAAACATTAGATATGCTTTTCCACGCAAACGTGAAACAAATCACGCAACCCTTAAATGTTCCTGCTGGAAAAACTTTCTTTCTTCTGGTTCTGGACTTTCATGATGCGTGGCACTTCTTATGAATTTCTATATTATGGTGGGTTGCCAAATTATTTTAATTTTTTAATTTGACCCTGTTGGACTATTTTTTGTGGGGAGCCGTTAAGGATGTGTTACGCTAACCATCGAGAGACGATTGAGGCCTTGAAAGACGAAATGATGTTTTGTTTCATTCTTAAATGAAAAGGTTCAATCATTCTAATAAAACCATACTTTAGAAAAAATATCCATAAGTTTTTTTTATAGCCGATTCAACGATTATGCACGTCCAGAAAACAGTTTCTTTGAATCAAAGAAGCATTTCTTTGATATACGGATAAAGGAAAAATTGATATTTGCACAAAACGACCTCAAAATGAAGTGTTTTTGTCAACTTTTGAGGAAGATATTGTGAAAAAATGTCTAAATTTCAAACTTTTTTAAAATTATGAATAATCACCAAAATAATTAATGTTTTAAGATGTTCTTCGACTCATCTTAAAGGTAAATCCAAGTAGAATGTAAAAAGTTCTTGTGGGTTATCACTTTTATATATTTTTAGAATCCTTTTTTTGAGTATTAGAGTTTTTTACATTTTTTGTTCTAAGTTTAGACATTTTCAAAATCTAGGGAAAAATAGTCTAATTTTTGGAAACTTTTTTTACATTCTTTGTCAATTTAGCTTTAAAACGTGTTAAAGAACATCAAAAAGCATTATTAATAGTTCAAAATGATTTTGTTTACATAAAAAACATGAAAATCCCATGTAGTTTCTCGATGTTTTTAATCATTATTATTTAATTAAATTTATCTCACAAGGCGTCTTAAGAATCAAGGATAAAATCCGTGGATCTCTGATGGAATCGTGTAACCTCAAGACGTTATTAAGTTTTGGAGACAATTTCGAATGGCCTTTATTACTCTTTCGACGTATCAAAACCATTAATTTTGCACCCTCCTTTTGCGTGGTAGGTTTTTCGTTCGTGACGATTGTCGCTTTGAGCTTTGAGGGTTGAAGAGTTTCTTTGTGCGCAGAATCTTGATGCTTACTCTTTCTCACTCTCGTCTTTTCAGTTTTCTTCCTTCTAAGCCTCTAAGGCTATACCTAGCCACTCTCTTTTTTCAAATCTCTTTCTTTTTTTTCAACGTATCTTTTTCCGCTTGTATCCGTCCTATTCTAATAGGGCATAAATTTGTTGTACCCTCTGTTATTCGTACTCTATTGCGCATCAACCTTAAAAAACGTAATATTCCTGACTAAGTCTTGCTTTCCTGTCTCTCTTCAACTATATTTGTAGAAAGATTCAACGTGAGACAGTAACGCCAGCTTTTGTCGTATCTATTGTGTAAAAGAATACATCCCAATATTGTGTTTCGAAGAAATCCTTCTTTTTTTAAAATTATCGGACATAACTATACTTTTGCAATTTTCTATAGTTTCTTATATCATGTGAGTCAAATAATTATCATAGCAGTTATGCCAAGTGTTGCGACATGTCGAAACTATATTAAATCAAAGTTATCAATGCTTGCAAAGCATTAACGTTAAGGGTCAGTGGGTGAGGAACCGACGCATTTCTTTTATCGCAGAAAGTCTTTCACTATGCATGAGCGATTGATAAAAATACTAAAAGATGCTCATTTCACTATTCCAATTTTCTGGTAATATGTTTTAAAGTTGGTTTCAAATTAATAGTTATTTCTGAGAGCTAAAACATTTACACGGAAAAAGCCAAGTTTACAATTTTTGCTAAATTAGCTTTCAATTTTGGGAAAAACGTGTCATGGTGAGAATTTTCCGCAGCGGAATGTTAAACTTTAGATGAACTATATGATAATTTACGATAGATTGTAACAAAGTTTAATATAACCTATACTAAAGTTCCATATAATTTTTCGAATTTTCACTGAGAAAACAGTTTCTTTGAATCAAAGAAACATTTCTTTGATATACGGTCAAAGAAACAATTTTTTTGATCCAAAGAAATAGATTTGTTTACATTGAAGAAAATATTTTTGAATCGACAAAAATTTCTTCAATTCAAAGAAATGTTTCTTTGATGAAATTCCTTCATTGTTCTTTTTTCTTTGTATTAAAAAAATTAATGTTTGCGCAGTACATAGTACAAAGTTTACTATAACCTATACTAAAGTTTTATATAATTTTTCGAATCTTCACTGAGAAAACAGTTTCTTTGAATTAAAGAAACATTTCTTTGATATACGGTCAAAGAAACAATTCCTTTAAATTAAAGAAATTTTTGTTAGTTCAAAAAAAATTTCTTTGATCCAAAGAAATAGATTTGTTTGCATTAAAGAAAATTTTTTTGAATCAACGAAAATTTCTTTAATTCAAAGAAACGTTTTTCTGGGTGTTTAGTATTTTGACTTCAAAAAGTTTTCAGTTTGCTATGAATAATTACCATTGCACCTCGATCTTCCCTAGATTCCTAAAGTTTTGTAGAGTTATCATGATTAAAAGAAAACAATATATTGATACAAAAAGTTTTCCCGCGTATACATACAATACTTATTGTCAAGAATCAATACCTGCATGTCTTACAAAATAAAGTATTATCTCTTTCCAATTACGCCATTATATACACCACACCTTGTTTTTCAAATAGCTCACCTACAATAATTTATCTTTGAACTTGAAACCAGCATCCAATACTTACGCTTACATAGATATATTATACACTATCATGCATGAAAAAAAATGTATAGTTGAACCAGCAACATTTTTGTCCTTGATCTTGCCACATACGTCGTTGTAAATGAAGCAGTAATATTGGTAATATCTTTAAAATAGGTATTTGTGGAATGATTTGTTTGTAGCACTATTTCTATTATTCTTAATGATTAGTAATTTTAAAAATTATATAACTCTCATTAAATAGCAATTGTTTTAAATTTATAATTGCTTTCAAAGTTAACGCTACAGTTACGCAAAAATCATAAAGACCTAATAAAAAAAAACAAGTTACATTACACCCAGAAAAAAGTTTCTTTGATTAAAAAAATATCTTTGAATCAAACAAATTTGTGCATTGCTATACGATCAAAGAAAAGTTTCTTTGATTTAAAGAAATTTCTTAATTATTTTTTTCCCTTTGAATTAATGAAATAATTGTCTGCGCAGTCGCATAGTACATGCGCAATGTGATACACAGAAATATTTTCTTTAATTTAAAGAACAAAATTTCTTCGTTCAAGGTAATAAAATTGAATAAATAATTTATTAAATTTTTTCTAGTACTGTGTTTCTGTCGCCCCAGGCAAAAACATTGTTAACTCAAATTTTGCAAAAAAAATGAGTTTTTAATGTCTATTAATTCAGCGGAAAAAACTGCATTTCATTGTGTTTTCAAAATTAATATACGGTTATTAGTTTTTTTATGATAATTTTTGTTCTTTTGAGGAAACAGTAGAAAATTGAGGTAGTCAGGCAGTATTACGAACGACCAAAACACCTTAAGGTAGTTCCTTCACGAAAATTAGACCTCAGGCAAAAATAGATAATTTTGCTTTCAAGAATAGCAATATTATTTTTTAAAGGGCTAATTTGAAAGGGAAAAGATTATTTTCCATGAAAAAAATTTGAAACACAAAAAAATAATTTTATTAATAAATTTTATTTTTGCCCAAACTTATTTTCTTATCGCATCGAGCCAAATTTTTAAAAATGATTCGATTCTAATAAATCACGGTTCATTTTTTTAAGAAAAAGATTCTCTACAACATGACCGTTTCCTATTTTTCAAATTTAATTAATTATTATCAAATACAGCAATTTGTTTATAAACATTTTATTTTGAAAATTTTTTTTTTTATACTTTCATCCATTAAAGAATTCATTTTCAAAAATTGGAAACGGTCAAGGTGTAGAGAATTTTTTTCCTAAAAAAATGAACTGTGATCTATTAGAATCGCATCATTTTTAAAAATTTGGCTCGAAGCGATAAGAAAATAAATTTGGGCCAAAATAAAATTTATTAATAAAATTATTTTTTTGTGTTTCAAATTTTTTTCATGGAAAATAATCTTTTCCCTTTTAAATTAGCCCTTTAAAAAATAATATTGCTATTCTTGAAAGCAAAATTATCTATTTTTGCCTGAGGTCTAATTTTCGTGAAGGAACTACCTTAACTCAATTTTCTACTTGTTATTATTAAAAATACCGGTTTTTCTTCACGGAATCACAAAAAAGGGACCATACAGTATCGATAGGCGAGAGTTTTTCTTGGTTTTCTCAGTTTCTTCGAGAATTGAGTTAACAAGGTTCTTGCCTAGGACGGCAGATTTGAATAAAAGTTCACGCTACAGTTACGCAAAAATCATAAAGTCCTAATGAAATAAGAACAAGTTACATTACACCCAGAAAAAGGTTACTTTGATTAAAAATAATTTCATTGAATTAAAGAAATGTATGCATTACTATACGGTCAGAGAAAAGTTTCTTTAATTAAATGAAAAAATTTTCTTCGTTCAATACAATAAAATTAAAAAGATTATTTTTTAAGTTTTTGCCGGTATTGTATTTGAATCAAATAAATAATGTTAAAAAAATTATTTCTTTTCTTTAAAAAAGGCTGAAAACGTGATTTCTTAAAATCAAATAAATATATATTTGTTCTAAAGGTGTTTTTACTTTGAATTGAAGAAATGAAGTTAAAAAACGTTTTCTTAAATTTAAATAACACATTTTTCTTGGTGTGATAGCAGAATGTTTTGAAGCTTTTGTATTTTTTTAAGCTTGCGTCCAGACTTATATCATTCCTCTGTATGTTTTCAAACAACAAGTGCAAAAATGACTTGAATATTTATAAAAAAGCAAAAAATATATTTGAAAGGAAAATATAAATTATTAGTGTATAATGTATTAGCATCTCCTGTCCGCTTTTCAGGTGCACGAATGAGCCATGTGGCTATGATTAATTGTTTAAAGTCTTTCAGCTGTGTCAGCTCTGATAACTTTTTCTCATGAGGATTACGAAGCGAGAAATTAATATGGAGAATTGACAACTACACTTAGCATATAAACTGCCATAATTAATTGACCACAATTGTTTCATGCCTACTAATTTCTCCTATCAAATAATGAAATGAATTCGAAAGAATTAAAGATCCAAAATATAGAGAGTTTTCTAAAAATAGTCAAAAGACCTTTGGAGGCACCGGGTATCGATCCCGGTACCTCTCGCATACTAAGCAAGCGCTCTACCATCTGAACTACGCCCCCTAATAAATCTCTTAATAAAAATGTCGCGGCTCCTTCCGCCAGGGTCTATAGAAAGGATACTGTAAAAAAAATTTAATTTGAAGCCATGGACCAACCGGTCCACGTGGCTAGGCTCCTACCTTAACGGCATTTCAGTTTGTGTAACCTCATTTCCATGCAAAATGAGATACCGAGTTGAAGATTTGTGAAATTGGATAAAATACACCAAGATATGCCTGTCTCGTCATAAATGTTTATAATTACCAAATTTTTATTTTCGAAGAAATGTTTTTCACAATTATAATTATTTATGACCAGATAGACTTATCTTAGTGCATTTTATTTAATTTCACAAATTTCAACGAAGAACAGATTTATGCGCTTATATACTGAGCGACTGAATTTAAACGAAAATCGTCTGTTAGGCGTAACAAATGTATCTTTTATTGTGGATAACAAGGGCCCTGTCTCACTAACGCAGACCTCGAAAAATAAAATAAACGAAACTTGCAATTCACTCCTCATGTTGTGGAATTTTTTTACATGACGAAGTAACTATATTTCCTTATTACATTTATAAATATACTTCATGAGATATTATGTTTTATCTCGAATTCTATTTACAATCTAAATTTAGTCACGTACTTGATATTTGAATAAGGAATGAGATTTTTAAAGACGCCCCGAATAGTTATATCAGCAAAACGATTGACCATGTCTGATCAGTGAGTGTCAAATAGACAAACAGCTCCAAGAGCCATTTTTTCTTTCATATATGATCTCATTTGCGGCCTACAAAGTCGACTACGTGATCTATGATGTATCTTAACAAATACTTAAAAATCACGAAAATTTACCTGAAATTTTCTTACTTTGCTTTGTTTATTATACGTTGGTAAAAAATTAATTTATAAAACAGGGCGAAATATTAAAAATCGTTGAAATATTTAACTTCCATGTGATTCTAAAAGAAAGATAACTACTAACGAATTAAGTTGCAGCAGCCTTCTTGATTACATTCAATCTCGAATGAGTCATCAGTCGAGAAAAAGCACATGTGTGTCAGCTTGCACTTGTGATGATTACAAAGAAACATAATCATTTGAAGCGAGACTTGACTGGACAGCTTTAATTTTCAATCGAGAAACTGTACTTTCGTCAAAAACAAAATTATCCCTAAAGTAGACAACAACTTTGATGTAACAATGTACCTAAGTTAGTGAGACTAAAATACATAACAGGAAATGGCTTATTTATATACTAAGATTGCTGAATCTAACAAAAGATTACATTTATTAACAAGACAATGACAAAATTTCGAACTAAATCATCCAATATGATTTTATCTATATATCAATGACATTATATGCACATTTATAGTGTAAAAAACTTAGAACAATATTATAAATATTGCTATTTCATAAAAACATATACATCATTTATATATGTATATAACTTTGAAATGCCACGGAGGAAAATAATTCGAGAGGCATTACTGAACTTTCAGCAAAGTTCGGACGTATGGACAAGTAAGAAATCGAAGAACTTGGGCTCGAATCCCAACGCAGTCGAAAGCGTCTTTTTTTCTACAGAAAGATTTCAAATTCTTTAAAAATTTGAATTATTTCATATTATTGTAATTACTTGTGACGTACTAAATGTTAATAAATGCATCATAGTTCAGCAAACTTCAAAAATGTAGAGTAAAGTTTCAAAATGTAAGTCACAAATTATTACAATAATATTAAATAGTATTTTTCAATTGGGATGGTTGAGTTTTTAAATCTTGGATTTCAAATCCTTAAAATATCAAGTAAACCTAAAAAAAGTTTCTTTGATTCAAAAAAAATTTCTTTGAATCAAACAAATTTGTGCATTGCTATACAGTCAAGAAAAACTTTCTTTCATTTAAGGAAATTTCTTGATTACTTTTTTTTCTTTAAATTAAAGAAATCAATGTCTGTGCAGTCGCACGGTACATGCGCAATGTGATTCACAGAAATATTTCCTTTAATCTGAAGAACAAAATTTCTTCTTTTAAGGTAATACATTTCCGATAGTGGTTGGTGTTGACTAATTGGCTTTAGGGTCCAGAAATGATTTAACAGTTAGTTAACATTCTGAGACGTTTCGACTCTGATTGGAGCCCTCTTCAGTGAGATTTTATTTTTATAAATACATAAACAAGGGGGGTAATTTTAATATTCTAAACGGTAACATTTTTATACTAGTTCTATTGAAAATTATCACTAAATGGTCGATACAAGTCCTAACCATTATTAAGGTAATAAAATTGAATAAATGATTTATTAAGTTTTTTCTAGTAGTATATTTGAATCAAAGTTCACGCTACAGTTACGCAAAAATCATAAAGACTTAATAAAAAAAAAACAAGTTTTATTACACCCAGAAAAAAGTTTCTTTAATTCAAGAAAAAAATCTTTGAATCAAACAAATTTTTGCATTGCTATACGGTCAAAGAAAAGTTTCTTTGATTTAAAGTTAATAAGTAAAGTTTAAAATAAATAAAGTTTCTTGATTATGTTTTTCCCTTTGAATTAAAGAAATGAATGTCTGTGCAGTCGCATAGTACATGAAGTAATTCTCAGAAATATTTTCTTTAATTTAAAGAACAAATTTTCTTTGTTCAAGGTAAAAAAAAATTCTTTTAAATCAAATAAATAATTTCTTTTATTTAAAAAAGGCTGAAAACGTGATTTCTTAAAATCAAATGAATTTATATTTGTTCTAAAGGCGTTTTTACTCCAAATTAAAGAAATAAATTTGAAAAAACGATTTTTTAAATTTGAATAAAACTTTTTTCTGACTGTAATTTCCAACTGGTCCATATGTCCCAATTTTGCTCAAAAGTTGAGTAAAGTTCCTTGAACCATTTTTTTTCGTGTCAACAAATAATATTTACAATCTAGTGATGTATTTATATTAGTGATTCGCTTGTATTTTGTTTTTGGTTTAGATTAGCGAAACAGCTGAAGCAATAGTTGAGTCACTTTCTCGTTGCATCTGCAGTCACAAAGGCAAAATGTCATTCTTTTTCCATTGTCACCATAATAAAAAATTTATATTCAAGAGATATATTCTTTTAATATGTTGTTATTTTAATTTTAATTAATTTCCCACTTATAAAATCAGTTAGTTCAGTGTCTGGAATTTGATTTTAGCATTTCGGAAAAATTTACTAATTTTCAATAAAAATGAACTAAAATCTTAGCGAAACTTTTATAACACATTTATTTCTATCTGACTTTAAGTTTGTATTTAAAAGTAAAATGTGGCCTTTTTAGAAGCATTGCTTTTCATACTATTACAAATGTAGGGATTGTAAAAAAGTGCATCTTCAGAAAATTTATAGTCTCACTTTCGAAAGAACTCCTTATGAACACATGGTTTCTGGACTTTCTTCCTTGGACGGTCGAGCCCTTGAACGACTAGAATACCCAACACAAAGCTTCTTGAACTTTAAACACTTTAAACAAGAATATATTTTGCCGTCTGGAACCCAATTTTTTGTAACAAGAGGCCCTTGAATAGAAGCACGTTTCTCAATTTAGTCTTCCGGCGATGCAGTTTTCATTTTCAAAATAGTTTTCTTCCAAATTTCTTTATTCTGTCACAAAAGAGTAATCCTTTTGTTAATTCTCTGGTCCTGTGTCTGCGACTCGGGTTACATAAATATTTTTTAAACTTTTAACTCTAGCCCTTACGGTATTTATATTTGCTTATTTTTATTGTTGAACTTTAGAAAATCAAATTTTTTTTCTGTTCTTTTAACTTATTTTTATTGTAAATTGTTCGTTACTAAAAATTCTGCATAGATACTTTCAATCCTGTTTAATTATAAAATGTATACTCTTATGACGTTAACGGAAGGACTGATTTTAGATATATATAAAATTTGCCTGAGTTTTTTAAGTGCTTTCATATGTTTCTAATCATTTTCATCCAACAATAAAACGTAAAAATGAATATATTTTTACTGATGATAAATTAATGAAGATTTCATAGCATTATTCCACATCCAGAAAAAAGTTTTGTTTAAATTTAGGAAACCGTTATTTCAAGTTCATTTCTTTAATTTGAAGTAAAAACGCCTTTAGAATTTATTTTATTTTAAAAAAT
This sequence comes from Diplolepis rosae, assembly GCA_030998225.1. NCBI lineage: Eukaryota > Metazoa > Arthropoda > Insecta > Hymenoptera > Diplolepididae > Diplolepis > Diplolepis rosae. The sequence goes on from JAPYXD010000698.1 coordinate 4,166,736, forward strand.
CACGTTTTTAGCCTTTTTTAATTGAAAGTGTGGCGTTCGCAAGTTCCGACTTTTTCGTGATCTTTATAAAATGTATATGTAAGCATAAAAATGTCTTTTCTCTTAAATATTTTAGCCTACGTGACAAATATACAATTTCGAATATTATTTTTACTCTCGTTGATATTCAATGTGTTTTATTGCGCGCCATAGCAGATGTTCGACAAATACCTACCGAATTGTCCCTCTTTACAGCGTAAGCGGTATATTGCGGGCGTACTGAGCGTACCTGAGCCGACTGTTATTAAGCGCCTCACTTTAGGTCAATCCTTAAACACTTGGAAAATAAATGTTAAGTTTGAAACTGACTTGCAAAGCGTTTGATTAATTTACCTTCCTCACGTATAACCACCTCAAAAGTAATTATATTTTTAACATTATTTATTTGATTCAAGTAAAATACCGGTAAAAACTTAAAAAATAATTTATGTAATTTTACTACCTTAAAGAAAGACAATTTTTTCTTTAAATTAAAGAAAATACTTCTGCTAATCACATTACACAATACACATGTACTTATACGACTGCGTAGACATTCATTTCTTCAATTCAAAGAAAAAGCGTAATCGAGAAATTTCTTTAAATCGAAGAAATTTTTCTTTGATCGTATAGAAATGGAAACATTTGTTTGATTCAAAGATATTTTTTCTAAATCAAAGAAACTTTTTTCTGTGTGTAATGTAACTTTTTATTTTTTTACCGGGTCTTTGTGATTTTTGCGTAACTATAGCGTGAACTTTGATTCAAATACAGTACTAGAAAAAACTTAATAATTCATTTATTAAATTTTATTACCTTAAACGAAGAAATTTTGTTTTTTAGATTAAATGAAATATTTCTGTCAATCACATTGTGCATGTACTATGCGATTGCGCAGACATTGATTCCTTCAATTCGAAGAAAAAAAGTAGTCAAGAAATTCCTTTAAATGAAAGAAATTTTTTTTTAAACAAAAAAACCTTTCTGGCTGCAGATCAAAACGGTTGTCTTTCCTTCCCTACGATATAATATTCTGGTTCTCTCCCAATATATATTCTTTAGTCAATTTTCTGTACTCTTATAACATTTTTACTGGAAATTCAATTACTTTCAGTAAAACTTTATACAAGTACAAAATAGAAGATTTCTTTTTAAATCTGTTGGGATTCTTATGAATTTAAAAAAAAAAGTGACTGATATTTTAGGAAAATACTGGATTTTTAATGACATCATCAATTTGAAAAAATGCAAAATGCATGCGCTAAAGATTTAAATATCAGTTATGTATGTAATTTTTAATTTTCTAACAAATCACGTCCAACAAATATATATATTACTATATAATACTAATATAATGACTATATTTTATTTAAAATCATTGCCACTTCTAAAATTATCCCTAACTTAGGAAGATTGAATCATATTTCAAAACGTGTTCTTTTATAACTGGAAGACTTGTTTTTTGTCGTACTTTTATTAGAAGGCAAAAAAAAATTCCAATGGAACCAGCAGTTTTTACAGTGGAAAAATTCTATAAAAATCCTATTTATAAACAATTCCAAAGAAATCATATTCTTAAAATTTAGGCGTCATGCTATTTCCACATTGATTCTTAGTCTTTGTTCCGACCCTTTCTATTGTTAGAATCGGCGGGCACATTATCAGACTTGCCTTGCTTCCATCAAATATTTGAAAATCCAGAAATGGCACCACACGTTACTGGCACGTGCACATTTATTATCTTTCTTGACCACGGCAGTTGTGTAACTCTGTGGATCTTCAACCCACAAAGAGTAATCACGTATTGTTCTGACAAAAGAAATCGTAACGCCAAGGTCCTTTACCTTATCTTCAAGTATTTACGTTAACTTATCGTTAACATTTTACTGCAAAACAACTTGCTCTACACATGATCAAAATTAATTTTTACGTCAGAACATATTTATTACATAACATGCAAAAATAAGAAAATTGATGCATGGAGGACTTTTTATATTAAGAAGTTGCTAATTAAACAATAAAAGATAATAATGATAATATGACTAAATTCAGAATACTAATTTATAATTTCAACAGGAAGGTCGAACAATGTGCATTATTTATAGAAAATGCTTAGGGTCGATGAGACTTTATCGATAATAGTCCCTCTTTGACATCTTTATGTTCAGATATGCCAATTGGTCATTGGATTTTTCTTTTAAAGTCTAGACTTCTGGAGACTGGAATATACTTTTATCTCCATGTTTTTTGTGATTTCTGATCGACGTGCAAGCCTTTAACAGAACTTGAAAAGTGCAAAGTGCACTGACCGTACAATCCCATTAACATAATGGTATAATCTGACTTGGGCAATAAAAGGCTCTTGATAGAAAACAAATAGTGCGTAATAATGTCGTTGTATTGGTAATATGATGAAATAATGAGATTTCTTTTTATTCTCATACACATATCCTCGATTCTATTATTACTGCTTAGGAAGACTGAGAATAAAGGAACTACGTAAAATAAACCTAGAAAAAAGTTTCTTTGATTCAAAGCAAATTTCTTTGAATCAAAAAAATTTATGCATTGCTATACGGTCAAAGAAAAGTTTCTTTGATTTAAAGAAATTTCTTGATTATTTTTTTCCCTTTGAATTAAAGAAATGAACGTATACGCAGTCGTATGGTACATACTTAAAGTAATGTACAGAAATATTTTCTTTAATTTAAAGAAAAAATTTTCTTCGTTCAAGGTAATAAAATTAAATAAATTATTTCTTAGGTATTTTTAGTACTGTATTTGAATCATAAAAATATGTTTTTAAATATTTAAAGAATTTGAAAATCTTTCTGTGGAAAAAAAGACGCTTTCGACTGCGCTGGGATTCAAGCCCAGGTCTTTCGATTGCCTCAAAGAAATTTTTTCTTTGACCGTATATAAAAAAAACTGTTTTCTGGGTATGGAAATTCTGAAACTTGTAACAGGGTAATTTTACATTATATGGGTAACTGAGGTTTTATTCAGTTACAATTTTGTAAAATTAAGATAAAATTTCAGAAAATCCGGTTACTTTTTAGTAATTGTAAGAAACAATTTCTTAATTTTCAGTTACAAAATGTCGAATATTCTGATACTTGTATCTGCACTGAGCACATGGGTTCTTTGATATACGGTCAATGAAAAAATGTCTTTGAATTAAAGAAAGTTTTGTTAATTCAAAAAATTTTTCTTTGATCCAGAGAAATAGATTTGTTTACATTAAAGAACTTTTTAGTAAATTTCTGAAACAATTTTTTTAATTTTCAGTTACAAAGTGTCGATTATTCTGATACTTGTATCTGGAAATTCTGAAACTTTTAACAGGAATAATTTTTCGTTTTAGCTAACTAAAGTTTTATGCAGTTACATGTAACTGAAGAGTTTTATACAGTTTCGTAATTTTATGATTTTTATGAAAATTCTGTTACAGTTTGGTAGTTTTCAGATGCACTTGTGAAAATACAGTTAAGTTTCACAATATTAAGAAAAATTTCAGTACATTTTTCATAATTTTAAGATACCTTTACTCAAAAACATCACAAGTATCGTCAAATTTTACATTATCTCTGTAACATGAAAATTTTGTAAATTTCCCAACATTCCTAACAGGGCACACATGGGAAAAACTTGCATCGAGGGGTTGTGCGCTGTATTTGGCAGGATTCGGTTCCCGAACAAAGACCTTTCACAATAAACTCACGGAAACGGATAGTAGGAAAATTTTTTTCTCTATTCATCTGTCTTTACTTCTTTGTCCTCAAAGAAGACAAAGAAGGCTCGATAGTCTCAATTGTTGACATCTCTTCACAGCTTGGTTCACCAGTTGGCTTTAAATGATAAACATAAATTAATATCTTACACATCACCTGCCTAATTTTATTATATTTTGATGTGTAAATTTGAGACAAGCAAATAATTGTCTCGAATGGATTTTATTTTATTTTTCTATTGAATACGATTACGTAAAGTAGTCCCTCGTAACTTCAAATAAGAAACTATTAGTCACTTCCGCCTAAAACAAATATTATGCTTATATTACATACAATTAAGGTAGTTGTGCCAAAATTATGTCTCTGGGAAAAAAGTTTTTCTATGATTTTAAGACTTGAAATGATATTATCAAACGTGTCTTATGAAAAAAGAAACATTTTTTACGAAAAAAATTTAAAATTTACAAAAAGTAATACTTTTAATAATGTTTTTTGGAGCAGGATTTTTCCTTACTATTGCTTTTTACCAATTTTTAAAAAAATATTGGATTTTCGTAAATCATGGTTTATTTTTTCAGGGAAAATATTCTCTACGATTCTACTTTTTACAATTTTGAAAATAAAATCTTCAAATATAGTTATTTTTTTTATTTTTTTAAAATTCTTTTAACGATTGCAGTCCCTGAAAACTTTACTTTAAAAATTGGGAACAGTAAAGTCATAGAGAATATTTTCCCCAAAAAAATAAATCATAATTTATAACATTCCAATCATTTTTGAAAAATTGATAAGCGATAGTAAGGAAAAATTCCCATACAAAAAACATTATTAAAAGTATTATTTTTCGTGAGTTTTAAATTTTGTTCATAAAAAATAATGTTTTTTCTTTCATAAGACATGACTAATTATATAATTCCAAGACTTGAAATCATAAAGAAACTTTTTTTTCCAACCTGATTTTTTGCACATCTATCTTAAGTATTGAAGGAATCATTTTTTGATTGTACACAGCACATTTTAGAAGTTTGATGATTTCATAAAATTTTGATAATCATCTAAATAGTATCTGCATATGAGTTCATCCAATAAGAGATATGTTCATTATTCTGCATATAGATTATAGACATGTTTACCATTATAAACTGATAATTTGCCCTTGTGATTATTAAAGCTTTCTCCACGTTCAATAAGTAATCGAAATTTTATGTTTTCATCTGTTTTCGGATAATGAAGTGACATTATCCCATCCAGACCATAATAGGTTTTCATAAAATTATGTTTACGAGTATTATATAGCCTATATACTATCCAATTTGAAAAATTTGATTAGTCAAATCACAAACAACAGCAGCACTAGTTACGGAAAACTGGTAGTCTTTTCCTTTGTTCAATTTTCATGCCTGCTTCCCAGATCACATTGTGATTAAGTTTCGTGCCGGTTCTTTCTCTCTTGAGTCTGCTTGACTCTATGTTTTTAGTATGGTTAGTAATCATGTTGCTAGCTAAGGCATCAGCTGATTCGGCCTAGTCGGCACAGGTCGGTGCGCGTACTTCAGGAGCGTCTTAATATTTTCGGCTCTACGTAAAATTAACTCTTAAGGGGGTATTCTGCTCTAGAGGCATAAATTTTGGACGTTTTTTGAAATCCGTTAAAAAAAAAACAAAAAATATTTTTACCAGATATTTATTGATATTTTAATAATACACAAAAAAATTTTCAAAAAAAACAATTCAAAACGTTACAGGCTGGTAAAGTGGGAGGTAAAAAAAGGGTGTGTCCTGGTTGACACGATTCCAACCCTTCTAGTCATTTGTAACAAAAAAAAGAAAATATTCTTAATCAGTAAGGATGTCATTATAGTCCCTACCTCAAAGGAAACATAAATCACAAAACGGCGAATATTTGAAAAAAGTGAATTTTCTACCTCTTTTTTTCAGTTTTGAATTTTTTTAAAATAGTAAAAAACAAAATTTTGACATAAATATAGTAGGAGCGATAGAGGGTTATATAGAGAAAGTTCGTTCACAAAAATTGAACCTCAGGTAAAAATAGATAATTTTGCTTTCGAAAATAGCAATATTATTATTGAAGGGCTAATTTGAAAGAGAAGATTATTCTCCATGAAAAAGTTTGAAATGCAGAAAAATAATGTATTTATAATGTATTCGAGCCCAGGTCTTTCGATAAATCTTTCTGTGGAAAAAGAGACGCTTTCAACTGCGCTGGGATTCGAGCCCAGGTCTGTCGATTGCCAGTCGTCAAATTTTATTTTTGCCGAACTTTCTTCCTTATCGCTTCATACCAAATTTTACAAAATGATGCGGTTCTAATAAATTACGAATGATTTTTTCCGGAAAAAGACCTTCCCAACATCACCATACCCAATTTTTGGAAATTAATTCTTTAATGGCTGAAACCATTGAAAATCAATTGTCCAAAACAAAAGTTTTATAAACAAATTGCTGAATTTGGTAATAATTTATTCATTTTAGAAAATTGGAAACGGTTAAGTTGAAGGTAATTTTTTTATCTGAAAAAATGATCCGTGATTTATTAGAATCACATTATTTTTTTAAATTTGGTATGATGCGATAAGGAAAAAAGTTCAGGTAAAAATAAAATTTGTTAAATGCATTATTTTTTTATATTTCAAATCTTTTTCTTGGAAAATAATCTCTTTTCTTTCCAATGATCCCTTCAATAATAATATTGCTATTCTTGATAGCAAAATTATCTTTTTTTCAAATTATTTTGTTGAGTTTGAAATTATCTATTTTTAACTAAGGTCTAATTTTCGCCGACAAACTACCTTAAAGTTATCCTCTAACTTTAAATCTGTAGTTAGAAAATACTAAACACCTTACTAAAATAAATTTTATTAATTTTACCCTTACGTTTTTATCTGCAAAGTATAAAGAATTTTGTTTTCGTAATTTGGGAAATTATGACCTATTATTGGTTTCAAAAATTAGAACAAGTCAAATGCTAGAAAAATCTTCTGTCAAATTTGTTTTCATTTTCAAAACTAAAAATAGGTTATCTTCGTTTGTTTACATTAACCTCAGTTCCTTCCAAATGTTTACATGATTATTTTAATTCCTTTAGACGTAAGGATGTAAAAACTGAACATAGTTATTCACATGATGTTGCTAATTTTTTTTGCAAGATGAATATGAGAGTGAAGGCAATAAATAAATGATAATTTTTAAAGGGCAGGGGCCGTGGCATGTAAGAGACACTCCTTGATTTTTCTGTTACCGGCATGGCAATGAGCCGGCACATCCCCACCACCTTTACCGGTTCCACCACCACTTGAATCCAACCAGATGATCGCAAGAGGCAGCAGTTGGTTTCGTTTGGTTCGGTCTTTCAGCGTTTCTGCTTTCATTTCAGTTAGCAACCGGCATTCTATCTGTGTAGGTCTTTGTGTCACGTTAGGTAACATTATAATGTTTAGTGTTATATGAAACTGATTTTCTGTTGCGTGAAGTTTTGGATTCTAGAATTCCTTGTTTTTTTCATTCCTGATAAGCAAGGTAGAAAACAAATGCGGTTACGATTGTGACATAAACTTATATTATGACTGATAATTTCTTACTTTTATTTAAAAGTGACAACTTTAGGACATCGTCTGTTTTTCAATTCAAGACTTAATATAATTATCGGACGGTAACTTTTCATTGTCGTGTTTCATTGACTAGTCATCCAGAGCCATTTAGCACTGAAATTTTCAGTGAAAAGAGAGATTTTATATTTTGTGCAAATAGTGTATATATTGATCATTCAAGATTCCTGTGGCAAACGAGGAAACGATTTACCCAGAGGCTGGTACAATAGCCAGTAACGGCGGAACCAGCAGCATGGGACAAATTTCAAAAGACGTAAGTTTCTAATCCTCTTCACTGCGTGTTTCATTTTCTGACTCCTCAGCCAATGGGAAATAACGAGTTCCAACTTGTCTACAAGAAGTTTCTGATGCAATCTGAGTCTGTCATGTCGAGTGCCTACTGAGACATTTTTGAATTCTACATTCTCGAACCAACATTAAAAAGGATAAAACTGATTGCCAATCTCTTCTAATACCATTAATAACTAAAAAATCTTTCACAAATTTATATGCATCCATTAAGGTGGTAGTATACATTTATTTAGCGTTTTTTCACAAGTTTTTTTTATAGTAAAATTTATTTCAGTACATTAATGATTTGTTACATGATAATGTGCATGTTGAAGAGTTCAAAAAAAATTTTTGATTTATTTATATCTAAATCCCACGAAGATATGGCAGCCCGAAAAAAAACTTTTGCTGGCGACCACGATTTCTGAACTTTGGAACATCTGAGAGCAAAAATAGAAAATGATTCTTAAAAAGTACATGAATGGCTATAGCCGGTAGTAGAATCGTGAAAAAAGAACAGCCATGGGAGTCAGGTGAGTCAAGCATCACTTGACTCCAATTGGGAATCAGGGAAAGCTGACCCGGAAAGCAAAAGTAAATTATGCCAGAACGAATATCTTAGCATAGATTTCCCAATAAACTCCAATTTGTAGAAAATTGGAAACGTGATAACCTGACGAAAGGGTACATCGTTATTAACGACCGATTTGAATGACAATTTTGCAAATTCTTTATAATACATTGAGAATACAGTTTTGTCAAATCAACAAAACTATTTTGTTGGTATTTGTGCAACAAAATTCTTCTGTTGTGCCAACAAAACATTTTGCTATATCAATCAAATTTTGGTTACTTAAATAAAATGTTTTGTTAGCACAATAAGATGTTTTGTCAGGACAACAAAAAAAGTTTTGTTGCATACATTTTTTTTCTCATTTTACCGTCTACAGACGACATCAATAGCAGATATTTATCAAATTGACGCACGAATGACGCGTTTGAATGATTTTTTCTCCTGGTTAGTTGACTATTTGGAATAACATTTATTTTTATAGAAGTAGGAATCAAAATAGCGTAAGTCGTATAAAGAAGGAATTAGATTCATCCGTGGAAAGGACACTGACTAATATTTGTTGTTATACAGGGTTAGTTTTTTTTATCCTGAGACATCGAAATATCAAAAGATACTCTAAATCTGAATTAGTGAGAAGTCCAGTCACTAATTTGCTTTAGTGAAAATTACTACTAATCATTATTCAACTACAACTTTAGTGAAAAATTGAAAATCACTAAAAGATATACTGAAAAATGACTAATGATTAGTAGAAATTTTCACTAAAGCAAATTAGTGACTGACTTCTTACTAATTCAGATTTAGAGAGTAGGCATCGTAAGAAAGAATGTCCACAATAAAAACTTAATTTTCGAGGGTCGAAAGCAACTCAGCAAAACTTTAACCCTTTGCTGTCGAGCGCGTTTGTAAGTGGTAACATCGCTAGAATTTTAAAAAAATCGAAAAATTGTTTTTGCTTTAAACGATTTTTTAGCTCCTTAATAACAATAAACAAAAGGTCTTTTAGCCAAAAAAATTGTTTAAAGCTCGTTTTACGACTTACAAAGAAGAGCGCCGCGGTGTGTAAGTAATGCTCAATAAAACTTGAAACACGTTTTTTGTTTAATGGAATTTTAGACTTTATTAAAGAACAATAATAAATATTATTTTAGAATAGAATATTTAATTCTACTCTCTAAATCTGAATCAGTCAAATTTCCACTGATTGAATCAGTGATTTGCCTTTTCGCTGTTTTATCAGTGAAAACATATTTTTTACTGTTAAATCAGTTAATTTTCACTGATTGAATAACTGAAAAAAATACGTTTCGCTGTTAAATCAGTTAATTTCCACTAATGTAATCAGTGAAATTTGACTAATTTCCAGTAACCTCTTTTTAGCTATTTGAATCAGTCAAGTTTCACTGATAATCAGTAGATTTTGACTGATTCACATTTAGACAGTAGTAAATAAAAATGTGATATCGCTTCCGCGGTGACATTCGTCCGCAAAGGGTTAAAATTTCAAATGGGAACCTATTTTTTATTGCAGATTCGGAATCCCGATACGATAATTACGATTTTTCATGAAAAAAATGCTTAAAAAAGCTCACCCTCTATGATAAGTACTCTGACCTGATGAATCTTTATGAGTTTACTGATGGTGTACCAGGATTTTACCAGAATACATATTCGAATAGAAAATAGTTTCTGTGCAAAATTTTTCTCGTAAACTCCCCTCGTGATCTGCTCTTGCAATGTTGCGAGTAGAATCATGATCGGTAAGGGTGTCTCATCTTACATCCAATCTCTTTCGTGGAAGGTAAAACGATCAGACTTTTTTTCTCTTTTACGGTCTTTCACATCGTGCTCAATCGAGTTAATAAAATTGTTTTCCAGCCTTAAACCGGTTCTTGAGATCTGAGTTCTCGTTTCCAATGTTGTTTACGTGCGGTCATAGGCTGCCTTCGCTCCTCCCAGATCTCTTCAAGAATAAGACCTTTTCACCAGTAAGATTCTCCATTAGCACACGTGTCTTTCGACGCGTAAGTTTCTTAATGAGGCACTTTTATCGACAAAAATCACGGAGCAGCTAAGCCGCATTACTAAACCTTACATTTTAGAAATTGAAAATCAATCTAGATTTTATCTAGTAACGGAATCTTCAATACTTATCTACTAATTATGAGCAAGTGGACGGGTTTTTATGAAGTGAACACCGGTAGACCAGTTGGTTAACAAGCCTTGCAAATACTCCAGAATGGGAGTTTTCAAGGCACTGGTACACTGAAGGTTTTTTCTTGTTTTAACTCTCTTTTAGACCAAAGTTGCGTCATTTGATAATTCCTTTTATTATCTTATGGCTTTGATAATATATTCACCGTTGTTTGGTAAGCGCCGCACTATTCCAAAGTAGTATGTCATTTTTAATTACTTGACTGAGAAAAAATATTTGATTGAATCAAAGAAAATTATTTGTTTGAGAGAGTTTATTTAAGGTAGTTTTCATCCACAAAAATTAGACCTCAGGCAAAAATAGATAATTTTGCTTTCAAGAATAGCAATATCATTATTGAAGGGCTATTTTGAAAGAGAAAAGATTATTTTACCTGAAAAAAATTTAAAACAGGAAAATAATTTTATTAATAAATTTTATTTTTAACCCAACTTTTTTTTCTTATCGCTTCTTACCAAATTTTAAAAAATTATGTGATTCTAATAAATCATGAACCATTTGTTCGGAGAAAAAATTTCCCACAACTTCACCGCTTCTGATTTTTAAAAATAAATTCGTTAATGGCTGAAAACATTTAAAAAACATGTTTTTCTAAAGTACATAAAATTTTCATTTCAAAGTTTGGGAAAGGATAGAGAAAACAAAAACAGACGTAGGTAAACTACTTTTGATTTCGAAAATGAAAAAAAGTTCAATTTTAGCAAAATACACAAACATGTCGAAACTTGATCAAATTGTTCACATGAACTTTCTAATTTCCTTAAGTATCACGTGCCTTTAATTTAAAAATTTGATTTATTCGAATTGAATCAAATTTGTTTCACTCAAACAAAGTATCTTTGAACCAAATAAAGATTTGTTCAAATCAAATAAATTTCTGTCTTAAGGCCATGAATCAATCGGATGACGTGACTAAATTGAACATGAATTTTCCAAAAATTTCAGGAATATATTTTGTGAAAAAATAAAGTTATCTTAGATAAAATTTTTCAGAAACGTGGTCACGTGTTCCGGTTGATTCATACCCTTAAACAAATTATATTTTTGACCATATACAAACGCAATAATTTGTTTAGAAGAAAAATGTATTTAATTCGAACAAGTTTTTATTTGGTCCAAAGATCAGGGTGGCCGCTGGACCTGGAATTTTTTTAAATTTTCAATAAAAAACGATTTTAATTTGTTTTAAATGTGTGCTAGCAACTCAAGTGCTCTACATTATCGCCCGCCGGGTTTAAAAGTACCGGTCTGCCCAGCGACACTGGGCGTACATAGCAGTGCGCATGCGCATTAATAATGATGCGTACCGGTCCCAAATACGCCATTTGTTCCCTCGAAACAGGGCTAAAAATGCTCATTTTTATGTTTAAGAGGTAAAAAGTGATTTACTTATATATTATATAATGCATTTCGAAATTCCCGCCTTATTGTCCATTTCATATGATTTAATGATTTCGGTATATCAGGAGAAATTTCATTTCAGAATATTAAATAAAAAATATTTCGAAACTTTAAAAACCTATTGCATTAACTATTATTCATTGGCAACTAATTTTTTAATGACCGGGAAAAAATTTTCGATGACTGTTAATTAAAATAAATCTTTTTTTTATATCAAAAAAAGCCTTTCAAACAAATAGTTTTCTTTCATTCAATCAAATCTTTTTCCTGAGTGTTGATGACTAGAAATCACATTGGCTGTGATGTTGCTGATTTGCTTCTTATCATGAAGAAGTAGTTTATGCAAATGGAACCATACCTTTTGTCTCATCCTAGCTGGAAAGTAATTATTAATTGTTATGCCTTTGAACCGGTTGCTTCTGAGAGCTTCTCTGTCGTCTTGAATTCAAGTTTCGCAAAAGAGAATTTCGTATAGAATATTTTCAGTTTAAATATTGATAATCTTTCGAAAAAACTCCTTCAAATCGGCTTTTGAAGATTAAGATATATTACTTTTCAATTGATTTTAATATGCGGGTAGTTTGTGGCGAAACCCATCATTTCAATATTTAGCTCTGAAACCACATACTTCCTGATTTCATCACAAATTGCCCGAACTCAATACTAAAGTATCTTCTACTAATCTCTTCCTTTTCTCGCTTCTATCATATTTTCTAAATAACAATAAATTTATTTATTGAATTGCTAAAAGTATAACTGGTTTGAATTATACTTAAAATACCATAAAACTATAATAGGAGTAATTTTCTACTCTCTAAATCTGAATCAGTGATTTGACTTTTCACTGATTCATCAGTTAAAAAATATTTTTCACTTTTAAATCAGTTAATTTTCACTGATTCATCAATGGAAAAAATATTCCTCACTGTTAAATCATTTAATTTTCACTGATATAATCAGTGAAATTTCACTGATAACACAGGTCTACATGGTTTTGTTATGGAGTAGCTGAGGTACATTTCCGAAGTAATTTTTGGCAATTATTTTTTTTCAATCGGCGATATCTCCAGGTAGAAAAATTAAAATAATACATGTAAATAGTGAAATGGAAAGCTGAAAAGTGGCTCTTTTTTATGGTTTTTTACTATTTAAAAAATAATAAAAATTCGCGAAGTTATCGATGCTCAAATATAGCGATAACCGTGTTTTCGCACTTTTAGGTTAGGATTACTCGAAAACCTGACGTGATGGAGTAATTCTGAGCCCGGATTAGGTTTCTATGCCAAAAATTACTTCGGAAATGACTATCGGTATTTCTATAACAATCACAACCTCATATTTTGTAGACCTGTGTAATTAGTAGATTTTGACTGATTCAGATTTAGGGATTATATATTTGGGTCTTGAAAAAGAGATAGTATGTATTCTCAACATGACGAGGAGAAATTAAGAAGCAATTGCTTTCTGGTTTAGGATAGTGTGGACCTTTGTCTCGGGTTACCCGGCCTCGAATCTGCTACTGATATGTATGCAGGCTGTTGAACAACGGCGCCTGTCACGTGTAAAGCAATAATCAATACATCATGACGTCACTAAAAACCTCGCACTAACCAATGAAAGAAGAGCGTCAGCTGCTGAACGGGCCATCCGCTGATAAGAAAGAGCATCGAACTTGAGTTTCTTTGTTCTCCACATCGTTTCTTTTATTTTCTTATATTTTCCTTAAAATTCTTACTTTCTTTTTATTTAGTTATTAAAAGCTTGATTTTTCTTCACCTGGTATTAATAGTGTAGATCTACTGATTACTTAACCTCTTCTAGTGGAAATTTTCTCGTTTAGCGAAAAAACGAATTTATCTCAAAAATCCACTGGTGATATACATATAAGTAACCTTGAGTTGGTAATATGAACTCGAGATTTCGAGCACGCGCTTCGGGCTTATCGATGTTGTTGACCGACCCAAGGATTGTCGCTGAAGGAGCTATAGATAGTCTTCAATTTTAGAATTTCCTTCATCTTGACAATATTTAATCTTTGCTTTCTCGTGGTCGATCATGAATAACACATTATATTAATTTTTTTAAATATCTAAACAAGTTAGAGTTTATTCAATCTGAAAATAAATGGTTCTCGAGGTGATGTTTATTTTGGGAATAATACTTATAACTGTTATGCATGGTGCTCTCTATTTTTTTTTAGAAAAGGCTTCTTTTTTAAAGAAGCTCTATGTCTCACGCTTCTCTAACAATAATAAATATCTGGCTTGGCAGGGCTCTCTTTTCTTCTTGATTAGCCCGCTTTACCGCCTCTTGGTAACTTGGTAAACTATAAATAACTCTGAATACCCTAATACCATGTTTCATTTTTTTTAGTTCTTTTCATTACCCTAAGTGCGCGTTTAAGCAAAATCACACACGTGTGCGCTTTCTGAGTAGCAGTCCATGATGTGGAACGTGGGGAAAAAGGAAGGTCGAACCTTTATTCTTTTTTTCGTTTAGGCTCTTCTACTTCCTGAATCCAGTATTCTCTCTACTTTATGAAAATTAAAACTGTTTCAATAAAATTATTGATTTTTTCATGTTTTTATCTCTTTTTAGGTTCTAGATTCATATTTATGTTATGTATGTGAGATAGTTGAAGCTTGAATTTAATTTTTTTATTTGTTTTAGGTAGTTGTGTCAAAAATAAGTTCTCTGGAAAATAAAGTTTTTCTATAATTTTAAAACTTGAATCGTGTATTACTTTTCGTCAGTTTTAAATTTTGTTCATAAAAAATAATGTTTTTATTTGCATATGACACGACTAGTAATATAATTTCAAGTCTTAAAATTATATAAAAACTTTTTTTCTAGACACTGGCCATTAATAAAACTTGGCTATCTTTGTACTAATCGACACCTAAAGACCAACAAAGGTTTTGGTTAATCCATATTATCAGGTTTCAATTGAAGCTGCAAGAGAATTCAGGGTCACAAATAGAATGTTAATACTAGCTATAGACATGTATGGAACTATCGTTTTAAATTTATCTCCAGAAGATATAACTTCAAATAATTGGGGCTTGAACCAATAAAAGCATAACATTGGGGGAGTACAATATCTTGACTGGAAAGCCCTCGGAATGGCCTTGAAACCAGGAGCACAAGAAGAAGAAGAAAAGAATTAACCAACACGCTTGCATACAGGCGTCAGCAAGTAATTGATCATGAAAAGAAATTATCCTCAAAAGAGTTTTAAATATATATTCTCAGATTGAATACATAGAGAAATTTTATTAATATTTTAAACCAACCAACTCTGCAATAAATCTGAATAGAAAGTAGCTTCTCTAGGTCAGAAATATGTGTGTATTCACGCAGAATTTATAAAACTGAATTAAGGGGTAACACCACTCTATGGGCCTAAAAAAAGCGTTTTTTTTTGGGCGGAAGAAAAGGTGATAGAGAAATAATACTTAGGGTAATTATTGAGCATATATTTAAGTATATCAGAAAAAAGTTTTGCAGGAAAATATTACAAAATGGCGACACTGCAGCAATTCTCCTGAGGTGCGAATTTGAAGCTGGAAAAAAGAAAAAAAATCTATGTAATCTACATGAGTGTAGCTAGTGAACCACTTAGGGGATTTTAGAAATATTGATTTTTTATAATTGGCGAGTGTTTGAATAAAGTCGTTCACTTTTCACAAAAAAAAGACAGTCACTTGTTAATAAATATTGTTTAAATTAACTAATCGAAAATCCCCTAAGTGGTTCACTTTGAAATGTTATTTTAAAGTTGAAGTTAAATTTTCAAATAAAAAGATTGAAAATTGTTAGAGCTATGCTGCGTGCCGTTTTGAAAAATCATATTTCGAAAAAAACGCGTTTGAAGTTTTGAAATGTGTTATAGACATGAACAAATGAAAAAATTCTACTCTTAGAAAACTCTCACAAATTTTTTTTCAGGGATTGGACTTTTTCCTCATATTTTAGAAGGTTCAAAGTATCTTTTGAGCCAATAAAAGAAAAAATGATTTTTTGAAAATTCTACAGTGGTGTTACCCCTTAACACAGTTAGACAAGTTTATCAGCAAATGTGTTTAATTAAAAGGGAAGATGTTACGTGATGCAGGAAATCTTTCACTGCTCTAATGAGAAATGAGAGTATAATTTTTAAAAAGTAAATCCCAATTCATTCATGAATTGTAATATATTAATATTGTCTTTAAAGAATTGTTTAAAATAGGATTTTGGGTGAAACAGCAAAGTAGATATGGGATAAAATTCCACAGATTATATAATCAACCGGTAATAAAGCTATGGTATCAGGTTTCAATTCGCCATCTTGTTTGGGCTCTTATTCATCTACATTGTCCTTCTGCTGACGTTATTCATTTCTTGTTTTTTCCCTTTTATTTAATGCTATATAAAGTTGGCTCACTCATCTTGTAAATTCATTTAATTAACCAAGCACTCATCTTGTGCCTGATTAAATGTTAGCTTTTGCAGATGCTTGCAATTTGAAACAGACATACAACAAAAGGGGCGTTGCCATTAATACACATAAAAACATTAATGCTGAGTTGTATTATTGCATTATTTATAGTCTATTAAATTTGATTAACATGTTTCCATTAAGTGTTGGAGTAATGATAGTGGTGCTAATTAAGATTATTATTTCATACGTGTACATGCAGTCAAATTGTTCCGGAAGTAGAACAGAAATCTCATTCGAGGGTTAAGGCTATTGTCATTCCGAATGGGTAGATACGGAAACGACATAAATTCTAGCCCTTTATTTATTACGTGGGTTGCTTCCTCAATATAAGGGTCATTTAATGCGCACCTATAACATAAATTAAGGTACTTGATTAGCTTTTCCGTTTTCTGATGATTTATAATAATTTTAGGTTCAGTCGAATTCGGAAATTAGAAAATTACCTGAAGTATTAATCCTGGCATAGTCGAAAGCGTCTCTTTTTCCATATAAATATTTTGAATTCTTTAAATTACAAAATATATAGGATTTTTAGGTTACATAGAGTAAATTGAAGAACATTAGAAATAAAGATACACCCTCTGTGTATATAAGTTAGGAAGGTAACATCCGAAAAGCTAGAAATATATAATCCTATTTCATCAAGTTTTCAAATTCTTGAAGTAGCACTTACACGAATTTTCTATGGCATAAAAGAAAGTTTGGACTAAGCATTGAATAATGTACTATTTATTGGGAACCGCCAAGCTGCGAGACGCCATCTATAATTCCAATGCGGCTAAAATGAGAACAAACGCAAAGGGATCGAATGTTTACAATTAATTTCAATTTGTGTATAAAGGTGATTTTACAATTGTTCTGTGAAGTTTGGAACAATAAATGATTGATAAAAATAAATATTCATCGGATACAAAGTGTTTCAGATAGGATTTTCACAGTAAATAGTGAAAAAGAAGTTTTCTGTTTAAACTGTTTTATTATGAAAAAACAAGTATTCCACTATACTACGCAAGTTTCAACACGTTCTAAGCTTAAATGACCTTTTTTTAACGTGAATATAAACTCTGAATAAATTTGTATAATTTTATAAATAAAATAGTTACTATTTAAAAAAGTGTAACCTAATAGTTAGGTTAGAATTCGTATTTCAGTTCGGATTCATATTTTTGACCCATTCTGGATCGAATTTCTTTCTGTATACATCAATTAAACTTTATTCAAGCTTATAGGTTATTACTTGCTGTGCATGGTAAAATAATTGCTTCTTTTAGAAAAAAATTGTTTGAACAAAAATACATGTTTTTTAGCTATATACGATGAAAATTCTATTTGAAAACACTTTGTTTTCGATAAGTATTTATTTTTATTATCTACTCGTTGGTCCAAACTTCACAGAAAAATTGTGAAATCACTTATGCACAAATTAAAATTCATTTTAAACATTCGACCCCCTTGCGTTAATTCGCGACACTAGCGCAACCAAGATTTCAGATCACAATACTTTACGGATGTGCTATATATTATTAATTGTTAGTATCAATGATAAAATGATTACAATCAAAACCAGTATCCTATACATGTAATGTATTTAAATCTTACTATAAAATTGTTTTTCTTTTTTATAAAAAAAATAATATTACGGAAAGTTATTGAACGAAAGTCCTATGGAATTTTCAGAATTTCTTTCGATAAAGTTTATGATTGAGAGCCATAAAAAGTATGAAATACAAGAGAAGTTCAATGGGTTAAATTGAACGCTTTCACTGGATCGATAGAAAGGAGGAGCCTGTTTAATATGTTAGTGTGGTTTTGTCTGTTTAAGTAAATCATTGCATGCAATAGCACGACTAACTTTTGAATAGGACTGTTCCAAAAAAAATCCCTTAAGGACATGTGATACTTCAAGAAAATTTCAAGTTAATCTAAAAAAATTCGGACATGTTCGCTTCAAAAATATATAAAATTTTGTTTTCAAAATTTGGGAAATAGTAGAGAAGATTAAAACGGACGTAGATAGATTAATTTTAGTTTTGGTAATAAAAAAAATTTTTTAATAAATTTGGCTAAGGTTTTTATATTTTCTGCCACTTTCTAAGTTAAAAAAAAAATTTCATGCATTTTGGACACAAACATGTTGAGACCTATGGCCCTGAAGCCCATGGATCAACTAGAACACGTGATTAAAGTATTTGTTATTTCATTCTTGTGAGATAACTTTTTTAGTTTACACAATATCTTTCTGAAAATGTGGAAAATAGGATAAAAGATAATATGGAACGTCTGTTAACTTCGGTATAGTATAGATTTTTGCCAATAAATTTTGTAGATAAAATAAAACTTTATAACTTACTTGCAGTTACAGCCAACTTTTAATTTTTTACAAAATTTTATCTAAAAAGAATTTGACAGACGTTCTTTATTATCTTCTATTGTATTTTTCAAATTTTCATAAAGATATTTTGCAGACTTAAAAAGTTATCTTACAAGACTTTTTATAGAAATTTCGTCATGTGATCCGGAGAAAAAATATTTGATTAACTGATCCCTACCTTACCGACACTTTTTTCGTCCTTCGCATTCCCATATTAATTAAGGTATCGAGTTGAAACTTAAATAATGGAGTAAAATGCAGTAGAGAACGTTTATCTGCTCCAAATTTTGTATAATTATAAAAATTATATAACAAGAATTTTTGGAGATTTTTTTTCAGTTATAAATATTTAGGAGCAGAAAAACGTTCCTTAGTGCTTTTTACTTAATTACTCAAAGTTTAAATTCCATATCTCAATTAATGTGGAAATACGAGAGGTGAAAAAAGTGTCGGTAAGGTAGGGATCGGATAAGTAAGACATAACCTTGAAACTACTCTCTAAATTTCGAATTTATGAAAATTCTTTCATTCCCAATGAAAGAAAAAATGACGAATTTTTATTGAAAATTTCTTGCTAATTAAGAATGACGGAATTCACACAAATTCATTAGTACATTTTACCTAGAATTAGTTAATATTGACTAATTCAGATTTAAAGAATAAATATAACTGTTTATACATCAAATACACATGTATCCTACATTCATTTTGGTGCACTAAAATATCTAAACCAACGAAAAAATTTTCAGACTCACGAAATGCCATAATCTAATTTGTATGATAAAAAATTGCTTTATCATTGTGCAGATAAGGTCGAAAGCTTGGTCGGCTGGAACAACTCACAGTTTCCCTTCCCTTAATTCTTTAACGCATAAACTCGCTTTCATATTTTTCTCTCTTCCCTTCTCTCTACTGGGAACAAAAATATAAACCTCCATTAAAATTTATGTGGCTGTTTATGCGATTCGCTGATACATTCAATCGAGGCAATTGCCCCGTCGACTTATTGCTTCAATAGAGCTACTTGTTTTCGCAAAGCTTCACTTTTGCCATTGATTATACTCTCTGAACGTCCGCCCACATAGCGCTACGGATACTATTATTATCAGTGAATCTTGTTTACGAAAGGCAAGAGAGAATCTAGTCAAAAAAGTTCCCCTCAGCGATGCCCTTCCTAGTTCTGAGCGTTTTGCCTGGAGATGGTACCACGCGTCACTGGATCTCAAGGTTACACCTCGAATATTCGTTCATGTGGTTTGACCACTAAAATACTATTGTCGCTTTGACCTTTCATAACTGAAATTTCAAGCCAGCTTTCTGGTGCTTAGCCATTTTAGTTTCTAAGATAGAAAAACACGTTTGGAATGATAATGATAGTCACGCCTACGCGACATAAAGGATTCATTTTGTTTTGGCCTTGACGAGTAAAAGTTTAAACTCCAATTGAAGATTAAAGCTAGTGTCAATCGTATAATGCAGGCTTTTCGTAACTATTTTTTGCGATTTCACTTTACAAAAGATTAGTTGATGGTCTTCTTCGTTCCTCTGAAATTCTTCGTTTTTTGGTATTTTCCTTATTCCTCTAATTAGACTAGTGCGACTGATTAGCCTTTTTTGATTAAATGCTTTTTTATGACTATCTCAAGATAAACTTGACTAACTAGAGTTATCTTTATCAATTTTCAGTAAATAATTAGTTTTTGCGGAAAGTAATTTAAATGTTTTAAGGTAGTTCATCCAGCAAAAGTAGATAATTTTGTTTCTAAGAATAGCAATATTATTATTGAAGGGCTATTTTAAAAGAGAAAAGATTATTTTCCATGAAAAAAATTTGAAACACGAGAAAATAATTTTATTAATAAATTTTACATCTGCCCCAACTTTTTTTCTTATCGCTTCTTGCCAAATTTAAAAAAAATTATGCGATTCTAATAAATCACGAATCATTTTTTCAGAGAAAAGATTTTCCACAACTTTTCCGTTTCCAGTTTTTTAGAATAAATTCCTTAATGGCTGAAACCATTAATACAAATTTTATAAACAAATTGCTGAATTTGATAAAAATTGATTCATTATCATAAATTGGAAATGGTTATGTTGTAGAGAATCTTTTCCTTGATAATCTGATTCATAATTTATTAGAATTGCATAATTTTTTAAAATTTGGCAAGAAGCGATAAGAAAAAAAGTTGTGGAAAAAATATAATTTATTAATAAAATTATTTTTTTATGTTTCAGATTTTTTTCATGGAAAGTAATCTTTTTGCTTTCAAAATAGCCGTTCAATAATAATATTGCTATTCTTAAAAGCAAAATTATCTATTTTTTTTGCATTCGCAGAACTTGAAGTATCATAATTTACAAGTTTTTAATTTCTTAATTATTCTTCAAAAAATAGCAATTGTCAAACTTCTTAAGCTCAGTTTCTAAGGAAATAAAACTTTAGTATGAGTTAATTATCAATAAAATTGATGTATTGTTCAATTTTATAAATTTTTAATCGACAATTTCTCAACTTTCTAAACTCTTTTAAGTTTTAATTTTTTAATAAGCCGAATTTTCGTATTGCCTAATTTTAATTATTTATTTTCTACATTTCCTTATCCAGTGAGGTTTTTATATTTCATGTGGTTATTAAACTTACTTAATGTGTACAACTCAGTGGAAGCCCTATTTCTATATTTCAACGTATCAGTAATTAATTATTTCTTTTAAGTTACGAATGAATTCAAAAATAGACTTAATTATTCTGCCTTATCTACAAAGTGTTCTCGATAACGGGATTAAATTAAACATTCATTCCATGATTGTAACATTATTAGCGATAGTTTATGCGATTGATGTCTTTGTGACTCCTACAGTTGCTTCTTAATTCTAGAAAGAACAAAAAAATATCTATTACAATAGTTGTCTCTTTATCTATATATCATTAAAATATATTATATAATTTGAAATTATTTTATAAAAATTGAGTACTTCATTATGACAGTATTTGATAACATATTAATTTTGATTTTTTTTTGTTTTCAGTCGCACATGCTGTTCATGGATGCCTTCCTTCAAAATAACAGGCTCGATCATGTCTCCAGGGTTATGTCCTCACATCCTTCCTACCTGGAGCATTTTCTAAGAACTCAAAACTTTATTCTTCGCGGGGATGGCCCACTTCCCTACGACTATCGACATCTTATCGCTATCATGGTAAGAATTAATTTAATTTTTAACTTTTCTACTCTTCATATTATAGAATTGCATTTAAATTTTAAATTTATATTTACCAATTCATATTTCATCAGAATAATGTTTTTGGCTTTCGCCAATAACGAAATACACTCATCGCTTTGATCGAAAATATTTTATCGTAAGTTTGCTAGAGCAAATACCGAAACGCGATAAATGATAAGATAATCATTTTAGAGAAAAGTACAAATAAGTGTTGCGCGGAAAACAACTTTGCCGCTTTTTTAATTGTAGATATTATATAGAGTTGTGTTAGGAATAATTATTTATTTGAATAAAATATATGGAAATGGTGGCAATTAAAATTAAATAAAGAAGCAAAAAAAGTATTGAAATTTAAAATTTGTCCTTATAGGCAGCAGGAAGGCACCAATGTAGCTACCTCATAAATCTTCAAAAATCAGAATTTCTTCATCAAGGTGGTGATCCATCATGGCTTCAGGGTTTGAAATCAATACCTGGAAAACTTCAGGATTTGTACGAAATCAACAAAATTCTCGCTCACAGGCCTTGGCTTCTCAACAAAACACATATAGAAGTAAGTTATGTCTATTATATGTGTCTGAACTATTTTATTTTTTATTATTTTATTTATAATGATTGAAATGTTATTTATTTGTTGCAGAAATTAACAAAAGGTGCAGATAATTGGTCGTTAGCTGAGGTTGTTCATGCGATAGTTCTTCTGGCTCACTTCCATTCGTTATCGTCTTTCGCGTTCTCATGTGGCATTAACGAGGAACTAGACAACGCAGCGGGTTACCGTTACAAGGAGAATATCCAAGACAATAGCATTAAAGTGCAACCTGCCAAAGACAAGGTTTCTAGTAACCCGAAGAAGATTCTCTACGGTAGTAGCAAGACTGGTAAGGAATTTTATAATTTAAATATTTTCAATTCGTTTTACAAATAATTTTTAACATCATAAATTTGTTATTGCATAAATTAAAAAATTTCTTTTTTTAAATATATTATAGAAACCAACCCTTCGCCGCCTTCATCACCCAGTATAGTTGGGGAGCAAGAAGTTGGAGTGGAGACTCTCATGGAACGAATGAAACGTCTTTCAGAAAAGTCCGAATCTTACCAGATCACGCAAGAAGAGCTGTCAAAACGATTCGAGACTGTGGAGACGCAATCGGCTGAACTAGCAGCTGCTCCTCAGCGAAGTTCTGTATTAGACTCAGATATAGGTCTTTTCATCGAAGATCCCACTTTTATCTATCAAGACTTTGCCAAGGTTAGTAGGGTTGTTCAAATATACATGTAGATTTTAACTTACTTTAAATATAAATGCACAAATGCTTTTCATATGCAGATTTTTATTGATCTCTGGTGTATTTATTTTATAGCGAGGTCAGCTTAACGATATACCCACCTTTCGCGTACAAGATTATTCTTGGGATGATCATGGCTATTCGTTAGTAAACAGGCTTTACAATGACGTAGGAAATCTTCTCGACGACAAGTTTAAGACGGCCTACAATCTAACGTATTACACGATGGGTACGCACAATAAAGTAGACACGTCGCGTTTTAGGCGAGCGATATGGAATTACATACAGTGTATGTTCGGAATTAGACACGATGACTATGACTACAACGAAGTAAATCAACTTCTCGAGCGGAGCTTGAAAACCTTCATCAAGAGTGCTGTTTGCTATCCAGAACGCGTCACGAAAAGAGATTATGATCGCGTCATGAGGGAGTTTAAACACAGTGAAAAAGTAAGTCAGAAATATCGTTATAGCAAATAGTGTCTTATAATTAATTGAAAATATCAAGTTAATTTTTAAATGAACGTTCAAGTATATAATATACTTTAGTAAAATAAAATCTGAATTCTTTGTGCAGGTTCATGTAAACTTGATGATCCTGGAGGCTCGTATGCAAGCAGAATTATTATACGCCTTACGAGCTGTGATGCGCTATATGACCTAACTTGTCTGATGATAATCCTTAAATTGGTTTGCCAATTCTCGTACGAGCCCTACATCTTTTAAAGTTTGATGTGACTCGATGACAAAGTTTATAACTCTGCGAATTTAAGAGAAGCCTTTGTCAAAAACAAAATATATTGATAACGCAAGAGGAAAAAAATGTGGAATACAAAGAAAGTGTTGAAAACAGGAAGAGAGAGTTAAAAGACAACACTGCATATTATTTTGGATTTGAAATAGCTTGAAATTCCACGCTTGTCCGGATAATTTGTTTTTATTCCATCCGATGAATATTATTGCGCTTTTTTTGTACTAATTAATAGAAGTTGCTCTGAGTTTCATCCAAAATTGACATTTGCTGGTAATTTTTAGTAAAGGAAAGAATTTAGTTATTGACTTTTCAGTTTTAACACATATCCATGTTTAAAATGCTCGACAATGTGTCAAAGGGAACTAGAAGTACATATTTTTTTACATTGATATATTCGTATCTGGATCTCTTCTATTCTTGTGATTTTTAATTTAAAATAATTTTGTTATTATCTTTGATGTGGGAGTCTTTAAGACAAAACTGAACTAAAATGATTATTACAAATTGGTCGAACAAAAACCTTTTGCAACAAGATAACATAAATTACATTAGTATATTACTTTTGCAATTGACTCTTTTCATTTTTTAAGGACAATATAAGTGTTTTTATGTCGCATATATTTATCATGACTAGGTATGAAAAATGTTGTAGATTTAATAATAAATTGCAACAGTATACACAAATGCCTAATTATGTTTTCTGCTTATATGTACAGTAAAATTCTTTAATTCAATTATTAATTTTGCTGCGTACATTCAAGAAAAAGTTCACATCGTAATTTTTATATTGGTATCTTTTCTCATAATTAAATTTAACTATAAAATATTCACAAGTTTTTTTTATATTTTTTAGTATTGTTTTGTTTATTGGCTGTCATGACTTGATGCTATTGTATCCTTAAAATATCATGATATGAGTGATGTGTAATCAATTTCAAATTCGTGTACTTGTATATGTATGTACAAAAACAATGTGAGGAAGAAAAGTAATGAGAAAAAAAGGAATATGAAAAGCATGCTAATATTTAAAGATACTTGAAGAGAAAAAATGAGAGTATAGGAGAAATCATGAAAGAGAGAGGGGGGGGGGGGGATAATTTGCTACTTTTGTAATTTTTTCGCTTAATATATTTGTATTTTTCATTTAATGAATTTCGAATTCAAATATGAATTCTTGTGTGAAAATGTGAATTGAATCTCTCTCTCTCTCTCTTTCGCTCTTTTTCTTCTTTTATGCTCTGTTATCAATATTTTGCACTCTTTCCTATTAGCTTTGCGTCGCTGCTAATCCCTCATTGCTACTCTGCTAAAACCTGCGGAGATTTCGCAGGCGTTATTTTTAAGTTATACAGACGGAATTGTGTAAGCGAACGTTTGCTTTTGAAAGTGAACGAGCGCTCGACTCTCCGCGTAGCGATCTCAGTTAGAGTGCGAATGTCGAGGGATAATGCACACAAGCACGTACATTTTTTTTTAATTTTACTGACATGCGAAAGCTATCAGATAAAAAGGACGAAATATTTATTTAGTAATGTAACACACGTAGATTTATAATTTTTACATTTCTTTAAATTGCACACAGCGTTTTTTTTCTTCTTTCCGAATGGACAATGAATTTAAAAAATGTTTGTAAGAAAAGTTGCAGATTTTATCGAATGAATTTTAGATATTTTACTTCGCAAGACGTGTTGGTGCGTATGCCGTGTAGAACGCAAATAAATTTAGCTGGAACTGCGAGTATTTTTTTAAGATTACCGTTTAAGACTTGAAATACAGCTATATATTGTTATTTTTTTAGTTGCTTTCCTTGTGAAGAAGCAAAAAAACAGTATGAGATTTTTGTAAATATCGTGGCTGAGTGGAAGCAAATCGGAGGGCGAGGAATTTTAAGTTTTCGCTCATATGAATTCTTAAAAGATTCAAGAGAAGTGTAATAATCATTTCTATTATTGTAATTTATTGTAAAAATGACAGGGTGAGCGAAAATTTTATTTTTATTAAGACTGGAATTCTGAAAGTTAACATTTATAAAGATAACTTGTTGCCCAAACTGGTGCTGAAGCAACAAGCTTAATTGGTATACTTTGTATAAAAATGACATTTCGCACTTCAACGCCCGAATTTACGTTTTTAATTACTTCTTTTTTTGTTTTTTTTCTATATTTTAAAACTTGAAACAACTGACAATGCTGTGAAGCAAGAGGAGACAATTTTTTATCGAGCTGGCGCCTCGAAGCAGTAGTCAAAAACATGAAGGTGGACAACGAAATATTGTATTGCGATCCCAAATGATTCTGCTTGATGAAAAAAATTTCGAGTTGTGATTATTAATTAATGTCGTCACCTTTTCTATTAATTGTCCACTTTCAACAGTCACAAAACATATTTAGAAATGTATCTATATGCCACCGCATCAAGAATGATCGTGTGATAATTCAAGTGATTCGACTTGACTCTATTAAGGATAATGGATACAATATGAAATAGAAAACAGCAAATATAAAGGTCTCCTTGGCTGTAATCATTTTGGACCTCGAGTTGCCTGAGTGAACGACTTTTTTAATACTATCAAATTTACAAGTTAAAATTCTTATATTAGCTTCAGATCCTGACTCTAAGAAAAGAATTTGAACTATTAATCACTAAAGGTCAATTTAATATGAGACATTGTTATCGAAATTGTCACAGTATAAGAAAATTTAATATTTGACCTTCAAATCAATTTGATTAATCCTTTTAATTTGGTTAGGTGACGAGGTTTAAGCTTAGGTTCGATTTTCAAATTATTGTGATGCTTATTTATATTCGTGATAATACTATTGTATAGTCTTGTTTTTTAAAATCATTTTCTGGATTTATTTTATCATTGACTCATGGCAACTCATTGTTCTATCGGTTTGATCGAAGTGTGAGATTTACTGTACTGTACGAGGAGGGTCGTATGTGATGTGATTTCTTTTATATCGTAACGAATAATGAATACTAAGAAATGTTATAGTTTCATATAATAAGTGATATGTTACTTGTCATTTATTTTATCCCTTAATAAATGATGTTATATATAAAAAGACACTGTGTTTGTACTTCTTTTTCTGAAATTTGATTTATAAAAAGGTATATGTATATGATGCGCTCCGAGAAAAGACCACTTAGCATCGAGAATCAACTCAAAATTAGTCTAAAACAATTATACTCTGGAAATGGAATTTTTTATGCTAAGAGGTCTTTTCCCGGAGCGCGTCATATTATATTTAAAAATTAAAATCAACTTATAGCCTCACAATATTTTATTAAGGATCTTTACATTGCTTTCATCAGCGAATCACTTTTTTTCTTTGATTCAAGCGATATCATATTTCTTGTTGATTACAAGGTCTAAAATAATATCCACATTGCGTCATTTATTCAATATTATCTTCCATAAACAGACATACACATAAGTACATCAAACATCTAAATTTGTAGTCTCCAATAATAATAATAATGATAATCTTTATACTTAAAATTATACAACTTGGATTGTGGAGATATTTACAAATATTTCGGACAAAAACTAAATTTCAAAGATAATCTACAATTCAAACTAAATTAACCCTTTGAGTGTCGAATTTTTGTCTTCATTTATTGGAATATATCCAAATTCATTGAAACCAGTGGTGGACGCAATCATTCGAAAATATTTCAACATGCAAGTAAAGAGTGTATATTTAATTTCTAGAGATTGCTAATACAGAATAACTGTTATTTGATTTACAGTTCGTATGTATGTATATTATTAATCTGTTAATCTCTGTTAGGCTTTTAAAGTGATCTAATTACATTTGATGAATAGATATAATTAACACTTCCTGATCGATTGATTTTTTATGTAACGGACGGATCTAAATCGTGATTTCAACTATTTGTCTCATTGAATTTTCAGTTTTGACTGACAGACTAAGTGAAAAAAAATAAACTCAAGTTTTTTAATTTATACAATATCTTTAAATATACAATTTTAATGTGCTAATTTTTTGCGAGAAATAATTTATGTGATGGCATGTAGCGCATTATCGAATGACGGGGAAATTCGATATTAATTTCCATCGTAGCCTACTGGAGCTCCTAGGCTGCTCGTCTAAAAAATACAGTAAATAAAGTTAAAAGAATGGAATAAATTCTATTTAATAATAGGAAATTCTATGAATATTTTTAACATAATTTTGCAGTATCTTGAAAATGGTGAGAAATTCGCAAACGTTAAGTAAATTTCAAAATGAGAATCGATTCAAATGGATTGAAAATTTAATTATTTTTTATCCACATATGAAAATAATTTATCTCTGCATAGCAGTAAAATCAACTGCTTAGTCCTATAAAAGTTATTATATATGTCTAATTATGAGACCTTACTTGAGATCTCATCCCATTTGCCGGAGTCGCTGTAGGATTTTCTGAATTATGATAACCTACGACATGA
Organism: Diplolepis rosae; assembly: GCA_030998225.1. Taxonomy (NCBI): domain Eukaryota; kingdom Metazoa; phylum Arthropoda; class Insecta; order Hymenoptera; family Diplolepididae; genus Diplolepis; species Diplolepis rosae. Next base: position 4,195,155 of record JAPYXD010000698.1, read on the forward strand.
GCTGAACATTTTTCGCAAGCTCGTCTCCTACGAGACGGGGCTCGACATCGCAAAGCTCGACATAATTCACGTGCCATTTCTGCGCAAAGTGATTCTTGTTGATGATGGTTATGCGGTTGTCGTTGCACGTTTTCAGGTAAACCTTGTAGAGATCCAGAGCACGTAGGAGGCGATGCTGGTGATTGCTGCTGTAATTAAATTACGGATAAATAATGACATGGTTATTACCTAAGTGTGTAATAAATATTAAACATAGAAATCCAAATTCAGGTATAAAATAAAGATTTCCAATACAAATCTTAACATGCATTTAATTATATAATTGAATACTTATTATTCCTCTTTGCATTAACGAACATTTTTTGCTTTTCTTACAGATCATACAAAAATCAAGAATTAATCTCACCTTTTTCTTTTAAGCCAAACATGCATCACAGATGATCAACAGAGGCTTCAATGAGAAATGAGCTCATGCTAAAATGCATGCAAAATGTATAAATACGAGCAAAATTAAAAACACGGACACTGTTGAGAATTTCTTCCACATCCGCAGACAATTATTGTTAACTAATTCTTGAAAATTTAAATAAATTAATGAAAGTATTTGAATTTTTATACAAGATAATTCTAATCAATTTTTAAACTTCATTTTGTTTTTACCTGTTCAAGTGGACCGTTCTTTTTAGAATTATAGCAAAACTCAAAAATTGCAATTAATACGGCAAACGCTAGTCCGCACAAAAGTACCACAAAAACTCCTCCTGCGAATAAAACAATACAATGTTATCAATTATGTTATGATTATTATTATTTTGGCTTAATGTTAAAATAACAATTTTTTACCTATGTTATCGACTCCTAATGCATTGGCTTTACTTTCTTTTCCTTTATCAGTTCTCATACAGGTCTCACCTTCACTTTTCCACCAGTGATTGTACAGTGCTTGAGTTTCTCCTTTCTCTTGCAATTCTAAAATAGCCAACGATATTTTGTCACGCCACGGCGATCCTACAAAAAATAATATAATAAAGTATTTTACTCTTTATGTCATATTATGCACATTAAGACCATAGATCAACCAGACCACGTGACCAAATTCTTGTAAAAGTTCATGTTGGCCAACTTTTTTTATTTTGCAAAATATCTTTATGAAAATTTTGAAAATATAACAGGAGACGATTAACAACGTCTGCCAACTTCGTGTGAGTGGAGAATTTGCAGTAATTTTTATAGTTAATTGTAATTGTCGATAAGTTTTTGAATTTTTTTCAAAATTTTCACTAAAAAAGTCATCTTACACGAACGAATTAATGTATTGCATAATTTAGTCACGTTGTCCGATCGATCCATGCTCTCTAAATCTGAATCAGTTGAAATCTACTGATTATCAGTGAAAATTAACTCATTTAATGGTGGAAAATATTGTTTTCACTGATAAATCAATGAATTCAATCAGTGAAAATTTGACTAATTCAGATTTAATTAATTTTAATTACAATCAATTAACGTTCCTACCCATCGGTGTAGCTATTCCGTATCCTTTACTGTCAAGAAGTCCACCGATTTGTGTCAAATTGCAGTCTCTCTGAACTATATAATCTAACATAGTAGATTCCATAAGAAAAGCATACTGTCCTTGAAGAACTCTCTGAATTCCTTCTTCATACGTTGGTACAAAGACTGAAGGCTTTTTGTTTTCCATGAATCTCCACATTTTTTTGTACGTTTCAATCATTGAGTCCTGAAAAACATGTATTTTACAAATTATAAAAATATTCCACAATTTCAAATAGATTTGACCTTTTTTCTTACTTTTATAAAGAACAGAAATGTAAAAATAAATGCACCTGCTATAACACACTGAAATGTTCCGTACACCGCTTACACGACCATTCAATCTAATAATAATATATAGAATGATGGCCCGCAAGAAATATAAAAGATTGTGAAAAATTAAAACTCATTATCTTATTAGCTACCTAATCTTAATGATATATGGATTACCCGGAAGAAAGTCATGGTACTCCCACTGTCCAGTGTTCCATAAGAAATATCTGTTTGGCTGGCTAGATCTTCCGCATTTTCTATTGGAGTTATCATTCTTTCGACTGTTAAAAATGCTGCCAGGTTGGCAGTGTATGAAGAAATAATTATCAAGGTAAAAAACCACCAAATACCACTAACGATGCGTGTACTGGTTGCCTAATAAGAGAGAATTTTATTAAATTTTGCATCTTGTACTTATAAACTTTTTGAAATATTTAATTTGTCATACCTTAGGATTAAGGTCACTTCCTTGTTGCATGAGCGTTCCGATTGTGAACCAGAAACTGTTCGACAACGAAAATTGATTCTCTGTAATTTCCGGTCCCGCGTGGCACGGATGTGGATTATTCCACTCATAAGGACTGAATCGAGCCACAACAAACATCGTTACTGATACCAAGACATATGCAGCGAAAACGTAAAGCCAAATTTCGATAGCCAGAGGGTTCATGAATGAGAAGAGTTTAGCTGGGTGACTTGTTGGTACCTGTACAAATAAGAAGATTATTCAATTTTTCTACTTATTGTATTTTTTATAGATTTTTTAAAACACATTCAACTTAACAACTAGACTCAAAAAGATTTCCTTTTAGTAAATACCCTGGCGAAAGTATCGGATTGAAATTTATTTCGAGTCAATCAGAACTATTCCGATTCATTCCGATAATTGTATCCGAGCCAATCCGAATCATTCCGAAAATTTTTTTGTATCTCGTTTGATGAAAGACGGTCAAAACTCAATCCGCTTAATCAATTAATTCCGAGACATCAATCCGAATGAATACGAACCAATCTGAAACCAAGTTTGCAATCCAGATCCATCCGAGCTCAGATTGATCCCAACCGCATTGTCAATCAGAATCAATCTGAATCATTCCGACCTTGGATTCATTCGGATTGATTCTGATTGAAAATGCGGTTTGGATCAATCCGAGGTCGGATCGATCTGGATTCAAAACTTGGTTTCAGATTGGTTCGGATTCATTCGGATTGATGTCTCGGAATTAATCGGATTGATTTTTGACCGTTTTTCATCAAACGAGATACAAAAAAATTTTCAGATTGGTTCGGAATGATTCGAATTAGCTCGGATACAAATATCGGAATCAATCGGAATAGTTCTGCTTGACTCCGAATGAATTTCAATTTGATACTTTCACCAGGGTATTGACCAACTAGAACTTTATTTGAATGAAATGACAGTTTTATTTCATGATTGATTTTCTCGATATATCAGGATTTCTAGCATGGAAATGCTCATCTTGAAACTTACTATTAAAATTGAGTAGCAGCTCGCTATACTTATTTAAAACTAGTAAATTGATACTTGTAAATATTTAAAATTTAGAGCAATAATAAAAAACATGTCTTGAATATACACTCGAGTTTCCCTCCAACGTGAAGTTCGAGCATCGGAGTGTTCTCTGTAATGAGCGCGAACGCGAAAGGGATCCCCTCTATACCCTACTTGTTGTTATGCGCATTATATAATGCGCACAGTCAGTGGTGCCATGTGAATAATTGTACTGGAAAATGTACGCAATCAAATAATAAAAAAGTGTATAAAAAAGTAATTTGCGAGTATTTAACATGGAATCGACTTCTTTGACGGTATGTACTCAAAATACAGTACCATCAATCTAATATAGTTCGGGAAAATTAGCCATTATCGATTCTAACCTAAAATAATATTTTTCTTCTCATCCTTTATATAAACAGATTAAATTTGACTGATGAAAAAAACTTGTAAATTCCACAGATAAAAAGTATTATGGCCATGGATCAACCAGACCACGTGACCAAATTCCTGTAAAAGTTCATGTAAGATAAGTTTTTTTATATCAAACGCTTTTTATTGTCTTTCATTACGTTTCCCCATTTTAAAAAAAGATGTTTTGTAAATTAAGAGAGTTATCTTCCATGAACGAATTGATGTATCATTTAGTCACGTGATCCCTGGCCTTAAATATATCAACTTTGAACTTGAGCTTAACAACTTCACGTTTTTTTTCAAATTTATCCCAATCCAATTATATTCTCCGGTAAGGATGCCTTTTCTACATCTCTATTTGCTTCTCTAACTACTATATATAGATTTATATACATTACATATACGTTTGCATGAGGTTACAATATTCAAACTCACTTATCACAATGTGGATTAACCAGTACAATTATCGTCTACAAAGGGTTTGTCGTTACCGGTCTTCAATGGAAATTCGTGTTCAATGGAAACTTTGGGCAAATATAGAATTGATCCTACACGGAGAAAAATATTCGTCTTAAATTACCAAACTATTTGGAAACGGCTGATAAAATTCTAATGCGACGTACTTTTTTCTAATAATTCACATTTATTACCATTTCTAATACAGTCGAGTCTCGTTTATTTCAAGTCTCATTTATCTCAAGTCGAGCGTCTCGTGGATTTCAAGTTTCACGCTCCCTTCCGCGCCCCACTATTTCCCTGTCACGTGACGCTCTTGGGAGCGCTCGGAAGAAGTGAGAAGAGTGGGGGGGCAGGTGCATTCAGTCGGTATGGCAACCAGTGTTCGCAGAACGTGGACGTAAACGGCCCCCACCATGGATCCTACCAGCTCATGGCTTCTTCCTCGCTCCACTGCCATAGGTTGGTTGAATGAGGAAGACACAATGAGCTCGAAGCATCTATGGTGGGGGCCGTTTACGTCCACGTTTTGCGAACACTGATGGAAACTGAGGCAGTGGTGGGAACCTCTCGAGACTTGAAATAAATAAGACTCTCTCGTTTCGGGATACTTGAAATAAACGAGACTTGACTGTATAGAATACGCTAGATGGTAAAATATGGTAAATATGGCAAAATAAATTGAATTATTAAAAACTACCATCTAGATAGAAATTTTTGTCGGTAATTTAGCGTATTCTATGATAGAAATCCTAATAAATGTGAATTATTAGAAAAAAGTACGTCGCTTTAGAATTTTATTATGCGTTTCCAAATAGTTTGGTAATTATTGACAAATATTTTTATCTATGTACAATAGTTGCATGTTTCTAGTCATTTCGATTTAAAAAAGGCACTTTTGACATAAATCTTTGATAAACTTTTAAAATGATCAAGTTAACTTATTCTCAATAATATAAATTAAAATCAAGTCTTATGATATTTAATTTTAATTATACTATTTACTTGAAAATTTAAATGAAACAATAAGCGTTTTTTAAAAAGCTGCGAGCAATTGTCATTATTTCATTTAAAAGAAGACAAAGAGATCGTCAATGTTTTAAATTTTGGCTTTTGTTAAAAATTCAGATTAACTACACGGAGAAAATCCTACACTACTGGAGTCGTGTGGATCACACGATTGTCGTGCATGTCACACGAATTATGCATATTATCAGCAGATATATTTTAACATCGATCTGAACTTACTTTGTTTGATCTTCTTTTAAAACAAAGAAGATCAAAAACACATAATTACAACTGTCACCCTAAGAAATTTCCGTTATGCCAGTTGGAAAAATTCGTGTGGCATGCACGACTCAATCGTGTAGCAAACTAGCAACACTACAGAGTAGTGTACATTCGAGATTCCCTGTAAAAAGGCCTCCTTTATACGAGCGCGTCACGGTTCCCCACAACGAGCAGACGATCGACCCCTCTTCCCCCACTACTACGGAGTAAAGCGCGCTCGAATTTGAAACAGTAATCAATGAGTTTGATAGCTTTTATCACAAATTAATGAGAAAATAATTGGTCAATTATTGAAAAATTACTTAATTGTGTAATTTTACAGTGTTTGAAATGAAAAATGAATATTTAATTTTTCCAATCTGGAGTTTTCAATATTTTGGAGTAAAGTCGGTTATCGAACAATAAAATTTCATAAGTTTTTTTGGAAATTTGGATATTTCACACATTACTGTAGATAAGTAAAATTCTCCCTTTTTAAACACAAAAATTTCAAATTCACCTGTTTAATTTGAAATATGTATGAAAATTTTATATAATTACAGTTAATCAGTATGTATAATTTTGCGCAGTTTATTATTGTGATCAATACTACATGTGTAATACTATGTTCCGAAACGCATGTTTTATAAATGAAAACCAACAGCAACATTTTAACATTTATATTACTGTTTATTACATTTATCATCAAGACTTTTCTTTTTTTCTGGAAATATTCAAAAATACACCTGATAAGCATAGATATTTTTGTTATTATATTTTTAGTATTTTGAGTACATACCGTCAAATAAGTCAATTCCATGATGAATACTCGCAAAAATCTTTTTTATACGCTTTTTTTACAATGTACATACAATTATTCACATGGCATTACTGACAGACTAACTGCACGCATCATATAACGCGCATAACAGCGCATAGCAACAAGTAAGATATGGAGGGGATCCCTCTCGCGCTCGATGCAGAGAGGCCTGCGATGCTCGAGCTTCTCGTTATAGGGAATCTCGAGTGTAGACGGCACTACTCTTGACTGTAGCTGCATTAGTGTGTCTGACACGAATAGTTACTGCCGAAAAAGGATTGATTCGTGTCACTACACTACTCAGTCGTGTAGGTGATATTTTTTTTTCAGCTACACGACTGAGTCGTGTAGAAAGAAGTAACCAGTAGTGTAGGATTTTCTCTGTGTACCTCCTACCCATTCAATACGAATATACTATCTGATCGTAATTCATAATGAGGTTATCTTGACCTGATTTATAATCTTCGCTAACTATTGAGTTTTATTTGTGAATGAACGTTTCTTCTTTTCAAGTGTCTATGAGCGTTGAGCATGAACGATGTGAAAAAAAATCCAATTTCATCGAAAAAGCGAATGAGAGTAGACCAAAGCAGTACGAATTTATGTTCAAAACAAATCTTCCACTCAATAAAACGTTTTATTCAGATTATCAGAGACATGCAACTAAAATTTCCACCTCGTATAATAATAATCATATAAAGTTGGCAAGTATTTTTCATACTCTTTCACATATCTCCTCGTACGTATTTATCTTTATTTAAAATTTTACACGGGAAAGGATTTCAAAAAATATTTTTATGGCGTGAGTGAAAATGTGCAAATCTTGCACTGCTGTGCAAAAGTCGCTGGAAACTTGTTTTTAATCATTCACATAAAAGCTTTTAATTTATAAAATATCTAACAATAAATTTTTTCCTTAGAATAACATGGAAGGTAACAAAATTCTGCATTTAATGACACCATAACAAAATCATTATTAACAAAGATATTGCAAAAAAGCAAAAATTCGAAGCTTTTTTAAATTTTGAATATCTCTCGAAATGATAAATATTGTAATCATTCTTCTCGAATGCAGCCAAAATCTTAGCTCAGAACGGAAAAGTTGTAAATCTTCAAATTTGTGAAATTATTTATGAAAGAAATTTTGATGAAATATTATCAGTTTTTATAATATTTAAAATTCATTTTCAAGTATGAGAATCCTTTGTATTCTCACAACTTTGTTTTTCTAAATTTTAACTTTAATAATATCAAGAAAAAATGTATCAAAATGTTTTTGATACGTTGCTAACAGTCTATGTAAATTTACCTTTTTAATAAGCTGAAAAAAGTACAAAAATGTTTATTGTTTCAAGAGTTGATTAAAATTCAAGAAAACTTTGAAATCTTGAGTTTTTTGCAATATGTTCGTTAATAATTGACTAAAACACTTGGTTTTGGGGTCACTAAATGCAGAATTTTGTTACCTTCCATGTCATTATAAGGAAAAAATTAATTGTTAGGTATTTTATAAATTACAAGCTTTTATCTGAATGGTTAAAAACAAGTGCCGACACAAAGAAAAATTACAAACTAGTTTTATTCACCATAGCGATAGCAGGAAATACATTTTCAGAACACTGAAAACTGTAGGTGTAATTAATTTATAAAATCTGTCCCGCCCATTGCAGCGGTTCACTGCACACGTGCTTCGAGTCCGAGCATGCCTAAACAAAAAAAACAACGAAATGTGTGCTATAACTTTTTTGAAAGCTTGTACTCTTTCGCGCATTTCAAGTGCAGGGGTCACATTCGATATTCAAAATTGCTTTTACAGTGAGCTGTTAGAAAAAAAAAAAATTTTCCCGAGTGCCAAACTTAAAAAAATTATATCTCAAAATTTTGAAGTACCACATTGAAAAAAAAAACGTGTCGATTATTTTCGAAGTAAGAAAGCAAAAAAAAATATTTCGTCGAAAAAAAAATTTTGACTGTAAATCTCCCATGAAATGACCCATATATATTTTTACATTTGAATGTGGTGGCTTTCTAACTTACGATTTTTGCTAACAGAGGGACTACCAAGCTTCTTCTCAAAAATCGTAAAAGTTTTCACAATTCAGTATATAATGAAGTTGCTACATTGCATTTAAGCGTGTATTGGTATGTTTACTATTTATATTGATACTAATTGAATCTAATAAGAACTATGGTAAAAGTTACGAATGACTGATTTCTTTTTTATTATGGAGGTGCAATTACTCCTTATTTTCGACAGGGAAAGTTATAAATATAGTTCCACTATCTCCAAAAGATTATGGTAATTCGGTTAGATAGAAGATGTGACTTTACTATTGTCTTTTGTAAACTTAACAATTATTTCACCATTTTCTCCAATATTATCAGTAACTCCATAGTTTAATATTCAAAATAGTAATTTCTAAAAAACTGACATTATATCCTCGTTTCCTATTGATTTTTAGTAAAAATAAATATAATAATACTAAATTTTACAATCAAGAGTTTCTCCGTACGGCGACTTTTGCACAGCAGTGTATAATATTATAACATTTGATGGAGTTAAAATGTGATTTACGGCCTCCTTCATAAACATCTTGCTATATCTTTAATAACAGAAATTATAATTGATTCTGGCCAAAATTAATTAATTCCTGCATAATTAATAGATGTGCAATGTGCTGTGAAATGCTATTCAAGTGCACTGTTACAAATTATAGCAGGTTGTTCCTTACTCCTTCTTGTTTCCTCTCCACTCACATAGTTATTGGAGTTGTAATTAGTAATTACACACTTCAGAAGGCATTTCATCAGCTTCCATGAGGGATTTACAATTCATCTTATTTTGTTAATAAACTTTACAGTAAAACTAAAAAATATTTCTTCCTACAGTAAAATGAGGTAAATTGTAACTAATCTGAAGAGAGACCAAGCAAAAAATTAAAAGCACTGGCGCCAGCAGTAGCGTGTGTAATATTAATTCAGGAAATTACCAAAAAACCTTAGAACCCAGCTTGACAAGGTAGGATGTGTATTTCAAACCAAAAATTGTCCTCTGGTCTGCTCGGAGCAGTTTGCAAACTGGTGTCAGGATTAAAGGGGAACTTTATTTAGCTTGTACTGCTCAAATAAAATGTCATGTTGGGGGGAAAGTTAATTGTTAATCACGAGTAGTGAGATGTGCAAAGTTTAATTTATCTGAAAAACACAATTTCACAACCAATTTAAAATTTATATCATACCTTGAAAAGAATTGAGATTCCTAAATTCATGAAGGGTTTAGTGAAGTCTATTACACTTTCGCGAGCATAATTGATTGTCATCGAGCCCACCGCCAAGTCTGCCTTCTGTAAATACAAATTACATTTTAAAATCATTTCTATTTCAACTGATAAGTTATTTTGGCAACTTTTTTCTTTATCACTTCTATATATTCTGTGCACATTATCTTGGTAATATATTTTATTCCATTCATGTAAGCAAGAGTGACTGGTGACGTCCTATTTTTACAGACTGACCTCCTCTATTTTGTGGAAAACTTCTAAACGACTATGATATGATACGTTCTATTTTTTTTTCTTTTCTTCGCCTAGATATCTTCAGGCAAGACGCATTTACAACTTTTTTACTTTTTTCTACTATCATATCCTCTCTCGAGAAGAAGTTGTGTGATAGGTATTCTCCTTCTCTACCATTGGCCTCTGTCAGAATTTACTGGCATTCACTTAAATATAATAACTTCTCAAACTTTCTTAAAAATTTCCATGTTGAATAGAAAAGATGAAAGATATAAAATGTATAAATAATTATAAATTATTAATACTGTTAATATTAATAAGAATATCACGTCCCGCGACGTTTTTGAATGTAGCATAGGCACAGGCTGGGTCTGGGGAAAAATCTGGGGAAGTTACTAAAGAGAGAGAAAACCAACTATAGAAAAGAGAGGTATAACTACGTCACACACAGCGTGATACTGCGTAATGCGTGACGTCACGTAAAAATATAATATGAAAGGGACACGCCGGCAGGGATAAAATCAGTCTTGTGAGCAGAAATAAAGTGCGGCATTTTCCGAAGATCTTTAAAAAGGATTCCCAGCGTGGAGTACGCGTATAGTGCATTTTAAGAGTTTACCTAAGATCCGGGAGTCATAAATTCACTGTGGTCCGTTTTCCGATCTTTAAAAGAATCTTGGACCCAGCGTCCAAGAAGGATAATTGCTCTGTCTTCGTCACACCTGTGGGATACGCATTCTATCGCAGTCACACCTGTGGGATACTCATTCTATCGCAGTCACACTTGTGAGATACTCATTTTATCGCAGTCACACCTGTGTGGACCATCTTATAAAAGCAATTTATGTGCCTCCGGTGCGGAAACTCGTTTTTCCGTTACAGCTGAGAGTAACGGAATGTTGTGTATTCCGTTACAGAGGAATATAATGTAAAAATTGAACTGCACATTCGCATATAGTCTTACAGCGGAGCAGAATCTTCTTCTTCGTACAGCGTTAGCACCCTACTGACAAAGCCTTGTACATTTGAACTGCGCATGCTCTATTACAACAAGCTACTACTACACAAGATCGATAAAATCAAAATGGCTGGGACTAGTGCGAAATATCAAGTGTAATGACTAGCGCCGCAAACAACTACAATACTAGATTAGATTCGAGTGTAGGCATAAAAACTCGTATCCGCACCGAAGTCACATAAAATAGAATACATGCCAATGCACACAATTCGGTAAATTACGAGACTCGCGACAATGCTCGCAGGACTGATCGCACCTCGGCTTCGATCTCCTGCGAGCATTGTCGCTCGTCACGCAATAACCCTCATTGTGCGCCTAGGCACGTAATATACTATTCAAGGATTTGCAAAAGTACCGAACTTCTCCTTCCTTTGTTCTGTTCTCTTTATTGTACCTATTACCTGTGCCAAAGGCCATAGCAGGATAAGTATGGTGTCCCTGCTCTGATTTAATCCATATTGCGAGGGTAAGTGTCTTCCGTTACAAGAAAAATTCACCCCAAGTATCAACTCGAAAATGTTTTTTTACAAAAGTTATAAGATTTTCAAATTCTTTAAATATTATGAACGAATATTGAAAAATCAAAAAATCTAATTTTATCGAAAACGGCTCAACCGATTGATAACTCGTGCGGCATTCGAAGCCTGCGCAGTAGTACTCTCAGGAAGGGCAAAACGTAGGTCATGGGCACAAGCTTCAAGAAGGAGATATATGGGGAAATATATAAACTGAATTTTGTGACTGAAAGAAACAGCTTGTTGACAGGTGGATAAAGTGTATTGAAAACAAGGCGATCATGTAGAGATGTGTTTTTTTTCTTTAGATTGATAACGATCAATTCCACAGACAGGGTGCGGATGATTGTTGATACACCCACGCATTCATATAAAGGATACTATGTCGTCCACTATGCAGCAAATACGTAAAAATAAATGAGATATTATACGGGATCAACGTAAAACTTTCATGAGTATAGAAACAATTGCTTCAATGAGTCATAGGGTATGTTCCATACATTGTAGGGGCCAAAGAAGTTTTTATTTTTTTTTAACTATGAAGTACCTCTCCGAAAATTTTCGAAAACATATATATTGTCACTTTAAATTTGAGCATGATATAGAAAAAAATGGTGGGTGTTCAAGAAGTAATTTACATTAAAAAAATTATACAAAAATTAAAAAAAAAAATTTTACCCCCTTTTTATAAACAGAATGGGTTCTTGAATTTTTTTCAGAACCTCTTTAGTACCCTCTATAACATATATTTTAGTCATCAAGACCGATTTAGCCGTTTTCGAGAAAATTAGATTTGTTGATTTTCCAAAATTCGTTCAAAACTTGAATAAAAATTGTTTTTTCGAGTTAATACTTGGGGTGAATTTATCTTGTAATAGAAGCCACTTACTCTCGCAATATGGATCAAATCCGAGTGGGGACACCCAGACCATGCTTATCCTGCTACGGCCTTTATTAATTCTATGGATGTAATTGATTTTTCTACTAACGGTCATAAAGTGGATTTTATTGGCACTTGCGGGGCAAACAAATCCATTTTCTGACCCTCTGGTGAAAAAAAAGTCGTGTCCAGCACAGGAAAAATATTAATTTTACTCGTGTGGTTATTACCCTCGCTCTGATCAGGCATCAAACTTTACGCTCGCAAAATAAAATTTTGGTTCCCTAGTTGCACGATATACTATAAATTTTCCTCGCCCTTAAGCGAGGATAATTTGATCTTAACTTAAAACGAGGAATCTTCGATTAAAGTAAGTATTTATGCAATTGTGACGTAACGAATTTGAAATTTTTGTAACTATCGGCAAATCGAAACACCCGGGCTCGAATCCCGGCACAGTCGAAAGTATCTCTTTATCCAGAAAAGATTTTAAATTCATCAGATTTTAAAAATTCATAATAATATTATATATTACTATTAATATGTTAATATCATTTGATGGGAATGAATTTACACATTTAGCTCATTTTATTGAGCTTGTTATGAAATAATTAAATTAATGTGTTTCGTGAAATAGATATTGTCCACAATGACGAAAGAAAAATGCTTCGGCAACAAAGTACGGAACGTTGGTTCTCATCCGAGTATAATAACGTGATGTGATTAATTACATCAACCGTGTTATTAACTGGTCTCAATGCTTTAGCGCTCGTTTCAGCAAGTGAGTCTTTTCTTTGAAAATTCAAAATATGATTTACTTAAATGTAAAATGACAAATCCAATGAGATTTTTTATTTTATGATGCGATTCCAGTTTCATATTGAGTTCAGGGAGTCGCATTGAAGATTCGTAGAAAGTAGAGGGAACTAATAATTTAATAATATCATTATAATGATTTATATAAAAGAAAAAAAGCATATTACCTACAATGCCAAACCTTATTGAAGATATTATTAAATTTTTTCGAAAAATGAACTGCCCTACTGCTCAGTTCACAATATGTTCTCAAAGTGAATAAAAATACAAATTATATCTTTCAAAATTATGATACTAATTTCGAAATGCCCAACGTTTGAAACTTCCAATTTCAGAGCGAGATTCTAATTACTGATCGTTATCGATATGCGGGAGTGTGTAACCTTTTGGAGATGTTGGCTGGCGAGGATGGTAAACGCACTTAATTATCCGAGTTGGTTTGTTATTTGCCTATTTCGTTTCAATTGGACAACGTTTTGTGGTGAGACATGCAACGTACAATTTCCGCGTGTTGCTCAATGGAAACGTCGTTGACATTTGCATTGCAAAAGCTGTTTCACATAAACGTACCATGCGTCTGTGTTACGTATCGACTCTGCAATAGTGTCGATCTGAATTTCGAATCCAGAAGACAACTTTCATAAGTAAACGACCCTTAACGAAGAGACTGTGATTAATTTAAAATTCAGAAGTATATCTTTGTTTATATCAAAACTCAAGTATTACACATTTTTTATCTAAAATCCAAAGTATAGCTGACACCTAAAAACAAGTATAATAATAAATATTCATAAAATAGAACTTGTATCGACCCTCAAATAATAATTTTATACAATGTTATTGTTAATAATAATAAATATTGATATATTAATAATAAAATGGAAAATATCCAATTGTTATTATTAATCACTACTTTTAATAATATTGATATAGTAAAGTAATAAATTACTAAATTATTTTTTATTAAATATGTATTAAATGAAAAAAATAGTATTATTGATAAACTACATCTTTGAATTAAAAAATATTTTATTAATGAATCATTATAAAATTGATTAAAAAATAAAATTATTGGGATGATTTAAATTAGGTGGTTTAGTTCGTTGGTTAGAGTAGTCGACCTGTAATCGAAAGACCCGGGCTCAAATCCCGGCACAGTCGAAAGCGTATTTTTTTCTAAAAAAAGATTTCAAATTCTTTAAATTTGAATTATTGGAATGAATGATATTATATTAATTTCAATTGATATTTTAAAGAATTTTAAATCTTTCTGTGGAAAAAAAGACGCTTTCGACTGCGCTGGTATTCGAGCCCAGGTCTTTCGATTGCCAGTCGACTGCTCTAACAAATTTCGAACTCAATTAAATAATGTTAGATAATTAATTGATTATAATTATTTTACATGGTTGAAATACTAATACTAGAACTGAGAGTTCTTTTAATGAGAACAAATTATGGTTGTACCGCCAAACTATTTTTTTTTGAATGTAAACTCCAGTCCTGGGGAAAAGTAGTTAATCGACTGTATTACACATTATCAGATGAGCAGAAATTAAGCTAATTTGAACAAAAGTAATTAATTCCAATCGAATTATCAAATTTCAAATTAAATGTAGGATTCAGCAGAAACTTTTAGAAAGAGGAAAAAATGAATAATTTCCAGAGTCTGTATAGTTTCTAGAAGTATTTTAGTGATACTTAAATCCGACATAAAATGTGTTGAGAGGTGGGCGTATAGATTTAACGATAGGCGTTTAACTTCAACGGGCACGATAAGCATTACGATGTCAATAATTTTTGTTTTTTTATCTTCTGTTATTAAGGTACTATGCCCTACTCGTTCGTTTAAGGTACTCAATTCTATGGTAGAAATAACAAGGATGTACTCGCCTTATCCATCAACTGGCGAACGATTCCATTCCATTCGCCGGTCTCGTAATCGTAAACACCATACTTTCCATCTGGAACGAGTTCAATCCTGTACGTAAAGCCGACCAGTTCTGCAATGTGTCTGAGGAGGTCGATGCAGAAGCCCTCGTAGCGCTCGTTACCGCTGAAATTTCCTCCGCTCTTCAGCATTACGTATGGCTGTTCCTACGGGGACCATATAAAGAGTGGTTCTCTAGCCTTACACGAGCGATAAGTACGCAATCGTTGCGATGAATCACGAGCATCCTTGCAAGGACTGTCAAGGATTGTTAAAATACAAAAATAAAAAAAAAATTGCCGCTTCAAGGAAACACCTTTTTCATCTTAGCATCAGCATTTATTTTTAAGGGGTTACACTACTGATCGCTTCAAGAAATCAAATTTTTTGTTTTGTTCTTAAAGTACTCTATATATATGAAAATTATATGCCGTTAGAGGTAATTTTCATTTTAATCATTGTTAATCACGACTAAACCATAACAAAAACTTTAAACGCGTTTTTCTCGAAACTGCATTTTCAAAGTCGGTGGGGACTCTAGTTTTTCCAATTTTCAATCAGTCGACTTAAATCTTTTTTTAATGGAATCATTATATTTTTTTCTAGTGAAATACGTATTGGATCTATGACTTAATTCATGCGGTTTTCCAAGAGATGGCATAACTTGATTATTATTCCATCGTTCCAATATTCCAAACATGCGTTGTAAAGCTACTGTCATTGTGCGTCTTTTTCAGTATATGTCATTCATTTGAAGCGTAAACAACAATAATTTTTTTTCACTCAAATATGTCGAACTTTGTGCCTGAAAAATTGTTTTTGCGGGGAGTTCTTCTTCATTACTTTAATATGAACGTGCCAAAAGTGGTGATTTTGGCTTGGAAGACGAAGAACGTCCTGGGCAGCCAAAAAAGTTTGAAGATGAAGAACTGGAAGTATTACTCGATGAAGATTGTTGCCAAAGACAAGAAGAGCTCGCAGAATCTTTGGGAGTCACTCAAGCAGCCATTTAAAAACGTTTAAAAGCAGCCGGATACATTCAAAAGCAAGGAAATTGGGTTCCACATGAACTCAAGCCTAGAGACGTTGAAAGGCGGTTTTGCATGTACGAAATGCTGCTGGAACGCCACAAAAAGAAGTCATTTTTGCATCGGATTGTCACTGGTGATGAAAAATGGATCCATTACAACAACCCCAAGCGCAAAAAATGATATGTGAAACACGTCCAACCAGCCAAATCAACGGCAAAGCCGAATATCCATGGCGCGAAGGTAATGCTCTATATTTAGTGGGATCGGAAGGGTGTTTTGTATTATGAGCTGCTAAAACCGGGTGAAACCATCAATGGAGAACGCTACCGAACACAATCAATCCGTTTGAAGAGAGCAATAGCCGAAAAACGCCCGGAATATGCGACCAGACACGAGGCAATAATTTTCCGTCATAACAACGCTCGAACCCATGTTGCTATTCCGGTTAAGAACTATTTGGAAAACAGTGAATGGGAAGTTTTACCACACCCGCCTTATAGCCCAGACCTTGCCCCTCCCTCGTAGAAAAAAATAATTGGACCCGATTGGGACCGATTGATCTGATTGACCCCATTTCAAAAACATCATTGAAATCGATTTATTAATCGGATTCAATCAGGCGAGATCATTTTGAATCTGATTAATAAATCGGTTTCAATGATGTTTTTGAAATGAGGTCAATCGGATCAATCAGTCCCAATCGGGTCCAATTATTTTTTTCTACAAGGGCTTCTGACTAGCATTTGTTCCGGTCGATGCAGAACGCCCTCACTGGAATACGGTTCACATCAGAACAGGGTATCAAAAATTGGCTTGATTCATTCTTGGCCGCCAAGCCTGCGCAGTTCTTTTGGGATGGAATCCACAAAAGGCCAGGAAGATGGGAAAAAGTCATAGATTCAGATGGGCAATACTTTGAATAATACTATTGTACATGTTTTTCTTGAATAAACGTTCAAATTTTGAAAAAAACCGCACGAATTAAGTTATAGATCCAATAGGATTTTTTAAAAATTGATATTTTAAAAACGGCTACTTATTTCGTTAGTTTCTGAAACTAAAAAACTAATTTTTTTGTGTTTCACTGCTCTAGCTTGAACCCGGCCTGAGTTATCGTGCCCACCGTACGACCATCTATTTTTGCAGCGCTCCAGTACATCGCCTGTCAAGACGCCATTTTTGCAAAAAAAATGATTTTCTAGTTTAATAGTAGTATATTACATTGATGGACTTCAATTTAAATAAAAACGTTTTATTACTTCAATAAATATTCTTGGAAAAGCATAATATTTTGGTGGGGCAAAGTGGTATAACCCCTTAAGAAAGTGTAAAAAGGCATGGAGAGAAAGATATGCTACTGGTCAGACTGTCGGAAATGTATGTAATTCCAATTAAAATACTTAGTACATGCCCAGAAAAGAGTTTCTTTGATTCCAACAAAATTTCTTTGAGTCAAAAAAATTTGTGCATTGCTATACGGTCAAAGAAAATTTTCTTTGATTTAAGGGGGTCCACCTGTGTGTCGGTGGTACTTCCAGCGCGTTTTCAGGAATTTTCTTTCAGGAGAACTGCTTAAAATTTTTTAACGGATTATACGTTATTTTGAAGGTCTATTTTCCGATTTTACTAAGTAATTTTTTCAAAAGTGTGATTTGAAGCCTAATATTTATTTAGGGCGTTGTAAGTAGCTTGCTCAAAAAGTGATGGGGAAATTGTGGGCAAGATTCCGCTCGAATCAGTTGTCTAAAACACGGAAGAACAAAATCTCGTTATTTGCTGTTAAATGGTAGAGGTACTTACGTAGAATTTTGTCAAAATTTTGATAATTGATAAAATGGCGGTCTTTTTCCCGAAAATCGATTTTTTAATGCATTTTTTTGTGATGTTATGAGCTGTAAAAAATGCAAAAATCAATATTTGAAATAACCACTACATGGGTAATTCGAGTAATTTTTGTAGATTAATCAGTTAAAATTTTCACTTGAACTGTTCAGTAGATTTTTTTCAATCCTGCCCACAAATTGAAAAACATAGTTTCGAGAAAAACGCTTTTAAAGTTTGAAAGGTTCGGGTATAATCCGTGCGCGTCACTTTTAGCGCCCTGTCACGTATTGAGTAAGCCAAATCCGTGAAAATCATTTTACGCCAAGATTATTTACATCCTAAAGATGCAAGAAATGTAAGAAAAAACATCGATTTTCTTAAAATATCACACAGGTGGACCCCCTTAAAGACATTTCTTGATTGTTTTTTTCATTGAATTAAAGAAATAAATATCAGCGCAGTTGATTACAGAATATGTATTGGGAGAAAATCAGAATATTCTATCCATAAAAAAGTTTCTTCGATCCAAAAAAAATTTCTTTGAAGCAAACAAATTTGTGCAGTGCTATACGGTAAAAGAAAAGTTCCTTTGATTTAAAGAAATTTTTTTTTCTTTTTTCTTTGAATTAAAAAAATAAATGTCAACTTAGTTGCATAGTACATACGAAATGTGACCCACAGAAACATTTTCTTTCATTTAAAGAAAAAATTGTCTTCGTTCAAAGATAATAAAATAAAATAAATTATTTCTTACGTTTTTGCCAGTACTGTGTTTGAATCGAAAAAATATTTGTTCAAATCAAATAAATAATGTTAAAAAAATAATTTCTTTGATTTCAAAAAGGCTAGAAACGTGATTTTTTAAAATAAAATAAATTTATATTTGTTCTAAAGGTGTTCTTACTTCGAATTGAAGAAATAGAGTTGAAAAAACGATTTCTTAAATTTGAATAAACCTTTTTTCTGGGTGTATAAAGTATAATTTTATGGAACAAATATATACATTTTGATACATTTTTTAAACCCGTTTTTTACCGAAAAAAATCTTAAAAATTGATACGTAAAATTTGAACCTCCGCCATATTGTTATTTTTCAATATTTAAGTATTATTTTAGCCCAGAAGATAGCCACATTCAGAGAGATTAATAATCTTTTTGAATGTTTCAAATAGACCAACTACAACCCTCAAAAACACCTTTGCCATGAGGGTGTCTTTTTTGGAGGTGCCGATTCCATCGAGCTTTATTGTCAAATATGATAAACAAAAGTCCAGAAAACATTTTTAATATACTTCCCATAAAAAAATCATAAAAAAATTTACTGTAGGGATTTTTTACAAACCCTATTCGAAGAATTAAATATCATAAAGATTCAATATTTAAAGATTTGAAAATATTTCTGTGCAAAAAAAGATGTTTTCGACTGCGCTGGGATTCGAGCCCAGGTCGAAAGACAATCGAAAGATGTGGGCTCGAATCCCAGCGCAGTCGAAAGCGTCTTTTTTTCATAGAAAGATTTTCAAATTCTTTAAATATTGAATTCATTTGCATTATTTGTGATATAAGAGTTTGAAACTGTCTACGAGGACACCTGTCGACAACGTATCCTATCTGATACGCGACTAGTGATCCTCCGATAATGTAGGCAGTGACAAAAATTTCAAACTAAACTATTAATTATAAAGATTACCATCTGCATTTAAACGGGAAAAATACAAATGCTAATCTTTACAATATCAAAATATATGTTACTATATGTATTGTACTGGGTGCAATATACATGGTGACGTGTACAATATTTTATTCTTTAAATAGTAATTAGCATCTTTATAGTAAATCGGTAGCATATTTTTGTCTCCGCATTATAAAAAACTCGTTGATATTTATACTGCTACATATAATTTTCACTTAATTTGCTTACCAGTATTGTTATTACGAGTAAGGAGACGTTTGTAAATCCTGGTTCGAAAAAAGCTGCTTTATCCGTTATATTAATGCCAGCTTGAGGTCGCCATTCGCCAACCTTTAAAAATTGAAAGAAAGTTCTATATATATATAATTGGTAATTTACTAAATAATTATTAAAAATGATTTCTATATTTTCGTCAGTACTTGGTATTTCATATTGATTTCTTTGGTGTTACCATTAAAATTGCTATTTTCTATCAAAAGGATGAATGATTTTTTAATTGTTTCTATCATTTAAAATTTCTCAAACTAAATATTCTTGATCGCTCTATAATATATTAAAATATTCCAGGGCTTTATAAAACCCACTAGGTAAACCCGGAAAAATTCTAGAACGTTCGAGAAAAATGAGCACTATAATATCTTCTGAAAAATACATCACGTACTTCATTCACCACAAACTGTTTTTCATTTCCTGGAAAAACCTCTTTTTATCACTTGGTAAAAGAGCCTTTGAATGTTTACACTAAAAAATAGCATACTTTTATACAACCTAAAAATAATGAGAAAGTCAAGACTCGTTTCTTGCGAAGTTTAAGGGTAACAGTTCCATACTAACCTTTACGAGCGAATGTTGTTTGAGCTTCAATAAGTCTAATTTGAATTGAATTCTTTGTCCTTCCTTAAATTCTATAGGCCCAGAAATTCCTTTCATTTCCACCTGGAATTAAATTTCTTCATCATAAAAAATATCTACAAGCATAGGAATTCACATTACATAAAGTAAATATAATTGAAATATTTTAAAGTGACATGTTTGATAACATGTCTGCTATTATATTGACCCAAAATTCATAGAATTTTTTTCATTTCTCATTATTTTGGCATAGGGTCAGATTCTTTCTATTTTCTTCGATTGAAATTTTCACTATTCGATATAAAAAAAACTCAAACAGAAAGCAAGGCAAACGTTTCGGCCACATATGGGGGCCCTCTTCAGTGCCATAAATTCAAAGATTAATTCAAAAATTTTTGTAAAACGTAGATAATTAAAATAAGAATTATCATAAAATTGAAAAACTTATCTCATAGCTTGCAATTCAAAATGAAGTAGTCCAGTATGCAGCATCACGAATTGAAAAAATGTTTAGAGTTCACTGTGAATAAAAAACCGGATAACCAATAAACCGGAAAACATAAAAAAAATTTTGCACACGAACCGACCACAATTTGAAAAAAATTTTTTTTTGATTTTATTAAAGAACGATGCCGAATTGGTAATCGAGGGCAGAACGCGAACAAGGTTTACATTTTTAAAAACTTTGCGTGAAGACTTTGTTACCGCCGGAGTCTCTTATAGAATGATCTGAACTGTTTTCAAAACCGACTCGAGACATGTGGCTTTGCTGACCGAAAATTTTTTTATATAAGCAATCCTGAGTGGTTCTTTTCCTCCTTGAAGAAGACTATTGTCCTATACCTAGTTAAGAAATTCGAGACGTTTATGTTGATTTTCACGAGTGGACGAAGGCGTGTATTTTTCAAGAAACGATTTTTTTATATTTCAGCTTCACGGACAATCCATTTAATATTGAATTTGCAAGCAAGGCATTACAGAAACCTAATTTTTTATAATATCTATACATGTAGTTTTACTCAATATTATTTGAGTATGTTAAGAAATAAATAAAAAAAATTGAAGGTTTTATAATTTCAAATTAGATGGTTATAATTTGAATAACCATATCTACTACTTTCGTATGACTTCAATTAGAAATGTCTGTAACCAACGAAATTGTAGGTTTAAACTGCTAGTGGAGTAATATAGGTTCGTCCTTCGTCCCAAGAGGTACGTTCATAGAACGCGTTCAGAATGTGAGCGCTCGGCTGGCTTAACAGACGGTGACTTGACTGTTTTACGGATTTATCTTGGGACCGCTTTACGTGACTGAATTCTCACAGCAAGTAAAGTGTCGCAAGCTTTACGCCCCCCTTCTTCGGTTCACTTCTTTTCTTCCGTCACACGATTTAAACTTGAGTGAGTTTAATAACTGCCCTTTCATTTTAAAGGTCAGAATAGACACTTAAATCACCGAAAGATCGACAATTTTCTGTAGGATATTTTATTTCATTACTTTTTTTCAATTGGAATTTAAGGTAAAGGAACCAAGTGTCGACTGGGGTTCCAAATGTCTATCGGTATTTTTTCTTCTATAAATATTGAAATTATTTCAAATTTTAAATGGTACATGTTTAGTGTAATATATGTTGGATCATTAGCGATTAAAATATAAAAAATAATTTTTATATTTATAGAAAAAAAACACTGACTCACATTTGGAACCCCGATTCACATTTAGTTCCTTAAGTATGATACTTCAATTGATTAATTGGAAAAGACCGTTTCTTTAAACACAAACTTGAAAATTTCCGGTCATTTTTTACTTTTTTCTCAAAGTGTGTAACTACCTAGTTGTATAAATGCAACTAGTCAGGAACAGAAGAAAGGATTGAGGACTTAATGAGTGAGGAGGGACAAGGGATTGAATGAATGAAAAGAGTAAAACAGAAATGGAAAGAAAAAGGATAGAAGTGGAGAAGAAGGAATAAAGTGTATATATATGGGTCATTCCATATTAGATTGACAGTCGATGTCACAGATTTGAACAAGATAATTTTTTTTCGGTTCTTTATCAACAATCGATAGACACGTATTTTTTTGTTTGACCAAAAAAATTTTTTTTACAAATATACGATTTTTCGAATTTTCTAAGAAATGATATTTTCGATATAGCAAGCGCACTTTCAAGCCTGTTTATCTTGAAAACAATTGTTCGCACAAAAAATTTTCCAAATTTCGAAAGGGGCCAAATTTGGAAAAAAACGATTTTGCATTTATTTCTTTACTTTTGTATGTTAAAAAATGTTTAAACAATTTTTTCGCAACAATCTCTGTAAAGAAGAGTCAAAACCCTAATTTTTGTAATTTGAAAAATTTTTTGTGCGAACAATAGTTTTCAAGATAATAAATAAATAAATAAATTTTTTAATTTAATTTTTTAATAATTAAATTAGGGTTTTGACTCTTCTTTACAGAGATTGTTGCGAAAAAATTGTTTAAACATTTTTTAACATACAAAAGTAAAGAAATAAACGCAAAATCGTTTTTTTCCAAATTTGGAAAATTTTTTGTGCGAACAATTGTTTTCAAGATAAACAGGCTTGAAAGTGCGCTTGCTATATCGAAAATATATTTTCTTAGAAAATTCGAAAAATCGTATATTTGTAAAAAAAATTTTTTTGGTCAAACAAAAAAATACGTGTCTATCGATTGTTGATAAAGAACCGAAAAAAAATTATCTTGTTCAAATCTGTGACATCGACTGTCAATCTAATATGGAATGACCCATATACACATATATGTATAATGTATATATAAAATCTGTAAAAAGTGTCTGCAAACGCACTCCATGTTTCCCAAAAGGAAAGCATTATCTGGATAAAAAAAATGATGCCTTTCCTACATCCAGAAAAAAGTTTCTTTGATTCAAAAAAATTTTCTTTGAATCAAACAAATTTGTGAATTGCTACACGGTCAAAGAAAAGTTTCTATATACTATACTATATATAGTACACGCGTAAAGTAATTTACAGAAATACTTTCTTTCATTTTGTCTTCTTTCTTTGTCAAAATTGTCTTCGTTCAAGGTAATCAAATTAAATGAAGTTTTTGCCATTACTGTATTTGAATCAAAAAAATATTTTTCCAAATCAAATAAATATTGTTGAAAAAATAATTTATTTTACTAAAAAAAGGCCAATAGCGTGATTTATTAAAGTCAAATAAATTTATATTTGTCCGAAAGGTGTTTTTACTTCGAATTGAAGAAATAGAGTTGAAAAACCGATATCTTAAATTTGGATAAAACTTTTTTCTGGGTGTAATTTAATTACAATTTTTGGCATCTTCTTTTATTTTAATTTCAGTATGGTTGACGTTAATGTATTCTTTGAGGTATAGTGCACTAAATAATTATGTAGAATGGTTCATTCTCGTGTATATATGTCTATGCGAGACGTAGAGAGAAAGGAGAGAGAGAGAGAGAGAGAAAGCGAATAAGCAGGTGAGGAAGAGAAAGAAGGCAAGATAGTCAGCCAAATTGAAACTCGGATTACAACTAAGGCAATAAATTAAGAGAACGTCTTTGTCCTAGTTAGGACAAAACTTGCTTCACCAAACACCCAGGAAGCCAAGGACGACTTCCTCGATCTCCGAGCACGAAAGGGTGTTAACTTCTAACTGGTGTAAACGCTGGATTATAAGAACTGCTTACTTAACCAACACAGAAACTCAAGAAGTTTCTACAATCTTTTCAGCATATATGATTAGCAGCGTCGAAAAATAAATTATTTTTACTAAGTCACTATCGTTTTTTTTTTTTTTCAAAGGAATTATTCTAAAGGTTGAGAGACTTAAAAAAAGAGATTAAAAAATGAGAATACTTTTTGTTGATATTAAAGAACTAGAGAAAGGATATAAATATCCTTTCTCAAATTGGCCCTACAAGTGAAAACACTTTCACCAACTTTCCTTCTCAAGAAAGATTGAAAGTCTCAAGGGAATTTCCCGCGCTTGCAGAAGAGCGCCGACCAAAGCGCTGACTATAACTACTTGCTCCTAGGAGATCTGTCGTACGTTTTCCATAGCAATTACTTCTCGTTCGGTTCAATTAAGCTACTTTGGCGGACCCGTAATTTCACGGGAGGATTTAGCAGTACGTCGAAATGCCCATTAGAGACCGGTAACTAACTTGGTTATACGTCGGCAATCCTAGTTCCCGCGGCTCTTGATGTCGCAGGGCAATGGTCGTTTCGTGGAGAACTCACTTTGCTTCAATTGTGTCGTTTACTCGAATGTAAACGAGAGTCCATTACGTCCGATTCACACCTTTTTTTACTTTTTAACTCTTTATGTTGTGTCAAACCTTACTCTCTGGCTTGTCGATCAAAAAATACTAATTACTTGACAAATTGTAATTAAGGGCTTTCATGCAAGAACCAGACATAGATTCTGTGTTAGGGAGGGGGGTTGGCCCCTTGACGTAGAAAATTTAACTTGGGAATTACAAATTTTGAAAAGTATATTGTTGTAGAAAATAAAAAGCTGCATCTTTTTTCCTTTTTATGGAATTTTGTATTGTTTATAGTTTGCGTATTATTTTTAAAATCGCGTTTTTCTTATAAGTCAGTTTTTAATTTATTTTTCGTCTTTATCTCGTGCTCAAATCGAGTTTTTGAAATTTTCTATTGAAATTTTGCAAGAATACACTGTGGTATCCTTGTTAGGGCAATAAAAGATAAAACTTGTGGCCTCTATTTGTTACTAAATAAAAGTTTATTTATTCGGTTAATGTAACACTCATTTCACAAAATCTTTGAGCGCTTCGCTTATCGAGGGAAGTTTGAGCAAATACGAACTTCAAGCTACAAAGTTGTTCAGAAAACTGTAGAGAAGTTTTCCGTGGAGTATTATGTCGTAAGAACAATTACACTCGAGATTCCCTCCAACGAGAAACTCGAGCATCGAACTGTTCTCAGCAAAGATCTCGAGAAGGATTCTCTCCATATCCTACTTTTTGTTATGCGCGTTATATGATGCGCGCAGTCAGTGATACGATGTGAATAATTGTATGCAGTGAAAAAATGTATGAAAGAGTAATTTACGAGTATTTAACATAAAATCGACTTCTTTGACTTGACTTGATTTCTTCAAAATGCAGTTCAATAAATCTAATGCATCAGGTGTGCAAATAAGTTTCCGCTGTTTTTTATCAAAAATTGGGCATTTTTTGTGAAAGAACGGAACCTTATGTTATATTCGAAGTATTGTCTATCGTATTGTTCTTCTTGCGTTTGGCACGAATCTTGATCCAATAATGCTTCCAATTCCGCGTCTTCGTACACTTTGGGACTTCCGCTACGTTCTTTGTCTTCGATGTCAAATTCACCGTTCTTAATCTTTTAAAACCACTCACGACAACTTCTCTCACTTAAGGCAGCCTCACCATATGTTTCTCAAGCAATCGATGCTCCTTAGCTACAGATTTCTTCAAATTGATAAAGTAAATCAAAAGTTCCCGCAAATGACGCTTATTCGGCTCAAAACTCGACATCTTCGCATACAAAAGAATATATTATACTGATAAAAATTCACTAATATTTCAAGGTTATGTTGTTGACAGATGTTTAACCTTACGACAGTGACGTTTTACTATCTGATCAAACTTAACCCAGACTGGTCCAGTTAAATTGTGCGCGTGAAGCGAAACGGTAAAAAGTTTTTTTTCTAGGTTGGTGAAACCTTCTTTAACAGTCGTGCGAAGTTTGAGCGGGAGAAGTCCATTAGTGTGCGTTTGGCAGCCATTGGTTTACGCCGCGAAAAGTTTGGCGATTTTTACTATGTTAAAAAAATTGAACAACGAGTTTGCTTGAAATGTTTTCTTTCCAATGGAATTACGGCTACGGAATCATTGAAAATGTTGCAGAAGTGTTTTTTGCAAAAAGAACGTCGATTGTGACTGGATTTTTGGCTAAACACGAAACAGAAGTCATTGCTCAGCCTCCGTATTCGCCAGATTTGGCTCCCTGTGACTTTTTCTTGTTTCCAAAACTCAAATATCCGCTCCGGGGAACGCGCCACGAGACGATTGAGGCCATAAAACGAAATTCGCTGAAGGAACTAAAGGCCATTAGCCATTATCAACCCTAACCTAAAATAATATTGAATACTGTTTCAAATTCATAATAAGTTTTTTCAATAAATAAATATAAAGTAATATACTTTTCAAAATTTTTTAATTCCCAAGTTAAATTTTCCACGTCAAGAAGCCAACCCCCCTCCCTAAGTAGAATCTATGTCTGCTTCTTGCATGGAAGCCCTCAATTTATTCAATTTATTCTTTGTTATTTTAGATCCAATCATTAAAAAAAAAAACAGAAAAAAATTCATGGTTCTTTTTTGTTGCAACTCAATTTCCTATTCTCGAATCATGTATGCAAATTGTTCAAAACATGATCATTCAGACTTTCTTCCAATAGAAAGGAGCAGAAGGGTTTTTATTTATTACATTTTCATTGGAAGTCAAAAAAGGAGCCAACAGAACCCCGAGTTTTTAGAGTGAGTAAGTTGAAATTCAGTTCTTTCTAGTGAATATATTTGTAATGAGAGCCGCTGCATGAATAATCAATTATTTAAATTTCCCACCAGCGAACATTAGTAATATTTCTTGAATGTCTGATAATTGATTCAGAAGCTATTAAACTTTTTTTTCTATTATAAAATCCCATATTCACAAAAAAATTTTTTATAAATTTTGAAATATTTCAAGAGTTATTTGAAAAGTAACTCAGCTTCCTAGGTTCTGAGTGGTATTTTAGATTTTTCCTAGCTTTACAACATTGTAAATAAAATTTCAATTCTATTTCAGAATTTAAAGTTTTCAAAAGCCACTAAATAAATATTCTGATTCAATTTTTTGTTATACGTATTGAAATTTCAAATTGCATATAAACCCTTAGTACGTCATAGAAAAAAAGCCGAGGCAAAAAAATGCGAAGTGAGTGAGAATGCAGGACTTTCATTGGCGTAAAATAGAATGAAGCCATCCTATACTTTATTATTAATAAATTTTTAATGGAACAATCGAAATATTTGCGGAAATAAATATAACTTTGAAATAAAACCGTAAAGCCAATGAAGTAAGAAAGTTTATGCTGCGTTAAAATAATTAAATCTATGGAAACTATAAAAAGTAGAATATAATCATAAAATGTCCAAATTGCAATACAAAAACAGTAGGGGTTTATTGGAAATTCTTGGCAATGGTTGGTGTCATCGGATAGCGTTGTAAGTATGATATTAACTGTAGCTGAAACATTTATCTTGGCACAATGCCCACTGGTAGAGAAAGAGGTCCTGTGACCAAAGAATCTGTGTGATTTTTAGGTGGAACGATACACGGAACAATGACTTTCCTGCTTTTCCACGGATATCATCCGTGACGTTTTCACCTTTGTGTAATTTATGTGAGGCAACTATTTATTGTTTCACTTTGCAATGCTAATGACAGCTGCTTGCATTTAAGCAGTATTTGGCACACTGCCAGATATAGTATCTCACTTCAGCGACCTATTAGCGAACCCATCACGAACAGCCGATATTCCGCTTAGGGTTTCAGGGACTCCCAGTCCCATAAGACTCATTCAAGAATGTAATTCAAGATATGGGGCATCGTTCAGTATCTCATGAGGATACATTTATAACTTATAATTCCATTAAAATTACAGTATACGTATGTATAATGAGTGTTAGACGCGTGGCCATTCAAAAGTCATTTTTTATCGTTCTAT
The DNA here is from genome assembly GCA_030998225.1 of Diplolepis rosae. NCBI lineage: Eukaryota > Metazoa > Arthropoda > Insecta > Hymenoptera > Diplolepididae > Diplolepis > Diplolepis rosae. Next base: position 4,223,300 of record JAPYXD010000698.1, read on the forward strand.
TTTTTTTTTCACAAAAGTAACTTGTTACTGTTATAGATAGTGCCTAAAATAACACGTTTCACCCTTTTATGCACGAAAAAAACTTTGCTGCAACTCATCTGTTTCTACGTGCGCTACTTTTTTCCATAAATTTTATGTCGCACTATGTACTTGTAGGTAAAAATAAATAAGTGGAAAATATTCAAATTTTTATTAAAATGATCAAAGCAAAATTTTTCTTTTTATTCATACTTGAGATCCAATTCAATTCTAAGTTGCTTACGTTACTTGCTGAAAAATATTAAGGACATTATGGTACAGTTCCTGAAAAATAGTAACTGCACACTGTTAAAATGTTCTAAAATTTATGGAATTTATAAGTTGTTCAAATGTAACGGAAAATCATAAAATCTACAATACTTTTAAGAAAACATATCTTAAACTTCATAAAGATTGAGTGAAATTTCCGGAATTTTTCTTTAAATTGCAAAACTGTATACTGAATTTTACTAAATTTATTTTAAATTAATAAATTGTAACAGAATTTTTAATTCCACATAACTGTATAAAGCTTCAGTTATCTGGAATGTAAAATTTGTTGAATTCAAGTTTCAGAATTTTCAGATAGAAGTTTCGGGATATTTAGTAATTTGTAACTGAAAATTGAAAAAATATTTTTTGAGTTTACTGAAATGTGAATGAATTTTCTAAATTCGTCTTAATTTTACGAAATTGTAACTGTTTAAAGTTTGTAGGGGTAAAAAGTTTTGAATCATTACGTGATGAAGTACATTCAAGTTTGTAAACGTTCACGTGATTGGTAATATCTTGGTTTCATTGGTAATGAGAGAGAGTGGGAAATTTAAGGTATCAGCAGACATTATTGACATTGTATTTCGTTGAGACGGTCAGATAATTAATCTGTTTCATTCGTCACGTTGATATTTAATTTAATGACATTTATCTTTTACTCGCGCCACATTGAGAAGATAAACGATTCGCCTCCTCAAGGTACCAATTTTTTTGATTGATTCTATAAACGGTCTGTGAGTGTTTTACAACGAATTTTCCTTTTAAAATCAAAATTCTAAATGTTTAAAGTGTGGCGTTATAAATATATATATGAAAAGAATAATGTAAAAGTGTCGAGAAACTGAAAGTTACTCATCCAATGATCGCTTACTACTCCATCATTAGAATTCTATATTGTGATATTTCCATGATCTGAGACTCGCACCAAATGAATGGTGATTTGACTACAATTCGTCAAAGAGCGTGTACACTGCAAAAAGAAGTGTCTTGATATTTGATACTTGTGTAGTCATTATTAAGATTTTTCGATAGTCACTTCTAAGTTTTCTAAAACATTTTACTTGAAGACACGTGAAATATCTTAAGTTGAATCGTCGGTAACCCAGGTTACTTATGTTACCGACAGTTCAATGTAGCCTATAACCTCTACACTGTAAGAAAAAGCTCGTAATAGACCGGTGTCTGTTACACATTTTGATGCAAACGAACGATGTTTTTCTAAATGACTTGATGTTACACCACAGAAGAAACACATGGAAGACGCAAAACGCTTCACTTTTTTGAGGTTATGAATAATAAATATAACCCCATGAGAGATTCTCTCTTTCGACCACTACTTCTTTGACACTTTACGCAACTTAGTTTTTGCTAACTTATTGACCTGCTATACGAGGTCTGTCCGGAAAGTATCGGGCCTACCTTTATATCTCCGCGCTGGCGTTATTCTTCATAATCGGGCGGGTGGCATCCTTCAAAGTAATCCCCACTTGATTGAATAACACGGTTCCAGCGATGTTTCCACTTCTCGAAACAGTTCTGGAACTCATTTTTAGGGATGGCCTTGAGTACGCTCGTCGCATTATTTTCAAACCGTCGTTTTGTCATCGAATCGCTGTCCTTTGAGTGGTGTTTTGTGTTTTGGAAACAGCCAAAAGTCACAGGGGGCTATGTTGGGACTGTAATGCACAAGATTCGATGAATGCGCTGGCGCGTTATCGTGGTGAAGAAGCCAGTGACCGCACACACACGAGTCATTCCTAAAATCTTGTTTAAAATTTCCCAAACAGTAGTTTTCAGTATTCCGAGATCATTTTCTAGTTCACAAACAGTTAATCGACGATCACCTTCAATCGCAAGTCACACCCGCTCAATATTATCCAATGTTTTTGTCGTCGAAGGTCAGACAGAACGAGAATCACTATCAACAGAAGTGCGGCCTCTTTTGAAACGATTATACCGCTCTTTTATTCGTGTTTTGCTCATACACTCATTCCCAAAGGCCTTCTAGATATAAAGGTAGACCCGATACTTTCCAGACAGACCTCGTATCTTACAATTCAGAAACATCTCACGCTAGAACCATCCTATGACACCTTAAACATCTTAAACTAAAACACATTATCTAACTCAATCAAGTATCTTATTTTGTAAGACGGGAAAAACATCTTCATTCCTAGCAAGATATGTAAGTCGTCTTAATTTTGAATAAGACACTTCGTGAGACATCTTATTTCAAGACAGAAGATGGCAAATTCCCATCTTATATCTTACAATAAGATTCCAGGTAAGACACTTCTTTTTGCAGTGATAACTCATCATAAATATACCTGACTGAGAAGTATAATAGTTTATTGTAATTGAGAGTGACTGGTTTGATCGCGTCTTAACGATTTTAATTTGAATCTCTAAACGAATTTGTAAAGGTCCGATGTTATGAATAATATCGATAGGTCACGACAGTAGTTGACCAAATATTAATAAACAATGTCTGATAGTATCTATACCTTTTGACCTAGTATATTGAAATAAATAAGTCCCTTTCACAGTCAATCTTTATTTCATTTATATCAGAATATAATTATTTATGATTTTATGTACGGAAAAGATCGTTACGAGCTTTAGTTAGGTTTTGGAAAATTCCGGCAGAAATTTCTAACAGTGTAATTTTAATTTCGTTACAATAACTCGTTTTTGTTAGAAACTGCATACAATATATTGAATGTTTTGTAAGACATTAAAAAGGCATTTGATTAACGTTCAACAAAATCACATCAACCATTAAAATATCGCTCTGTAGTTTAATTGTACTTTTCAAATCAATAGAGGTGGAGCAGAATATCAACAGACAGTAAACATGTCACATGTTATTTGTAATTATCAAGCTATCGATGCATCATGGTCAAACGTTGGAAACAAAATGCCGGAAATGATTCTTCTCTCTCGAAAACGGATCAGTGCAATTTGCATTACCGTTGTGAGTCCAGTAGTGATGTCATTTACACTCCCACGGGTTCTCTCGTCGAATTTAATATAACATTAAAAATAGAGAGAGAAAGAGAGAAGAAGCAAAACTATTTCATTATATTCTTGTCAGGCGAAATTCCAATTCCATTAAGTGCCCATCTAGAATATGAAAAATATGGCAATATTTATAGTGGGGGAATCTGCAAAAAATTGAGGATGGGGTTAGTACCCGGATGGAAGGATAGCAACAAAAGGTGGCCAGAAAGGCAATTTTAACGCGTCCGCCTCTCTCGATTGACTGTATGAATGCAACTCGTCGATTCCTGATGGTAAACCGGTAAATGTAAAAATCTTTTGCAATATGAATTTCAAAATTTTTAACGCTAGATATAAAGCATATGACACGTTCCGCACATTTTATATCTTGCTGACAGCGTCATGTTGTTATATTTTCTCGAGTATATGTTATAACAAACGATCTACACAATTTTATTCTGTTGATTGAAAGTTGTCGTTTTTTATTTCATTCGGATGCTGATTTTTTTTCTTCGTTGAATGCAAAAGCATTGGACACAAATTCTGTGGTAATATTTATGAATGAATATTTCCATAAATCTTTTGTATTTCTAATAATTCTATTTTTCACATTTATACATTTAAGGGGATCCGCCACCTTTAACATTTTTATTTTTTGTGTTTAGACCTTCCATATAATTTTTTTTTCTGTTTAGTACCTTTATTATTACTTATTATTATTATTTTTGACATTTTGTTACTTTGAATAACTTTTTTATTTTTTAGCCAATTGTCATGACCCTTTTTTTTATTTTGTTCCCTACAATGTGTAGCAACTTTAAGAGTAAAGTAATTAAAAAATCAAGTAGACTTTCGACGTGGATTATCAAGACAAGGATGCATCGATCGACTTATTTCCACTTCTGGCGACTAAGCCCCATCCTATGCCACTGTGAAACGTTGGTATAACGAGTTTAATTGTGGCCGCCATTCGCTTACCGACAAATTTCGTAAAGGTCGTCCAAAATCAGTTGTTGGGCCAGAAAACATTAATGCTGTGTAAAAACTGATAATGCAAGATCATCATGTGCAATACTGTGAGGTTGAGGCAACCTTAGGCATTAATTCCACCAACATATATAAAATATTGTATGGACATTTAGCCGTGAAAAATATTTCTTCTCGTTGAATCCCACATAATTTGACAAAACCATGTTTTGGAGATGTCTCAAGCGGAATGAAAAAAATGCTATAACGCATAGTTCGAACGCATCCAAAAGTACATTCTGTCAAAAAAGTACCGGGAATCGTTTCGCGATTTTTCCGAAGAATAAGAATATCGAGCACAGAATTTGTCTCAAATTTTGCATTGCAAATGGAATTTCGTGTACGGAATCGCTGAAAATGTTACAGAAGACTTACGGTGAATCGACTTTATCAAAAACACGTGCATATGAGTGGTACAGTTCATTCAAAAGCCCGTGCAGAAATTGCCCAACTTGTCCCCAAGTTCCGATCCGGGCCCGATCGGATTTTCCACATGTGGACGCAGGGGGGCACATGGTGTGGTCCGGGTCGGAACCACATCGGATTATAATAGACAAGATTATTTTCAAATTTTGTGTTGTGGTCGTGATATTGTAGTGACTATATTGAAATTAAAATGCCAAAAGCGAAAAGTACATGGCGAGTTCGGAAGCACACAATCGTTGGTGAGATTTCTTATATCCGCATTATAGATCGAGGTAAGTTAATTCACAAGATTCATTACATAAATCCTAACATTGTAATGAACTAGATTATTACTTAAAATATTTTTTTATTAACGGTAATTTGTAAAGAAAATTATAATTTTAAATGTAAAACGTTATTGTGTTTCATTATTTTTTATATCGTATATTTCATTATGCAAAGTGAATTTTTTAGGAAGAAAATTATTAATAATGTAATTTATTTTTAGATTCAGAAGAATCGAATAGTTCTACAGACTGCGAAGATGGGTTTGAAGATTATACTGCTTGTATACACAGTGTGTCCCAAAAATGACCGAACTTTATATTTAAATCATACAACATGCAGCGCCATCTACTGAAAATTTACAGCATTAAAAAGATACATTCATCCTCTTTCAAACGCCAGAAGCATCAAATTGTGCTGAGTTAGTGGAAAAACTATGTGAAATAATCGCTATCCATGCAAATTTCACTGTGAGAATGCTGGCAGAAGAATTAAATTTATCTTACTCTACAATCTACACAATATTAACTGAAGATTTGGGTAAAAGAAAGGTCTTTGCACATTTTGTTCCACATCAGTTAAATGCACCACATCACAAGACCAAAAAAGTCAACGAATTTTTGATGAAAAAATAGATTTGTGTCATGGACTACCCTCCGTATTCGCCTGATCTATCACCGTGTGACTATTTTCTGTTCCCAAAACTAAAATCTGCAATGAAAGGAGCTTTTTACGATAACGTTCCAACTATTCAATCAGCTGTGACACAGGTGGTAAAGAACATCCCAAAAACCGAGTTTAAAAAGTCTATGGATAAATTGGTTGATCGTTCCAAACGTTGTATTGAGTCTAATGGAACCTATTTTGAATAAATAATAACTTTCAAAGATAATATAATGTGTATCTTATTCTATATCCAAAAAGTTCGGTTATTTTTGGGACACACTGTGTACTTTTGATTATACTGTTGCATCACTAATTTGAATTTATGAAATAAATATTTTTGAGCCAACTATTTATTGTTATTAGACGAAAACTTTTTAAATTTTACTATTTGTAGAAATACAAAATTAGAAGGGGCCATTTCGGGCCCCATTTTACAGGCCCAGATCGGGTAGGACGTTTCATTACTGATCTGGCGCTAGACAGATTACCCTATAGGGGCCACATTTTTCCCGACCCGTGCCCCACCAAAATTTCTGAATGGGAGCGGTTGAGATGTAGTGGAAGATCTGCTCGCTCTGGTCGGCCATCAACGTCTTCAACTGAAGTTAACATCGCTTAAGTGAAGGAAATGGTGACTGAAAATCGTCATTTAGGCTTAAGAGAAATAACCGGTTAACTTTCGGTGTCTGACGAATCAATTCGTACAATTATAAACGATTGTTTGGTCATGAAAGGCGTTCCTGCTCGACTAGTTCCGAAAGACCATCGCACAAAGTTATCATTGTGAACGAATTTCTGGCCAAAAACTCAACGAATATCATCAAACAATGACTGTATTCACCTGATGTGACTCCGGCCGACTTTTTTCTCTTTCCAAAACTCAAATTACCTCTTTGAGGCACCCGTTTTCAGTCGATAGAAGACATAAAAGAGAAGTCGCGGCGAGAATTAAAGTCGATTCCGGAAAATGCGTTTAAAAAATGTTGTGATGATTGGATTATTCATTGGCATAAGTGTATTATTTCGGAAGGGGCCTACTTTGAAGGTGATAAAATAAATTTGGATGAATAATAAATAGTTTGTGTTTTATTGACTAATTCCCGGTACTTTTTTGACAGAATAATTTAGAGAATAATTTGAAAAACAATAAAGCCATTTTTGATTACAAATTACTATTTTTCATTATCAGGCTCAAAATATAAATATAGCCCCATGTATAATAATGCCTTAGGACACTGATACTTCAAGTTATGAATAATTCACGTCAACTTAACGTAACTACTGGTATAAAACACCATCATTACATTTTTTAAATGAATTTTTCTACTGAGATAATTATTATCAACTACCGCATTTTTTAATCAATTTTAAAGAACCGTCTGGTATATCATAGATGGTTCTATGTCATAACTTGGCTCCTGGTACGAGGGAACGTAAAGGGTTGAGGTTAAGTCGACATTCCAATAGTTTGAAGGCAAGAGGTAAGAAGGTGGGTTCAAATATTCCGAGTCGATTAGAGTTCTCGATATTGGAATCTCGCGGTGCCTCTATTAAATTAATGGTTTCCCATAAGTACAAGACGTCGATGGCTGCTGAAGTAGAAGTGAATTACTAGAAGAAAGAAATTAAGCATTTTATAATGGCCTCTATAAAGATATAGAGTTCGACAAATAACACATTTTGTATTCTTGACATCAATATATGTTATAGAAAAATGGAAAAAAGCAGAAACAGTTTCAGAATGCCTCATCGTTAATTCTTCCCAATAGTAACATATGGATTTTTTAAATATTCTCTACGGCATAAGAGACACCGGCTGCGATTAATAGCATACATTGTATGCAATGGTCATTCGAATCTTAAAATATACGTGCATATGCATGGAAACATTAGCGACTGGAACATTTCCATAATTATGATTTTCCTCTCGAGTACAGATAACTGCGAGGATGAGAGTAATTTATATTATGCCGGCGGTCTTCTATATATGTTCAAATGTATATACGAAGGATATCTGTTCACAGTAACACATTTAATGAAGATTCATAGACTTTTTCTTTCTAACAAGCAGTATGAAAGTCATGCATGTTAGTTTTATGCCAGAATAATTTGAGAAAGCATGACGTCACCATAAAACAAGATCTATGGCTTTAGAATGTTATAGTAACATTGTTTTTGATTAAATGTGTCTTTGAAAATTGAAACAAGTCTTTTTCTACACGCAGAAAAAAGTTTCTTTGAATCAAATTTCTGTATTGTTATACGGTCAAAGAAAAGTCTCTTTGATCTAATGAAATTTCTTGATTGTTTCTTTCTTTCAATTAAAGAAATAAATGTCTGCGTTTTGGTGTGGTTTTTGGACAGGAGGGATGATTGGGCCTTATTTTTTTGAAAATGAAGCTGGAGCGGCTGTTTCGGTGAATGGATTACGCTATCGAACTATGATTAATGAATTTTTATGGCCAGAATTAGAAGATATGGATGTGGACGATGTTTGTTTGCAACAAGACGGCGCTACGTGCCACACAAGTGGCGAAACCATCGGTCTTTTGCCTGAAAAGTTCCCAGGCCGAGTAATTTCTCGAAACGGCGATTACAATTGGCCGCCGAGATCATGTGATTTAACACCTTTAGACTTTTTTCTTTGGGGTTACATGAAAGATAAGGTTTATGCTGATGCTTCCCTGTCAATTCAAGAACTCAAAGAGAAGATTCGTGCCGTTATCCACGCGATAGAACCCCAAATGAGCGGAAATGTTATGGAAACACGTGTTTTTCTTATAAATCTAAATGAAACCTCTAATTGGAAAACCCTGTATTAGAGCTTTTTTAATAAGCTACAAGAATGAAAATAAATACAAGAATTTACGGAAGAGCTATGGAAAATTTACAGAACTTTTCAGAATAAAATGTGGAACTTTCAATAATTTTTCTGAATGTTCCGAATTTTATTCTGAAAATTTTTGTAAATTTTCCAAAACTCTGTTCCGTAAATACCTGTATCCCCAACTCATGCACATTTCTATAAAATTTATTGAACTATTTTTTCCGTGTATGGTTTAAGTTAAACTTTACGACATGAAAGGGCAAAAGTTTAATGAAGTATGCGGGAGAATTAAGCAGAAACATGATTAGGCGACATGTAGAGACCTTGAAAAGTGGTATTTACGGTCATTAAAACAACTGTATCCCGACCACATCAAAGCATACTCTACTCGAAGCAGTGCAGTGCTTTTTAATGAATGGGTAGGGAATAACGTGAAAAGTGTGTGATAGGTACATATTTGAAGCATCGTTGAAAAGCTAGAGATACTGAGTAGTGGTAGGCGTGACGAAAGAGAAGTGCGACATCACAGAAGGATTTGTGGTTTCTGTGCACGACAGCTTTGGACCTCGTTCATTAGGGTATTAAACAATTTATTCACACATATGCATTTGTGGGCGTCCCACATGGACTTATCATTGCATTTCATAGCTGATTCAGATTTATAGAAACTTGCTTGTGGCTTTCCCTTTTATTTGCTCATTGTAAAATCCAATTTTAATTATATTGTATTCATATTTTACGAGTTAAACGCTAATCTCACTTAAACGCCAAAATTCAAATTGGAACAGAGTGTCTAGCATTATGTAAATCCTGTAAATCTATGGGAAACTTTTTGATTCTAAAAAGGTTGAGAATTAATTGTTGTGGCACAAAACTTCCTCTATATGCTTTCTCTAGTCGACTTTTTATAGTCGCATCATATGAGAGGATATTGGTTTTATGTGAAAAATTACTTTCGGAATGTTTTCCATATAAAACTTTTTTTTTAAATCAAAAATTCCATTCCAGTGTTTAAAAAAAGTTCAATTTTTGACTATTTTTTTCTAGCTATTATTGCCCTAAAAATATATTTCAAACGATATTTTTATAGATATTATAGGTCTATTTTGTGCGGTAAAGTCTTCCGATTAAGAATGTTTTTTCCTTTTTTATTTCAGATGAAAACTTCGGACTGGATCATGCTCATCGTTTCAATTGTCTACGGCGAGGCATTGCTGGAAATCTTTAATAAGTCCGCCATTTTGAATTTTTATATCCAAAAAAATTTATACTCAATCTTGAATCTTCAATAAATAACATGATGTAAAATTCTTACGTGTTTTTTAATTTCCTTAACACCACCTTTTTTTCGAGTAATCCATGAGCGGACCCCCTCAATAATGAAAAAAACCTCTTTCTAAAGAAAACTCTACGTGGAATAAAAAAAATATTGGGAACAAATTTAGTAAATAGTATTTTGTTTATGTATTTAATTCCTCTATCAGTAGACATGAAAAAAAATGGTAGTTCTAGCTCGTATCAAATAAAACCATACCCGACGTATTTAGGTTTGCTCGGGGCGCTCCACAGCCTTGGCAGTTAATCCGTAACAAAAAAAAGTTAAAAATTATTATAGTAGACCAAATTCAGGGTGTTTTATCGTTTTTGCTTTTTTCAAAAACACCTCGATAACAAAATGGTAGCTGTTTGAAAAAAATCAATATTTCCGCCCAATTTTTTCAGCTGCAACAGACGGAAAAATTATTTCTAATTCATTATTTGATAAAAATTGTTTCCATAAGGCCCCGCGAATTGAATTTCCTTTTATTTTCACGAAGGTATATATGGATCGGTTCATTCGGTCAAGCTGTAGAGCGCCCCGCGCGCCGAAAAATACTGTTTATACTCATATAAGTACAATAAAAAAAATATATATTAAAAATTGAGTTTGAAGTCCATATATATATCTCTTTTATAGTTTGTGAGATAATTTAATGAGTTCGTCCATAAATGTCTTCCTTTGGTCAAACTTTGCTAATTTTGGTTTCGCTTCGCAGACTCAATTTTAGATTTTTTTTTTATTGTAGCACTATTTGACTGCAATTAAAAACCGGAGTTTGTTTATACGTCACTTTCATGGTTAACGAGTTAATTCAATAAGTTCGTCCATGAATGACTTCCTTTGGTCAAGCATTAAAATTTTTGTCCACAGTAAAAAATGTTGTTTTTGTCAAAAATCACTATTCTGCCCTATTGACAAACTTGACATAAAAAATTACGTAAAAAACGTCAAAATTGGCGTAAAAAACGACGTCAAAAATTGGGATAGTTTTTTACGTCATTTTTTACGTCATTTTTTACGTTAAGTTTTACGTCGTTTTAAATCAAGTTCTTCTTTAAGAAGTCTTAACAATTTATATTTAATCGCCTACTGGATATTGTGATTAAGAAATGCCCATCAGTAAAAGAACTATTATATAACGTAATAATTTATTTCAAAGTGGAATAGGCATTCCGTAAAGGAGTGATATAAAAATGTAAGAGGAAAATAAATAGTACAATATTTTATGGTTAACTTTAGTTTACTGATTCTATAAGAGTATATTCAATTAAATATAATGAATCGACTATATTTTTCCAATAAGAGATTTTACACAAGATTCTTGACGTAAAAAATGACGTAAAAAACTATCCCAATTTTTGACGTCGTTTTTTACGTCATTTTTTATGTCATTTTTTACGTCAAGTTTTTCAATAGGGTGGATATTGTTATTCGTTTTCGAGATCATTCGACAAAAAAAAAAAATTGTCACAAACGTCAGCCCAATGAGTAAATTGAATTTTCTTTTTCATTTGGAATCATAAATAATTTTAGTAACTTTGAAAAAATTCACATTTACAATATAATAAAATTGACTTGAGTTTCAGTATCAAATTACAAGAATTAAACTTGAATGTATACGAAGAATATAAGACCTAGCGCGAAGCAGGCAGACTTTGTTGGATTAATTTCCCAATTAAGATTGCTTTTCTATTGCCTATTTTCAAATTAAAAATTCCAAATCTCTTATCTTTTTATCCATTAATCTTTTCAATGATCAATTTTCAAATGATCCGATTTGATTTTTATTTTTAAAATGCTTCAGTTTTAGTTTATCCCAACGCAGCTCAATTCAGAAAGTGAAATTATATGCTTTTAGAAGAAAGTACGTGGTGGCTACACAAACCTGGAACGTTACCGTAATTTGGTTTTCCTGACCATTCGTCAGTTCCGTACAATATTTTCAGGCACTGACTCGTGAACTCTTTCCTCTTGGGTGTAGTTCAGTAGCAGCCGACTGAACTTGGCTTTTTTCGCGTACTAAATATTTTTCTTCGGACTGGAAGGGGGGTTTGCAAGTCCGGATATCGTTCGCTTTGGCATCGAGCCAGATCTTTCCTTTGGTAATTTACGTCATGCCACTGACTCGTGTTCTCCCCGTGGAGAGCAAAGTTTCGGTAATTTTCATCGAAAAGCTGCTTCTGTTACTGTCGTCTATAAAGGGTTACGTTACGATCTGCTGCGTCAGCGAGTATCGAAAAATCAGTTCCACAACTTTAATCTATCCATTCTACACTTTGGATTTCATTGCAAATGAAAGATTCGTTTTAAAAATGATTTCAACTCTGTCAATTTAAAATTGTGAAGGTGTTCGAAGAGCTTGTAAAACAATTATTTTTCTCTGTTAAGGCATGAGCACGTGAGGGGTAACATTGGTTCTAATGAGAATGTAATTGCTTTAAAACAAAGAGGCTCACCGAGTTGATGTAGTTGATAAGAGAAAGTCCGCCATCCCAGGGATGCTCGAGTTCACATGAGAGATTTGCTGGCCTGAGAGCGTGAGACTGTTCGAGGGTTCTCAATCCGACAGCAAATACCTGAACGCTGTCGTACATTAATGCTGCATCTGCCTAGATTCAAAAAGTATACACTTGTAAACGCGTCATTTAAACAATTACAATCTTAAACAAACACTGATGAACGATGGAAATTTAATTAGAAATATGAAAGATAAGGAATATAATGATGATATAAATTACGAAGATATTAAAAAAAGAAAAATTTGTGAAAACTGAAGAAATCAAACAATTATACGAAGAAACTTTATTAAGAAATGTTAATAATAAAAAAGCTATTATGATAATGTTAATGTAGGAAAAATTGATGGAAGTGATACTGAAAAAATTAAACAAGTATTAAATGAAGAATATTTATTGAAGAATGATGATGACAATAACGAAAAATGTTGTATTCAATTAGATGATGGTATAAAAAAAAGAACAATTTATGGAAACAATAAAAAACAATTTAACAATTGGACTAAGAAAATTTATTCAACATTATTAATAAAAGGTTGATTAATATAATAATAAATAAAATGAAAAATGAGGCAAATGGAAGCGCTTTTCACAAATTGATTAAAGAACAAAATATTAATAAATTAATAATAAATTAATTAGTTGAGTTTGAAAGAACGATTTTCAAATTCTTTAAGTATCGAATATTAAATTAAGCCTCAGGAAAAAATACATAATTTTGCTTTCAAGAATGCCAATATTATTATTGAAGGGATTATTTATAAGAGAAAAGATTATTTGCCATGGAAAAAAATTTGAAGCATAGAAAAATAATGCACTTAACAAATTTCGTTTTTGGCCGAACTATTTTTCTTAATGCTTCGAGACAAATTTTTTTTTCAAATAATGCGATTTTAATACATCATCGATTATTTTTTCAGGAAAAAGATTTTCTATAACTTGGCCGTTTTCAATTTTTGAAAATGAATCAATTATTAGCAAATTCAGCAATTTTTTTATAAAAAGTTTGTTTTGGGAAATTGTTTTTTAATGGCTTCAACCACTGAAGAATTTATTTTTAAAAATTGGGAAAGTTGAAATTATAGAAAATCTTTTTCCTGAAAAAATAATCGATGATTTATTAAAATCGCATTATTTAAAAAAATTTTAAAAATTTAAGAAAAAAAGTTTGGGCAAAAACGAAATTCATTATGGTAAGTGCATTATTTTTCTATGTTAAAAATTTATTTCTTAGAAAATTATCTTCTTTCTTTCAAATGACCCCTTCAATAATAATGTTGCTATTTAAATTTATCTTCAAATTACCACATTACTACTGAACAAAAAATGGTTAAACATCATATTGCTTGTGGGCGAAGAGTGGTACATTAGAAAGATCTTTCCACCTCTTTCTCAGGTTCAAACTTTTCCAGGAGGTAACGGAACTTTCATCGTTGCGAATCTTGAAAGTCGTTTCCTATTCACTGAATACATTCTTTTCAGGAAATACTTTTCTAAATCTTTTTTAACCTGTAATACTTTAAAACCTGTTTCGGTATGCTCGGTTCGTGGTTTATTTTCGCACTTGACGACAACTGAGAAAGAGGTTCTCTAAAGGTACTTGCTTTCTATGCATAAAGTTGAGCAAAAGCATTTCCCTTCTATTTCCCGAGAATTTCCTTTCCTTAGGCATCAAGCAGATGGTAAATATCTAAAGGTTGTCTTCGTATCAACTCTGCATAACAAAACATGTTAGTTTTCTAGCTTCATCTTGTTTCCAGAAGACTACATACTTTTCATTTTCAATCGTCATTTATATAATATATAAGTAATTTGCAAAATTAATCGCACGGATTTATTTTATAAAATATTATTCTAGACTTGGAAAATTTGAAAAAAAAATTCTAAATGCACTGTATTGAATAAATTGATATTCTTTTTTAATTTTCAATTTGAATGTTCTATTTACATTTTATGAAATGTGACGCGATCTGAGAAAAGGAACATTAATGTCCAAAAATTATTTTCGGGATTATAATCGTTTCAGATTAATCCCGTGCAGAAATTTTGGTGGGGCACCGATCGGGCCCCGATCGGAAAAAATGTGGCCCCGATAGGGTAATCTGTCTAGCGCCAGACCAGTAATGAAACGCCCTACCCGATCGGGCCCAGATCTGGGCTTGTGAAATGGGGGCCCGATCTGATCCAGATATGGCCCCTTCTAATTTTGTATTTTTAAAAATAGTAAAATTTAAAGGCTTTTCGTTTAATAACAATAAATAGTTGGTTCAAAAAAATTTATTTCATTAATTCAGATTAGTGATGCAACAGTATAATTAAAAGTATAAAAACAGTATAATCTTCAAACCCACTTTCGTAGTCTGTAGAACTATTCGATTCTTCTGAATCTAAAAATAAATTACATTATTAATAATTTTCTTTCTAAAAAATTCACTTTGGAAAATTGAATATACGATATAAAAAATAATGAAACACAATAACGTTCTACACTTAAAATTATAATTTTCTTTTCAAATTACCGTTAATAAAAAAATATTTCTGAACTCGCCATGTACTTTTTGCTTTTGGCATTTTAATATAAATATAGTCACACAATATCAGGACCACAACACAAAATTCGAAAATAATCTTGTCTATCATAATCCGATGTGGTTCCAACCCGGGCCACACCATGTGCCCTCCTGCAGCCACATGGAACTTGGAAACAAATTGGGCAATTTCTGCACGGGATTCAATGTCCCTTTTTGATATTACACTGAGAGAAATCGACTTTGGTTCCTGTGCACATAGCACATAAATTTTTTGTACAGTAGTTGCCTTGAACAAAAAAGTTCAGAGAAGCTACTACTTTTATAGTTATCATGACAGTAATTTGGACTTTTTTGTGTATTCGTTTGTTGTGACCAAAGTTAATGATTAGAATCAGCTTTATACGTACCCCAACGGTTAGTACACATACATTTTCTTTATATGTACTGCCAAGCTCCTTTGGTTACTACACGGAGAGCTGCGCGACCTTTGTTTGGTTGAACAGCTCTGCCAATTTGGGGGAACCATTACCCCAAACTAGGCGAGCCGTTACGCGAAATACTTGGGCCAGCCGTTCTCTCGCAAGCTTTTCGTCAGTTTGGGGTAACCAGTGCCCCAATTTTAGAGTAGAAGTTACACTAGACCAAGGACGAGCGGCTTTCCCTCCGCTAGCGCTACGGTTCCACTAAACTTCTCTCCGTGTACAACCGCAGCGTTCGCTGTTGCGCTAGACAAATCAAGTATAACTTTCATTTTTTACAACGAGGTAAGCCTGTCGTGATAACTATTAAATCTTGTAATAGTCACACAATTTAACTTGCACTGCACTACAGATAAGTAGTTACTTCCAAAAAGATATATTTTGTGAAAACTATAATCAATCAAAAAAAGTTTATGGTGATGAAAAAAGTGACAATTTTTTAACTTAATCGACGAAAGTTATCATAAATATCATTATACCGGATTATTTTTCTAGATCTTTTCGGTGAAACTTTATTTTTTGCAATCAAATTGAATTCGTATTTTGATAACTAGGAGAACCATACCTATAACCTCAAAAATAATTTTGGCTGGGTATTTACTGTCCATAGACAATTCATTACAAATTAATCTTAGAAAATGATCATAACCTAGTGATTCTGGTTTTTATGCAGAAAACTTAAAAAAATAAAGATGAATTTTCATAAAATAATGTAGATTCTATAAATAAAGCAATTTGATAAGAACTGTACTTGATCATTTTAACTAAACTCTATGCGCGGCTTTACGATGGACTTTGGTACTTTTAATGCAATATTTTTCGTTTAGTAAGACGTTTTTCTTTAGCGGTTCGAAATACGTTTGAATTCTCTCTTTCTTCTCATAAAGTCACTTCCACCGTGTTTGTGAGTCGTAAGAGAGAGTTAAGAATATCGGAAGCTCTAATCGGCTCGTTGACTATTCTTTCCCTTCTCCTGTAAAATCTCCGCTGGGACGCTAAGGTCCCTTTTCGCAGATCGCGTCACAAATACTTTAAATATTTATCAAATATTTTTAATTAAAATATCTGCATTCCAGACCAAAATTCTTTTATACAATTCACCTTTAAGCTTATACCAACTTTCTATTATGATTTTTCATCATTCAAAATTCTTGCAATTTTCTAGTCATATTCTTTACGTTCCCTTCAATTTTAAAAAGTAAAAGACAAGTGCTAGGAAAATCACAAAATTCGATATTCACGAAGTTTAGAAATCCAATCCTTGAAATGTTTAGAAGAAAAACAAATGATATAGACCCAAGTTGACAAATTTTTAAAGTGAATAATTAGTGAAGTTCAGGTCATTTTAATTTGAATTCTAGGAATTAGTATTAAAAATATTTATTGATTTTAATTTTTCACTGTTTCCATATTCAAACAAATTATGTACTTAATTCTATTTAAGTTGGCGTATTTGGCAAATCCTTACGTAAACTTGCCAAACATGCATGCGTTGAGGAATTATTGATTTTATTCATCTCTGAGACTTGATATTAGAGTCCAAACACAAATGTACATAGAAGTTAAGAGAAATCCTAGATGCGTTCATATTTACTTAGACAAACATGGCAAAGGATCTGAAACTTTGGCGGGGTCAGAAACTCGGCAATACATTACTCGCGTTATCCTAAACACTCAGCATTTCCAGTAAGCAAATTTTGCAGTTCTGCTTCACACTCGAATTAAATCCCAAATGCGAGTCAAGCAGAAACATATTATAATTATTGGTTTAAGTTTAAGCCCTCTATAAATCATTTTATAAATCTCTAAATTAGTAGCGTTTTACTAATTAGAGTAAAATTTTTGAATTTTAGAAAGACCTAAGGTAGTTGTCGTGCCAAAAATCAGTCTCTGGAAAAAGAAGTTTTTCTATGATTTCAAGACTGGAAATTATATCATCAGTCGTGTCATATATAAGGAAAGACACTCTTTTTAATGAAAAAATTTAAAAATTACGAAAAATAATTTTTTAATAATGTTTTTTGTAATAGGATTTTTCCTTATTATCGCTCTTTACCAATTTTTTGAAAATGATTGAAATTTCTTAAATCATAGCTTATTTTTTCGGGGAAAATATTCTCTACAACTTAACCGTTTCCAATTTTTAAAAATAAATTCTTTAATGGCTGAAATCATTAAAAATCAATTTTCCAAAACAAAATTTTTATAAACAAATTGCTGAATTTGATAATAATTTATTCATTTTCGAAAATTGGAAACAGTTAAGTTGTAGAGAATATTTTCCCCGAAAAAATAAGCTATGATTTAAGAAACTTCAATCATTTTGAAAAAATTGGTAAAGAGCGATAGTAAGGAAAAGTCCTATTGCAAAAAACATTATTAAAAAATTATTTTTCGTAATTTTTAAATTTTTTCATTAAAAAGAGTGCCTTTCCTTACATATGACACGGCTGATGATATAATTTCCAGTCTTGAAATCATAGAAAAACTTCTTTTTCCAGAGACCGATTTTTGGCACGACAACTACTCCAAATTTCCAAAAAGACATTTTTTAAAGAAGAAAGTTATCTTACACGAACTTTCACAGGAATTTGGTCACGTGATTTGGTTGATCCATGGCCTTAAGGGAGATGGTCCAGTAATCGTCAGTGTATCAGTAATCGTTATTTTACTCTTGAAATTTGACAAAGTACTCACAAACAATTTCAAGTGAAGTATTTTATAACAACTGATAGAACGACTTAGTCAGATGGATTATAAAAACTGTAAAAATCAATGATAATCCAATAAAATGTAAAATTACTTGTGTGCCGATTACTAGAACTAAGATACCGATTACTGGGAGATTTCCCTTAAATGCACTATAATATTATAATATATCTAAACACATTCAGATATAGAGAGGATAGAATTAATATTTAATTATAATCACTCAGACTAGGAATTACGCACTCGATAATTGAAGATGAATGTCTCTGTTACTTGAGTACATTGCAAATTTCATCAAAGGAATTCTAGAAACTTTACACCCTTCATCCTATTCTATTGCGACATTTGCTGCTAGAGTTATCTACACGACTTAGAACTTTACACTTAGTAGAACATAACCAAAGCTCAATCATAGAAGAAAAAAATTTAAATTCTAATTTAAATTACATCTCTATGTACACAATTAGGAAAAATAATTTTGATATATATCTTGCTTCTATCAAATTTAAGACAGTTGTGCCAAAAATCCGGTCTCTGTAAAAAAAGTTTTTGTATGATTCTATGACGAAATGATAATATTAGTCGTGTCTTATGGAAAAAAAAAACATTTTTTTTTATAAGAAAAATGTAATGCTTACAAAAAATAATATTTTTAATAATGTTTTTTGCAATATAATTTTTCCTTGCTATCGCTTCTTAATAATTTTTTAAAAATGATTGGATTTTCATAAATCACTTTTTTATCGAGGTAAATATTTTCTACAAATCTACTGTTTCCAATTTCGAAAATAAGTAAAAAATGTCCGATTATAGATATTTTAAAAATAAATGTTTCCTTTAAAAAAATTCTTTTATCGATCCCAGCCACTGAAAACTTTACTTTCAGAATTGGAAAATATAAGTCATGATTTATGAAAAGCTATTAACTTTTGGAAAATTGGCAAGAAGCTATAGTAAGGAAAAATTCATTTACAGAAAACACTACTAAACATATTATTTTCCGTGAGTTTTAAATTATTTCATAAAAAATAATGTTTTGCTTTTCGTAAGACACGACTGGTAATATAATTTCAAGTTTTAAAATCATAGAAAATTTTTTCGTTCCAGAGACCGGATTTTTGGTGCAACTACCTTGAAAGCGAATGGATGTGATTTGAAGATGGATAAACAGTGTAATATGTCGAAAGGGTTTATCAGAGACTCACGACTAAGACATTTCCTCAACAGGTGCTTCCTTGGCACTGAGTATTGCGAAACTCCAGTCGGCATCAATCAAGCAAAACGAGAGAAATAAGGTAACCGGAAATTCCTCTAGAAGCGAAATATGTAGTTCTTGTTGGAGTAAATACTCAGTCGTTATCTCAATCTAACTGAAGCATGCACTGAATTAGTCAAATTCCAAAGCTTCAAAGTTTCACCGGGTGGAAGGTTCCTTCCCATATGCAGCTAAAGACGATATTCCGACCGACAGTTTTGCTTTTATGGGGTTTGATTTCACTTTAAGGCCATGTAGTAGGGTCTGACGTTACCAATTACATACGACCACTTTATTAATAGCATAATAATTCAAATAAACTTTCCGGAGAAGACAGCAATGCAAAAAAATGTAACGCATTACTGTCTTTTCCGGAAAATTTATTAAAATTATTATTTTAATTATTAAGCGGTTGTATATAATTGGTGATGTCGGAGCCTACCATACAGCCTTAAATGATTATTGCAACATACACGAATGCTTCTTCTGCGAAAGAGAGCTTAAGGGGCTATACCATTGTGACCGCTCAAAATTTAGGTGATTTTTGGGAATTTTTTTTGAAAAAAAGTATTCAAATAACTTTATTTATTTTAATTAATAATTTTATTTATTTATCAAGAAAAAGTCCATCAAAATAGTTTTGATATGTTACTAATAATAAATGTAAATTTACTTTTATAAGCTGAAAAAAGTTTTAAAATGTTAATTGTTTCAAGAGTTGTTTAAAATTCAAGAAAACTTTGAAATCTTGACTTTTCTCGCAATATCTCCTTAAATAATTGAATAAAAAACTTCGTTTTGAGGTCATTAAATGCAGAATTTTGTTACCTTCCATGTGATTCTAAGAAAAAAATTCATTGTTAGGTATTTTATAAATTAAAAGCTTCTATGTGACTAAATTACACATTAATTCCTTCATGTAAGATAACTTGTCAAATTTACAAAACATCTTTCTGAAAATTTGGTAAACATAACAAAAGACATTAAAGCTTCATTTTAACTTCATTTTCGTAAAAATTTTAAATAAAATTGGAAAATCTATCGATAATTACAGGTAACTGTAAAAAAATTCGCAAAAGTGTCAATCCATTTTTCAAAATTCAAATTTTTAGGAAACTATTTTGTAAAATTAAAAAGTTTGCACAGCAGTGTATAAGTTTACGCCGAAAGCTTATGAAATATTTATAATTGTAACATCATATAATAACATGATAAAAAATCTGCCTGCTTCACGGGCACATTCTCATCGCTCGCAAGTTTGAGCGCGCCTAGGGCGCGCGATTTGATCGTCGCGCTTCGCGCTCCGTTCTTTCTGGACCTCGCGCTTCGCGCTCGGTCTTGTGCTCTTCGCATACATTTATGTTTATTTCTTATAATTTGACACTGAAGCTCAAATCAATTTTATAATAATATTACAGATGATGTGAGTTACACATTTTCTCAAAGTCATTTTATTTCTTTTTGAATTTAAGTGAAACAGGAAATTCAATTTACTTAAGGCTCTATCAGCCTTAAGGAACACATTCTCATCATGACGCTCGCGCTTCGCGCTCGATTTTCTGTATACATTTCAGTAACTTTTTAATAAATTACATGATTAAAATAATTTATTTTCTTCCAAATCTCACAAAAAGAAAAAACAATCGTAGACTTTATTTACGGAAACGATTTTGCAGAACAACGCTTATTACGTATCTCACATATTTTGGTGAAAAAAATCGAATTTTTTTAATATTAAAAATCAAAACATAAAATATACATCCTCTCCCGAAATGTCTTAATGAGAATTTTTAAACCTCATTTAGGCAAAAATTTTCCATATAAACGTTTTTTTTGTATCTCACATATTTTGTCTAAAAAATGGAATTTTTGAATTGTAATCGTATTTTTTGGAATTGGAACGAAAAATATATGTTTTATCAGAAACTGCGTCAGACAAAATTTGTAGATCTTTTTGAAACGAACAACTTTGTATTCTTACGTTTTTTTCATATTTTACATATTATTGTTAAAAAATTGAATTTGGGATTTTCAATAGTTTTTTTTTTAATTAAAAAGAAAAATATGCATCTTATGAAAAAATGTTACAATTGAAATTTGTAGGTCTTTATTTATTTAATAATATTGTATCATAACGTTTTTTCGTATTTCGTATAATTTAACTGGAAAATGGAATTTTGATATTGACTTTTTTCGAATTTGAATATGCTGTAACATTTCTAATTTTGATTTAATCAAAAAATGTTATGAGGATAATTTTTGATTTTTTCAAAAAATTATTTTCAAAAACACAAAAGTAGTGCTCAATTCCTCAATTTTGATTGGATGTGGCTGGCTAACGAACTTGTCCTTACTTTTTCGGCTCCGATAAAATGTGCCAAAGCTCAATTCAATCTGATAAATCTATCGAGAGTTATGTCGCACACGACCTACTACAGACAGACAGACAGACAGACAGACAGACAGACAGACGGACAGACAGACAGACAGACACTTTCGTAAAAACCATTTTTTCTGACTCAGGGGGTCTCAAAACGTAAAGATTTGATGAAAATTCCGAAAGTCATTTTTCGCATAAAACCAATACCTTCTCATCCATGATGAGAATGTAAAAATGGTTAGTAAAACCAACTACTTCGGTTTGTAGAATATGCCTCAGCTATTTTGTTAGTTAGCACAACAATTTTTTCTGTTGGTGTAACTACCCAAGTTCTTGTGTTAACTAATAAAATAGTTGAGGCATATTTTACAAACCGAAGTTGGTTTTACTAACCATTTTTTTCAGTGTAGAGTGCCTGAAATGAAAAAAAAAATTATTATTATTATTATCATCCAAATTTATTTTATCGCCTTCAAAGTAGGTTCCTCCCGAAATAATGCACTTATGCCAACGAATAATCCAATCATCGAAACATTTTTAAACGCATTTTCCGGAATCGACTTCAGTTCTCGCCGCGAATTCTCTTTTATGATTTCTATCGATTGACAACGGGTGCCTCGAAGAGGTGATTTGAGTTTTGGAAAGAGGAAAAAGTCGGCCGGAACCATATCAGGTGAATACGGTGGTTGTTCGATGATATTCGTTGAGTTTTTGGTCAGAAATTCGTTCACAATGATAGCCTTGTCGAGCAGCAACGCGTTTCATGCCCAAACAATCGTTTAAAATGGTACGAATTGATTCTTGAGACACAGAAAGTTAACCGGTTATTTCTCTTAAACTTAAATGACGATTTTCTGTCACCATTTCCTTCACTTAAGCGATGTTAACTTCAATTGAAGGCGTTGATGACCGACCAGAGCGAGGCAAATCTCCCACCACATCTCGACCGCTTTTGAATGAATTGTACCACTCATATGCACGTGTTTTTGATAAAATCGATTCACCGTAAGCCTTCTCTAACATTTTCAGCGATTACGCACACGAAATTACATTTGCAATGCAAAATTTGAAACAAATTCTTTGTTCGATATTCTTATCCATTGGAAAAATCGCGAAACACACTTGAGATAAACTGACAACATCGAGCACTGTCAACAAAGTAAAGGACAGATCGCGCTCGAACTCCACGTCAGTATTCAGGACAGCTGTGCCAACTTAGCGTCAAAAAGGATTTTGACAATCTCTTTAAGCGGGCTTTTTAAATGATCAATTCCCGGTACTTTTTTGACACTCGGAGCATTTTCAAAATCGATTAGAAACCATAATTGAGGGGCCAGGTGTAATAAGGGGCTTAGTGCTCGGATATCCTCAAACGTGACGTCTCGGTTACCGATTTTCCGAAGTCAAGAAAATAAATAATGCTGAATATGATGGTATTTTTTTTATTTAATTTTCTTTACTTCGAAAAATCGGTAACCGAGACGTCACGTTTGAGGAGATCCGAGCGCTAAGCCCCTTATTGCATCCGGTCCCTCAATTGAAAATCGAAACAGCAAAAAGATTAGCATGTATAACGGTTTTTAAGCCATTGTGGAGGTGCTATGTAGCAAAGTGCCATTCAAGCCATTTGAGATCCGAGCTTGAAATTTTAATATGATATTTTTGAAGGTAGACTCGAGATTCCCTTCAACAAGAAGCTCGAGCATCGGAGTCACAGTGCGGCCACTACCATGTATTTTAGGAGGGTACTTAAAAAAGTGAAAATGAGAATCAGCGCCGCCAAGTTTTGATAGCAAGAACTAATATCAATGCAAACGAAACCCCCGTTCCCCCAATCCGATGTATTCTAAAGAGCGGAAAATTTTGAAATATATTATATGAAATCCATTTCATAAATTTAAATGATTTAAAATTGAAAATAATTTGTGAAAGAATAAAAATACAGCAAGAATTTTTAAATATGAATCACAATGAACACTTAAATACTGTACTATTACTGTACTATTCTTGATAGTCTAAAACAACAACATGTTTTGAGGTTAGTTTTAGGAGCGAATACACTTTCCCGTATAATATGCATCACAATGTATTAGTTATGATGCATATTATATATATATATATATATTAGGTACTTATTGAACGAATATACTCACATTCATTATAAATTACTAAACAAAAACATAACCGCTTAACACTTGACCATAACTCTCCAGAAAACTCCGCTCGACCAATCCATATTAGGCACGGGGTTTGTCGCATCCTTCCCTGGAGGATCCTTATTTCCACTTTTTTAAGTACCCTCGGGTACCCTCGTAAAATACATGTTAGTGGACGTACTGTTATGCGCGCAGTCAGTGATGCTATGTGAATAATTGTACTGGAAAATGTACGCAATTAAATAGTGAAAAACTGTAAGAAAAAGTAATTTGCGAGTATTTAACATGGAATCGACTTCTTTGACGGTATGTACTCAAAATATGAGTACAGTTCGATCCATCTAATGTAGCACGGGGAAATTAGCCATTATCGATCCTCACCTAAAATAATATTTTTCTTTGCTTCCTTTATATATCACATTCGAGCGTGCTTCCTCCTACAGCAGTGGGGGAAAAGAAGTCGATCAAATGCTCGTATAAGGCAACGCTCGTTTGAGGGAATCTCTAGTGTATAAACTTTCGAAAAATGAAAAAAAAAATGATTTTTTAAAAGTGTCACACTGGTATAGCCCCTTAATTCGACTAATTAACTTCAATATGAGGCTTCACTATTTCACTTTCTGCGACATATATGTATTTATCGACTTTAAGAAATTTTGTCACGTTGAAGATGGATTCACACCCCTCACTTTCCTTTTTTTACCACGCGTCTTCATTTTTCCTCCACTCTTATGGCATACAGATCAAACTATATTAGCATTTAAAACGAAATGCAGCTGCTCTCGAAGCAGGAAACGCGACTTGGAAGAAGTTTTTAACCAAGTCGTGACTAACAATAAGCCTCTGCAACTAGACTTGGATTCAACTTTCAGAATGTAAAAAGTGATCAAACCAGTAAAAACGTTTCTCCCAATCCTGATTGCAATCTGAACTGAATATATATGAAAACTTTTAAATAGAGCAGAGATAGAAAAATGTGCTTTGGATAATTTGTAATAACGCTTTATAAGTAAATTACGAATGTTAGTAATCTCTTCAACGTCGTATTGACTTTCTGAAAGGCAGGATATTATTCATGCCTTTCAGAAATCAGAGATGCGGATCCTTGACTTGAGTAGTACTTTCGCTGTCGAGAATTGTCATGACGCTTGCTATACCACTTCTATTGCCAACCCAGGGAAAAAATAAGACCCGCATATTCGAGTGAGAGATATAGCCTGATTTATGGCGCAAACAGCAGAGGTTATCCACCGCGTCTAGGTAAATTCAGTGATTCATTGGCGAGTCTAACCAGTGGTGTGCAAAATCTTTGCGCATTCACAATTTTCATTCTACTAAGCTCCATCCTCCTGAATGGCCGCCTCTACTTTATCTCTTTGAAAAACTCCTTTAATTATTTACCTTAACTGCGCATTTAGGAGCTCAAAAGGAAAAACTAGTTGGTCCTCAATAAATTAAGACACAAAATTGAAACAAATTTCTTTTTTGTTAACAAAATATATAGAGTTTCTCAAGAGTTTAACACGTGACCTATTAGACAGTTTCACTTTTATAAACAGCTAACCCCTAGCGGACCCGGTTAAGTAAACGATCAGCGAATTCGCTGACCATTCGCTGACCATTCGCTAACCTCGTAATAATATGAAAAAGAGGAGCATAAAAACATTTAAATTGGTGCTATTATAATTCTGCGGTACATTTTGAGTTTGAAAGTATCGAAGTTACTACAATAATTTTATTCTTTAGCGATAAAAAGTAAAAAAACATAATACCTGTCATTGAAGGCAGTGCGGTACGTCTCCACCGTCAGGGTAGACCATTGATTTGAGTGAGACACAACTACTTTCGTCTCGCTCTAAAAAATAGTCAATCCTGATGGTAGAGAAATGACAATTGATGAACCACTGCACTGCCTTCAATGACAGGTATTATGTTTTTTTTATCGTTAGAGAATAAAATTATTGTATTAACTTTGATACCTTCAAACTCAAATGTACCGCAAAATCATAATAGCAACAATATAAATATTTTTTATTCTCCTCTTTTTCATAGCATTACGAGATCAGCAAATGGTCAGCGAATTCGCTGACCATTCACTTAACCGGGTCAGCTAGGGACTTCACTTCTTCGAACACTGAGGGAATTGCTTTCATTGGGAATGTAGAGGAAGGGATTTTATTTTTCTGGTTTTGCAATAAGAAAGCATATTTTGAAAAAAATTTACTGGTGAATATATCTTTTATTATACAAAATAAATTAAATTAAGGAGGATCATGCCATTTCGAGGAAGCCTTTGGGAAACTTAATTAATTACTACTTCGAAAAATATTAATGCTGTTATTCAAAACATACTCTAAGAGAAAAATATTCGCTCTACTGGGAAAAGATTGAAAAATATAAAAAATGTCTTTTTTAGTAACAATCACTGTGGGTCAAAGTTCAATGCAGTTTTTGCCAAGTTTATTCTTAAACAATAAAAGGATTTCAAGGAGTGATTGCTTATTTTTTACTTTAAACTATTTTGAAAGACTCTAGCGTCTTAGATTTTTTAATTAATCTCTTATTTTCTAACTGATCAGAAATGTTGAAAATATTAATTCATAGATATAGTTAGAAAATGAGAGATTAATTTAAAATTTTTAAAGAGTAAACTCAGTAAAACCTGCATTGAAGTTTGACCCACAGTAGCTGTTACTAAAAAAGGAATTTTTTTATTTTTTCTCAGTAAAGCGAACATTTTTCTCTTAGAATATGTATTGAATAAGAGCATTAATATTTTTTGAAATTATAATTAATTAAGTTTTTCAAAGACTTTCTAAGACCGCTTGATCCCTCTTGAAGAATAAATTTGATTAATTTTGATAATTTTTTTATTTCAGTAATTTTATTTAGTCCCATTCCCTTTGCATAATAAAACATATTTACACTGATAAAATTTTGTCAAAAAATACTTTTTACTGCAGAAATTTGAGAATAAGATCCCTTTGCATACATTTCCAATGAAAGCATTTTTCCTCCCCACCAAAAAAAGAAAAATTTATTACTCTCTAAATATGCGTCAGTTAAAATTCTCAATAATTTCAATCAGTGACTGACTTCTTGCTTTATAATTGCATCGTTAACTGAAAATCAATCACTTTCGACTGATTCAAAAGCATAAAGTCAGTCAACGATTAAACTTATTAAAAACTATAACTGATTAAGATATAGAGACTATATTAACAAAAAAAGCTGTGCATTTTAAAATGTTTTATCGGAATCAATGTTGTTTGTTGATTTTGGCCATCAGTTAACGAAATTTTAGAGAAGTTATATTTATATGCAGTCACAATTACGTTTGAAGATTAAAATATACGTGTTCCAAGAGAGACAACTTGCAGAGTCAAGGGAAATAATCTGATCAAGGCAAACTACACATTTCGTCTTCCTACTGTATATAAATCACTATATTAATTTCTATGTGCATATTGCCGCCTCTCAAGTAAAGCACTGACGTGCTTTCTGTGTCGTTATTATTCTTTCTGAGTGTGAAATACTAAAATTTAATCTATAAATCGAGTAGAGGTAGTAGTAAATCATATATCGGATGTTGCATTCCAAATTCAAATAATCAAAAATATGAAATTCTACAAAATTTATAATAAAAAATTAAAAATATCCAAACAATTTTGTAAACTCAAACTTTTCATCAAATTAAAATGTTCAAATCATTTAGCATAATTAATAATAAAGGTTGGTGATATTAATAATTAAATTTATATTGAATATCACCTACAATGGTATACTTTTATATTAAATTAATGCAAAAATTTCTAAGAATGTATAACATTTTACCATATAATTGATATCTAATGTGAATTAGTAACAATTACTTCCTGAATTATTCAATTTTGGATAAAAAATCTGGCAATAATATTTGTTAAAGTAATTAGTTTCTTAAATATAATATGTGTGTACGCCTAGAACAGATGAAAATTTGTAAGACAGGTACGTACCTGTATTTACAAAAAGAGAGAGTAGGATAAAGAAAGAAATTCAAAGTGAGTGGAAAAAGGGCAGAAAGAAAGTAATCAGTATGCAACTGGGGTTTCCATGCTGATGTAACAAGCTCTGTCGTATATTTATTTTTCTTTTCTGCCTCCTTTGCGTTACTCTCACTTCTTTCTCTAGCTTTTCGCATCCGACTAACGTCATCCCTATTTTCCTACTTTCCCTCATTTTTCCACATTTTCTCGATGAGCTTTCCTAGCCACAGTAAGGGTTACCTACTCCTTTCTTGAAAAGGAAAACTGGTCGTGTTCCCGTACAACGTACTACAGGGAAACGAAAGAAGCAAGTCACTAGAGAAGGGGTAGACTATTTTTACCACCCACTCTATTTTTACTTCCGTTTCCGCTCGTCTGTGTCGCTGATTGTGACTGAGCTTTTTCTACCCTCTCTCAGGGCTAACTTAGCTATTTGATATAAGAGGGCAATTGTCAAAAAAGAGTTGTGAGTAAGAATTCAAAAAGCGAACAGATATTTTATTCAAATTTAAGAAATCGTTTTTTAAGTTCATTCTTTCAATTCGAAGTGAAAACACCTTTAGAACAAATATCAATTTATTTTATTTCAAGGAATCACGTTTTTAGCCATTTTTAAATGAAAGAAATTTACAAAGAAATATTATTTATTCTATTTAAAAATTATTTTTAGGATTCAAATACATTACTGGCAAAAACTTAAGAAATAATTCATTTAATCTTATTAACTTTGAACGAAAACAATTTTTTCTTTAAATTAAAGATAATAAAGGGTTACCCAATAAGGGTGATATGTTTTGAAATTGAAAAAAAACACTGAATATTCATTCGGAATTGATCGAAATCTTTTTTATTATATTGGATATTCTATGCCATTTATGATTTAAAGAATATATCGGCCAAATGTCCCCCGAGACTTGAGCCAAAAATGCGCCTCATCAGAAAAGATGATTTTTTGATGAAAATTGGGATGATTTTCAATTGATTCCAGAGCCCAATCCGCGAACTCCCGACGCAAACGATGGTCATTAGGCTTCAGTTCTTGGGCCAGAATCATCTTATAGGGATGCAGGCCAAGATCCAATCGCAAAATACGCCAGGTAGTCATCCTGGACAGGCCCAATTCCTGAGATCGGCGTGGCACGGACAATTCACGGTACGGCGGCTATATTCTGTATAGAATGTGCGGTACGCATACGATTTTTAGGCTTAGTATCCAATAGAGTAAATTCACTCTCCAACTTATCGATTATTCGACGAATTGAGAGCGCGGATGGAGCAGAATGACGACCATATTTTGCACGATATGCTCTTTGAACACCGACAAAACTTCTCGAATTTTGATAAAATAATTGGACAATTTCCAAACGTTGTGGAAGCGTGAAACTACTCATGATTAAATGGCAAACCTTACTGATCACAACTGACAGCAGACGTCAAAAATTTCAGTTCAAATGAGCCCGATAGGGACATTCAAAATCATATCACCCCTATTGGGAAACCCTTTATTTCTGTAAGTCACATTCCGTATGTACGAAAGTCGTTCAATGAGTCCTTAGAAAATCTAAGAGATGGCGCTCGCAGTATTGAAAATCGTTTGGATTTAGTAACCATCATTACTCACTAGACAGCTGTTGAAGTCTCAGTTATATCCATTACGTGGTTTCATTTTTATTCCCGATTGAAGCAAAAAACTTTTGTGTATTTAGAAAAATGGAAAAAAATGAATTTCGAGCGGTGATTAAACACTTATATTTAAAATGCTGAACACTTAAAGAGATCAAAGCTGAGTTGGATGAAGTTCATGGCACATCTACTCCTATGTTTGCAACTGTTTACAATTGGGTAAATGATCAGTGTTGCCAGATGTCTGAGTCGCTTTCCCCCTAGATTAGTTCCTATTTTCCACTAAAAAAAAAAATTTCCACTAGATCCTGAAATTTTTTTTTAATAGTAAAATTCTTATATGTACATTTCTTTTTTCAACATTTAAACGCTCTGTATATATTTTTTTTTTAAGAAAAAGAAAGAATTTCAAAGGAATTTTTGAAGAAATTCGAAAACGCTCGCTTTTGGTAGCTGTGCCGACCTAACGTTGAATGACGCGCGTTTTTAAAATTAGGAATTTATTTCGAAACAGTAAATAATGGGAAATTATATTGATTAATATTTAATTGCTGCTAATGTCTTTAAAAGTGTCGATAAAATCAAAGAATATTATAAATATGGTTCTTTTTTCAAGAAATTTTATTGACTATTTAAAGGAAAGAACAGTTATAATTTACTTGTGCTTTGTTCATTTTTGGAACATGTGTACAATAAACCAATGAAATTGAGCGTTAATACTAGCCTAGGAAGTACAACCAATCACTTGGCTTATTTCAAATTAAACAATTACGGTGATTGGAGGATATTAGAGATTTTAAAATAAAATAAGATAAACCCCTAAAAAAAAACCACTAAATTTTCCTATTAAAGAATTTCTACCCCTAAATTTCCCACTGAAGCACCAAAAATCCCCTAAATCTAGTGGAAAACCCCCTAATCTGGCAACACTGTACAAGATAGTGATGGGAAAAGTATCGATAAATATCACTATATATCGATACACCGCCGTATCGAAAAGTATCGATACATTTTTCTCTTAACGATACGTATCGATATTTTCCTGACTTCCCGCCCCGACATTGTTGAACGGCCACGGCTTGCGCTGAATATTGATATTTATATTCTGATCATCTTCAATTGTTTTTAATAGTGTTAATAATTTTTTGGGATGCACGCGGAATCATTTACACCGATTACTTGGAAAAAAGGCAAAAGATAACTGGAGCGTATTATGCATCGTTATTGCACAAGTTGAGCGAAGAAATCAAGATAAAACGTTCTCATTTGAAAAAGATCCTCTTCCATCAAGACAATGCACGGGTGCACACCTGCGCATTTTCGATGACCAAAATTATGAAATTAAAATTCGAATTATTACAGCATTCACCGGATTTGGCCCCCAGTGACTTTTTTTTATTTCCAAACTTGAAAAAATGGCTCGGCGGACAACGGTTCACGTCGAACGAGGTCATCACCCAAACAGATGTCTATTGTAAGGACCTTCCGAAATCCTACTTTTCGGACGGCTTAAAAAAGTTGGAGAAACGCTTGGACAAGTGTATAGGATTAAAAGGAGACTACGTTGAAAATTAAAAAAAAATCTACACAAAATAATTTGTTTTTCTATCTTTTTCTAAGGACTTATTGAACGAGCCTCGTACTATGAAACTGTCTAGACATTTATTTCTTCAATTCAAAGAAAAAAACAATCAAAAAGTTTCTTTAAATAAAAGAAACTTTTCTTTGCCGGTATAGCAATGCATAAATTTGTTTGATTCAAAGAAATTTGTATGTTAAAATATTATTCAAAGATTAAAAATGACTGAAAATTATAAAATCTGGAATTCAATGATGTATTAGAAAAAATTCTAAAAATTTAAGGGTTCACGGAACGAAATTCTGTAATTTTGGCCCTTTTCCTCTGAAGGAATATTATACTCAATTGTTAAATAGATCCTTTAAGGAATTCGACAAATTTCTTTCTCACAAACTAGAAGATAAGCAGATATATGCATATTGTATTTTAATTACGATGTAGTTTCATATCAATTTATTAATTAGTAAATATCCTGAATGGCCATGACATTTTGATGAAAGCGCTGGTTGATATGTGCAGAGGTGCGGAAAATATTGTTCCCTTCCTTGCAATTATTCCCTCGTGGAAGAATGACCTCGTTGACACTGTTTTCCAGTATCAGAGCTCCATTTGTCATCGAGAATAAACGAAACCGAGCGACGCAACAACTCGGATATGAGCAGCGAGTATGTCACACCCGGATTGAAGTCTGCTTCGTAGTAAATAATATTTGTAATCACTAAAATTTTCTTTACTTCTACTAACGCTTGCAGGCTTTAAACTTTGCACGCTTTATCTTCCACTTGCCAATTTCAGACAATAAAACCATCTACATACTGAATTTCATGTGTGACAATATCCATGCTAATTAACACGATGCTTCCAATCTCGCATTAGTAATTAATAGCACTAGTGCATAAGATGCATATAGGTATTATTTTCTTTGCTCTTAGTATTTACTTGATTTGCGTAAAGTTATCGTGTTACTCTCTAAATCTGAATCAGTCAAAATCTACTGATTAACAGTGAAATTTGACTGATTCAAATTGCTAAAAAGAGGTTATTGTGAATCAGTCAAATTTCATAGATTGATTTAGTAAAATTGACTGATTAATCAGTGAAACGATTATTTTTCACTGATTCAATCGGTTAAATGTAACTGATTTAATAGTGAAAAATATATTTTCACTGATGAATCAGTGAAAAGGCAAATCATTGATTTAATCAGTGAAAATTTGACCGATTCAGATTTAGAGAGTATAGTTAGAAAAATTATTGAGTTTACGAATATGATGAGAAAAATAAAATGTAGTTAAAGTTTAACCCATTACTCAATTGCTTTTAGTTTGTGTTGTTTTACTTATCCGCATATTCACAGTGCAATCGTATATTGAGTTTGCAATTACTAAATTCAAAGTTAGATTAATTGCAATTAAACATAAAGTCAGTTGTTAGTTAAATGTAAAATTTTATGACGCTTGAAACATGTTCTAAAGTATTAGAAACGTAATATCGCTAGAGAATTATGACGTCTGATATACTTTTATGCATTTGCATTTGAAAGTCGAGCATAAACTCATGAAAATAGAGAGAAGTGTAAGTACATTCAACTTAATCATGCATCGATAAAGTTTATGTCGCTTCTTGCAAAGAAAATTAGTGTAGTCAAGTAATTAAGCAAGCTCATTGTTTTACACTTCTCTCTTATCGTGTATCCCTTTTCTGTTTTCTCTTCCACTCTGCTAGTTTATCTTGAATCTTAATCAAGCTCATGAATTGTAAATCACTTAATTTTATTATTTTTTTATAAAAGATACACATTTTCAAGATTTAATGCAAATTTTGATACTGAATGACTTTTGAGAAATAAAATGCAACTGTAATTAATTTACGAGGTGTTTCGAGCAAATATCTTCCTGTAAACCGGGTCTTTTTTCACGAATTTTTGCATCCAATTGATCCAAAAGGTTACAATAATATTCAGAATTTATTGTTTTGCCAGTTTGGAGATAATCCACCAACAAAATCCCTTTTGCATCCTAAAAAACTGATGCTAACACCTTCTTCGCCGATTTCTGGACACGAACTCGCTTCGGTGCCGAAGTGCCTGGTTCACACCACTCCTTAGCCTCTGGTTTTGATTCAGGATCATGATGGAAGACCCAAGTCTCATCCATAGTGATGAATCGACGCAAAAAATCCTTTTTATCCTTTCGAAAACGCTCCAAATGTTGCTCAGAAAGTCGCATTCGAACGTGTTTTTGTTCCATTGTGAGCGAATGCGGCACCCATTGTGCACAGAGCTTTCTGAACCCCAAAACTTCACGTAAAATATGACTCACACTGCCTAATGAGATGTCTAGGGCCTCTGCTAAATCTCTCTCGGTCAATCGACGATCTTCCAAAACCATATCCTGTACTTTTGCTATGAATGCTGGTGTTGGTGCACATTTGGACGTCCTGAGCGTGGATCGTCTTCAACGCTTTTTCGACCACGTCTAAACTCTAAAACCCATCGTTGCACAGTTGGAAATGAAGGAGCAGCTTCCTTTAACACTTTCACCATTTTTGTATGAATTTCCGTTGCTGATGAACCTTCCAAAACAAAGAATTTTATCACTGCACGATATTCGGTTTTTTCCATTGTACAAAAATACACTGACACGTCAACTTCAAATGGCTTGTAAACAAACAATGAATTGACAAAGTGGAATGACACTTTGGGTATGTTCATATGAAAGATGAAATCTTAAAATGGCGTAGAAATTTTGGTTCTTCTACTGCTCTATAAATGTCGCTTTAAAAACTTTTTGAACAACCTAGTATATTACGAAAATGGACGCTCTGTGAAAAGTGTTTATCGCGCGCTCAGGCCAATTTATGGTGTACATAATCGTCCTACCGAACGCACTATTCGGCATATCATCGGCAAACTCGAGAATAATTTAACATTATTGGATGATACTCGACCGATTAGACCACGTACAGCCCGAACTGTAGAGAATATTGCGGCTGTAAACTTTTATTTGTGGGGGTATGTAAAGTCTAAGTGTTTTGTGGATAAACCAGCTACTATTGAGGCATTGGAAGCCAACATTACTGAAGTTATTAGCGAGATACCGACCGAAGTCCTCGAGCGAGTCATTCAAAATTGGTGTTTACGGCTGGACGAATTAAAGCGCTGTTACGGCCAACATTTGAAAGGGGTTATCTTTAAAAAATAAATGTCGTGAATGGTTCTACACAAAAATAAAAAAGATTGCCCTATCAATTTGAATTTTCGTTGTTTTATTTCAATTTAAAATCCTATACCTTTAATTGATCACCCTTTATATCCACCCTTAATTATGTTTAGTCCAGTTTAGAATCTAACCTGTATGATGCGAGAGTTATTCAGTATTGTGTTCCCAGATGGTTGAAAACGTTCCATATCTTTCAAAATTCCTCGCACAACGTTGTCGTCCGCATCGACTAATCGAAAGGCAGTAATGTTGACGAAATTGTATTTGAAATCTTCTAAATTGAAAGTCTCGATATCCTAAAATTGTTTCATAAGTTAATTAATTTTATTGGTGAAATTAATTACTGTTTCGCACTCAAATGTTATATAAAACAAGGAATGTTCAAGCGATATGTACTTACGAAAGTTGTGAAGAGGTAGTGATAATTGTAGTCGTTCATTTCTAGCTCCAGAATCTAAAACAATGAATTTCTTATACTTTTACAATTATGCTCTATTGAAAGTTTTGGATTTAAATTCAATCCGATTCAATCCGAGCTTGAATTGATCTAAACTGAATTTTTAATCCGATATTGAATTGAATTGGATCTAGTCGAGTAGATTTTCAACCAATTTGCATCAAATGAGATTTAAAAAGTTTTTTGGATTGGTTCGGAATGATTTAGAACGCCTCAAAATAGCTCTGATTCTCTCGGATTAAATTCTTATCCAAAAATTTCATGCTATAGTGATTATTATCGTAAATTTTTCAGAATGTTACCCACCATTCGCAAAAAGTGATGCATGTTCTCGCATTTTGTATCCACAATAAGATTTCTGATTTCTTTGTTCTTTACTTCACTTAGAACTTGTCTGTAAGAATTTGGATCAGCTTGCCGCATATGAATTTCTAAATCTTCTAATTTTGGTGATCGTGCGAGGTCTCGAAGCTTAATTAAACCTATGAGGAAGAGAAAGAATTTAAAAATTGGTAACTTTGATGACTATAATTTTAAGTGATTTGATCTTGAAAATTTTTAATGATATGAATTTCATACTCTCCAAATCTGAATCAGTCAAATTTCTACTGATTGAATCAGTGATTTGCCTTTTCACTGATTCACCAGTTAAAAAATATATTTCACTGTTAAATCAGTTGATTATCACTAACTGAATCAGTGGAAAAAATATTTTCTCTGTTAAATCAGTTAATTTTCACTGAAGCAATCATTAGAATTTGACTGATTTACAGTAACTTCTTTTTAGCTATTTGAATCAGTCAAATTTCACTGATAATCAGTAGATTTTGACTAATTCATATTTAGAGAGTACATAATTAAAGATTTTAACGTTTTGAAAATGCGAAATAAATATACTTTTTTAAAAGAACGTAAAAACTATTGATGTTTTCTAGTAGGTGAGAGTCTGCAGTTTCCGATGCAATATAATTTTTGTCTCTTAATGCAATATTAAGAAAATAAACATTACAAATGCAAAAAACTCATTTTTTCCAATCTTTTTGTGTTTTTCAATTTTCTTGATTCTTACTTCGACTATTTTTTTTATTCTATTCTAATCAAAATTTATGTAGATGGTGAAGTTCCTGACATTACAAGGATCTAACTACACTATGATGAATTGAAAAAAAAATCAAATTTAAACGTCTATTTTCCATCTCGAGAAATCCTAAGCTCACCCGGATCCAGATTGCCCCAAACAGGACAAAGAAAAATGATTGCTATCAATGAGTTAAGTAGAAAGAAGAATTCTATATTAATACTTATACTATATCTATATAGTCATTTTTTCTTTGTCGAGCATCTTATCATGTGACGACTCACTTAAATAGGCGGAAACCCGTGAATCGCATCGACCCTATGAAATCAATACTTCTAGCTCCTAAGTAATCAAGGTATCATCTCAACTTGTGGGTCTTCATGAGGTTCGTTTGAACTCATTCCCTCTTTACTTCAGAGATTTATCTGATGTTGATTCCAAAGCAATAAAATCGCTTCACACAGGAGTGCATTCGTTCATTCGTTGCAAACTATATGAAAACATTTTTGCATATTTTACTTGTAAATTTTCTATTTTTTGCATTTGTTTACACTGCTGTGCAAAAGTCGCCGGGCACTTGTTTTTAACCATTCACATAAAAGTTTTTAATTTATAAAATACCTGACAATTAACTTTTTCCTTAGAATAAAATGGAAGGTAACAAAATGCTGCGTTTAATGACCCCTAAACTGAATGTTTTAGTCCGTTATTAAGAAAAATATTGCCAAAAAAAGAAAAATTCAAAAAAATTTAAATTTTGAATAACTTGAAATAATGAATATATTAAAACTTTTCTTGACTCATTTCAAAATGAGATTTGCGTAGAATGTCAGTAATGTAACAAATACATTGTAACCTTTTTTTCTTAAGGCCATGGATCAACCAGATCACGTGACCAAATTCCTGTAAAAGTTCGTGTAAGATAAATTTTTTATTTTACAAAATGTCTTCCTGGAAATTTGGAAAATGCAACAGAAAACGATGAAGAATGTCTGAGAACTTCGTTTGAGTGAGAATTTTGCAAAAAAATTTACATTTAACTGTAATTGTCGATAAGTTTTCGATTTTTTTTCAAAATTGTAACTAAAAAGAAGTTAGCAGCCGTGATTTAATGTCTTTTCTTACGTTTCCCAAATTTTCAGAAAGATACTTCGTAAATTAAAAAAGTCATCTTACATGAACTAATAAATGTATAATTTAGTCACGTGGTCCGATTGATCCATGGCCTTAAATGCAGCCAAAATCTGAGCTTAGAACGAAAAAGTTGTAAAACTTTAAATTTGTGGAATTATTTATGAATGGAATTTTGAAAATTATTTTATTGTATTTTATAATGATGTTTAGTATTTTTTTCATATCATCAATTTTTCTACACCCAGAAAACAGTTTCTTTGAATCAAAGAAACATTTCTTTGATATAAGGTCGCAGAAAAAATTTCTTTGAATTGGAGAAAGTTTTGTTGATTCAATAGAATTTTCTTTAATGCAAGCAACCCTAGCGAACTGGCTAAACGGTAGCTTTACGCTGTACCGTAAAGCTATCGTAAAGCTATCGTAAAGCTATCGTAAAGTAGCATTATAACTCATGAATGAGGCAAAATAAACATTTAAAATGTTTTTATCCTTATTCTACGTTGAAAATAACGTTAACTGGTAATTGAAATATGCAATAATTTTATTTATTTACGTTAAAAATTGAAAAAAACATAATACCTGTCATTCAAGGCAGTGCAGTGGTTCATCACTTTCCATATCTCCACCGTCAGGATTGAATATTTGTTAGAGTGAGATGAAAGTATAGTTGTGTCTCACTCCAACCAATGGTCAACTTTAACGGAGAAGTTCCACAAAAGGTGAACCACTGCACAGCCTTCAATGACAGGTATTATGTTTTTTTTAATTTTTAGCGTAAATAAATAAAATTATTGTATATTTCAATTACCAGTTAACGTTATTTTCAACGTAGAATAAGGATAAAAACATTTTGAATGTTTATTTTGCCTCATTCATGAGTTATAATTCTACTTTACGATAGCTTTACGGTACAGCGTAAAGCTAACGTTCAGCCAGTTCGCTAGGGAAGTCTATTTCTTTGGATCAAAGAAAATTTTTTTGAATTAAAAAAACTTTCTTTAATACAAAAAATTTTTTTCTTCGACCATATATCAAAGAAATGTTGCTTTGATTCAAAGAAATTGTTTTCTCGCAATATCTTCATTAATAATTGACTAAAACACTTCGTTTTGGGGTCATTAAATGCAGAATTTTGTTACCTTCCATATTATTCTAAAAAAAAAATGCATTGCGTTTAATTTTTCAAATTAGAAGCATTTATGTGAATGCTTAAAAACAAGTGTCCGATGACTTTCGCAGAGCAGTGCGTAAATTAAAAAATAAGCTTGATTTGAAAATTATATTATGAATATATATCTATAGATATTGTATTCAAAGAAAGGGTTAGAGAAAAGTTTAGTAAATAAATAATGCCAATAAATCTGCTTGTGTCGCGCGAAAACCACGAAAAACGTTGTAGAGATAATTGGCTGAATCGTTGGTGAGTCCCGAAGGAAGAAGAAAAATTCGGTTTAAAAGAGAAGGATAATTTCTCCAGGGATTGCAAGGAGCTTCCTGTAGTTCTCTGAAACTTGAGAATTGCATGTAAGAGGCTCGCATTGAGCATCCAATGGGTTATATACTAACTCTTACACTCTAATGACAACCACTTGCAATCAAACTTGAATTATTGCAATAATACTTTTAAAATTATGTGTAAAACGAAACTCGAAAAGAAAATAAATCCTGGAAAAAGATGATATGTGTTCCTTAAATTCACGTTTCGCACTTGGAAAATAAATTTAAAAATCTCGGTCCTTCGAATTGTGCTCTTCGACTATAAATAGCAGAAAATTCATAAGACTATGAAAGATTGTCCTAAGCTCATGAGCGCTGGAAGGTCCGAAAACTTTTTTTTTTGGTAATCAGATATATAATATTCTCTCTACTTGATTTTTATGAAACAACTTCAGTGGGTTACTTGCCCTTTATGATACCTTCGCCTACACTACGGTTTTATTACTTCTTGAGCTTTATTCAAGCGACAAAGACAGGGTAAAACGAAGTGATTGAGAATTTTTTGTTTCTTTTCATTATTCCACCCCATTGGTGTGACAAGTGGGAATGCGAGAAAAATATTTTTTCACCCTATGAAAATTTTATTACACTCCCTGGAATGGACCTTCTCCACATTAAATCAGAATATAATTGGTTTTCTCGTCTATCAAGATTAGTGGTATTTCTTTTAAATACACGAAACAAAACCTGGAAAAATCACAGATGTACTTAATTTTTGGATGATCGATGGAAATCTTAATCGATATTAATGCAACTTAGTTCCCAACTGATTATATCTAGAAAAAATTTGTTTTTGATTTCAAATGAAAAAGGAAATTCAATCTACTTTTAATTTATTTTCTATCAAATATCACAATAAGGCAAAACAATTGTAGACTTTATTTGAGCAAAAGATTTTGGATTTCAATGCTTATTTCGTATCTGACATATTTTGGTGAAAAAAATTGAATTTTTAATT
The DNA here is from genome assembly GCA_030998225.1 of Diplolepis rosae. Classification (NCBI taxonomy): domain Eukaryota; kingdom Metazoa; phylum Arthropoda; class Insecta; order Hymenoptera; family Diplolepididae; genus Diplolepis; species Diplolepis rosae. The sequence continues at coordinate 4,262,719 of JAPYXD010000698.1, forward strand.
TTTTTAAAATTTTTAGACCTCATTCAAGCAAATAATTTTCCATCTCAGCGTTTTTCTCGAATCACATATTTTGTTTAATATATGATACTTTTAAATTTAAATCGTATTTTTTCTACTAGAGGGTCATAAAGTTGGTTTTATTGTTCCGTGCGGGGAAATAAATGCATTTTCTGACCCCCAAGTAGAAGCAAAATCATGTGCGACACGGGAATAGTACATTGTGCAACTAGGGAAAAAAAATTTATTTTGCGAGTGTGAAGTTTGATGCTCGAGCAAAGCGAGGGTCACAACCACACGAATAAAATTAATGATTTTCCCCTAGTACACACGATTTTTTTTCTACTAGGTGGGCAAAGAATGGATTTGCTTGCCCCGTACGGGGAAATAAAATCCACTTTATGACCCGCTAGTAGAAAAAAACATTTATTTACTCGTGTGGTTGTTACTCTCGCTTTGCTCGAACATTAAACTTCACACTCACAAAATAAAATTTTTTTCCCTAGTTGCATAATACACTATGTTTTCCCCTACGGGGCAATAAAATTTACTTTATCACCTGCTAGTAGATAAAATACGATTAAAATTCAAAAATGTTTTTCCCGTCTCGCACACGATTTTTTTTCTACTAGCGGGTCATAAATTGGATTTTATTACCCTATCTGGGGTAAACAAATCAATTTTCTGACCCCCTAGTAAAAAAAATAATTTGAATGAGGCCTAAAAATTAAAAAAAAATTAAAAATTCAATTTTTCAGCCAAAATATAAAAAATAAAATCCACTTTATGACATTTTTGAATTTCATGATTGTTATACTTAATTGAAAAACGTTTCATTGGTCTCATAACTTCATAATTATATTCTTATTTGCTATACAGCAAATTTTCCACTAAGTAATTTCTCGAAAGAAATTCGATAAACCCTTTTCCTTGCCGAAAATATTGTATTGAAAATCGTTAAATTCGATGGACAGACGTATCACAATCTAGTTCAATACGTTTTTGGTCCCTTCTTTAATTTAATTAAATTAACTTTCGTCGTTACTGTTACTATAAATTTGAAATTTTATCGTGAAGGACAAATTTTATTGTTCGACGAATAAAAAAGGCTTCCAATTCCTAACACTCCACTTCTTTCAATGCCTCTAGCCGATTCTTTCGCATCGCAGATGTTATTGGTTAAGTTTATATAATCTAAGAGACTTTCCGAAAAAGGAATAATCCTTTCGTGGTACATACACTGAGAGAAATCGGCTTTGGTTCCTGTGCACATAGCACATAAATTTTTTGTATAGTAGTTGCCTTGACCGAAAAAGTTGAGAGAAGCTACTACTTTTATAGTTATCATGACAGTAATTTGGACTTTTTTGTGTATTCGGTTGTTGTGACCAAAGTTGATGATTAGAATGAGCTTTATACGTACCCCAACGGTTAGTACACGTACATTTTCTTTATGTGTACTGCCAAGCTCCTTTGGTTACTACAACCGCAGCGTTCGCTGTTGCGCTAGACAAATCAAGTATAACTTTCATTGAAAGATATGCAGCCTAAGTTGAATCCTGCCAATTCTCGTTCTCGATTCCTGGACTATATTTCACCGTGCCAAGCATTATCAGGTAAATAATTCTATTATAAATATAGTTTGACAATTCTTTCTAAATGATAAACGATTTTGTTCGGGGACAATGCAATGCGTTCAAATGTTGCTGTCTCGTCGTATTTTGTCAAAACTATAGTCAGTCAAAAATAGTTTATGGTGATGAAAAAAGTGACAATTTTTTAACTTAATCGACGAAAGTTATCATAAATATCATTATACCGGAATATTTTTCTTAGATCTTTTCGGTGAAACTTTATTTTTTCTAATCAAATTGAATTCGTATTTTGATAACTAAGAGAATCATACCTATAACCTCAAAAATAATTTTGGCTGGGTATTTACTGTCCGTAGACTTAGTCATTTTAACTAAACTCTATGCGCGGCTTTACGATGGACTTTGGTTCCTATAACCGCAGCGCTATGGTATTTCAAGTACCAGAATCGTGGTCCCCTTAACGTTCCTTGCAGTTGGAATAAACACTTTTCCAATGTATGACAGCCACTACCATGATTGTCATGAGAACTTTAAAATTTTTGTAAAGACGATTTTAACAAAAAAACTTTGGTCAGTGAAACCTAAAATTTCTCTCTGTGTAAGGAAGATATCGAAAATTCTGTTTCTGATACATGAGAAATCTATGAAGTTCATCTCCACGCAGCATGTATATCGTAGCATGTACAAATAAGTATATGCACATATATATATATATATATGAGAGTGTATGACGCCGCAAGGATTCAAGATGGAATTCCTCATTCGTCCTTTCCATTGGTGAGCGATGAATTGAATTTACAATGCCCTCGCCTGGGTTATTCCACTATTGTGGGTCGTCGACGTCGCATCGTTTGGTTGAACGTATACACACACAGCTTCATCGATATTACCACTTCTTCAGTAAAGTCCTTCGATGTGGAAGCATCTCGCAAAATTGCTCGTCCTGCCTGCCTGATTCCGTGTCCTTTACGCCTTACGAATCGACAATGAACTCTGTTGGGTCCATCATCGACTATTGTGGAGTTGTGCTATTTTATCGATCTTTCTTTTCCTAAACTCAGAACAATCCCCATCATGCCAGACCTGATTCTCCTTTTCATGATAAAAAAGTTAACCATCTTGAAATATGTCAAACTGTTTTTTCTAACATACTTTTAGACTTTGAAGTCTGCTATCCTACACTCAATTTCTTATTTCAGTCTCTATGAGAACTTTCTCGTATAATGAAAATGAAGTTTGAAAAACTAGTTTAAGGGAAATGTAGCCTTTTCTGGTACTGCACGTTTCATGGAAGATTTTCTCCAGAACACAAGATACATGTATGAAAGTAAATTTTAGATAACAATGTTATACATATCTGAAAAAGAGAGCTCTACGGAACTCTATCTTGTAAGTAGAGAGATACGGAGAAAGATTTGAAAGATTTTTCGCAAGTAAACAGCGCTTGCGTAAGGAGGTCGAGGGAAAAACGGATACGAGATCAAATAAATCGAATCACCACATCAAGTGAGGCACCAGATGTCTGCTTTTTGCAATCTATAAAAATCAAAAGACTTTTCTTGCGAGATTTTCAGCATTTAATACTTTCGGCTGAAGTTTGTGACGTTTCGTGTGACGAATTTTTTGTTGCTGTCGTATTATCTTCAAAACAATTAAAAATATGCAGAATAGTGATTTTTGACAAAAACGACATTTTTTATTGCAAAAAAAAATTTTGAAGTTTGACCACAGCAAGCCATTTATGGACGAAATCGTAAACTAAAAAAGATATACTTATATGGACTTCGGTTATTGATTGCAGTCAAATACTGCTAGAATAAAAAACAATATAAATTAAAAATCGAGTTTGGGGAGCGAAACCAAAATTAGCAAAGTTTGACCCACTCTTTAAATCTGAATTAGTCAAATTTTTACTGATTGAATCAGTCATTTGCCTTCTTACTGATTCACCAGTTAAAAAATACATTTCACTGTTAAATCAGTTGATTAACACTAATTGAATCAGTAGAAAAAATATTTTCACTGAAGCAATCAGTGGAAGTTGACTGATTTACAGTAACCTATTTTTAGCTATTTGAATCAGTCAAATTTCACTGATAATCAGTAGATTTTGAATAATTCATATTTAGAGAGCAAGCAAGCCATTTATGGACAAACTCGTCAAATTATCTCGTAAACTAAAAAAGACATGTATATATGGACTTCGATTTTGATTGCAGTCACATAGTGCTACAATAAAAAAAATATCTCGTAAACTAAAAAAGATACATGTATATGGACTTCAGTTTTTGGTTACACTTACATAGTACTACAATAAAAAAATATATAAATTAAAAATTGAGTTTGCGAAGTGAAATTAAAATTAGCAAAGTTTGACTATGTGACTGCAATCAAAATCGAAGTCCATATATACATATGCCTCTTTTTTAGTTTAAGAGATAATTTGACGAGTTTTTCCATAAATGGCTTGCTTGGGTCAAGCTTTGCTAATTTTGGTTTCGCTCCCCAAACTCGATTTTTAATTTATATTTTTTTTATTATAGCAGTATTTGACTGCAATCAATAACCGAAGTCCATATATGTATATCTTTTTTAGTTTACGAGTTCGTCCATAAATGGCTTGCAAAATTATAAGTAATAATCACATAGAAAGAAAAATATGCTAATTATTTTAATAGCAAAATGATCATTATAGGGATTACCATCTGCATTATACTCACTAAAATACAGATGTACCAAATTTTGTTTTCGGATAAGAATTCAAGCATTTTGAAAGTATCTGATAGCATATTTTTCTCTTCGTGTGATGATAAAGTTTTCCAGATTGAATCTTTTTACATAAATTAGCATATCAAGTGGTAATTTTAGGTATTTTTTCTTGAACATAAATTATCCGTTATTTTAGTTTTCTCTCCTGAAGCCAGAACAGTGTTGCTAAACAGTTTACTTTATTTTTCACTTAGAAGTTCCAATCAAAATATTCTCTACGACTCTACTGTTTCCAACGTTGAAAATAATAAAAGTCTTCAAATATAGTTATTGAACAAATTTTTTTTTTAAATGTCCCTTTTTAAAAAAAAAAATGCAAAAACTATTCAAACACTCAGAAAAAATATTTGATTGAATCGAAAAAATTATTTGTTTGAAACACTTTCTTTGATATAAAGAATTGTTTTGCTTTAATGAAACAAAATTTGTTTGATTCAAACAAAATATCTTTGGACCAAATAAATATTTGTTCAAATCAAATAAATTTCTGCCTTAAATCAAACAAATTATATCTTTGACCATATATCAATGCATTAATTTCTTTGTTCTGAAGAAAAATTAATTTGATTCAAAGATATTTTGTTTGAATCAAACAAATTTTATTTCATTTAAACAAATCATTTCTTTAAATCAAAGAAAGTCGTTCAAACAAATCATTTTTTTTTTATTCAATCAAATCTTTTTTCTGAGTGAACTGAAAAATTTATTTGAAATTTTCTTTTTTTTTCTCAAAATAGTTAGTGCCATTGAAAAGAACTGAACAAAAGCTACGAAAAAAAATGTACGCAAGACATGATTAAAAATAAAGAATGCCACTTACCACCCCTGTAATTTATGAACTGTAGATGCCAATGCAAAATCATTTTCAGAATCATGAGTTCGTATCTACTCTCTAAATCTGAATCAGTCAAAATCTACTGATTATCAGTGAAATTTGACTGATTCAAATAGCTAAAAAGAGGTTACTGTAAATCAATCAAATTTCACTGATTACTTCAGTGAAAATCAACTGATTTATCAGTGAAAAATAACTGATTTGACAGTGAAAAATGTTATTGCACTAATGAATCGGTGAAAATGCAAATTACTGGTTCAATCAGTGAAAAGGCAAATTACTGATTCACACCGAAAAAAATTCCTTGTACCCGTGTACAAGGAATCAACTATTTTGCCTAGTTAGGACAGGCGCCAACTTTGCAATCCTAGTTGAAATGACAAAGTTCAAGTTTAGTAAGAAAAACAAAGAAAGCAAGTTGATTTGACGGACAGATACTTTCAGGCGCATGTATTAAACATAAACAAAAAACAACTTTACGTTTATGATCTACTAGAGCAAAATTTATTCTGATAAAAGTGGGTCTTAAAGAATTATTGACAAAAATAAATTTTTGTTTGCACAGTGAAAAAGTAATAAATACATAAGATATTCTTTTTACAGCGGAGTTTTGTAATAACAGCTTAGCAATATTAATTGAATTTAATTGTTAATAGAACTAGAATTATTTGTTTCTCTGTAACAAGGTTTATATTGGTATGTTTAACTGCATGTACGTGATTCTCTTAAACAGGAATCCGTGTTATTTCAACTAGGTTAGACTATTAACTATGGGTGATAGCTGACTCTCGAAAAAAATTTTTTTTCGGTGCAATCAGTGAAAATTCGACTGATTCAGATTTAGAGAGTAGTACAAAATTTTTTAAAAATTTCAAAAAATTTGGACACAAGGAAATTTGTTTTGTGGTACACTTGGCAAATTTTGTCCCACATATGAAGTGAAGAGTAGAGGAAACCTGAATGAACTTTTTGTTTTACACGAAAATAGAGGGTTTAATCCTACCCATATGTGCATCTTTGACTCAACATGGCTAGATAACCCAAGTTTGAAGAGGAGTTTGAGTTAGAAACGATATCTACGGGGTTAAACTAGAGTTGCAAACGCCCGCAGACGATAGAGGAAGGCGGAGGAAAACTGGAAACCAGTGGCTTACTGCGCCACGGGACATCCCGCAGGATGTTTCAATCGGAGCTGGATTGGCGAATCGTGCTTTTTTGTATTACTATTTTTACTATTTTCTCTTTCCTTCAGCTAGAATGTCTTCACGTCCATACTGCACAACGAAACCAGTAAAAACATTCTAAAGTGCACCTGAACAACGGCTATTCCAAATGGCTCTCCTTAAAGGAAATGGTTTTCTTCAAAAATTGTTTCCACTCTTTTTGGCACCAAAAAAAAATAATCAGAACATTCAGGAACAATTTCTTAGAAAATTAACATTGTCATTGTGCAATTATGTTATCAGCCAAGGAGTAATATCATTTTAAAGAATACTTGCAGGAACGAGCTTCTTTTCTGAGGAATATGCATGAAAAGTTAATCTGCACCGGAGGAGAGCAGAAAAGACGCGAGATGTAAGTAACGAAACGCAAGAGTCATTAGCATAATGAACTTTTTTCCCTCATAGTTATGGAAGCTGAATATTGGTCGAATAATAAGCGAAATATACCATCTTTTCATTTTTACCCTACACCAATTTTAATTTATATAATTAGTGAACGTGCTTGTATGGACATTTTTACCAAATCCAAACATTATATTTTTCAAAAATCAAATTAAATGTGCATGATAAGAGAGATATGAAAATAGAAATAATATCTATGGATTAGAACATTGGGAAATTTGAAGAATTTTTCAAGTCGACTGGTTATGAATATTCATCTCTCTTATCGTTGGAGATGATGAAGAGGCTGCTAAAAGTTCCAGAAAGTTCTCTGCGCTCCATAATCGTCTTCATGATTTCTTCAAGGTGCTTCCACTTCTTGCTATTAAGTGCGAATTTCTATTACGCAGAAATTTTCCAGTTTCGAGGGTTTGGCATTTATTATGAAGCAATATAGATAGTTATTTTAAATGGTCCAATATTTTTTTTACCTTCACTAATTTCAGCAATATCTAAAATTTCTATGACATTTATGATTTCAAGAGTTGTGTATATATACTTAGTATGCAATATTCGCATGGGTACTAGATGTTTTCGTTGCAAAATGAGAGTATTTAACATTAGGTTTACCAAGGGGTTCAAGGATTACCATTATATGTATTATAAATGTAAGTAAAAATTAATTAAAATATTCTCATGAAATACGGTAAGTTTTCTTGAATTCTTGAAATACGAATTTTCTTGAAGAAAAAAAAAACAAGTAACACTTAGTGTTAAGGGGATCCGCAACCTTTAATATTTCTATTTTTTTGAGTGTAATAATAATAATAATAATAATAATAATAATAGTAATAATTTTTTTTACGTTTAGTACCTTTATTTAGAAAGGTTTTATGGGTTTTCAAAAATTTCAGCACCTTTTTGTATTTTTAAACTAAAAATTTTGATATTTTTGGGCATTTTTTTGCCATTCTTTGACTTTAAATAACATTTTTTTTAACCAATTGTTATGATTCTTTTTTTATTTTGTTCCTTACAATGTATAGCAACTTTTTGGATATGAAAAATAATATAACATGATTAAAAAAAAGTTACAAATAAAATAAATAAATAAAAATATCCCAAATTATAAAAAACAATTTTCTAGTCATTTTTTTGCTAGAGTGCTTTCCATGCCCAAAAATATTGGTAATATAACAAAGAATAAATGGTAAAAATTTCAAAGGCCTGTGTATCTAGATGCTTAACTATGGAACAGCCATCTTATATGCTTAGTTGTAATATCTAGATATTCAGCTGTAATATCTAAAATGGCAATTTATGCAGAGATTAATATCTTGGATATTACAGTTGAAAATCTAGATATTACAATTGAACATATAAGATGGCTGTCCCATATGTTGCAACAAACACGGAAAATCACAACTTGCGAAAAATGAAGTTTAAAGTAAAATCTTGTAGTGAAGCCTTGTTAAAAACGCGTTATTTCTAAATCGTAGTAAGTTTTAATTTTATTCACTTTTTAAATAAAAAAATATTGACCGATTTTGAAAAACCAAAGTTATAATTGTTCTTTATTAAATTATCTATTAGTTAAACTAACTTTTTGAAAAATAAAATAATTTTAAGATTTTTTTTTCGAAAAAAACTAAAAAAAAGGTGAAATTTCCAACTTGTTTTTTAAACTCCGATACATCATTGAATTTTCAATATTTTCAAGTAAAACAGTTAGTTCAACCAATGAGAATGAGAAAACAGAAAGAATGTAAGAAAATATAATAAAATAGGTACCGTGATTCTCACCGTAATCTTCTTCGTAGATAATGGCCACTTTTGTCCAGTTCAAAAATACCATGACATCTTGGTAGGCATTGTTGAGCAAAGTTTGTGCGGGGTGTAGATTAATGCTGAATTCTTTAACATCCGTATCCAAGTCAACCCGGGCTTCCAGGTGGGGAATGTCTAGGGCATCGCATATGCTGTGTATGTGCTGTCCCAGGATTGGATTGGATGGACCAAAGATTGCCTGCACTCCAAACTTAACTTGCTGACAGGCTGGAAAAATTTTCATTTTATTTTATAGCATTATCATTTTTATCGACAGATATCCTATTTTTATTTTCCAGAGCTAGAATAATATTCAGTCCTTTCGAATTCGACATTTTCAAACTCGCCAGCATAGCATGTGAATCCTATATCGAAGTACAACAGAATATCGGAGTTCAAATCCAGGAAATATTGGACACAACATACAGAAACTAGAATTTTACTCCAAATTTACCTAGAAATAGGAGAAGCTTTGGGCCGTAAAGGAAATGGATTCAGAAAATGCTTGAATTATTAAAGAGAATATGCAGAAATATTCATCGAAAATATTTATAAAATGCTCTCTAAACCTGAATCAGTGAAATAGTCACTGATTATATCAGTGAACATCCCGTGTGGAAAAATCTCATGGCGCTGGCCAGCGACAGACTAGACTGTCTGGTTTCCAGTTCTGGCGCTGACTATAAGGCCTGGTCTGGGGCTGGCCAGAACTGTAACTTTTTTGTACGATCAGCCACGAATTCGCGGCTGGTTAGCCACTAATTGTTGGTCAGTTAATAAAGTTTTGGTTGCAAAACCATTTTAATTCAACATTTATCGACTTAGATTGAAAATCATAAAGTAAGTAGTAGCAATATTTGCAAAACAAAGATACTTGTTTCCGGTCGCGTAATAAATGTTTCTAACAACTTGTTACTAACTTATGAATTTTTCGAAACTTGTAAAAAAAATTTTCGTTCGACACATACAAACTTTTTAGTCGTGGAATGCTGACCAGCGCCAGATCTGAGCCAGACCAGAACTTCAAGACTAGCCGGTCTGGACGTTGCCAGACCTGGGCCAGATCAAACAATAGACTGCCATGGAATTTTTCCACACGGGACGCCACGTGAACATAATCTTTAATCTCGCGAAGTTCCTGTGAACGATTAAAGTATAACGATGGATCTTTAATTTTCAATTACACATAATATAATTATACACAATAATAATTACAATATATAATAATAATTACGTAATTTCTTTTTGGTGTTGTTTAACCTAAAATAAACGTGTTCACCGATCATTAAAATATATTGCTGCTTTTATTATTCCCACCTGAAGATTTTACTGATTCAGTAAGTGAGTTCAATCTATTTCACTGATTCGTCAGTCGAATTTCACTGATTCTCAGTAAAAGACTTATAGCTGCTGCCTTCAGTGAATAGTCACTGCAAATCAGTGGCCGTTCACTGATTCAGGTTTAGAGAGTGAGATTCTACTAAAAGTAATTGAATACTGAATTTTATTTATTTACCAAAAATAATTTATACTAGAAGAGCTTAATTTTGCGTGATTTAAATGTATTATAAATATATAATACGATATACGATAATGCAATAAAGAGATAATGCGATAGTTGTTTAAGTTTACTGTTAATAATGTAATAAAACGACTCCTATATAACTTTTGTGAAATTACAACTAAGTTTTCAACCTCAGATGTACGCGAGTTGCTTCAGGATTAATCTCATTTAAGTTGGAAAGATCGTTAAGACAGCTGAAGCTGAAGGTGTTGTTAATGAACCGAAAGATGACATTTCTTTTTTATCAGGTTCAACGGACTTATATGGCTTCTAACTGAACGAATTCCATTAAATATTTACAAGGCAATCTCAATAAAATACATAAATACAGATGTAAAAAAGAAATGGAAAGATTTATGAAATCCCATATAGCTGCATAGACTTTAGGACCCGTGCTAAACCTATAATGGCATTTTTTTAGTTCCCTAGATATTAAATTTGAGAAATTTTCTTTTTCTACAATTTAATGAACTTCTTCTCTTATTTAATAAAAAGTCACTGAAATTTTCTGCGACTTCGTCTTATAAAACTCTATATATCCAAGAGTCTTCAAAAGTGAATTAAATTTCAAGCGACTAAATTTTATCGTCTGCATTCTTAAAAAATTGGTTACTAATTCGCATGTAAAAAAAATTATAGAGATTAGATTAGAGTAGAGTTGATAAAGTGTTATAATAAATCTATATTAAAAACTAAATTCAAACCTGTATCACTACGAACCCAAATTCATCTAAACGTCCAAACAAAAGTATAATTCAAAATTCTAAGAATTCGAAACTGTTCAAACTCTCAAAATACAAAAAAGGGCCACATTTGGACCAAAAAATTTCCTAGGATCAAGGATTATGAGAAAATTTTCTCTTTTTGCTTTCCTCCTTTTTTTGTCGGTTTCTCATAATCCTTGATCCTAGGAAATTTTTTTGGTCCAAATTTGGTCGTTTTTTGTATTTTACGAGTTTAAACGGTTTTGAATACAAGAAATTTTGAAAATGTGTATCAATTCAATGTAAGATACGATTGTATAAACTTTTACGTGCTATTTTCATATTAACGATCATTTTTAAAAATATACTTTCCACATACCCAAAATACTAAACCAATTTTAAAAAACTGACAATTCATTTTTCAATCCAAAGTCCAATTTAATTAAATTTTTTGACCTGAGAAAAATATCCAGCGTTTCACAAGTCGTGAATATATTTAAAGCCTCAATTTCAAGATCATTTTCATTTTCTTTCAAGGTATACATCTTTGGTATTTAATTTATTTTTTAATATCCGGCCCTTACGAGTCGTGTGCTGGTAGAAATTTGCAGCCCCTGGCACAGTGTCGTGAGAGTGACAAGATAAGAAACTAAGGGAGAGAAAATAAAAAAATAAAATCAAAGTGCCCTCTAGACTGAGAAATTCCATAAATATAAATTGTTTATTGCATGAAATCTATAAGTATTAATTTATCCTAATTTATACATTTAAATTATTTAAATACATGCAGTACTCTCTATGTAAATCTGAGTGAGTGAGAAATTATCTAAATTGAAATCAGTGAGGCCATTTTTACGATGCATTTCACCATTTTTCATTGATTTGTGGTAAGAATGACTGACTGACTTTAATTTTGTCAATTTTTCACTGATTACGATTGAGAGAGTAATTTGACAAATTTTTTGTTTGAACGAACCAAAAATTAAGTCAACCGTATAATAAACAAGTTTTTTAGTTAAAATCCAACTGAATTTTAATTCGATTAAGCGAATGTTTTTCTGATTATACTCGTTTCTTAAGATATTGCAAGATTATAGAATCTTTCAAAAATGAATTCAAATTCAAAGAGTGCTGCAACAGACAGCCTTCTAGTTGACGCTCAAAGTTATGCAAGGTGAAGGAAACTAGTTAAGAAGTCCTCCTTACCTCGCTAGTACACTTTAAAAAATATTTCTACGCTGCACTATCCTTTTTTCTACGTGTCAAGACTTATCGGAAAGTAAATATTGAGCTCGGTGAATTTCTAAGTACGACGCTATGCGAGTTATTTGAAAAGTTTTATGCTTCTTAGGAAATAAAAGTACACAGGTATCTGCTATACAACCATATGATATAAAACCTGTCCGCTTCGCGGGTACATTCTTAAGACGCGCTTCGCGCGAAAATTTTGGCCCGCCTAGGGCGCGCGATTCGATTGTCACGTTTCGCGCTTCGTTCCGTTTGGACCTCGCGCTATCTCCCTCGTTCTTCTATTCTTCCCATATATTTAAGTTTATTTCTTTTTATTTGATACTGAAACTCAAGTCAATTTTATAATATTCACTGTAAACAAATTTTTGGGGAATTTCCCCAAAATGTTAGTAACGCAAATTACACCATAATTTGTGAATTTTCCCCAAAATATTTGAGGAAATTTTCCCCCAAGATATGTTGGGGAATATTTTCCCCATATATTTCCAGGAAAATTTCCCAAAAATTGGAAATTTTCCAAAACTATTATGGAACTTTCCCCCATATATTTTTGGAGAATAATATTTTTGAGAGTTCCAAAAGTTCTGTTTAGAGTTCTGGATTCTTCTTCAATAGTACTATAAATAATTCTAAACACATTTTGTTCTAAAATCAAAATTCAAAAACTGTAGCACTTCAAAGTTTACAAATAAATTTCGAAAATCTCATTTTTGAGAGTTCCAAGAGTTCTGTTTAGAGTTATGGATTCTACATAAATATTTCAACAAATAAGTTCAAATAAATTTTGTTCTAAAATAGAAATTCAAAAAACTATGGCATTTCAAGTTTTTCAAAATTCAAATATTTTATATTTTTGAATGCAAATATAAACGCCAGAAAGTTTTAAGTAACAAGAGAGTCTATAAGGTGAAAGAACAATACAACTCAATATCTTAAGGGGCCGTTCACATAATACGTCACACAGTTTATGTGAGGGGGGGGTCTGCAAATTGTGACGTGGTGTGACATGTTGGGAGGGGGGTCTGCCCTCTGCGTTACGTCACACATTAAATGTGTACCCACGAAATTTGAAAAAAAGTTCTGAAAAGATTATCTACAATAATAATTAATAGCTTCTTTTTTTACTGGATTTTGTACGCGTTAACGAAAAATGTTTTATAAAATTAAGAGGTGTGACGTGACATCGAAAGGGGGGGGGGGCTGAGGTTTGCGACCATGTGTGACATGGGGGGGGGGGGGGGTAAAAATAGCTAAAAATCGCGTGACGTATTATGTGAACGGCCCCTAAGCATTAAAAATTAATTGTATATTTTCTCCTTTAAATGATTTTTTTCCCATTTTTGGGAAAAATCACAAAATGAATTTGGGAAAATTGCTAAAATAATATGAATGTCTTGAAAGAAACGTGACTATTAAATTTCTTAAATATATTTTGTTCAGAAATTAATAGTTCTTCCAGACAAATAATTAAAGAACGAGAAAAAAATCTGCCTTAGTCCGGATTTGAACCGGGCTCCCCACTTTACATGAGTAACACATATGTTAGCCTACCACTCATCTAAAGTTGGGACCCCGGTTCGAATCCACTCCAAGGTAGATTTTTTTTCGTTCTTCAATTACTTGTCTAGAGGAACTAATGATTTCTGCACTAAATTCAGTAGAAAGTCCAGACGTGTGAAATGCGTAGAATAAAATCTTCAACAATGATAATTAAATATATTTGAAAAATCTAATGGAATTGGAAGATAATGCGAGGAGAAAAGATATTTGCTGTATTAGCAAACGGATTATTGATATACAATCCACACATTTTTTTTGCTGTGCCAACAAAATTTCAATTTCTTAACAAAACTTTTTGTTAAATCAACCAAAAGTTTTGTTGGGAGAACTAAAATTTTTTTGGGACAGCAAAAAAATTTTCAGATTGTATGCCAACATTCTGTTTGCTAAAACAGCAAATCTTTTTTCTTCGTGTAGCTAATTGCTGTTGATAAGGATTCTACAGATATTTGTAAACATTTCCTTTGCAATGCTTACAACAAGTTATGAATTTTGTTTACGCTGTAACATCTGTATTTGCTAAAAGTTTCTTGGTTAATATACAATATAGTTTGGCATTTAGGATCTGTTAATGCCTACAATATGATACGAATGGAACCTAATCTCTAAATGCCTCGACATAATCAACAAGATCGCTTTTGCTGGATCCATGAACACATTTCCTCCTTTCGTACGAGAATAAAGTTATTAAAATCATTCAATTCACTGTTTAGTATCTAAGTTTAATAGAGTTTGTCATAAAATTTTATATACAACTAACTTATAAAAAATAAATTAGATATCAAGCGTTTATAATTGTATGTCAAATTTAATTTTAAACTTTTGCTTCTTTTAATTTACTACATATTAAGGTAGTTGATCCACCAAAATTACTCTCTAAATTTGAATCAGTCAAAGTCTACTGATTATCAGTGAAATTTGACTGATTAAAATAGCTAAAATGAGGTTACTGTAAATCAGTCAAATTTCACTGATTTAACAGTGGAAAATATTTTTTCACTGATGAATCAGTGAAAAGGCAGATCACTGATTCAATCAGTGAAAATTTGACTGATTCAGATTTAGAGAGTAGACCTTAGGCAAAAATAGATAATTTTGCTTTCAAGAATAGCAATATTATTATTTATATATATATATATTTTTTATTATTATTTGATTTCAAGTGAAAAAGGAAATTAAATTTGCATAAGACTCTATCAGCCTTAAGGAACACATTCTCATTATGACAGTCGCGCTTCGCGCTCGATTTTCTGTATACACTTCTGTGACTTTCTAATAATTTACATGATTTGAAAAAATTTATCTTCTCCCAAATATTTCCAAAACGAAAAATAATCGTAGTCTTTAATTAAGCAAACGATTTTGCATTTCAACGCTTATATAACTTTATATAATATATTTAAGCTTATATAATATTATATATTAATTGAATTTTTGATTTTCAATATTTAAAATCAAAAGATAAAATATAGATCTTGCCAAAAAATGACCTACTGAGAATTTGTAGACCTCATTAGGGCAAATGATTTTTTATCAGCGTTTTTTTCGTATCCCAGATATTTTGTTTAAAAAATGGAATTTTTAAATTTTAGTCGTATTTTTTAAAAATTGAAACGAAGAAAAATACATTTTATCAGAAACTGTGTCAGACAAAATTTGTAGACTTTATTGATACAAACAATTTTACATTCTTATTTTTCTTACTTTTCTTTTGTATTTCACATATTATTGTTAAAAAATTGAATTCTCGATTTTTAATATTTTTAATTAAAAGAAAAATATACATCTTATGAAAAAAAGTTGCGATTCAAATTTGTAGATCTTTTTGTAGTAAAAAATTTTTTATAATGACTTTTGTTTCCTATTTCGTACAATTTAACTAGAAAATGGTAATTAGATATTGGTTTTTTTCAAATTTTAAAATACTTTAACTTTTCTAATTTTAGTTCAATCGAAAAACGTTATTAGGATAATTAGTAGAGATTTGTGAGCACTATCAGAAAGTATTGTAATTTTTGATTTTTCAAAAACACAAAAAATGCTCTTATTCTTACAATTATTATAACTAATACCTTCTCATTTATGATAAGAATGTAATAAAATATAATTTTTCAATAAACTGCTGCAATTTATTGAGATTCGATTTTTCACTTTATTTTTAACGATTCTGTTCGAAATTGAAAATCGACTGACGCATGTTTTACGAAGAACCATAGATTTTCGAAGAGAATATTTGGGGCGTAGATGAACACACCTCCGATAGGTTACTCGTGGTCAAAAACTCGCAGTATTTTTATAGGGAAGATGAACGATCCCATACATCTACTTTTTCTTCGGAAAAATAAAAAGGAAGTATGGGATGCTGCAATAAAAAACACATAAAGCGGAAACACGAGAAAAGGAAGCTGTATTATTACATTTTATTAAAAACATGTTATTACGATTTACGGTAGCGAATAGCCGCCAAGTATACGCAAACATCAAGCATCAATATTACACAGGTTTATATTTAAGACGCAATCCCCTTCCCCTGTAAAGTTTTAAAAATGATCGATTCAAAACTTACTTCTCACATTGAATTAGTCTCTGGGTACTACATATATTCCTATGTTGATTTTAATTTTATAATTAATGATTTGACGGGTTATTAATTTAACGATGTTAATAATATGGGACCAATGCGAGCGTCCAAGTTGGAGTTATGGCAACATTAAAGTCACTATTTAAGTGAGTTAATGTGTTAATACATATTCGCCTCTTGTCTATTTGGATCCATTGATCATTATTGTATATTATACGAACATATGGCAATATACTAATATGCATTTATAACATATACGAATTTAGTGATAGATTTTGTAAAAGATGACTATTTTGCCGGTTATGTCTACCTATTATTTATACATTGTATATTTTATTTTTAATTTTAAAAAATATTATTGAAAATTCAAAATTCAATTTTTTAAAAATAATATGCGAAATACGAAAAAAACGTAAGTTTGTAAAATTGTTCGTTTCAATAAGATCTACAAATTTTGTCTAACATAGTTTCTGATAAAACGTATGTTTCATTTTAATTTCAAAAAATACGATTAAAATTCGAAAATCCCATCATTTAAGGTAGTTAATCCACAAAAATTAGACCTCAGGCAAAAATAGATAATTTTGCTTTCAAGAATAGCAATATTATTATTGAAGGGCTATTTTGGAAGAGAAAAGATTAATTCACATGGAAAAAATTTGTAATAAAGAAAAATAATTTTATTAATAAATTTTATTTTTGCCCCAACTTTTTTTCTTATCGCTTCTTACCAAATTTTAATAAATTACAAATCACTTTTTCAAGAAAAAGATTCCCTACAACTTGACCATTTCCAATTTTCGAAAATGAATAAATTATTATCAAATTCGGCAATTTGTTTATAAAAATTTCGTTTTGGAAAATTTTTTTTTTAATGGTTTCAGCCATTAACGAATTTATTTTTAAAAATCAGAAACAGTGAAGTCGTGGGAAATCTTTTCTATAAAAAAATGATTCATGATTTATTAGAATCGCATAATTTTTTAAAATTTGATAAGAAGCGATAAGGAAAAAAGTCGGGTCAAAAATAAAATTTATTAATAAATATTCATATTCTGGACTTACATTGACCCTTAATTAATAATTGAAGATATATGTTGATGTTGGTAATTGGTGGACCAAGCCAATTACCAACATCAACATATATCTTCAAAAATAATTTTATTAATAAAATTATTTTTCTGTGTTTCAAATTTCTTTCATGTAAAATAATCTTTTCTCTTTCAAAATAGCCCTTCAATAAAAATATTGCTATTCTTGAAAGCAAAATTATCTATTTTTGTCTGAGGTATAATTTTCGTGGATGAAAACTACCTTAAACAATAGAATGTGACATACGAAAAAAACGTCAAGATGGAAAATTATTCAGCTAAATGAAGTCTACAAATTCTCAGTAGGACATTTTTAGACAAAGTGTATATTTTTCATTTTAATTTAAAAAATCACCATTGAAAATCAAAATTTCCTTTTTTAACCAAAATATGTGAGATGCAAAATAAGAGTTAAAATAAAAAATCGTTTGCTTAAAAACAGTCTACGATTTTTTTTCCTTTTTTAGATATTTTGAAGAAAATAGATTTTTTGGAATCATGTAAATTATTAGAAAGTTATAGAAATGTATACAGAAAATTGAGCGCGAAGCGCGGGTGTCATGATGAGAATGTGTTCCTTAAGGCTGATAGAGCCTTAAGTAAATTAAATTTCCTTTTCCATTCGAAATAAAAAAATATAGCAACTTTGTGAAAATGTAATTTACATCTACAATATTATAAAATTGACTTGAGCTTCAGTATCAAATTACAAGAAATAAACTTATTTCTATGAAACCAAAATTAGGAAAGTTACAGAATTTTAACCCAATACATAAACAATGTTCAAATTGACTTTCTGATGATAGAACAATTTCTCTTGTAAACTATTAATTTTTCTACAATCTCAAGAACAAAGAAAGTTTGAAGAACAAAGGAAATGTCTTAATTTTTTCTTGGTCGAGTTACTTCGATCCTGTCTCCTGAGCAATTGCGCTTCCCTTATTCACTGCTTGCAAAACTCAACACGCAAATTGGCTTCCAACTTCTAAGAAATCCAACGGCAATTTCTAAAGCAAGGTAATGGGGAAAGCGAAATGGGGGGAAGAGCAGAACTAAGACAAGTCACACTCCTTTACAAAGCCCGCAGGCTCTCATTAAAATTTCAACGCTTTGCAGATCTTTCGCGGTCTCGATTTCTGCTTGATTTTTTCCCTCTCTTCAAAAGATTTCTTTCTCTTATTAATTCAGCTTAATCATCCATTAACAGCAAGTAGATCAGATGCTTTTTGAGTTCCGGTCTGAATAAACTTTACGTTAACGTTCGGAAATTATAAGAAGTTTGAATTCCTGTTGGTTCACTGAATTGAATGAAATTAATTATTTTTACCCTTTCTGTATTGAAGATAAGAAATATCTTCGTTTGAAGAAAAGAGTTTAAAAAAACTGAAAGATCGAGAACTGGAATGAAATTAAATCGTTTCTTCGAAGATGTTTATACTTTTCCCTAAAAAATTACATTTTGAGAACATAAAAGGATTGGTCTCGGAGGAACGCATCCATACAAAGAAATTTATACTCGCATCTTTTTCTATTTTCATCTGCTCTCTTTCGATACGTGTCATTTTAACGAGGACTTGAGGATCAATGGGCCCTTTGATGTTGCCAATTCGCAGAAGCAAGAAATTTTCGATCGTGTCGCTGGTTCAATCAGTGCAATTGTCTGTTAAATCTGTACGATAAAGTTTCAAATCATTTATTGTCGTGAACATTTCTTTTGAATCTAACGTATGACTCATTTTGTTTGAAACAAGAATTTCATACAGCATGAAATCGAATCTATCAGATTACTACGATAATAACATTTTAACATTATTCTACACGGAGAAAAATAGTTGATGTAATTTTACTCAACTTCCGATCAAATTTGGGACATAAGGACAAGTTAGAAGTTATTTAATATCACTGTAATTATTTCTGATATATTAAATGTTCAAAAATGAATCACAGTTGGGTAAAATTCAGAAGTGTAGGGTGATATAATTCAGAAATATTAGTAAATAAATAAACAAACTATTTTGTGTAAAAAGCTAATTTTTGCTAAAATCGCCTTATTCGTAAATCGTAGTAACTTTTAATTTTATTTATTTTTCTGAAAAAAAATCAGATTGCCCTGGAAATTTACACACGTACTCAGAAATGTGTAAAGAATAAAAAAATAACATTTTTGGAAAATGTCTAAAAAATCAAAAATATATCAATTAAAGGTGGCGGATCCCCTTAAAAGTTCCAGACTCTAGGACAAGAACTGCATTTATCTATACCTTTTACAGTTTTCAACAAAAAAAGCTAAAATTTTCGATTAAATATTTTAAGACGGTATTGACAAGACTAATATTAATTGAATTTTTCATATTTTTTTATTCAAGAATTTTCATCTCAGATCGAAATTGTATTTTTTTTAAATATGAAAACTAAAAGTTCATTTTGTTTTTAATTAATTCTCTACAACTTGATTAAGATATTTTGTCTTAAAAATTCATAAAAACTTTAACTAATGTTAAAAATTGTTCATTATATCCAAACCGAGATATCGAGCATTTTTAAGATGAAAAGAATTAGTAAAATTTGATAACAAGGATATTTTTTATTATGGATTGCTATATATTCAAAATAAGAATAAGGAGAATTACGAAATATTTGAAAATTCAGAAGTGTTTAGACGTGCTATGTGTATAATAATTTGATCACTGGACATTATTTAAAGGAAACTGTAAGTAGAAAAGATCTTTTGCTTCTCGTGTCAACTTTAAGGACTCTACAAAAGATCAGAAACAAGTGGTCACATGGGACATATTGTAACATGACGTCATACTCTTCTCTCAATTCTAGTCTATCGATCAGCAACCACTTGCCCTTGTTACAATTTTTAATGAGTACGTGTCAGTTAACTACTACACTCTCAGAAATGTTCTGAAATTTAGAAAATTTTTATGTTGCAAAGGTAACATAATATTTGACGATACTTGTGATATTTTGGAGTAAAGGTTATACACATGTACTTATGCAACTGAGTAGATATTCATTTCTTAAATTCAAAAAAATAAAACCAATCAAGAGATTTCTCTAAATCAAAGAAACTTTTCTTTGACTGTACAGCATTGTACAAATTTGTTTGATTCAATGAGATTTTTTTTCAATCATAGAAATTTTGTTTTGGATAAAGTATCCGAATATTCAACACTTTCTAACTGAAAATTAAGGAATTGTTACTTAAAATTACTAAAAAGTACCTGTATATTCTATAATGCTATCTTAATTTCACAAAATTGTAACTGCATAAAACTTCAATTACTCAAAACGTACAATTTTTTCTGTTACAAATTTCGGAATTTCCAGACACAACCCTCAGTGAAAAGTTTTATGTAAATTTAAGAAATGACCTTTTTAGCCTTTTTTAAATTAAAGAAATTATTTTCTTAACATTATTTATTTGATTTAAATACAATACCGCTAGAAACTTAAGAAATAATTCATTTAATTTTAATATCTTGAACTAAGACAATTTTATCTTTAAGTTAAAGGAAATATTTCTGTTAATCACATTACATATGGGTCATTCCATATTAGATTGACAGTTGATGTCGCAGATTTGAACGAGATAATTTTTTTTCGGTTCTTTATCAACAATAAATAGACACGTATTTTTTTGTTTGGCGAAAAAAAATTTTTTTACAAGTATGCATTTTTCGAATTTTCTAAGAAATGATATTTTCGTCATAGCAAGCGCACTTTCAAGCCTATTTATCTTGAAAACAATTGTTCGCAGAAAAATTTTTCCAAATTACGAAAATTAGGGTTTTGACTCTTCTTTACAGAAATTGTTGCGAAAAAATTTTAAAAATATTTTGTAACATACAAAAGTAAAGAAATAAACGCAAAATCGTTTTTTCCAAATTTGGCCCCTTTCGAAATTTCTTTTTTTCGTGGATTTAGATTCCCTGAAGTCTCTTATAAAATATGACGATTGAATCAAAATGTCTGGATCATTGATTTGGAAGTTATGGAATTTTTAAGAGCCCCGCGCGGCCTCGCGTGCAATCCGGGCGTTTCCACACGCGGCGAGCGTTTACCTTTACTTTTAGCACTAATAACTTACGCCCGGTAAAACGCTCGCCGCGTGTAGAAGCGCCCAGATTGCGCGCGAGGCCGCGCGAGGCTCTTCAAAATTCCATAACTTCCACACTGAGAGACTTTTCGTTAGAATAAATCGTAAAAGTGAATCATATTTTAGTATAATATCGTTTCAAAGTGAGGCAAACAGGGTTTACGTATCAGAAATTAATATAGTGGTTTTCAAGCGGCGAAATTAATATTTTCGTTCGAATAAATGGAATATATGTTTTACTAACTGCTATAAAACCTACGGGAATTTGAAATTTACTATATCAAAGTTTCGAAGCGAAACAAAGAATATGTGAATCTGAAAACCACTATATGAAAAATCACTCACTCCACCAAAAAGTTTGACCTTCAGAAGGGACGTCTCCGGGTTATGGATTGTGGTGTCTTTTTCTAACGCGTGCGAAGCAAGAGGAAGATAGAGGGGAGAGCTTTGGGCACTCAGAAGAGGGGAGAGGTTTCAGTGGAAACACATACACAAATATTATTATCATACCTTATTTATGTTCATATATTTAAGTACACAATGCTACACTATTTATATTCGCATACGCTTGAAATTAAATTTCAGAATCCGCCTTTGGGTTCGAACCCCCTAACTCTACCTATATATACATTAACTAAACGCATTCCTAACGCCTAAAGCCTCTCGGCTATTCCCGCTTGCCACATTCCGAAATAAATGTCGCTTATAAGCCACTACTGAGTTGGGGGTTGGCCAGACTTGGATTCGAGTCTACGAAGCTATTCGGATAACGTCGGAAGTACTCGGACGACATTCTGAAACAAATTATATGAAAAACCGAGAATTAATGTTTTGATTTTTGCTGCGCGTCGTGAGGTTTCTGGCAAGTTCATATTCATAATATGAATTTCTCAAACATGCTTTCCAAAATGTGATATTCATTATTTATCTTATTCAAATTATTTTTAGACAACTTAGTAATCATAATATCATTTTCTCGTACTTTCAATTTCTCGAATAGAGATTCATAATATTTAGTATTTAAAATACTACTTTATCTTCTTCATATATTAAAGACCGTTATGACTATATCAAACTTCAATGTCATAATATGAATAAGTATAATAAAGCCTCGGCTTTCCCCATTTTGAAACGATATTATACTAAATTTTGATTCATCTTTATCATTTACTCTAACGAAAAGTCTCTCAGTGCAAATCAATGATCCAGCCATTTTGATTCGATCGTCATATTTTATAACAGACTTCAAGGAATCTAAATCCACGAAAAAAAAAATTTCGAAAGGGGCCAAATTTGGAAAAAAACGATTTTGCGTTTATTTCTTTACTTTTGTATGTTAAACAATATTTAAAAATTTTTTTCGCAACAATTTCTGTAAAGAAGAGTAAAAACCCTAATTTTCGTAATTTGGAAAAATTTTTCTGCGAACAATTGTTTTCAAGATAAACAGGCTTGAAAGTGCGCTTGCCATGTCGAAAATATCATTTCTTAGAAAATTCGAAAAATCTTATACTTGTAAAAAAATTTTTTTTCGCCAAACAAAAAAATACGTGTCTATTTATTGTTGATAAAGAACCGAAAAAAAATTATCTCGTTCAAATCTGCGACGTCGACTGTCAATCTAATATGGAATGACCCATATGAACTTATGCAACTGCGCAGACATTCATTTCTTAAATTCAAAGAAATAAAAACAATCAAGAGATTTCTCTAAATCAAAGAAACTTTTCTTTGACTGTATAGCAATGCACACATTTTTTTGTATCAAAGAAACTTTTTTCTGGGTCAAGTATCGGAATATTTAATATATTTAATATTTTCTAACTGAAAATTAAGAAATTGTTTCTTCCTAAATGGACAAATAGATAAGACTGGTAAATTTAATTCCTATCAAGTTCTCAATTGCACGATGGTATTCTTACTAAAGTTAAACTCGTTTGCATTCAAAGACACATTTTGCCCAACGAGACGTCTTATAAACGTGGCAGGAATTGCCAGACGTCGAGTTTCATGCTCGTTGGAAGAATATTACAACAAGTACGGTAATAAAATTTCTTCTCCTTTTCGGCTTGTCCAATGTTTCCGATTCTACTTTTTTCTCTGATTCGCTTCCTTCTCTGTCTCGCTCAGGCCCATCAGAATTGAAACACTGCTATATCGGTGCGAAAAGCCGGATGTTAGATAACCGCATTTTGCACGTACGTGTATAACCGTAAAATCTAAAAAGAGTGGCTACGCCCTGATAACGCTTTTATGCGAAATAGACGAGCTTGCCAAAGAGAGCCTTTTTACATATAAACGTTGCGAGAAACATACATATTTGCGAATATGTATTTCATACAAGTTTCCATAACAGTAAGGTTGCAATTATTTATGTTCAATGCCAGTGGAAAAGATGAACCCTATTAAATATAATAAATTGTTGTGTTCAATGAGAAACATGAAAAAAAACCAACCCGAATTTTACAGAATACATTTTTTTCACAATCTCTTTGAATTGAGAGCAATATACCAAGATTAAAAGAAATCGCGTTCGGATTATTGGATATTGAATTCAATCGGAGATTTACGTAACATCAAGTCTGTGAATGAAAAAATCAATGTTAGATTACGTAAGGCGACTTACGTGAAAAAATGCCCACTTGTATTATTTAAAACTGAACCTCAAAGAAAACTGATTACAAGTTACTGTATTGTACTCAAATATTTAAAATAACTAATAAGAAGCTTAAGATAGTTTTGGTGCCAAAAAAACCGGTCTGTATTAGAATAAAAATTTTTCCTATGATTTTAAAACTTGAAATGATGTTATCAGTCGTGTCTCATGGGAGAAAAAACATTATTTTAATGAAGAAATATAAATTTATTAAAAATAATACTTTTAATAATGTTTCTTGCAATAGAATTTTGTCTTGGAACCACTTATTAAAAGTTTTTTAAACATGATTGAATTTTTCTAAATCATAACTTATTTTTACGGAAAAAATATTTTTCACAACTTTGCTGTTTCCAATTTCGAAAATGAGTAAATTTAGAAACAATAGAGTGGTTATTTCCCCGAATAAATAAGCCATAATAAGCCAGTGACAGTAGGAAAAAATTCTACAATAAAAAACACCATTAGAAGTATTATTTTTCGCAAGTTTTAAATTTTTTCATAAAAAATAATGTTTTTTCTCCCATAGGACATGACTGCCGTCCCAGGCAAGAATTTGGTTAACTCAATTTTTGACGAAATTTGTATTCTTCCATTAAATATCAACAGGCGATAGTTTTTCTTGATTTTTTCAGTTTCCTCGAAAATTGAGTTAACAAGGTTCTTGCCTGGGACGGCAGATGGCTGATAATATCATTCCAGGTTTTAAAATCATAGGAAAACTTTTTATTCTAGAGACCTGTTTTTTGGCACGACAACTACCTTAAGGTAGTTTTCGTCCACGAAAATTAGACCTCAGGCAAAAATAAATAATTTTGCTTCCAAGAATAGCAATATTATTATTGAAGTGCTATTTTGAAAGAGAAAAGATTATTTTACATGAAAAAAAATTTGAAACAGAAAAATAATTTTATTAATAAATTTTATTTTTGACCCAACTTTTTTCCTTATCGCTTCTTACCAAATTTTAAAAAATTATGCGATTCTAATAAATCACGAATCGTTTTTTCAGAGAAAAGATTTCCCACAACTTCACCGTTTCTAATTTTTAGTTTTATTCAGTTACAATTTCGTAAAATTATGACAGAATTTCAAAACATTCAGTTACTTTTTAGTAATTTTAAGAAACAATTTCTTGATTTTCGATTAGAAAGTGTTGAATATTCGGATACTTCATCCAGAAAAAAATATCTTTGATTGAAAAAAAATCTCATTGAATCAAAAAAATTTTGTGCATTGCTATACAGTCAAAGAAAAGTTTCTTTGATTTAAAGAAATTTCTTTCTTGTCTTTTTTCTTTATATTTTTTGAGAGAAAAAATTTCCCACAACTTCACCGTTTCTGATTTTTAAAAATAAATTCTTTAATGGCTGAAACCATTAAAAAAACATTTGCCAAAACGAAATTTTTATAAACAAATTGTTGAATTTGATAATAATTTATTCATTATCAAAAATTGGAAATGGTTAAGTTGTAGGGAATCTTTTTCTTGAAAAAGTGATTTGTAATTTATTAAAATATCATAATTTTTTAAAATTTGGTAAAAAGCGATAAGAAAAAAAGTTGAGGCAAAAATAAAATTTATTAATAAAATTATTTTTCTGTATTTTAAATTTTTTTCATGGAAATTAATCTTTTCTCTTCCAAAATAACTCTTCAATAATAATATTGCTATTCTTGAAAGCAAAATTATCTATTTTTGCCTGAGGTCTAATTTTCGTGGATCAACTACCTTGAGAGAAATATGAAAAACAATTTAATTTATTAATATTTCCTTTAAAACTTTAATATTAGTGAAATGTAGGAGGAGGTTAATTAGGCGTGTGACATTTCTGCGAATTTTACTTCGCGAAATGCCTGTCACAAAGAAAAATGGTTTTTGTAAAGGGATAACTGGCACTCACACCCTAATACGTTTCTGACGACATTATAAAAGTAAGGCGCACAATAGTTCAGACGGTTCAGAATGCATATCCAACATTAGACGAGATAATAATGTGTATACTACTTTTATGACGACAGCAGTGGAATATAGAACCATTAACTTCAAGGACTATTATATGTGACAAGGTGATAAAACTTCCACTTTTATCAATTCCTTGCAGGTTACGTCAAAATAAATTCAACTTTTATCTAAATTTCTTCCATATACATTATGTTACTTGTTACTAATAATTTTTTCGATTCTCTCGACCGCAATAAGAAATTATAGGGGAGATCGGAGCGGAACGGGACACCGGGGTAAGACGCAACCGAGGGGCCGTTCACTGGAGCAATCAATGATTTTCCATACTTATAATCGATTCAGAATCAGTGACTCGTCGAAAGATTTTTCAGAATCATATGGGGAATCAGCTTGATTCAGTAAAATCTTAGAGATTGATTCTGAAAGTTTGAAAGCCGCGTTAATCAGTAAGATTTAGAAGAATCACCGGGAATCATTTAGAATCTCCAAGAATCACTCGGAATGAATCATGAGCTAATTAACGGAATAATTATGCTCACGTGGAATCGATTTTGAGTGAACGGCCCCTCGGACGCGACGGTAAATTTTCACGTAAATTATCTGGGTTTTAAGATTTATCTTTTAAGAAATGGGTAGAAAAAATGATCTTGCAATTCTCATGAAATGTAAAAAGTGTATAATATAATAAAACGAATAATCTCAAAACCCACATAATTTACGTGAAAATGTATAGTCTAGTTTTACCCCGGTGTCCCATTCCACCGCTCTATACCCTAATATTCTCACCGAAAGAACTCGTCCGATTTCCTAATCTCAAATCGCGAACATAAATCATTTAAAAAATTACTAACGAAACTTCAAGTGTAATACACATCAAATGTGTTTGGAAAAATAACGACGCTTTCGGACCAAGTCATTTTATTTTAAAAAACAGTTCCAACGTTTCGAGAACACAATGTATCTCCTCATCAGGGAATAAAAGCTCTTATTACATTACAAACATTAGTAATACATTTTTTAATCTGTAATGATATATTGTTTTTTAGCACTTGTAACAGATAGATTATTATAAAAATATTATTATAAAAAAGTATGTACCTTGAAAAATTGTAAGAGTAGAAATATAAACCAAAGTAATTTACAAACATTATAAGTATAAACAAAGTGTGAAATTTTTGTTTGGAAGCAAGAGCACATGGCTCTGTTCCCGACTTGACTGAATTTTAAAATTGTCAATTTACTTATTATAATATTACAGGAGCATATCGTCGAAGTTTTAAAATTACAGAGTCATTAAGGAGTCAAATTTGTTTAGAACTAAATATAATTTAGGAACAACATAATATAAGATGAGATAATTTTTAGCTAATTTTTTTATAAAAATTAAAATTAAATTCTTACATTTATTTATAAATTAAGCATGAAACGGA
The DNA here is from genome assembly GCA_030998225.1 of Diplolepis rosae. NCBI lineage: Eukaryota > Metazoa > Arthropoda > Insecta > Hymenoptera > Diplolepididae > Diplolepis > Diplolepis rosae. The sequence goes on from JAPYXD010000698.1 coordinate 4,290,254, forward strand.
ATCCAACACATAAGTAAGTGGAAAAAAAACTAAAAAAAACTTTCAAAAAAGAGCTTTCGCAGAAATGGTTTTCATAAAAAAAGAAAAAAAAAAGAAAAAAACAATAGTATAAACAAAGTCTCAGATTTGGAACATTTTAACCAATCTTACAATGCTATTTTAGAATTCCTTTTAAAAAAATTGATAAAAATTCCAATTTTTTAAGTTTTTTTTCCACTTACTCATGTGTTGGTTTCCGTTTCTTGCTTAATTTATAAATAAATGTAAGAATTTAATTTTAATTTTTATAAAAAAATTAGCTAAAAAATATCTCATCTTATATTATGTTGTTCCTAAATTTTATTTAGTTTTAAACAAATTTGACTCCTTAATGACTCTGTAATTTTAAAACTTCGACGATATGCTCCTGTAATATTATAATAATAAGTAAATTGACAATTTTAAAATTCAGTTAAGTCGGGAACACTTTGTTTATACTTATAATGTTTGTAAATTACTTTGGTTTATATTTCTACTCTTACAATTTTTCAAGGTACATACTTTTTTATAATAATATTTTTATAATAATACATCCGTTACAAGTGCTAAAAAACAATATATCATTACAGGTTAAAAAATTTATTACTAATGTTTGCAATGTAATAAGAGCTTTTATTCCCTGACGAGGAGATACATTGTGTTCTCGAAACGTTGGAACTGTTTTTTAAAATAAAATGACTTAGTCCGAAAGCGTTGTTATTTTTTCAAACACATTTGATGTCTATTACACTTGAATTTTTAATATTCTCGGACGTAAAAAGATTAACATATTGATACTAACGAAACTTTTTTTCGATAGAGCAAATCATTTTAATTAGGCATGGACAGGACGATTTAATTATTTTTCAGAAGGTATTCCTTTAAAACTAGATGAGGGTTTTCATTATCTTGCTTTTCTATTGGAACTCAAAAACGAATTCAAATGGAATTTCCAGTTTTCAGTTTTCAAGTTCTTTATTTGGAAGCGTTAATTTAAAAATATTTACAAATTTTTCGAAATCATTTCAGTCGATTATGTCGACATTTAGAAGAGTGTATCACACTCCATGATAACCGAACTCTACCGTATCGACCCTATCAACCTGTGATTTAGAATTAACGTCATTTAAGACCAGATGGAATTTGCAATATATATTTGAAAAATTTTGCTGTGAAAAAAGGAACAATGGTGAGACAATAGGTGAGAAAAGTTTTGTGGAATCTCCGTAGCTCAGATGATAGAGCATTCGACCGGCAATCGAAAGGCCTTGGGCTCGATACCCAGCGAAGTGGAAGCGTTCCTTTTTTCACAGAAAGTTTTTTTTTAAATATTGTAAACTACTTTTGAAACTATTATCCCTTTGTCGGCGACATTCGTCCACAAAGGGTTAAAAATAGTGTTGCGAGTCGGCAAATTAGCCGGTTAATTAAACGAATAATTAACCGTGGCTAATTATTATATTTTACCGGCTGTCAGACATATTTCAGTTGGTACTATTGTTTTCCGAGCTTCTACTACTACCTACTACCAAATATGTGTAAAAAAGGTTTATTTATGCCAACAAATATTTGCGCGACAGTAAGTTCTACATTAAGTAAAAATGTAATCGATATTTTGATATTGACATTGTAAAAGTTCACGCATGTTATAACTTATATGCACTCAGAAAAAAGGTTCGGTTAAATTTACTAAAGCTAATATAATAGGTTAAAAAAGTTCCGGTTAACATGACTAAATTTTTAGTTAAATTCATCAGAAAAATTGTTCACTTATTATGGTTAAAAAATTCTAGTTATATATATTCTGGTATTATTATTCCAGTTAATGTTAGAGGAAAATATAGTAAAAGTAGTTTCAAGATACGCCGTTGGCAGCGATACTGTCTACACAATCTGGCGCCTTTCAGTTTTTCGTTCTACATGCAAGCCTCAACATTTTGACTCTCGAGGGGTAGCCCCCACCACGCCACTTTTCCACTGAGTTAGTGGGATGTGGGAAGGTGGCGTGGCGGGGGCTGCCACTCGAAAGTCAAAATGCTGAGGCAGTGTTCGCAAAACGTGGACGTAAACGGCCCCCACCATAGATGCTTCGAGCTCATTGTGTCTTCCTCATTCAATCAACCTATGGCAGTGGAGCGAGGAAGAAGCCATGAGCTGGTAGGGTCCATGGTGGGGGCCGTTTACGTCCACGTTCTGCGAACACTGTGCTGAGGCTTGTACGCGGAGAAAATCCTAAACTACCGGTTACTTCTTTCTACACAACTCAGTCGCGTAGCTGAAAAAAAAATATCACCTACACGACTGAGTAGTGTAGTGGTACGAATCAATCGTTTTTCGGCAGTAACTATTCGTGCATATTCGTGCCACTACACTACTCAGTCGTGTAGGTGATATTTTTTTCAGCTACATGACAGTCGTGTAGCAAGTAGTAACTAGTAGTGTAGGATTTTCTCCGTCTATACACGTTGATAACGGTTTCCTGTTAGTTATGTTGTGTATTAGGTCGTTTGCAAAAACAAGTGAAAACGAAAACAAGGTAGAGTCTGAAGTACAAGGTGTTAAGTTAGTGGAAGTTAGAAAACTTAAGGGGGTCTTCTGGTTCGCCGATTTTCACACGCATTTTCAAGAATTTATTGCAAGCAAACGACAAAAGATAATGACACGAATTTTTTTATTGAATAAAGTATTACAATGTCTTCCTCATATATTATTTTGAGTTTATTGTCTTGTCACCCGTGATTAAGGATGATCTTGACCGGAACCTTGAAAAAATCCTGTGCCGACGATTGAGCCTGTCCTGGTAGTCATAAACAAAAAACACAAACACATTTTTATTTGTTATTTCATTGACTATCGTTGTCTGCTCAATGAGCTCAGAATTCCGTTTATTTTTGTTTTCATAGCTCCTCAAATATGAAAAAATGGACTGCTTTTAGCAAAATGGCTACTATATTTATAAATTGTTATATTTTCAAACAATTAAGCAAACAATGATAGTCAATGAAATAACAAATAAAATTGTATTTGTCTTTTTTGTTTCAGACCACCAGGACAGGCTCAATCTTCGGCACAAGGTTTTTTTAAGGTTCCGGTCAAGGTCATCCTGACGTGACGGGTCAGTGATCCCAGAACGTGGGAGCTGGCGGCCCCCACCATAGATGCCTCGAGCACATTGTGTCTTCCTCATTCAACCAACCTATAGCAGTCGAGCGAGGAAGAAGCCATGAGCTGGTGGGGTCTATGGTGGGGGCCGCCAGCTCCCACGTTCTGGGATCACTGTGACGGATGACAAGACAATAAACTCAAAATAATATATGAGGAAGACATTGTAATACTTTATTCAATAAAAAAATTCGTATCATTATCTTTTGTCGTTTGCTTGCAATAAATCTTGAAAATGCGTGTGAAAATCGGCGAACCAGAAAGACCCCCTTAATGAAAAAATTCAAAGGTAAATAAATTTATAGATTGTAGATTTATATATTTTCAAATGTACATTTTTGATAATAATATAAACAAAATAAACTAATCCAACAATAAATATATATTTTTTCATTTTGAAAATTATAATTCCCACGTTTTTAAATCATTATTTATTTTTAAGGTTATGTTAGCATTCAACCGGAAAATTTTAGTAAATTTAACTAAAAATATGGTAAAGTTAAATGGACTAAATTAGTTAAATTTACCGGAATATAACCATGAATGTAACGAGAAATTTTTCACTAGAAAAATTACGGTGATATCGTCTAGAAAATTTTATTACATTATCTGGAATAAAAGATGAAAACACCCGGAAAGTGTTTACTAGAATTTCTACGATTTTCAATCGGAATTACTAGTACGGCTCTCAGTAAAAAAAACTTCTGGTTTACATAACCGGAATTCTGATTGTTTTAGCCAGATTTTTTTCTGAGTAAGCATTATATAGTATTCTTTGGAAAAACTGGATATTCACATATACGATAACCTCTGTCATAGTCAGATTTTGTGTATTGTATTGTATTGGTTATCGATAAATTCACAACATTAGTTAAAAAGTATTTCTCACCTTTCTTTGATGCGTGAAAAGAGTCATCTCTGAGAACATACTGGATATCGTAGACTAAAGTAGTTTTGGGTAGAATCAGCCTCTCTTTGTTGATTTTGTAAACAGCATATTTGAAGGCCAGTTCGGCGCTGCTGTTTTTTTGGTCATGAGTGAATAGGGCTCCTGAAATCAAATTTTTCAAAAAATGTTTTTATTCTAAATTTATATGCAGAAATGAAACAAAATTTGATTGAATAAGTTGGAACATTTGTTTAATTCAAGCAAATTGTCGTCTTAAACAAACCATCTTTGGTTAAATGAAATCAATTTTCAACTTGAATCATCCAAAACTCTTGTTAGTTATATAAGAAAACAGTTTTCTAAGTGTATTCTAAATAAATGTTAATTTGTAAAACTAAAAATATTACTCATTTTAACTTAAAAATTGAGTTTTCCATCAAAATGCAACTTTGGTCGACTAGGTGGTCTGTATAGAAACATTGAATTTCAGAATCTTTTGCAAAGCTGGAGCAAGTATTTTCCTACCTTTGAAGTGTGATCCAGAACTCATACAAGACTCATACAGAATACATATTTCCATTTCCGAAGTAATTCGCTGAAACCGCCGGAAGCTATTTGACGAGAGGTACAGGTCGGTGTAACAAAAAGGTTTTAAGCAGGTGTGCTTCTAACCTACACCCTTAGGGAATTCTAAACGCTGATATGCAATGGCGGTATTTTTAAAACTCATTTACAAGATTGAATATTCCCTTCTCAATCACTGATCAGTTATGTACCATTTTGTAAAAAAAACACTGTTAAAAATTGTCTACCGTAATTTCCCGAAACTCGTAACTGAAGTTTTATTCAGTTACAATTTCGTAAAATTATGACAGAATTTCAAAAAATTCAGTTACTTTTTAGTAATTTTAAGAAAAAATTTCTTGATTTTCAATTAGAAAGTGTTGAATATTCGGATACTTCATCCAGAAAAAAATATCTGATTGAAAAAAAATCTCATTGAATCAAACAAATTTGTGCATTGCTATACAGTCAAAGAAAAGTTTCTTTGATTTAAAGAAATTTCTTTATTGACTTTTTTCTTTGAATTTAAGAAATGAATGTCTGCGTAGTCGCGCATAAGTACATGTGTAATGTGATTAACAGAGATATTTTCTCTAACTTAAGGATAAAATTGTCTTCGTTCAAGATAATAAAATTAAATCAATTATTTCTTAAGTTTTTGCCGGTATTGTATTTGAATCAAATAAATATTGTGTATTTCCAAACATTTTTAACGGTGAATTTATTGATTACAACTACTAGGAAGTTGGAGGAAATCAAGTAAGTGATAAATTTCCAATAACTTTTCATCTTTTAAAAATGTAAATAAAAGTGTTATGCACTTAAAATTAAGCTGGTAATGCAATTTATCAGTGTTTAATTTATCCAGTTTGTTCAAATTTTGTCCAGTTTAGCACTTTTTAGAGTTTTGAAAAAGAGGTGCCAAGTTTTGTAATTTTGAAACAGGTCAGAATTGAGATAAATGGGCAGATACATTCTTTTATCTACTGCGAGAAAATAATCGTCGAGCTAAGCCAGGACTGGCACGTTTCGCTGATCCGCCTTTTCCTTTTTTTGCCTCTCAGCCTTGGGTGTTCTTTCAGTTTTTTATTTTCCGTTTTGCGACGCGAGTAACTAATCCATTTACCGAAAGAAGTGAATACATGTTGGCGCGCTAAACCCAAACGGCCCACCCCATACTTTCTTTCTACCTACTTTCTTTTTGACCAGTGGCCCATCATCCCCTACTTCGTACTCGTTAAGTATCTCAACACGACTCAACAGTAAAGCTATGTTTCATAGGATTTGAGTCTCTTCAATTAAAATAACTTTTGTTTTATATTCTCGCTAGATTTCCACGAGAGCAAAATTTAAGACACTCTCGATTCTCAGAATATCTATGGTATTTTCTAAATTGATTTACTTAACCTATATTCCTTTAAATTTGAGAGAAAAAAAAGGTTTTTATACGGAAAAAAGTGTAGTTGTGACAGCAAAGTTAATCTTTATGACAGTTAAACGTTTAGCTGGTAACGAACGAGTGGATGAAGGAATGTCTCGAAACCAGCCAAAGTGAATATCCGTAACCAATTTAGCTATTTTAGTGATATTCCATAGCCGAGAAAACCACTGTTTATAGCTAAAACTGAGATTTTACAATTATAGGAGAAAGTCAATCGGAAATTATAGCTACTATATGCGACACGATACATATTTACGAAGTACACTGAGTTCGCGCTAAGGCGACGAAAACGAAACCACGAGTTCGCGTTAAGGCGACCGAGAGAGGGGCCCCCACTCTCTCTCTGCAATCCGCGTCGTGCGGTTAGTTTTGATGTCTGCGCATGTAAACAGAGTCACGTTGGTAACTCATGATTCGTGGTAGGGGTAGAGGGGAAAGAACGCTCGACAGCTTATCGAGAACTTTGCCATCACCTTAGCAGAAAATAGAAGTTTTGGAAAGTTAGGTAGGTTTCTTCGTGTGGCGTTTCACGTGAAAATGGAAAACTATGCAAATCTAACCTTCAAATGCTGGAATGTATTTATCTAAACTCCACTGTTGCAGAATGTTGCGTACAAACAAATTGGCCATCGTTTATCAATTTACTTAATAATTGATATGATCGCTCATCGGGTCATTCGTCACAGTTGTGATGAAGACGAGAGAGTTCGATGGGCGTCGAGAGCGAAACAACGGGGAGGGCCAGTAGAAATCGCATCGGGGCCTGCACCCTCGGTCCTGCGTCTCGGGCGGATTCGGCTGTCCGCGCCGTTCGGGGGAGAATTCTTTTTAGTCTTTTTCTGGTTGGTGCGGCTTGTCGGTTCGCCTAGCGCGCGTGTGGCCGCAGATGAAGGTCCCCGGCGAACGGATGACGGAAGAGTCGTACGCGACTTTAAGCTGGAACCAATCGCCCGAGAAGTTTAAAGCCGAAAGGCGGTTCCGCGGGCGGTGTATTGGTTCGAGAGAGGGGTTTTTTTGGTTTTAACAGGTATGCCTAGACCCGTCCTAGGAGAGTCCTGTATAACGCCTATAAAAGATTTCGCCATTTTTCTTCCTCACCAAAAAAAAACAAAATAATTGATATGATATTATTAATTAATACAACAGAAAATTAAAATAAGAGGCCTTAACTCTCGTGGGAGATCGCATCGGTCGACGGAAAGAGCAAAAAGGACAATATAGATAACCTTACTATAGTTTTCGCAGGATGTCGTGAAGAAACTGAGCTAGAAATAAATGGGCCTGCTTTTGAATTTGGGTTTTATTTCTAAAAATCATACGTTTACTTACCTTTACTACTTCAAAATTACAATAATTTACACTTTAAAGACTGTACTTCAACATTAGCAGTCATTGTGAATACATAACATAAATTTGCAAGGATTTATGTACAATATACCCTAGCGGACCCGGTTAAGAGAACGGTCAGAGAATACTCTGACCGTTCTCTGACTCCGCATTATTATGACTAAGAAAGTTTAAAAAACACATTTAAGTCAATGCAATTATCATTCTGCAATCAAATTTGAATGAGAAAGTGTGGGAATAAATACAATAATTTTATTTTTTAGCGAAAAAAGTTAAAAAAACATCATATAGCTGTGATTGAAGGCAGTGCAGTGATTCACCATTTGAGGGAGCGCATGTACTAACCGCCTAGGCGCTCGGCTAGTAGGCCGAACGGAGGGGGAACGCGACCTCTGATAAGCCGAATTTTTCCGAAACAAAATTTCAGCTAATCAGAGGTCGTGTCCTCCCTCCGCTCGGCCTACGGGCCGAGCCCCTAGGCGGTTATTGCGCGCGCACCCTCATTTGTGGAACGTCTCCACCGTCAGGATTGGCTATTGGTAGAAGTGAGATAAAAGTAGTTGCGTCTCACTTCAACCAATGGTCAACCCTGACGGTGGAGACGTTCCGCAAATGGTGAACCACTGCACTGTCCTCAATGACAGGTATATGTGACCTGCTACGAGAAAAGGGACCTAATGCGGAAAAAATCGATTTTCTGTTTTTGATACTTATAGAAAAATCGTTTTTTCCTTTATCGAATGGTGTTTTTCCAAAAAATTTTTGAAGATTTATTGTTATCGAAAAATCATTGTAAAGTTCGGTCGAAACCGGATGTATCACTGCTCTCGGCAAGCAAAGATAAACCGCCCCTCCACGTACTTCGGCTCTTCTTTGTAGTGGTAAGTGGAGGCGGTCTTTTTCAGGATCGCTCGATTCTACCAGAGGTGCATGATTTTAGCGACCTTTCAGTCGGCTCTCTTGTAAAATTCGGCTTTGCCGCATTAGGTCCCTTTTCTTGTGACAGGTCACATATGATGTTTTCCTAGTTTCAATCGCTAAAAAGTAAAATTATTGTATTTATTCCTACACCTTCTATTCCAAATTTCGTCACAGAATCATAATTGCAATGCTTCAAATGTTTTTTTTACCATTCTTAGCCATAATAATGCGTGGTCAGACAACGGTCAGATCTCAACCGGATGCGCTAGGCTAGCTAGTATAGTGATATTCAAATTGACAATAGCTGATAAACAAGTTGCTGCTATTGGAATATATATTTCTATTTTATCTACACTTTTTATTTAATTCTACGATATTGAAACCATATGCAATTTGTAGAAAATAATAATTTCTATTAAACAGCAATTATGTGAAATGCGCTTCTTTACCTAAACACTTCATACAATTTGACTACAGTTTTTATATGATTTGTACATATTAATTCAATCAAATTGGTATCATTCTTCATTTTCTCAATCACCTGGTAAAATTTTTTTCCGTGTACTTATTAATGTAAATATTCGACTGATAGAAAGGAAGGCAGTCGATTGTCGGTCAAGTGTCATTTTTCAGGTTTCGGGACTGTTAACGCTTTGAACGGCTTTAAATCGTTTTCAGTTAGTTTGAGTTGAGAGGCTCGCAAATTTTTCTCGTGTCAGGAGTATTAGTATTGAGAAAAAGATGGGACAATTCGGAGGTCAATATTCGACTTACATAAGGCAGAGGAGAGTCAATAGTTGGCAGTGTGCCATTACCCTCAATTTTGAGATTTTGGGGAACTACTACACAATTTCCAGTTGAATTTGGAGGCTATTTGATTTTCTGCACTCAAGGAATATTAGTATCGAGAAAATCATGCATACTCTTGTAAAATATTTTTAAAAATCCTAAAAAAAACTTTAGTGCTTGAGAATAAAAAACATTATTTCTTAAAATACTGAACATTTTTATTGATTAAAACTCTACTATAGAATAACCAAAGTTGATTCGAATCCTTTTTTTGAAATAAAACGCCCCTTAAATAAGTTATAAAACAATTAATATATATAATTTAATATAATTATTAAAACCTGAGACAATTGAATGCATTCAAGCTTTTTTACAATTATAGAATACTTCAATTTATAAGAAGGTAATTAGTCCTTTATGTCGAGAATCGATGAGAAGATAATACCAAACCTATTATTTCCCTGAAATAGGTGAAATTCACTTTGCGGAGACGGTTTCATTGCCTGTTCATTGTGTTCGACTCCCTTTCTACATTCTCTTCATATTTTACCCTATTTCCCAACTTGAATGCTCTGTTCTGCTCTTGTCTTTACGAGGCTCGAAATTACTTTCAATTTCTCACAGTGCATGAGAACTGATGGATGCCAAGGGGAAGTCAATGCGTTCTAACTCTCGGATGGAATCGTTATACTTGTGACCCTGGACAAAGTGATAGAAGTCAGTTTACTAATTAAGGGGGTCGTCTACCTTCGCGGTTTCAAAAAATCGAATTTTTTTTTTTTTGCTTATTTCGAATCTAGACACTATAAGGAACATGCTTTATGAAGGATTTATTCGAAAACATGCTGGTTCAAATACTGCCGACCTCATAATTTATCTTTAAACGCGTTTTCTCGAAAGTAGTGTTTTTTAAAATTGTTGGCACGATTTTGACGGAACTATCGAAGATATTGGAAATCTGTAAATTGTTTAGCATTCAATAAACGTCTTACTATGATTAGACACGAGCTTTTTAAACAAAAATTTTTTTTCAATTTTTTACAGCTTTTTTAAGCTAGAAAAACAGGGTAGAAAATAGAACTTTTTTTTCAAATCACTGCCATTTTGTTAAATTTTAAAATCTTTCAAAAAGCTTGTGTCTTATCGTAGTCGGATTAGTAAAAAGTAAAAAAATATGATTGTTTTCATGTTTCAAGGTTCTGAAGCTGAGAAATCGTGCCACAAAGTCTACTATGTCGCGCCGGCAGAGATCGATTCAAGGACGCATCAAGGCCAAGATAACGAAAAAAAAAAAAAATATTTTTTTTTTTAAATTTTAATAATGTACTAATTAAATAAAAAAAACTTTGTGTCAATATCATGTGTAGTTTTTTCGCAATCCATCGTCAAAAATACGCCCGAAATTCAGGCGCGAAGGTAGACGACCCCCTTAATGCGAATATTGAAACAAGCTTGAGGCAGAAGAAAAAGAAACCTTGAAGAATATTAATATGGCACTAGAAATTGACGAGTTCTTTTCATTAATCCAATCTTCAGGGAGAATTGAAATAATTTTGCAAATATAAAAGAAAATATAATCGTAAATGAAGTTTCTTATTTGACCCTTTAGCATATTTTAGATCATACATTGGATTACGTTGTTGGAACAAATTTGAAAATTAGTACTGTGCACGAATAAAAGGATTTACTGAGGAAACGAAGTTAAGATAAATTTAGTTATTCAAATGTCGTTCGTTGGTTTGCCAAAAACACGATATATTCATTGAGGGGACTATCTACTCTGATAAAACAAGCATTGCTCTATTTCTGTGGATGCTTGAAAAAGAATTATTTCATTCCATCCAAATGAAATTTTATGATGAAGAGCTTCAAGGATTTTGAGCTTTTGATTACAAAAAGTAGAGTATGAAATTAACTTTATTTGAGTTTCTAAAATTTACTGTATCATTAAAACTTTCGAGCATAGATTTCTCATTTATATAGAAAATCTATACTTTATGGTGTACTTTTAATCAAAACCAGTCTTGTGACACACAGTCGACTTTTATCTCTTCAAGTAAAAGTAAAAGAAATAATGTGGACGGGTTGTGAATCGGGAAAATAGACCAAGAGGAAACGGAATTAATTTTAATTGTGGGTGACGGAAATGGCGAAAAAAGGTACAGCAGAGCATTAAACGTCACGAGCGGTCTTGAACGATAACTATAATCGAATCAGGAAAGTTAATCGAACCATCGTCATTCTTTATATACGAATTCAACTTGAGGTCGAACGAGGAAACGTAGAAATAAAATTTTTATGAGAAATCCAGCACTGCAAGCACTTTATTCAAAACCATATAGAATTTTCTCTTACTTTTTTATATTTATGTTTTCAATCAAATTTTCCAAAATATGGGCCTCAATCGGTTGAACTCGTAGAATCAAGTGCTTGGAAAATTGAGTTTCGTCTCGTTAATAGGTGAAAAAGGGTATGGGAGTGAGAGAGATTATCGGCTCTTTGTTAGAGGGAGACTTAACATGGGATAATTCCTTGGATGATTATAGGGCTCGTTCTGCTTCGAACTCGGCCCATGGTCATCCCAACTATCGTAGAATAAATGAACTAGTTTTCACCCAGCCATGAAATATAACCCGAATTCCACCCCCTTTTGCACAGCTCGGTACAAAGAGACAACGATGTTCCGTATTACCGTTCCCCTTGTTCCGATCGCTCAGTTGCGAAACGTAAAAACGACAAGTGCCGTCATTACATTCAAAAAGTTCAAGAAAGAATCACACTGAAAGCTTCTTCAGGAGCTCTTCACAAATCACAGACAATTTCTTTCTGCGAATTTTTTAAAATAGCATTTGTTTATTAGAATTTTAAAAAATCAGCAATTTTGAAAAATATTTTTTGTGGATGTGGATATTATACTAGGGTGTTTGATATTAAGGTGATATTTCTATGAGAGGTCGCCACTAATAACAAACGGTTATCATTGTTGACAAGTTCCATCCTCCAAATCTCTTTTGTCAAAATTTAAGCCAAATCCATTCATTAGTTTACAAGCTACAGTGTCTGAAAGCAACCAAATTCCGAATTTCTTGGAAAGATCAAAAATTAGTATATTGTGCAACTGGGAAAAAAAAATTTATTTTGCGAGTGTGAAGTTTAATGCTCGAGCAAAGCGAGGGTAATAACCACACGAGTAAAATTAATGTTTTTCCCGTGTCGTACACGATTTTTTTTTACTGGGGGTCAGAAAATGGATTTGTTTGCTCCGCGCGAGGAAGTAAAATCCACTTTATGACCCGATAGTAGAAAAAGTGAATTTCGTATGTTGATTAAACACTACTTTTTATGTGCCTCTAGCGCGTAAACTCGTTTTTACGCAACAGATGAGAGTAGCACAATGTTGTGTATTGCGCTACAGAGGAATGAAATGTAAAAATTGAACTGCGCATGCGCCTATAGCCATGCAACGGAGCACAATCTTCTTTTTCTTCTCACTTCTTCTTCGTACAGCGTTAGCACCTTACTGGCAAAGCCTTGTACATTTGAACTGCGCATGCGTCTATAAAAATCCATTACTACTACACAAGATCGATAAAATCAAAATGGCCGGGACTAGTCGTAACATATCAAGTGTAATGACTAGCGCTGCAAACAACTACAATACTAGATTAGATTCGAGTGTACGCATAAAAACTCGTATCCGCACCGAAGTCACATAAAATAGAATACGTGCCAATGCACACAATTCGGGAAATTACGAGACTCGCGACAATGCTCGCAGGACTGATCGCGTCTCGGCTTCGTCTCGGCTTCGATCTCCTGTTAGCATTGTCGTCCGTCGCGCAATAACCCTCATTGTGCGCCTAGGCACGTAATATACCATTAAGTGAAAAAAGCTTATCAGAAACCAAGACCAAGTTAAATGGTTAAAATTGTTCAGAAGTGGTTTACCGAATTTCGTTGTGGTCGTACGAGCACAGAAACCATACCAAGTCCAGGTTGTCCAAATAAGACCACTACACCAGAAATGATCAATAAAATCCATGATATTGTTTTGAATGACCCGAAAGTGAAAGTGTGTGAAATAGCTGAGATCGTATCCATCTCAACTGAGCGTGTGGACAATATTTTGCATACACATTTGTGCATGAGAAAGCTGTGTGCGTGATTAAGGTGACCATAATTGATTTTCGAAAAGTAGGACAAAAAGGTTTCAAACATGAGGACAAAGTAAAAAGTTAAACAAAATAGTTTGAAGACAGAACAAAGTAGGACACATTAGAATACAAAGGATTAAATAAAAAAGAGAATTTTCAAACATGTGTTTCAAATGAACTATTTTATTAAATGTTATCAACGCTTAACATCTTATATTTTTATTTTTGAACCCTGGTGCATTCTAATCAATAACCTATTGAGTTGAAAGATTATTTTTGAGTTTTTGAGACTTGTGAATTGACAAAGAAATCATTAGATGGCACTGAATGGTAACATTTTGTACCAAAAAAAGGACTCAAAAGTCGATTAAAAAATAAAAATGTATCATTTGAAAAATCCGGACAAAAACGCGGACAAAATAAAAAATCCTGTAGGACAACTCACACAAGCCCTAAGATGAGGATTGCTTACAATCGGCCAAAAACGCATTTGTGTGACCACTTCGGAGCCAAATTTGGTCTATTTTAATCGCAATCCAAAAGAGTTTTGGCGTAGATTCGTGACGATGGATGAAACATGGATACACCACTACATTCCGGAATCATGTGAAGGGTCAAAACAGTGGGCTAAACCTGGTAAAAGTGGACCAAAGCGTCCAAAAAGGCAACAACCCGCTGGAAAAGTTATGGCTAGTGTTTTTTGGGATGCACATGGAGTAATCTTCATCGACTACCTTGAGAAAAGAAGAACGATTACTGAAGCATATTATGCTGCCTTATTGGATCGATTAGTTGAAGAAATCAGGAAGAAATGGCCACATCTGAAGAATAAAAAAACCATTTTGCACCATGACAATACACCATCTCATACATCGAACATTGCACAGGCAAAAAGGCATGAATTGGGTTTCGAATCGCTTCCACATCCACCGTATTCTCCAGACCTGGCCCCCAGCGACTATTATCTGTTCCCAAACCTCAAGAGATGGCTGTGTGGTAGGCGTTTTGAATCGAACGAACAAGTTGAATGGGAAACAGAAGGGTATTTTAGAGGGTTTGGAAAATCGTATTATTTGGAAGGCATAGAAAAGTTGAAAAATCCCTGAGCCGAAATCCTGAGACTCGCCTCAATCTCGACCGTAAAGATTGGGGCGAATTTGTAACGATGGCTACGAGAATGTAAGAAGAGAATCTATAAATGTTGCGTATTCATAGTTAACTCTCTTATAGCCATCGAATACTCTACATATTACCGTTTTCCCGTTTTTCGAGGGTCTCCTTACGCTCTCTTTTTACCTTCATTCAGTTCTCTTTTCGCTTTTGCTTTACGGAGAAAAAGCTTACTAATTATATTATCAGTTTTCATAATTTATTATTACTTATCAAAGTTGACAAATTGACATTGATAACGAAATTTTCGTTGGAATAAAGGTCAAAACCAAAGAACTTGAATAAACTCAATGATTGTATTTGAATTATTATTGTATTTAGAATTGAGTAAACTCGGTTATAATAAAATAAAACTCCCCAGTCCTACTGTTTTTGATAAATTAATTTGATCATGCATGCATGATTATACATGCATATTACACATTGCAACTATGTACATACTACTGTGGGCAAAAACTAAGGTGAATTTTCAATTTAAACTTCCATTACATGTAATGGTGGTTTTTTTAGTAACGTATATTAAATTTAAAATACTTTTATCTTAAAACATACAAACTTTTATTTGAATTTTAATACATGAAGGGCCACCAGCAATAACACGCCGAACGCTCGAAATCGCGGAAAACTATTGTCCGCGCACGATCGTGATAAAAAATTTTTTTGGTCCTTCACAAAAACAAAAATACCGTTTTGTAGGATTTTTCATGGCGCATTTTTTATCTTAATACAATTAAACATGGTTTTTTATTTACATTAAAATATTGTTTAAAGAAAAATGTTTCGACATGTTTCATATAATTCATTGGCTCCGCTAAAGTATTGCAAGTCTAATGAAAAAAAAAAAAAAGATTCCGTCAAAAATTGACCGGGTAATAGCAATTTGAGTTTTAAAAGACAATCATTTTCGATCATTTCTTATGACGAAAAATTGAGTGTTTTTAATTTTTATCTAAAATACTATTAAGGTTGCATAAAAATTGTATTGAGGTAAAAAATGCGTCATGACAAATCCTACAAAACGGTATTTTCTTTTGTGAATGACCGAAAAAAAAATTTTATCGCGATTTTCGTGCGCAGACAATAGTTTTCCGCGATTTCGAGCGCTCGACGAGTTATTGCTGGTGGCCCTTCATATGAGTTTAAAAATGTTTGTTAATTTTAATATATTTTAACTGAAAAGTTGTTAAATTCAACATGAATGTATATTAATTTTTCATAAGATACAAATTTATTAATTTTAATTTACCACTTGTATATTAAAGTCTATTAACACCTTCCGTACCGGACTTTTTGAAGTCATTACATTCAGGCCGCAGCGAGGGTCGTATACGCCCCACGTGGCACGGAACGTGTTAAAATTAATAAGATTTTTAACAGTGTACCTTCTTGAGCTCTAACGTTTCTGATCTTGGAGTTAAAATTTTAAAGTTAAAAAGTTTCTTCTCTGCGTTTAACTTATAAACTATTCACCTTCAGTTTTTCGAGAGTTTGAGAAACATAATATTCGCTCCACACTCGCCAAACATTCGATTTTTGAAATAGAAAATGTAGCGAGGGCAAGGACTTCGGCTCGGGTCGTTGGACTCGTTGTATCGAGCTAAAAGGAGAGTACATTAAGTAATAAAACCGATTTTTGCCAAAAAAATAAATTCTTGTTCATTTTATCACGTCATTATCAAACACCCTAGTAATTATAATATTCAAGACAATAAAACTTCCTCTTTCTTCTTAGATTAGGGATATCATCTCATAAATATCAGTTTTTTCCCATACATGTCACATAAAAGGAAAAAGCTATTTTTTATCTAGAAGGCTTGATTTCTCTAAGGAAATTCTGAGACTGATACTTTCGTCTACATGACTGGTGTCTGAATTCTCACGCCGTCGATATCAGGATTGAAAGTTCGGTAAAGTAAGTTTTTGTTCGTCTTTTTCGATCTGCACCACTTTTTTCCAGCACTCTGAAAAATAGAGTTCATGAACCATTTTCAGCTTCTTCTTTACAGGTAATTTAGAATTTAAAATAGTACATCGAAGATTTATTGTAAGAATGGGAATATACAGTTATTACATAACTTTAATAGTGAGCTTATTCTGTCAGAACAATTTCCACCTTGAAGATCTATACAACCCTAATTCAATCCGATTGAAACCGTAGCTGTGTTAACTGATGCCACGTGGTTACTAGAGGTCATGACTACCCTTCTCAAAATCCCCTAGAAAGGATTCTCCGGCGTGGTAATCTTAAATTAGTGTCCTAGCATAAATTCTGCTACAGTCTTAATACTCTTAGAAAGAAATACTCTATTAATGCAAAGCGACTTTATACCTAAAATCTTTCCACTTCTGTACTTTCTGAACGAAAATCATGGTATAAAGCTAAGCTTGAGAGCAACGAAATCAAACTTTTTCAATAATAAGTTTCAATAGGTTCGAAATAT
The DNA here is from genome assembly GCA_030998225.1 of Diplolepis rosae. Lineage (NCBI taxonomy): Eukaryota > Metazoa > Arthropoda > Insecta > Hymenoptera > Diplolepididae > Diplolepis > Diplolepis rosae. Next base: position 4,307,150 of record JAPYXD010000698.1, read on the forward strand.
AAGTAAAGCGTTTGCAGATAATAATGGTCCTTCAATTGGCCAAAGGCGACGATTCGTCTGCTACAGAGAGAAGATCAATAATGTCCCTATAACTGAAGCAATATGCTTCTGTCCTTTCACTTGAACTTATTACCTCTATTAACTTTATATTATTTTTTAATATTAACGGAAACAATATCAAAGAAGAACCACATGTTCCTTTTTATGATTTAATTATCTCAAAAAAACTCCTCTTATATTGACTATATTATGATTGCTTGAATACTAAAAGGCGATGTACAGATTCAAAGCTGTATTCTCTTCAGAATGTCAACTGCATTATTAGCGATGCGAATGCGATCTTGAATAATGCATAGAGTTCCGACCTTGCATTCATGTCCTTTACTCGTAAAAACGTTGAAAGCTACTCTCCCTTCAAAAATATCCGGCAAGCGTAATTCTAATAATGTTTAATTAAGTTTGTGCCTCTCTAAATTGAGACTTCGTTTAAAAATCTGAATTGAAAATGTGGCTCATTGGAAGCCACATGCTATTTGACCCCCCCCCCCCCCCACATCCCACAATCTCTCTATTTCGCTCTTTCCTTAATAATTTCATATCATACACTGTTAGAAATTTCTACCGTAATTTCCTGAGAAACGTGACCGGAGTTTTACTCAGTTACAGTTTCGTAAAATTAAGATAAAATTTTAGAAAATTTAGTTACTTTTTAGTAAATTTAAGGGGGACGTCCACCTTGTGCGTTCCGAAAAATCGAATTTTTTAAAATGCATTTTTCGAATATATGAACTATCAAAAATGGATTCCCAAAAGGATTTTATGGAAAAAATGCGGCTTCCGGAGTTAAAAAGTTTTAAGGTAGTTCCGTCACAAAAATTAGACCTCAGGCAAAAATAGATAAATTTGCTTTCAAGAATAGCAATATTATTATTGAAGGGCTAATTTGAAAGAGAAAAGATTATTTTTCATGAAAAAAATTTGAAACACAAAAAAATAATTTTATTAATAAATTTTATTTTGGCCCAAACTTATTTTCTTATCGCTTCAAGCCAAATTTTTAAAAATTATGCGATTCTAATAAATCACGGTTCATTTTTTTAGGAAAAAAATTCTCTACAACTTGACAGTTTCCAATTTTTGAAAATGAATTCTTTAATGGCTGAAATTATAAAAAAACAATTTTTCAAAGCAAAATTTTTATAAACAAATTTCTGTATTTGATAATAATTAATTCAATTTGAATAATAGAAAACGGTCAAGTTGTAGAGAATCTTTTTCATAAAAAAATGAACCGTGATTTATTAGAATCACATCATTTTTAAAAATTTGGTTCGAAGCGATAAGAAAATAAGTTTGGGCAAAAATAAAATTTATTAATAAGATTATTTTTTTGTGTTTCAAATTATTTTCATGAAAAATAATCTTTTCTCTTTCAAATTAGCCCTTCAATAATAATATTGCTATTCTTGAAAGCAAAATTATCTATTTTTGCTTGAGGTCTAATTTTCGTGAAGGAACTACCTTAAAGATGACTGGCTACAGAATTTTAACTTTAAACGCGTTTTTCTCAAAACCATTTTTTTCGAATTCCGAGAAAAGTACTTGGTGAATCAAGCTGATTTTTTGACTGAATATTCATTGAACATGCCTCTTCCGTTCGGGATGCTAGATTTTATTTTATTTTCATTTTCCGCACTTTTATAACTCAATGAACTATCGAAAATAGGCCAAAAAATTCATAATAGGTGCCATTTCGCTTCATTTCAAAATTTTGGAAAACGTATATCCCGAACAAAAGCCAACACACTACTCATTAAACTGCGTTGCGCTTTTCTGTTTCAGTCGACCTGGGATGCTAAAATCATGGTCATATTTTGGCTCCAATTTTCCAACAAGGTCACGTTCGAGGACGACTATACCGTGAAAACATTGTTTCGAAATTTTCATGTAAATATATTTTTTATCTTGAAGAATAAACGAACAACATGCAAAAAAATCATTGCCATATCTTATGCCATTCTGTAGAGAAAAAAATGTTGAATTTTGGCCCGAAAACCGAGTCACAAAGTAGAAGTCCCCCTTAAGAAACAATTTCTTAATTTTCAGTTACAAGGAGTTGAATATTCTGATACTTGTTTTATGAAAAGAATGAGAGTAAATAATTCGCAATTTCTTTCCGGCGATTAGTTCTATTTGCTTGATTTTAAGTTGTAATATTTTAAATCTGCCGAAGTTGTCAACCAAATTATGATGAAAAATTATTTGCCAATTTTGCAGTCGGTTGTCGAGAAATTGTTTCATCGTAAATACGACATCTGAAAAAAGAAATATTGTGATGTACTAAACAAATTTATATAATCGGCAAAATTTTCATACGATTCGGCATTCTTAATGAAATCACCCCCCCAACCCCCAACATATTTGAAAGATTCGCTAAACCCCTGCTTGTAACAGGAATAATTTAACGTTTTGGGTAACTTAACTTTCATGCAGTTACATGTGACTGAAAATTTTCTTACACTTTTGTAATTTTATGAAAAATTTTATAAAAATTCTATTGCAGTTCGGCAGTTTTAAGACACATTTTATGAAAATCCAGTTGAGTTTCATAATATTAAGATAAATTTCAGAAAATTCAGTACATTTTTCGCGATTTTAAGAAACCTTTACTCAAACAAATCATAAATATCGTGAAATTTTACGTCACCTTTGAAACATAGAAATTTTGTAATTTTTCGAACATTTCTAACAGTGTATAAATGTATAAGATACTCTCTAAATCTGAATCAGTCAAATTTTTACTGATTGAATCAGTGATTTGATTTTTCACTGATTCACCAGTTAAAAAATACATTTCACTGTTAAATCAGTTGATTATCACTAATTGAATCAGTGGAAAAAATATTCTCACTGTTAAATCAGTTAATTTTTACTGAAGCAATCAGTGGAATTTGACTGATTTACAGTAAACTCTTTTTTGCTATTTAAATCAGTCAAAGTCCACTGATAATCAATCGATTTTGACTGATTCATATTTAGAGAGTACGTACCTTGACTTCTATTAGAATGTCAGCGTTAGTTTTAATTAAGCTAATGTAACTGAGTATGATCTCTAGATACTGTACCCCGTTCCTAGTAAGGGCTCTCATCTCAGATAATATATCTATTTCAATTCAGATTAATAATCGTACTTAAGTACTCGCAACTGATCACAGCATAAACGTTAAATTTCCATTATCGTTTTAAGATGCTATCTCACGTAGTCATCGCATTTACATGTCTAACTACTCAGTTAACGAGATATGTTACGAAAACACTTAAGTAAAGCTTTGTCGTTAAGTAAATAAATAAATTGATATGAATGAAAATTATAATATATTCATATCCATTTATTCTAATTGCATTTTAATGCGAACATTCTGTTTTATAGATCTGGTGTATATATTATAGTAAATCGAGAATGGTTAAATATTTGTACATATAAATGTATAAAATTGATTGATACACTGTTAGAAATTTCTGTATTAAACTTCCATTACATATAACGGAAGTTTTTTTCAGTAACGTATATGAAATTTAAAACACTTTCATCTTGACAAATTTTAACTTTTTTTAAATTTTAATAGACATGTGTATATATTTTAATAATGTTTTTTAATTTTAAGGTAGCTCGTTCACGTAAATTAGACCTCAGGCAAAAATAGATAATTTTGCTTTTAAGAATAGCAATATTATTATTGAAGGGCTGTTTTAAAAGTAAAAAGATTATTTTCCACGAAGAAAATTTGAAACACAGAAAAATAATTTTATTAATAATTTTATTTCTGCGCCAACTTTTTTTCTTATCGCTTCTTATCAAATTTTACAAAATTATGCGATTCTAATAAATCGCGGTTCATTTTTTTAGTAAAAAGATTTTCTACAACATGACAGTTTCCTGTTATTAAAATTGAATGAATTATTATTAAATACAGCAATTTGTTTATAAAAATTTTGTTTTGAAAAATTGTTTTTTTATAATTTAGCAATTAAAAAATTCATTTTCAAAAATTGGAAACGGTCAAGTTATAGAGAATCTTTTTCCTAAAAAAATGAAGCGTGATTTATTAAAACCGCATCATTTTTTAAAATTTGGCTCGGAGCTATAAGAAAATAAGTTTTTGGCAAAAATAAAATTTATTAATAAAATTATTTTTTTGTGTTTCAAATTTTTTTCATAAAAAAAAATCTTTTTCAAATTAGCCCTTCAATAATAATATTGCTATTCTTGAAAGCAAAATTATTTATTTTTGCCTGAGGTCAAATTTTCGTGAACGAACTACCTTAATATATTTTTATTAAAAAGTTAATAAATTTAATGCGAATGTATATTTATTTTTCATAATATACAAATCTATTAATTTCAATTTACCACTTGTATATTAAAGTTTATTAAAATTAATAATATTTTTAATAGTGTAAATAGAAAAAGGTGTAGATAGATAGATATATATTGTGTAATAATAAGTTGAAATTCCACCAATCATAGTTGACAAGGTGTAACGGAGTTTGCGGTTTGTATGTGTCAGAGGGTAATTGTGCCTAATCCATCTGCTGCATTAATGTCCTGTGGACATCTTCTGTCCTGGTATCAGGATCATTTTCACTAGTGAGTGCAATCTCTAAGGTGTAATAAATCCATTTACTAATTAATGGATTATTAATCATGAATTTTTTACAAAGCTTTTATTTTTCAACATCTATCTGTTGAGAACTGCCCAATACAGCAGACTAGAAATTTTTTTTTTCAAGAAGTATATTCCAATGTTACGAACAAATTATCTTTTGCAAAATTATGCACTGTTACTCTTTAAATCCGAATCAGTCAAATTTTCACTGATTGAACCAGTGATTTGCCTTTCCACTGCTTCATCAGTGAAAAAATATTTTTCACTGTCAAATCAGTCAATTTTCACTAAAATAATCAGTGAAATTTGACTGATATACAGTAACATCTTTTTAGCTATTTGAATCAGTCAAATTTCTCTGATAATCAGTAGATTTTGACTGATTCAAATTTAGAGAGTAGAAAAACTGCAGATTAGTTTTATAGAACTATAGCTGAATAAAATTCCATTAAGAATGAATAAAATTTCTACCCAATTGAATGAATTCCCAACCAAATTGATGAATTCTCAACCAAAAAATAAATGGATTATTAACCAAAGTTGAATTAAAATTTTTTTTTAAATCATCCAGTTAAACTGGAATTGAAAGCAGCTAATATCTTTTGAATTAAAAAATATGAATTTTGAGATCTAAAAAAATGTTTCCATGAATAGGTATACAAAAAAAATAGGAAGTATATTTCTGCTAGAGTTTATGAAAATTTATTAAATTCCTTAATTTATTTTCAAGAATAAACAACAATAAGTGACTCACGAGGGTCAACGTTTTGTGTCAATCATTGGCAGAGATCCAGTTCACTGGAGTCTGTCTCTGGAAAAATACACACTGCCAACAACAAGTCTCTTAGCCAGGACTACATTCATAGTCAGGAAAAATTTAGCTGCGGGGAAATTTCAGTACAAATCAACCTCGTATGAAATGCAAAATTTATACATAAAATATGAAAAATAGTAAAAAAAATTCCTGCAGACACCCACGACCTTGAAAATCGCCATTTCAAGGTTACATTTTATTTCTAATATAAGTCAAGTTTTTAGAAAGTTTTCGTATGTAGTTTGATGCGTTAAATGCGTAAAAAATAGTAAAAAAATTCCCGCAGACACCATTGACCTTGAAAATCTCTATTTCAATGTCAAGGATACCTCAGTGATATTTTTCAGTAATTTTTCATATTGAGTCCATCAAATTACGTAGGAAAACACTTTGAAATCCTCGCTTCTACTAGAAATGAAATTTGACCTTGAAATACTAATATGACAGATTTATATCAAAATCTATACAGTCAAAATTTAAAAAATAGTTAATTGTATAGGAATACAAGAGCTCTTACCAAAAAGTTGTGATATTTAGGCTCCAACATTTTTAGACATTTTCATTATTTACTGTATTTTTTCTAAATAACACTAAGATATTGGTGAAATTTGTCATTGAAGTAAAATGTTAATTGTTTGCAAGTTAAAAAATTTTTGCACCTGGTGCATCCTATGATTCATTAAATATTTAATAGATTCATTAAATATATAATAGAGCGCGAGAAAAACAATTACATACAAGTGTATTCAAAATTGTTTATCGACACTTAATGCCATGAAATTCTTTTTTTGTCCACCGTACACTGAAAGTTAGCCTTGTCGGTGTAATTTTACGTGCAGAAAGTTGATTTTCCCGCACTAGTACGGTAACATTTTAAGTGTGCGAAAAATCAACTTTCCGCACGCAAAACGACACCGACTCAACTAAATTTCGGTGTAGGGCGGACAAAAAATATCGTGCGTATCACGTGCGGAAAGGCGTATTTTGTCTGCCGTACACCTAAAGTTAGCCTTGTCGGTGTCTTTTTGCGTGCGAAAAGTTGATTTTCTCGCACTAGTACGGGAAAATTTTAAGTGTGCGAAAAATCAACTTTCCGCACGGAAAACGACACCGACTCGGCTAACTTTCGGTGTACGGCGGACAAAAAAAATCGTTCGTATCACGTGCGGAACGTATTTTAACTCGAGAGCGTTAAAATGATTATTGATTTCTTAAATTGGCATTTGAATTCCATTTTAAAAAGCAAATGTGAAAAAAAATTTCAGTTGATTCTATAGTTTTTCTAAAGTCATGTACGAAGTAAACAAAGTTCTTAGTTACTCTCTCGTTTTCTTGATTCTTCATAATATGATCACACGAACTGTTTACTAAGAAACGGGTCAATAGTTTGAAATCCGTCGGGTCCAGAGGTAGTTGGCTGAAGCCCTCAAGGGTAATTGCGTTAAGGTCCTTATGTATCTATAGGACTGATTATATCTTGCTTCCTTGATGCATTGCCATCAAACCCAAGATTTTAAAACTATAAACTTTTTGAAAATACTGAAATTTAGTTAATTTTAAGACTCACTGCTGAAGAAGCCTCTGTGAGATTAAACAGTAAAACCGGAAGGGATTTATATTCCCAGGAAGTCGTTTTTTTTAAAATAGCTTTTGACACTTTTTGATGAGAGACATACTCAAAATGTAGTAAAAACATCCTCAAGTTATAGAGACATTAAAACTAGTTGCAGTCTTCTAGAGGTTTAAAATTTTTTTCTGTTCCTTTTTTTTTTAATTTAAGGTTTTTTTTCATTATCTTATTTTCAAGAATACAATTTATGAAGCGCGATTCTTTTTTATATTTTTTTTAGACTAATTAAAGTCTTTCAAGAAATTTGTAATAATATTGAGATAGAAAATTCTGTAATAAAATGATTTTGTAGAAAAGAGGTTGCCTCTGAACACTCAGAAACAAGTTAAGAATCTTAATTATTATAAGATAAATTCTGATAAGAACTAATTTTTGTATTGACACTAATTTCAAAAATAACGCATAGAGATATTCAGACACCATGTTTAGGGAGAAAGTTTTTCGTAAAATTTTACGTCCAATAATTGAGTGGTTAATGAACTGCGAAAATTGAGTTTGTTGGTGAATGTTTACTCGGGCGTACATATAATGTTCACGTTTCGATAGAAGAGTGAGACTGGAAGCCACCAAAGTGTGAGTAATAAAAACTTGAAAAATGTTTTGAATAATGTTTTAGTTTCTAGTTAAACAAAATAAAACCTCCTTTTTTTTCATAAATATTTTAGAAGATCTCAGTGAATTTTTATAAAAATAATAAAAATAAAAACCATTGATATTTCATAAACAATATATTTTAAACTGGTTTCTTATTCCTTCTGGTCTTAAACTTTCGAAAAAACAATAAAATTCAATTTTCAAATGATAAGACCAATTTCATTTATCATTTTTAATATCTTCAAGTGATTCGATTTATTATCCAAATTAACATACAACTCTCTAAATTTGAATCAGTCAAAATCTACTGATTATCAGTGAAATTTCACTGATTCAAATAGCTAAAAAGAGCTTACTGTAAATCAGACAAATTTCACTGATTCAATCAGTGAAAATTTGACTGATTTGACAGTGAAAATATTTGTTTCACTGATGATTCAGTGAAAATTAACTGATTTAACAGTGAAAAATATTTTTTACACTGATGGATCAGTGAAAAGGCAAATCACTGATTCAATCAGTGAAAATTTGACTGATTCAGATTTAGAGAGAAGAAAAAACCGTTATACGACTCTTAATAATTTTGATTGTATTCTCTTAATCTGAATGAGTGAGATTCTCACTGAATTGAAATCAGTGATCTACTTCTGGCTATGCAATCAGTGATTTTTCACTGAAAACCAATAAAAAATCACTTATTGCTAAGTTAGAAGTGGTTCACTGATTTTAATTCAGTGAGAATCTCAATGATTTAAATTTAGAGAGTATAGTTTCAGTACGAAAATTAAAATTAAAAGAACTAAATATTAACTTTCAAATTTCTCTACATTATATTGAGCTTCAAGTAGTAAATTCGGTTAAGGTCAGACATATACATTACAGAGATAATATGAGTAGAACTGTGACTAGAACAAATTAATTTATATTAAACCCTTCGAATAATGTATCAAAGAAAATCATTTTCTCCCTAGATATATTTAATGAAGAAAAACCTATTGTTTAAAAGTAAGAAGACTTGAAACAGAATTAAAGAGATGCAGATGACGGCGATGTTATCCTAAGATCGACTTTAAGTCTATAGCAAGTGAAATTAGAATAGTGAATAAGAAATTCGGGATTCTGATGAATGAAATTTATACTTGATCTTTCTGTTTGAATTTAAATAATATTGATTACAAAATCTTGTATAAGCACATCCAATAATTCACATTGAAGCTTAATTTGCAATTATATGAATGAAAATGTTTTTCAGTAAGGTATGTTAAATTTTAATACACATGTGTATATATTTTAGTGTTTGATAATTTTAATATACTGACACAAATTCGAAATCAGTTAAAATCTACTGATTATCAGTGAAATTTGACCGATTAAAATAGTTAAAAAGAAGTTACTGGGAATCAGTCAAACTTCACTGATTACTTCAGTGAAAAGTAACTGATTTAACAGTGAAATATATTGATTTTACTGATTAAACAGTGGAAGTTAACCGATTAAACAGTGAAAAATATTGTTTCCGCTGATGAATCAGTAAAAAGGCAAATCACTGATTCAATCAGTAAAAATTTGACTGATTCAGATTTAGAGAGTATTTCGATTGGAAATTTATTAAATTTAATATTAATGTATATTAATTTTTCATAATATACAATTCTATTAATTTTAAATTACCACTTGTAAATTCAAGTCTATTAAAATTAATAAGATTTTTAATAGTGCACCGTTAGAAATTTCTGTATTAAACTTCCATTTCATGTAATAGAAGTTTTACTCAGTAACGTATATATTAGATTTAAAATACTTTGATCATAAAAAATTTAAACTTTTATTTGAATTTTAATTAACATGCATATATATTTTAATAATGTTTGCTAATTTTAATATACTGACACAAATTCTAAATCAGTCAAAATCTACTGATTATCAGTGAAATTTGACCAATTCAAATAGCTAAATAGAGGTTATTGTGAATCAGTCCATTTTCACTGATCACTTCAGTGAAACGTAACTGATTAAACAGTGAAAAATATTGTTTTCACTGATTAAACAGTGAAAAATATTGTTTTCGCTGATAAATCAGTGAAAATTTAACTGATACAGATTTAGAGATTATTTTGATTGAAAAGTTATTTATTTTAATATGAATGCATATTAATTTTTCATAATATACAAATCTATTGATTTTCAATTTACCACTTGTATATTAAAGTTTATTAAAATTTATAAGATTTTCAACAGTGTAAGGATTTCATTAAAATGCATATTATTGCATTATTTGAGACCAGATTTTCCGACAGGTTACCGTTATGTGATTCCTGAAAACGGACAAGAGTTTCCCAGTCTCTGTTCAAGATTCCGCACGTTCTTGGCAATAAAGTGACCGCTCAGCGTGACTCACAGTACTTTGGAAAAGAAATTCGAGGTAACGGCGCAACTAAAGATCTGAAGAATTGTGACTCGAAGAAGAGGAAATAAGAAGCAATATGTTTTCCTCGCAAATTTTGAATTTATATTTTTAATAATCTTAACAAGGACGATTGATTATTTATGAAGGATTTGAATATTATATTCGCACGAATTCATTCTTATCTCGTTAAACCTTTACTTCCTGTTTGATGTTACTCTTTTCTTCTGATAAAGCGATAAACCTACGAACTGCACACTTTTCAGGCTACATATGTATTAAGTTGTGCACAGGTGAACGTAAAAAAGGTTTATGGTTGCACTCGCCTGGTTTACGACTAGATGGTCTATAGTTGTCACGCGTGGTAAACTCAAAGGGAAAAACATTATAACATCATCGTTATATGTATTTACTAGTAGCTAGCACCAAACGAAAGATAAATTTTCTCTTATATACGTGAGACTCGGGGAAAGGAAAAAAGAAGAAGAAGACTGTGGAAGGAAATACAACAACATTACTGCAAATTTGTACATTCTTAAAGAACTTTCTTTACCTACACTATCGGTCAGAGTTGTGGGACGACCTGTTTCTCGATGGTTGCTTAAATTATCTTAATTTTAATTCTGTGAGTGATGAAATTTGCACTCTCAATAATGTGAAAGACATCAAAATTATCTTTAAAATTAGTCCAGAATGAAGTCGTTTTGTTAAATTTTGAAAAAGTTATTGCAAAAAAAGTCCAAACTTCAATTTTTTCTTGAATTTTACATAACTTTCGAAATTTCGAAAACATTTTATTTGTAGGTAAATCATAACAAAGATTATATATCTTATAAAAATGTTTTTCTCAGCGAAAGCAATATTGGAATTTTTCAAACTTTTTTATTTAAAACATTAACCTTGTGCATTATGTAAGAAAAAAATTATACATTAATGCTAATAATTATGTTCGATTCTGTAAAAATTTAACTTTAAAATGAGTCCAAGAACATTAAAAAATGTTGATTATTTCGAAAGTTATTTAAAATTTAAGAATGCATTGAAACCTTGACTATTTCTGCAATAACTTCTTCAGAATTTAACAAAACGAATTCATGTTGGGCTCATTTTATAAAGAATATTGATAGCTTTGAATTTAATTTAGTGAACAAATTTTTTCACATGCATAATTGAAATTAGGATAATTTAAGCAATTATCGAAAAACAGATGGTCCCACAATTCTGATCGGTAGTGTAGATCTTTCTTTAAGGGGTTAGTCGCAGTCAGAGGAGGAAGAAAAGCGTATTTTTTGAGAATTTTTTTCTTTTTGCTATATGCATATATTTTATCAATCATTTTAGCATCCGGAAGTAAATAATATTATTGATGCTTCGTCTAAATTTCTTTGAAAAATAATTAAAAATCTGTCCGCTCCGAGGGTACATTCTCATCGCTCGCAAGTTAGATCGAGCCTACACGGAGAAACTTTTTATATCAATTTTTACTATAGTATTTTCTAATTTAGGGAAAAATGTATCACTTTGAGAATTTTTGTCAGTAAAAATACTAAACTTTATTATAATGATATGAAACTTCAGCATACACTACCGTCGGAAATTGTGCGCACGGTGCTTGTGAGCGCAATTAAAAATCAATTCTGACTTTGAACCACGATATCTCGGTGAAAAAAGAGATAGGGCATTTTTAAAAAAACAGTTGGAAAGCTTATGAAATTCCACGTCTAGTAATGCTCGACAAATATTTTTTTGACCTTCTGAAAATAATACAGCACGTGAGGAGTTAAAAAAAAAATTCGAGATTTTCTCAAATTCTCTACCTCAACTTTAACTTTTAGCATGACCTAGGGAAAATTTTCCCAAAATCTGAAAATCATACGATATAGAGTCTAAAATCTTATCTTTAATTTAAGCCAAGAAAACTTGAAAAATATTTATGGGTACCCGAGATACGATTAAAAATGTTCAATGGTATCTGAGATGAATTTAAATCGACGATCACGGTTCTCGGCCGGTTTGTTGCTCGCCTCCTTCGTTGTGGCAGGACCGAAATGGCCACGCACAAAAGTGGCGCTTAAGTGAACCCCTCTTATATGTATTTTTGATTCTGTTCATTAGTAATTTTTATTTCTAATTATTCTAAATTTAAAAAAATATTTATTGTTATTTGTGATTATGAAAAATTATTTAAATCCAATATTATCCCCATATTAACGAATAGAACAATGATATGTAAACATTTTTTATTTCTTAAAATTCTTATAAACTAGAACATTCATAAAAATTTTAATAGTCATTGTAAATATAAACTAAGAATGAAAGGAAAGAAAATAAAGGAAACACGTTCTTGGTTCAAAGAACATATAAGAGAGCTCCACTTAAGCGCCACCTTTGTGCGTGGCCTATTCGGTCCTGCCTCAACGAAGGAGGCGAGCAACAAACCGTCCGAGAACCGTGATCGTCGATTTAAATTCATCTCAGATACGATTGAACATTTTTAATCGTATTTCGGGTACCCATAAATATTTTTCAAGTTTTCTTGGCTTAAATTAAAGATAAGATTTTAGACTCTATATCGTATGATTTTCAGATTTTGGGAAAATTTTCCCTAGGTCATGCTAAAAGTTAAAGTTGAGGTAGAGAATTTGAGAAAATCTCGAATTTTTTTTTTAACTCCTCATATGCTGTATTATTTTCAGAAGGTCAAAAAAATATTTGTTGAGCATTACTAGACGTGGAATTTCATATGCTTTCCAACTATTTTTTTAAAAATGCCCTATCTCTTTTTTTCACCGAGATATCGTGGTTCAAAGTCAGTAGTGATTTTTAATAGCGCTCACAAGCACCGTGCGCACAATTTCCGACGGTATTGTAGTTCATAGCAAATTTTACTATACTTTACACAAAAGTTTCATATAATTATTATAAAGTTAAGTATTTTTACTGACAACAATTTTACACAAACTTCGTTACACCTTAATAAACATTTCTAGTCCAAAAAATCGCAAAACGATGTAGTCCGACTTTGAAAGAATCGTATTTGTTTATAACATTTGCAAAATTTGCAGCTTAAATAACAATAAAAATTTGTTATTTATATTTTTATGAAAGTTCATAGGATTAACAACCTTTTATTATGAGGAATTTTTCTTCGACATCGAATAGCTTTCGAATAATCATTAATTGAAAATTATTCGTTTTTTTCAATTTTAAAATTTCAAAAAATCATATCTTGTAAAGAAAAGAAATTTCGAAATAAAAAAATACGTGTAATACTTTGAATTGATGGAAACGTCTAAGATTGAAAGACTTTTACCGAAACTCTGGATATTAAATTAATAAATGAACAATATGTTTATATCTCTAAGTAAGGATCTTTTGTCGCCATTTGAGGTGTAACCTTAAATTCTATTTTAATATTGATTAGCTTGCAAGAGTCTAATTACTGTTAGACTTAAGACACGCTAAAGCCTCTTGACATGTTAAATAGGTCGTCCCTCTTGCTGAATAGATGATTTTTAAATAAGGCCGATCAGGTTTAAAACACAACTTGTTACTTTTATTAGCAATTTAATAACGTTATTCTTTCGTTTAAGGACATTGCACAATATTCACTATGTCATTTTTTGAAGTGTCAAGTAATCTAATTTTCTCAAGCATATCAGGTTCGACAGAAAGAAAAAAGAGCACGTCATAATCAATCTTCATTGGAAACGAGCTTTGACTTAATGGTGCCGAGGTTATCAGAGGGATGACTGTTTTTTCACGACCCTTTTAGCATCAAAAACAATAATATGGATGAAACACAAATAAAAAAATAATAGATGGAATAAAAAGAACCCAATTTGGGGTAGATATTTCATTCTGAAATAAAATTTTTCATCGCCTAAAATATTATATGCGGGTATAGACCTTTTTGAAAATGCAAATATTCCATTTTTTCTACATTAGAAAATTTTTTATAATTGAAAAATGATATGTGGTTTTATTTATTTTTCTGTCAATAAATCAGAGAAAAATTCGAAATAGAACCGAGGTTTCGATTTTTCCAATTAAATTCAAATTCTTTTAAGTCACAGAGTGTGACAGTTCAGAGAGTTTCAATCTCACAAGCAAACATGATTTATACAACTGCATATATAGGTGTAGGGATGTTTTGAAATATACAACTTGGTTACGAGACGAGAGAAGTTCTAGTCGGATATAAACCGATGTGGATAGAACTTTTATTTGTCGAACAGTTCTGGAATTATTAAAAGCATTTTCCTGTTTACTAGGCAAGTATATCCTCACTTTGCCATTTTACCTTTTCTCATTTTCTTAAGAACGAAGGAAACGGCTGATTCTCTTTCATTAACTTTATTTTATCACGTTCTTTTTTAGATTTTTCTATTACTGATTCACCACCTTTCATTTCTATTTAAAATAGGCAATTAAATAAAGAGTTGTTACTCAGAATACCTATCAGTTTGGATATCCTTTTTCTTAATTAAGGAATTTACACTTATGTCTTTTTGCTTCTCGTGTAATGAACATTTATATGAAAATTTAATAGAATATTGACATAAATAACATTCATTGATAAAATAAGCAAGATTTGACAAATCCTTAGTGAATTTGAGGGAGAATTAAGTGCCTCTTAAATTATCTGAAAGTTTGAAAGCCACTGTTGGACTCGACGTCTGTCGAGATGATCTGCGAGGCGCCGTAGAGTCGAACAGTGTTTCCTCGATCTCTCTCCCTCATGCTATAGTGTCCAGGCCTTGTTCATCTATTCTTCTTTGTTTCCATCTTCCTTGTCGTTGTTACCTCATCCTGACCCTATCTACAGAACCACCCAAGGAAACCACTCTCGTTTCTCATAGGATGGGGTTGGTGGGTAACAATATGAACCACATGCAGAGTACAAATATTCAAGCAGATCAATGCATGCTTTTACGTATACATTTTTACATGTCTTTTCACATATTTAAGGTAGTTCGATCACGAAAATTAGACCTCAGGCAAAAATAGATAATTTTGCTTTCAAGCATAGCAATATTATTATTGAAGGGCTAATTTTAAAGAGAAAAGATTATTTTTCATGGAAAAAATTTGACACAAAAAAATCATTTTATTAATAAATTTTATTTATTTAAATTTATTTATTATTTAAAAATGATGCGATTCTAATAAATCACGGTTCATTTTTTTAGTAAAAAGATTTTCTACATCTTGACCGTTTCCTATTTTTGAAATTGAATTAATTATTATCAAATACAGCAATTTGTTTATAAAAATTTTATTTGGAAATTATCGTTTTTTTATAATTTCAGCCATTGAAAAATTCATTTTCAAAAATTGGAAACGGACAAGTTGTAGAGAATTTTTTTCCTAGAAAAATGAACCGTGATTAATTAGAATTGCATCATTTTTTAAAATTTGGCTCGAAGCGATAAGAAAATAAGTTTGGGCAAAAATAAAATTTATTAATAAAATTATTTTTTTCTGTTTCAAATTTTTTTCAAAAAAAATAATCTTTTCTCTTTTAAATTAGCCCCTCAATAATAATATTGCTATTCTTAAAAGGAAAATTATCTATTTTTGCCTAAGGTCTAATTTGTGTGAACGAACTACCTTAAAAAGAATTTCAATCTATATAATTATAAACTAGAACCGATATTAACGTCTAATTCATTCTATAATTGAAACTTTCAAGTCATTCGAACTCCTTTTTAAAGATTCAAATACTCAAAAACAAAAACGATCAAATTTTGATCAAAGTTAATTCCCAAATAAAAAAGAGGGAATGAAAAAAGTAAGAAAACACACTGTTAAAAATCTTATTAATGTTGATAGACTTCAATATAAAAGTAAAAAAATAAAATTAATAGATTTGTATATTATGAAAAATTAATATACATTCATTTTAAATTTATTTACTTTTGAATAAAAAATATATTAAAATTAACAAAAATTACTGAAATACATACACATGTGTATTAAAATTCAAATAAAAGTTTGTATTTTTTAAGATTAAAGTATATTAAATTTAATATACGTTACTGAAAAAAACTTCCTGTACATGTAATGAAAGTTTAATACAGAATTCGTTGAAATATCTTTGTATTGGCATTGGATCAGTTTCTTTTCATTAAAAATCAATAATTAATGAACATATTATATAAATAGGGAAGCAAAAAACATATTATATGGATAAACAAAACGAGGGAAAGGGGGGGGGGGGTTAAAGGCAAACGTTTCGGCCGCAAATCAGGGCCCTCTTCAGTGCCAGAAATTTCAAGGTCTTAATGAATTCATTAATTATTGATTTTTAATGAAAAGAAACTGACCCAATGCTAATACAAAGATATTTCAACGAATTCAATTTTGTGTCCAGATAAAGAACAAAGACATGAATTCAAAAATGTCACATAATAACTTTAATACAGAAATTTCTAACAGTGCATCCAAAGGCAGGAGGTTTGGATGATTGCTTTCTTTTTTGTTTGGAAATTCAATTTGGCCAAAATTTAGTCGTTACTGATTTTGAGGATTCGAATCTTTTTGAGGGGGTTCGAATCGCTTGAAAGTTTCAATTTTTACATTCTCATCATGAATGAGAAGGTATTAAATTTGTGTAAAATTTGACATCAACTTTTTTTAATGAATGTCCACGTTTCATGATTTCCTGAGTTAGAAAAAACGGTTTTTACGAAAGTGTCTGTCTTTTTCTATCTTTCTTGCTCTCTCGCGTGTTATGATTCAAAATTGTTTACTACGTAAAGATCTACAAGCTTGAATCGCAACATTCTTTCATAAAATATATATTTTTCTTTTTAATTTGAAAAAATACTATTGAAAATCCAAAATTCAATTTTTTAACAATAATATGTGAAATACGAAAAAAACGTAATTTTGCCAAATTATTCATTTCAATAAGATCTACAAATTTTGTCTAACATAGATTTTAATAAAACGTATATGCTTCATTTTAATTTAAAAAAATACGATTAAAATTCAATTTTTTAAACTAAATATGTGACATAACGAAAAAAACTTTGAGATGGAAAATTATTTGCCTAAATAAGGTCTACAAATTCTCAGTAGGACATTTTTTTACAAGATGTATATTTTTCATTTTAATTTAAAAAAACACTATTGAAAATCAAAAATTACATTTTCAACCAAAATATGTGAGAAACGAAATAAGCGTTGAAATGAAAAATCGTTCGTTTAAATAAAGTCTACGATTGTTTTTCCTTATTACGATATTTGGAAGAAGATACATTTTTTAAATCATGTAAATTATTAGAAAGTTACAGAAATGTATATAATGTATCGAGCGCGAAGCGCGAGTGTCATGATGAGAATGTGTTCCTCAAGGCTGATAAAAATTGAATTTCCATTTTAATTTAAAATCAAAGACAAATTTAGTAACTTTGTGAAAATGTAATTCACATTTACAATATTATAAAATAGACTTCAGATTCATTATCAAATTACAAAAAATAAACTCATATGTATGCGAAGAATATAAGACCAAGCGCGAAGCGCGAGATCCAAACAGAACGGAGCGCAACGATCGAACATTTTTTGACAAGATATATCTTTTCCATTTCAATATCAAATAACACAATTGAAAATCAAAAATTCCATTTTTTAACCAAAATATGTAAGATACAAAATAAACGTTAAAATAAAAAATCGTTTGCTTAAAAACAGTACGAATTTTTTTCCTTCCTATTTTTTTCCTTCTCATGATGAGAATGTGTTCCTCAAGGCTGATAAAAATTGAATTTCCATTTTAATTTAAAATCAAAGACAAATTTAGTAACTTTGTGAAAATGTAATTCACATTTACAATATTATAAAATAGACTTCAGATTCATTATCAAATTACAAAAAATAAACTCATATGTATGCGAAGAATATAAGACCAAGCGCGAAGCGCGAGATCCAAACAGAACGGAGCGCAACGATCGAACATTTTTTGACAAGATATATTTTTTCCATTTCAATATCAAATAACACAATTGAAAATCAAAAATTCCATTTTTAACCAAAATATGCAAGATACAAAATAAACGTTAAAATAAAAAATCGTTTGCTTAAAAACAGTACGAATTTTTTTCCTTTTTGAGATATTTGTAAGGAAATAAAGTTTTTAATCATGTAAATTATTAGAAAGTTACAGAAATGTATATAGAAAATCAAGCGCGAAGGGTGAGTCTCATGATGAGAATGTGTTCCTTAAGGCCGATAGAGCCTTAAGTAAATTGAATTTCCTTTTCCATTTGAAATCATAAAATATAGTAACTTTGTGAAAATGTAATTCACATCTATAATATAACCAAAATTAGAAAAGTTACAGAATTTTAATACTTTTAAAAAATCAATACTTAAATTCAATTTTCCAGTTAAACTATACGAGAGACGAAAGAATTTTATGATACAGAAGTGATCACTCGAAAAGATTTATATTTTGAGTTGTAATTGGAAAAAATGCAATTGAAAATAAAAAATTCCATTTGTTAATCGAAATATTTTTCGTTTTAGTTCAAAAAAATAAAGTTTAAAATAAAAAATCCTGTTTCCCGGCTAACCTATTCATTTTCTTTCAAATCACGAGTCCTAGTTCCTTCTTTTTCATTGTGAATATTAAATGCGAATGTCCTGATGAAAATGTATTCCTTAAAGTCGAAGTAACTTTGAGAAATTTTAAAGTGACATGTTTGATAACATGTCTGCTATTATATTGACCCAAAATTCATAGAATTTTTTTCATTTCTCATTATTTTGGCATAGGGTCAGATTCTTTTTATTTTCTTCGATTAAAATTTTCACTATTAAATATAAAAATACTCAAAAAGAAAGCAAGGCAAACGTTTCGGCCACATATGGGGGCCCTCTTCAGTGCCATAAATTCAAAATTGAACAGTTTTGTTTCTCGAGGACAGAAAAGTCTTCCCAATTCTTTACAGGTCTTTACATACTTGTACCATTTTTTAGGAGATAATCAACGTTGACTATACTTTCGTTAAGAATTTGATTAATAAACTACACGGAAAAAATAAGTACTGGGAAATTTACTTGACAGTCCTCGACTTTTGGACAGGACAAATTTTTCCGAAGATCCTATATACTTTTTATAAAGAAGCTTAGAACTTCATCGAAAAAAAGAAAGAATGTCCTAGATTAATTTAAGCACAGTCAATGAATGAAATTCTTTCAAATTTTATTGTATAGTTTTTGCAAAAATTATAAGAAGGCAAATAATACTTCTTCTACAGAGTGCTTCACGTTTTAAAAGAGTTTGGATAGAATAATTTGATTAGGAAGAGATGAATACCTGCTATACAAATCAAAGAAAAATCCTTGGACTGCGCTTGAAAGTCTTGTGAAATTTTTAGTGGTACGATGCGCAGTTGTCAATGTCAGTTTTTTAGATACGCAAAATTTTTATTACTTTGTAAATTGACATAAACTTCAGAAATTATGAAATTCTTATATATGATATTTTAGAATTCAGTAATTGATTTATTAAAAGTCTCTTTATCTAAAAACTTTTGTTAGCCTTATATAAAAGTGATGGCGAAGCAAGGCGCAGCAATTTCTTACACGGCCCTGCATTTTCAAAGGATAAAATTTACCCAACATTTTTTGAGAAGTATCGCAAGTGCTTCGGTAGCCGTGCGGTTTAATTTATAAGGTTAGACTGCGTTATACATGTAGGTTAGGTAAAAGTTAAGGTTCGAATCCTATTAGCGTAATATTAATTTCAACAGCGGTAATATAATTTGTAATAAAAATCAATAAAATAGTATATAAAAAAAAGACAGGTTGCGAAAGTAATTTTTGTTTCTTATTGCCTTTGATAGTCCATAAAAATTTCATTGACTGGCTTTGAAGTTTTCATGCCCGAGTGCTGTGCGAGCTCTATCTGCCTATATTCAGAATTTCATATTAATTCGTAAGAATATCCAATCTTTGAACTTTATTTTCTCAAATGATTCATAGAAATTATACATTTTGCGTACTCAGAATTTTCACGGACTTTCTACTGAACATACTTTTGGAAAGTTTTATACTTTTTCCAGGATTATTGATCTAATTGTACAAGAACGGTACTTCTAGTTTTAAGTAACTTTTGAACGTATCTGAAAGTCGAGCACTCTGTCATGTAAATTTACCAGTACTTATTTTTTCCGTGTATTATATGTGGTTAGTTAAATCATAAAATTGATAACAGGACAACGAAAGTATAGAATTTTATTTTAACTTACTGAGAAGAAGAAAATAGATACCAAATTCGAAGCCATTGTTATCAACTTTTTACTCTGATCAAGTTTATTTTAAAAATCTTTCTTTCTTTCAAAACTTGTCTGGTTTCCTTTTTAGAAACATATTAAATAATTATTATTAACTATTTCTAAAGAAGAAACGAGACAGATTTCAAAACGTCAACAATTTTTCTGGAATAAAGTCAACACTGATATCTTTGGGTTAAAATAACCACTGAGACGTAAAATGTTACTACAACTGGGAGGGTTCAATCAATTTCTCAAAAATAGATTTATGTCATTTTTATTTAAAATACATGTATTTTAAATGTATATTTGCACACATCTCTAGTATGGTTTAATGACCACAATTACAACTTTAAGGTAGTTCGTTCACGAAAATTAGACCTCAGGCAAAAATAGATAATTTTGCTTTCAAGAATAGCAATATTATTATTGAGGGGCTAATTTGAAAAAGAAAAGATTATTTTTCATGAAAAAAATTTGAAATGCAGAAAAATAATTTTATTAATACATTTTATTTTTGCCTAAACTTATTTTCTTATCGCTCCGAGTCAAATTTTTAAAAATGATGCGATTCTAATAAATCACGGTTCATTTGTTTAGGAAAAAGATTCTCTACAACATGACTGTTTTTTATTTTTGAAATTGAATTAATTATTATCAAATACAGCAATTTGTTTATAAAAGTATTGTTTTGAAAAATTCTTTTTTTATAATTTCAGCCATTACAGAATTTATTTTTAAAAATCAGAAACGGTGAAGTTGTGGGAAATCTTTTCTCTGAAAAATTGATTCATGATTTATTAGAATCGCATAATTTTTTAAAATTTAAAAATTGCTATTCTTGGGATCATATCATATCACTCTAGCCCCCCCCCCCCCTAAAAAGGCTTAAACTAAATCTCTCTATTTTCTGTAAAAAACACTTTCTGTAGAAAAAATTTGTGTGTAAAAGAAACCGACTTTTCGACGAGTTGTGTTTGCTTGCCATTTTTGTATACAAAAACCGTGTAAAATCGCTACAAAAAATTTTTTTCATTCATTTTAAGAGTTTATTTATTGAGCTCAACAAGTTTTATAGCAATATTTATATTAGCGACCTCTAAAAAAATTCTTAAAAATAGCCTTTTTTCGGGATGTGGAGGGGGGGGGGGCTAGAATGGTATAATCCCTTAAATCTTTTTTAAATTGATAATAATGAAAGCAAAATTTAACATCATACATTAATCAACTATGCTCTCTAAATCTGAATCAGTCAAATTTTCACTGATTGAATCAGTGATTTGCTTTTTCACTGATTCATCAGTGAAAACATATTTTTCACTTTTAAATCAGTTAATTTTCACTGAAATAATCAGTGGAATTTGACTGATTACAGTAACCTCTTTTTAGCTATTTGAATCAGTCTAATTTCACTGATAATCAGTAGATTTTGACTGATTCAAATTTAGAGAGTGAATTAATTAAAGCTTTTTTGAGCCCTAGTTTGCAGAGAAAAACGAATTGACTGGTCTCAGAGTTCCTACGCTCTCTAACTAGTGTTTTGTCATGTGTCATGCTTATCGAGTTTATCCTCCGAGGAAACTTTTAGAATGTCAATGTGAGTATTAAGGGGTCAGATAGAAGGGAGGAGAATTCGTTTCCTGAAAGACTGAACTTCCTGAATAGCAGACTCTTGTATTCTTGACTCTCCTCCTCATCATTCAATGGCACGATAGTTAAAAGGGCAAAAAATTTGAGCCTAAAGCATTCGATGTTTAGTGAAATACATACATGTGTTTGCAAATTATATTGAAAAAAGATTCAATTCAAATGAAAAAAACCTAAGATTTTTTCTTGGTGCTTGTTAGGGTAATTTTTCAAGGAGAAATGACGTCGAAACACGCCTTATCTCATGCTTGAAGAATTTATCTCTAAGGGTAGAATAGTTTACGGAAAATTTACCAAGTAATAGATACGGACGATTAATCCTGTAGTGAGTTTCCGGTATTTTTATACTTAACTTTTTGCGTCTTTTACTATCTTTCTTGCTCTCTCGCGGGTTATAAACCTTTATACACATCTCTAAATATTCAAAACTAAATTCGAAGACGTATGACTGCGAACTCAAATTCATCTCAACGTCCAAACAAAAGTATAATTCAAAATTTGAAGTATTCAAAACTGTTTGAACCCTCAATATACAGGGTGGGCACGAGTGGGTTGCAGAATAGGGAATATAATTGGGAGTAGTTTAGCATACGAAATACCGCCCAACACGCACTTTCGCTATTCGAAAAGATCTTTTTCAGGCGTTTTTTTGAAATTCGCGCCAGCTCAAAAGAGGTCGTGCATGTCAAACGTCATTTTTGAAAAAATAGTAAAAATATTAAAATTAAAAGTGTCATGTTTTAAAAATATTGTCGAAAGTGCGGCAGAATTTTAAACAACAGTGAGTGAATTTATTATTCAGACACACAAGTGTAAATAGTTGAAAATTGGAATCAAGTATGACATCAAGAAGCTCACCTTTGTAGTATGTGATAAAAAATATAAATTTTAAACTAATAAAGAGCTTCGTTGCTCTAAAAAATTGATAAATGAGAACAGGAATAATTTATGGCATGGAGAATGGTAAGATTTTAAATCTCTATGATAAAAAACATTGAATATTTTTTTAATTTAAAATTTTCAATTTTTTATTTGGCGGGAAATTCAGATAAGTATTTTTTATTTCACTTTCAATGATATTCTTGAAAAGAGACGTTTACTTTGTGAAATGTTTTTTTTCTTTTTCAGAAAGAGTCAAAAATTAAGCAAGAGGGAAAAATAAAGGATTTAAGAACTAAAATTGTGTAGGTATTTATGTTTCTTATAAGTTGCAGTAGCAAAAGTACATAAATAATAATGTAATAATACTTTGAAATATCTTAAAGCTAAACTTTATAATTCTGTAATATTTATTTTGGCTTGGGGTCAGCTTAGTTTCTAATTATTTATGTCATCGAGGACATAAACATTAGGAAGGCAAACGTTTCGGCCACAGATGGGGGCCCTCTTCAGTGCCAATTAGCTTAATTGTAACCTTTAAATATTTATTAACTAATACATGCAATTAAGAAATATATGGTATTTTTTGTTTTTTTGTTTTTTTCTTTTTGCTTATTAATTAAAAATAGAGTAAACATGCAGAAAAACTTATGAGTAAGTGAGTTTCTAGGTGTGAAGAACCAGGCCGTTCCAAAAACTGCTCCAACAAGTAATCCTCTCAATATTACAGAATTATAACTGTGGGTCAATGTAACAAGGAACATGTACGGAAACATGTCACGATATAACTAAACTTTATAATTTATCATTCTGAACAAAATGTGAAAACACTAACTGATGTTTATGTAATCAAATCCTCGATAGCCATTGATTATTGTAAAAATTGTTCCCGGGACTAGAATAAAAGTTTCAAAATTCTGTGAAGTGTCTCAGGAGTCTTAATTCTCGTACTCTATCAGTCCTCGTAGCAAACAGTTCTGAAAAATCATTTTTACAAAACTTCAATACTCATAGCTGCCGTTCTAGAGTGGCCAAGTTCCAAATACACACAAAATATCATATAAATCCTTGACTGTAACTAAAATAATATCTATAAATTCTTCCAATTTAGTTCATAAGTAGCTATCACTGTCTCTTACCAGTTCCCACAGCTAAACTGTATAATTTGTGATTTTAAAAAAATTTTGAAACATTAAATGGTGTTTTTGAAGTCAAATCATCCATAGCCAATGATTATTGTAAAAATTGTTCCCGGGACCACAATTAAAGTTTTGGAATTCTGAAAACTGGCTCAGTAGGCCTAATTTACATACTCTATCAGTCCTCATAGTAAATAGTTCTGAAAAATCACTTTTTCAAAACTTCAATACTCATAGCTGCACAATACACACAAAATATCACATAAATCCTTGACTGTAATTAAAATAATTGCTCTAAATTCCTCTAAATTGGTTCTCAAGTAGCTATTCCTGTCTCTCATCAGTTCCTAAAGCTATACTTTATAATTTGTCATGTAACTGTGCGAGAAATTGAAGAAATTTTAAAAATACAAAAATCAACAAAATTCAATTTTTTAACAATAATATGTAAAATACGGAAAAAAACGTGAGTTTGCAAAATTGTTTCTTTCAATAAGATCTACAAATTTTGTATAAAAAACTTTCTGATAAAAGGTATATGTTTCATTTTAATTTAAAAAAATACGATTAAGATTGAAAAATTCCATCATTTAAACAAAATATGTGAAAAAAACGTTGATATGCAAAATTATTTACCTAAATGAGGTCTACAAATTCTCAGTCGGATATTTTTAGACAAGATGTATATTTTTCATTTTAATTTCAAAACACACCATTGAAAATCAAAAACTCCTTTTTTAAACCAAAATATGAGATACAAAATAAACGTTAAAATAAAAAATCGTTTGCTTAAAAACAGTCCAAATTTTTTCCTTTTTTAGATATTTGGAAGAAAATAGATTTTTTTGAATCATGTAAATTATTAGAAAGTTATAGAAATGTATAGAGAAAATCGAGCGCGAAGCGCGAGTGCCATGGTGAGAATGTGTTCCTTGGCTGATAGAGCCTTAAGTAAATTGAATTTTCCTTTTCACTCAAAATCAAAAAATTTATTAGCTTTGTGAAAATGTTATTAAATTTTATATTTTAAAATAAAATTGACTTGAGGGGTTTTGAAAGGTAGTCTTCTTTTTTCTTTCTTCCTTTTTTGTTGGTTCCTCATAATCGTTTATTTTAAGAAATTTCTTTAGTCAAAATTTGGTCCTTTTTGTATATATTAAGGATTAGAACAGTTTCGAATTTTGGAAATTTTGAATCATCTCCAAATCAATACTATTTAATTTAATCGCAGCATAAAAAATGCATTTACATTTTATCATCTAAGATGATAAAATCCATTGAAGATTTGAAAGGATATGGTTTATTTAATTCAGATATCCGCTTATCTATTTTACATGCCAAAATACGATATAAGCTTTACAGTATTTGTCTTGAGGGATTCTGCAAAGCCAAATCCAATTTCAATAAAAATAAGATGAAGGAATGCGAAGAATGAGATTTGTACGAAGATGAGTAACATGTCTGTGGAGATAGAAAGATGGAGAACGAGAGAGCTCACGTGGTATAAAATATAGACTTTTAGACGTTTGAGATTGCATATATATCTACAAGTGTTTCGTGCAGGGATTTCCGAGACGTTTGGAGTTAGTCGAGTGTATTGCTGTGCACTGAATGTTGGACGATTTAACCCCTTGCATACTCGATACAGAAAGCTATACACATATGTATCCAATTGTCCATTAACCGATTAAGCAGAATAATATAAATGGATATTGAACGGATTTTCGAGAGGAATCGTGCATGCCACGAACAAGTCATAACTGTTTCACAGAAGATCAAATCGCAAAATACTATCGTTTCAACTATATTAACGATAGACAGTCATGTCATAATAATAACGGCCTTTTGTGAATTACTGTTTGATCTTCAGAAATATAATCTTAAATCAATTTGAAAATGACGAAGCAAGTGGTATTTTTTTACCTATTGAGGAGGTTGTTAATCATTTTATGTGCCTCCGGCGCATTAACGCGTTTTTATGCTACAGTCGAGAGTAGCGTAATGTTGTGTATTACGATACAGAGGAACATAATGTGAAAATTGAACTGCGTATGTGCCTATTACGATACAGCGGAGCGTAATCTTCCTCTTCTTCTTCTTCTTCGTACAGCGTTGGCACCCTACTGACAAAGCCTTGTACATTTGAACTGCGCATGCGTCTATTACAATACACAATCGAGAAAATCAAAATGGCCGGAAGTATTCGCGAAATGTCGAGTAAGATGGGCGATAATCACGGCAATTTCGACCTTTTCAGATTGGATTCGAGTGTACGCAGAAAAACTCGTTAATGCGCCGAAGTCACATTGAATAAAATATGCGCCAATGCATACAATTCAGGTAATTATGAGACTCGCTTAAAATGCTCGCAGGACTGATCGCGCCTCGACTTCATCTCGGCTTTGTCTCAGCTACGCCTCGACTAGGCCTTGGCCTTGGCACATAATATACTATTACCAAATCCCTCAATCCGAAACTGTAAAAAACCACTGTTTCGAATATTATAAGTCTTCTACTTAGAATCAGTGAAATTTAACTGATATCACTAGGGTAACTCACTGGTTAACCAGCGAATTTCACTGTTGACCAATATATTTCACTGAATAACTAGTGAGTTTACCTCGTGGAATCAAGTAAATTCCACTGTGTATGGAAGACTTATAACATTCGAAACTGGTTTTTCACTGTGAATCAGTGAATTTCTACTGATTCAGATTTAGAGAGAACCGTTTCGGTATTTTTTAAAGATTTAGTGAGCAATTTAAAATGCGGACAATAGATCGTTTGATCTTTAATGTATTATTAAGGGGGGAAATACATGTAAAATTTTGTAAAAATCGTCAAGCACAAGAGCAACTTATTGAAAAAAATGAGTTCTACGAGGCTATCGAAGGACAATTATATGACGCAGGAATTGTTGACTAATTGATAAGTCACTAAAGCATTGCATTTTTATGTAACCAAACTTTAACCGCGTTTTTCTCAAATCTATATTTTTCAAATCGGTGGGAACGATAACTCAAAAAGTTATTCATCGATCCCCCTGAAATTTTGCACATATCTTTTCAATGATATTACTTTCTATGTGAACCTACATATTTCCAACAGTTTGTTGAAAAAATTATTTTATCAATGCTAAAATAATCAAAAAATTTGGTCAAATATTCAAATTATTTTTATAAACTGTTTCATTCTGCGAATTTTTATTTTCAGATCAATAAAACCGAGGCTAAAATGTCCGCCGATCGAGAAGTCTCGCTGCGGCCTTCCCAGAAGAATGTAGTGTACATCGGCCATTTTGAATAATTAAAATGAAAAAAAAATTGATGTATTATTTTAAAATATGAATAAACCATATACCAATTAAAAAAAATATAGAATAAATCATTCATTTAAAAAACAATTCATGAAAATCGACCAAAATTATTTTAATTAGTATATTTTTGATTTTTTTGACATTTTCCAAAAATGTTATTTTTACATTCTCTATACTTTTCTGAGTATGTGTGTAAATTTTCAGGGCAATCTGATTTTTTTCTTGGAAAAATAAATAAAATTAAAAGTTACTACGATTTACGAATAACGCGTTTTTAGTGAAAATTAGCTTTTCACACAAAATAGTTTGTTTATTCATTTACTAATATTTCTTAATTATATGGAAAATAGTATATATATGATTTAGTATTAAGGCTTTACTATAAGACTTTACTTTATAAACTCCGTTTTCCGCAAGTTATGATTTTCCGTGTTTGTTGCAACATATGTTTGAATAAAATCTAAAGTATTAGACACAAGCCTTTGAAATTCTTACCACTTATTATTTGTTGTATTATCAATATTTTTCAGTATAGAAAGCACTCTCGCTAAAAAAATAACTACAAATTTTTTTTTATATTTTGGGATATTTTTATTTATTTTATTTGTAACTTTTTGGTCAGTTATATTGCCTTATTTTCTATACCCAAAACCAAAACCTTTCTGAATAAAGGTACTGAACATAAAAAAAATTATACGAAAGGCCTAAACTAAAAAAATAAAAATATTAAAGGTGTCGAATCCCCTTAAAGGTATCAAAGATTGTGAAATACAAAATTAATAGCTGTTGAATGTCTATTAAATTTACACGGTATTTTACGTTTATAATTAATGGCGTAAAATCCGTTGTCCGGACATTCTCTCTGTTGAACATTTGGCAAGGTCGGTAGAAGGTAGATGGTAGATGGAAGATTTCCGGGCGGTATTTCGGATGATGGTAATTCGGTATGTCGCGTAGGAGTCGCGGTAACGTAAATTTCCGAGTTCGCAGACGCTCCCGAAAACATCCGGAAGATTCGTGGTCCAACCCTTTCTGACAGCGAGAATGCAGAGATAGATTTTAGAGACAGTGAATTAATTTGTAACTCCTCCTGATTAATACCCATCAATACAAAGTTTATTTCTATCAAAAGTAATATTTGCATTTCTATACAGTTAAAGAAAATACTTTTTTGGTTTAAAATAATAGGATGAAATTGATTATTTGATTTATTTTATAATTATTTCATTAAAAACAATTTTTCTTATTTCAGCCTGCTGTACACTTTATTACATTAAAACAAATAAAATTAGAAGAAGAGTTTTTTAAGCTTAAAGAAAATGTTTTTTGAGGTGCAATTTTGACTTACCGATTTTTACGACAGGAGGTAGAGCTTCGACGGTAAAGGTTAATTGAACTAGTTGCAGAATAAAAACAGTGGCTAGAAGGCAGCCTAAATCCCCCTTCATAGCTCATCTCGAAAAATTACCTGTCCAGACCACAGAACAATCCAAATGATTTCACTGAAGAATGTATTAATCTAAAAAACAAAAAATAACAAGTTTATATATTTTATTTCTTAGAAAAAAAGAACTATGAATTAATTTATGTGCGTGTGAAGAATATTATATAAATTATTATGGTCGATGATAATTTTTTCAAAATTATGCGAACCACAATTACTTGAGGTAGTTGTGCGAAAAAATAAGTCTCTGGAAAGAACAATTTTTCTGTGATTTTAAAAGTTTAAATAATATTAGTTGTGTTTTTTGAAAGGAAAAACATTACTTTATGAAAAAATGTAAAGCTTACGAAAAATAATACTTTTAATAATGTTTTTTTTTTAATAGAATTTTTTCTTAATATCGTTTCTTATCAATTTTTAAAAAATGATCGGATTTTCATAAATGATGGTTTATTTTTCCAGAGAAAATATTCTCTAAAACTCTACTGTTTCCAATTTTAAAATTGAAGTTTTCAGTGGCTGAAGTCTTTGAAAGAATTTTTAAAAAAGAATCATTAAAACAAAAAATAACTACATTTGAAAATTTTATTCTTTATTTTCAAAATTTCATCAAACACGACTGATACTAGCGCATTTTAAGTCTGGAAATCATACTCTCTAAATCTGAATCAGTCAAAATCTACTGATTATCAGTGAAATTTGATTGAATCAAATAGCTAAAAAGAGGTTACTATGAATTAGTCATTAATTTTGTTAATTAACTTATTTAACAGTTGAAAATATCCTTTTTACTGGTGTATCAGTGCAAATTTGACTAATTCAGATTTAGAGAGCAGATAAAATTTTTTTTCCAGAGACCTGTTTTTTTGGACAACTATCTTGACAGAATTTTACGAATATACTCAAATGGTATGTGAAGCATGAATAAGACTCGCATCCTTTTTCTGGTCGAAAACAGCATAAATGTACAAAAATTGGGCATTTCGCGGAATACCGTTTTTTTGAAAAAAAAAAGGATAATAATAGGATGATTTTAAAATTAAGTTGTTTGATGAAAGTGAATTATATGTCATATATGAATACAAAAATATGTGTGTGAATTATGTTTAATTAATATCCATGGCGAATTCATCATTGTTATCATCACCATCATCGTGTGAAAATTCTGAATCGTCGATCACAATAATTTCACCACTTCTAGTTACATTCTCAACATAAATGAGAAGGTAGGGGAGAAGCGGCGAAATTGGCGCGTCGTCTAAATTGGCGCACCCTATTTTTCAGAAAATGATAACATAACAAAAAATAAAAATAGTTCTATCGTGTGTATTCTTGTATGATATGTATTTGATAGAAAACATTATAAAAATCTAATTGCTTAATATAGTTTTATTGCGATTAATCGTTTTTTGGCATAATGGTTATGTTCGAAGCCATTGAGTTAAATCGTTAAATAATAGTAAATCAAGGTGAATTAGATTAATGCAACGATTTTATAATCTTTGATATTTAATCTTACGATTAGGATAGAATATTTGTATGAAAAAATAAGCATTTTACGTAAAAAGTATTTAATTAATGAACGATACACTTGCGGCAAAATTGGCGCATACGAGATTCAAATCAGAGGCGAAGTTGGCACACGTGTTGTGTTTCTGGAAACCGGTGACTGAAGTCAAGTGCTCGGATGTTTATGATTGAAAATATAAAGAAGATAGTAAGTACACAATTATTAATATATAGATATATACATTTGAATGTTGCTGGACTTTTCTGCTAATCTTTTTCTTAAGATTTTTTGTGACATGGGAGGTAATGTGGTTCGCAAAACTGATGTAACGACTTTGTAAGGTTATATTCATTTGAACAATCAGTGGTTAAATTTTTTTTTAAGTTTGAGGTATTAAGGCATTTTAAAAGCGATTTTTAATAATTAATTTGCAGTCTGACAGTGTTTTGAAAGTTTTCTCGATTTTAAGATGTGAAAGCAATGTAAGTAAAAAATTTGTATTTTTGATTGATTGTTTCTATTATTTATAAGTCTTCTAAAGTTAATAATTGTATATACTTCTGATTACAAATTCAAATAATTCTCTATAAAAATGATTTCAATTTGAATATTCACTTAAATATCCACAATTGCCAGTATTTTATTGTACAAATATAAAATATATTTTAACTTTGGCTGGTATATGTGAATAAAGGTATAAAAAACTTCACATATCTTGATATACTATCTCAAATTTAGTTTCAAATTATAACTACCTCTTTTAATCAACCTTTGCTACTGAAATGTAATTCTAAATCTATGAAAATATAACTAATACGTGGCAAGAGAAGATTATAATATTAGTGCGTCAATTTACCCGACATGGCGGGTAAATTGACGCAGGTGCAGTCCTTCGGAAATCTGAATAAAAACCTGCTTTAATAATTTTCAATGCAATCTTTATCCATTGGAAAGTATAGAAAAGGTATCCAGCTATTAAATAAATATTTTTTCATAATTTTTAGTCATATACTTTCTTTTTAAACTCGCACTTTCTATTAGGTGCGCCAATTCCGCCGCTTCTCCCCTATTAGTTTTATGTAAAAAATGACTTTCGAAATATTTATCAAATCATTATGTTTTCAAACCCCCTGAGTCAGAAAAAACGGTTTCACTTTATAGAACCCGAAAAAGTAAGGACAAGTTTATTAACCAGCCACATCCGACAAAAATGGTCAAAATAGGAGCATTTTTTGAAAAAAAACGTTATGAAAAAATTAAAAATTCAAACACTGGTTTCTGAGACTTCTCATAAATTTCTAAAAATTATCCCAATAATATTTTTCGATTAAACTGAAATTAGGAAAGTTACAGAATGCTAAAAAATGAAAAAAGTCAATATCTAAATTCCATTTTCCAGTTAAACTATACGAGATACGAAAAAAATGTCATGATACAAAATTGTTTACTACATAAAGATCAACAAGTTTCACCTGCAAAATTTTTTCCTAAGATATATATCAAATTACAAAAAATAAACTTATATGTATTCAAAGAACATAAGACCGAGCGCGACGACCGAATCGCGCACCCAAGGCGTGCTCGAACTTGCAAGCAAAGCGAGCTGCGCGTGAAGCGGGTAGATTTTTTTTTTTTTTATACCAGGTCTAAAACTATGAAACTGGAATTTCCCTATAGATGGTGCTTGCCATCAGTTTAGGGACCGTACGACCGCTTCTGCAGCGCCATCTTCTCCCTTTAGCAGCTGAGAAAGATTTTCAGTAGACAACAACCCAGTGTTCGCAGAACGTGGACGTAAACGGCCCCCACCATGGACCCTACCAGCTTATGGCTTCTTCCTCGCTCCACTGCCATAGGTTGGTTGAATGAGGAAGGCACAATGAGCTCGAAGCATCTATGGTGGGGGCCGTTTACGTCCACGTTTTGCGAACACTGCAACAACCCAAGTTCGATATACCAGTGTATTTACTACAAGCATCTCAACATGTCGAGTTTTGTGCCTACGAACTACATGCTCTTGGCAAAACACAGTGTTTCGAGTGATTTAAAAAATTCAAAAGTGATAATTTTGATGTGAGAAACGAAGATTGTGGAAAACCACCGAAAAAGTACGTTTTGTGGGATCAGAAGGGTGTTATCTAATATGAGCTGCTAAGACCTGGTGAAACCTTCAACACGAATTGCTACCAACAGCAAATGACCGATTTAAATCGAGCATTACAAGAAAAACGACCGGATTATTGAAGAAGGCAACACAAAGTCATTTTTCTTCACGATAATGCCCCATCACACACAGCGAAACGGGTCAAGGAAACGATCGAAACGTTCAATTGGGAAATACTGGCGCATGCCGCTTATTCTCCAGACTTGGCTCCGTCGGATTACCATCTGTTTGCATCACTGGGCCACGCTCTCGCTGAACAACGCTTCACTTCGTACGAAAATGTACGAGGATTGCTGGATAACTGGTTTGATTTAAAAGACGAACAGTTTTATTGGCGAGGCATTCATCACCTTCCGGAGAGGTGGGAAAAATGTGTAAATAGCAATGGAGATTACTTTGAATAAAATATTTTTGATCATTTTCATGCAACAGACGTGTAACTATTGCAAAAAAATTCCGGTTTCATACTTCTAGACCTGGTATATGTTTTTTCCACCAATTTTACCTAGTAATTCTGACTTTGTTTTCAGAAATTTGTAAAACTCGAGGCATACGTAAGGCGAATTAAATTTTACCATGAGAATTGCTTTCAATGATTTGGTTTGTAAATTTTGCGTTGTTACTGTTTGATTTTTGAGCAATATTAGCTTTGTTCTTCATTCTGAAATCGCAAATTAACTTGTTAAAAAATTAAAAAATTTGTGCGTTAGAAAAAAAGGAGTTTTGCAAGATAAAGTGGGATTTTGGAAGTTTCCACAAGATCGCTTTTTTGGCTCGAAAAAAAGGGAGTATCCCTCGAAAAAGAGGATAGATGCGAGCGTTGAGCATGAATCATATATTGTAGCATCTATAATGCATGCTCTCAAATCTGCTCTTTGCGAGAAGTGAAATTTGCTGACCGTTAGTGGAGGTCGTCATGAATCCTCAGAATATACATAGAAACACAGATAGTAGTCTATCTTGCTGATTCGCTTTATTTTTATTCAATTAAGACTCTAAAATTTGCATTATTGCACAGCCCAATTAGCAACAATTTCCGTGTGAATAATTCTGAATCATAATTAAATTATGTATTTTATTTGTCCTTAGTCGACTATATACAGTGGGTGATCAAATTATTATAATCACTTTGTTTTTGTTAGCCGCATAAAATCTTCTAATATTGATAATACACGTATTAAAATTTTCCCCTGAAAAAACGTCAAAATTACTCTCTAAATCTGAATCAATCAAAATCTACTGATTATAAGTGAAATTTGACTGATTCAAATAGCTAAAAAGAGGTTACTGTGAATCAGTCAAATTTCACTGATTACTTTATTGAAAATTAACTGATTTAGCAGTGAAAAAGATTTTTTCCACTAATGAATCAGTGAAAATTAACTGATTTGACAGTGAAAAAGGTAATTTTCACTGTTGAATCAAAAGGGCAAATCACTGATTCAATAAGTGAAAATTTGACTGATTCAGATGTAGAGGGTATGCATAAAACAACCTTAAGACGAAGTGTTTTTGTCCATTTTTGAGGAAGATATTGTAGAAAAAGTCAAGATTTCAAACTTTTCTTTAATAATGAATAATTCTCAAAATAATTTATGTTTTTAAATGTTCTTCGACTCATTTTCAAGGTAAATTCACGTAAAATGTAAAAGCGTGCCAAATAAGTTATAATAATTTTCCCTTAGATTCGTAAAAAGTTTAAACTTAGAACAAAAAAGGCGTAAAAATTCAAGCTTGCAAAATTATACAATATATTTAAAAATCTGCCCGCTTCGCGAGCACATTCTTATCACGTGCGAATCGATCGTCGCGCTTCGTGCTTCGTTCTGTTTGGATTTCGCGCTCGGTCTTATATTCTTCACATACATATAAGTTTATTTGAAATCCTGAATCACATTTTCACAAAGTTACTAAATTTTTTGATATTATTGTTGAAAAATTGAATTTTGGATTTTCAATATTTTAAATTAAAAAGAAAAATATACATCTTGAGAAAAAATGTTGTGATTTTTTGTAGATCTTTACATGGTGAATATAGATTATAGTATTGCTATAGGAAAGATTTGTAGAACAATTGCAGAATTAAATGTAAGAATAGGAAGATATCATATTCTTACTTTTAATTCTGCAATATTGATATTGAATGTGGCAATGTGAAAATTTATCACGATTTGCTTGCTAACCCTAAATTTCTATAATCTATAGGAGTTTCTGCAAAAAAATGTTCTCAGTGTAGATATTGACTTTTTTTAAGGTTCAACATACTGTGACTTTCCTAATTTTAGTTTAATCAAAAAATGTTATTAGGATAATTAGTACACGGAAAAAATTTGTCGCTTAAAATTTAAGAGACTATTCGAAGAGTCGTGGACAGAAAGTAAAATCGGAGAAAGTCTTGTAAGGTTTCAATGACTTTTAGGAAATAGTAGAAAAAAGTCGACTAACTTTTAAAAAACCAGGTCGAAGAAAAAAAGTCGCGTATTTACTATTATAAAAGTATTTTAAACACTAACTGATCTTTTCTAAGAAGTAATGAAAAGTTTCATAATCTTTGGATTCATTTGTCATAGATTTTAAAAGACTATCGAATAATTTGAAATGAAAGTAATTCAAACAAATAGTTTTGTAAATTGTATTCTAAAGTCCATCAGATTTTATATGCCGTCTTCTAAAATTTCTTCGACAGTCGCAAAAAGCGATGCGCAGAAACGTAATTCGTAGCATCGCACAGCAGACAATGCAGCTCAGCTTTATGTTTTTGTAATAATTTTGGTTAGATTTTGAGATTACGTGTCGTTTGGTTTCGTTTGAATCTGGATTGAAGCGTACATTGAAGAATTAGTTCCGAGTAAGTATATGTTTACCTTGATAAAGTGTATTACGTCAAATTTGAAATTTATCTATTATTTTAGATTTGCCTTCAAACTCTGAATGTGATCCAAATATTTTACACAAGTCTCCATGATATGTAACGGATATGCGGGTTAAGGCGTGCGATTAGAATTAGGTTAGGATGCGTGCGTGCGTGCGAGCGTTCGATTCTCGGTGCTGCGAAGTGTTTATAAAAAATTGCGTTTCTGTAATGTGCAGTGTTAAATATAATGATAAGTTCATATTAGGATTATATAGGTAATGTAAAAGTGAAAAATAATTAACTATATAAGTGCAGGATCATATCACAGAAAATAATATTTTCCTTTTTACACTGTTCAAAATTTTCTTCGACTGTCACTTAGACTTTCGATGCCTGGTTTAGAGACAATGGAACCCAACCCACGGTGTTTTAAATTTTCCGCGACTGTCACTTAAACTTTCGAATTTACGTTTTACATTTTCAGCGACTATCTATCATATTCTTCAATAAGGAGGCTCATAATGTTTAGTCGACTTTCTAACCTATCCACGAGTATTATACAAAGTCGATGACTTTTTAAGCGACAAATTTTTTCCGTGTAGGGATTTATGAGAACTATCAGAAACCAATATTAGAATTTTGGATTTTTTCATAAATTTTTTAAAAAAAACAGAAAATGCTCCTATTTTGACCATTTTCTGTCGAGTGTAGCTGGTTAACAAACTTGTTCTTATTTTCTCGGTTCCGATAAAGTATTCCAAAGCTCAATTCAATCTGATAATTCTATCGATAGTTATCGAGTATACGACCTACAGACAGACAATTTCGTAAAAACCACTTTTTCTGACTCAGGGGGTCTCAAAACGTAAAGATTTGATGAAATTTTCGAAAGTCACTTATCACATAAAGATTCTCATATGATGAAAATAAAAAATAGTAATAAAAATTATATTCCATTTTTCAATCTCTCATCAATTCTCGTGGGTTATCACTTTTATGTATTTTTAAAATCCTTTTTTTAGTATTAGAATTTTTTGAATTGTTACGTCTTTTTTTTCTAAGTTTAGACTTTTTCAGAATCTAGGCAAAAATCAGTAGAATTTATTGGCACGTTTTTTTACCTTCTTTGTAAATTTTCCCTTAAAATGAGTTGAAGGACATCGAAAAGCATTAATTATTTCGGAATCTAATCATAATTTTAAAAAAGTTTAAAATTTGGACTTTTTCCATAATATCTCCCCAAAAATGGACAAAAACACTTCATCTTGAGGTCGTTTTATGCACTCTCTAAATCTGAATCAGTCAAATTTTCACTGATCGAATCAGTGATTTGCCTTTTCACTGATTCATCGGTGAAAATAATATAATATTTTATTATAATAATAATATTTTTCGGACGTAAAGATGTAGGAAATGAATCAAGTTGTTTACATGAACTTACTACTTTTCTCAAGTATCACATGCCCTTAAAGCGTCATTCTACTCTCTAAATGTGAATCAGTGATTTGCCTTTTCACTGATTCATCAGTGAAAAAAATGTTTCTCACTGTCAAATCAGTCAATTTTCACTGAAGTGATCATTGAAATTTGACTGATTCGCAGTAACCTCTTTTTAGCTATTTGAATCAGTGAAATTTCACTGATAATCAGTAGATTTTGACTGATTCAGATTTAAAGAGCATAATTTTGAGGTTTTATATGTTATTTTTAGGGAAAAATTTTAATGTCTATTGTCAATATTAGGAGATTTTATGCAACTAATAATAACAAAATGACTATAATAATTTAGCCATCCACTGTAAAACCAGCCTGTAAATGGATTAGTTGGGATTTATCTAAGAGAGTTCATTCAATTTGTTTCCTTCTTTATACTAAGTTTAAGATAAGGTCAACAGCTTTGGTCTGCTTCTCCATCGATAAAACACTTTTCAAGTTATTTGAATGAGTAAATTTCCACTTTAAATTATCTCTAAGAAGACATTTAGATCAAAGAAATGGAACGTGATAAAAATTTTGTGACGGGAAGAAAAGTTATCCAATAAAATAGTTAAAGCAAACTACAAAGACTGTATAATAAAATTTTTATCTGGAGGTCGACTCGATGAAAGAGGAAAAGAGAATAAGATGGGTGAATGAGTTCTGATTCGCTTATTTATTCTAGACATTGTTTAGGAGGGTCTATTTCACTTTTTACCTTATCGAAGTTCTTTAATTGATCAGATTATCGTTTCCTCGCTGTTGAAAAAGTTAATGAAAAGATAAATTTTCTACTCTTTAAAAACTTTCGCGAGAATGGCCATGGAAAATATAAAGCAATTCATAAACTTAAAGATGCGCTTATTACTATATATATATAGCTACTTATCTTAGTTACGAATGATGGCAATTAGTTAATCTACTACAAGATTAAAGGGTAGAAAGTCTGCTGAAGCGGAGAGGAAAAAAAGGGAATAAAAATACTTTCTCTTTCATTCACTAATTTCTGCCAGGAAAGGAGGGTGATCGTTCAACAAAATTCTTCCGATTTATTTCCCGTCCTGCGCAGTTCTCCTTAATCGTCTCGCGTTATTCGACGATAATTCGTCCTAACCATAGAAGCGTCTTAATCACGAGGCTAGATATCTTTTTTTTACCCTTCAGAAGAAATAATTCTCCTATTCTACTGTCGTAGTGCCCAAGTCGCCTCCTACTTCTTGATATCGTCTTCCCTTCGCTCACTTTGTGATTTATAGTCTTCCTAAAGTCCTAAAGTACCTTCACAATATCGTTCTTTCAGCCTCTTATTCTTAGCTTTCATGAGGAAACAACATTGAAGAAAGAAACGAGAAGAAATATCAAGCTTATAGAGAATAATTTACCATTTAAGGTAATACACTCGCGAAAATGATGCCTTAGGCAAAAATACATAATTTTTCTTTCAAAAATAGAGATATTATTATTGAAATAATCATTTAAAAGATAAAATATTATTTTCCATTTAATGCAATAAAATAATCTTATTAATAAATTTTATTTTTCCTCGAACTTTTTTTTTTATTGCTTCGAGTCAAATTTAAAAAAAATGATGTGATTCTAATAAAGCATGGATTATTTCTTCAGGAAAAAGATTCTCTACAACTTGACCATTTCTAATTTTTCAAAATACATTTTTCAATGGCTGAAACCATTAAAAAACAATTTTCCAAACGCAAATTATTATAAAGAAATTGCTAAATTTGATGATAATTTATTCATTTTCAGAAATCGCAAACGGTCAAGATGTATAGAGAAACTTTTGACTGAAAAAATGATCCATGGTTTATCTGAATCGCTTTATTTTTAAAAAGGCTCCGATTTCAACAAAAATAAAAACATGTTGTGAGGATAGTTAGGGAAATCTTAGGGATAAATTCCAGATAAATTCCGTAAACGATAAGGGATAGAAAAAAAAGATTTTAATTTTCAAAAAATTTGTTTACTATGTTTTTCAACGAGGGCCACTACCATCTTTTTGTCTTAAAATACTCTAACTCTGATCAACAACATATATTTTCTACACAGCAATCAAAAGGGTACTTTATGGTAAAACATGGGTCATGAATATATGTTGGCCCCTGAAATACGTGTTTTCACATACGAACAGGGGGCCAATAGTTCTTTTTGCCTACTATTTAATAAAATTAAGATAATTCGAGTAAAGTGCCGTTTTTTCCCATTTGAGGCTTTATGCTTAAAAAGTGATTACCTATTTATGATTCAAAGTACTCTCCATTGCTAGTCACTGTCACTACTTTTTTCTATCTTTCTGGCAAATGTCGGATACCATCTCGAAAATACGATGCGTCTTTCGGAGCGATCCACGAATCGATCCATTTTTTGACTTTTCCATAAGAGCGGAAATGCTGATGAGCCTCAGCCACAGTTTTCATCAAATGAAAGCAGAAAATCAAAATTTCCCGCAAATTACGAGAATTTGGCTCGAAAACTGACATCTTCGATCGAGAATAAATTTATGATGCAAACACAGACTCACTAATGTGGTGCTGTCGTTATGTTGACAGATGTCTAAGCTTACTGTGTGACATTTTTGATCTATTTCCATCAGAACTTATCGCTGTATCCATCTATCTAAAAACGGCGGAAGTAAAGTTTTACCCTTAATGATAAAAACAATTTTACTCGAATTATCTCAATTTTATTAAATTGAGGTAAAAACTAGTATTGGCCCCCTGTTCGTATGTGATAGCACGTATTTCAGGGGCCAACAAATATTCATCACCCATGTTTCCCCTCGCTGAAAAACATAGTAAAGAAATTTTTTGAAAATTAAATTATTTTTTTTTACCCCTTATCGTTTACGGAATTCATCTGGAATTTTTTCTTAAGATTGCCCTAACTATTCTCACAAGATATTTTTTTTTGTGGAAATCGGTTTAGTCGTTTACCAGAAAAAGTGATGTTTCGATTTTTGTATTTTCGATAATAACTTCTAAAACAAGTAATTTTTTAAAGCTGATACCGTGCGTAAATAATAATAATAAATTATTGCATACTACCTTAAAAATTCATTTTTTGAAAAATGTTAGACTGCACAATGAAATGGTAGCACGAATCAGGGTAGAACTTAATAATCAATCAAGCATTCAGATAAAACTTTGATTCGAGAGGCGAGATAGTTAAATTCCGTTATAAAATTACGGACAATTGTGAACAGGCAATCGTGGACTCTTAAAATCAAATGAAATTTGACAGGTGGATTGGCAAAAAATGTTAAATCTTGCAGATGTAAATTTCCAGTTACGTGATCCAATCTTTTATCGCTTATTTCTCCATTGTCTTTTTAGTAGTAAAAATCATTAATGAGTCTACCAGCATCCCCTGGGTTTTAAATTTCGTTGCTAAGCTTTCGGATTTGCATAAAAAAGTACTCGATTCGTTCACTATTTTCCACTAAGCAAAGAGTAAAATGATTAGAGCGATGAAGTGGACGTAGCCGAGAAATAAATTTCTTCATGCTTCGATCGAATTTTATGAAATTAAATTTTATCAAATTAAAAATTCAATAATTACTAAGTTATTGGATAAATAATAACTTTTTTGCTACCCTATATTTATAGACAGATTATAATTAATAAATAACATCTGGTTTACGTAACTTTAATCAAATCGATTCTCAAAGTGTTGCACATGCGCGCTAAGAATTTTGAAGTATCAAGTAAACGTATATATAACTTGTCAAGTTGATAATAAAATATCGAGACAAAAAAATGAAAGCAAACTATAATGATTATTGTTTTTTTCCACATATACACCATTGATATTTTTCGACATTTCAAGGAATTTCAATACATCAAATACAAACGAAAGATAAAGTGAAGTATCTAGTGTTATAATGAACAATACGAAGTAATTAAACTGTAACAGTTACAAAGATTTGCATACGCGAGTTTATATTGTCATGACAGTTTACTGCTGAGCTTTATAACTCAGCCAGGAAAAAGAAAGAAGTAGAGTTGATTGTGAAATTTATAATTGGTAGTTTTAACTAAAATATACAATCATAATTTCATTGCGAAACGACATATATGAGAGAAATGATATTTAACTTCATTTGGAGATTCTAACTAAAATTGTACCAATACTTAAATTATTTCTGGACTGAAATTATAATAAAATAAAAAATAATAATCAAGACAATAAATTAAAAAAGAACCCTGCTCTCAATAAATCGATAATTATACCGAATAAAAAAGAAGTACTGTTAAAAAAGACTTTAATGCAAGAGCAGATGCACAGATGTAAGAAGAAAAGTCTATTTGCAGGGGTTAACTTTAAATATCAAATATAAGTCAAATTAAAAGACTACAAATTTCAGGCAATTATAAAATTTACATTTCTACTTTAATGAAAAAATTAGAAGTACTTTATTATCATCATTGCATATATATAATATATATAAATGAAATATATGGTAATTTAATATTATCTACGTTCAGTTTAATAAAATGATAGCATGATAATGGAAAAAATTAATTCACATAACTTACTAGGAACAAACACATGAGGTGATCGTCCTGGATGCTCGAAGAAATGATCTGGCAGCAGCGAAAATTATATTAAATGGACTTAAATTGCTTCCGGAGGCAGATAAATGCAAGAATGAAAGTGTTAAGACCATATGCGGGTGATTTTTTCATTATTCTTGTAATGATAAACATAACCTCCAAATAGACATTGGAGAACTAGGACCTAACCGTGACAGCGGTCGACGCGCGACTGTTCTCCATTCGGGTTGATTCGCGGCTGCTTTCGTAGCCGGCTCGAGACCCGAAACTAGCCGAAGTCGCTTGTCCTTTTCAGAGCTTGCAAACACGTGTTGACTAAACCGTTAAACTCTCTGCGCAGACGTGCCACGTGGGTAGATGACGACCTCGTGGGATTATCCCCTAATGTAAGAATATAAGGGTACTCAGGCTCATCTCCCTCCGCACAAAACAAAGTAGGCAACCACTCGTGCACAAATTGCCCCACGTTGTCCCATTTTAGGTTAGGTGGTGGTTAGGTTCTGACTAGAATAACTGGATTCGAAAATTCAAATCAGGCCTTTATCGGACACTAGGGAGGGTGTTCTTCACCAATTTAGCAAAATATTCTCTTTTAGAGATAACCTTGTTTTTTTTTAAATTATAGATTAACTTAATGGGTAACCATTTTGCGACTGGAAAATCATGCATAATTAACAAAAATTTTTTGGAAATATAATAAAATGGATGGAAAATCTGATATGAGTATTATATTATACATCACTGGAGAAAGTATCGGACTCAAATTCATTCCGAATCAATCAGATCTATTCCGATTCATTCCGATATCTGTATCCAGGCCAATGCGAATCTTTCCGAACCAATCCGAGAAACGTTTTATAACTCGTTTGATGAAAAACGGTAAAAAATCGATCCGACTTAATCCGAATGAATCCGAATCAATCCGAAACCAAGTTTTCAATCCAGATCAATCCAATCAGTCCAAGGTCGGAATGATTCGGATTGACCCTGATTGAAAATTCGGTTTGGATCAATCTGAGCTTGGATTGATCGGATTGATCTGGATTCAAATCTTGGTTCCGAATTGGTTCGGATTCATTCGGATTGGTGTCTCCGAATTAATCGGATTGATTTTTGACCGTTTATCATCAAACAAGATACAAAACGTTTCTCGGATTAGTTGGGAATGATTCGCATTGACTTGGATACAGATATCGGAATAAATCGGAATAGTTCAGATTGACTCGGAATGAATTTCAATCCGATATTTTCGCGAGGGATGTATTAAAGGCTGAAAAATTACAAAACGGCTGCTTGCTAGAGTCATTGGGGCAGGACTTTTTAAAAATAGTATTTTGTGCCTCGGGCCCCCACCAACCACTTAAAAAATCCCAAAAAGAAAATTTGAAACAAAAATGTAACAAAAAGTTCTATTACATGAGATAAAATAAATAACTTTGAATTGACGAAATAATAATTACTCCAATTTGATTTTTGTTCACTCGACTTTTTACGTTTAGTAAAAGGTCCCCCATTAACCTGCCTTAGGACCCCCTCCAACCTGAATACGGCCCTACCTAGAACAAAAAAAATACATTAATTTCCAAGCTTGGATATATCGAAGTAGATTGGGTGGAAATTGAATGAGGTATGAATTCGCCCAGTTTCGAAAATATGGTTTCGAGGAAAACACGTTTAAAGTTTTTGTAAGAGAAGAAACATATGTCAGCGTACCACTCATGTAAAGTTGGGACCCTGGTTCGAATCCAATCCAAGGCAGATTTTTTTTCGTTTTTCAATTACTTCTCTACAAGAACTAATGAATTCTGTACTAAATTCAGTAAAAATTCCAGACGTAAAATGCATAGAATAATATCTTGAACAATGATAATTAAATATGTTTGAAAAATGTGATAGAATTGGAAGATAATACGCGGAGAAAAAAAATTTGCTGTATTAGCAAACGGATTGTTGATATACAAGCCACAATTTTTTTTTGCTGTGCCAACAAAATTTCAGTTCTCTTAACAAAATTATTTGGTAAATCAACAAAAAGTTTTGTTGGGAAAACTAAAATTTAGTTGAGACAGCAAAAGAAATTTTCTAATTGCTGTTAATAAATATTCTACATATATTTATGAAAATTTCCTCTGCAATACATACAACAAGTTATGGATTTCACTGTTTACGCTGTAACATCTATATTTGCTAAAAGTTTCTTGGTTACTATACGATATAGCTTGGCATTTGAGATCTGTTAATGCCTACAACATGATACGAGGGCTGGAACCTAATCTCTAAATGCCTTGACAGAATCAACAAGATCGCTTTTGCTGGATCCATTAACACATTTCCCCCTTTCGTACGAGAATAAAGTTCTTAAAATCATTAAATTCACTGTTTAATATCTAAGTTTAATAGAGTTTGCCATAAAATTATGTATACGACTAACATACAAAATAGAGTAGGTGCCAAGCGTTTATAATTCTATGTCAAAATTAGTTTTAAACTTTTGCTTCTCTTAAATTACTACATTCTAATATAAATTGACCTGAATAGACTTCAAAAATTTTATTTTATTTGAAAAAGGTGTGCTAGAGATTTTTTTGAGACAAAATTTATGTCATGCAAAGTGTATAAATATGTATGACAGAAAATCATGAAATTCATTCACCTTTTGAATATTTATGTATTTCAGGGTTCCATACAAGAAAAAATCTGTCCGCTTCGCGGGCACATTCTCATGACGCGATTCGCGCGCGGCTTGCAAATTTGGGCAAACCAAATTAGATTTTCTCAACGTTACTAAATTTTTTGATTTCAAATGAAAAAGGACATTCAATTTACTTCAGGCTCTATCGGCCTTGGGGAACAAATTTTCATCATGAAACTCGCGCTTTGCGCTCGATTTTCTGCATTCATTTCTGTAACTTTCTAATAATTTATATGACTAAAAAATGTATTTCCTTCCAAATATCTCTAAAAGGAAAAATAATCGTAAACTTTATTTAAGCAAACGATTTTGCATTTTAATGCTTATTTCGTTTCTCACATATTTTGGTTGAAAATGGAATTTTTGATTTTCAATATTTAAAATCAAAACATACAATATACCATCTGATCAAATTTGACCCGGACTGGTTAAAAAAAACAACATTTTTATGTATTTTAATACAAATCTTTATCATCGCCTTCAAAATAGGCTCCTTGTGAGCCAATACAAGCATGCAACGGTTAATTCAATTTTTCATACACTTCTTATAGGTCTCTGTCGGTATAGCCTTTAGTTCCTTCAGTGAATTTCTTTTTATGGCCTCAATCAACTCATGGCGCGTTCCCTGGAGCGGATATTTGAGTTTTGGAAACAGGAAAAAGAAACAGGGAGCTAAATCTGGTGAATACGGAATGCGGAA
The DNA here is from genome assembly GCA_030998225.1 of Diplolepis rosae. NCBI lineage: Eukaryota > Metazoa > Arthropoda > Insecta > Hymenoptera > Diplolepididae > Diplolepis > Diplolepis rosae. Next base: position 4,351,934 of record JAPYXD010000698.1, read on the forward strand.
TCAGAATCAGCCTATCACGTCAGGATTTTGAGATATTTGAGGTTATGAGTTCGAAAAATGGGGGTTTTCACTACTTTCGAGGTTATGTACAGGGCGCAAGAATTTTTTTTTGTTTTTTTTTCTGAAATGTCATCATTTAGCACTACTCTTTCCCTTCAAAATGAGCTATCAAACAGTCACGAGCGATTTTTTTTTTACAAAGATACGGCCATATCAAGTTTTGACATTTATCCGAACAACCTTATGAGCATTCACATTGACTCTTTGGTGCATACCATTTTGCATTTGAAAATTTATCTTGGTTTTGATCCTCGACATTGAATCTACCATCTTGGAAATGGAAATGTCAATCTTGTGACCTCATTTTCGTAATCATCAACTCCGAAACCCCCGAGTAAGAGTTTTTAGAGAGCGAAATCGTTTAATTTCGTAAATTTGGATCCGCAATTTTGAACCCGCTATCTTAGAAATGGAAATGTCAATTTTCTGACTGTAAATTCTTATTCACAGACCATCAAAAGCCGCAAGCACAAATTTTCAAGATAAATTTTCAAATGCAAAATGGTATGCACCAAAGAGTCAATGTGAATGCTCATAAGGTTGTTCGGATAAATGTCAAAACTTGATATGGCCGTATCTTTGTGAAAAAAATCGCTCGTGACTGTTCAATAGATCATTTTGAAGGGAAAGAGTAGTGCTAAATGATGACATTTGAGAAAAAAACAAAAAAAATTTCTTGCGCCCTGTACATAACCTTGAAAGTAGCGAAAAACCCCATTTTTCGAACACATAACCTCAAATATCTCAAAATCTTGACGTGATAGGCTGATTCTGATTTCGGATTCTACATAAAAAATTACCTCGGAAATGATCTTTCGTTTTCCAACAACAAATACAAACCCATTATTTGCAGACCTGTGCTATTATCCAACGAAAATTGTTTTTTGCCCTATATGAAGCATGTTTGACCAATCAATCATTTTTTAAATGAAGGCTGAGTAGAGTTAATTTTTATGTGATTTACGTAAAGACAATTTATTATTATACTTTATTTATTATATTATACTTGCTTTTTATAGCTTATAAGCTGTTTTATAAAAAAAAAATGTTCTTTAATAAGAATTACTTTACGTAAATGTTACAAAATACAAAGACTTGAAAAAGTAGAAACTGTGTTATAATTATTATTAAAATAGTTTTATTAAAATATAATATTATTATATTTATTAACAAAATGTTATTAGCATTTTATTTATGAAGAATATTAAACTTTGAAGTATTTGAAGATATATCAATTTGAATTTCGCGCCACGCATGCGTTTTGTAAACGTGTACCATAGTGTACCATAATTTTAAGATGCTGATTCCATAATTTCACTCCGTGTGTCTGACAACGCTGCTCTGATACCTCTCTAATGCCAACACGACGATTTTCGAGCACAATTTGCTTCACTTTTTCGATGCTATCATCGTTAACAGAGGTGGATGGACGACTCACATGAGGCAAGTTTTCTACTTGCGTTCTCGATAGACTAGTCTCCCCAAAACACTTCTGCAACATTTTCAATAATTCCGTAGCTGTAATTCCATTGGAAACACAAAATTTCAAACAAACTCTTTGTTCAATTTTTTTTTCCATACTAAAAATTTCCAGACAAACTTTTCGCGTCGTAAACCAATGGCTGCCAAACACACACTAATGGACGTCTCCCGCTCAAACTTCATACGACTGTCAAAGAAGGTGTTACCAACCTATGAAAAAAACTTTTTACCGTTACGGTTTGCGCGCGCGGTTTATCTGGACCACCAGTCCGGGTCAAATTTGATTGGATGGTACATCTTATCAAAAAATGTTCTACTGAGAATTTGTAGACCTCATTCATTCAAATAATTTTCCATCTTAACATTTTTTTCGTATCTCACACATTTCGTTTGAAAAATTGAATTTTAATCGTAGTGAAACTACTTATTGAAACAAAAAATTTTGCATTCTTATGTTTTGTTTCGTATTTCACATATTTCCAATAGTATTTTTTTAATTTAAAAAGAAAAATATGCACCTTATGGAAAAATGTTGCGATTAAAATTTGTAGATCTTTATGTAGTAAACAATTTTGTATTTATTTTTTGATTCCCTATAAGTTTGAAGGCTCATATGCATAATTTAAACCAAATCAATGAGATTTCTAATAGTATATTATGTGCCTAGGCACACAATGCGGGTGATTGCGTGACGAGCGACAATGCTCGCAGGAGATCGAAGCCAAGACGTAGCTGAGGCAAAGCCGAGACGAATCCGAGGCGCGATCAGTCCTGCGAGCATTGTCGCGAGTCTCGCAATGTCCCGAATTGTGTGCATTGGCACATATTCTATTTTATGTGACTGTGGTGCGGATACGAGTTTTTATGCGTACATTGGAATCTAATCTAGTACTTATTGTAGTTGTTTGCTGCGCTAGTTGTACGAAGCGGGCGCAAATTGGCGACTAATCCCGGCCATTTTGATTTTATCGGTCTTGTGTAGTAGTCAGTGCTAACGCTGTACGAAGAAGAAGTGAGAAGAAGAAGAATAAGAAATAGATTGCGTTCCGCTGTAAGACTATAATGCACATGCGCAGTTAAATTTCCACATTGTATTCCTCTGTAACGGAATACACAACATTGCTTTACTCTCAGCTGTAACGGAAAAACGAGTTTCCGCGGCTGAGGCACATAAAAATATTTATTATTTATAAATTAATAAATTGATTTGGCGGATGAAGTCAATAAAATTAGCAACGCCATAAATTAATTTTTCTCCTTGAAGCATATTTCTCAATTTAGATTAGAAATTAAAAAAATAGTAATTATGAAAACCGTTTGATTAATTTTCCCTTCAAAGTGCTCAATCTTATTGTGCAGCAAAATTGGATACGAAAAAAAATCCCATCATTTTAGCATCAATATGAAAGGAGATGATATTTCATGTTCATTCATCTCCCTTTGAGGAATGGAATATTCTCGAAGAATCCCGTATTTCATGTTTATCAAATGGACGAAATTTCTGAAAATAATTATAACACTCGAGCATTTTTTCTTATAGCGAAAACTGTTACAACCAACTAACATATTTTAGATGAGGGAGTTAAGGATACATTATTGTCTTCAGTTAGGCGATCATGAAAAAACTGTTGAAACTTCTGGAATTATGCAGACACCACTGCGTATCTTATAGACTGTAGACGTAAGGCAGAGCTGCGTAAAAGTTTCATCTTGTCTTTGTCGAGAAAATTGTTGGAGAACTGAATTTTATCAGAACCTTAGTTCAGAAGTCGTTATCGTTAGAGAGAAAATTTCATGCTCCCGCAAGTCAAAATACAAGGATAAAAGAGCAAAAGAATCAAATGAGAGGCTGAAGAAGAAATAGGGAAAGATAAAGAAGAACAAAAAGTAATGTCGAAGATAAGCGGTGATGTGATTTCTCAGAATCAGAATAAAATATCTTACCCACCTGGTGGAATATCTTTTGCTTGGTGAGAACCAATTGTAGCTCTCAATTTCTATAATGAACATTACAGATCATTCAGAAAACAAATACCTATATCTCATACAATTTTAATTCAAAACTAAACATTTTTTGGGAATTATTCCAAAATTTTCGGGAGGCAATAATTACAATTTAGGTCATTTTTGGGTAATAACTTAGGTGAATTTTTGTAATCTCTTCAGTGAATTTCCATTTTCCTAATCCTTGTCTATAAAAGATTATTTTTTTAAATAATAGAAAAATTTGCAATTAAATTTGAAAATCTTAATTGTTGTGAGCACCTCGGTTGTTTGAATTTTAAAAGGAAGCAACTGTGGGTTCAGGTCTTTATGCTTACACGTTTATAAGACCTCTTTCATTATTAATTTCTGTATTTAAATATATTTTTACATAAATACATACATTTACATCCTTATGTGAAAAAAGACTTTCGAAATTTCCATCAAACCCTTAGGTTTTGAGTCGGAAAAATAAGGACAAGTTCGTTAACCAGTCACATCCGACCAAAATTTTTAAAAGTAGAGCATTTTTTGTGTTTTTGAAAAAATAAAAAATTTCAATACTGGTTTCTGATTGTGCTTATAAATCTCTAATAATTATCCCAGTAACATTTTTCGATTAAACTAAAATTGGGAAAGTTACAGTATATGTTAAAACTTGAAAAAAGTCAATATCTAATTTCCATTCTCCAGTTAAATTATACAAGATATGAAAAAAAAGTTATTCCGATTCATTCCAATATCTGTATCCGAGCCAATGCGAATAATTCTGAACCAATCCGAAAAACGTTTTTTATCTCGTTTGATGAAAAACGACAAAAAATCGATTCGACCTAATCCGATTCAATTCGAGGCAAATATCTGAATTAATCCGAACCAATCTGAAAATAAGTTTTCAACTCAAATCAAACCAAGCTCGGATAGATCCAAACAGAATTTTTAATCATAATTAATCCGAATGAATCCGAGGTCGGAATGATTCGGATTAATTCTGATTGAAAACTTGGTTTCGGATTGGATCGGATTATTTCGGATAGTTGCCTAGGATTAAATCGGATTAGGTTAAATCGATTTTTTACTGTTTTTCATCAAACGAGTTACAAAACGTTTTTCGGATTGGTTTGGAATGATTCGCATTGGCTCGGATACACACATTAGAATGAATCGGAATAGTTCTGATTGGCTCGGAATGAATTCCTATCCGATGCTTTCGCCAGGGAAGTCTCCAAATTTGATTTGTAACATTTTTTCATAGGATGTATATTTTTCTTTTTATAACTCGAATAGATGACGTGTAATCCTCTGTAAGTCGAAATATAAAAACAATAAAACTATGTGTAATGATAATTGAACATGTGTAGTCGTTGGTATTTACATGAATAAAATCTGTAACCTCTATAACTCGAAGTACATTTATTCCCACCTCTATATCTCGAAGTCTCTCTAACTCGAAAGCTCCCCAACTCCAAGTAATTTGGCTGCATCTTGAGTTTCGAGTTAAAGAGGTTCTGCTGTATACGTTTTATCACAAACTGTGTCAGACAAAATTTGTAGACTTTATTAATACAAAGAATTTTGCATTCTTACTTTTCTTTTGTATTTCATATATTAAGGTTAAAAAATTGAATTTTCTTCTTTCAATATTTTAAATTAAAAAGAAAAATATACATATTATGAAAAAATGTTCCGAATGAAATTTGTAGACCTTAACCATTTTGTATCATACCTTTTTTTCATATCTTGTATAATTTAACTGGAAAATGGAATTTAGATATTGACTTTTTTCAAGTTTTAACATGTACTGTAACTTTTCCAATTTTAGTTTAATCATAAAACGTTATTAGGATAATTACATAAAAAATCCAGACACAAAAAAATGTTAGTTGGATGTGACTGGTTAACGAACTTATCCTTACTTTTTAAATGTAAAACATTTTTTGACAAGATGTGTATTCTATATTTTGATTTTAAATATTGAAAATCAAAAATTCCATTTTCAACTAAAATATGTGAGAAACGAAAAAAGCATTAAAATGCAAACTCGTTTGCTTAAATAAAGTTTACGATTATTTTTCCTTTTAGAGATATTTGGAAGGAAATACATTTTTTAATCATATAAATTAATTAATTCTTTACGGCTGATGAGCCTTAAGGCTATGGATCAATCGTACCACGTGACTAAATTATATATTTATTCGTTCATGTAAGATAACTTTTTAAATTTACAATGTATCTTTCTGATAATTTGGGAAACGTAACAAAAGATATTAAAGCACGTTTGTTGACTTCTTTTTAGTAAAAATTTTGAACAAAATTCGAAAACTTAAGATATTTACAGTTAACTGTAAAATTTTTTGCAAAATTCTTACTCATACAAAGTTGACAGACGTTCTCTATCGTGTTCTGTAGTATTTTCCAAATTTTCAGGAAAATATTTTGTAAAAGAAAAAAGTTATCTTACATGAACTTTTACAGGAATTTGGTCACGTGATCTGGTTGATCCATGGCCTTAAGGTAGTACGATCACGAAAATGAGACCTCAGGCAAAAATAGATAATTTTGCTTTCAAGAATAGCAATATTATTATTGAAGAGCTAATTTGAAAGAGAAAAGATTATTTTTCATGAGAAAAAATTGAATCATAAAAAAACAATTTTATTAATAAATTTTATTTTTGCCTAAACTTATTTTCTTATCGCTTCGAGCCAAATTTTTAAAAATGATGCGATTCTAATAAATCACGGTTCATTTTTTTAGGAAGAAGATTCTCTATAACTTAACCGTTTCGGATTTTTAAAAATGAATTCTTTAATGGCTGAGATTATAAAAAAACAATTTTTCAAAACAAAATTTTTATAAACAAATTGCTGTATTTGATAATAATTAATTTAATTTCAAAAATAGGAAACGGTCAAGTTGTACAGAATCTTTTTTCTAAAAAAATGAACTGTGATTTATTAGAATCGCATCATTTTTAAAAATTTGGCTCGAAGCGATAAGAAAATAAGTTTGGACAAAAATAAAATTTAATAATAACATTATTTTTTGTGTTTAAAATTTTATTCATGAAAAATAATCTTTTCTCTTTCAAATTAAAGTTAAGAAAATGTAACTCACATCTACAATATTATAAAATTGACTTCAGCTACATTGTCAAATTACAAAACACAACCTTAAATGTATGTAAAGAATATATAGGATCGAGCGCAAAGCGCGACGACAAGAATGTGCCTCCCAGGCGGGCAGACTTTTTACAATAATTTTTGGAACTTTTACCCTAAAACATACTACCAACATCCCTTGCAAAACCAGAGATCTACCCTTTCCATACTCAGACCCATCTAGAATAAAGTTATTTCTCCAGACAAGAAGATGAAACGTATCTATTTTCATGGCGACCAAGTCGGATGTGTGCTCCGCAAACGATATCTGTGGAGCCAGAACCGAAAGGAAGTTTAAAATAAAAATACGAAAAGAAAGGATAAAGCTAAGAACTAGATCAACTACGAATGAAAAATTTAAAGTTTGGATGAAATATCGCGCAGTATAAGACAGTGCAGGTAAGGTGCATAATATTAAATTCGAATTTTAGTGTCTAGTGAAGTTGGATAAGAAGCATCGTAAACTTAGATATTGTAGAGAAACCATCGTTTCTCCTGCTAAATTAAACGACGACTTCTCACTGAAGCGAAAATTTTCAATATGGCTTGTGGCTTATATGTTCATATAGATCGAGTATTTGTTTTTATGATCTTGTGCATATAATAGAAGCCCTGAAAAGTACTTTACTTCATCATTTGCTTGCATTCTTTAGAGTTACTAGCTAAATTAATTCCTCACCCTTAAATACTTAAATAAGGTGTAAACAAGTCGTAATTAAATATTTAAGCGCATGTAATACATAGGAAATTAGAAAATTTTATTGATTTTACGTTTCTACATGCTTGTATCCAAAATTCATAAAAATTTTTTTTCAAAATCTGGTAAATGTTAGAATAGATAAAAACGGACATATATAGACTACTTCTAGTTTAAAAAATGGAACAAAGTTCAATTTTAGCAAAATTTATCGAAAAACAAATTTTCATTATCGACACCAAAAGTAGTCCATCTATGTCATAGATTAATCTTCAATGCCACTTTCAACGTTTTGAAAACAAAATTTTATCTTTTTCGGACGTAAAGATGTAGAAAATGAATCATGTTGTTCACATGAACTTACTACTTTTCTCAAGTATCACATGCCCTTAAAGCGTCATTCTACTCTCTAAATGTGAATCAGTCAAATTTTCACTGATTGAATCAGTGATTTTCCTTTTCACTGATTCATCAGTGAAAACCATATTTCTCACTGTCAAATCAGTCAATTTTCACTGAAATAATCAGGGGAATTTGACTGATTTGCAGTAACCTCTTTTTAGCTATTTGAATCAGTCAAATTTCACTGGTGATCAGTAGATTTTGACTGATTCAAATTTAGAGAGTACTATCTTGGCAAAAAAAGGTGATTTTCAAGAATGTTTTCTCAACAACTACTTCATATAATTAAATAAAATTTTCAGTGTTTGTTTATGCAGTTATAAAGTTTACAAAAAGAATTTTTCACATTAAATTATTGTTTAGTTTAGGTAATGTTTAACAATGAAGAGAGTGTCTAAAAGAAGGCATGTCCATGGCGCGCATGATATCCCCAGAAGCAAATAAATCAAAAATGATCTTTATTAACATGACCATAGCTCTTAAGCGAGGAAGCGGATTTTTTTTATTTTGCAAAATAACAAAATGGCGGCAGTTTAGGCAAAATTTTTAAAAAATCGACTTTTTCTTGCTCTTTTTTTGTTAAGGGGTTAAACCACTGTAGAGGACGAAAAAATAGGCATATTTCGGGAATTTTTTTGAGCGCAATAAAGAGATCAATTGAATTCTGTAAAATGGGATTTATAATACTAGTAATGAAGTATAGAAAATATTTTTTTCAAGTTCGTTCATGACAAAATGGTGGCTGCGCAGCATTTCTCCGTCGCTGCCTTTTTTTAAAGGGTCCACGGCCGGAAACCTAACTCCCGCAATTTTTGACGTGGAACAAAAAATCAAAGTTTTTTCGATTCTATAGAACAACAGCGGGAGATGTCACTAGGATTTCTATCGATATATTGATTTTTTGTGACATGGTGCACTTTTCAAAAAAAAAATTAAAAATTTCATGACAAAAAATCGTCACAAAATTGTTTATAAAAAAAACTATGCAATATAAAAAAAAATTCTATGTACGTCGCTGGAGAAAGCAATTTTGAATATACTCTTAAAATTTCAGATCGACGGGTGAAGATTTGTTCGAGTTATGTTTCCGGACAGTTAAAAAAAAGTGCTTTCGAGAAAAACGCATTTAAAGTTTTAAGTAGTATAAAATTTGGACATTTAGACATTTTTTCCGCCCTCCATCTTTTGGTAACCTTTTTTCTTTTAACACCCTAAAACATCTTTTAAGGGGGAAAGTCCATGTAAAAGCCTCAAAATCAGTCACATTTTAAAAATGTTTTTGAAGGTGATAAAATAATTTTATTGTTTTAAATTTTTAACATAACTTTATTTAACCTTTCTAAAGGATTAAAAAAAAATTTTGTTTTCCTTTTAAAATGGCGGCTCAGGATAATTTTTCGTCTGTCGTCTCCGGTGCGAGGTCCAAAAGTGCTCTATTTATCACACATCAACCATTGATTTGAAACAATAAAATTAAATTTCTTTCTTTTTATAACATATTAACGGGAAGGATTAACCTATAACACTAGCAAAACATAAAATAAGCCTTTGAAAAAAAAGTTAGAATTTCCGATAATAATGTAGAGAAAAGTCTCTCAAAATTTCAGACAAATCGGTCAATAACTTTTTGAGTTACAACACGAGCAGTTTTTAAAAATACAGTTTCGAGATGATGAAATTGCGTTTAAAGTTTTAGTACAGTATAACGACCAGTTTTAGTTACTTACCGATTAATCTGCAATCCTAGGACCATACAATAGTCCTTCTGAGTCTTCAAAGAACTGAGCAGCTTTTCAGATTAAATAGAAGCTTATTTTATTTTTATTCCGTTTTGCAGTGATTGCAAAAAAACGGAGGTTCAGATCGGTTTGAAATTTTTTTTGCTTTCGCAGAATATGTTCCTTTACGTACTGAACCTCCGTATTAAGTTGTAAAAATTTCTCATTTTGAGAAAAAAATTTGTAAACATGAATTTTTTGTGAAAAATTTTCACTTTTTAAAATTTTCTTGAATTTTTTGAAAAATTTTCTATTTTTTTTATTTAAATAGATTCAGCCCAGAGAGGGAAGTATTACAAACACAACGCACTTTGAAAAATTCAATTCTTATTATTGGAACAGAAGATATTACTGCAAAAAGTTTTTTGTTTTGTTAAATTGTTTATTTAATTATATAATTGTATATTGGAATTTTTCAATAAACAAATATTTTTTGTATTCTATTCAATTGTTATAAATAACCCATGAAAAAAAATTATTTATATCTTGATATTTACTTTTTAATTAGACTTTGAAAATGGGATTAGTTTGACTTCCTAGTCCCCTTGAGCAAAAAAAAATTTTTTCAATTTTTTGAAAATTCTACAGTGGTTTAACCCCTTAATTTAACTATGATAAAATAAAAAATTTTAAAAACCGCTTTGTCACTCCATACATATTTATCTTTAGAATAAACGTAGAAAATTTGAAAGTAATCGATTGAAAACTTTTTGAGAAATCATGCGCGCCGAGTGCAAAAACGTTGTTTTGAGAAAAACGCGTTTACAGTTTTCGGAACATAAAATTTTTTAAAAAAAGTTACTTACACTTAATCAGCGATCCCTGCTTCATATAATACAGCTTCTGCTTGATCAAATGAATCTTCCTGAGCATTTCTTGCTTTTTTTCTCGATGTTTGATTTTCAAAAGTGAGATAGCAGAATGGCCCCTTAAGAAATTATTAAAATTCCGCTTTCAAACTATCTTTTTTTAACGATCATAAGGATTTTTAGTTGAGATTCGAACCCCATCTAATGCCTAACGCAAACCTTGATTTGGCGTTGAGACCAAAGTGTAGAAAATTGTCGTGTGATGGCAGTAGTTTCGATCAATTTAATACCCGCGGGACAACTTTCGCGATCGCCTATTCACATCTCGTTTCGCACGAAAGAATGAATTTTCTCAGTGGCGAATAAACCAAGTGGAAGCGTTTGTGCCAGGTTGTCTTTTTGTTCTACTCCAAGTTTTCACTTCGTTTCTACAAATCCCAATACAAAACGTTTGGAACTTTGAAAGTTTCCAGTTGGATGTTAAGCTTTTTTTCATTATTTTTTTCTCTCTTTCTCTTTTTTTCTTTCTTGCTGGGATATTCTCTCTTTGCTAATACATCCGCAGATCAATTACGACGAAAGCGCATGTAAGGGAGCCCAGGAGTAAACGAGGAAACATATAAATCACTTTCAACAGTTTCTTATAAGAAGCTGAAATTGTTTTCAAGACAAGAAAGGAAAAAACGGATTACGAAAGGGAAAATTTATTTCAACCATATATTATAATTTTCGGAGCCATTTATTCGTAATTAATTAATTTAATTATTTATTTATTTAATTAATTATTTAATTTATTCAAATATTGTTGATGTTCTTAGTTGGTTTTAGGGTCCAGGAAAAAATGTAACTCAAAGTTTCATATTTTCAAACGTTTCGACTCAGATTGGAGTCCTCATCAGTGAGAATTTAATTCTATAAAAATACAAAAGGAAGAGACTTAAAAAAAATTGCACGTGTGACCGATGAACATTGTAATAAGAAATGTTATATAGAATTGCGAGTGTAAAATATAAAATTGGTCTAAATAACTAAATTTGCAAAAAAAATTGAAACTATAACAAACCAAAAAATTTCTGTAAAAATACTACACGGAGAACATTAAAGGAATTGCACGTGTGACGGGTAAACATTATGGTAAAAACGGTCTAGATGAATTGAACATTTGGAAATATAAAATTGGTCTAAATAACCAAATTTACAAGAAAATAAACCTTAGCAAAGATTTTTTGATTAAAAATTACTAAGGGGAGGGACTTAAAAATATAGAACGTGTGACGGATAAAAATTGTGGTAAAAACCGATATAAACGAATTGTACATGTGATATACTATAAGAAATTGGTCTAAAACTAAATTTACAGATAATATTAAAAAACTGTGCAAGAAAATGTTTTCTAACAAATCTAAAAAAAATTTGCACTTGTGACGGATAACCAATGTAAAAAACCAATATAAATCTATTGCACATGTAAAAACTGTAAAACTGTAAAAAATTGTTCTTAAAAACTAAATTCAATAAAATAAAAACAAGGACCAAAAATTCTAACAAAATTGTGAACTATCCGAATAAAATATGTCTGACAAAATTGTGAAAAAACAAAATAAAATATCACCAAAAAAAAGGAAACTAACCTGTTATTTGTTTAAGTGAAAAACGATATTAATGAATTGCACATGTGATATACTATAAAGTTGGTCTAAACTAAAATTTCCAAAAAAAATAAACACTGTACAAAAACTTTTTTCTTATAAACATACAAAGAGAAGAGACTTAAAAAATTGCACGTGTGACGGATAAAAACTTGTGGAAAACGATATAAATATACCAAAAAACAAGAACTGACCTGTTATATGATTAAGTAGACCGACATTGTTGGTGAAAAATCTGAGTCGAAACGTTTGAAAATATGAAACTTTGAGTTACATTTTTTCCTGGACCCTAAAGCCAACTAAGAACATCAACAATATTTGAATATTAATACTAAGGTTCGATACAAGTCCTGTTCCATTATTATTTAATTTATTTATTAATTTATTCAATGAAAGAAAATAATTTATTTAAAAGGCTTTTTTTATTCAAACAAAAGATTTATTTGAATTAAATAACATTTTGTTAATTCAAACGAAATATTTTTGGGTCAAATAAATATTTTTTTGAATAAAATAAATTTCTCTTCAAAACAAATTTGGTTCAAAGATACTTTATTTGAATCAAAGTTTATTTAATTCAAATAAATCAGTTTTTAAATGAAAATTTCCACACGGCATGTTGTTTTTTATCCTCAGAATTAAAAATTCTTTTTTCAAGGAACTAAAGAAGTAAAACGTATATTATACAGGCCGAAAAAATTTCAAAAAACGAATAACCCAGAAACAAGACAATACTCTCTTAATCTGAATCAGTCAAATTTTTACTGATTAAATCAGTGATTTGCATTTTCACTGATTTACCAGTTAAAAAGTATATTTCACTGTTAAATCAGTTGATTGTCACTAATTGAATCTATGGAAATTATATTTTCACTGTTAAATCAGTTAATTTTCACTGAAGCCATCAGTGGAATTTGACTGATTTACAGTAACCTCTTTTTAGCTATTTGAATCAGTCAAATTTCACTGATAATCAGTAGATTTTTACTGATTCATATTTAGAGAGTATTTATCCGCAGGTTTTTTGTGCGCTTAATCGTAATCTGAGCTCAGAATTGCTCCATCACCTCAGGTTATTGAAATATCCTAACCTAAAAGTGCAAAAAACACTGTTTATTGTTATATTTGGAGTTTAGTTATATCGCGAATTAATTTTTATTCTAAAAACTCGTTACAAGATCTAAAAGTACCACTTTTGCGCTTCAAAACCCTTTTTGAATTTTTCAGATGTCTTTTTTTTCTTGGAAATAGCGTTCAACGAAGTTGAGTACTTTGCCGTTTTTGTGAATATAACCTTACCGAAAAAAAGTTCGTCCGGAAGGCAGAAGAAATAATGTGCTTCTATGTTTCTTGGGTTGCTAAATCCAGATCCAACCTAGGAAAAACGAAACGATTGAACGAATGCTGATTGGGCGATCTTCTTATGAATCGAAATGATGCGCTTCAATCGGACCTCAAAATTTAAATCATTTTAATTGGTCAACTCCGTTTGGAGAAATCGTAAATCGGCAGGCTCCGATTGAGCGAAGTTTTTGAGGTTATTTTACCATATTTCACACAGAATTATATACCGCAGTGGCACATTCTGTTATAAATTTCCATTTTGAACAAATATAAGATATATCCGTAAAATACACGCTTAATAAATGAATAAAACGTTTAAATTCAAAATCGCAGTGAATCGGTCGATATCGGAAACGGCCTTTTAAGATTGCGGATTCACTCAATTGAGGAATCCACTAAAACGGATCCATTGCAGCTTTCGACCGATTCAAATTTTCTAACTCCCCAATCGGTTCTTTGTTCCTGGGAATCTAAGAATTGCTCTATCACCTCGGGTTTTTTAAATTTCCTAACCTAAAAGTGCAAAATACACCACTTTTCGCTATATTTGGGGTTATTCTATACACATTTAGGAAATTTAAAAAACTTGAGGTGATGGGGCAATTCTGAGGTTGGATCTGGATTTAGCAACCCAAGAAACATAGAAGCGCATTATTTCTTCTGCTTTCCGGACGCACTTTTTTTCGGTAAGGTTATATTCACAAAAACGGCAAAGTACTCAACTTCGTTGAACGCTATTTCCAAGAAAAAAAAGATATCTGAAAAATTCAAAAAGGGTTTTGAAGAGCAAAAGTGAGCAAAACTTTCAGATCTTGTAACGAGTTTTTAGAATAAAAATTAATTCGGGATATAATTAAACCCCAAATATAACAATAAACCGTGTTTTTTGCACTTTTAGGTTAGGATATCTCAATAACCTGAGGTGATGGAGAAATTCTGAGCTTGGATTACGATTCAGCTCACCAAAAACCTGCGGATAAGTATTGTCTCGTTTCTGGGTTAAAAATCTTGTCGGCCTGTGTTATTGATATACTATTCATAAATTTCTATTAGTGAAACTTATTCTTAGCGAAATATGCAATTTTGAAAGTATGAGTTTATGAATGTGATTTCTCTTGAATGAAAAGTTCAAGAGGTCAGGGTTTTATTAACAATATACATTTATTGGAATCTGATAGTGTGCCTTATCATTTCCGGGAGACTCGATTTTCCAAGCACTGGTATAAAGAGGAATTTGTCGTTTTCTGTAGTATCGTGGCGAACCATTTTCACGAATTCTAGGTCGACTGTTACGGCAAATCCACCCCACTGATTTCACATCGAAGCCGACTGTACAAATTAAAACCATTACTAATGGCGCCACACCCGGCGGAAACCTCCTGAAAATAATTTCCCGAAGCACTCGCACTGACAGAGGTTGGGGAGCCAGCATTTGAGGCTGACCGAACAGAAAATTTTTACACTATCAAACCACGAAACTCAAAAAGTAGGAAAAATCGATGTCGATGATTTTATGCCTCCGACGCGAACGAGTCTTTATTGGCTACCTGCATCATATTCAACGGATATGAAAAATAAAACTAAATCTCGCAATAACGTTCTATTGTTGCCCTAAAAAACAGATATTTCGTATTTTAAGTTTCACTTCATTAGATTCTGTCACGTAGCTTGATGATCAAACAAATGTTTTACCTCTTCAATCAATTATGTATTTCATTAACATTATTTTTTTCTTAATTATGTGTTTTTTAGATCATTTTAATGCATAAAAGTAACATCTTATATTTATATACTCTCTAAATCTGAATCAGTCGAAATCTACTGATTATCAGTGAAATTTGACTGATTTAAATAGCTAAAAAGAGGTTACTGTAAATCAGTCAAATTTCACTGATTACTTCAGTGAAAAATATTTTTTCATTGATTCAATCAGTGAAAATTAACTGATTTGACAGTGAAAAATATTTTTGCACTGATGAATCAGTGAAAATGCAAATTACTGGTTTAATCAGTGATCATTTGACTAATTCAGATTCAGAGAGTAGACGGAGAAACTCAAGTTTATAATTTTTGCTAAACGACGTTTCAATTTAGGGAAAAACGTGTCATTATGAGAGTTTTTCGCAGTGAAATATACTGAATTATAGATGAAGTATATTATAATCTACTATAGATTGTATCGAACTTTACTATAATCTATACACCCAGAAAACAGTTTCTTTGATATACGGTCAAAGAAAAAATTTCTTTGAATTGAAGAAAGTTTTGTCAATTCAGAAACATTTTCTTTGATGTAAACAAATCTATTTCTTTGGATCAAAGAAATTTTTTTTGGATTAAGAAAACTTTCTTTAATTCAAATAAATTTTTTCTATGGCCGTATATCACAGAAACTGTTTTCTCAGTGTACTAGAGTTTCATATCATTTTTCGAATATTTAGTATTTTGACTGGGAAAAATTTCCAGTCCGCTAGGGATGATTGCCATTGCACTTCGATTTTCCCTAGATTTTAAATATTTTTTAGAATTATCATTATTAAAAAAAACATATATTGCTATAAAAAGTTTCTACGTGTACGGATTAAATACACTGACAAGTAAAGCTACGGAAGTGTCACTCACCGATTCGAATGTAACTTTGTAAATTTGTAAAGTACGGAAAAATAATGGACACGTATTTTTTTACATCAGCGAAGGTTCAAGTTGAAGGGCGAAAAAAACACTTCACACTTGAGGGGTGGTTTTCACGTTTGAATTGGAATCAATTGAAGGATTTAAAAGTTGAAATGCTTTTTAGGGATTTTCGATGTCACTGAATCCAAATTTGAGGTCGAAATTACAAAATTCAAGATAGCGGATTAAAAATGGTGCCCACACTTGATGTGTGAAGGGTGGTTTTTACGTTTGTATTGGAATCAATCGAATGATTGGAAAGCCAAAAAGCTTCTAAGGGGTTTTTGATGTCAATATAACGAATGAGAGATTGCAAATAACAGAAAATATTTTGAAAATTACACAAAAGTAAAAAAACAGTTCCATTGAATCAAAGAAACATTTCTTTGATAAACGGCCAAAGAAAACATTTCTTTGAATTGAAGAAAGTTTTGTTGATTCAAAAAAATGTTCTTTAATGTAAACGGATGTATTTCTTTGGTTCAAAGAAATTTTTTTTAAATTAACAAAACTTTCTTTAATTCAAAGAAATTTTTTCTTTGACCGTATATCAAAGAAATGTTTCTTTGATTCAAAGGAACTATTTTCTTAGTGCTCTCCCCTCTCCTCGGCACCGCACCCTCGCATTCTTTCATTTGTTTTTCACGCGCTAGAAAACTTTAATATAGTGGCTTTCAAATTCTCGTAGGTTTTATGATAGTTAGTAAAACATATTTTCCATTTATTCAAACGAAAATATTAACTTTGCCGCTTCAAAACCACTATATTAATTTCTGATACGTAAACCCTGTTTCCTTCATTTTGAAACGATATTATACCAAAATATAATTAATTTTCATGATTTACTCTAACGAAAAGTCTCTCAGTGTCAGGAGCGGCTTAAGAAAATTTGGCGCCCTAGACAGAATAAATATTTGCGCCCCTTCAATCTTAAGATAGATTAATCTATCTCTATATTAAGCAATCTGGAGTTATATATTCGCGAAGAAATCAATAAAAATCAAGATTTTTCAATCTCTCTCATAGAATTGTAACATAAAATTAAGTCATTGGTCACTAGGCAGCGCTTTCATTTTTGACGGTAAATTTAAAATAAGAGTTGGATATTTTATATTTTACCAATCGATTTTTCGTTATAAAAATGAAAATTTCACCCCGACTTTGCCCCCCCCCCCCCAAATTTTGGCGCCCTAGGCGGTTGCCTATTTCGCCTATATGGTAGAGCCGGCCCTGCTCAGTGTAATATTAATTGACTGTGTATACACAGTTAAGTATAAACTCATCCTATTAGCCTATGAAGAATCGCTTCAAACCTCTGGAGGAATTATATTTGACAGTATGATTTATAATCTAGTGATTTTCATGGCAAGATTCTGGATTTCGACGCGAACGTCATCAATTTACGCATCCTGACATACCGGCATGAATTAGATTTCTTGCCTGCAAAATTCAGAATACACTTCCTTGTGTTTATTCCATGTAAACAAGTGAATCTAACGGGTAAGATGCTGTAAAGCGGAAATCATGACCTAAGTCTACTAAATCATGTAGGAAGAGTATGTTGCTTAAAATTCACCGATGCAAAGTCACGTAAGTTTCAACAAGACTAAACCTTTGACATCCTTTGAATTTCGCCGCTCTTTTTATTCACTTCTTACCACTCAGCGTACTAAATGAAATGCTGTATCAAAATTCGCGGTAGTAAATCACCGCTAAGTACTCTACAATAATCTCAAAACAATAGAATATTATAATGAATCATCTTCCCTCTTTATATGTATATACTCTCTAAATTTGAATCAGTAAAAATCTACTGATTATCAGTGAAAATTGACTGATTTGACAGTGAAAAATATTTTTTTCAGTGATGAATCAGTGAAAAAGCAAATCACTGATTCAATCAGTGAAAATTTGACTGATTCAGATTTAGAGAGTATGTACATGTTCGGAAAGTGCGTTTCAATTTTTCAGTCTTTTCATGCATGAAGAATATTAATAAATCTGTGATAGTTTATTTGGCATGAGGTTAGTTCTGTTCCTAATTTTTTGTGTGATAAAACGCCTAAAAATTAGAAAAGGCAAAAAATGTGAAATGCTTCACGATTTTGCGTGTCATCCTTAAGCACGTTTTATGTTTTATCACAAAAAATTGGAAACAAAATTTTCTAAATTTATAAATCATGACAAAATTTTGGTTCGAGATTATTTACTTACACACTTGACGGAGTTTTTGCACTACAGTAATTTTTTACTTTTACTGCATACAATTTATCTAAGCCTAACACATATTTTTGTACAATTCACCAATTTTTGTAAGCATAACAGACTTGTCGATAAATATTATAAAAAAGCCTGTAAAATTTACAGAATTTTATTCAAAATTTTAATTCAACAGGCAATCCCTCTTATGTATATACAAATCTGTTACGTTTAAAAAAAAGCTGTAGTACTGAAACATCTCTCGAATTTACAGTTTCATGCACTCCCTATTTTAACTTATGGACTCAGTAAATATAACAGATTTTTTTCTCCATGTACAAACAAAAATTTGACTTGCACAAATTGTGAGTAAATAAATCTGTCCGATAATATATTTCAAATTTATAAATTGAAGCAATCATCTGATGGAGTGAAGAGTCACTTGCGCACGTATGGAGTTACCCAGTACAAGTTGCAAATACCGTTTAAGCAGATGAAGGTTTCTCGTGACCAGTCACGTACAATCAACTAACATTAACACATTTCGTGCATTATCATTGTGCGGTACCTCACCATGCAATAATGTAATCTAATGGGAAGCACGTTTCACTCAAATAAAAAAATAAGGATTCCATACATAATGTCTTTTTATAAATTTTGTAAATTACCTGTAGATTCTTAAAGGCGTGGAAAAAATATAAAAAACAATAAAAATATATTTATATATTTCTAGTCAATATAACAGACAATTTTTGAACACATCAAAATATTTCATGTAGGGACGAATATATCACTTTTGATTTATGTATGTGCAACATTTAACGATTTATTATGTTTATAGACATGACTTCGTGCCTAACATACTGAGATAACGATTTGTTTAATTCAATACGCAAAATCAATTAATTTCAGGTAAACAAATTTTTTTGTTTCAGTTTATAACATTATTTGTCTGACCTTAAAATAAAATAAAAATATTTTTTGCGTAAGGCCATGGATCAACCAGATCACGTGACCAAATTTCTGTAATAGTTCGCTAGCTTGAGATAACTGTTTTATTTTTAAAAATGTCTTGATTTTAATGATTCAAAACAAAAATTATACATTTTACCAAAAAATATGCAAATGCAAATTTGTAGAACTTATTTAAGCAAACAATTTCGTATTACTACGTTTTTTCCAAAAATTTTGGAAAATACAACAGAAAACGATAAACAAAATCTGTCAACTTCGTTTAAGTGACAATTTTGAAAAAATTTTTGCATTTAACTCTAATTGTCTTTTTTTATAATTCAAAACAACAAATATTCATCTTATCAAAAAATATGCAAATGCAACTTTGTAGAACTTATTTAAGCAAACAATTTCGTATTTCAACGTTTTTTCCATGAAATTTTGGAAAATACAACAGAAAACGATAAAGAAAGTCTGTCAACTTGATTTGAGTGACAATTTTGCAAAAATTTTTGAAGTTAACTCTAGTTGTCTTTTTTTTATTAATCAAAACAAAAAATATGTAAATTTATAGAACTTATTTAAGCAAACAATTTCGTATTACTACGTTTTTTCCATAAAATTTTGGAAAATACAACAGAAAACGATAAACAAAATCTGTCAACTTCGTTTAAGTGACAATTTTGAAAAAATGTTTGCATTTAACTCTAATTGTCTTTTTTTTATTAATCAAAACAAACAGTATTCATCTTCCCAAAAAATATGCAAATGTAAATTCGTAGAACTTATTTAAGCAAACAATTTCGTATTTCAACGTTTTTTCCATGAAATTTTGGAAAATACAACAGAAAACGATAAAGAAAGTCTGTCAACATGATTTGAGTGACAATTTTGCAAAAATTTTTGAAGTTAACTCTAGTTGTCTTTTTTTTATTAATCAAAACAAAAAATATGTAAATTTATAGAACTTATTTAAGCAAACAATTTCGTATTACTACGTTTTTTCCATAAAATTTTGGAAAATACAACAGAAAACGATAAACAAAATCTGTCAACTTCGTTTAAGTGACAATTTTGAAAAAATGTTTGCATTTAACTCTAATTGTCTTTTTTTTATTAATCAAAACAAACAGTATTCATCTTCCCAAAAAATATGCAAATGTAAATTCGTAGAACTTATTTAAGCAAACAATTTCGTATTTCAACGTTTTTTCAATGAAATTTTGGAAAATACAACAGAAAACGATAAAGAACGTCTGACAACTTCGTTTGAGTGACAATTTTGCAAAAATTTTTGAAGTAAACTCTAACTGTCGATAAGTCTTCCAATTTTTTTCAAAATTTTTACTGAAAAGAAGTTAACAGACATGCACCCAGAAAACAGATTCTTTGATATACGGTCAAAGAGAAAATTTCTTTAAATTGAAGAAAGTTTTGTTGATTTAAAGAAGTTTTCTTTAATGTAAACAAATACGTTTCTTTGGATCATGGAATATTTTTTTGAAATAACAATATTTTCTTTAATTCGAAGAAATTTTTTCATCGACCGTATATGAAAAAATTGTTCTTTGATTCAAGGAAACTGTTTTCTCAGTGTGCTTAATTGTCTTTTGCTACGTTTTCAAAATTTTCAGAAAGATATTTTATAAATTAAAAAAGTTATCTTACATAAACAAAAAAATGTATAATTTAGTCTCGTGGTCCGATTGATCCATGACCTTGAAATAGAATTTGTTTGGTTGGAAAAAATGCCCTTATTGAACAAAATGTAATTAAAAAATCTGCCCGCTTCGCAAGCACATTCTCATCGCGCGCAGCTCGCTTCGCTCGCAAGTTTGAGCGCGCCTAGGGCGCGCGATTTGATCGTCGCGCTGCGCGCTCGGTCTTGTGCTTTTCGCATAAGTTTAAGTTTATTTCTTATAATTTAATACTGAAGCTCAAACCAATTTAATGATATTAAAGATGATGTAAATTAGTCATTTTCTCAAATTCACTGTTTCTTTTTCAGTTTAAGTGAAACAGGAAATTTAATTTACTTAAGGCTCTATCGGCCTTAAGGAACACATTCTCATCATGACACTCGCGCTTCGCGCTCGATTTTCTGTATGCATTTTTGTAACTTTTTAATAAATTAAATGATTATTGATAAATTTATTTTCTTCCAAATATCTCAAAAAGAAAAAACAATCGTAGACTTTATTTAAGGAAACGATTTTGCAGAACAACGCTTATTTCGTATCTCACATATTTTGGTGAAAAAAATCGAATTTTTTTAATATTAAAAATCAAAAAATTAAAATATACATCCTGTCGAGAAATTTCTCGATAAGAATGTATAGACCTTATTTAGCCAAACAATTTTTCATCTAAAAGTTTTTTTTGTATCTCACATATTTTGTCTAAAAAATGGAATTTTTGAATTTTAATCGTATTTTTTGGAATTGAAACGAAAAATATATCTTTTATCAGAAACTATGTGAGACAAAATTTGTAGATCTTTTTGAAACGAACAACTTTGTATTCTTACGTTTTTTTCGTATTTCACATATTATTGTTAAAAAATTGAATTTTGGATTCTCAATGGTTTTTTTTTTAAATTAATAAGAAAAATATGCATCTTATGAAAAATGTTACAATTCAAATTTTAGGTCTTTATGTAAAAAATAATATTGTATCATAACGTTTTTTCGTATCTCGTATAATTTAACTTGAAAATGGAATTTTGATATTGACTTTTTTCATTTCTAATTTTGATTTAATCAAAAAATGTTATCAGGATAATTTGAAGAGATTTATGAGCACTATCAAAAACCAGTATTGAAAATTTTTTTTCGGCTCCAATAAAATGTACCAAAGCTTAATTCAATCTGATAATTCTGTCGAGAGTTATGCCGCATACGACCTACAGACAGACAGACAGATAGACAGACAGACAGACAGACAGACAGACAGACGGACGGACAGACAGACAGACACTTTCGTAAAAACCCTTTTTTCTGACTCAGGGGGTCTCAAAACGTAAAGATTTGATGAAAATTTCGAAAGTCATTTTTCACATAAAACCAATACCTTCTCATCCATGATGAGAATGTAAAAAATGTTTTCCGCTTTGAGCGAAAAGAAAATTTTTTTAGAGCAAAAAGTGCATCCTTTAATATACCTTAAGGTAGTTCGTTCACGAAAATTAGACCTTAGGCAAAAATAGATAATTTTACTTTCAAGAATAGCACTATTATTATCAAAGGGCTAATTTAAAAGAGAAAAGAATATTTTTTATAAAAAAAATTTGAAACACAGAAAAATAATTTTATTAATAAATTTTATTTTTGCCCAAACTTATTTTCTTATCGCTTCGAGCCAAATTTATAAAAATTATGCGATTCTAATAAATCACGGTTCATTTTGTTAGGAAAAAGATTATCTACAACATGCCCGTTTCCTATTTTTGAAATTGAATTAATTATTATCAAATACAGCAATTTGTTTATAAAAATGTTGTTTTTAAAAATTGTTTTTTTTTTGTAATTTCAGCTATTAAAGAATTCATTTTCAAAAATTGGAAACGGTCAAGTTGTAGAGAATCTATTTCCTAAAAAAATGAACCGTGATTTATTAGAATCGCATCATTTTTAAAAATTTGGCTCGAAGCGATATGAAAATAAGTTTGGGTAAAAATAAAATTTATTAATAAAATTATTTTTCTGTGTTTCAAATTTTTTTCATGAAAAATAATCTTTTCTCTTTCAAATTAGCTCTTCAATAATAATATTGCTATTCTTGAAAGCAAAATTATCTATTTTTGCCTGAGGTATAATTTTCGTGGATCAACTACCTTAAAAGTAAAAGTAACAGTCTCGTAAAAGCCTACCCCTATAGAGAATTGCACTCGACTTGCTTTACTATTACCAGCATCGGAATTTCGAGTGACTTACTTAGTATCTCGAATGAATTTTAAACCGAGCAATTAATCAGGTTTATAGCACCCTCTGTAAGATAGCACGTTCTCGTTATTACCGCGCATGGCCGACCTGCGACGGATTAATATTAATTAGAGAGGCTCAGCTCGGTACTTCGTGAAGGTTAGCGCATTTACACGTAACCGGATGTCATGGTATACATCTCCCTCTCTACAGATTCAGTCGGCATTTATAGTCCACCCTGCTTCAAATTCATACATCGTTTCTGATTGTCGGAAATGCATTAGTGTGAAGTGCACATCGTATTGTTATGCCATTACGAACATTAGAATTGTTTGACGTTCAGTTTCCACTTAAGTAAGGCGAACGGATAAGGGATGATTAAAAACAAAGAAAATAAATATAATATGTTGCTTTAACACTAACTTTTCGTTAATTTTCTTCAAGAAAATTCGTATTTCAAGAATTCAAGAAAACTCACCGTAATTTATGAGAATATTTTTATTAATTAAATTCTCATATGATACAGAAGTGCACCCAGAACAGTGTTGCCAGATTAGGGGTTTTTCCACTAGATTTAGGGGACTTTTGGTCCTTCAGTGGGAAATTTAGGGGGAGAAATTCTTTAGTGGGAAAATTTAGTGGTTTTTTTTTATTCAGTGTTTTTATTAGGGGTTTATCTTATTTTATTTTAAAATCTCTAATATCCTCCAATCACCGTAATTGTTTAATTTGAAATAAGTCAAGTGATTGGTTGTACTTCCTAGGCGAGTGTTAACGCTCAATTTCATTGGTTTATTGTACACATGTTCTAAAAATGACCAAAGCTCAAGTAAATTATAACTGTTCTTTCCTTTAAATAGTCAATAAAATTTCTTGAAAAAAGAACCATATTTATAATATTCTTTGATTTTATCAACACTTTTAATGACATTAGCAGCAATTAAATATTAATCAATATAATTTCTCATTATTTACTGTTTCGAAATAAATTCCTAATTTTAAAAACGCGCGTCATTAAACGTTAGATCGGCACAGCTACCAAAAGTGAGCGTTCTCGAATTTCTTTAGAAATTTCTTTGAAATTCTTTCTTTTTCTTAAAAAACAATATATACAGAGCGTTTAAATGTTAAAAAAAGAAAAATTTATCATGTACATATAAGAATTTTATTATTAAAAAAAAAATTCAGGATCTAGTGGAATTTTTTTTTTAAGTGGAAAATAGGGATTAATCTAGGGGGAAAGCGATTCAGACATCTGGCAACACTGACCCAGGAAACAGTTTCTTTGAATCAAAGAAACATTTCTTTCATATACGGTCAAAAAGAAAATTTCTCTGAATTGAAGAAAGTTTTGTTGATTCAAAGAATTTTTTACATTCTCATCATGGATGAGAAGGTATTGGTTTTATGTGAAAAATGACTTTCGAAATTTTCATCAAATCTTTACGTTTTGAGACCCCCTGAGTCAGAAAAAATGGTTTTTACGAAAGTGTCTGTCTGTCTGTCTGTCTGTCTGTCTGTCTGTCTGTAGGTCGTGTGCGGCATAACTCTCGATAGAATTATCAGATTGAATTGAGCTTTGGTACACTTTATCGGAGCCGAAAAAGTAAGGACAAGTTCGTTAACCAGCCACATCCAATCAAAATTGAGGGATAGAGCACTACTTTTGTGTTTTTGAAAATAATTTTTTGAAAAAATCATAAATTTCAATACTGGTTTTTGATAGTGCTCATAAATCTTTAAAAATTATCCTGATAACATTTTTTTATTAAATCAAAATTAGAAATGTTACAGCATATTCAAATTCGAAAAAAGTCAATATCAAAATTCCATTTTCCAGTTAAATTATACGAGATACGAAAAAACGTTATGATACAATATTATTGAATAAATAAAGACCTACAAATTTGAATTGTAACATTTTTTCATAAGATGCATATTTTTCTTTTTAATTAAAAAAAAAAACTATTGAAAATCCAAAATTCAATTTTTTAACAATAATAAGTATTCGAAATACGAAAAAAACGTAAGAATACAAAGTTTGTCTTTTCAAAAGATCTACAAATTTTGTCTCACACAGTTTCTGATAAAAGATATATTTTTCGTTTCAATTCCAAAAAATACGATTAAAATTCAAAAATTCCAGTTTTTAGACAAAATATGTGAGATACAAAAAAAACTTTAAGATGAAAAATTGTTTGGCTAAATAAGGTCCACACATTCTTATCGAGAATTTTCTCGACAGGATGTATATTTTAATTTTTTGATTTATAATATTGAAAAAATTCGATTTGTTTCACCAAAATATGTGAGATACGAAATAAGCGTTGTTCTGCAAAATCGTTTCCTTAAATAAAGTCTACGATTGTTTTTTCTTTTTGAGATATTTGGAAGAAAATAAATTTATCAATAATCATGTAATTTATTAAAAAGTTACAAAAATGCATACAGAAAATCGAGCGCGAAGCGCGAGTGTCATGATGAGAATGTGTTCCTTAAGGCCGATAGAGTCTTAAGTAAATTGAATTTCCTGTTTCACTTAATCTGAAAAAGAAACTTAGTGAATTTGAGAAAATGACTAATTTACATCATCTTTAATAGCATTAAATTGGTTTGAGCTTCAGTATTAAATAATAAGAAATGAACTTAAACGTATGCCAAGAGACAAGACCGAGCGCAAAGCGCGAGGTCCAGAAAGAATGGAGCGCGAAGCGCGACGATCGAATCGCGCGCCCTAGGCGCGCTCAAACTTGCGAGCGAAGCGAGATGCGCGCTAAGCGCGCAATGAGAATGTGCCCGCGAAGCGGGCAGATTTTTTTTAATGGAAACAAATATATGTATTTGTATCATAGAACATTGTTTTGAATTAACGAAACTTTCTTTAATTGAAAGAAATTTTTTCTTTTACCGTGTATGAGAGAAATGTTTCTTTGATTCAAAAAAATTGTTTTCTCAGTGTGCTTAATTGTCTTTTATTACGTTTCCCAAATTTTCAGAAAGATATTTTGTAAATTAAAAAAGTTATCTTACATGAACGAATGAATGTATAATTTAATCACATGGTCCGATTAATCCATGGTCATAATAATTTGGAAATACCTGTTTCATTTTGGAGTAATTATTTACCTTCTCGAAAAGTAAATATTTTCCATTAGAACTTGGAAAATGTATTTGTGCTAAAATACTGATTGAAATAGTTGTGAAGTTTTTTTGGGCGAGTCGAATAGGACTTTTAGGATATGAATTTCTTTTTTTGTGTAGAAATCGCCCCATTTGTCCCTATTGGAAAATAGGCGTTGATTAGGTTTTAACTACACCACTATAATCTAATCGGGCTCTAGGGAGAATACCCTATTTCTCGAAGAAGTAAATCTATTCATCTTTAGACATGTCTTTGTTAGATATTCTAACTAAACATGTCTGCAAATCAAAATAGCATAAAATAATAATCGGAAGTTTATTAGTTAACATTTTTCATAATTAAAAAAACACTATAAGTCTTTAAAATTAGTTATCAAGAGTTGTGTTAAAAATGAATGTTTTAATATTTCGGTTTTTATGGTACGTGTCGACTATATTTTATACACGCATTAAAAATTACTCAGACATAAAATTTTTTCATGGATGTTACAAAGAATTAAAACCTGCCTATAAAACTTTAATTAACGCCTGATATTTTAAGTGTTACACAAGTCAGACCCTGATTAACTTCCCTATCAGAGCCCGACTACTAACAGGGACTCCAGGCAAGAACCTTTCAGAATTCTACTTGAATTTTTACATGAGTTCTTTTTCCTTGTCTTAAAATTATGTGTCTTTTTTTCTAGATCTTAAAGTTAAGGGATACAAAATTAGTATTTCTGCTTCTTTCCTGTAACTTCAATAAAAATTGAGCACTTCAAAGATTAATAATTCATCTTAAAAAATAATAATACATGCGCAATATATTAATTAAATTAATTAAATTAATTAAATTAAACTTCACTAAAATAAAGAAATCAGCAGCCTTGAATATTATTTTTTGTTGCTGTAGATATGTTTTCATCTGAAGGGCAAGATAGTCACGGTATCAATTAGTTAATCGAAAGCTTGAATTAAATTGTTCACGTGATCAAAAAAAGAATTTTAGTTTCCCCCATAATCTGTCTACAATCATGAATTTCAGTTGACTAAAGCTTTGGGACATGATAAAGGACATATTAACGGACGACTGGAGACTTTAATTAGTTTTGAATAATTAAAAAATGTGTCGGTAAAACAGGGATTAATTTATTTAATTGTGCGAGATTAATGAAGTCTACAGCCATCCGTTAATATGCCCTTAATCATATTCTAAAGTTTCAGTCAAAAAATTCGTTATTATAAAAAAATTTTAGGGAATTTTTCCTATCATACAGAAAACCAAATTTTTAGTTGATTCAACCAAAGAATTTGTTTTATGCTACCATAGATTCTTTAGTTCAGTAAAATTTGGTTAAATTAAGGCTATGGATCAACCAGACTACGTGACCATTTTCCTTCAGAAGTTCATGTAAGATAACTTTTTTATTTTACAAAATATCTCAATGAAAATTTGGAAAATACAAAAAAAGAGGATAAGGAAGTCTGCCAACTTCGTTTAAGAAAAATTTTTACAGTTAACTAAAATCATCGATAACTTTTAAAATTTTCAGAAAGATATTTTGTAAATTAAAAAAGTTATCCTACATGAATGAATAAATATACAATATAATTTAGTCACGTGGTCTGATTGATCCATGACCTTAATAATCTTGGAAATTCCAAATACTTATCTATTCCAACTATCGATATATTCTGTAAAAAAATCTAGACCGATTTTCAATCTATATTTAGCAAGAGATACCTGTTTCATTTTGGATTAATTATTTACATTCCCAAAAAGTAAATATTTTCCATTAAAACTTGGAAAATGTATTTGTGCTAAAATACTAATTGAAATAGTTAATTATCTTAAATGAACGAATTAATGTATAATTTTCTTCGATCTTCTATTAAAATTTCTTTGATAAGAAAAATTCCTTTCATTATATTTTTTATGCTTTAAATTGTAATAATTGTTACTCTAATATCATCATTGACTTTAATGAAAATTTCTTTAATATTAAAGAGTACTTTATTAGTTTATGACTCATTTCATCCAAGTGCCTCTTTGTTTTGCTCTGAATACAAAATTTATTAAAACACTCTTAGTAACACTAAGCAACTTT
This sequence comes from Diplolepis rosae, assembly GCA_030998225.1. Lineage (NCBI taxonomy): Eukaryota > Metazoa > Arthropoda > Insecta > Hymenoptera > Diplolepididae > Diplolepis > Diplolepis rosae. The sequence continues at coordinate 4,380,273 of JAPYXD010000698.1, forward strand.
TAACTTGTTTTAATTTTATCTATTCATTATGAATGAGGCTCAGAATGCAAGAAGCAAATATTAAAATCGTAAAATACTGTTGATTGACAATATATTTAAATCAAGACTACACTGTACCTATATATTTTAATGTGATTTATTAGTTTTATTTTGGGTAAGATTCCTTAACTTCCGGTTTATTCACGAGTTTGCACGTTCAAGACATTCTCGACCTTGGCGACGACAACAACGTGAAAATGCCTTCGTATTGCCTTCGTCATCTCGTTATTTTTGATTTACAACTTTAACGAGTTCAAGCAAATACATCTATACTTATTTTGTGAGTGAAAAATTACCTCTCCAAACGACACACCCGTATTTTCAAGATGAAATTTTAATTATGTAAATAATTTGTTTCATGATATTTTCAATCATATTATAAGAATTATTGATCATTTTATTATTGAAACACAACGAGTTCACAGACTACAAACACAATCGCAAGTTTTACCTCCAAATATTCAAAAAGATAATTGCCGTACGTGCAAAAAACGACAAACAATTTCATCGCATTTCGCATTGCACTGAAATCTCACAATAAACACTGATTTTATGAGTATAAATACAAGAACCTGAAATGATGTTGTATTCAGAAGAAAAGTTCTGTACAGTTAACAAGTCAACCACAAATTCAACAATTCCAAGTCGTCATGTCTTTGAGACACGTCACCCTCACTTTCTTCTTCATTTTGGTCGCTGCAGGCGTATGTATTTCTCAATTACATTTAAAATATATTTAATCCTAGAATAGTGTATTCAACATTTTCAATGTTGGGCAAATATTATTTTGGTTCTTTATTCACACTTTAAAATTACACCCAGAAAACAGTTTCTTTAAATCAAAGAAACATTTTTTTGATATATGGTCAAAGAAAAATTTTCTTTGAATTGATGAAAGTATTGTTGATTCAAACAAATTTTCTTTAATGTAAATAAATCTATTTCTTTGAATCAAAGAAAATTTGTTTGAATTAACAAAACTTTCTTCCATTCAAAGAAATGTTTTCTTTGACCGTATATGAAAGAAATGTTTCTTTGATCCAAAGAAACTGTTTTCTCAATGTAAAGTTTAATAAAATTCTGCTAGAGTTATGGGCTTGAAATTTCAATCCATAGTTTAATTCTGGCATGAAATGAATTTTCCTCTATGAAATGCAATTTCGATTAGTTGACAATATAAAATTCTATTTTTCTATATTATTATCTACAATATTCTATTCGTCACTCAGGAAAAAGTTTCTTTGATTCAAGAAACATTTCTTTGAATCAAACAAATTTGTGCATTACTATACAGTTAAAGAAATTTCTTTATAAATAATTTTTTTTTGAATTAACAAAACTTTCTTTAATTCAAAGAAATCTTTTTCTTTGACCGTATATCAAAAAAAAATTTCTTTGATTTAAATAAACTGTTTTCTGCTACAGTTATGGGCTCGAAATTTCAATCCATAGTTCAAACATCTTTAATCTTTGTAAGCTTATTCAGGCATGAAATGAATTTTCCTCTTTGAAATGCAAATAAAATTTTCAAGTCAAGTTCAAAACTATTTAAAACTTTGATTGGAATAATATTTAAATTGTTATTCAAATATAATAAAATGTTCACAGAAAAAGTAAATTGTAAGATTAATAGTTTCGTTCGCCAAAGCTGCGAGTTGGTCAAACCACAAGAGAGATTTTGTAGTTTACATTTTTACTTTTACGATCTAGGAATGTACATTTTACATCGCCATCGTTCCTTTTACACTTTAAAACCACGAAACTGAAACTGTGGAACGGCAGCGTAGTAAAATTTACGTTTTTCTAAAGCGTAAAAGAAAACGTAAACTGTATTTCCTGTAGTATAACGATCCTGTAACTTCAAAGAAGAAAACCATGAATCTAAAATGATTTTTTTCATGCAATAATATTTTTCTTAAATTTGTGTTCGTTTCATTGACAATTTTATGTTTTCCAATATGCAACCTCATTGGGAATATGTCGCGTTCTGTATACTGAATCTCTAACATAACTGCTGGTCTTGGAGCAAAAACGCTTACGTTTCATTCGATAGTTTATATAATATACGATTCGGACGTGGGATATAGCAGTAGAATAGAGTCAAGTACTGTAAAAGCAATCAAACGCAAATGCAGCAGCTGTTGCAACGTAATGGTTGGTTTCTATGTGAGACCAAACATTAGTCGTAATCAAGATTGTTAGGATAGCGATAGTATGCAGGTACTTGTTGCACCGGATGCTGCCTGCTTCGATCATTGCCAATGTGGCCTTTTCGATTACTTGACAATATAAAATTCTATTTTTCTATATTATTATCTACAATATTCACCCAGAAAACAGTTTCTTTGATATACGGTCAAAGAACAAATTTCTTTGAATTGAAGAAAGTATTGTTAATTCAAAAGAATATTCTTTAATGTAAACAAATCTATTTCTTTGGATCAAAGAAATTTTTTTTGAATTAACAAAACTTTCTTTAATTCAAAGAAATTAATCGTATATCAAAGAAATGTTTCTTTCATTCAAAGAAACTGTTTTCTCAGTGTTCTATTCATCACTCAGGAAAAACTGTCTTTGATTCAAGAAAAATTTCTTTGAATCAAACAAATTTGTACATTGCTAAAAAGTCAAAGAAAAGTTTCTTTGATCAAAAGAAATTTCTTGATTGTTTTTTTTCCTTGAATTTAAAAAATGAATGTCTGCGCAATTACATAAATACCTGTATAATGTGATTAAGAGAAAAATCTTCTTTAATTTAAAGAAAAAATTGTCTTCGTTCAAGATAATAAAATTACATTTTCTTAAAGTTACTAAATTTGTTTTTGAGTTTAAGTGAAGCAGGAAATTCAATTTACTTAAGGCTCTTACAACCTTAAGGAACACATTCTCATCATGACATTCGCGCTTCGCGCACGATTTTATGTATACATTTCAGTAACATTTTAATAAACTACATGATTAAAATAATTTATTTTCTTCCAAATATCTCTGAAAGGAAAAACAACCGTAGACTTAATTCAAGTAACCGATTTTGCATTTCGACGCTTATTTCGTATCTCACATATTTTTGTCAAAAAATGGAATTTTTGATTTTCAATATCTAACATCAAAACATAAAATATACATCTAGTCTTTAAATGTCCTAATGACACTCATTCAGGCAAATAAATTTCCATCTTGACGTTGTTTTTCATTCACATGTTTTCTTTAAAATTTAAATATTTAAATTTTAATCGTATTTTTTTTAATTAAAATGAAAAATATACATTTTATTAGAAACTTTGCGAGAAAAAATTTGTAGACCTTATTGAAGTGAACAATTTTGCATTCAAACATTTTTTTCGTATTTCACATATATTTTAAATTAGATGGTTGAGTTCGAAATAGAAGAATTTCAAATTCTTTAAAATTATATTTAAAAACTTGAATTTTCGATTTTCAATAGTTTTTTTTTAAACTAAAAATATGCGTATTATAAAAAAATGTAGTAATTCCAATTTGTAGTTCTTTTTATAGCAAACAATTTTGTACAATAACGTTTTTTCTGATCACGTATAAATTAAGTTGAACATGGAATTTGGACAATAATTTGTATCGTACTTAAAGTTAGAAAAATTATTGCTTCAATCAATAAAATGAATAAACGAGTAAAACAAGCGTTTATTCTGAATAAAATTTTCCTTTTATAAAATAGTTTTATTATGAAAGCTCTCTTACTTAATAAATGATTAAAAACGTGTATAAAATTATATCTTGAAAATAATTACTTCAGCAAAATATTTTATATTTTCTGTCGACTAAGAAAAAGTAGAATAAAAATAACCTATTTACTGAAAAAAATTATTTGGTCGTATAAATAAAAATGTTGCCTGCTAGTAAACCGAATTTTTTTTTGCCCAGACCAAGTCATTTCTTCTCGAATAAAATTTTTGTAAAACCAAAAGAAGCATTTGTTAAATAGAAAGGTAATTAATTATTTATTGATCCATAAACCACATTTTTTAAGTGACAGAAAAAAAAAGATTCTATGCTTTATAATCGAATGCATATTTAAGAAAAAAAATTAACGCCCTCTTTTTTCACTTGATTTTCGTGAATTTTCATTCATTTCACCGAATTTCAAAAATCTCCTTGAAATTATTTTTTGAATATCGAGCGATAAACTCAAGAAACAATAAAATCATGTTTTTTCATGTCTCACTAAATTCCTTTTTGTCTACGAATTAAAAAATGTTTAAAATCAATAAAAATAAGATAATGCATTAATTAATTAATATATTTATTTGATTTCAGTTATTTATGGGCTGTTTAGGTGATGAAAGCGAAGTAGAATCAGCTTCAGCGAGTGGATCTGCTGCGAGAGCATTTATACAAAATAATCCAATACAGAATATGGATATAAGTCAAATTTCTTCAATGATGGTCGGATTAACCCAAATGGCAGACGAAATGATGAAAAAAATATCTGGAATCCGCAATATGTTAGGAGTTGAACGTAACGCAGAACAAGAGTAGAATGAATTATAAAAATATGTCCTACGTACTCTAAAATAACATAAATTAACTATATATGTGATTAAATTATATACGAATAAACTCTACACAAATCAATCATACACAACAAAATCTACACTTAATAATACATTCGCTTTATTGTAAGTAGAATTTTCTTAAAAATAATATAGCCATGCAGAACTTATTAATTTTTATCGAAGAAAAATAATAAAATTGACACGTTTTTAGTTTCATAGTACATAATAAACTGTGTAGAGTTTATTTAAACTATTTTCGAAAAATAAGGGAATTGATTTAAAAATCTCAATAATCGTGAAACTGTTTGTCCTGAAAAATTTGTCTAATTTGTATTCCACATTTGTAAAAATAAACTAACATAGTACAATTCCTAATTTGTGTATATTTGCTCTGGTATAAACTAATGAGTAATAACCTTTTAATATCTTGAATAATAAGTTTCAATACCAAAATAGCTATTGTATCTTAAAACATGTATTACGAGTCAATATTAATTTTTTCTGTGGTATTTGTGGGTGTAAAATAATTGCTTATTGGTATAAGTTGTAAAAAAATTCCTGGCGCAAAAGGATGTGCCTAGAATAGGCTGATAGGTTTAGCACTTAATCAGAATGCCATTGTTTAATAATAATGATTTAGCGATAAACGAAGAATTCATGGTGAGTTTATGACTCATCGATGATTCTTCGCTCTTGCATATACCTAAATAGTACACCAGTGATATATCTAGGATTAAATTTATAAAAATTTTATTTTACCATTTTTCCCTTAAGGAGATAAATGTATATTCTATTAATTGCATTTATAGTTTCCTACAACTCGCTCTAATAAAATGATATCAAAATTCTAAATAAATTGTATTTAATTACATGCATGCATACTCGTAGTAATTCCCAAAAGACCTATTAATAAAAAATATCTAAAATCAATGAAACAGCGTAATTTTAATCAGTTAATAAGTACTTTATCATTAAAACGTTAATGATACTATTCAGAATAGCAATATTTCATAAAAGCTGTAATTGCAGCATCAATAATGCGATTATTTCCAATCTATAAATGACCTCCATTAAATCTCATGTTTACATTCTACACATAGGCGGTAATGTTTAATTTTCGTCGCGTATATTCTGTTCATTTAAAACATTGAAACTCGCGGGATAACAAGAGACTAAGCAATCATGTTCTTATAAAAATAAATAATCAAAATGACATTATATTGGATAAAGGGTATGAGGAATGAAAAGGTAGCTAATTTAAACAATAAATATCATATACCGTATAATTTTTATACTTTTCTACTTTTTAAATATATATTCACTATCTTTATCGTAAACTCAAAAAAAGTTTTATTTAAATTTAAAAAATTGTTTTTTTAACTACATTTCTTTAATTTGAAGCAAAAACACCTTTAGAACAAATATAAATTTATTTGATTTAAAGAAATCACCTTTTTAGCCTTTTTTAAATGAAAGAAATTATTTTTTTTAACATTGTTTATTTAATTTAAAAAAATATTTTTTCGATTTGAATACAGTACTGGCAAAAAGTTAAAATGTTTATTTCATTTTATTATCTTTGAACGAAGACAATTTTTTGCGCTCCGAAATATTTGAACGTCAGCCTTAAGAAACACATTCTCACCATGAAAAAAATGTATCTTTTTCCAAATATCTCAAAAAGCAAAAGAATTCGTGGACTGTTTTTAGTCAAACGAGTTTTTATTTCAACGCTTATTTTGTATCCCATATATTTTGGTTAAAAAATGGAATTTTTGATTTTCAATAGTGTTTATTAAAAATTAAAACATATAATATACATCTTGTCAAAAAAAGTCCTTCTGTTTGTTTGAAAAATTGAATTTTAATTGTATTTAGACATTGACTTTTTTCAAGTTTTAGCATACTGTAACTTTCTCAATTTTAGTTTAATCGAAAAATGTTATAAGAATAATTAGTAGAGATTTATAAGAACTATCAGAAACCAGTATAGGAATTTTTAATTTTTTCAAAAAGTTTTTCCCGAAAACACAAAAAATGCTCTTATTTCCACAATTTTTTCGGCTTCGATAAAGTATGCCAAAGATCAATTCAATCCGATAATTCTATCGAGAGTTATCGAGTATACGATCTAGAGACAGACAGGCACTTTCGTGAAAACCGTTTTTTCTGACTCAAGAGGTCTCAAAACGTAGAAATTTGATAAAAATTTCGAAAATCATTTTTCACATAAAACTTATATTTTCTCATCTGATGAGAATGTAAAAGCAATTAAAAAATTTCTTTCAATCAAAGAAACTTTTCTTTGGCCATATTATAGCAATTCTTTTCAGTTAAAACATTAAAACTCGCTGGATAACGACGTTTCAAAGATAAAAAAAAGGGAGTCAAAATGACTTTATATTGGATAAAACAATATTTTTTCGATTTAAATACACAACTGGCAAAAACTTAAGAAATAATTTATTTAATTTTATTATCATTGAACAAAGACAATTTTTTCTTTAAATTAAAGAAAATATTTCTGTGAGTCACATTACGTATATACTATACGACTACGCGGACATTTATTTCCTCAATTCAAAGAAAAAAAGACTGAACAATCATGTTCTTATAAAAATAAATAATCAAAATGACATTATATTGGATAAAGAGTATGAGGAATGAAAAGGTAGCTAATTTAAACAATAAATATCATATTCCGTATAATTTTTCTACTTTTCTACTTTTTAAATATATATTCACTATTTTTATCGTACACTCAAAAAAAGTTTTATTTAAATTTAAAAAATTGTTTTTTAACTTCATTTCTTCAATTTGAAATAAAAACGCCTTTGAAACAAATATAAATTTATTTTATTTTAAATAATCACTTAAGAAATAATTTATTTAATTTTATTATCTTTGAGCGAAGACATTTTTTTCTTTAATTCAAAAAAAAAGAAACAATCAAGAAATTTCTCTAAATCAGAGAAACTTTTCTTTGGCCGTATAGCAATGCACAAATTTGTTATTAAAATTTTCAAATTTAAAGAAATTTTGTTTTAATCAAAAAAACTTTTTCCTCAGTGTAAAGGCTTAATATTTGTTCACCATCTGTTTACTGCAGGCACCCAATATTTGTTTGCTGGCCATACGGATCCACCAGAAGTCGCGATTGTTCCTGAGGGACCAGAAATAATAGCAGAAGGTACGGCTGGGCCAGTGATTGCAACACTTCCAGCTGATGGTCCTGATATTACTATTGGTGCAACCCGGGCAGGTAAAATTGCAACCGGTTTTGGTAATTGTTTCCATTCCGTAACTTCTGGTGGACACCACACAACAGAGTCATCGCTGCTTTTTACGATTACAGGACTAGATACAGGGCCGCGAATTACTGCTGGAGCGGAAACAGGACCTATATATTCAAACACATCATTCAGATTATCATACATTAGTCTTATTATAAATATTCAAATTATGGAAAAATATATTACCCTTTACGTAAACAGCATGACTGGATGGTCCAGCAACAGCGACTGGTCCTGAGGCTGCACCAGATATCGCAGTACCCGAAGAAGATGAAGCATGAGCATGAGCACTAGCTGATCCACTGTTTGATCCAGTTACATATACTGGACTAGATGAAGGTCTAGCGATGGCGGTTGCTCCTGCAACTCCACCTTCAGCTACTGAATTCGCAACAGCTGATCCACTATTGGAACCAATTCCCGGATACGGATAGAAAGAAGGCCCCACAATCGTGACTGGTCCTCTTGAAGGAGCAGTAAGGTAGACAGGACCTGGTGAATTAATATTTGTTTAAAGCCATGGATTAAACACTACACCCAGAAAACAGTTTCTTTGAATCAAAGAAACATTTCTTTGATATATGGCCAAAGAAAGAATTTCTTTGAATCAAAGAAAGTTTTGTTAACTCAAAAAAAATTTCTTTGATTCGAAGAAATAGATTTGTTTTCATTAAAGAAATTTTTTTTGAATCAACAATACTTTCTTCAATTCAAAGAAACTTTTTCTTTGACCATATATCAAAGAAATGTTTCTTTGATCCAAAGAAACTGTGTTCTCAGTGTAAAGTTTAATAAAATTTTGCTACAGTTATGGGCTTGAAATTTCAATTCATAGTTTAATTCAGGCATGAAATGAATTTTCCTCTATGAAATGTAATTTCGATTAGTTGATAATACAAAATTCTATTTTTCTATATTATTATCTACAATATTCTATTCGTCACCCAGAAAACAGTTTCTTTAAATCAAAGAAACATTTCTTTGATATATGGTCAAAGAAAAAGTTTCTTTGAATTGAAGAAAGTATTGTTAATTCAAAAAAATTTTCTTTAATGCAAACAAATCTATTTCTTTGAATCAAAGAAATTTTTTTTTGAATTCACAAAACTTTCTTTAAATCAAAGAAATTTTTTCTTTCACCGTATATCAAAGAAACTTTTTCCTGAGTGACGAATAGAATATTGTAGATAATAATATAGAAAAATAGAATTTTATATTGTCAACTAATCGAAATTGCATTTCATAGAGGAAAATTCATTACATGCCTAAATTAAACTATGGATTCAAATTTCAAGCCCATAACTGTAGCAGGATTGTATTAAACTTTACACTGAGAAAACAGTTTCTTTGAATCAAAGAAACATTTCTTTGATATATGGTCAAAGAAAAAGTTTCTTTGAATCAAAGAAACATTTCTTTGATATATAGTCAAAGAGAAAGTTTCTTTGAATTGAAGAAAGTATTGTTGATTCAAAAAAATTTTCTTTAATATAACCAAATCTATTTCTTAGAATCGAAGAAATTTTTTTTGAATTAACAAAACTTTCTTTAATTCAAAGAAATTTTTTCATTGGCCGTATATCAAAGAAACGTTTCTTTGATTCAAAGAAACTGTTTTCTCAGTGTACAGCTGACTTAATCAATAAAATCAGTTTCCCCCAAGATTTTTCCACAATAATAAATTTTTTTAGCTGAAACTTTAGAAGATAATAAAGGACATTTTAGCGGATGGCTGTAGACTTGAATTCGTTCTAAACAATTAAAAATAATAATTCCTGTTTTACCGACACAAGTTTTTTTAATTTTTAAAAATTAATTAACGTATAGAGCCATCCGCTAAGATGTTCTTTATCATGTCCTAAGGTTTCAGCTGAAAAAATGCATTACTGTGCAAAAATCTTGGGGGAAAATGATATCATTGATTTAGTCAGATGTACTGATTGATCCATGACCTTAAGAATATTTTTCAGCTTTGAAAAGGGTGCTGGGGGAGAAGAGAAACGTCAGCGAAATTGTAGATGGTTGTGGGGATGAGAGACTAAAAAGGACGAAAGGAAAAAACGGAGGATAGGGTTTTGAAAGGTCGTCTTCTTTTTTATCTTTGCTCCTGTTTTGTTAGATTCTCATAATTGATGATTTTGAGACTTGTTTTGGTCCATATTTGATCGTTTTGGTATTTTGAGGGTTCGAATTGTTTCAGATTCTTGAAATTTTGAATTATAGTTTTGTTTAGACGTTAAGATAATTTTGAGTTTGAACGCAGAAAAAATATTCGTCAAATTTACAGGAAGTCCAGATTTACTGGACGCTAAGTGAAACGTACAGAAAATCTGTTGATTAAACTGAACTTCTGTTAAAATCTACTAAAATATCAAGTTATAAAATAAGTACCGAATTCTCTGTAAATTTTACAAACCTTTTTTTGTGTGTGTAGTGATACAGATTTGAATTTAGTTTCTGAATTATTTTTTCCTCTACATTGCCTTCCTTCATTGTTTTATGATTACTCAAATATAGAAAAATAAAATTGAAAGACTTGGAAATAGACCTTTGGAATTATAAATAATTCGATCGATAATGTAAAAAAATGTTTGCCAAAATATTTCTAGACATTCTGTAAATATCTTTTGATTGTATGTGATTCTCCATTTAATAAGAGGTTGAATTTTATAAATTTCTAACAAAAATATGAATTATGCCAATTTATACTGTTAAGGAGATCCGCCACCTTTAATATTTTCAATTTTTTAGTTCAGACCTTCCATTTATTTTTTTTATGTTTAGTACCATTATTTAGAAAGGTTTTGGTTTTTTCTGAATTCCAGCACCTTTATGTATTTTCAAACTAAAAATTTTGATTTTTTTGGGAATTTTTTTTTAAACTTTTCGACATTTAATAAGTTTTTCATTTTTTCACCAATTGTTATGATTCTTTTTTTATTTTATTCCTTACAATGTGTAGCAACTTTTCGAATATGGAAAATAAGTTAAGATGATTGAAAAAAAAATCCCAAAATACAAAAAAAAAATTTTGTAGTTATTTTTTTAGCTAGAGTGCTTTTCATGCCCAAAAAAATCAGATTATCCTGAAAATTTAAAGACATATTCAGAAAAGTATGGAGAATAAAAAAATAAAATTTTAGGAAAATGTCAAAAAAAATCAAAAATATACCAATTAAAAGTGACGGGTCCCCTTAAATTGTTTATTAATACATAAAGTTGTACAAGATAATGAAACTTACTTCCAGATCCTCCAACGGAAGAATGTGCCGATGCACTTGAAACCGCAGAGGCACCACCAAGTCCTTTATAGTAAACTGGTGCAGAAACTATATTTGGTCCTGAAGCAACACTCGAGGCATAAGCATGGCCATTTGAGTGTGCATGTGCCTCGCTTAAGGCAACTGATGGTGCGACCTCATAGGTTGGATCGTTGATCACGGTACCTGTTGCTGGAACCAATCCCAATGAACCGTGATAAGGCCAAATGCTGGCCTGAGCAGCCACTAAGATAGTCGATAACGTCAACTACAATTTAAACACGCGAAAAGCTTTACTCGTAATGTTAGACGTATATTATCGAATATTTGAATACATGATTATACTTGATTCTAATCTGTTTTCACAATGAAAAATTTATTTATTTTCTAAGTCTGGAAAAATGACATTTTCTCCATAGCAATATCCAGTTTGACATGTACTACTGGCGCGGTACCAAGCCAGTACCTTTTTCGGATTCTTGGTACTGGCGGGGTACTGGTGCAATATCGGCATGGATACTGGTGCAGTACTGGCTAGAACCCTAATTATAACTCGACTGAAAGTTGGCAGTCAGTACTTGGCTGGTACTTAAAAGCAGTACTAGTCCAGTGCTATCAGTCGGTACTGGAATAGTACTGGCTAGAACCCTATTTATAACTCGACTGGAAGTTGGCAGTCAATACTGGGCTGGTACTTAAAAGCAGTACTAATCTAGTGCTATAAGTCGGTACTGGCATAGTACTGGCTAGAACCCTATCTATAACTCGACTGGAAGTTGGCAGACAGTACTGGGCTGGTACTTAAAAGCAGTACTAGTCCAGTTATATCAGTCAGTACTGGCATAGTACTGGCCAGAACCCTAATTATAACTTGACTGGAAAGTTGGCAGTCAGTACTGGGCTGTACTTAAAAGCAGTACTGGTCTAGTTCTATCAGTGGGTATTGGCATAGTACTGGCTAGATCCCTAATTATAACTCGACTGGAAGTTGGCAGTCAGTACTGGGCTGGTACTTAAAAGCAGTACTGGTCTGGTTCTATCAGTGGGTATTGGCATAGTACTGGCTAGATCCCTAATTATCACTCGACTGGAAGTGGGCAGACAGTACTGGGCTGGTACTTAAAAGCAGTACTAATCTAGTGCTATAAGTCGGTACTGGCATAGTACTGGCTAGAACCCTAATTATAACTCGACTGAAAGTTGGCAGTCAGTACTTGGCTGGTACTTAAAAGCAGTACTAGTCCAGTTATATCAGTCAGTACTGGCATAGTACTGGCCAGAACCCTAATTATAACTTGACTGGAAAGTTGGCAGTCAGTACTGGGCTGTACTTAAAAGCAGTACTGGTCTACTTCTATCAGTGGGTATTGGCATAGTACTGGCTAGATCCTTAATTATAACTCGACTGGAAGTTGGCAGTCAGTACTGGGCTGGTACTTAAAAGCAGTACTGGTCTGGTTCTATCAGTGGGTATTGGCATAGTACTGGCTAGAACCCTAATTATAACTCGACTGTAATTTGGCAGTCAGTACTGGGCTGGTACTTAAAAGCAGTACTGGTCCAGTACTATCAGCTGGTACTGACATAGTATTGGCTAGGCCTTTAATGATAACTCGGCTGGGTGTTAGCAGTCAGTACTGAAATGGTACTTCAAAACAGTACTATGTAAAAGTAAATTTATTCAAATTGAATCAAAAACATTTGATTGAAATTTCATATTTTCTACTGAAAAATATAGTTCTTTTGCTAAAAAACTGAAAGTACTGCGCCAGTAATATGCCAATGTTTGGCACAGTATTGACAGGCAGTACTGGCATTACTCCTCGGTTAGAACTGGCATAATACTGCACCGGTCCTAAAAACTGTCTGGCCTCGGACTTTTCCACTTAAGTTCTAAAAAAATTTCACTAGTTCAGAATTTATTGGTTTTTTTAATTGATCAAAAATTTGAAAATTGTATAATTTCAATATTTGTTGATCTTGGTTGGAAAAAGATCCATAGTAAGATATCAAAGTGACACATCAGTCTTTCTTATTCTTTAGAGACAGAATTTTCCTTACGAGTGATACTGTGAAAATGATGACTCTCGTAGAGCTTTCAATAAAGTATCAGTCAGGAGATTTAATATCCTTGTTCTTTGTAGTCTTTGATCTTTCAAGTGCTTAGTGATTCGATTAAAGAATCTTTAATTTTATCTGGGGACCCACATTTGCACCAGGATCTTATGTCTCCTTCGCCTCTTTGAGTCTTTTGTACAAAATAACTTCCTTATAATGCAAGTTTACATGCAAATAAAGTAGAAAATAATTTTTTATCTGATTAAATTTTACAACTAAATTTAAATAAATGGAAAATAGGAGATATAATACAAATTTAGATAATATAAGGAAGGAGGCAGAAGCAGTCGTCGAATTTTATGAATTATTGATGATGCAGATGATAAAATGTATTATTCAAAAGAATATAGAAGTTGATTGAATTATGCAATAATGATCCCAGGATAGATTTTGCCAATTCTGTGAGAAGTTATTTCATAATTAATGCATATTTTTATGTTTTCTTAAATTATAAATCATTCAATTTTCTAAAGTATTTGAACTCTCTTCAAAGATTAATTCTTATTGATTGCTAAAGGTTTTATAGATTTTTGCAATATACAAGGAAAAACTGGACAAAAACAATGATAAGCTTTCATAATTTTATAAAACTCTTAAAATGTTAAGGTAGTTGTCGTGACAAAACTCAGGTCTCTGGAATAAACAGTTTTCTATGATTTTAAGGGGGTCCACCTGTGTAAAATTTTCAAAAATCGATTTTTTTTTATGACATTTTTTGCATCTTTAAGATATGACTAATGATGTCCTTAAGCAATTTTCATGAATTCAACCTAATTAAAGTGTGACAGGGCACCAAATGTGAGTCTACAATACAAAGTTCTGTTGTGTTTCCAAACTTTAAACGCGTTTTTCTAGAAACCATGTTTTTGAAATTTGTGGGCAGGATTGAAAAAAATGTACTTAACAGATTGACTTGAAATTTTAACTGACTCATTTATAGAGATAACTAAAGGTACCCACGTAGCGGTTTTTCGAAATCTTTTTTTTTTTCAATTTTACAGCATATATTATATCGAAAAAAGCATGAAAATGATTAATTTTTATGAAAAGTACTGCCATTTCTTCAATTTTTAAAATTTCGTCAAAATGCTACGTCAGTACCTTGTCAACATAAAGAGAAATAATATTTTTTTTACTTTTTGTGTTTTAGATAACTGGTTCGAGCGGAATCTTGCCCACAATTTCGGTATTCCATTTTGAAGAGGTCACTTTCAATGCCCTTAATGAATACAAGCCTTCGGATTACACTATTGGAAAAATTTACTATTATAATAAAACCACAAACCTTCAAAATAACGTTAAACTTATTCTCATTTTCGAATTAGTTCTCCTAACAAAAATTCCCGAAAAAGCGTACGAAATACCGCCCTCACACAGGTGGAGCCCCTTAAGACTTAAAATGATATCAGTTGTTTCTTATGAAAGAAAAAACATTATTTTTCATTAAAAAAATGTTAAACTTAAGAAAAATCTTACTTTTAATAATGTTTTTTAAATAGAAATATTCCTTCCTATCGCTCCTTACAATTTTTTAAATAATTGTTGGATTTTTATTAATCATGGGCTATTTTTTCGGGGAAAATATTCTCTCAAGTCTAATGTTTGAAATTTTAAAATTAAAGTTTACAGTGGCTGAAATCGTTTAAAGAAATTTTTTACATTCTCATCATAAATAAGAAGATATTATTTTATGTGAAAAACGACTCGAAAGTTTCATCAAATCTTTATATCCGACCAAAATTGTTAAAATAAGAGCAGTTATTTTGTTTTTGAAAAGATCCAAAATTCCAAAACTGGTTTCTGATAGTATTAATAAATCTCTACTAATTATCCTCATAACATTTTTCGATTACACCAAAATTAGGAAAGTAAGAGTATGTTAAATTGAAAAAAAGTCAATATCTAAATTCCATTTTTTAGTTAAATTTTACGAAATACGAAAAAAAGTTACGATACAAAATTGTTTACTACATAAAGATCTACAAATTTTAATCGCAATATTTTTCCATAAGATGTATATATTTTTTTTTTTAATTTAAAAAAATACTATTGAACAATCCCAAATTCAATTTTTTAAACAAAATATGTGGAATACGAAGAAAACATAATAATTCGAAATTGTTCGTTTCTATAAGATCTATACTAATTTTGTCTAAAATAGTTCTTGCTAAAACGTATATTTTTCACATTAGTTTTACGAAATACGATTTAAATTAAAAAATTCAATTTTTCAAACAAAATATATGAGATACGATAAAAAAGTTAAGACAGAAAATTATTTGTTTAAATGAGATCTACAAATTCTCACTGGGACATTCTTTGACTAGATGTATATTTTATGTTTTGATTTAAAGATAAGATTATTAAAAATCAAAAATTCAATTTTTTAACCGAAATATGTGAGATACAAAGAAGCGTTGAAATGCAAAATCGCTTACTTAATTAAAGTCTTCGATTATTTATTCTTTTAGAGATATTTGGAAGAAAATAAATTATTTTAACCAAGTAAATTATTAGAAAGTTACAGAAATGTATGCAAAGAATATAAGATCGAGCGCGAAGCGTGAGGTCCAAACAGAATGGAGCGCGAAGCGCAACGAACGAATCGCGTGCCCTGGGCGTGCTAAAACTCGCGAGCAAAACGAGCTGCGCGCGATGAGAATTGGATATTTTTTCTCTATTTTCAAAATAAGAACCAATAGACTTGTAGAGAATATTTTTACCGAAAAAATATCATTTAAGGTAGTTCGATCAGGAAAATTAGACATCAGGCAAAAATAGATAATTTTGCTTTCAAGAATAGCAATATTATTAATGAAGGGCTAATTTGAAAGAGAAAAGATTATTTTTCATGAAAAAAATTTGAAACACAGAAAAAAAATTTTATTAATAAATTTTATTTTTGCCCAAACTTATTTTCTTATCGCTTCGAACCAAATTTACAAAATTATGCGATTCTAATAAATCACGGTTCATTTTTTTAGGAAAAAGATTCTCTACAACGTGACCGTTTCCAATTTTTAAAAATGAATTCTTTAATGGCTAAAATTATAAAAAAACAATTTTTAAAAACAAAATTCTTATTAAAAAATTGCTGTATTTGATACTAATTAATTTAATTTCAAAAATCGGAAACTTTCATGTTGTAAAGGATCTTTTTCCTAAAAAAATGAACCGTGATTTATTAGAATCCTATCATTTTTATTTTTCGAAGAAGAATTTTGAAAAAGAGTACAAATTTTAGTCTTTTCTTTAATTTTTTTTTTTAAATTAGACCTTAAGCAAAAATAGATAATTTTGCTTTCAAGAATAGCTATATTATTATTGAAGGACTAATTTGAAAGAGAAAAGATTATTTTTCATGAAAAAAATTTGAAACACAAAAAAAGAATTTTATTAATCAATTTTATTTTTGCCCAAACTTATTTTCTTATCGCTTCGAGCCACATTTTTGAAAATGATACGATTCTAATAAATCACGGTTCATTTTTTTAGGAAAAAGATTCTGTACAACTTGACCGTTTCCAATTCTTGAAAATGAATTCTTTAATGGCTGAAATGATAAAAAAAACAATTTTTCAAAACAAAATTTTTATAAACAAATTGCTCTATTTGATAATAATTAATTCTATTTGAAAAATAGGAAACGGTCATGTTGTAGAGAATCTTTTTCCTAAAGAAATGAACCGTGATTTATTAGAATCGTATCATTTTTAAAAATGTGGCTCGAAGCGATAAGAAAATAAGTTTGGGCAAAAATAAAATTTATTACTAAAATTATTTTTTTGTGTTTCAAATTTTTTTCATGAAAAATAATCTGTTCTCTTTCAAATTAGTCCTTCAATAATAATATTGCTATTCTTGAAAGCAAAATTATCTATTTTTGCTTAAGGTCTAATTTTCGTGAACGAACTGCCTTATAAAATCACGGAAAAACTTTTTTTTCCAAAAGTCCCTATTTTTGGCACGACAATTAACTCAGAAACATTAAAAATATTAATTATTTCAGACATTCTATAAAATTAAAGAAAAGTCTAAAATTTGCACTCTTTTTAAAAATTCTTCTTCGAAAAATAATAGCCTTTCCATCCTAGGTTCATTTTACGCAGAATTTTAGTAACTTTGTTTCACATTGGAGAAAAAACGCTATCTTTGTCTTTAAAAAATATCACGCACTTACCACTCGTATCATCGTTAAGTTATGATGATCTTCAGTCGTCACGATATTGTCACTAGAGTTAAAATAGACGACTTCTGATCATCTCAGGTGCGAACACTAACGTTATATACTCGTCCCTCATAACCTCCGACCGGGAAAAATTATTCACCACGCCTTCGTTCCTTATGCAGGACCCTAAGAGTCGAGGAAACTAATCATTTGGATGAGACAAGGTGACACTAATTGCAGTAGCGTAGTCAATATTTTTGTTTATCGATGAAAATCAGTCGACTTGTTTCCAAGGCATGATTAAAAGCAAAATAGTAAAAATTTCAAATTTGCCTTTAATATCCGAAAATTATTAATCTCTCCAAAAAATAACGATTATACTGAAAATAAAACCAATACCTTCTCATATTATGGGAATGCAAGAAAATGGAAATCTTTGGAAACAAAAATTTTCTATGATTTTAAAATATGGATTGATATTATTAGTCGTTTCTTGTGAAAAAAAGTTTAAAACCTACGAAAAATGCAATTTTTAATAATATTATTTGTACAAGACTTTTTTCTTACATCGCTTCTTACCAATTTTTAAAAAATGATTGGATTCTTATAAATCATGACCTATTTTTTCGGCGAAAATATTCTCTACAACTATATTGATTCTTTTTAAAAAAATTGTTTTAACGATTTAAGCCACTGAAAACTTTACTTTTAAAATCGGAAAAAGTAGGATTGCAGAGAATAGTTTCCCCGACAAAATGAGTCGATTCATGAAGATCCAACAATTTTTAAAAAGTTGGTAACAAGCGATTGTGAGGAAAAATTCTATTACAGAAAACATTATTAAAAGTATTATTTTGTTTAAGTTTTAAATTTTTTTCATAAAAAATAATGTTTTCCCATTTATAAAGCACTACTAATAATATCATTGCAAGTCTTAAGACCATGTCTTACTTATCCGATTCCTACCTTACCGACACTTTTTTTCGCCCTTCGCATTTCCACATTAATTGAGATATCGAGTTAAAACTTTGAGTAATTAAGTAAAAAGCAGTAAAGAACGTCTATCTGATCCAAATTTTTTTTCTATAATTATAACAATTTAGGAGCAGATAAACGTTCTTTAGTGCTTTTGAGTTAATTACTCAAAGTTTCAACTCGATATATCACTTAATGTGGAAATGTAAAGGGTGAAAAAAGTGTCGGTAAAGTAGGTTCTTAATAAGTAAGATATGACCTTAAAATCATAGCTTTGAAAAAACTTGTATACTCCCTTGTAGAAGAAAATAATTGGACCTGATTGATCCGATTGACCCCATTTCAAAAAACACCATTGAAACCGATTTATTAATTGGATTCAAAGTGGTCTCCCCTGATTGAATCTGATTAATAAATCGGTTTCCATGATGTTTTTGAAATGGGGTCAATCGGTCCCAATCGGGTCCAATTATTTTTTTCTACGAGGGCTTTTGTTGAAAAAATAGACGAATATAATGTTATTAATAATTTTTATGTTTACAATCAAATGGTACTTATGTTTTAATTATTAAAAAGTAAAGCAAGATAAATGAAAATTAAGTCGGAGGAGTTGTCTTCCTTGAAGCTTCATGTAAGAATTACTTAACGGGATGCGCGATATACCTACGCGAGCTTATGGATATGGATCGTTATGATTATAGCTTTCGCGTCACCACGAGTTCTCTTCAGTATGATCTTGTTCTGCATTAACCTCATGCGAAATGTTCCCTTGTCAGAATCGACCTTTGCAGAGATTATAATGAAGTACTAGATCCCTGATGACGCGACTGCCTATTTATGGATGTCTCGCTGTTATTCGTGAATAGTCTTCATGTTTAGATTCTAACAATTACCATTATACGCGAGTTTCAGTTGAAATGCAGAAAAATATCATTTTCTATTGTTTTTCTGATTCTATTCAATCATAAATTTCAATAATTCAATATTTGAACAGTCGTTTCACAATCGTTGGTAATTAAGGGAATCCACCATCTTTAATATTTTTATTTTTTGAGTTGAGACCCTCCATTTCATTTTTTTTATGTTTAGTACCTTTATTTAGAAAGGAATAGTGGTTTTTTTTTAAATTACAGCACCTTTATATACTTTTAAACTAAAAACTTTGAGTTTTTTGGGCATTTTATTGACATTTTTCGACTATGAATAACTTTTTTGTTTTCTAACCAATTGTCATGATTCTTTTTTTATCTTATTCCTAACAATGTGTAGCAACTTTCCGAATATGGAAAATAAGTTAAGATGACTGAAAAAAAAGTTACAAATAAAAAAAATTAATAAAATAAAAATATCCCAAAATACAAAAAAAAAATTTGTAGTTATTTTTTTAGCTAGAGTGCTTTTCATGCCCAAAAATATTGCTAATATAACAAAAAATGAGTGGTAAAAATTTCAAAGGCCTGTGTCTAATACTTTAGATTTTATTCAAACATATGTTGCAACAAAAACGAAAAAAAGAACACGGAGTTTGAAGTAAAGTCTTGTAGTGAAGCCTTAATACTAAATCATATATGTATATACATAAAGCCAATATATATAATGTGTTTTTATAGGGATACGTGTTAAATACTATTTTCCATATAAGTCAGAAATATTCGTAAATAAATAAAAAAACTATTTTGTGTAAGAAGCTAATTTTCACTAATAACGCGTTATTCATAAATCGTAGTAACTTTTAATTTTATTTATTTTTCCAAGAAAAAAATCAGATTACCCTGAAATAATCAGAAAAGTATAAAAAATAAAAATTAACATTTTTGGAAAATGTAAAAAAAATCAAAAATATACCAATTAACGTTGGCGAATCCCCTTAAGCGCTTTAAAATGCTTTTTATTTCAAAAAATAGAGAAAAGAATTAAATTTGTGTGTATCGCGTGTACAAATATTTTTTCTAAATGTCCAAACTTATGAACAGAATAGTCTATTTATTGAAGAAACTTCTTTCTACAAAGCTCACTGATACCTTCCTCTTAGACAACGCTTTCTCCAAAGTATGTTCATTCTTAACATCGAATTACAGAAGTAAGTTGGCTCCATTTTTTACCACTTTTTCTGAACATCTCCTGGAATTCAATGAGACAGAAATAAGCGCCATATAGTAAGTACTTCTGTTGACCAAACTAATTGAGTATTTCTAGAGAAATTATAGCTGATGACCTGTTTCATTTCTGCCTCATTATTCTTTTCATTTGAGCAAAATATCATTTTACTTTTATTAGTTTTTTTTAAATTTGTGCGTAGGCTGTTTATTAATGTACGTTGGTAATAAAAATACGTTGTTAATGTAGTTCATCCACGAAAATTAGACCTCAGGCTAAAATAGGTAATTTTGCTTTTACGAAACTTTTTGGGCCTAATAAATAAACTCTTCAAATACATGAAAACATTTTTTTTATTGATTCTACACAGTTTTTGTATACAAAAATGTCAGGCAAATACAACTCTTCGAAAAGTAGGTATATCGTTTGCGTAGATGATTTCCCCATGAAGGACCATCTGAAACAGATAAAGCAAAGAGATTTAGATTTATTACGACAGTAGCTATATCCTGAATCACAACCAATAAAATTCATGAAAAAATTTCAAAATGGCGGAAATTCTTCGAAAAAAACGGTTTTTTCACTGTTTTTTGCACAAAAAAAATTGTAAAAAATGAAAATTTTACTTGGCTGAGGTCTAGATAATAGTTAAGGATGTGAGGAATATGTGGTGAAAATTTCAAAAGGATCGGTTCAATAGTTTTAAAAAATTCATTTTCGCAAGGAGGAAAAACGTCGTTTCGAAAAAAACGTATTTAAAGTGTTTTCTTTGTAAAAAGTCGTAAAAAAGTCTAATCTACGCCTAATCAGCGATGTCTACATCATACAAAATGCCATCTGCATAATATTTTTGTATACATATACTTTCGAAAAACGCAAAAACAAATAATTCGCTTTTCTGAAACGGCTAGAGTGGTATGATCTCTTACGAATTTTTTTTTTGCTTCAGGTGTAAATCTTAATTTTTTAAATTTCTTGCCGCAGACGACGATTTTTTTTGGACACGGCAATACTCATCCGCCATTTGGTATTTCTTAACAAAAAACTTTTTTTTATAAACTTATTATATTAGTTAATAAACTATAAACTTTAATTATTTATACGTTTCATTACGTGCCTGAAAATTAATAATAAAAATGACACTATTTTTGGGGGCTCAAAGGTGATGAAACCCTTTAAGGTAGTTGATCCACGATTGTAAATCTCCTCAGGCAAAAATAGATAATTTTGCTTTCAAAAATAGCAATATTATTATTGAAGGACTATTATGGAAGAGAAAAGATTAATTTCCATGAAAAAAATTGGAAATACAGAAAATTAATTTTATTAATAAATTTTATTTTTGCCCCAACGTTTTTTCTTATCGCTTCTTACCAAATTTAAAAAAATTATGCAATTTTAATAAATTACAAATCGCTTTTTCAAGAAAAAGATTCCCTACAACTTAATCATTTCCAATTTTCGAAAATGAATAAATTATTATCAAATTCAGCAATTTGTTTATAAAAATGTCGTTTTGGAAAATGTTTTTTCAATGGTTTCAGCCATTAAAGAATTTATCTTTAAAAATCAGAAACGGTGAAGTTGTGGGAAATTTTTTCTCTGAAAAAATGATTCATGATTTATTAGAATCGCATAATTTTTTAAAATTTGGTAAGAATCGATAAGAAAAAGAGTTGGGTCAATAATAAAATTTATCAATAACATTATTTTTCTGTGTTTCAAATTTTTTTCATGTAAAATAATCTTTTCTCTTTCAAAATAGCCCTTTAATAATAATATTGCTATTCTTGAAAGCAAAATTATCTATTTTTGCCTGAGATCTAATTTTCATGGGTGAAAAGTACCTTAAATTATTCATGTGTTTTTGATAAACCTGATTCAACTCTTAAAAAATGAGTCTATTTTCTGTGAAATTTTTTATTTATGAATAATACTCCTTGCAACGTATGTAAGTTCTAAGTTTTAATATTCTCTCCTTTGATATATAAAATAAGATACAATAAGTAATAAATGTATGCAATGAGTCTATTGATTTTTGTGCCAGGCTCATTTTATAGAATTGTAATAGTTTACTCTACATGTAACTCGTTGTGCTCGATGAGACAATTAGTGTACAATAGTTCATGGATGCTAAACTGGGCTTGCAGCAACTGAATTAAATTCGAACATTCGGGTGTTTCCGCATGAACGTCACTCGGGATACCGCTTTCGGTGGGATTCCGCGAACATCCTGTATCTAGCATCATTTTGGCATAACACGCACCAATGGAAACTAGGCGTTGAACCCTGTTTGTTTAATTTACGAAACGAACCAGTTCAAAACTGCAACTCGTGAACTCGCTCTGTTGCTGACAGAATGATGCAACGTTTCACACGAAAGGCAACCTCAAGTAATATTGTCGCTGATAAATCGCACAAGCTTAAAAAGTAACCGCAATGCGTCTATGTATAAGTTGAAAAAAAACTTCACCCTAGAAATTGAGTTTTAAGAAGAACGCGAGGGATGTGTACGTGTGACTCGAAGCAGCTGTCGAATCTGGATCAGACACTTCTATCACTTACTTACGGATACACGCAGAGCGACCGATATGCCAGAATTTCTGATATAAAAATCTCCTTCAAATATTCACTCACTAGAATTCAAGAATTCAAATCACAAGGATTCGAAAATTTTCTTTAATTATATATAAAGCAGGATAAATGTCCAAAAATTGTCTATTTCGCAGGATAACGTTTTTTTAAAAAAAGGTTAAAAACAAGATGATTTTACAATTAAGTTTTTTAATGAAAGTGAATTATATATCATTTATGATTACAAAAATATGTGTCTAGATTCTGTTTAAATACAGTTTAAAAATATCGGTAAATTGTCCTACTATGTATTCCTAAATCCTTGGAAAGCATAGATTTTCTTACAGAAAGTGGAAATATTTCATAGATCTGAGGAAAATTGACCGAATTTTCGGACTTATTTTCGAACTCTTAGGAAATTTATCAAAAAGGTGAGAACATTTCACAAATCTCCGAAGTTGTAGGAAATTTTTTCCGTGAAAAGCCGAAATTATTCGACAAAAACGGAAATTTTTTCACTTTTTTTGGATCTTTTTCCACTTAAATTATGAAATATATCTTTCTTTCCTAATAAACTGGATATTTCCCCGACCAAAAAGTAGGAACTATTTCCAGTTCTATGTCGGAAATATTTCCGACTATATCTTTGGACAAATTTACAACCCATTTGTATTTTAAGCTGTCCGGCTATTTTCGGAAAAATTTCCGAACAATTTTTTACAGTGTAATATAGGTGGTGAATTCATCATCGCCGTCATTATGTGGAAATTCTTAATCGTCGATGACAATAATTTCACCACTTCTAGTTTTTTGATTATATTTGCCTTTCCATCGATTTTACGCAGTAATTCTGTTTTGGTTTCTGAATTTTGCGGTTTTACTGTTTAATTTTTTAGGGTCATTCGCTGTGGTATTCATATTAAAGTAGGAAATTAACTTGTTAACAAAATAAAAAATTTGAACGTTCGAAAAAAAGGATTTTCGTGGGATAAAGTGGGATTTGAAAAATTTCCATCATGGGATCGCTTTTTTGACTCCAAAAAAGGGAGTATTCCGAGATAAACAGGATAGATGAGCGTTAATTACATAAGATAATGCTTCTTCTTCCTCACCTGGAAATATTTTATTGAAATCATCTTATGGTTTAATAGTAGTGCAGAAAATAGAGAAATAATTATCCTCTGGATAAAATTCTAGAGACATGAATAATCAAAAATACATAAGAATACTTCAAATTACATAAAAGTACACTAAAAAAAGGTACAGTTAAAAAGACCAGAATTCCGGTTAGGCTATATTTAACATTATTTTCTGGTCGAAATAACTAGAAATTCAAGTTATTTTTACCAGATTTTTTAGGAATTACTAGAAAATCTGTTTGAAATAACGTCAATTCTGGTTGAAATAATCAGAAAATATTATTGAATATATCCTAACCGGAATTCCGGTTTTTTTAACTGGACATTTTTTAGTGTGTATTTTCTCCAAAAAATTATATCGTATATAATCTGCCGTCCCAGACAAGAACCTTATTAATTCAATTCTCGGCGAGACTGAGAAAATGAAGAAAAACCTATCGATGTAAAATGGAAAAATGTTAATTTTATGAGTATTTTCTCGATTCTGGGGTAAAAATGGTCCATTTTATTTGATACCTTGAAAAAAAGCCGAGATTATTAATAATAAAATTTAGAAAATTGAGATAAGGTTTTTTGGTAATTAATAATACTGACCAAGAAAGCAATGACTCAATTTTCTACTGTTAGATTGGATAAAAAAAACTTATATTAATTTCGAAATCACAATGAAATACAGTTTGTCCCGCTAAATTGATAGATAATAAAAATTCAATTTCGTCAAAATTTGAGTTAAGAAGATTCTTGCTTAGGACGGCAATAATGAGTACTAAGTATTTGGTAGAAGCGCATCGCATGCACAAATCTAAATGAACTTCATAAAACTATTAAAGGCTTAAAGCAAATTAAGTTTAATTTATCCTTTTAAAATCATCTATGTTTGGCAATTAGAATATGAATGGAGAATAATATTTTACTTCTATAGACATAATAAAAATGGCGAGTACCCTTTAACACTCTATTACTGAAATAAAACGTGCTATAGTATCGCTGTAAAAAGAACAAGCGACTGACGTCGTTCTTGGCAGTGAAACAACTAGAAAGCAGTTCTAGAACAGGAGTTTACAGAACGCGGTTCAGGGAAAACGGGTTGTCAAGTCCAAGATAATGTATTTCATTCTCATAAACCAGGATATAAGGATAAAGCCCACATTCTTTAATGTATTAAATGATTGATAATTAAATATATATATATATATATATATTTTAGTAATGTAAAACCATGTAGTAATTTGTATATTGCGTCTGACCATGACATACTATTTCTACTCAGACAAAATATTAACGGAGTATTCTATAATGAATATTAAAAAGCAATAGAAAATCTTCTATCATTTATATTTCCAAAAATTTAAATAATATTCTACAACTGTATGGGGTAATCTCAAATAAACTTGAGAAAAATGTTAGAACCTAATCATTGTGTCCATTATCTTACCTTTTTTATTTCTATAGGCGAAATAAATATATTTTTTGTAAATCTACGTCACATCGTCCACTAAAATAATATATATGGGTCATTCCATATTAGATTGACAGTCAATGTCACAGATTTGAACAAGATAATTTTTTTTCGGTTCTTTATCAGCAATAAATAGACACGTATTTTTTTGTTTGGCCAAAAAAAATTTTTTTACAAGTATACGATTTTTCGAATTTTCTGAGAAATGATATTTTCGATATAGCAAGCGCACTTTCAAGCCTGTTTATCTTGAAAACAATTGTTCGCACAAAAAATTTTCCAAATTACGAAAATTAGGGTTTTGACTCTTCTTTACAGAGATTGTTGCTAAAAAATTGTTTAAACATTTTTTAATAGACAAAAGTAAAGAAATAAACGCAAAATCGTTTTTTTCTAAATTTTGCCCCTTTCGAAATGTTTTTTTTTCGTGGATATCGAAAATATCATTTCTCAGAAAATTCGAAAAATCGTATATACTTGTAAAAAAATTTTTTTTGGCCAAACAAAAAAAACATGTCTATTTATTGTTGATAAAGAACCGAAAAAAAATTATCTTGTTCAAATCTGTGAACTGCTATAATTCTTATAATTGAAATATTATTTTTGTCGAAAAGTAGTTTTCAAAATTACCAAAAATGCTCTAATTTACGAAAATTTCGAAATCTTTTTAGAACAATCCAAATTCACTATAAAAAGATCTACAATTTATCTTGATATTTTTCACTAATCTATTCAAAAAATATTCTTTAGTAATCTAAAACCATATAGTATTTTGTATATTGTGTCTGGCTGTAACATGATATTTCTACTCAGACAAAATATTAACGGAGTATTCGATAATGAATATCAAAAAGCAGTAGAAACACTACTATCATTTATATTGCTAAAAATTCAAATAATATTCCACAACTATATAGGGTAATATTAAATAAACTTGTGAGAAATGTTAGAAACTAATCATTGTGTTCATTATCTTTCCTTTTCTAGTTCTATAGGCGAAATATATATTTTTTTTGTAAATCTACGTCACATCGTCCACTAATATAATATATATATAAAGGAAATAAGTCTGCGAACTGCTATAATTTTTATGATTGAAATATTATTTTTGTCGAATAGTAGTTTTTAAAATTACCAAAAATGCTCTGATTCACGATAATTTCGAAATCTTTTTAGAAAAATCCAAATTCACTATAAAAAGATCTATCATTTATCATGATATTTTTCACTAATCTATTCAAAAAATAATTTTTAGTAATTTGAAACCATATAATAATTTAAATATTGTGTCTGGCTATGACATTCTGTTTCTACTCGGACAAAATATTAACGGACTAGTCTATAATGAATATTAAAAAGCAGTATAAACTCTTCTATCATTAATATTTCCAAAAATTTAAATAATATTCTACAACTGTATAGGGTAATATTGAATAAACTTGTGAGAAATGTTAGAAACTAATCATTGTGTCCATTATCTTACCTCTTCTACTTCTATCGGCGAAATATATATTTTTTTTTGTAAATCCAATCTGTCCGTCTGCTGTCATTGTCAAAAGATAAGATAACTTTCGAAAGAATTATTAGATTTCAATAAGCCATGGTACATTTTGTTGAAGCTCAAAAAGAAAGGATGAGTTCGTTAACCAGCCATATCCAATTAAAATTTCGAAAATCAGAGCATTTTAGGTTATTTTGAAAAACAATTTTTGGAAAAATGAAAATCCACTATAAAAAGGTATGAAATTTATCTTGATATTTTCCATTAATCTATACAAAAAATATTTTTTAGTAATTTAAAACCATATAGTAATTTGTATATTACGTCTGACCATGACATCCTATTTCTACTCAGACAAAATATTCACAGAGTATTCTTTAATATATATATATAATAAATAAGGCTGCGAAATCCTGTAAATTTTATAATTGAAATATAATTTAGTGGACGATGTGACGTAAATTTACAAAAAAAATATATATTTCGCCTATAGAAGTAAAAAAGGTAAGATAATGGAAACAATGATTAGGTTTTAACATTTTTTTCAAGTTTATTTGATATTACCCTATGTAGTTGTAGAATATTATTTAAATTATTGAAAATAAAAATGATAGAAATGTGTCTACTGCTTTTTAAAATTTATTATAGAATACTCCGTTAATATTTTGTCCGAGTAGAAATAGTATGTCATGGCCAGACACAATATACAAATTACTATATGGTTTTACATTACTAAAAAATATTTTTTGAGATTAGTAGAAAATATCATGATAAATTGTAGATCTTCTTATAGTAAATTTGGATTATTCCAAAATTAGTTTTGAAAATTACCAAAAATGCTCTAATTTTCGAAATTTTAATCGGTTATGGCTGGTTAACGAACTCTTCCATTCTTCTTGAGCTCCAATAAAATGAACCAAGGCTTAATATTTTAATCTGATCATTTTTTCGAAAGTTATCTTTTCTACCAACAACGAGAACAGACGGACAGACTGGATTTAAAAGAAAACCTTTTATCGGATTCATGAGATCATGAAACGTGGACATTCGTTGAAAAAAGTGGATGTATAATTTTACAAAAATCTAATTCTTTCTCATATTTAATGAAAATTCAATAATTCTCGCGCATCAAAATTCACACATGTAAAATATATGTTTTTCCCGTGTGGCACACGATTTTCTTCTACTGGGGGTTCAAAAAATGGATTTGGTTATTCCCCGGGGGGGCGCAATGAAATGCACTTTACGACCCGCCAGTAGAAATAGTTAAATACGTTGCGCACGTGATACGAACGACTTTTTTTGTTCGCTGCATACCGATAGTTTGTCAAGTCGGTGTCGTTTTGCGTGCGGAAAGCTGATTTTTCCACACTAGTGTGGTAAAATTTCAAGTTTGTTTTAACTTTCCGCACACTTAAAATTTCACCTGCGGTGCTGGAAAATTAATTTCCCGCGCGCAAAACGATACCGACAAGACTAACTTTCAGTGTGCGGCGGACAAACAATTGTTTACTTGACAAGCCTGAATATGTGCCAGTAATATATATATATATATATGTATGTAAAGTCCAAGATATATAGAGTTAAGAGGAAGGAAACGCGTGGATATCAAGAGAGTAATAGAATACTCTACTGATTGGAGAAGCGTTGAAGCAATTCCTTCCAATTATCACAACCGTCGCGTCATAGGTATATATATATATATATATTGTTGTCGACACAATAGATCTCCAAATACAGGTCAGGATAACTAGCTTCCTCTGAGTGTTCCAAGAACAGAATTTGCTCCAGTCAATAGCGAGAATACCTGAAAGTACCGACATTAAATTAGTATGACCCGCTTTACCTTAATTAATCTTATAGATTTCGAGTCTTAAAAATTTTTAAGATAAAAAGTTTGTTTTTTAGATGACGAAATTTTTATTAATTTAAGCTGCAAAAAATGTAAAAGCACTGTTAAATTCTCTTCATCCAGAAAGTTTTAAGCGTAGAAAAACTTAGTAAGAGTTCCCTTCCGGTGAAGGATTTCCGTTTATAGTTAAGTAAAGTATAAGATAGATTTATGAACGTTCTTTTTATATTCTAGTCTGTGAAAGTTCTTAGAGCAAAAATTTTTTTGAAGAAAAGCGAAAAAGGAAAATATTCTATAAAACTAAATTTCTTTTATTAAAATAATTTACCTTTTATTTTGAATATAAATAGTGTTTCATATATTAACAAGATTATTTAAATTTATTATTTGAGCTACTGCTTGATCCATTGACAAAATTGATTGACAAATCAAACGAATATTGTTTTCGAATTATTGATGAAAATACTAAAAATTTTAAATATTCAAATTAACCCAGCAGTTGCATATATATAATGTTTCAGAATGATTAGGGTTAAGATTTAAAAAATAATATCATTATAAAGAAGTCATAAATATAAAATGTAAAAATTTAAATATTTCATTTCAGAAAAATTCTCCAAAAGTTATAAATATTTCAATCTGCATTTTGAAGATGTTGAAACTCAAATATTAAATTTTTCCGAAACGTATTTTGAAAGTATATGATAGATAGTTGACTAAAAAACTTTTAATTTTCTTACAATATTGAAAAAATAAAAGTTCAGACCACAATTGAACATCAAAAATATTAAATGTTGAAATCCAAGATGTTACTCTTGATTGTATTATATATATTATTCCATTGTATACTACCTTTTTGATAATTTTAGCAGAAATTTGAAAGTTCTATTAAAAAAAAAATCGACTCGTTAATTTACATCTAAAAAAATCAAAACTATATATTTTTTTGTCAAACAATCCAATGACCAATTAAAAAATAATTAGAAGTATCATACAAGTATACAGGGTGCACCAGAAAGATCGAGACACCTGAATATTTTGGAAACCGTTAAGTCTGACAAAAAATGATTCTAACAAAAGTTGTAGAGTTCTTTGAGAAGTATTTGACGATGACCTTGATTTCACCATAACTAAATAATATTCAGGTATCCCGATATTTCTGATACACCCTGTATAACAAATACCCATGGACTTATCAATTTAAAAGTGTATAAATATAATTTTAACACAATTTCAAATAGTATGCTCTTTATTATAAAAAATGTATAATATTGATTTTTTGTTATGTACACAAAAAATACGCAGACAATTTGCGTTGGGAGGTACTATAGCGGTAGATAATGGAGATCATGGTGTCGTCGATGTATAACATGAGGTCGCAAGGGTTGAAAACATCAGTCAGGATACTTGGATAACTGCATTTACCAATGAGCTCCAAGACGAGCAATTGAAGCATGTCCAGCTAATCCAGTGGAAATGCTACCTGATGGTCCGGCGATTACAGCTGGTGCACCAAGGGGTCCAGTGAGTGCCGCAGGTCCCACAACTGGTCCAGATAGAACAGCTCCATGAGCTCCTAAATTATCAGTAACACCATTAGTAATTGTTCATTTCATATAAAACAGACAGAGTCTTTATGGCCATAATATTAGAAATTAATTTCTCAAGACCATGGATCAACCAGATCACGTGACCAAATTTATGTAAAAGTTCGTGTGATAAATTTTTTTTTTACAAAATGTCTTCTTGGAAAGGACAATACAAGAGAAAACGATAAAGAACGTCTGCCAACTTCGTTTGAGTGAAAATGTTACACAAACTTTTACAGTTAACTGTAATGGTGGATAAATTTTCGATTTTTTTTTAATTTTGACTAAAAATGAGTTGACAGACTTGCTTTATTTTCTTTTGTTACGTTTCCCAAATTTTCAGAAAGGTACTTTGTAAATTGAAAGTTAACTTGCATGAACGAATAAATGTATAATTTTATCATGTCCGATTCATCAATGGCCTTAAACTATCTCTAAAACTACCAAAATAGCATAAAAACAACATAAACTCAGTGTTCATACATTTTTAACAGGTTTTCTGCCTAGTTAAATTCAATAATAGAAGTTTGATATGAATAATACAAGCAGAAAAGATTAGAGAATATCATATAATTGTACACGCAGAAAAAGTTTTTTTGATTAAAAAAAATTTTCTTTGAATCAAACAAATTTATGCATTGCTATAGAGTCAAAAAAAAGTTTCTTTGATTTGAAGAAATTTCTTGAATGTTTTTTTTCTTTGAATTAAAGAAATGAATGTCTGCGTTGTTGCATAGTACATGCGCAATTTGATTCGCAGAAATATTTTCTTTGATTTAAAGAACAAATTTTCTTTGTCTCACGCAATAAAATTATAGTACATTGTGCAACTAGAGAAAAAAAACTTTATTTTGCGACTGTGAACTTTGATGCCTGCACTGAGAAAAAGGATTTGATTGAATGAAAAAAAATAATTTGTTTAATAGGCTTTTTTTTATTCAAACAAAATATCTGGGCCAAATTAATATTTGTTTAAATCAAATAAATTTTTTTTGAAACAAAGAAATTAATGCATTGATATATGGTCAAAGATATAATTTGTTTGATTTATGGTAGAAACAGATTTGATTTAAACAAATTTTCATTTGGTTTTTTCCCGTGATGCACACTATTTTTTTTTCTTCTAGGGGGTCAAAAAATGGATTTGGTTGCCCGGCAGGGGGCAATAAAATGGACTTTATGGCCCGCTAGTAAAAAAAAAAAATGATTTCTCAAGTCTCAAAATCAAATAAATTTATACTTGTTCTAAGGTTGTTTCTACTTCGAATTGAAGAAATGAACTTAAAAAAACAATTTCTTAAATCTAAATAAAACTTTTTTTCAGTGTATAAGAGAGAAAAGGTAGAATTTTTGAATTTTAGATGATTCTAGTAAGAATTATTAACTTACCCAAAGCAGGTGCGCCCCATGCATGAGCGCCCCATGCAGGAACACCCCAGGCAGGTGCGCCCCATGCAGCTACACCATGGGCAGGTACACCATAGGAAGGTACACCCCATCCAGTGACAGCAGTTCCTCCAGTGACACTACCGGAAACTAGAGATGGGCCTTGAACCGATCCAGTGACGACAGCGCCGCCATCGACAGCGCCAGAAATTTTGGCGGGTCCAACTTGAGGTCCAGCTTGAACAGTTGGTCCAAGAACTGGGCCAGCTAAAGAAGAGGGTCCAAGGACCGGGCCACCAAGAGCAACTCCGGGTGCCCAGTGACCGGATGGAGCCGCAACTGCTGCCGAAAGGGTGGCAATCAACAAGAATGCTACTGGAGAACTCATGGCGATGATTATGGGATTGTTTGTTGTAATGTGAGCTGCTAGCTGATGAGGAAGTTGTGCTGTCTAACAGATTCTAGACAGCAGCTTTTATACTTGTATTACGAGTGTGATCAGCCTTCTTGCACCCCTTGGGTGGGGCTGGACACGCCAAACATTCTCTCATACTATATCTGTTACCAATGTATTGTGGGCTTATCGCTATTGGGTCGAATGCTTGAGCTAGTGTCACTTGAATAATGTTAACGCCTCAGTCTATGGTCCGTCCTACCTGGTTCTTGCTACGGGTCATTGTAAGTCTTGCATGTGGTTAGCACGACAACCGGGATCATGGCACACGCATTCTCAAGGACTTTAATAATTGTCTTTCTTGCATTCTCATTGATGATATTCAACTAGCAGTGCAAGAAACAAATACAGGCGCAGATTAGACAAAGTTATTTTGAGTTTAAAGTTCATAATTCAAAACTTCAAGAATTCGAAAGTGTTCGAACCTTCAAAATATAAAAAGGACCAAATTTTGACCAAAAATATTTTTTAAAATAAACGACTATCAAAAACCAACAATAAAGGAGGAAAAAAAAGAGGGGAAACTTCCAAAACCCTTTCATTCTGTTTATTTAATAAAGACAAAAGAGGATTCATCAATTCATCTGAACGTCCATACAAAAGTATAATTCAAAATTTCAAGAATTCAAAACTGTTCAAACCCTCTAAATATAAAAAAGGACAAAATTTGGACCAAAAAAATTTCTTAAAATAAACGATTATGAAAAACCAACACTAAAGCAGGAAAGAAAAAAGAATGCAAACTTCCAAAGCCCCTTCCTTCTTTTTCTTTAATAAAGACAAAAGAGGATTCATCAATTCATCTCAACGTCCATACAAAAGTATAATTCAAAATTTCAAGAATTCAAAACTGTTCAAACCCTCTAAATATAAAAAACGACAAAATTTGGACCAAAAAAATTTCTTAAGATAAACGATTATGAAAAACCAACACTAAAGAAGGAAAGAAAAAAGAATGCAAACTTCCAAAACTCCTTCCTTCTTTTTCTTTAATAAAGACAAAAGAGGATTCATCAATTCATCTCAACGTCTATACAAAAGTATAATTCAAAATTTCAAGAATTCAAAACTGTTCGAACCTTTAATACATAAAAAACGACCAAATTTGAACCAAAAAGATTTCTTAAAATAAACGATTATGAAAAACCAACACTAAAGCAGGAAAGAAAAAAGAATGCAAACTTCCAAAACCCCTTCCTTCTTTTTCTTTAATAAAGACAAAAGAGGATTCATCAATTCATCTCAACGTCCATACAAAAGTATAATTCAAAATTCGAAGAATCCAAACATGTTCAAACCCTCAAAATATAAAAAAGTACCAAATTTGAATTAAAAATATTTCTTAAAATAAACGAGTATGAAAAACCAACAATAAAGGAGGAAAGAAAAAAGAAGGGAAACTTCCAAAACCCCTTCATACTGTTTATTTAATAAAGACAAAAGAGGATTCATCAATTCATCTCAACGTCCATAAAAAAGTATAATTCAAAATTTCAAGAACAAGAATATAAAAAACAACAAAATTTGGACCAACAAATTTCTTCAAATAAACGATTATGAGAAAAGAACAATAAAGGAGGAAAGAAAAAAGAAGGCAAACTTTTTGTTGAACTAACATTTTTAACTAATAATTAACCACGCGATTGGAAAAGTTGAGAAATTAAGAAATTTAAAGAGATACAACTTATTAGGAAAAATTTACATCTGGGAGCGCGGGGATTTTAGGATGTGCATTGGTATAATAAAATTGCAGTCAGTGATTTAGTAAATTTCATTGATTATCATTCAAACGTTACAAATTTCTACTAAAATTATTTGCAAAAATAAGTTGGTGGTAAATTTATCACAAATTTAGATTCAGATAAATCATGTTTTATGAGAAAAAAGGAAATACAATTATCTTGAAACTGAGAAATATACACTGCTGTGCAAAAGTCGTCAGCCACTTGTTTTTAATCATTTACATAAAAGCTTCTAATTTATAAAATACCTAACAATCAATTTTTTCCTTAGAGTTACATGGTAGGTAACAAAATTTTGCATTTAATGACCGCAAAACGAAATGTTTTAGTATATTATTAACAAAGATATTGCCAAAAAAGCAAAAATTCAAAGCTTCTCTAAATTTTGAATAACTCTTAAAATAATGAATATTTTTTAACTTTTCTTAACTTATTTCAAAATGAGATTTACGTAGAATGTCAGTAATGTAAATAGTGAATTGTAATCATTTTTTTTTAATGCATCCAAAATCTGAGCTCAGAACTGAAAAGTTGTAAAACTTCAAATTTGTGAAATTGTTTATGATAGAAATTTTTAAAATAACTTTATTTATTTTAATTAATAATTTTATTTATTTATCAAGAAAAAGTCTATCAAAATAGTTTTGATATGTTACTAATAATATATGTAAATTTACTTTTATAAGCTGAAAAAAGTTTAAAAATGTTAATTGTTTCAAGACTTGTTTAAAATTCAAGAAAACTTTGAAATCTTGACTTTTCTCGCAATATCTCCTTAAATAATTGAATAAAAAACTTCGTTTTGAGGTCATTAAATGCAGAATTTTGTTACCTTCCATGTGATTCTAAGAAAAAAATTCATTGTTAGGTATTTTATAAATTAAAAGCTTCTATGTGACTAAATTACACATTAATTCCTTCATGTAAGATAACTTGTTAAATTTACAAAACATCTTTCTGAAAATTTGGTAAACATAACAAAAGACATTAAAGCTTCATTTTAACTTCATTTTCGTAAAAATTTTAAATAAAATTGGAAAATCTATCGATAATTACAGGTAACTGTAAAAAAATTCGCAAACGTTTCAATCCATTTTTAAAAATTCAAATTTTTAGGAAAATATTTTGTAAAATTAAAAAGTTTGCACAGCAGTGTATAAGTCTACGCCAAAAGCTTATGAAATATTTATAATTGTAACATCATATAATATAACATGATAAAAAAGTATCAACTATAGGTGATTTGCCTTTTGCAAAAATAAGATGAGAAGAAGGTCGACATGTATGAAGACCACATTTATCAACGACCTTGAGAATAATTAAAAAATTATATTAAACAATTTAAAGTGGGAGTTCCCCACTATTAAGTTACGACTTGTATTGTGCATCTGTTTAAGTCAATCCCGAGTTGATTTGCCCACGCATTAAAATCGAGAGTAGTAACTGACATCTATGTAGCGAATATCTATTGTATTTTCTAACATATGTTCCACGTTCACATATGTGACACAATGGCACTTAAGCTCACAATGGATCAGCGATCCTGCATGGATCGTTTCTGCCGACTCATTTTCGACCAATCAAGCTTGATACAGATAAACTGCAATACAATTACATATATATTCATTGCAATAGAGAGCTGCAACCACACTGTTGATGAAAATTCATAGGATCGTAAATTCCAATATTTTTTTAAAATAATGCCATAAACTATAACCTGTCTTCTGAGAATTTTATTTAAAATATCTTCTATGGTTAATATGTAATAAAATAAATTACTGTCAATTGCATTATATTTTTCCTAGGTAATTAAAATTCGTATGCAATAATAAATGCTTTTCAACTATACTTTTGATTTTTAATTCTTTTTTAATTTCTAAATTTGCGCTACTGCTATTGTTACAGAATATAAATATAAGCAATCAACGATCAATTGTTTCTTCAGCTTATGTAAAATTTATGTTAATTATAGAGACTTTCGTGAGAAAATTACCTGAGAGAATGTGACAAATGTCAATGGGTAATTTGATTGTTGTCAATCGTGGGCGACCAATTATCTTTCATCAATTTCTAGTTGGAAACTAATTTTTTAGTGGAATTCCATATTTTATCAAGTTTAGCTTCCATAAATTGTTATAGTTTTGTATTATTTGTAGATAGAATCTATTATCTTAAGGAGGTGTTTCGGAAAAATATAAATTTTTACTAAATACAGAATTAAATGGTGATTTGTGTTTTCATTTGACTTTATTTGTTTATTGAAAAATGAAAAGTTGATAAAGTTCCAGTCCAAACAAATGCAATATTCATTTACTTTTGTAAAATTCCTCTGTGGAAGTCAAATGTAAGTCACACGGTTATGGAGATTTTTCACGATGATTCCATTTTAATGAAAACGAACATAGTAATATACATATAACACAGATGCACTCTGGTAATCAAGGATCTATCACGTCTGATGCTGGCAAGTCGGATTCTCTCGTATAATCGAGATTGAACTCCTCTTACGCTGCTAAAATCGCCGAGTCGAGGGCGAGGGTGCGATTGATTGCATATAGAATCGATCATGTGAAGTAAAAAAATGCATTGAAGATCACGCTTAAAGAAGAGAAGAGTAAAACAGCTCGTGTTCATTTTTAATTAAGCTGGAGAATATGATAATAATTATTATTACACCCAGACAAAATTTTCTTTGATTCAAACAGAATTTCTTTCATTTAAACAAAATTTCTTTGATTTACACAAAATTCCTTTGATTTAAACAAAATTTCATTGAATAAAACAAATTTGTGCATTGCCATACGGTCAGAGAAAAGTTTCTTTGATTTAAAAAAATTTCTTGATTACTTTTTTTTCTTTGAATTATGGTGAGTGGAAAAATTATTATACTCACATTGTTTTTGTTAACGGCATGAAATTTCCCAATATTGACAAAACATATTGGCAAAAGAAACGTCCACCGCGGGCTTAGGGGCGCTGCTGCATGAAAACAATCATGGCTGCCGCAGGGCTTCGGCGTTCACGTATTTACTGTTGATTTGAATAGGACTTTTCAAATTACGTTTATCTGTAAGTGCTAAAAATGCTTTTGTTGTCGTTAAATACGTTATGCGAGTACGTACAAGCACTACATTTACGAGTAAAGTCCTTTCCTTTCCTGTGCTTCGGTGAGTATTCCATTTTCACGCTTATATTTATTTATGCACTTGTCACTTAATTTTTATGTTAACTATATATTTATTTGTCAAACAATTGATTAATTACTGCGTTACACTGTGAGCATCTGGCTTTAGTATTTATACGCAATGCTGCGCGAAGCCCAACGGTAGCCATATTGATTAGTTCGCTTGTCGACCACCAGGTCTCGCATTGCAAGTTTGAATTGCCAATATTACAATTTTTCCCTGAAAATATAATGAAATACGTTAAAATTATGTATAAAACGACCTCAAAATGAAGTGTTTTTGTCAATTTTTGAGAAATATATCGCGAAAAAAGTCCAAATTCCGAAACTTTTCTTAAATTATGAATAATTCCTGAAATAATGGATGTTTTTAGAAGTTTTTCGACTTATTTTAAAGATAAATTCACGTACAGCCAGAAAACATTTTCTTCGAATCAAAGAAACATTTCTTTGATTAATTAAAAATGCATTCAAAAAACTTTCTTCAATTCAAAGAAATTCTTTCTTTGACCGTATATCAGAGAAATGTTTTTTTTTATTCAAAGAAACTGTTTTCTTAGTGTAACGTGTAAAAAACGTACCGAATAACTTATAGTAATTTCCCCCTATATTCGTAAAAAGTCTAAACAGAAAAAAAAAAGCGTAATAATTCAAACAAATTTAATACTCAAAAAAAGAAGGATTTTAAAAATATATAAAACTGATAAACCACAAGAATTTATTAAATTTGATTGAAAAATGGAATATAATTGTTTTTAGTATTTTTTAATATATAATTTTGCAAGTTTGAATTTTTACGCCTTTTTTGTTTAAAGTTTAGACTTTTTACCAATCCAGGGAAAAATTAGTATAACTTTTCTGGCACGTTTTTTACATGCACGTGAATTTACCTATAAAATAAACGGAACAACATCTAAAAACATTAATTCAGGAATTATTTATAGTTTAAGAAAAGTTTTGGAATTTGGACTTTTTTCGCAATATCTTTCTCAAAAATTGACAGAAAAACTTTATCTTAAGGTCGTTTTATACATAATTTTGACGTATTTCATGTTATTTCCACGGGATAATTTTAATATGTCCTCTCTAAATTTAAATCAGTCAAAATCTACTGATTATCAGTGAAATTTGACTGATTCAAATAGCTAAAAAGAGATTACTGTAAATTACTCAAATTTCACTGATTATTTCAGTAAAAATTGACTAATTTGACAGTGAAAAATAGTTTTTTTACTGATGAGTCAGTGATAATTAACTGATTTAACAGTGAAAAATATTTTGTCACTGATGAATCAGTGAAATGGCAAATCACTGATTAAATCAGTGAAAATTTGACTGATTCAGATTTAGAGAGTGTATTGTCAATATTAGGAGAGTTTATGCAACTAAAAAAAACAAAGTGAGTATAATAATTTTGCCTCCCACTGTAAATGTGATTCACAGAAATACTTTCTTTAATTTAAAAAAATAAATAAAATAAAATAAATAAAACTTTTCTTCTGGGTGTAATAATAAAATATATCGATTTCATTTATTTACATTAATTCTACCAATTTCCCATAATTTTCCAATCTTATAAATAAAATTTTCTATTTAAGGTAAAGAAATTAATTTGCTCATATGATTGCAAATTTTTTCCTCATTTAGAATATATTCTCATCGAAAATTAGTATAAATTTCTAGGTCAAGTATTTCCTTATCTTTGAGGATAAATAATATATCATTTAACTGCTCCGTACCTTTGGAATGTTGGATGCGAAAGTATAGATAAGTGGCATTATCTTACGAATCCGGGTTTAGTGATTTATTGATGCCCTCATCTTAAACGGTCAGTAGTGGAAAATGGCATTTAGGGTTGCGTCAGCCCTATGCCATTTCTTGTAAGCTGCCTAAGACATGGAACATTTTTTGCGTTCATGGCTTAGAAAATCGCTGTGCAGCCCCGCCCTAACCCCCGACATCAGGTTCACCGACCCACGTGATTTTGCAGCTACTATAAAAGCTTACTTTGATCCAGTAGTCTGCGACAATTGTTCTTTTTGATGTCGTTGAGAAAGTCGACTAGTAGAATCTGGGAGCGCCGTGTCATAAAACACATTCTTGAATGGGTCCTGTCTACAATCTCGAATTTCCATTTATATGTTCCCACATATTTCTGAAAAAACTATCGAAAGCATTGTTCTGGAAAATTAATTTCAAATCTCACTGGAAACTGCTTTTCTATCTAATCCATTTTGATAGCAGGGCCGACGCAGTCACATTTTCGAGGTATGGAGTTTTATTAGTAGAGCGTTCGAGGGAAAGGTTATTTTTTAATAGATAGGTGATTTTTTACTTTGGCTTTAGGGTCCAGAAATAATGTAAACTCAGGGTTTCATTTTTTCCTCAAACGTTTCGACTCAGATTGGAGTCCTCATCAGTGAGATTTATTTCTATAAAAATACAAAGGAAGAAAAGAATAAGAAATTACACGTGTGACGGATAAACATTGTGTTGACAAACGATATAAATGAATTGCACTTGTGAAACTATAGAATAGGTCTAACTAAATTTACGAATAAAAAATTGAAAATTGTACAAAATTTGCTATAAAAATACATAGGGAAGGAACTTAAAAAATTTGAACACGTGTGACGGATAACATTATGATAAAATTGCACATGTAAACCATATGTTTGGTCCATACTAACTAAATTCGAACAAAAATAAAAAGTGTGCAGAATTTTTCTATAAAAAATGCAAAGGAAGAACCTTAAAAATTGCACATGTGACAGATAGACATTGTGTTGACAACCAATATAAATGGATTGCACTTTTGAAACTATAGAATAGGTCTAACTAAATTTACGTATAAAAAATTGAAAATTGTACAAAATTTGCTATAAAAATACATAGGGAAGGGACTTAAAAAATTTACACGTGTGACGGATAACATTATGATAAAATTGCACATGTAAACCATATGTTTGGTCCATACTAACTAAATTCGAACAAAAATAAAAAGTGTGCAGAATTTTTCTAAAAAAATACAAAGGAAGAACCTTAAAAATTACACATGTGACGGATGGACATTATGGTAAAAAAATGATATGAAAGAATTGCACATTTGAAACTATAAAATTGGTCTGAATAACTGAGTTTGCGAAAGACAAACAAAATACAAATACCAAAGGTTTTTTTGTGTGAAATTACATCCTGTGCAAAATTTTCCCCTATAACAATGCAAAGGAAGAACCTTAAAATTGCACTTGTGACGAAAACCATTGTGGTAAAAAAAATTTTATAAAGAATTGCACATGTGAACAGTAAAATTGTTCTGAATACTAAATCTACAAAAATATAAACCGTACATAATTTGTTCCGTAAAAATAGAAGTGGAAGAAACTTAAAAATTAATATTATTGAGGGTCGATATAAGCCAGTTATTTATAATTATAGTTATTTTTTAATTTCAAAGTGAAAGTTTCCCTCCATGCATCTTTTTCAATATAATTTCGTTTATAATGATATGTGTATTTTTTACATTTTCATTATAAATGAGAAGGTATTGGTTTTATGTGAAAAATTACTTTCGAAATTTTCATCAAGTCTTTACGTTTTTAGACTCCCTGAGTCAGAAAAAATGGTTTTTACGAAAGTGCCTGTCTGTAGGTCGTATACTCTATAACTCTCGATAGAATTATCGGATTGAATTGAGCTTTGGTATACTTTATCGAAGCCCGAAAAGTAAGGACAACTTCGTTAACCAGCCACATCCGATAAAAATTGTCAAAATAGGAGCATTTTTTGTGTTTTTGATAAAAACTTTATGGAGAAATCGAAAATTTCAATACTGGTTTCTGTTAGTTCTTATAAATCTCTACTAATTGTCCTCATGACATCTTTCGATTAAACTAAATTAGTAAAGTTAGAGAATGTTAAAACTTGAAAAAAGTCAATATCTCAATTCCATTTTTCAGTTAAATTTTACAAAATACGAAAAAAAAGTTCTGATACAAAATTGTTTACTATGTAAAGATCTACAAGTTTGAATGGGATCATTTTTTTATAAGATAAATATTTTTATTTTTAATTTAAAAAAATAGTATTAAGAATCCAAAATTCTATTTTTTAACAATAATATGTGAAATACGAAAAAAACTTAAGCTTGCAAAATTGTTCGTTTCATTATTAAGATCTACAAATTTTGTCTGATATAGTTCCTGTTTTAAAAGTAAAAGGATTATTTTCCATGAAAACAAATTGAAACATAGAAAAATAATTTTATTAATAAATTTTATTTCTGCCCCAACTTTTTTTCTTATCGCTTCTTACAACATTTTTAAAAATTATGCGATTCTGGTAAATTATGAATCAGGTTTTCAAGGAAAAGATTCTCTACAACATAACCATTTCCAATTTTTGATAATGAATCAATTAATATCAAATTCAGCAATTTGTTTATAA
This sequence comes from Diplolepis rosae, assembly GCA_030998225.1. NCBI lineage: Eukaryota > Metazoa > Arthropoda > Insecta > Hymenoptera > Diplolepididae > Diplolepis > Diplolepis rosae. Next base: position 4,422,081 of record JAPYXD010000698.1, read on the forward strand.
AAATTTCGTTTTGGAAAATTTTTTTCCAACGGTTTTAGCCCTTAAGGAATTTATTTTTGAAAATTGGAAACAGTGAAGTTCTGGAGAGTGTTTTTTCTGAAAAAATAATTCGTTATTTATTAGAATCGCATACTTTTTAAAATTTGGTATGAAGCGATAACAAAATTTGGGGCAGAAATAAAATTTATTAATAAAATTATTTTTCTGTGTTTCAAATTTTTTTCATGGAAAATAATCTTTTTGATTTCAAAATAGCCCTTCAATAATAATTTTGCTATTCTTAAAAGCAAAATTATCTAGTTTTGCCTGAGGTTTAATTTTCGTGGCTCAACTACTTAAAGGCTGATAGAGCCTTAAGTAAATTATTGAATTACCTTTTTCATTTGAAATCAAACAATTTAGTAACTTTGTGAAAATGTAATTTACATCTACAATATTATAAAATTGACTTGAGCTTCAGTATCAAATTATAAGAAATAAAGTTATATGTATGCGAAGAATATAAGACCGAGCCACACTTCATGTGTCATTTGTTATTTCATAACCTATCTCGGACTTCAAAAATTAATTGTTGTTAACAATTATTGATAAATGAAACTCATAATATTTAAAGAAATAATTCCGTATCATATCGACAATTCACCTGATAAGTTCATTAGTATGAAAATTTCCCAAAGTTGTTATTGGAAAAAATATCGGCTTTTAGATCTGAATAACGTCCTGAATATTTTTGCTGAAATTACCAAAAAAATGTTTACAGTCTAGTGATACTTTATATTGTCGGTGGAATTGACACCGAAACGTAGATCGTATCGATTTAATAAACAAGACATGATAGTCGTTGCGAGTTACATTTATGAGCGAAATAAAAAATTAAAATCATATTTTTTCTCAATGGGAACACAATGTCTGTTTGATAAAATCAGTTTTAAATCAATTGAAAACCGATTGGAATGCCGACTGGTAGCAAATAGATGCCCTGTTTGATTACTACCGTGACCCAGACCAGATTCCGTAATGATTTAATAGACACGTACTGCTACTATTGTGCACTTGCACTTTTAAAGTGCACGATAGTAGATACTAATGAAATAATCCACATTCAAGGTGTAGGATTTTCACGATTTTTTAGCAGCTTTACGAAATATTACATAAATCTTTCACAATCAGTTTTATATCCAATGCACACGAGTAAAAATGTTTACAGTAGGTGGCCAAATTATTATACACACTATGTTTTTATCAGTCGCATAAAATTTCCTAATATTATCAATACACATATTAAAATTTTTCCCTGGAAATAACATAAAAGACGTCAAAATTATGCACAAAGGGACCTCGAGATAAAGTGTTTTTGTCAGCTTTTGAGAAAGATATTGGGGAAAATGTCCAAATTCCAAAACTTTTCTTAAATTATACATAATTCCCGAAATTAATGTTTTTAGATGTTGTTCGATTTATTTTAAAAGTAAATACACGTAGCATGTAAAAAATGTGCCAAAAAAGTTATAATAATTTTCCCCTAGATTCGTAAAAAGTCTAAACTTTGAACAAAAAAGGCGTAATAACTCAAACTTGCAAAATTATACATTAAAAAATACTAAAAATAATTATCTTCCATTTTTAAATCATATTTAATAAATTCTTTTGGTTTATCACTTTTATCTATTGTTAAAATCCTTTTTTTTTGATTATTAGAATTTTTTGAATTATTACGTCTTTTTTGTTCTAGGTTTTGACTTTTTACGAATATAGGGGAAAATTAGTATACATTTAGGTTTATTTCTTATAATTTGATACTGAAGCTCAAACCAATTTTATAATAATATTACAGATGATGTGAATTACACATTTTCTCACAGTCACTAAATTTGTTTTTGAGTTTATGTGAAGCAGGAAATTCAATTCACTTAAGGCTCTATTGGCCCTAAGGAACACATTCTCATCATGACACTCGCGCTTCGCGCTCGACTTTGTCTATACATTTCAGTAACTTTTTAATAAATTACATGATTAAAATAATTTATTTATTTTCTTCCAAATATCTCAAAAAGGAAAAACAATCGTAGACTTTAATTAAGGAAACGATTTTGCAGAACAACGCTTATTGCGTATCTCATATTTTGGTGAAAAAAATTGAATTTTTTCAATATTTAAAATCAAAACATAAAATATACATCCTGTCGAGAAATGTCTTAAGGGGGTCCACCTGTGTGAGGGCGGTATTTCAAACGCTTTTTCGGGAATGTTTGTTAGGAGAACTAATTCGAAAATGAGAATAAGTTTAACGTTATTTTGAAGATTTGTGGTTTTATTATAATAGTAAATTTTTCCAATAGTGTAATCCGAAGGCTTGTATTCATTAAGGGCATTGAAAGTGACCCCTTCAAAATGGAATACCGAAATTGTGGGCAAGATTCCGCTCGAACCAGTTATCTAAAACACAAAAAGTAAAAAAAATATTATTTTTGTTTATGTTGTCGAGGTACTGACGTAGCATTTTGACGAAATTTTCAAAAATTGAAGAAATGGCAGTACTTTTCATAAAAATTAATCATTTTCATGCTTTTTTCAATATAATATATGCTGTAAAATTTAAAAATACCTCTACGTGGGTACCTTCAGTTATCTCTATAAATGAGTCAGTTAAAATTTCAAGTCCATCTGTTAAGTAGATTTTTTTCAATCCTGCCCACAAATTTCAAAAACATGGTTTCTAGAAAAACGATAGGCGCCAGCAGCTTATCTGTTTCCTGTAACATTTGGCGACCTGTCACACTTTAATTAGGTTGAATTCATGAAAATTGCTTAAGGACATCATTAGTCATATCTTAGAGATGCAAAAAATGTCAAAAAAAAAACATCGATTTTTCGAAAATTTTACACAGGTGGACCCCCTTAATGAAAATTAGTAGACCTCATTGAGGAAAATAATTTTCCATCTAAACGTTTTTTTTGTATTCCACATATTTTGTCTAAAAAAAGGAATTTCTTAATTTTAATTGTATTTTTGGAATTGAAACGAAAAATATATGTTTTATCAGAAACTGTGTAAGACAAAAATTGTAGATCTTTTTAAAACGAACAACTTTGCATTCTTACGTTTTTTCGTATTTCACATATTACACAGGTCTGCAAATAATGGGTTTGTATTTATTGTTGGGAAACGAAAGATCATTTCCGGGGTAATTTTTGACGTAGAATCCGAATCCGAAATCAGAATCAGCCTATCACGTTAGGATTTTGAGATATTTGAGGTTATGTGCTCGAAAAATGGTGTTTTTCGCTACTTTTGAGGTTATGTACAGGGCGCAAGAAATTTTTTGGTTTTCTTCTCAAATGCCATCATTTAGCACTACTCTTCCTCTTCAAAATGAGCTATTGAACAGTCACGAGTGATTTTTTTTCACAAAGATACGGCCATATCAAGTTTTGACATTTATCCGAACAACCTTATGAGCATTCACATTAACTCTTTGGTGCATACAATTTTGCATTCGAAAATTTATCTTGAAAATTTGTGCTTGCGGGTTTTGATGGTCTGTGAATAAGAATTTACAGCCAGAAAATTGACATTTAATTTAATTTCGTAAATTTCGATCCGACATCTTAGAAATGGAAATGTCAATTTTCTGGCTGTAAATTCTTATTCACAGACCATCAAAACCCGCAAGCACAAATATTCAAGATAAATGTTCGAATGCAGAATGGTATGCACGAAAGAGTCAATATGTGAATGCTTATAAGGTTGTTCGGATAAATGTCAAAACTTGATATGGCCGTATCTTTGTGAAAATAATCACTCGTGACTGTTCAATAGCTCATTTTGAAGGGAAAGAGTAGTACTAAATGATAAAATTTAAAAAAAACAAATAAAATTTCTTGCGCCCTGTACATAACCTCAAAAATAGCGAAAAACGCCATTTTTCGAGCACACAACCTCAAATATCTCAAAATCCTGATGTGATAGGCTGATTCGGATTTCGGATTCGGATTCTACGTCAAAAATTACCCCGGAAACGACCCATAGCTTTTCAACAACAAAACCTTGCAGACCTGTGTAATTATTATTATTATTAGTCCAACTAGTTATATTATTTACTCTAATATTTACTGACTATGATTTTGATGATTGAGATATTATCTATTCAGATTACATTATATTTATATATTATTATATTATATATATTTATTTGTGGGAAAGTAGAGATCTAATTCACTTGATTGAATTTCGTTTGATCTAAAAGCATGTCAATCGATCGTACTTTGGCATAAGCGGTTGACTAAATGGGAGACCTTTAGGAATTTCTGGAGGTTCAGTGCATTCTAACAATGTAACTACGTCTTAATGATGAAACTACGAAGATTATGCAGCCTGTACCATCGTTAATATCACTCCTCGTGCACAAGTTGAATCGAGTTTGTCTCATGAGATGTTTTCCTCTTATTTGTTACAACCAGAGAAGATCAAACGAATTTGTGCATTACTATCAGGGCCGGCTCAACCATATACGCGAAATAAGCAACTGTCTAGGGCAGCAAAGTCAGGGTGAAATTTTCATTTTTAAAACGAGAAATCGATGGAAAAAATATAAATTATCCATCTCTTATTTTAAATTTCCCGCAAAAAATTAAAGCGCTGCCTAGTGATCAATTAATGAAATACTATTTATGTTATTCATAAATACAGAAGTTATTGATTTCATCGCGAAAATATAACTCCAGATTGCTTAATATAGAGATAGATTAATCTATCTTCAGATTGAAGGGGCGCAAATATTTATTCTGCTTAGGGCGACAAACTTTCTTAATTTGGCCCTGATTACTATACGGTCAAAGAAAAGTTTCTTTGACTTAATAAAATTAAATAAATTATTTTTTAAGTTTTTTGCAGTACTATATTTGAATAAAAAATATATTCTTTTAACTCAAATAGATAATGTTAAATAAATAGTTTTTTTTCATTTAAAAACGGCTAACAAATTCAATTCTTAAAATCAAATAAATTTATATTTGTTCTAAAGGTGTTTTTACATCGAATTGAAGAAATGAAGTAAAAAAGCAGTTTCATTTTAAATAAAACTTTTTTCTGGGTGTGAATCAAGTGAATTGAAAACTGTAATTAATATCTTGATGAGTGTACTGACTAGCTTATAAAATATATGGGATGACAATTTGACCTACAGAGATCTTAAGGGAATCCGCCACCTTCAATATTTTTATTTTGAAGTTAGACCTTACATATAATTTTGTTATATTTAGTACCTTTATTTAGAAATGTTTTGGTTTTTTTTTTAAATTCCAGCATCTTTATGTATTTTTAAACTAAAAATTTTGAGCCTTTTGGGCATTTTTTGGACATTGTTTGACATGATGATTTTTTAATTTCATGATTCTTTTTTTATTATGTTCCTCACAATGTGTTAGAAATAAAATGAAATAACTTTTTTTAAATATCCCTAAATATAAAATAAAAATGTTGTAGTTATTTTTTTAGCTCGAGTGTTTTCCACACCCAAAAAGTTGCTACACATTTTAAGGGACAAAATAAAAAAATAATCATGACAATTGGTTAAAAAACAAAAAAGTTATTCAAAGTCTAAAAATGTCAAAAAAATGCCCAAAAAACTCAAAATTTTTAGTTTAAAAATACATAAAGGTGCTGGAATCAATAAAAAAAACCAAAAAATTTCTAAATAAAGGCACTAAACATAATAAAATTATGTGGAAGCTCTTAACTCAAAAAATAAAAATATTAAAGGTGGTGGATTCTCTTAGAATAAAAATTCCCAACATCTAGTCTTTACTTATTGATTTATTGAATTTACATCTTATGGATAACGTAATGTTGCTAATAATATCAGAGTAAAATGATTTGTAGAATTTAAAGATCACCAGGTTGATGAGATGTTTGAATGTCAATAGGTAATAGTGGCAAATCAAAGTGGATGGTTTACAAGGATAATTGACATATAGAAGTTGTAGAAGGCAATTGACAATCCGTGCCGCGGTAAGTCACGTTACTTGTGACCTTACCCTTTACTATAACGATTAACTTTAATGCTTCTGGTATCTGGAGACTGTTCTGATTCATTGCAATACACATCTGAGATATCAGAAAGCCAGTTTTAAATATAGCAAAAACAAAGATTAGATTCTTTTGAAAATCACTACTCTCTAAAACTGAATCAGTCAAATTTTCACTGATTGAATCAGTGATTCGCCTTTTCACTGATTCATCAGTGAAAAAATATTTTTCACTTTTAAATCAGTCAATTTTCACTGAAGCAATCAATGGAATTTGACTGATTCACAGTAACCTCTTCTTAGCTATTTGAATCAGTCAAATTTCACTGATAATCAATAGATTTTGACTGATTCAAATTTAGAGAGTAAGTACAGAAATAAGTAAAATTGCAACTGTTTACAAAAAAGACGGGTTTATTTTTTTCATACAAATGTCACATACATATAATATCCACTTAAGTTACATACATCAATGTCAAAACGTAAAAAATATTATTTAATTAATTGCACTAAAAAGGGATATTTGCTTCTAAGTATATGTTAAAGATTTTCTCGAGTCAGTCACAGAACAGAGTTTCGAAAACATCTTTACAGTATTTTATTCCCGGAGGTAATGATGCGAAATATTCGCATAAAAGTCTCTTTTGTTTTTCATTAATATAGAATATTTATCTGTGGTTACCAATGATGACCATGCCCAGTATGAATGGCTCCCACTCCACTACCATGGGCCGTGATTTTTCCAGATGGACCAGCAATCACAACGGAACCAGCGTGGGGACCAGAAACGGCAGCACTTCCGGCGTGAGGTCCAGAAAGAACTGCACCATGTGTTTCCGGTCCAGAGATAACAGCCCCATGATACGATGGTCCAGCATAGACGGTTCCATAATGTCCCGGAGCAGCTAAAATGGCTCCATGAGCTCCGTATCCGTAAGCTGGAAAAGTTATTCATTATTTTCTTTAGGAACTACACTTTTTCTATAAAAAATTGACTGTTTGAAAATAGTATATTTCGTATCAAGTGCGGAAAGGCGTATTTTAACGCAAGAGCGAGTCGCCTTTCCGCACTTGATAGAAACGATAATTTGTATTTCTTGTATACCGAAAGTTAGCCGAGTCGGTGTCGTTTTGCGTGAGGAAAGTTGATTTTCCGCACACTTGAAATTTTCCGCACTAGTTCGGGAAAATCAACTTTCCGCACGCAAAACGATAGCGAATCGGCTAACTTTTGGTGTACGGTGGACAGAATAGTATATTTCGTATCAAGTGCGGAAAGGCGTATTTTAACGCAAGAATGAGTCGCCTTTCCGTACTTGATACAAATAATAGTTTTTATTCGCTGTATACCGAAACTTAACTGAGTGGTTGTCGTTTTGCGTGCGGAAAGTTGATTTTCCGCAAACTTAAAATTTTATCGCACTAGTGCGGGAAATTCAACTTTCCGCACGCAAAACGACAACGACAAGTTTAACTTTCTGTGTAAAGCGAGCAAAAATGGTATTCAGTTACCAGAGCCAACATATCCAGCATCATAAGGCCCTCCGTAATGTTCTACGTGGGCCGGTCCAGCGACAGAAGCTGTGAGAACAGCTGGACCAGAAACTGCTCCAGAAACATGCACTGGACCTGCTACCGACCCAGCAAGGTGAGAGGGTCCAATAGCTGGACCAGCTAGTGATGAGGGTCCCAAATGAGGACCAGCAATGCTTGCTGCTCCAAGAACAGGTCCTCCAAGGGCTACACCCTGAGCACCATAAGCTCCATGTAATCCGTATCCACCGTAAATACCGTGTCCACTATACACTCCATGACCACCATAACCTCCCCAGCCAGGTGCAGCAGTAACAGCAGCCAAAAGACTCAGAGAGATTATCTAAAGGTAAACAATCACAGATTAGTCCACCACACAAATTAAAACTTGAATCTTCAAATATAATTATAATGGAACATTTTAAAGAGATTTTTTTCTATAAAGAAATTGTACTTTTGGTTTTTTCTACCTCATTCCCTAATAAAGCCAAAAGAATTCAATGTGCAGAGCCATACTCTCTAAATCTGAATCAGTCAAATTTTCACTGATTGAATTAGCGATTTGCCTTTTCACTGATCCATCAGTGTAAAAATATTTTTCACTGTCAAATCAGTCAGTTTTCACTGAAATAATCAGCGAAATTTGACTGATTTACAGTAACCTCTTTTTAGCTATTTGAATCAGTCAAATTTCACTGATAATCAGTAGATTTCGACTGATTCAAATTTAGAGAGTAACGAGAAAGTTTGAAGCCCTGGGCAAAAGTACTTTAGTACACCCTTCATTTACCCCCCCCCCCCCCCCAAATTTGGTTTCATTTTTATAGTAAAAATTATATATAAAAGAGTCAAGAATCAAATTTGAACACAGTCGTTTTGGACACTTGGTTGTGAATATATTCGCGAACGAGAAGCACTGTTTAGACCACTTAATATCACTTTTATGGGGAGAAATAAGTATTCCAGTGTGACTAGAGATATGAAAGAATAGTTTAGGAAATGGAATTGTTTATAAAGTAGAGGGATGCACTTCCTTTTGACTTTTACTTACAAGGGTATTCATCTTGTTGCTTGTTGAGTGGAGAGTGTGCTTAAGAACGACTCCGGACAACTTTATATACGTTTTCCAGGATCTTAACCGCGCCCCCGCTGATCCCTTCAAATCATATCCGCTGATGCGAGACTCACCCATTGTGCAAGAAGGTCACAACTGACGCACCTATCTAGGGATACTACAGGCGTTTTAGATTCGCATGTGGCCTTCAAATATGACAAGCAACTCAATCTTACCAATCTTCTTACAAATTATTCACTTAAAAACTCATATGAAGGCTCCTTACGTGAACATAAACAACCCTTGTTCTTAAGGTAGTACACTCTCTAAATCTGAATCAGCCAAATTTTTACTGATTGAATCAGTGATTTGCCTTTTCACTGATTCATCAGTGAAAAAATATTTTTCACTGTTAAATCAGTTAATTTTCACTGATTCATCAGTGCAAAAAATATTTTTCACTGACAAATCAGTCAATTTTCACTGAAATAATCAGTGAAATTTGACTAATTTACAGTAACATCTTTTTAGGTATTTGAATCAGTCAAATTACACTGATAATCAGTAGATTTTTACTGATTCAAATTTAGAGAGCAGGGTTTTCCAATTAGAGGTTTAATTTTGATTTATAAGAAAAACGCGTGTTTTTTGTAAAAAATTATTTCATTTTTATTTCATTCAATAGCGGAAGGTTTGCCATTAATAATGAAAAAGAATATCATTCATATGGCCTCCACGGCTACTTTTGTAGGACCATTCTCTTTTGATGAAATTTTCCATTACATTTTCGCACATTTGGGGCTCTATTTCGTCGATAAAGGCACGAATCTTTTCTTTGAATTCTTGAATTGACTGAGGAGCATTAGGATAAACCTTATCTTTCACGTAACCACAAAGAAAAAAATCTGCTCGCTTCGCGGGCACATTCTCATTGCGCGCTTCGCTTGCAAATTTGAGCGCGCCTGGGGCGCGCGATTTGATCGTCGCGCTTCGCGCTCCGTTATTTTTGGACCTCGCGCTTAGCGCTCGGTCTTATGCTTTTCGCATACATTTAAGTTTATTTCTTATAATTTGATACTGATGCTCAAATCAATTTTATAATATTACAGATGATGTGAATTACACATTTTCTCACAGTCACTAAATTTGTTTTTGAGTTTAAGTGAAGCAGGAAATTCAATTCACTTAAGGCTATGGATCAACCAGATCACGTGACCAAATTCCTGTAAAAGTTCGTGTAAGATAAATGTTTTCTTTTACAAAATATCTTCCTGAAAATTTGGTAAATACTACAGAACACGATAGAGAACGTCTTTCAACTTTGTATGAGTGAAAATTTTGCAAAAAATTTTACAGTTAACTGTAATTGTCGATAAGTTTTCGAATTTTGTTCAAAATTTTTGCTAAAAAGAAGTTAACAGACGTGCTTTATTATCTTTTGTTACGTTTCCCAAATTATCAGAAAGATACATTGTAAATTAAAAAAGTTATCTTACATGAACGAATAAATATATAATTTAGTCACGTGGTACGATTGATCCATGGCCTTAAGGCTCTATCGACTTTAAGGAACACATTCTCATCATCACACTCACGCTCCATTTTCTGTATACATTTCAGTAACTTTTTAATAAATTGTATGATTAAAATAATTTATTTTCTTCCAAATCTCTCAAAAAGGAAAAACAATCGTAGACTTTATTTAAGGAAACGATTTTGCAGAACAACGCTTATTTCGTATCTCATATTTTGGTGAAACAAATGGAATTTTTTTAATCTTTAAAATCAAAACATAAAATATACATCCTGTCGAGAAATGTCTTAATCAGAATTTGTAGACCTCATTCAGGCAAATAATTTTCCATCTAAACGTTTTTTTTGTATTCACATATTTTGTCTAAAAAATGGAATTTTTTAATTTTAATCGTATTTTTGGAATTGAAAATGTAATGCTGAAAATAGTTTTGTACGATAACTTTTTTCATATCGTATAATTTAACTGAAAAATGGAATTTTGATATTGACCTTTTTCAAGTTTTAACATGCTGTAACATACGAAAATTCTGCTTATTAAGGTAGCCTCCAAGGTGAAAATAAGCCTCATCGCTCATAATGATTTTTTGTCACCATTTTTGTAGTGAATTTTAACAATTTATATGCCTTGTTGAAACGTGTATCGTTCCATTTTTATTAATGGTATAGTTTTTAGTTGACATCTGTCAAAAAATGACACCTCTTATTATGACAACTGCCAAAATAGCGGACTATTCAAAATGAAATCTTAATTGAAAAACCGTGTAAATTTGCGATAATTAGGCCTTAGGCAAAAATAGATCATTTTTCTTTCAAGAAAAGCAACATTATTATTGAATGGATCATTTAAAAGAGAAAAGATCATTTTCCATGAACAAAGTTTGAACACGCAGACAAATCATTTCATTAAGAAGTTTCATCACCTTTGCATTTTCAAAAAATTATTTTTTTTTATTGTATAAAAAGGTACCTTAGGGTCAAGAATAATGCCCAATTAGGCAGGTAAGTATATATAGCAGGCATAGCACTATTTCAACAATTTTCAACCGATTGACACGAATCTTGATTTAAATAAAAGATTATTCAATCATCTAGTGGAGTACTTACGATTTTTAAGATTGGTTCACAATTCTTTATTTGTTTAACAAATTAAGGTCGCTTTTTTGGGTGAAAATCGAGTGTTAAATTCAAACGCTTACCTTTTTTGCAAAAATTAATATTTTTTCATATTCTTGGGCACTTCACTGGTCAATCTTATAAACATTATGAAAAAATTTGTTTTTTTGTTCCAGGTGCAAATCTCAATTTTTAAAATTTCTTGCCGCGGACGACCTGCGAATAAAATTTTTTTTTGGACACGGCAATACTCAGCTGCCATTTTGTATTTCTTAACAAACAAAATTTTTTTATAAGGTTAAAATATTAGTTAATAAGCTCTATAAATTTTAATTGCTTTATGTTTTGTTATCTGCTTGAAAATAAATCATAAAAATGACACATTTTTTTCAGTGTTTTTTTGCAACAACAAAAAATAGTAAAAAATAAAATATTTACTTGGTTGAGGTCCAGGACATAGCTCAGGATGTGAGGAATATGTGGTGAAAATTTCAAGAGGATCGGGTCAGTAGTTATAAAAATTCACCTGCGCAAAGAGGAGAAACGTCGTTTCGAAAAAAACGCGTTTAAGGTTTTTTTTTTCTAAAAAGTCGTAAAAACATCTCATCTATGCTTAATCAGCTCCGAGCCGAATTCTAAAAAATGATGCGATTATATTATGTTACGGATTATTTTTTCAGGGAAAAGATTTTTTACTAAATTTGTTTTTGATTTCAAATTAATAAGGAAATTCAATTTACTTATGGCTCTATCGGCCTTAAGGAACACATTCTCATCATAACACTTGCGCTTCGCGCTCGATTATCTGTACTTTTTGAATTTTAAATTGTATTTTTTAAAATTGAAACGAAAAATATACATGTTATCAGAAAATATGTCAGACAAAAATGGTCTATTTTTTCCTGAGGCCTAATTTTCGTGAGTCTAATACCATAACACATATTTCAAAGCCATCAGATATGAAAATGTTGGTTTCAAGTCAAAATTTAATTTAGAGGTTTTGCATCTTGACGTTTTCATAATAATAATAATATAAAAATTAAGATGGATAATAAAATTTCTTACTGTAGGTAATGTTTATTCGTTGAATTTCGTACCCATGTAAAAATTAGGAATGTTTTGTGATCAATAATAAAAAATGTGAAAATTTTCGATAAATTGATCAATTTTGAAATTCATACCCTCAATTTTTCAATATTTTTTTCATAATATGAATAAAAATCAAGAATTATATAAAATATCCAAAAAGATATCGTTTATAATTAAATTCAACTTTAACATAACGCTCGATAATATCGATATTCACAAAATAAAATAATAGAAAAATCTTCTCTCGTCAAGCTTTGTGTTCTTGGAGAAATTTATACTCTTATTTTTTTGTTCAAGTTACTCACTCTATAATTTTATTTTCAAATGTAAAAATTTCCAATAAATTTCTCAAATAGTTAACTTTTTTTTCGTCTGCATTTTTTTCTCTTACTAAGCTTTCCATCTTCTAAAATAATGTTGCCTTGCAGTTGACTTTTATCTCCCTTATTCATCGTTCGATCTTCCATAAAAAAACCATTATTCTCTATATAAATATAATATTTATTATATTTTCAGTAGATCAAGAATCGAATTTGTAAATTTTTATGATATTTGATTTGAAGATGATAGATCGGTTAAAAATGTAAATTTGAGGGTTCTTCTTAATTTACGTAAATAGGAATCTGTTTATTTTAATAAAGATCTCTACCAATTCAAAATTAAATCTAAAGTGATTTTAGTGAAAAATTTATAATGAATATCCATCCGTAAAGTACGTAACTGTTTCACATTATAAAGAAAACTTTTACTATATTCTATATCTTGATGAAATTGCCTTATAATGAATTTAAAGCCCATGAGAAAATTTAACAAAAGTTATAAATCAAAATCTACAAATAATTAGAAAAATTGTGCACCGAAAATCATAACCACATAATTATTCCATAGTAAAAACCTGCTGTTTCAATAAATAATAATAAACCCTAGTAATGAGACAATCGTAATTCTTTCTAGAAATTTGCAATTACTTTCAACATATTTTCAAAAAAATTTTCACCTTTTCGTGAAAATCATTCAGAGGAATAAAAAAGCACACGAAAAATGACAGAAATTGTTTATTTTTCATGAAAAAAATTTGAAACAAAAAAAATAATTTTATTAATAAATTTTATTTTTCCCAAACTTATTTTCTTACCGCTTCGAGCCAAATTTTTAAAAATGATGTGATTCTTAATTATAAACAGTGATGACTGTCCTTCCTTTCTTCGACCGTTATATTATTATGTCATACAGGAATTGTTTAGTCGGTCTTACGGTCTATTAAATAAAATTTTCTATTAATTCTCCTTCATATATTTATTAAATTCTCCTACGTTTCGACCTTACTGCAGGTCTTTTTCAAGGAATATGTTCTTCAATAATTTATTAATACAAAAAACACACATGAAAATTACGTCATATTATTAAAATTGTCAATTAAAATAAAATAGACCGTAAGACCGACTAAACAATTCCTGTATGACATGATGTGATTCTAATAAATCACGGTTCATTTTTTTAGGAAAAAGATTCTCTGCAACTGGATCGTTTCCAATTTTTGAAAATAAATTCTTTAATGACTGAAATTATAAAAAAACTATTTTTCAAAACAAAATTTTTATAAACAAATTGCTGTATTTGTTAATAATTAATTCAATTTCAAAAATTGGAAACTGTCAAGTTGTAGAGAATCTTTTTCTTAAAAAAATGAACCGTGATTTATTAGAATCGCATCATTTTTTCAATTATTTTTCAGTGTTTTAAATTTTTTCCATAAAAAATAATCTTTTATTTTTCAAATTAGCCCTTCAATAATAATACTGCTATTCTTGAAATCAAAATTATCTATTTTTGCCTAAGGTCTAATTTTCGTGAACGAACTATTCTCTAAACCTGAATCAGTCAAAATCTATTGATTATCAGTGAAATTTGACTGATTGGAATAGATAAAAAGAGGTTACTGTCAATCAGTCAAATTTCACTGATTTATTCAGTAAAATTGACTGATTAATCAGTGAAACGATTATTTTTCGCTGATTAAATCAGTTAAATGTAACTGATTTAACAGTGAAAATATTTTTTTCACTGCTGAATTACTGAAAAGACAAATCACTGATTCAATCAATGAAAATTTGACTGATTCAGATTTAGAGAGTACCTTAATAAAAATAAATTTCTTTAAGATCATCATTTTCAATAAAAATGTCTAAAAATTATCGCTGAGAAAACGAATCTTAATAAAAAAAGGTCTGATTCACTAGTAACTATTCTTGTAGGTAGCTCAATGATCGTGTCTTGATTTTCACACGCTCGGTTGCCTCGAAAAGCATTTATTGTATATCTTTAGAGAGAGAAAGAGTGAGAGATCAATAAGAACTAAGAGCGGGGTGCAGAATAGAAAGATACTGAGAGGAAAAGTAGGATCGCAAGGGCCTCGAATAACGTTCCTCGCAATTAATGTGATCTCTGCACTCTACCAAGGATGGGTCGTTCGTCTCCAGCTCGCGAACTCGACCTTTAAAACATTACGAAAGATGCAATTGTTGCTCTAAATCTTCTACTTTAAAGAATACTTATAATTTTACACCGTTCTTTTCTATTTCACACCAAGCAAGTGAATAATATCTTCCAGGGCCGAATTTTGGACGAGGCCACTGGCCTTGGTCCCCCACCACTTTGGGGCCCCCATCAGCCACCTAAAAAATTGCAATAAAATTTTTTTTTAATAAAAACTCTAATTCGATTTTTGTTCACTCGACTTTTCACGTTTAGTACTCTCTAAATATGAATCAGTAAAAATCTACTGATTATCAGTGAAATTTGACTGATTAAAATAGCTAAAAAGAGGTTACTGTAAATCAGTCAAATTCCACTGATTTATTAGTGAAAATTAACTGATTTAACAGTGAAAATATTTTTTCCACTCATTCAATTAGTGATAATCAACTGATTTAACAGTGAAATATATTTGTTAACTGGTGAATCAGTGAAAAGGCAAATCACTGATTCAATCAGTAAAAATTTGACTGGTTCAGATTTAGAGAGTAAAGGGCCCCTGCCAACAACAGGCCTCAAGGCCCCCACCAACCTAAATACAGCCCTGATATCTTCCCAATCTTTTCGTCTACTTCCTTTTTTGATTTAGTATTGCTCAACTTTAATATTGCTCTCATAAAGGCATGCATAGTTATTGCGTTCACTTGGAAAACAAAGAGTTTAAATGCCAGTGTCTCACCGTTAGCCAAGATCGCGTTCAATTTCATCTGACCCTTCTATTCTTTGATCGCAAATCAGTGGTTACTTTTGCAAAGCTTATTAGAAAATAAATTGATACTAATTGTAGGATAGAACATTACATGTTTCACTCTCTTAATCTCAATCAGTCAAATTTTCACTGACAGAATCAGTGATTTGCCTTTTCACTGATTCATCAGTGAAAAATATATTTTTCACTGTTAAATCAGTTAATTTTCAATTAAGTAATCAATGAAATTTGACTCAGTCGCAGTAACCTCTTTTTAGATATTTGAATGATTAAAATTTCACTGATAATAAGAAGATTTTGACTGATTTAGATTTAGAGAGTATGAAGAACACTTTACATTCGAGAATTCATCATTCTTTTATGTTTAATAAATTATTTTTTGTCACCTTCTATTTCTGCCGTTCAAAGAAAAAGAACCGTTAACTGTCATTTTTGACGAAAATGAGTTTTTTACATCTTTTGAATCTTGAATAAATTCTGAATTTAACTACGCTTGAAATTTTGAAAAAAGCGCATTAGTTTTTTATTAGAGCAATGCAAAGTACGAAAAGAACAACTGAATTAAAAATCGTATTCAAGAGAAAAACGTTAATTAACACAAATTTTGGAAAGTCTTGTGAATACGTCACAGTTGAAGAATTGAGAGAGTTCTTTTGTGGGAAATATTTTAGGACGTGAACTACTTTAAAAAAATGGACGTTTTTTGATAAAAAAAGATTTTATGTTCTTGAATATTTTATTTTAGAAATGTATCGTTCAATTTTGTTTATTTAGTAAATGTACAGTAGTGCTTAAAATCATTGATAAAAAAAATCATCTGAAGAGTATGTCAGATATGATTCAAATGAATTTATATTATTATACAAAATTTATATCCATTTTATTTAGATTAGCTTTGAAATTGATAAAAACAGCAGACAATGATATTGAAAAAAGTATTTCATGGTAAATGATCGATTTTAAATTACTTAAAAAGCTAAATTATTAGTTTTATAATTTAAGGGACCAAGTTAACAATTACTGTGTCATTTTTATCTTAGCCATTCTTCAATGAAATTTTATTTAAGGGATTTCATCACCTTTGCATTTCCAAAAAATAATTTTTTTGATTGCATAAAATTTCAACAATTTTCAATCGATTGACACGAATCTTATTTTAAATAGAAGATTATTCAATTATCTAGTGGAGTACCCATGATTTTCAAGATTCGTTGACAATTTTTATTCATTTAACAAATTAAGGTTGCTTTTTTGGGCGAAAAATCGAGTTTCAGGTGCAAATCTCAATTTTTAGAATTTCTTGCCGCAGACGACAATTTTTGTTTAGACACAGCAATTCTCAGCCGCTATTTTGTATTTTTTGAAATAAAATTTTTTTTTATAAAGTTAATATATTAGTTAATAAACTATATAAATTTTAATTGCTTTACTTTTTGTTATCTGTCTGAGAATAAATCATAAAAATTACACTATTTTTGGAGGCTCAAAGGTGATGAAACCCCTTGAGGAAAATAATCACATGACACATGATTAATAATTAAAACACTTGGATAAATTATATAACTTTATAATTAAAAGTTAACTATTACTCATTTTCTTAAGTCCACCTTGACCGCAAAAATCAATAAAATTGGAATTTCTTGCGTTAGCAAATTCTTACATTATGGTGTATGCAGACAACATATATATATAATTTTAATGAGCTGTAGAGGAAGGTGCCTTATTATTAGCAACAGCTTGAAGGTCAATTACTTATTTTATAGTGAGAATAACGCACATATAGACATGAAAATCTAGAATTGTTTGAGAAAGAGGTTGAAAGAATGCTCTCTAAATCTAAATCAGTCAAAAACTACTGGTTATCAGTGAAATTTGACTGATTCAAATAGCTAAAAAAAGGTTACTGAGAATCAGTCAAATTTCACTGATTACTCCAGTAAAAATTAACTGATTTAACAGTGAAAAATATATTTTCACTGGTGAATCTTTAAAAAGGCAAATCACTTCAATTAGTGAAAATTTGACTGATTCTGATTTAGAGAGTACATTTAATGTCGAGCAATACTGTAAAAAATTCAACAAACTTGCTAGTAGGCTCAGAAATTAATTTATTTTAAGCTAACATTTTCCATCCAACAAAATAATAACTGATTCAAAGAATTTTTTTGGTTTAATGTGCCAAATTATCCGATCTATATACAAATTTGGTTAAAACAACGAGAGATTTGGATTAGATCAATATTCTTATTTTTTGAGTTTAGACCTTCCATATAACTTTCTTTATGTTTGGTACCTTTGTTTAGAGATTTTTTGGGTTTTTTGAAAAATTTCAGCACCTTTGTGTATTTTTAAACTAAAAATTTTGAGTTTTTTGTGCATTTTTTTGGATATTTTTTTACTTTGAATAACTTTTTTGTTTTTCAACCAATCGTCATGATTCTTTTTTCATTTTGTTCCTTACAATGTGTAGCAACTTTAAGGTTATGAAAAATAAAATAACATGATTGAAAAAAAAGTTACAAGTAAAATAAAAAAATAGCTCGTAAAATAAAAATTTGTGTAGTTATTTTAAAAATTAAAAAAAATGCCCAAAAAATTCAAAGTTTTTAGTTTAAATATACATAAATGTGCTGAAATATTTAAAAACTTCCAAAAATTTCTAAATAAAGGTAATAAACGTAAAAAAAAGTATATGGAAGGTCTAAATTCAAAAAATAAAATTTTTAAGGTGTCGGATCCCCTTAATTAAAATTTTGGTTCACTATATACGGATCCATTTGTTTGGCTCAACCAAATATTTTTTTGATTTCAAAATTTCACGAAATAGCTAAATTTCTCGTTTATCGATTTTCTAAAGGAAAAATGACCAATAGATTCTGAGTTTCTTGAATATCACTCAAATTTAAATCCAACATCTTTAATTGAATGCAGAGTTAATTAGTTAGGTTTCGTCAAATTAGGCTGTGTATTCGAGAGATTATCAAGAACTTGTTTCTGTTAACATAGTTCTCACTACTAATTTAAGATACCATGTAAAGCGATTTTAGTTGAAAAGTTATAATGAGCATCCAACAGCAAAGTAAGGGACCATTATATACATATTAAGAAGAGCTTTTGGTATATTCTGGATCTTGATGCAGAAAATTATTATGATAAGGCTACAGTAAATGAAAAAATTCAAAACAAAGTAGGGCTTAGAATTTATTAAATAAATTACATTTTATGGAAGGAAAAAAGTACATCCACAAAGTTTCTCAATATTCACTCGAGGAATTTACAAAATCTTTCTACGTATTTATTTTTTAAATAAAAAAGTATACAAAAAGAATAGAATAAAAATTATTTCTTGGTTTATAAAATTCTGGAATCTGACAAAATCAGTATTTTGAAAATATCAAAAGTTTATTTATTTCCAATATCACCCCGATTATTTAAAAAATGACACTGATATTGTGTCAATTTTTTGGAAAAAGAGATGCATTTTAATTTTTTGTTAATTACATCTTTTATATAAATGGACATAACACACATAAACACAAAAAATTAGCACATGTATAAAACTGAAATTTATCAAAAATATCGAATGCTATATTATGAAAAATACTTTACAGAGACTATAAAAAATTCAAAAATCTTAAGGAGATCCACCAGCTTTAATTGGTATATTTTTTATTTCTTTGACATTTTCCAAAAATGTTATTTTTTTATTTTCTATACTTTTTTGAGAATGTGTGTAAATTTTCAGGATAATCTGATTTTTTCTTGTTCGAAAAATAAATAATATTAAAAGTTACTACGATTTACGAATAACGCGTTTTTAGCGAAAATTAGCTTTTTACACAAAATACTTTTTTTATTTATTTACGAATATTTCCGACTTATATGGAAAATAGTATATAACACGTATCCCTATAAAAACACAATATATATATATATATATATATATTGCCTTTATGTATACACATATATGATTTAGTAAGACAATGTTTTTTTTATTTTGTGATATTTTTATTTATTTTTTTATTTTATTTGTAATTTTTTTTCAGTCATGCTACCTTATTTTTCATACCCTAAAAGTTGCTACTCATTTTAAGGAGCAAAATAAAAAAAGAGTCATAACAATTGGTTAAAAAACAAAAATTTTGACAAATGTCAAAAAATGCCCAAAATTTTTAGTTTAAGAATACATAAAGGTGCTGGGATTTTTATAAAAGCCCAAAACTTTTCTAAATAAAGGTACTTAACATAAAAAAAGTTATATGGAAGGTCTAAACTCGAAAAATAAAAATATTAAAGGTGTCGGATCCCCTTAACTACGAATTTCTATAGATTACATTCTATATAATAAGAATAATGAAATGCCACTTTGTGTTTTCATTAAAGCTTCTCCTTATTGAAAAACCAATCTTTAAGAATTGTGAAATACGTATATACGTATATGTATAAAATTGACATATCACGATTTATATAGCTCATCTTTTGGTTCCATTATAATTTTCTTGAACATTCGTTAAATCTCAAAAAAAGCGCATCTGTTATGCGTGAATTCACTCAGAAGATGAATAACGAGAGTCATTTGTTATCGACAGAGATGCGGCTGTTACAGAAGTACAATAAAAAGTTTAATTAATGACGAAATGTTGACAGCGAATTAATCAAACATATTTTCTAAATATTTTTATTTTGTTTATAGTATACTATACATATTCACCATTTTCATATTCTAAAAATTATTAATTCTATATACAATTTTTATCAGTTTAATCAAAATTATTTCTGATCTATAACATATTTGTATTACAGATACGACTTGATAAGATTCAACAGTTACTTTTGAAGAGTAAGTACTTAAATAGAATTAATTTCGATTTTATTATTATTTACATTTTAAAAAGAGGACAAAACTGATTTAAAATAAAAATAACTTTGAGTACTTTATATTTGGTCGTAAATCATGTCTTTGTTTTTAATAATTTTCTGATTGTAAAAATTTGATAATAAAGGATTTAATCTCACAGAAATCATATTAAATAATTGATCTGTCATTAATTCAAAAAATAGTGGGTATTTAAGAAAAAAAAGTAGGTCTCATAATCAAAAGTGAAAAAATCTGCCCGCTTAGCATGATTAAAAAAATCTATTTTCTTACAAATATCTGAAAAAAAATTCGTAGACTGTTTTTAAGCAAACGATTTTTTATTTTAACGCTTATTTTGTATCTCACATATTTTGGTTAAAAATGGAATTTTTAATTTCCAATATTTAAAATCAAAACAAAATTTATTTCTTGACAAAAAATGTCCTACTGAGAATTTGTAGACCTTATTTAGGCAAATAATTTCCCATCTCAGCGTTTCTTCCGTGTCTCATATATTTTGTTTAAAAAATCGAATTTTGAAATTTTAATCGTATTTTAAATTGAAACGAAAATAAATTTACGTTTTATCAGAAACTATTTTAGACTAAATTTGTAGATCTTATTGAAACGAAAAATTTTGCAAACTTGCGTTTTTTTTCATATTTCACTAATTGTTAAAAAATTGGATTTTGATTTTCAATCGTATTTTTTTAAATTAAAAAGAAAAATATACATCTTATCAAAAAATGTTGCAATTCAAACTTGTAGATCTTTATGTAGTAAACAATTTTGTATCATGCATTTTTTTCGTATTTTGTAAAATTTAAGTGAAAAATGGAATTTGGTTATTGACTTTTTCAAGTTTTAACATACTCTAACTTTCCTAATTTGAGTTTAATCGAAAAATTTTATCAGTATAATTAGTAGAGATTTATGAGAATTATCAGAAACCAGTATTAGAATTTTGAATTTTTCCATAAAGTTTTTGCCAAAAACACAAAAACTGCTCCTATTTTGACAATTTTTGTGGGATGTGGCTGGTTAACGAACTTGTCTGTACTTTTCGGGCTCCGATAAAGTGTGCCAAAGCTCAATTCAATCCGATAATTCTATCGAGAGTTATGCCTCACATGACCTTCTACTACTCCTTCTGACTCAGGGGGTTTCAAAACGTAGATTTTATAGAAATTTCCAGTCATTTTTCACATAAAACTAATACCTTCTCGTTTATGATGAGAATTTTATAAGAACAACTTTGAGTACTTGATATTTGGACATAAATCATGTTTTTATTTATAATAATTTCCTGATTGTAAAAATTTTCCAGTAAAGAATTTAATCCCACAGAAATCATATTAAATAATTGATCTGTCATTAATTTGAAAAATAGTAGGTATTTAAGAAAATAAAGTAGGTCTCATAATTAAACCTGAAAAATATTGAATGTTTTCGAGGCCATTACGGAAAAATTGGTCAAAAAAGCACTTTCAAGCAAGGTTTATAACCAAAAGCCAAAATTTTTCTAAACAGAAAATGAAAATATTGGAACCAGAATAGAAATATAAAAAAAGTTATAAATGATTTTGGAGAAATCATCTCTTTAAATTTGACATAATAAAGTAATCAGTTTTTATTAAATTAGAGTGGAAAAGCGTATTATTAAATTAGAGTAATAATATTTTAACCAAGTAGTCATTATTGACTAATAATTCTATCACATTTTGAAAATCTCGATAAGTTAATTTCTCTGCTATGAAAAATAAAAAGTTGATTTATTGAATTTTAAATATATTTTCTTTATATATTTGAATACTTATAAAATTAAATGTTTCGAATAATCTATCAAATATTTGATTTCAATTGAAAATAAATGGTTTTGTTGTTTTTGAAAAAAATTATTTTTAACATTCCAGTGTATTATTGCTATATATGTATATTTTCTTTATATATTTGAATACTTATAAAATTAAATTTTTCTAATAATCTATCAAATATTTTATTTCAATTTAAAATAATTGGTTTGTTTTGTTTTTTTTGAAAAAAATTCTTTTTAACATTCCAGTGTATTATTGCTATATATATATATTTTCTTTATATATTTGAATACTTATAAAATTAAATGTTTCGAATAATCTATCAAATATTTGATTTCAATTGAAAATAAATGGTTTTGTTGTTTTTGAAAAAATGATTTTGAACACTGCAGTGTGTTATTGCTATATATATATATTTTCTTTATACGTTTGAATACTTATAAAATTAAATATTTCGAATAATCTATCAAATATTTTATTTCAATTGAAAATAAATGGATTGTTTTGTTATTTTTGAAAAAAATTCTTTTTAACATTCCAGTGTATTATTGCTATATATGTATATTTTCTTTATATATTTGAATACTAATAATATTAAATATTTCGAATAATCTATCGAATATTTTATTTTAATTGAAAATATATGGTTCTGTTGTTTTTGAAAAAATGATTTTTAACACTGCAGTGTGTTATTGCTATATATGTATATTGCTTTTATACGTTTGAATACTTATAAAATTAAATATTTCGAATAATCTATCAAATATTTTATTTCAATTGAAAATAAATAGATTGTTTTGTTATTTTTGAAAAAGATTATTTTTAACATTCCAGTGTATTATTGCTATATATGTATAATTTCTTTATATATTTGAATACTTATAATATTAAATATTTCGAATAATTTATCAAATATTTTATTTTAATTGTAAATAAATGGTTTTGTTGTTTTTGAAAAAATGATTTTTAACACTGCAGTGTGTTATTGCTATTTATATATTAAACTATTTAAAATGTGAAGAGTGCTACTGAAATAAATAATGTTAATTGATGACTAAAAATTTTGAAAAAAATGAAATATGCAATAGAATACTAATTAAGAGAGATGTAATTAAATAGAGGAATATAATGGAAGGAGAAGGAAGCTAATAGTAAATAAAAGTAAAAGATGAATTTGAGTTTTAAATACTGATGCTTTATTTTATATAAAGTATTGTATAAATGTATAAACGCTATAAATACGTGGTATCTATCTATGGTGGTGGTGGGGTGCTAGTCGTGATCGCAAAGAAAGGGTATGACGAGGGCTGGCGGGGTCGGGGGCCGGCGGCGGCGCGCCATCTATGTACATTCATTCACTCACGGGAACGGCTGACCTACCATAATCTACCGGTCTTCTTCACTAACATAACACATCTTATGCATATGTATATGCATATATATATACGTAAACGGGTATACACATAAGTATATTTTGTGATGTGTATGTATATATATATACATGTGAAGATAGAAGAAGAAGAAATAGTAGAAGTACATATATATAAACTATATAAAGAAGACATATATGCATATGGACGAGTATGTGATAATAATATGTATGCTTGGGTGCGGCAGTGAGTATAACAACTGTGAGGTACAAGGTGCAAGCACCAAGTGCCTCATCTCGAGGGGTGGTGGATATAAAAAAATATATAATAATGTGCGTGAGAGCGGCGGCCTACGAAAGATGGAAGACGTAAGATGGAAAGAGCAGATCAAGAATGGATGTTCAGAAAACAGAACAAACCCAATTGACGTGCTCGTTTCAAAGCGCCAAAGCTCGTCCAGAGTCAGGGGTGATGGTTGTATCACCGAACCAAAGGTGTTTGAATGGAGCACAAATGAGGCCGTCGAATGTCGTTGAATGGTCCATGATGTAATCTGGCAGGAAAGGCGCTCGCGGTCTCAGGATGAACGGGAATTGACTAAATTTTCCTGGATCCCAACTACCGGAGGGATCTCGGCAAGGATCGCGACACGCGATTACCCTGGATCGGTTCGCCCGTTCCCCCTGCCAGAGCAAGGATCAATTTGACTTTCTTCCGTCCCATTGGCCGTGTCTCCCTGCAAATGCGGATGTCCAATCAATCGGACTGAGTGACTACTTCGGTGTCTCTACCATACTCCGATGATGGATCAAGCTTTGGGAAGAAGACGTTGAGCGCGTTGAAGATCATTGACCGGTATAACTGT
This sequence comes from Diplolepis rosae, assembly GCA_030998225.1. Taxonomy (NCBI): domain Eukaryota; kingdom Metazoa; phylum Arthropoda; class Insecta; order Hymenoptera; family Diplolepididae; genus Diplolepis; species Diplolepis rosae. Next base: position 4,446,584 of record JAPYXD010000698.1, read on the forward strand.
GGTGGGTTTGCCGCCGTCGCCAAGCCGAGATCGCTGAGATGTTTAATCGTCTACCATTTGCCAATGCCAGCGGGGATGATAGCTCCGTGGGAGCCGAGTCCAGCGTGGATGGCACCAGATGGTCCGTTGATCACAGCGACTCCAGCATCGTGTCCACCAATTCCACCAGCGATTCCTGGACCTCCTCCAATAACAGCGATGGCACCTGGACCTCCAAGACCAAGACCTGTAAAATATTTATCAACATTAATAAAACACATTTATAAAACTTTATTATTATCATTGGTTTTAAACATTGTCGAAAGCTTACCTCCATAACCACCTCCTGGAGCAGCAGCGGCGGCGGAGCCAGAGCTACCGTCGTCACCGTTGATTCCACCGGATCCGGCGTAGAAAGCAACACCACCATAGCTGGGTCCAACAAGGTTGGCAGTTGCCTGGGATGGTCCTACGAGGGTGGCAGTTCCTTGGGATGGTCCTACGAGGGTGGATGGGCCAGCAGCGGGTCCAACAAGGCTTGATGGTCCAGTTCTGGGTCCTCCAATGGATTTAGCTCCTTCTTGGGGTCCAACGAGGTCTGATGGTCCGGTCTGGGGTCCAACATTAGCCTTTGGTCCTTCAGCGGGTCCAATGTCTGATCGGCCTCCAAGAACTCCACCAGAGACGATTTGCTGAACTCCTGCGGCTCCAGCTGCTGCTGCAGCTCCAGCAGCGTAGCTGGCTCCAAGACCACCAGATCCCAAACTGGAGGCACCTCCCTGGAGGGAAGCGGCGGTTCCAGCGCCAGCAACGAGTCCACCACTCAGACCGGCACCTCCGTGACCGCCGAGACCGACTCCACCTCCTAGTCCGCCATATCCTCCGTGGCTAAGACCGGGGTGAGCTGATGCAACAGCTAAGCAAGCGAACACAATCTGCAATAAAACAAGCAAAAGTAACGCTTTTGCACTTTCACCCATCAATTCCCCCGGAAACGTTCACTCAGACCAATGCTTTTCAACAAAAGCTCACAATTTCGAGAATATAGAACATTTCTTGAGTCTACTTTCTTCTACTTTCTTCCTCTCATCGATTCTTTTCAAAGACTATTTTTATTTTTTTATTTACTCACTTTACAATATCCCAAGAACACTTATCATTCAAGACAAATCTTTTTTCAACTTTTATCCCTTATCAATAAATTCAATCAATTTAGAAAAGCGTTCTTATTACTTCTCAGGCTCTTATCATTCTCTATGATCTCTAGGTAACTATCGACTATTAAAATCTAACAAAATGTGCATAACTGTAGCTTTCACTTTCAATACGCAGAGCCTATCAAGCAAGTGTCTTTGAAACATTGATAATTGCATTTAGAGAAAGAAAGGCTCGAATAAGTGACTATCAATTTGAAGAGGAAAGTTTCTTTAAAATGGAACTTTGAATTATGATAAAGTCAAATCAGAGAATGAGAACAAAGAACGTTAAATGTCTTGGTTGTCTCTACACGGAATTGCTCGAAGGGTCGTTATGTCATAAAACGGTAATAAGCGAGTGGTACATAGCACGGGAGGAAATTTATACGGTGCGGTAACGTTTCGTAATTGGAGTGCTGGTGCACCGATTGCATTTTCCCATAGTTAACTATCCAAGCCGACAACCTCGGTCACCGCCACGCCTAGAAAGACCATATTAGGAGAAAAATTCTTCAGATCCAGTTAATAGATCGTCCACGAGCTTTGGCCAATCGGTTTAGTCGCGTTGCATTGCGTTACGATACTGTTACAAAAAAAGTAGGAAATTCTATTTTATGCAATCCAGGTAATGTAATCCGCGAGTTGCACGAGATTTATAATTAATCGAGTTTTCATATATGTAATTTAATGCGTGTCCTGGGAATAAGATATTAGAAGTCGCGATACATTTATCTCGCCCACTTTAAGGAAATGCAACTTAAATGGGCGGCATAAGTTTAAATTATGCATATCTAACGAGTTCTACAACTTTCACATCCCGTTTGCGAAGCAAGCGATACTTGAGTTTATCACGGTTCTAGTTTATCATGTGAATTTACATTTTTTCAACGATCCTTAATCAGAGATCGAACAAATTTATCAGATTTTATTTTTTATATTGAGCTTTTTTCACGTGAGTTTAAAAAGAGGTATCAAGCACGAAAAATCGGAAATGCGTTATTGAGAAGCCGTTTACAATGAGTAGGGAAGAGGCATTTAAGATTATGCAATTCATTGACGGTTACTGAATGAAGATGTTCCGAGCATGACGAGACACTTGGTGACTTTTGCTTCTCAATGATAATACTACTATGAATCATATTACTCCTACCACCGTTACAACTCGAACCGGTTTTCCAGAGAGCGATTCTTCGCTTATGAATGAAAGTCGCGAAAGAAAAACTAATGCTAGATTTGACTTTACGGTTAAAAAACTTTTCTAATGACACTCAATTTGACCGTTATGTAAAAAGCACTTCGCAAAAATAAAACACGAATATTGAAGCAAGTCTCAGAAACCGAATTTATCTTTCGAAACGGAAATTTCTTTTCTTCTATCCACACTATTTAGAACTTGAACGAAATTTCTAGGTACAAAAAAAAATGGAGGATTTTGAAAAATATAAAATCATTTAATTCAGAGTCTAGGAATTTTGATAGAGATGAAAATTGTTAAATAAATAAATAAAAGAAAGAAGTGTAATGAGTAGAAGTGAAGAGAAAATGGATTTTGAAAAATATAAAAGCATTTAATTCAGAATCTACAAATTTTGATAGAGATGAAAATTGTTGAATAAATAAATAAAAGAAAAAAGTGAAGAGAAAATGAAATATTTAAAAAAATATAAAAGCAATTCATTTAGAGTCTAGGAATTTTGATAGAGATGAAAATTGTTAAATAAATAAATAAAAGAAAAAAGTGAAATGAGTAGAAGTGAAGAGAAAATTGATTTTGAAAAATATAAAAGCATTTAATTCAGAATCTACAAATTTTGATAGAGATGAAAATTGTTGAATAAATAAATAAAAGAAAAAAGTGAAGAGAAAATGAAATATTTAAAAAAATATAAAAGCAATTCATTTAGAGTCTAGGAATTTTGATAGAGATGAAAATTGTTAAATAAATAAATAAATAAAAGAAAAAAGTGAAATGAGTAGAAGTGAAGAGAAAATTGATTTTGAAAAATATAAAAGCATTTAATTCAGAATCTACAAATTTTGATAGAGATGAAAATTGTTGAATAAATAAATAAAAGAAAAAAGTGAAATGAGCAGAAGTAAAGAGAAAACGAAGGATTTTGAAAAATATAAGAGATGAAAATTGTTAAATAAATGAATAAGAGAAAAAGTGAAATGAGCAGAAATGAAGAGAAAATGGATTTTGAAAAATATAAAAGCATTTAATTCAGAGTCTAGGAATTTTGATAGAGATGAAAATTGTTAAATGAATGAATAAGAGAAAAGTAAAAAAGTGAAATGAGCAGAAATGAATATAAAATAAGAAATGAATATGGAAAATGAAGAAAGTTAATGATTTTAGACCGGAATAGAAGATCGGAAAAGACACCCTTTAGTGAACTACCCTGATGAATACTCACAAAGGCCTTCATGTTTGGTGTTTGTGTGGTGGGCTGGTAGTGCGGTGAATGACTGACTTGGGCTAGGTCGGCGGGCCTTATATACCCCTAACTCTACTCTGGCCACGCTCCACAATCACCATCCTTTCGAAAGCCGCGCAACGAACACCCTCCTGCCCTCCCCGCTTAGAAAAAGCATAATCCTCCTTATGCTGGTGGTCGTCCACCCATAGGTAAGGGGAGGGTGGTGCAGGCGGACGGTCACTCTTAGTAGGTTGCAGGAATAAGTTCGATATAGATGGTTCTTTACTTCGTTTTCCAGTCAGCCGAGACTTGCCCTAGTCCTCCTCTTTCCCTCCAACACCTGTGCCTTCTAGAGAACCAAAGCCTGCACCAGGTATCACCGGAAAACTTATTTTCTCACCATTTCTGCAAGCTTAGCCTCATCTTCTAAAGGCACTCTTTACACCTTTTGTTGCAAGATTTCGGAAAAAGTTATGTCCAACGATGAGGATTTGCATTTATGCGAGATTTTCAAAAATTTATGGCGCTACTTTTTACCGGTTTTAGTTGGTTTATGATTGTTGTAGTAGAGACTTGAAAAATATTTATAACAAATTTTTATGCTATTAGATATACTGATCTTCCGATTCAGTTTTATTGAATAGGAGGTATTTTGTAATATTTAGATTTTCATTTATGCTCATATTTCTTAAATATATCTTGAAATATTAAGATCTTAAAAATAGTGTTGGAAATTTCTAGCATAATTTCTTGTAACTCGTTACTGAAGTTTTATTCAGTTCCAATCTCGTGAAATTTAGATATAATTTGAGAAATTTTAGTTACTTTTTAGTAAATTTAAGAAATAATTTCATCATTTTCGGTTAGAAAGTGTTGAATATTCCGATACTTGTATCAGCAGATTCTGAAACTAGTAATAGAAATTATTTTACGTTTTGGGTAACTGGAGTTTTATGCAGTTACAAATTCGCAAAATTAAGGCATAATTTGACAAAATTAGTTACTTTTTAGTTAATTTCAGAAACAATTTCTTCATTTTTAGTTAGAAAGTTAGAAATTATTTCACGTTTTGGGTAACTGAAGTTTTATGCAGTTACAAATTCGTAAAATTAAGGCATAATTTGAAAAAATTAGTTACTTTTTAGTTAATTTAAGAAAAAATTTCTTCATTTTTAGTTAGAAAGTCTTGAATATTCCAATACTTATAAATTTAGTTACTTTTTAGTATATTTAGAAACAATTTTTTAATTTTAAGTTAGAAAGTTAGAAATTATTTCACGTTTTGGGTAACTGAAATTTCATTCAGTTACAATTTCGTAAAATTAAGATATAATTTGTGAAAATTCAGTTGCTTTTTAGTAAATTTAAGAAAAAATTTCAGAAATTATTTTACGTTTTGGGTACCTGAAGTTTTATTCAGTTACAATTTTCGTATAATTAAGATATAATTTAAGAAAATGTAGTTACTTTTTAGTTAATTTAAGAAACAATTTTTTCATTTTAAGTTAGAAAGTCTTAAATGCTCCAATGCTTGTATCTGCAGATTCTGAAACTTGTAACAGAAATTATTCCACGTTTTGGGTAACTAAACTGCAGTTACATGTAACTAGACAATTTTGTAACAGTATCGTAATTTTATAATGAATTTTATAAAAAATCTGTTACAGTTTCGTAATATTAAGAAAAATTTCAAAAAATCCAGTACAATTTTCGCATTTTTCAAGATACCTTTACACAAAAGCATCATAAATACCATCAAACTTTACGTTATCTTTGTAACATACAAATTTTGCAAATTTCGGAACATTTCTAAAAGCGCTCCGAAAAGTGGCATATAATTAGAATGAAGTTAATAATAGTGTAAATTTTTGACAACCTATTGTTTACACTGTTAGAAATTTCTGTATCAAACTTTCATTAAATGTAATGGAATTTTTCCTGCAGTAAGGTATATTGAATTAAAAATATTTTGGTATTAAAAAATACAAATTTTTATTTTTATTTCAATACACACGTGTATATATTTTAATAATGTTTGTTAATTTTTATATATTTTAATAATGTTTTTCAATTTTAATATATTTTAATTGAAAAGTTATTAAATTAAATATGAATGTATATTAATTTTAATTTACCACTTGTATATTTAAGTCTATTAAAATTAATAAGATTTTTAACAGTGTAGGAAACATTGAAAAGTAGTTTTTAATTAATTGAAAACTGTAAAGTCATATCCTAATATTTGTTTTAAATCTATTTTAGAATAAAGATACAATATGCTCATCTTTTCAATCATTTCTGTAGGAAGAAGACATCAAAAATCCTGATTCATGATCAATTATACCTCTGAAAAATACATTTTTATGAACAATTAATTTAATAAATTAAAAAAGCAATCAGATTCAATTGAAAAAAACGCAGATTCAAGTCAAAATTGTTTGCAAAGGAATAGTATAACTGAATATCATTCACTCTCCTTCAAACTGAATGATGAAATCTTGTTTTAGAATTGCAAGTTAACCAATAAATAGTATTATCAATTCTCACTTTAAAAGACTCTAATTATTGTCTTGAATGAAATAAATGTTTAAAAATCTCTTTAACTTTAAACTATTACATAAGCACACTTATATTTCTTTTTTCTCTTTTATATTCAATTTTATTTCCTTTTCTTATCACACTTAGACTATAGGTTTATATCAGTTCATACTGAATAGAATAAAAAAGAGTGATAAATGTCAAATAAAAGTCTAGTACATGAAATATATTTACTATAATAAATATAGTTCAATAATTGCGTGTAGTAACTGTATAAAATAATATTACTCGATACAAATATAGCAATAAGGAGTAAATAAAATCTCAGTTGGAATTATGTATCTGAAATAATTTGGAGTTTTATGAGAGGATAAAAATCGTGAAAGAGATAAGTCTCATGTCAGACAAATTGTGACTACTGAGATCCACTTGTGTACTTGTTGCTTTACGACCTACGCTTTCCTTCCTGACCTCAACTTACAAACTCATTATTTAGCATTTCCATAAATCCTAGAATTTTATATTTTTGTTCATAAGAGTTTTATTACAATTTTGTAATTAAGCTCTGCAAAGGGCTCGCGATAGAAAATATATCTATAAAATGATTGAAAATTTGCCAATTTAAGGCCATGGATCAACCGGACCACGTGACGTTGGTAATTGCAATTAGAGTATGTAAGGTTATTAAAAGATTAATAACTAAAATAGATTTTTCGTACGAAATATACCTTCTTGACTTTATTGTTCTTTCTGGTACCGAAAATCCATTTTAGTCATAATTTTTTTTGATAACCTTAAATACTTTAATTGCAATTACTGACATCACGTGGTCCAATTAATGCATAGCTTTAAGAAAGTATTATCATACTAGACTGACTTTTACCGTGAAAAAAGGTATAAAGCGTCCATAGAAAACAAAAATAACATATTCAAAAGTTGAAAAATCTCTGAAAAGATTTAAATTCACACTCTAGTGAATAGCTTTAAGAGACCTAAATTCTTTTCTAAATGGTTTTCATGCCACATTCAGCGTTCCTTACTTATTACCAGAACCTAGCAAATGTCAGTTGAAAAAAGTCTACAAAATAGCCACGGGGTTAATTTCTACCGCAAGCGACAACTAAAATTACGCCCTCGTTTCTCTCTGGCATTGACGACATGACTTATGAAAAAAATGAATATACATTCCACATTAACAGAAAACAATAAATTATATGGAATGTCGCTCTATAATATTTGCTTATTACTGTCGTAAAATTGAAAATAAAAATAAATTAAAAAAATATCATGATCAATAGTTGCTAAAAAATTGAATTTTTTGTAGAGCGGATTTTTGAAAGTAATTCATGGTACGTAATTGCTATTCCTATGCATTACTGGGATAGGAAGTGAAAGCCAATTTATTATTTCGAAAACGACAAAAATGTGAAAACTGGGCGCGTGGAGTTTTCTTCGACAGCCCTGACCGGTTTCGATGGATAAATATATAAGCAGTGAGTCGAGCACACCGCTTCGGTCTTTCGTTCTCAGACACCCCCGAGTCCCGACTGAGTGCGTCGATTCCGATTGATAGAAAGTAATTAGCGAAACGTACTGTATGCGGTAGCACAAATTAATTAATTAGTCGCCTTTATCTAGATACGCGCAAGCAAAGTAAAATCACCGACGCGTTTATACATTTATTTGATCACGTTCAGTGATCTTCAGTTACGAAAATCGATTCAATGTTTTCAATTCGATCTAACTTTATTCACTTCATGTGTTATTAATGGTGAATTAAAAATATCTGTGAAAATCGTATAACCTTTTTGAAAACTTTAAATTTCCACTAAAAAGTTTCTGTAGGAATGATATTTTAAAATCTCGAGTGGAAATTTACAACCGGCATGGTAGCGCCAGTACCGCAGAAGTATTTTCAGTACTGGCGCGGTACTGGCATAGTTCCGGCATAAGTACTAGTGCGGTACATGCATAGTGTTGGCATAAGTACTGGTTCAGTACTGGGATTACTCCGAAGTCGGTTGGTAGCCGACACTTGGTCTCAGGATTTGGGCTGTACTATGCCAGTACCGCGCCAGTACTGAAAATCCTTCTGCGCTACTAGCGCTACCAGGCATGGATCCGACTTTTCCACCTGAGCGAAGGTGGAAATTTACAACTGGCTTGGTACCGCGTCAGTACCGCAGAAAGATTTTAAGTACTGGCGCGGTACTGGCATAGTGCTAGCATAAGCATAGTCTACCACTGGCTCGGCTCCGAAAAGTAACTTGGCTGAAAGTTTTCCATCGGTACTGGCGCGCTACTGGACATCGGTACCATGCCAGCACTGAAATCTGTACTGGCTCACTACTGGCATTACTCCAAAGTCAGTTGTTAGTCGTCACTTAGTCTCAGGACTTGGGATGTACTATGCCAGTACCGCGCCAACCCTCGGCCCGACACCAACTGTCCAGTAGAGGCATTCCTCTTTGTTTACAAATGGCGTCGTCTTCACTGAAAAAAATAGTTAGTAAAACCAACTACTTCGGTTTGTAAAATATGCCTCAGCTATTTTATTAGTTAGCACAACAATTTTTTTTGTTGGTGTTACTATCTCAATTGTTATCACAAGAACTCAGGTAGTAACACCTACAAAAAAAATTTTTGCGCTAACTAATAAAATAGCTGAGGCATATTTTACAAACCGAAGCTTGGTACCGCGTCAGTACCGCAGAAAGATTTTCAGTACTGGCGCGGTACTGGCATAGTGCTAGCATAAGCATAGTCTTCCACTGGCGCGGCTCCTAAAAGTAACTAGGCTGGAAGTTTTCCATCAGTACTGGCGTGGTACTGGACATCAGTACCATGCGAGCTCTGAAATCTCTACTGGCTCAGTACTGGCATTACTCCAAAGTCGGTTGTTAGTCGAGACTTAGTCTCAGGACTGGGGCTGTACTATGCCAGTACCGCGCCAACCCTCGGCCCAGTACCAACTGTCCATTAAAGGCATTGTTCCTTGTTTACAACTGGCGCGAAACTCTGCCGTTTGCATATACTGGCATGAATTCGACTTTTCCACCTGAGATAAAACAAAAGGTTTAACTGTATTCTGAAATAACTGAACACCTTTACTTCTATTAAATTTCATGTAATTATTTATAAACTCATTTGAATTCAGTTTTAAATAGAGTGATATTCATTTATGCTGCAAAGAAACAATATTGTGTCTATTCTTTCCTCCATCATACAATTTTTAAATTCTTTCCTCGAACTTGTAATTGGATTATTTTAAGAGCACCTTACGCTCAAGTTACTCGTATAATTTCATCAGCTCGGGCATTGCAGCGAATAGCAGGAATTATTTTAAATAAATAAATTGTTAATAGCCTTATTAAAAAGTTAAATAAGAAAAGAAAGCTGCAATAATATAAAGAATAATTATAAAAAACCTTGATTCCAAAATTATTAGAATTCTCTTTCTTATTTTATTATTTAAGAAATTATTTGAATTTTTTTACAAAAAAATCTTATTAAATTTAGTTACAACGAAACAATATTGTCTCTACTTTTTCCTTCACCATGCAATTTTTATATTCTTCCCTCGAACTTGTAATTGATTCATTTAAAAGGAATCTTACGCTCAAGTTACTAGTAATTTCATCAGCTCGGTCGTTGCAGCGAATTGTTAGAATTATTTAAGACAAATGAACTGTTAATAGCCTCATTAAGACATCAAATAAGAATATAGAGTATTCTGCACTAATGCAAAAAACATTTTTTAGAAATCTGGATTCTGGAATTAATTTTATTTGAATTAATTAACGTAATCATTTATTAACTTATTTGAATTCGGTTTGATATACAGTTATGTTAATTTATACCGCAATTAAAAATATTTATACTGCCTCGTAGTACGCATTTTTCAAATTCTTTCCTTGAATTTGTAATTGGTTCATTTTGAAAGCACCTTGCGCTTAAGTTACTTGTAATTTCATCACCTGGTCATTGCAGTGATCTAGTTAAAATAGTTGAGACGACTTTCTTCAATGAAAATTAATCAATATTGCATTATAAAGTTTGGAAGTCGGATAACAAAGAGGATCAGTGGTATTAGTGCTAAATAAACAATGTAATAAGTAATTAATTACATTCATGTTTTCCAACACTTTCATTTATCTAGAAGAGAATTAAAATAGCTTTTCTAAAAGTACACGATCAAAGTTGCATATTTCATCAACGTGTAATATTAAGTATCGCCAACGCTTCCTGTCTGTTACGGGATTTTCATATAACACGTATGTTACTTAAACATGCGACGGTACCAAATCTTCCTTGTAATATATTTCAACATATTATATAGGAGTCAGTTTTATTTATACACAACATTTTTCCTTGAGAAATTTTCCATTAAGAAAACATAAATATTTTTTTTTAATCAGAAACCAAAATTAAAAAATGTATTTTAAATTTTGATTAGGGATTAAAATTTTTTTAAATATTTTCTGTAAAAAACATTTTCTGTCGAAATAATTTTGTGTATTAATAAAGCCGACTTTTCGATGATAATTCTAAAATTTGACTGAACTTAAAGCAGTAAATCTTTGATGTTTTCAGTGGAATCATTCCGTCTATGGTCAGACGACCTTATAATTGACCCTGAGAAACACTGTTAGAAATTTCTGTATTAAACTTCCATTGCATGTAATGGAAGTTTTTTTCAGGAACATAGACTATTAAAAATTTCTGTATTAAACCTCCATTAAGTGCAATGGAAGTTTTTTGCACTAACGTATATTAAATTTAAGATACTTTAATCTTAAAAAATACAAACTTTAATTCGAATTTTAATACACCTGTGTATATATTTTTAATAATGACTGTTAATTTTAATATATTTTGATTGAAATCTTATTAAATTTAATATAAATCTATATTAATTTTCCATAATATACATATCTAGTAATTCTAATTTACCACTTGTATAATAAAGTCTATTAGGAAATAATAAACTTTTTAACAGTCTATATTAAATTTAAAATACTTTCATCCTAAAAAATACACAATTTTATTCGAATTTCAATACACATGTGTATATTTTTTAATAATTATTGTTAATTTCAATATATTTTTATATAAAAGTTATTAAATTTAATATTTACGTGTATTAATTTTTCATAATATACAAATCCATTAATTTTAATTTAACATTTGTACATTAAAGTCTATTAAAATTAATAAGATTGTTAACAGTGTATATTAAATTTAAAATACTTTCATCTTAAAAATTCTAACTTTTATTCGAATTTTAATACACATGTCTACATAATTTAATACTATTTATTAATTTTAATATATTTTGATTGAAAACTTATTAAATTGAATATTAGTCTATTTTAATTTACCGCTTGTATATTAAAGTCTATTAGAAATTAATAAACTTTTTAACAGTCTATATTAAATTTAAAATACTTTAATCCTAAAAAATACATAATTTTATTCGAATTTTAATACACATGTGTATATCTTTTGATAATTATTATTAAGTTTAATATATTCTTATTCAAAAGTTATTGAATTTAATATGAATCTATATTAATTTTTCATACTTTAAAAAAATGTTAATTTTAATTTACCATTTGTACATTAAAGTCTATTAAAATTAACAAAATTTTAAGCAGTGTATATTAAATTTAAAATACTTTCATCTTAAAAATTCTAACTTTTATTCGAATTTTAATACACATGTCTACATAATTTAATACTATTTATCAATTTTAATATATTTTGATTGAAAAGTTATTAAATTGGATATGAATCTATTTTAATTTACCACTTGTATATTAAAGTCTATAAGAAATTAATAAACTTTTTAACAGTCTATATTAAATTTAAAATACTTTCATCCTAAAAAATACATAATTTTTAATAATTATTGTTAATTTCAATATTTTTTTATATAAAAGTTATTAAATTTAATATGAATCTATATTAATTTTTCATACTTTAAAAAAATGTTAATTTTAATTTACCACTTGTTTATTGAAGTCTATTAAAATTAACAAAATTTTAAACAGTTATATTAAATTTAAAATACTTTAATCTTAAATAATACAAACTTTTATTCGAATTTTAATATACACGTGTATATATTTTAATGATGATTGTTAATTGTAATATATATTGATTGAAATGTTATTAAATTTAATATGAATTTATATTAATTTTTCATAATATACAAATCATCTTTAATTTACCACTTGTCTATTAAAATTAATAAGATTTTTAAGAGTGCAGCTGATTATTACGGCAAAACTTTCCTTTTCATATCGCTAAATAGGAATAAAAGAAGTAAAGTAGTATGACATATATTTATTATATAGCAATCCTGCTACATTACTATTCCAATATTATCAGAAATCAACATTTGTTATACTTCAAGCCAAGAAGAATTTTGCGTGAGATATTTACGTTAGGGAGGTTTTTGATAATACTGCTTTCGACGTCACGAAAGAAAAAGATCTGGAAACAGCCGCTTGGCAAAAAGTTAAGTGAATCAGAGCGAAAATAAAGACAGTCATTGTTTATTACTCGTGGTCAGACTGGTCGTAGAGTTAAGCAACTAACTCGCTAATAAAATGCACAAACATTTTTTCATGCAAAATTATAACCTAAAACTTTCAACTTGCATTTTTAAGACGAAATCCGGTAAATTAATTACAGGTATTTGAAAGTAATAGGTGGAGATAATTAGTTAACATTTTCCATAATTCTGATAAATGATTTTTTCTTCAGGGCTAATATTAAAATATTGCAACGTTAGAGATCAATTAAGAATTTTGTTACATATATATATGGAAGTCTACAACACATTCGATTACTTAGCTGGAAAGTATCTTACGTAAGAAGTGCAACAAAATAGTAGTGCAGGTTACCATGCATAAAACTTCCCCTCATTTCCGTATTCTCTGACCGGTTGCGACTTATTTGCAATCTATTAAACATAGTAATTTTGGAACATATAACTTGCTTTCAAAATAAATCGTAATTTATATTACCAAGTAATAAATAAACCGAGAAAAATAATTGAACCAATACAAGATCCTGTAAATTGACTCTAATTAATTTTGAACTGATGAATAAAACATTCTCGTTCTGGTTGAAATAATGAAGTTAATCAAAAGAAGTTTAATATTAATTAGACTCTTACTAAAGCGATTATTGAGATTTTAATGCACGGAATGAAGGTTGGATAACTGGCGCTTCGAGGGAATTAAATGACTCATATACATGTATATTTGGGGGTTGAGATAGTGGCACTAAGGCGTTTATAGTTGGGGCCGTAAATTATTGTCCCTTGTCTATCGCAAGAGAACCCATGAGGCGCGTTCAATCGAGCCAGGCGCTTTCCAAAGATTACGAGCCGGCTTCCTACACTCTTAAAAATTTTATTAATTTTAATAGACTTTAATATACAAATGGTAAATTAAAATTAACATTTTTATATATTATGGAAAATTAATATAGATTCATATTAAATTTAATAACATCTCAATCAAAATATATTAAAGTTAACAAACATTATTAAAATATATACTCTCTAAATATGAATCAGTTAAAATCTACTGATTATCAGTGATATTTGAATGATTTAAATAGCTAAAAAGAGGTTGCTGCAAATCAGTCAAATTTCATTGATTACATCAGCGAAAAGTAACTGATTTAACAGTGGAAAATATTGTTTCCACTGATGATTCAGTGAAAAGGCAAATCACTGATTCGATCAGTGAAAATTTGAATGATTCAGATTTAGAGAGTACACATGTGTATTAAAATTCGAATAACAGTTTGTATTTTTTAAGATTAAAGTATTTGAAATTTAATATACACTGTTAAAAATCTTATTAATTTTAATAGACTTTAATATACAAATGATAAATTAAAATCAACATTTTTTTAAAGTATGAAAAATTAATATACATTCATATTAAATTTAATAACTTTTCAATCAAAATATATTAAAATTAACAATATTTATTGATATATATACACATGTGTATTAAAATTCGATTAGAAGTTAGTATTTTTCAAGATTAAAGTATTTTAAATTTAATATACGTTACTGAAAAAAACTTCCGTTACATGTAGAGGAAATTTAATACAGAAATTTATAACAGTGTAACTCATCAGAACGCTCAAATGCAACTTATGTGTTACACTGAGAAAAAATATTCGATTGAATGAAAGAAAATAATTTGTTTGGAAGGCTTTTTTTGATTCAAACAAAAGATTTATTTGAATTAAATAACATTTGATTAATTCAAACGAAATATCTTTGTGCCAAATAAATATTCGTTTAAACAAAATAGATTTTTCTTCAAAATAAAGAAATGAATGCATTAATATGTGGTCCAAGATACTCTCTTAATCTGAATCAATTAAATTTTCACCGATTCATCAGTAAAAAAGATATTTTTCACTTTTAAATCAGTTAATGTCACTGATTCATCAGTGGAAAAAGTAATTTTCACTGTTGAATCAGTTTATTTTCACTAAAGTAATCAGTAAAATTTGACTGATTCACAATAACCTTTTATAGCTATTTGAATCAGACAAATTTCACTGATAATCAGCAGATTTTGACTGATTCAGATTTAGAGAGTATGATTTGTTTGATTTAAGGCAGAAATTCATTTGATTTGAACAAATTTTTATTTGGTTCAAAGATACTTTGTTTAAATGAATTTAATTTTATTTAATTCAATTAAATCATTTCTTTATATCAAAGAAAGTCTTTCAAACAAGTAATTTTTGTTGATTCAATAAAATCTTTTCTCTATAGCTAAAGTAAGTGAAATTAAAAAATGAAATTTGACTAGCTACAGTTCGCAAAAATCAGTAAATTCACAAGAAACAACATTAATTTTACCAATCTTCCGATAGGAGATCGACATTATAACCCATTTGACTTGTCAGCCTATGAGTAATTTTCATTCTCAAAAGGCGATAATGTCGTTCACAGGAGTGCACATTCACCCTTTAATTAGTGGCTAATAAAGTGAAAGGAGTCGTGAAAGAGGCACCACTTACAAAGGTTGAAGAGCATGGGACTTTGTCGACGAAAACAGCCAATTACAATCCTACAGTATTATTCGAACTTTAGATTGAAACCGTATATGCTGAAAAAGTGACATAATTCTCCTGCCACAGTCGCTGACTTAATTACGCAGGACCGGCTCTACCATATAGGCGAAATAGGCAACCGCCTAGGGCGGCAAAATTTAGGGGACGACAAATTCGGGGTGAAATTTTTATAACGAGAAATCGACGGGAAAGATATAAAATATTCATTTCTTATCTTAAATTTACCGCAAAAAATGAAAGCTCCGCCTAGTTACCAATTAATGAGATACTATTTATGTTATCCATACATAGAGTTCTTAAATTCTCGAGAATTTATGTTCAAGTAATATAACCAAGAATATTAAAGAATTTAAAGAATATAAGAGAATATAAAGGGAAATTTGAGAATGTACGGTTCAAATAATTATTTACCAATATTTTGAATACCTTTATAGTTAAATAAGAGGCGCTTACTCATATAAATATATTTGTATAAAGAAGAACCTAAGAAAATTTTTACTGTTAATATTTTAAAATAATATACTGTTGAAATTTGAGGTTAGGTTCATTTTAAATTTAATACACTGAATACTAAAAATCTTAAATGAATATTATACTTGAATTTATATTATCTATATAATTATAGACTATTTATGAAATACTTTATTATACAATAAAATATATATAATATACATATAACAATTATATGAAATCATATATTAATTTATCAAAATTCAAATTTTTAAGGAACGTCAACGTCATTTTTAAGGAAAGTCAAGTAAAACTTAAAAAAGTTAGGGAATTTTTTTCATTCAACCATTATAATTATAATTAACTATATAAATTCCTTTATTAACTCGCACTGATGTGAAGTAATTTCAATTTTAGTACAAAAATGTGAGATTTCGATACAATAATTTTCACAATAATACTTTAAACCCTTTAAACTAATTGTCTGGAACATAGCCTATAATATTATACCCTTTTAGTTCTCGTTTTTTACTTTTTTCCGCACAAATAAAATGCACATACAAAGTTTAAGAGATAATTTGATATTGCAGTATTCATTCATTTAAATGTTTTACACGCTTAACAAGCCAAAATAACAAAATTCTCATAAATTCTAAAAGAATTTATCTGCCGGATATATTCTTGGTAATATTCTCATTTTTCGTTACCGTTCTCAAAGGAATATAACTGATTCAGAACTCTATCCATACATACAAATGTGCATAAGTCATATAGAGTTTTTAAATTCTCGTGAAATTAAGTTCAAGTAATGTAACCGAAAATATTAAAGAATTTTAAGAATATATGGCTCAGATAATTATTTATCAATATTTATAATACTCTTATAGTTGAACGAGAGGCGCTTCCTTATATGAATATATTTATAAATAAAGAAGAACCTAAGAATAGTTTTAATTTTAATATATTAAAATTATATGCCGTTGAAATTTGAGGTTAGGTTTATTTTGAATTTAATACACTGAATTCTAAAGACCTTCAATTAATATTATACTTGAATTTATATTATCTCTGTAATTGTAGACCATATAGAAAAGCCTTAATTATAATAATACAATGAATTTATTACAGATATAATAATTATATTGAATTATATATTTATCTGTCAACATTTAAATTTTCAAGAAACAAAATAGTTTTTATTCTTTCTTATGTTTTCTTGTGTTGCGAATTATAATTACAATTCATCGATTATAATTGTAATTTAACGAATAAATTCGTTTATTAACTTCGCTTTTATAATCTTTAAATGATTTATGTAACTAAAGCAAAAATGAGAGAAGAACGTAAAAACATATATTTTAATAGAAAAGTAAGATTTCCACACAGTAATTTCCAGAATAATACATTGAAGTAAAGGTCTGAAAGATAACCTATAATTTGCAGAAACTTCTGACTTTATTAAATTAAAACAAGCATAATCAGCAACTTGTAACGAAAAATAAAAAGAAAGCTCAGTCTAAGGAGAATAATAATTATCTTTTTAGTTCTCTTTCTTCATTTTCTCCCACACAAATAAAATGTACATACAAAGTTGCAAGCAGCAACCGACCAACTGAAATGCTTGAGCTTCGAGAGCACACTTTGAGGTTAAGTCGAGATTTTTTTTCAAATTCAGCAGATGGACATTTACCACATAACCAGAATGTGATTAAAATATTAAAAGATCATTTCATATTGGTATATCAATTCATTTTGATTGCTTAACTCGTTTAACAAGCCAAAATAACAAAATTCTCATAAATTCTAAAAGAATTTATCCGACGATTATATTCTTGGTAATAATTTCATTCTATTGATTTTATCGCGAAAATATAACTTGCGATTGCTTAATATAGAGATTGAATACAGATTTGGGCGTAAATATCTATTCCGGCCAGGGCACCAAATTTTCTTAAGCCTGCCCTGTAATTACGTTACCAATAGGCTCTTTCGTTTGGGAAATAAAATAAAAAGACTCAGAAATGGGAATGTGAAGAGGTAAATGTGTGCTCCCTAAATCTGAATCAGTCAAATTTTCACTGCTTGAATCAGTAAATTTGCCTTTTCACTGATTCATCATCGAAAAAATATTTTTCACTGCTAAACCAGTTAATTTCCACCAATTAAATAAGTGAAAAAATATTTTCACTGTTAAATTATTTAATTTTTACGGAAATAATCAGTAAAAGTTGACTGATTCACAGTAACCTCTTTTTAGCTATTTGAATCAGTCAAATTTCACTGAAAATCAGTAAATTTTGAATGATTCAGATTTAAAGAGTGTGTTCTCAAAAGACATATTATTAAACTCTTCGAATAAAAAATTTAATCTTTGGCGAGAACGAGCCATAATTAAGGAATAGATTTGGCGTAAAAGTTGCCAAACAATGAGATAAATTGGCTGGAAATTGTCTGAGAACCCTAGGAATCTGAATTCCACGCAACCAGTAATCTCTACGACAGCATCATTTTCACTGGAACCCTAAACGTTAAAACGATTACAAGTCACGATAAAAACCCATAGCGACGAGGTAGAAGTAAGTTTAGGGAAAGGAGTAGTTAAGATACAGCACTCTCCTTATTGGCATTTGCTCTTTTTACTCGCATACTTGTGCATAACACGGTGGGTACCTAAATCTCGGAACTTTTTCGATTCATCTTCCGGTCGTTATAGCCAAGGACAGAATCGTCCGCGAAGTGAATTAATCAGTAAAGAAAGGCAAATAGGTATTTCCACGAAAGGAATTCCACGCTTTTCCAATTTTTGTAATACAGGTTTTATCCAAGTTATTCGTTTCCTAATCACTAGTTACTTTTCACTGGATCAGCGACTAAAAGTCCAATAGTGTTTGGTTGTTAAGCGTTTTACCTTTATCCGTGTTACTGGCGAAAAATAATAAAAGTAACGAAGCTAATAAAGAATAAATTATTTTCTCGTTATTTTCACCATTTAAAAGTTTGCAAATCAGATATTTCAGTTTGAATGGTTGAGAATATTCTGAAACAATGTTCTAGAATGTTTCAAAAAGTTTTCGGAAAATGTTCACCCTTGATGGGAATGTGTTTTTATAATTAAATAAAATAAATTACTTTAAACAACAGTAATGGAAGAATTTAATCCTTTTGCATTGGGCTGAAGTTTGTGAGGTCTCGTGTGAGGAATTTTGTTTTTCGTCGTTTGATCTCCAAAACGATCAAAAATATATAGAATAGTGATTTTTGACAAAAACTTTTTTATAGTAAAAAAAAGTATTTAAATAAAAAATCTGGTGTTACCGGTATTTCTGTTTTGGAAGGTATAAGTGGTCTTTCCGGTGTTGTATAGATTTTATTGAAAAATCGTCGACGTTTCGACCAAAGTTTTGGTCCTTATCAAGACTACAAAGGAATATTTTACATTATTATTTGTTAGAAAAAATGAAGAAAAATTACAAAACTAAATTAAAATTAATAGAAAAAGAGAAAAACATACCGAAAGATAAATTTCCAATCCTTTTTTTTCTTCAAACAGTTACATGACAAATGTCAATTTTATAGTAATCAATTTGTTTAAAAGTTTTTTATTAAAATCCATGTTAAAATATAAATATGTATAAAAATCCTGCTTTGTTGATAAAACTTTGTAGCATAGGATTTTATTTAAATTAAAAATTCATTAAAATTAATAAAACATCAAAATGCTTGTCAACAAAGAATTGAGGTTAAAATGATAAAATTGCGACCTGTAATATAAAAATAATATAAGAACTATATGTTTAACTGAATAAAGAACAAATGTATGAAAACAATTACTCACAAGCAATTCCTTTGATGAATAATTTACATTTTATAATATGTTTATAAAAGCAATATTATTTTAAATAATACGTTACATCTCTAGTTTTATAATTATATTATATTATATTATTATAATTTATTATTACAACATTATTTCACTCTGCAAACTCAATTTTTAATTTACTTTTTTTTATTATAACTCTGTGTGACTTTAATCAAAAATTGAAGTCAATATATATATATAGGTATATAGATATATTTGGTTATATTTTATATATTTTGGTTTCGCTCCGCAATCTCAGTTTTGAATTTGTATTTTCTTTGATGTAGCACTATGTGACTACAATCAAAAACCGAAGTCTATATAATATGTCTCTGTTTTAATTTGCGAGATAATTTAAGGAGTTCGTACACAAATGGATTGCTGTGATCAAACTTTGCTAATTTTGGTTTCGCTTCGCAATCTCAGTTTTGAATTTATATTTTTTTTGATGTAGCACTATGTGACTGCAATCAAAAACCAAAGTCCATATATGTATGTATGTTTTTCAGTTATTGTGATAATGTAACGTGTTCATCCACAAATGGCTTGCTTTGGTCAAACTTTGCAAATTTTGGTTTCGCTCCGCAATGTCAGTTTTGAATTTATATTTTTTTTATTGTGGCACTATGTGACTGCAATCAAAACCCGAAGTCTATATATATGTCTCTGTTTTAATTTGCGAGATAATTTAAGGAGTTCGTACCCAAATGGCTTGCTGTGATCAAACTTTGCTAATTTTGGTTTCGCTTCGCAATCTCAGTTTTGAATTTATATTTTTTTTGATGTAGCACTATGTGACTGCAATAAAAAACCAAAGTCCATATGTATGCTTTTCAGTTATTGTGATAATTTAACGTGTTCATCTACAAATGGCTTGCTTTGGTCAAACTTTGCTAATTTTGGTTTCGCTCCGCAATGTCAGTTTTGAATTTATATTTTTATTATTGTGGCACTATGTGACTGCAATCAAAAACCGAAGTCTATATATATATGTCTCTGTTTTAATTTACGAGATAATTTAAGGAGTTCGTACACAAATGGCTTGCTTTGGTCAAACTTTGCTAATTTTGGTTTCGCTCCGCAATCTCAGTTTTGAATTTATATTTTTTTTGATGTAGCACTATGTGACTGCAATCAAAAACCAAAGTCCATATGTATGTCTGTTTTTCAGTTATTGTGATAATTTAAAGTGTTCGTCCATAAACAGTTTGTTTTTGTCAAATTTAAAAATGTATTTTTACTATAAAAATTATTTTTTTGTCAAAAATCACTATTCTGCATATTTTTATCGTTTTGGAGATCATACGATAAAAACAAAATTCGTCACATGAGACGTCACAAACTTTAGCCCAGTCCCTTTTTCAATGATTTATAATTACTAGTAGAACTGTTTAAATTTCAGCAAAAAATAGTATTCTTTCTAAAAAATCTTTATGCTTTACTATAAAAACACTTTTTTGTATAAACATAAAAAAGTAAGAGTATCTGAACACCCTACGTGAAGGGTTGAAATTATAATTCCGTTCGATGGAAATGTCAAAGTTAACGTGTTAAGCAATTTTAAAGGTTAATAAACTTGCGGTGCTACAAAAGTGCGACCACCAGTCAGCGTTTCCTGCATCGGCAACATTATGTAAATGAAACACAAACCGCAGGAGGGTTTACGTATAGCGACTGCAGGAGAATATATACGTAAATATCATTATGTGTTCAATTGTGGACTGGTGTGGCTTTTATAGACAGAGACGTAGGTGGAAGACACAAGTCACAAACTCAACAAACATCATAAATTGCAGTGATTGAATATACTTAACATAAGTATTCGATATTTGATCTACAATTATTGTTTAAATTATTTTGCCAATATAGATTAGAAAATTAGCTTTGTTAATATACATATTATAATAAAGTATTACAGTTGAGTGTAATCACATAAAAGGTCACACCTTGTCGTAAACTATGAAAATAAAGAGGCGAAGGTCAATGCACGTACAAGACTGAATATTAACGCCTTTGTTTGAGCAAACTCTTCAGTTGGTACGAATGAGTATTTCTAGTATGTTCATATCGGTGTAATGAACAAATAACTCGTTCACTTTTAAATTACGCAAGAACCACGCCTAAGACACGACGATCTAAGTGTTAGTAAAGCTGCTCGCTGCTAACAGCATTTCACATCCTCATCAAGTTTTAAGATTATTCTAATCTCTATCATTATTCGATTTTTAATCGACTTTACAAACATAATATAAATCGTTTATAAAAGAAATTTTTTCCTTATTCGTAGTTCTCAACATTTGATAAAACACCCAGAAAAAAGTTTCTTTGATTCAAACAAAATTTCATTGAATAAAACAAATTTTTGCATTGTTAACGGCCAAAGAATAGCTTCTTTGATTTGAAAATATTTCTTGATTCTTTTTTTCTTTGAATTAAAGAAACAAATGTCTGCGCAGTTGCATAGTACTTGCGTAATGTGACCTAGACCCAAAGAAAAGTTTCATTGATTTGAACAAATTTGTTCATTGTCATACGCTCAAAGAATAGTTTTATTGATTTAAAGAAATTTCTTGATTGTTTTTTTCTTTGAATTAAAGAAATAAATGTCTGCGCAGTCAAATAGTACATACGTAATGAGACCTACACCCAAAGAAAAGTTTCTTTGATTCAGAAAAAATTTCTTTGAATCAAACATGTTTTTGCATTGTTTACGGCCACAGAATAGCTTCTTTGATTTAAAGAAATTTATTGATTGTTTTTTGTCTTTGAATTGCAGAAATAAATGTCTGGGCAGTTCCATAGTACTTGCGTAATGTGACCTAGACCCAAAGAAAAGTTTCATTGATTTGAACAAATTTGTGCATTGTCATACGGTCAAAGAATAGTTTTATTGATTTAAAGAAATTTCTTGATTGTTTTTTTCTTTGAATTAAAGAAATAAATGTCTGCGCAGTCACATAGTACATACGTAATGCGACCTGCACCCAAAGAAAAGTTTCTTTGATTCAGAAAAAATTTCTTTTAATCAAACAAATTTTTGCATTGTTTACGGCCACAGAATAGCTTCTTTGATTTGAAAATATTTCTTGATTCTTTTTTTTTCTTTGAATTAAATAAATAAATGTCTGGGCAGTTCTATAGTACTTGCGTAATGTGTCCTAGACCCAAAGAAAAGTTTCATTGATTCGAACAAATTTGTGCATTGCCATACGGTCACAGAATAGTTTTATTGATTTAAAGACATTTCTTGATTGTTTTTTCTTTGAATTAAAGAAATAAATGTCTGCGCATTCGCATAGTACATACACGTAATGCGACCTACACCCAAAGAAAAGTTTCTTTGATTCAGAAAAAATTTCTTTGAATCAAACAAAATTGTGGATTGCCATACGGTCAAAAAATAGTTTTTTTGATTTAAAGAAATTTCTTGATTGTTTTTTTTTTCTTTGATTTTAAGAAATGAATGTCTGCGCAGTCGCATAAGTACATGTTTAATGTGATTAACAGAAATATTATGTTTAATTTGAATAAAAAATTTTCTTCGTTCAAGGTAATAAATATGAAATAATTCATTTCTTAATGTTTTGCAGATATTGTATTTGAATCAAATAAATATTTTTTTATTTATTTATTATTTATTTATTTATTTATTTATTCTAAAGATGTTTCGACTTTGAATTAAATTCATAAAGTTAAAAAAACGAATTCTTAAATTCAAATAAATCTTTTTCCGGGTATATAACTTTTTGAAAAAATTTAATATGCATTATGTAAAGTTTGCATAAACGGTGTATTAAACTTAATACAAAATATTATTAAATTTAATGTAAGTGTATTAATTTTGATATGCGTGTTTTAAGATTTTAATATTTCAATATATTAAAATTAAAATACATCTATATTAAAATAAATTTGCCTTTGTATATTAAATTTAATGCTCTTTTTAGCAATTTAGTCTTCTGATTAACATTCAGAGAACAATTTTTTTAATAAAAAAAACATTTTTTTCATATCTATAAAAATATGATTGGTGACATAGAAGACGGAATGAAAATGAGATCTTAAGACTGATTGAAATTACAGGTTTCGGGTGAAATAGAAAAAAAAATTTAATAGATTTCTCTGTATCGAAGTCCGCTTCCTAACTTTCCCTGTATAAGCGTATCGCAATTCTTAGAGCGTACTTCCGAAGGCGCAATCTAAAGTGTGTCGTTAAAGAGTGATTCGGAAGTCAACCTGCTTCGCCGTTGATTGATCATTGCCTCTTCCAGCTGAGCAGGTTAGTCGAACAAACTTAATGAAGCGCATCCAAGTTATTAGTCGACTGTGGGTCAAGGTTTGGACGTACAAAAAACGTTTGACTGCTCTGTTAAAATTGTGTAGACGTTTCCCAACAATTTTATAAGTAACATTACCTATTATGGACAGGAAAACTAATTTTTCAATAAAACTGGAAATTTTTTCATTATTTAAAACAAATTATCATTTTTAATGGAAAAATTAAAAAAGATGTAGATTTATCGAAGATAGAAAAATTTAGCAAAATAACCGACATTTACGTGTTACATTAGAAATAATATTATTGATAAATTGTGTACAAGTGTTTAAATATCTTTATAAATACTTCTTTAATGAGTTTTTTAATATGAATATAAGAAATTAGTAGTATTTAAGATTGATAATTAATAATGATAAAATATGAATTAATTTAAGTTGCACTGCAGTTGCAAAAAAGGATGCATAGAGAGCAATAGAAAAGTAACACGGTGTAACATTTTACAAACCTTATGACCTGCATATCGTAACTTTGCATCGATAGCTCACTGCAGTTTAAAGTTTTGCAACATATTCCGCAAGCATATTTCGAGACAATTTGTTCGCCCAATATTACATTTTTCAGAGTAGATTATCCAGTCAGATTTTTTCCTGAAATAGGTAAGAAATCATTATCCATTAGCTACGCCTGTCAAGCCGTTAATTCTGAAGATTTTATTATCAGTTATATTTTTTGCATCAACCACACTGAAGCCTTCTTGTGATCAGGTGATGACAAAAGACGGCAGACAAACAAAAACAAGAAAAAAAGTGCAGCGGCCTCCAACAGCCTTGCCATTGAATTAGAATTTCCGAGTCGTTAATTTCCACGACCTCTCGGAAGATTGAACCAACACTGGCCGAGATAGTATGAAGGAAAGAAGGAAAAAAGGAAAAACCCTGACTGGTCGTCCGACCGCGCCTTTTTCACATCTGAATATTATTTTTTCTTGCTTTTTTCCTTACTCGTTAATTTTACCTTACCAAGTGGATTTTTTTGTCTTTATTCACGCCCAAATAACTTCCTCTCACTGAGTAATCTGAAACTTAAATTTGATCCATAAACACATAGCAACGAATGACTTCTTTTGAAATTGTTAATAAAGAATGTTCTTAAGAAACAATTTACGATTATAAACCCAGCAAAAAATTTCTTGGATTAAAAAAAAACTTCTTTGAATCAAAAAAACTTGTGCATTGATATACGGCTAAAGAATAGTTTCTTTGATTTAAAGAAATTTCTTGATTGCTTTTTTCTTTGAATTACAGAAACAAATGTCTGCGCAGTCGCAAAGTACTACGTAATGTGACTCACACTCAAAGAAAAGTTTCTTTGATTTAAAGAAATTTATTGATTGTTTTTTATCTTTGAATTGAAGAAATAAATGTCTGCGCAGTCGCATAGTACACTGTAAAAAAAAGTTTTAATTCAAGTCTAAAAATCGACTAACTTTAAGATGTAACAAAAACTAGACCATTAGAGAAGGACAGACTTATGCGCTTATACACAAGGTGGCTAAATTTAAGCCAAAATCTTCTGTTAGACGTAACAAATTTAAGACTTTTTTTCTGTGTACATACGTAATGTGACCTACACCCAAAGAAAAGTTTCTTTGGTTCAAAAAAAATTTCTTTGAATCGAACAAATTTGTGCATTGCCATACGGTCAGAAAATAGTTTTTTTGATTTAAAGAAATTTCATGATTGTTTTTTTCTTTGAATCACAGAAAAAAATGTCTGCGCAGTCGCATAGTACATACCTAATGCGACCTACACCCAAAGAAAAGTTTCTTTGATTTAAAGGAATTTCTTGATTGTTTTTTGTCTTTGAATTGAAGAAATAAATGTCTGTGTAGTCGCATAGTACATAAGTAATGTGACTCACACCCAAAGAAAAGTTTCTTTGATTAAAAAAAAATATCTCTGAATCAAACAAACTTGTGCATTGCTATACAGTTAAAAAAATTTCTTTGATTGAAAGAATTTTCTTGATTGTTTTTTTTTTCTTTTGAATGAAAGAAATAAATGTGTGCGCAGTCGCATAGTACATGTGTTATGTGATTCACAAAAATATTTTCTTTAATGAATAGAAATAATTTTCTTCGTTCAAGGTAATAATATTAAATAAATAATTTCTTAAGGTTTTTCCGGTATTGTATTCAAATCAAATAAATATTTTTTTAAATCAAATAAATAATCTTAAAAAAATTAATTCTTTTATTTAAAATGGCTACAAATGTGATTTCTTAAAATCTAATAAATTGATATTTTTTCTAAAGGTGTTTTTACTTCGAATTTCAGAAATGAAGTTAAAAAAACGACTTCTGAAATTTAAATAAAACTTTTATCTGGGTGTATATTAGAGATTTGTGAGTTATGAAAGTCTACTTAAGTTCTGAGAATTTTTACGAAATACTGTTTTATTCATGTTGGCAGTAATAAATTATGTCAAAGATTGAATATAGAAAGGTAATAAAATATGTTAAGTTTTCATGTAAAGTGAACATTATCTTGAAGTGTTCAATTTGAGAAGCAGAAAAACGTGCAAGTTGAGCGTCTAGTCCTGCCTTTCTTTTTCTACTTCATTTCCCTTATTTACCTTTTCGGAGATTTTAAAAATCATTTTTTTTCACATCTGCATGCATCTTGGATTGAAAAAGAGTTAGTTTATCCAACTACTCTGGTTTGAAAAATATGCCACTGCTACTTTATTACTTGGCATAACTACTTTTTATGTTTATGTTACAGTTTGCATTGTTATTTCTATGGAAAAAAGTTTTTTGATCCGAAATAGAGGATTTTGACCAGAAAATAATCGGGAAAATTTTGGGTAGTTTTTATAGTGAGCCATTTTGTTCCCTTATTAAAAAACTCAGTAGCAAGAGGCTTAAGGGTCAAGATAGTAGACCCAGAAAAAGTTTTATTTAAATTTAAGAAATCGTTTTCTTAACTTCATTTCTTCAATTCGAAGTAAAAACACCTTTAGAACAAACATAAATTTATTTTATTTTCTCATATTACGTATGTACTATGCGACTGCGTATACATTTATTCCTTTAATTCAAAGGAAAAAAAACAATAAAGAAATTTCTTTACATCAAAGAAATTTTTTTTACAGTATAACAATGCACAAATTTCCTTGATTCAAAGACATTTTTTTCTAGGTTTATAATCGTTTTTTGAACTCGAAGGAAAAACACCTCTAGAACAAATTATTTTTTTACTATTATTTACATGATTTAAAAAAATAATTCAAAGAAGTTAAAGAATTTGAACTTTCAAATTAAAAAAATTAATTTTCTGATTTTAATACAGTACTTGCAAAAACTTAAGAAATAATTGATTTAATTTGATTACCTTGAAAGAAGAAAACTTTTTCTTTAAATTAAAGAAAATATTCCTGTTAATCACATTACCTATGTACTATGCGACTGCGCAGAAATTTATTTCTTTAATTCGAAGGAAAAAAATCAAGAAATTTTTTTAAATCAAAGAAACTTTTCTTCAACCGTAATGCATACATTTTTTGATTCAAAGAAATTTTTTTTGAATCAAAGAAACTTTTATCTAGGTCTATTTATAGTTCTGCGGATTATAGACCGTGACATGAAAAATTGTTGATCCCCTACATCCGATATCTTTTGACTTTTGAGGTGACAGGATCATAGCGGTGTCTAATGAAGCGTGGAAAGCAGCATTTACGTGCGGACAAACCTCGAGGAAAAACGATACGGCGCAACTGAACCATCAAGAACGAAGTGGTCGCCAGTTCAGTATGATAACATAATAATGCTTCGAGAAATTAGTTGCATAAGAATCCTTGTGCTCCGCCCAGATATATATATATATATATATACAGGTATATCTGAACCCTTGCATTCATGGATTTTTAACGAGAAACCTACCTACCTATGGAGAGAATAAAGTGCAGTTTTCCATGTGTATACGGCTTGTTGTTGCGTGACTTCGTAACGAAAGACTTGTGATTATCGCGATTATAATTTGCACATCGGGCTCGTGTAAGAACGATTAATTTTAATATCCTTTACTATGAAAAGCCAACAGACTATCACAGAATACGCAGTCTTTATACAATTAAGTTTTTGAGGGAATTGTCTTCTTTCGAACGCTAAAAAATATTCCATAAAATAAAAAATTGTATATGCTGGTTATTAGTGTTTAATGAATAAAGAAAAAAATGTCAACGTGTTAATTGTCGAGAAATCAATTGATACAGTATTTATTAGATTTCATTACAGGTGAAGCATGACGTGAATTTACTTTATGAACAAAAGTTGAGAAACAAAAACAGCAGAAAGAGCTAGAGAGATTTATAATGAATTCCTTCCTGCAGTTTTTTTACCTTAAACTTTATGTAACGCCTAGTTAAACACATAACATATTAATAGAAGAAAGCGTCAAGTGAATAAATTGGTAGTGTTGGAAAAGTTTTTATTTTTTATTTTGGTGAGTTTTTATGCTGTTAAGAATAATTACTACGTGTGGATATTTAATGCATATATGTTTGTTCGAATGCAAAGTATTTTGTAATTATCGTACATCAAATATTCAACTCGACTGAACGGATTTGAAAGGCTGATAAGAAATACAGCATATAATTTCAATTTATAGATAATTTACAACTGTATTTTCGAAAAACTCCATGGTTGGAAATTTCTTTTCATTATAATGCGATGTTAAGGGAGTATTCTAGTCTGGAAAGTTGAAAAAATTGAAAATTTTTTTTTTCATATTTCGAATGGAGCCGAAATTGCTGATTGGCGAAATGTAAGTTATATGTATTGTTTTATCAGTTAGACCGCCTGAAACTAAATTAAAAACTTTAAACGCGTTTTTCTCTAAACTACTTTTTTCGAAACGTTTGCCACAAAATCTCTAGTTCTAATCAACCGATTTTCTTGAAATTTGGCAGGAATTTTCTTCATATATCCCTCTTTGGCACGAGCCAACAAAAATCAAAATGTTCAATTTCTTCTATTTATTAAAAATTTGAATCCGTTAACAAATAACTGAAAAAAATCTACCTCTTTTTGAGTAGCCGCCATTTTGCAGGAAAATTTTTTTTTTCATTTTTCCTGGTTCCTACCGTAGTGGTATTTGTACTAATGAAGAATTTACTTTTTTTTTCTTTTTCAGATGACCAGAAGGGTGGGAATCGTGACAAGATGGACACGATATTTTTTTTCCCCTCTACTTCAACAGCGTGTAACTTTGCGAGATATATATTTTTTTTTTGAAAATTTTTTTGGGAATTTTTAAAATATAAATAAATAAATGATAAAAAATGGATGGTTAAAATTTGGATTGCTTTTTTTTATTGACCGTCAAAAAACGCCCGAAATTCGGGTTTCTAGACTAGAATACCCCCTTAAGGGGATTCGCCGCACTTTTATTTTTTGAATTTAGAGCTTCCATATAATTTCTTTTATGTTCAATACCTTTATTTAGAATGGTTTTGGGCTTTTTTGAAAATTCCAGCACCTTTGTGTATTTTTAAACTAAAAATGTTGAATCTTTTGGTCATTTTTTTGACATTTTTTGACTTTGAATAACTTTTTTGTTTTTCAAGCAATTGTCATGATTCTTCTCTTATTTTGTTCCTTACAATGTATAGCAACTTTTTGGGTATGCAAAATAAGATAACATGTCTGAAAAAAATGTTACAAGTAAAGTAAAATAAAATAAAAAAATAAATAAGAATACCCTTTATTTTTCATATCCAAAAAGTTGCTACACATTGTTAGGAAGAAAATAAAAAAAAAATAATCCGACAAATGCTTAAAAAACAAAAAAATTAATGGAAGTCAAAAAATGTCAAAAAATGACCAAAAAACTCAAAATTTTTCGTTTAAAAATACATAAAGGTGCTGGAATTGTTTTAAAACCCCAGAACCTTTCTAAATAAAGGTACTAAACATATAAAAATTATATGGAAGGTCTAAATTCAAAAAATAAAAGTAAAATTAATAAAGGTAAATAATAATAATTTCCTTACCTGAAGGGAATAGGAAACTGATATGGAAATTCATAAGTGTTCATAAACAGGTAACTTTACAATCGTAAACTTATAAGATCGACATTCGTGAAGAAATCTTACGATTCCTTCAATCGTAAAAATATCCTTTTTGTGTGCTTTTGTATGATCGAAGAAGAATGAAAAAGAGCATAAAGAAGCTTAAGCAAAGAAAACGTGAACCTTAACCATTTTTATTCAATCTTCAAAAACTTTATTTTCAGGACATTCAGATACGTTTGGTTATTAAACAAACACCATTTTATGAAATATACTTGACCTAATGTACTTTCTTGTTTTATATTGTGTGCATAATGAACGAATCAGAGAAGAGAGAGTAGTTTAAAACTCAAGAACCGTGCGAATTTCAGAATGTTCCAGGGAGAACTTTTTAATTCGTTTTTTAAAGTAAAATGTGCCACTTTCCTCGGCTATGCAGATTTTTTACACCTTGTATAGCTAGAAAGAATGCAGGTCTGTATTTTTTTTTCTCGTTAACGAATATTTAGAATTATTATGCGCAAGAAACCATACATAAATGTAATGTATCTTGCTCGTTATTTACATAAAAACAATGTTACAGAAGCATAGAAAAAAGAAATTTTTCATGAAGAAGAGAGATGAATTGTTTTTTCCACAAGAGTCATACTTTTCTGAATTAAACATGTATTAACGATGTTTACGATCAGTATTGTTTCATCCACAAAGCCTTTTCATCTGGCTTAACAAGATTTTTTCTTAATCGAAAACAGTATCTTTCATAACATCTACACTATTAGAAATTTCTGTATGAAACTTCCATTACATATAATGGAAGTTTTTTTCAGTAACGTATATTTAATTCAAAATACTTTCATCTTAAAAATACAAACTTTTATTTGAATTTTAATATAAAAGTGTATATATTTTAATAATGTTTATTAATTTTAATATATCTTGATTGAAAAGTTATTAAATTTAATATGAATGTATAGTAATTTTTCATAATATACACGGAGAAACTTTTTATATCAATTTTTACTATAGTATTTTTCAATTCAGGGAAAAACGTATCACTTTGAGAAGTTTTGTCAGTAAAAATACTAAACTTTAGAAGAATGATATGAAACTTTAGTATAAACTATAGTAAAATTTGCTATGAACTATGCTGAAGTTTCATATCATTATTAGAAAGTTTAGTAATTTTACCGACAAAAATTCTCAAAGTGATACGTTTTCCCCTAAATTGAAAAATACTATAGTAAAAATTGATATAAAAAGTTTCTCCGTGTACAAATCTATTGATTTTAATTTACTCCTTAAATCCAAAACAGTGAAAAACCACTTTTTCGAATGTTATAAGTCTTCCACATAGAATCAGTGGAATTTAACTGATATCACTAGGGAAACTCACTGGTTGGCAGATGAATTCCACTGCCCGTGTAGAAAAATTTCATGGCGCTGGCCAGCGCCAGACTAGACTGTCTGGTTTCCAGTTCTGGCGCTAACTATAAGGCCTGGTCTGGGGCTAGCCAAAACTATAACGTTTTTGTACGATCAGCCGCATACATACTTTTTTGTCATGGAATACTGACCAGCGCCAGATCTGAACCAGACCAGAACTTCCAGACTAGCCGGTCTAGAAGTTGCCAGACCTGGGCTAGATCAGACAATAGACTGCCATTAAATTTTCACTGTGAATCAGTGAGTTTTTACTGTTTTGGATTTAGGGAGTGCCATTTTTATATTTAAGTCTATTAGAATTAATAAGACTTTTAACAGTGTAGTTATTTTATAGATATGTGTGTAATATCCTCTGACTGTTGGCTATATAGTAATAATATTATATTTAATTTAAAAATCTACTTTTTCACATGTATTTATATACATTTAGCTACAATTATTTATGTGATCTTTTATACATAATTATCGACTTACATCATCTTTAAAAGTGTTTTCCATGAAGTAATCGTAACTTTCTAACCTTATTGACTTCTTTTTCGGTTAAGTTTTACTATAACCATATTTGTACCCTTGCTTCAAGGTGAGCTTCCTTGTAAGCCGTGTGCCTTACTTTGAAATACCATTTACGTGTATCTATACACGGTTGAAACTTTAAACAACAGTCCTGCGACTTTATACATATAATTCACGGGAGCAAATATTTTCCTGATGCTGTGGATGAATCCTCACTCGAAAACCTACTCTCTGAATCTGAATCAGTCAAATTTTTACTGATTGAATCAGTGATTTGCATTTTCGCTGATTTATCAGTGAAAAATATTTTTCACTGTTACATCAGTTAGTTTTCACTGCGGTAATCAGTGATTCACAGTAAGCTCTTTTTAGCTATTTGAATCAGCCAAATTTCACTGATATTCAGTAGATTTTGACTGATGCAGATTCAGAGAGTACCGAATATACACTGAGAAAAAAGATTCTTAGATCCAAAGAAATGTATTTAATTGATTCCATTTCTTTGTATCAAACAATTCGTTACCTAATTCAATTAAATATTTTTTAGAAGCACGAAACGCGTGCTTCGATTCAAAAAAATAATTTATTTGATAGGCATTTCTTCAATACAAAGAAATATTTCTTTGCTTGTGAATGTGAGCGAATTAACTCAACCAAATCATGTCTTTGAAACTAAATACCTAGTTTATTTGAATCTTGTTTTCGCACTAAAAGAAATATTTATTTGATTCAATAAGTCCCATTTTTTGAATTCAACAAGACGCATTTAAATCAAATAATTTATCCATGGATGAATCAAGCTTTAGGTTTAGTTGAATCTAGGAAATATTAATTTAATTGAGGCATTCATTAATTAATTTAGGAAGATATTTATTCGATTCAAAGAGTTGATACATGTATATCAATGTAACGTTTCTTCATATGAATAAAATATTGTGTTTACATTAATATTTATTTCTTTAGTTGAAAGAAATATTTTTTGTGAACAGTAGAATGGAAGAATTCATTCAAAAAAGAACATTTATTTCAAAGAAAACGATATTTTGTTGAAATGACTGCAAGTACGTTCAGTTAAAATAAATAATTTCTTTTACATAAATGTTTGGCATCATTGTTACAATTGCCAATATTTTTGAACTTGCAACATATTTTGTAGAATTAAATCTTTATTAGATTTCTTCTAGGAAATATCCGCCTACATTATCAATATAAAATAATTTAAACCAAAAAAACCAATTTTTTAAAAGAAAGAAATATTTTTTTGAAAAAACTGTAGGTATTTTTCGTTTAAAAAATTTGTTTATTTAATTTAAAGGTTTGCCATATTTGTTATGATAGCATATTTATTAAACTTGAAACATATTTCATATAATTAAATGTTTATTGGATTTCTCCTAGGAAATATTCGCGTGCATTATGAATATGGAATAATTTAGACCAAACAAACCATCTTTTTAAAAGAAAGAAGTATTTTTTTGAAAAATCTGCGGTATTTTTCGTTTAAAAAATTTGTTTATTCCATTTAAACGTTTGGCATAGTTGTTATGATTACATGCTTTTTTAAACTTGAAACATATATTTTAGACAGAATTGAGAATTTATCATTCTCGTTCTAAGAAACATTCGCTCTCATTATCAACTCGAAATGTGTCATTCCAAACAAATATTCGTCCCACCATGGTCGGTATACATTTTTTTTCTATTCAACTGTTTTTCATAGTTGATATGAACATACATATACATACTATCAAATGTGGAATATATTTCATAGGGTTGAAGATTTATCAGTCTCTTAAAAAGGAAATATTCATTTTGATTCACAATATCAAATATATCATTCAAAATTTAATTCATTTATAATTACTTCTTTATTTTTCACTTAGGTTTTTTAAATTAAATTGATTTTACAAAAATTCAAACAGCAAAAGTCTTGATAAATTTATAACATAAAATCTAAAAAATCTACACAAGTTTTAGATTTCACATAAATTTCTTAGGTACAATAATAATTTAGAATTCACAATTGTATAATTTATATTTTGAAAATATACAACACAGAAAATAAAAGAATTTCCTTTTAAATGTTTTTACACAAGATTCTTTTTTATATTAATGGAATTTTTGAATATATATTTTAAAATTTAGTTTCATTAAACTTCATACGTATAGTTATAATAAAAATGTATACTAAATATTAATTAATAATTATATTATATATTTATCAATAATCATGATTATAATCATTTTAAAAAATATTTTGTGAATAATTTATAAAAAGAGTTGATTTATTTTTACTTGAGTGAGGCTCAAAAGCTCTAGTCACGACACATTTCTCTCACAAGCTCTGAATAACTCTTGCAGTCACTATATAAGAAAGTTCCATATTTTAGGTCTCAGGATTGTAAGCGAGCGTGTGCGTGATTCGACGAAAGCGTATCGTCCTATATATAAGTTTTAGTTATTAGGTTTATATTTGCGAAGTTGTATATTTAAGTGTATTTGCGATAGAAAATATGATTGGCTGCGACTGAATGGTGTGAATGTAATTGTATGATGTTTATATATGTATGTATCGGATGATTAATGGCAGGTTCGAGGTGAGAATTGTTTTGTTATTTAAGAGAACCGTGACAACGTTTAACTTAACTCCTTACAATTCATGAAGTTTATATTACTTTAAATTTAAGAAATATCCTACCAAAAATTATCTCCTCATTTCAAATAAATATTTTTCTCAATTTACAATACGCTCATTAAAAACAAGGGATCTATATTGGAATGGAAAACAAATTTACTTGAACCAATGCAAATTTTTTTGAATTAATCCATTGTTTCTTTGAACATGCATCACATCATTTTACATCAAAGAATTTACTTCTCTTATCAAATAATTGCTACAAAATGTTAATAACATATTTATTCAATCTAATGAATATTTAATAGTACTAGAAAAACATTTTTTTGCTTTAATTATTCATTTTTTAAAGACAATAAAAATATTTCTTTGATCTAACAAAATATTTATTCGTCACCATCCAGCTCAACCATTTATTTGAATCAAAGAAATATTCTTTGATTCAAATATTCTTTTTTCTCAGTGTAAGTTTTCTATAAAAAATACACAACATACAATGTAAAGAAACACTTTTAAAATTTGGTATTTTCGAAATCTATAGAAAATTTGTCATAATGGAACTTAATAATTTAAAGAAAAATACTGAAGGAACCATAATTGAAAAATTAAAATTATAGCTCAAGATGAAATATTCAAGAATCAGCGAAAGTGTGCACGGAGAAACTTTGTATAGCAATATATGTTTTTTAAATAATGGCAATTCTAAAAAATATTAGAAATTTAGGGAAAATCGAGTAGGACTGGTAATGATCCCTAGTGGACTGGGAATTTTTCCCAGCCAAAATACTAAATATTCGAAAAATGATATGAAACTCCAAATACACTGAGAAAACAGTTTCTTTGACATACAATCAAATAAAAAATTTCTTTGAGTTAAAGAAAATTATGTTAATTCAAAAAATATTCTTTGATCCAAAGAAATAGATTTGTTTACATTAAAGATAATTTTTTTGAATCAACAAAACTTTCTTTAATTCAAAGAAATTTTTTCTTTGACCGTATATTAAAGAAATGTTTCTTTCATTCAAAGAAACTATTTTCTGGGTGTTGAGTTTCTTCATGTGTAATTTGTATTTAAAAGATTAAAAAGTGTGAGGCGTGAAAATTTTAAAAATTGAGCATTTTTTAGATTAAAGAATAATTCATTCTTGTTAAAAATTGATACTGCATCACGTTAGGTAAATACTTATACTGTATTTTGGAAATGTAATAAATGAAAAACTTTAGAAACTACACAAATCTAGTTTATATTATTTCATCTAAAACCCGACCTTCCATCAATATATCAATGTCTTACAAAGTATCGTATTATTGCTCTGTAAATGTAGATTTTTCTCAAGAAAGTTGAGCGCCTCTATCTGGAAAAATATTACAAGGTCTGACTAGTTTACTGCGTTAGAATTTTATTACAGCAACACGATTTCAAGATACTTGAAATAACAAGTATTAATATGTATCTACCTAAGTCTAATGCGAATCTGTGTCGTATGTATAATATATCTAATTCATGCTTAACCAGAGCAGATTAAAATTTTTCCTGCTATATCACATTTTTAAACCGATCTAAAATCAACTTTCAAATATTCAACTTTCATCACAACTCTCATTCATGAAAAAGAGAAAAATGTAATTTTATAAACTTGAAAATAAATCTGGTTCACGGATAAGATCCTCTAACTACATATTTATTTTGAAATTTTTTTATTTGAATTTAGTATAAAGCGCCAATTAACCTACAATATAAAAATTATTTGAGAAAAAATAATAAATAAATGAAATTACTGTGTTAATAGTTTAAATTATAAGAAATTATTAGAAAATTAGTGTTGATATTACACCTAGAATACAGTTTCTATGAATCAAAGAAACATTTCTTTGATTTACAGTCAAAGAAAAAATTTCTTTGAATTGAAGAAAGTTTTGTTGATTCAAAAAAATGTTCTTTAATGTAAACAAATCTATTTCTTTGCATCAAAGAAAATTTTATTGAATTAACAAAACTTTCTTCAATTCAGAGAAATCTTTTCTTTGACTGTATTTCAAAGAAACATTTCTTTGAATCAAAGAATCAACAAAACTTTCTTCAATTCAAAGAAAACATTTCTTTGAGTTGAAGAAAGTTTTGTAATTACAAATTACATTTTACAACTTTTGTATAAAAGTTTGTAATTTTTTGAATGAAAGAAACATTTCTTTGATATACAGTTAAAGGAAAAATTTCTTTGAATTGGAGAAAGTTTTGTTGATTCAAAAAAATGTTCTTTAATGTAAACAAATCTATTTCTTTGGATCAAAGAAAATTTTATTGAATTAACAAAACTTTCTTTAATTCAAAGAAATCTTTTCTTTGACTGTATATCAAAGAAACATTTCTTTGAATCAAAGAATCAACAAAACTTTCTTCAATTCAAAGAAAACATTTCTTTGAGTTGAAGAAAGTTTTGTAATTACAAATTACATTTTACAACTTTTGTATAAAAGTTTGTAATTTTTTGAATGAAAGAAACATTTCTTTGATATACAGTTAAAGGAAAAATTTCTTTGAATTGGAGAAAGTTTTGTTGATTCAAAAAAATGTTCTTTAATGTAAACAAATCTATTTCTTTGGATCAAAGAAAATTTTATTGAATTAACAAAACTTTCTTTAATTCAAAGAAATCTTTTCTTTGACTGTATATCAAAGAAACATTTTTTTGAATCAAAGAATTAACAAAACTTTCTTCAATTCAAAGAAAAAATTTCTTTGAGTTGAAGAAAGTTTTGTTGATTCAAAAAAATGTTCTTTAATGTAAACAAATCTATTTCTTTGGATCAAAGAAAATTTGATTGAATTAACAAAACTTTCTTTCATTAAAAGAAATCTTTTCTTTGACTGTATATCAAAGAAAAATTTCTTTGAATCAAAGAATCAACAAAACTTTCTTCAATTCAAAGAAAAAATTTCTTTGAATTGAAGAAAGTTTTGTTGATTCAAAAAAATGTTCTTTAATGTAAACAAATCTATTTTTTGGATCAAAGAAAATTTTATTGAATTAACAAAACTTTCTTTAATTCAAAGAAATCTTTTCTTTGACTGTATATCAAAGAAACATTTCTTTGAATCAAAGATTCAACAAAACTTTCTTCAATTCAAAGAAAAAATTTCTTTGAGTTGAAGTAAGTTTTGTAATTACAAATTACATTTTACAACTTTTGTATAAAAGTTTGTAATTTTTGGAATGAAAGAAACATTTCTTTGATATACAGTCAAAGAAAAAATTTATTTGAATTGAAGAAAGTTTTTTTGATTCAGAAAAATTTTGTTTAATGTAAACAAATATATTTCTTTGGATTAAAGAAAATTTTATTGAATTAACAAAACTTTCTTTAATTCAAAGAAATCTTTTCTTTTACTGTATATCAAAGAAACATTTCTTTGAATCAAAGAATCAACAAAACTTTCTTCAATTCAAAGAAAAAATTTCATTGAATTGAAGAAAGTTCTGTAATTACAAATTACATTTTACAACTTTTGTAGAAAAGTTTGTAATTTTTTGAATGAAAGAAACATTTCTTCGATATACAGTCAAAGAAAAAATTTCTTTGAATTGAAGAAAGTTTTGTTAATTCAAAAAAATTGTCTTTAATGTAAACAAATCTATTTCTTTGCATAAAAGAAAATTTTTTTGAATTAACAAAACTTTCTTTAATTTAAAGAAATTTTTTCCTTGACCGTATATCAAAGAAACTGTTTTCTCAGTGTAAATTTAAAAACCGTTTGTGTTTTCTGCTTATAATAATCGCAAATCGGACCTTTCTTCCTTAAAAATCTCAAAACCTCCAACATCTTCCTGAATTCATTGGCTTTTACACACACATGTACTAAAGTTTTGCACATATCCGCATCAAGAATCGCGTGCCGTTGCAATTGCAGTTACGCTGACGACTCAGTACATGAGCCTCTGTTCCCAGGATCGGAGATGTCATACCATATCGGTGATAATTTCAAGTTTTGCAATCAGTAAAAGAAACAGCATTCGTTGTATAATTATAAGGAATATAAAATTATTTGAAAACCGCCCCTCTGAACGTGCCAAGAGACTTTAAGGGGTTAGACCACTGTGAAATTTTGAAATAATAATTTTTTTATTGGCTTAAAAAATCCTTTGAACCCTCTAAAATAAGGGACAAATAGTCTCATACCCACCCGAAGATTGAGGCAGATTAAGGGTAAGAAGCTTAAATAAATTTTTTCACTGAAAAAACTAGTACCAAAACTTTGAACGCGTTTTTCTAAAAAATGTTTTTCAAAACGGTGTAGACGATATCTCGAGATCTAATTAACGAATTGACTTGAAATTTGGTACATTTATTCTAAGGACTAGTGTCTTTCGGTTGATGAACGATTTTGTCAATATTATGTTTTGTTCAATAATTATTAATAATAATAACATATAATTTGGGCCCAAAAATTCAGGAATTTTTTTATCGCTGAGAAAAATGAAAAAAAATAAAATCCTTCGTCAAAAGAAAGCCAATAAAATATAGATAATGAGCATATTTTTTTCAGACGACTGGTTTCCGGGAAATCATGTACACCATCCGACCATGCGTAAAAATCGTAGGGATGCGCGAAGCGGCTTAACTCGACGAGTTTTATATTTTTTTGGACAAAAAAATTATGAAACGTTCTTCAATGTGTATAGAAGATAATAAAAAAATTACTGGTGTTTCATAAATATGTAGTAAGAAATTAATTCCTGAAAATTACCCTGAAAAAACACCCGTCATAATGGTCTAACCCCTTAAATATTATTCTAACCAGATGCCGGAAAATGTTGGATGATAAATTTCAGTGATCAAATGTAATTCATTATTAATGATTATTTACTTTAAATGTATTAGAGAGTGAGTTTAGATTAATAAACATATAGTAATGATGTTTCAAAGTAACTGACTATATCTGATGCCGGCCCTGTATATATCGATGGAGCATTACTCCCGTCATGCTCCACAAGAACACTTTCACTACCATTTAGCCTCGAGTTCGCCTAACACGATGGAAATACTTGCTGCTTTTTTTAAGTGGAAAATGTGCAGATGAAACCGCAGAACAGTGAATTGACAGATCGTCACTTGAATTGATGGGACCGTGACAAATTTAAAAATAAACAATCAAGGGATGATAGTGGAATCGCGAGTTATTTGTTCCTGATGCTCATTGTCAGCATTTTTATTGTTTGATACTCGTGAGTTTCAATCTGAATGATTGTTTACTTTAATTAAACTATGGAGAAAATCCAATAAACTGTGAAAACCTCATGCCGATGTTAATATTTTTCTATATGTGTCAATAAAGACGATAAGTGATTTTTCATCATGTGAACGTAATGAAATCGTAAATATTTATCAGTAAGTTCACTAAATGTTTAAATTAAAAAAATCATTTTGTCCAAGTGGTAAATAAGCCAAATTCTATTGCGAAGAAGCCCTAATTTTGTTTCAAAATTAAGATTTTATTATTAGATATAGAATTTTTAGAGTCTATTTTGTCTTGAACTCCTTTGTGCGATTGATTTTTTAATTAAGTTAATATTATTATTAAAAGATTTAATTTTCATTCGTAATTAATCAAAATAATAAAACTTTTATTAATTTAATCTGCAAAATTTTAAATCATATATAGTATATTTAATTACTTTCAAGGATAAATTATTAATATAAATTAAAATTATATATGATTAATACACTTTTCTGCCATAATAATTAATTTAATGATAGTAAATTTAATTTAAAAGAAAAGACACTTTTCAGAATCTTTAAAATTGAATTCTTTTGAATTAATTTCTCTCTCTTCTGTATTGCCCTCGTAATTAAATATTCAATAATATAAATCTTGAGTATTGTGGCACGTACATCATAACATCTGATTGTTTATAATTTTCCAGGCGAAAGAGTATGATAAAAGATTACATGATCAATAAGATGAAAATAATTGAGTGACGTGCTTTGGAAGGCGTTTCTCTTGTGGATTCTGCAGCCACAACGAAACAACTTTGTAACGAAGGCGTACAACGCCTGAGCGGTTCCCACAACACGAGGAATATGTCGATTCGAGAACTCGTGCTTACAGTAACGGTTCTCATAGACATTAACTTTTCGCACTACACTTAGGCGTTAAGGTTAAACTTACGTAACAAATGTCTATGCAAAGGTAGTTTTCATTCAATTGGTCCCCCTACCTATTCTAGTGGTAAGATCGAAATTACTAGTTATGCGTTTCTATTCTTTACTAAGGCGGTTCAACAAACATTTTTAATTGCTTGATATATTTTTCTTTCTTTCATTTACTTCTTCAATATTCCCAATTAATTTTTAGACACAATCACTCGATTGAGGAGCTGAACGATGGAGATGAATTTCCGGTTTGGACCAACGATCGCTGACAAAGGAAATTAATATTCGTATCTGCGTTGGATGACAAGCAAAGCTATTAGAGCAAATCTCACTCTCATAATCACCAAGAAGACGGGCATTATTCTCAATGTCATCTTTATGGAAGTCTTGTTTCAAGTCGATAGAGGGTTTAGGTTACTGACATACTAAAATTAATGATATTACTTATTTTGTAATCACACTCAGGAGACAGTTACGTTGAATCAAAGAAACATTTCTATGATATACGGTCAAAGAAAAAATTACTTTGAATTAAAGAAAGTTTTGTTAATTTCATCTTTATGGAAGTCTTGTTTAAAGTCAATAGAGGGTTTAGGTTACTGACATACATGAATTAATGATATTAATTAATTTGTAATCACACTGAGAAAACAGTCAAAGAAAAAATTTCTTTGAATTAAACAAACTTTTGTTAATTTACTTTTAATGGTAGTCTTGTTTGAAGTCGATAGAGGGTTTAGGTTACTGACATAATTTAATTAATGATATTAATTAATTTGTAATCACATTGAGAAAACAGTCAAAGAAAAAATTTCTTTGAATTAATGAAAGTTTTGTTAATTTCATCTTTATGGAAGTCTTTTTTGAAGTCGATAGAAGGGTTCAAGTTACTGACATACTTGAATTAATGATATTACTTCATTTGTAATCACACTGAGAAAACAGTTTCTTTGAATTAAAGAAAGTTTTGTTAATTACAGCTTTATGGAAGTCTTATTTCAATTCGATAGAGGGTTTAGGTTACTGACATACTAAAATTAATGATATTACTTATTTTGTAATCACACTCAGGAAACAGTCAATGAAAAAATTTCTTTGAATTAAAGAAAGTTTTGTTAATTACATCTTTATGGAAGTCTGGTTTGAAGTCGATAGAGGGTTTAGGTTACTGAAATACATGAATTAATGATATTAATTAACTTGTAATCACACTGAGAAAAAAGATACGTTGAATCAAAGAAACATTTCTATGATATACGGTCAAAGAAAAAATTGATTTGAATTAAAGAAAATTTTGTTAATTTACTTTTAATGGTAGTCTTGTTTGAAGCCGATAGATGGTTTAGGTTACTGACATAATTTAATTAATGATATTAATTAATTTGTAATCACACTGAGAAAACAGTCAAAGAAAAAAGAAAAAAATTTTTTAAAGTTTTGTTAATTCTATCTTTATGGAAGTCTTTTTTGAAGTCGATAGAAGGGTTCAAGTTACTGACATACTGGAATTAATGATATTACTTCATTTGTAATCACACTGAAAAAACAGTTTCTTTGAATTAAAGAACCATTTCTTTGAATTAAAGAATGTTTTGTTTTTTAATCTTTATGGAAGTCTTGTTTAAAGTCAATAGAGGGTTTAGGTTACTGACATACTTAAATTTATGATATTACTTAATTTGTAATCACACTGAGAAAACAGTTTCTTTGAATCAGAGAAACTTTTCTTTGATATACAGTTAAAGAAAAAATTTCTTTGAATCAAAGAATGTTTTGTTAATGCAAAAAAATTTTTTTTTATCCAAAGAAATAGATTTGTTTACATTAAAAACAAATTTTTTGAATCAACAAAACTTTCTTTAATTCAATGAAATTTTTTCTTTGACCGTATATCAAAGAAATGTTTCTTTGATTCAAAGAAACTGTTTTCTGGGTGCAGGACCGGTTCTACCATATAGACGAAATAGGCAACCGCCTAGGGCTGCAAAATTTAGAGGGCGGCAAAGTCTGGATTAAATTTATCATTTTCATAACGAGGGATCGATGGAATGAATATAAAATATCCATCTTTTATTTTAAATTTACCGCAAAAAATGGAAGCGCTGCCTAGTGATCAATGACATAATTTTAGGTTCCAGTTCTATAAGAGAGATTGAAAAATTGTGTTAATTTAACTAGAAAATCTTGATTTTTATTGATTTCATCGCGAAAATATTACTCCAGATTGTTTTATATAGAAATAAATTAATCTGATTTCAGATTCAAGGGGCGCAAATATTTATTCTGCCTAGGGCGCCAAATTTTCTTAAGTCAGCCCTGTTTGTAATTTTTAAGTAGTTAGTTTGTTGATGAATATTTCTGAATTTTATACTCGCTCGTCTGATATTTTTTTGAAATCAAACTCTCAAATATTCTATCTGGCAAGTATCCAAAACTTTATTAGCCTGTCAACATACGAGTAGATGTATCAAGATTTATTAACAACAGACTGAAAATATAAAAACGAAATTAACAGGCCATGTTTGCGAATCCGATAAATTAATTGGATATAGAAAATATTGGTGAAAAAAGTATGCGATGCATCCAAGCAATATTAAAGAATCTTTAAAATAATAACATAGCAGTGTATTTGGAAAAAAATAAATGATTTTGACGTGTAATTTATTAGAAAGGTA
Organism: Diplolepis rosae; assembly: GCA_030998225.1. Classification (NCBI taxonomy): domain Eukaryota; kingdom Metazoa; phylum Arthropoda; class Insecta; order Hymenoptera; family Diplolepididae; genus Diplolepis; species Diplolepis rosae. The sequence continues at coordinate 4,489,916 of JAPYXD010000698.1, forward strand.
CAGAAATGTATACAGAAAATCGAGCGCAAAGCGCAAGTATCATGATGAGAATTTGGATTCTAAAAATTATAATAATTGATGATATGAAAAAAAATACAAAAAATCATTAGAAAATACAATAAATTTATTTAAAAAAATTTTTAAATAAATAATTTCACAAATTTAAAGTTTTTTAATATTTTGGCTGCCTTTAAGAAAAAATGATTATAATTTATTTGTTACATTACTCACATTCTGCCTAAATCTCATTTCGAAATGAGTCAAGAAAATTTTAAAAATATTCATTATTTTATGAGTTGTTCAAAATTCAAGAATTCTTTGAATTTTTGCTTTTTTGGCAATATCTTCGTTAATAATGGACTGAAACATTTCGTTTTGGGTTCATTAAATGCAGAATTTTGTTACCATCCATGTTATTCTAAGGAAAAAATTCATTCTTAGGTATTTTATAAATTAGAAGCTTTTGTGTGAATCGTTAAAAACAAGTGCCCGGGAACTTTTGCACAGCCGTGTAGTTGTACAGTTTTAAGGGCGTTGAGATTAAAAATAGTATATCTGAGAGTTAGAGTGGGTGACAGTCTATTCTTCACAGTTTATAAGGACTAGTGGTCAGGTCCGCTCTTCACTAACCCAGATAAAACGACTGGGATTCGCGGTATGGTATCTTCGCCAGTTTAAAGGGCGTCGGAAGGAGGAAAAGGGTACTGCGTGCGCAACTTCCTATCTCTCTTACCCCGAATTTTCTCTCACTCACTCTGATTCTCTGCCGAGAGGATTTACCACCCTACAAACCACCCCCTTACGATTCCGCGCTCGCGTCCGGGTAAATCCTGGTCACCAGTGCCCGCGCGCCTTCCGCGATCGTCGGACCGCGTATTCGAAGAAAGTGGGAATTTTCGCACCCCCTGTGACCATTTTCACGTGAGATTCTACAAAAACACACACGCGCAATATGAACCTAGTGTTTTTCAAATTTCAAGCATACTTTTAAACACTTATTCCCATAATCAATTAAAAACATTCATCATCTGGAAATTAAAAAAACTTTAATTCTCATTTACCAACAACAATAAAACCTCATAACAATCTTGTGGATAAAAGGTTTTATAAATTTATTAATCTTTGTATTTCTATCAGAAGCTTTTTCGTATATGATTCTCAGGATAGATTGAAAAAGTTGTAAAAAGTTGGTGAATGCACAAAAAAAAATAAAGTGAATATTCTTCCAAATAGTCTAAAGAATTATCCCGACGGTTAATTAAGGAATGAATTAAAGTTAGTTTGTATCTAAGTGATAAAGCATGAGAAATTAATAATAGTGGATTGAAAGTGATTTAAAGTATTTGACAGTGATGTTACGTAGTCAAGTTCAAATTCTTTGGATCAAAATTAAATATTCATAAAGTAAGTGTTATGAAGAATTGTACTCGCGTATATGTAAGAAATCCTACGAAATTTAATAATCAAATAAGAGATTCTGATCGATGCCCCCGATTATCGAGGTAAGGCGAAAGGTCGTTGATGCGTAAGCACTTTGTGCACTTCTTAAGTCTTAACCAGATTGCTTTTTGTAAAATTTAAATTATGTATTTTGTTTATCTGAATCCGAACAAAGATGCAGGGCCATTCAATATCATGCAAATAATTTTATTTAAAAGCTCTCTGTTTGTAACACTTGATGCGTGATAAATTATCCAACTTCAAACAATTCATAATAATGTTAATGATCATCGAATCAACTTTATAATATATCTATACGCTCATCATCAAACGAGTATGGAAAATCAAATTTAAAGTCCATACCACAACCTATTCATTATGCGGCCGTCATTAACACGCGATAGCAACATTATTTAGTCCTGGAAGACAAGGAAGTGTTAATTTACTCTCTAAATTTGAATCAGTCAAAATCTACTGATTATCAGTGAAATTTGACTGATTCAAATAGCTAAAAAGAGGTTACTGTAAATCAGTCAAAATTCACTGATTATTTCAGTGAAAATTGACTGATTTGACAGTGAAAAATATTTTTTCACTGATGAATCAGTGAAAATTAACAAAATTTATTTTTAATTTCAAAGAAAGATCATGAATAATAAATAATACATTTTTAGTCTAGTAAATCACATGCTGGAATCCAGTAAAGAAACCAATTTTATTAAGATAAACAAATAAAAGAAACAATAAACATCAGTTCTTAGTAGAATAAGTGTGACATGTACTTGGAAAACAAAATTCTGATCTAACCAAACCATTTTGTTAAACAAACCATGATCTTTGCTTGAGTCAAACACAAGTTGGTTAAATAGGCTTCAATATTTGATTTAACCAAACAATACAACTTTAGTTAGATTAAACAAATTCTTTGGTAGAATTAATCAAAATTTTGGTCAACCGTAAATCAAGCAAATTCTTTGGTTGGATCAACCAAATATTTTTTGGATGTGTTTGTTAATAAGATATAATATAATATATCAAAACTAAAAAAAGAGATTCGCTCAATATGCTATTCAGAATCGACAACTGTACCCTCGGGAAATGAAATAAAAAATAATACACTGTTTTCTGCAACTTTTTCCACTCACGTGACGAATTTTCAATTCACCTTGCATGTTCTAATATTTACATTACACTATTTACCATTTGATTTTGTTTCATGCCAGATGAATAGTTTAATTTGTAGTCTGAATAACAAAAGTTGCAATATAAATGATTACACTCGGAAAAAAAGATTTATTTAAATTTAAGAAATCGTTTTTTTAACTTTATTTCTTTAATTCGAAGTAAAAACACTTCTAGAACAAATATAAATTCATTTAATTTTGAGAAATCACCTTTTTAGCCTTTTTTAAATGAAAGAAATTATTTTTTCAACATTATTTATTTCATGTAAAATAATATTTTTCCGATTCAAATACGGTACTGGAAATATCTTATAAAATGATTTATTTAATTTTATTATCATTAAACGAAACAAATTTCCCTATAAGTTATAGAAAATATTTCTGAGTCACATTATCCATGTACTATGCGACTGCGAAGACATTTATTTCTTTAATTCAAAGAAAAAAAACAATCAAGAAATTTCTTTAAATCAAAGAAACTTTGGGTGCACTTCCGAAAAGAACTTGCCTATGATTAATTTGAAATTCACTATACCCACGTATTTTGAGGCGCTAATTACGAATACGATGATGAAAATATCTACAAATTTGATTTTTAAGGTCAAAAAAAAAAATGTTTATAACAAGTTTTTTCGTTTTATGTCGATAAATATTGATCTAGGAAAAAAATATTTCGTATAAAAGTTGTAGCGGATGAAAAGATCTATCTTTAATATTCTACACATTTTTGCCCTGAAACCAATACTTTTTGAGAAAAATGAGATTTTCAAGAGAAACTGCCAAAACCCATTAAGGGTGCAGTTCCGAATAGATGAATCTGTCAATTTCCATCAAACTCCCTATATTGACGTATTTTGACGCGCTGATTACGAATATAATAGCGAAAATTGCCGACTAGTCAATTTTCATGGTGAAACCATAAAAATCATGGTTGTTTGTTGTTTATTCCATTTAATAGGGGATGATTTGGATTGAGAAAAGCTCCCGATCGTGTGCCTGTCTGTTTGAAACCATTTAATCTCATTTTTCTCGAAAAATAATTGCTTTAGGGAAAAAATGTCTTCAACATTAAAGATAGATCTTTTCATCCGCTACAACTTTTGTACGAAATATTTTTGTCCTAGATCAATATTTATCGACATAAAATGAAAAAACTTTTTAAAAACATTTTTTTTAAATTTTGTCCTTGAAAATAGAATTTTCGAGTACTTTCATCATTATATTCGTAATCAGCGCCTCCAAATACGTGAGTATAGTGAGTTTCAAATTAGTCGAAGGTAAGTGCTTTTCGGAATTTTATCCGAAACTTTTCTTTGATTGTATAGCAATGCACAAATTTGTTTGATTCAAAGAAATTTTGTTTGAATCAAAGAAACTTTTTTCTGGATGTAAATCTGAAATCTGTGCAAATCCTTTTTCTTTCGCGAATTCAGTTGAACTTCTTATTTTCAAATTTTTTTTGTCCAATGAGATTGTGGGGGGTGTGGGCGAGAAGTAGAAAAATCCAATCTACTATGGGAATTTAAAAATAAAAATGTCAATTATACATGTATTTGAAGAAAATTGACAATAAAAGTTATTAAGTTCAAGTTTATTTGAATGCACCCGAAATATATTGTAGAAGAGAAAATAGGTAAAAGCTTCTAGTTTCAAATAACAAGAATCAAAGAAGAAAAAAGTGATGCATAGCTTAGAGTTCTCTCGTTCATCACTGCACGTAATCAAGCAGCACGCTCAAAACAACTAGACGAAGAAAGCGAAAAACAAATAAAGTCATGGGAGGCAAAGTTACCCGTAGCTAAATTGGGTTAGCTCAAATCCCTTTAAGGTAACTCTAATAGCTGAAGCGTGAGTTGCATATACAGATATGACTACTTACCTACCAAAACTAAATTTGAGAATCTCGAGGCGTTGCAACTTCTTTAAAGAATACGTCAATATAGAGAATAATCCTCCTTAAATGTAGAAACAAATGATGTCGATTCTCAGCCAAAGAAAGGCTACACGGAGAAAAACAGTTCGAGAAACTTTACTCAACTTTGGAGCAAAGTTTGGACGTATGGACAAGTTGGAGATTATCTAATATTATTGTAATAATTTTTTATGTATATTTAGAAAACTTACTCTACATTTTCAGAATTTACTGAACTTTCATGAATTCTTTAACATTTGGTAGGTCACTAATTATTACAACAATATTGAATAATTTTCAACTTGTCTATGTGTCCCATCTTTAATCAAATGTTGAGTAAAGTTTCTCGAACTATCTTCCTTTGTGGATAAATGTCAAATCAATACGAACTCTAAATGTTTTTTTGTCATATAAATGACTTTAAAAATTTTTTATATTTAATATGAGTTTTTCGTTCACAAAATAAAAAAATACTTTCAGAAGTAATGAGCAATTATTGATGAAAATGTAACTTTTTAGTCTTTATGTTTTCATAAGATATAAATATTATGTTTAATTAACAGTTTTTACATAATAATCATGTTGTCTAACTGAATACTGACCATAGAATCAATTGATTTTGATTGGTTTCTCAGTAAATGAGGTTCAAAACAACTGATAGTACACTGAGAAAAAAAATTTGATTGAATCAAAGAAAATGATTTGTTAGAACGACTTTCTTTGATTTAAAGAAAGAAAATATCTTTGAACCAAATAAATATTTGTTTGAATCAAATTAATTTTTCTTCAAAACAAAAAAAATTAATGCATTGATATATGGTCAAAGTTTAAATTTGTTTGATTTAAGGCAGAAATTGATTTGATTCGAAAAAATATTTATTTGGTCCAAAGATATTTTGTTTGAATCAAACAAATTTTGTTTCATTAAAACAAAACATTTATTTACATCAAAGAAAGTGTTTCAAACAAATAATTTTTTTGATTCAATCAAATATTTTTTCTGAGTGTATAGCTAATGTTGACTCACTAATTAAAATCAGCAAAAAAACTACTTTTTGCTTCCGTCAAAACAGATAACTTCAAATTGAGAGGAAAGGAGAATAAGTGGAAGTATTTTTAATACTTTTTTGTAAGCCACATTTTAGTAAAACTGTTGATTTGATGTTAACACTTTATGGGGGATCAACCAACACTGTTCAGCCCCTTGTTGATATAGTGTAATGATATACACATACTCTACATTTGAGGGTGGATATGAGCTAAATACTAGTGGAAATCCCATCCAAATCTCCAAAGTGGTTTTCATGCGATGGAGGAACAAATACAAAAGGATAGAATTTCATATCTACATCTGAAAAATAATATATTTCATCTCTATAAAACATTTTGTTTATTAAACCATCATTTTTTATTAAATTGAACAAAATTCGATATAATCAATTCAAATATTCGTTATATCACACCGAATCATACTCAAACAAACCATCCATGGTTGAAATGAACATTTTATTTGGTTTAATCATCAAGATATATATAGTCAACCATAATACATAAAAAAAATAGTCAAATCATTTTAATATCAGAATTGAAATCATTACAATCTTTTAAGGTAGTTGATTCACGAAAATTAGACCTCTGGCAAAAATAGACAATTTTGCTTTCAAGAATAGCAATATTATTATTGAAGGGCTATTTTGGAAGAGAAAAGATTAATTTCCATGAAAAAAATTTGAAATACAGAAAAATAATTTTATTAATAAATTTTAATTTTGCCGAACTTTTTTTCTTATCGCTTCTTACCAATTTTTTAAAAATTATGCAATTTTAATAAATTACAAATAACTATTTCAAGAAAAAGATTCCCTACAACTTAACCATTTCCAATTTTCGAGAATCAATAAATTATTATCAAATTTAGCAATTTGTTTATAAAAATTTCGTTTTGGAAAATGTTTTTTTAATGGTTTTAGCCATTAAAGAATTTTTTTAAAATCAGAAACAGTGAAGTTGTAAAAAATCTTTTCTCTGAAATAATGATTCATGGTTTATCAGAATCGCATAATTTTTTTAAATTTGGTAAGAAACGATAAGAAAAAAAGTTGGGTCAAAAATAAAATTATTTTTCTGGGTTTCAAATTTATGTAAAATAATCTTTTCTCTTTCAAAATAGCCCTTCAATAATAATATTGCTATTCTTGAAAGCAAAATTATCTATTTTTGCCTGAGGTATAATTTTCGTGGATGAAAACTACCTTAATTATTCTTTGTATGTTTCTTTGTTCTCTTAATATTTTGAACCAACCTTTTCTTAAAACTTTATAACTGAAAATTTTACCCGCCATATAGGATTTGCCATTTTGGATCGAATAATTTCAAAATGTTTAGGTTAAATTTGAATTCAATTAGCTCAGAACCTCCGAAAATGGACTTTCACGCAAATTGAATCTCGATTCATGTAAATGAAGCAAATCATATCCGACCCCAACAATTCCAATTAATTTGGTCCATGAGATTGGATCTGCAATTTTGAATAGAAAAATTCTAAGATAATATTCGGATTCAACAAGCTTAAGGTGGTTAAGTGCCATTTTTTATTTCATATATCGATAGATTAGACTCTTCCCGATCGAAAAGTCCTCTGCCATTTTGGGCCTTACCGTATTCAATTTTGAATTATCACGTCTCGAAATATGGAATTTTACACTCTAAAAACGGAATATTGACTGTCAAACAATTCCGTTCACTATGAATGGATTTTCTACTCAAAATTGGCATAAGAGGAAATCCTCTAACAGTTGAAGTATTTTCGTTTCAAGTGCTATCATTTTATTGCCAGTTTTTCCTTTGGTCTGGAAATAAAATCCTTTGTCATGTGAAGGAAGTATAATTTCGATGTTAAAATAAAACAAATTCTATGTTATAACCTATAAGAAATATACACAAGCCAAACTTTGACAAATCCCAATATTCAATCGATCATTTTCAATAATATAATAACGACCCGTCTTAGATTTCAGCTTAAAGAAATTTTAAGATATAACTTTGCTTACATTACAAATTTTCCAATACGTGTAAAATTGAAAGTCCATAATCTATTAAATATATAATGTTGGAAAAGTGTTACAAAATTATTTTTAAACTTTGTTGCATTTTAAATTTCACAATAAATTCTATAGTAAACATTTTACTAATAATTTCGAATCAAAATATTTTTTTACAAATAAAAAAAATATATTCTTCGTAGTTGGCACCGTACTGACAAAATATCTGTGAACAGATTAGCATCAGACGATGTACACTCACTAATTGGCAGGCGCACTTCGTCTCCTAGTCTAGAAATGCAATCCTTACATAATTAGAGGATTTCTTTTCAGAGTAAAAAAAAATCGTTCATTGCTAAAAATATTTTCTTTTTGCATCTCACAGATGAGTTTTGTAACAGGAAAAAGATTCTGTTGGTAGACAAAAGGAATATGCTTAATTTCAATGGATGCATTCTGAAAAGAACGTAATTTCACTATGGATAGACTTTTTTTTAGAGTGTAACATGGGCTCTTATGGAAAGTCATTTCGCGGGCTCATAATATCACAAATTTGCGAAAAATTTTCTGGTGGCGGCGTTGCGGAAAACTATACACTGAGAGACTTTTCGTTAGAGTAAATGATAAAGATGAATCAAAATTTAGTATAATATCGTTTCAAAATGGGGAAAGCCGAGGCTTTATTATACTTATTCATATTATGACATCGAAGTTTGATATAGTCATAACGGTCTTTAATATATGAAGAAGATAAAGTAGTATTTTAAATATTAAATATTATGAATCTCTATTCGAGAAATTGAAAGTACGAGAAAATGATATTATGATAACTAAGTTGTCTAAAAATAATTTGAATAAGATAAATAATGAATATCACATTTTGGAAAGCATGTTTGAGAAATTCATATTATGAATATGAACTTGCCAGAAGCCTCACGACGCGCAGCAAAAATCAAAACATTCATTCTCGGTTTTTCATATAATTTGTTTGAGAATGTCGTCCGAATGCTTCCGACGTTATCCGAATAGCTTCGTAGACTCGAATCCAAGTCTGCCCAGCCCCCAACTCAGTAGTGGCTTATAAGCGACATTTATTTCGGAATATGGCAAGCGAGAATAGCCGAGAGACTTTAGGCGTTAGGAATGCGTTTAGTTAATGTAGATATAGGTAGAGTTAAGGGGGTTCGAACCCAAAGGCGATTCTGAAATTTAATTTCAAGCGTATGCGAATATAAATAGTGTAGCATTGTGTACTTAAATATATGAACATAACTAAGGTATGATAATAATTTTGTAATAGTTAATTTGGCATGGGGTCAGTTTTGATACGGATTTATTTTTTTAATTAAGTGATAGAACACATAAAAAATACAAAAGGCAAACGTTTCGGCCACAAATGGGGGCCCTCTTCAGTGCCAATTAGCTTAATAGTAACCTTTAAATATTTATTAACTAAGACATGCAACTTAATAATTATTGTATTTTTTGTTTTTTTGTTTTTTTCTTTGCTTATTGATATTAGAAAAAGATAGAGTAAACATGCGGAAAGACTTATGGGTAAGCGAGTTCCTAGGTGTGAAGGAACCAGACCGTTCCAAAAACTGTTCCAACGAGTAATCCTCTCCCACAGGAACCGTGAAAAATGCGACCGCGGAACGCACTCTCTCAAGGGCACATATATAAACACGATTATTTCACCAAAGAAAGAAACAACACGATGGAGAATATAACGTGGATCCTTGGTAAAGCACGCACAGCAAACCACACACATCCACGAGCACCAGAAGTAAAGGACACTGAAGTTAAAACAATAAGAACGATGTAATTGGTACGGAAAAATGTTTATTTTGTATTTTCTCCGAAGCCGCAGAGATGACAGACGAAAGTAAGTCCACCACTCTGCCACATGGCTAAAAGAAAACTGATTTGGGAAGAAGTCGTATTTAGGAAGACTAGTGTTCAGAGTTTGACGTGTATAGAAAGCATTCTCCAGATAGGTCAGGTTCCAACACCAAGGGTTATACACAGTAAAACCTTATTTTAATGTCCCCGGCACTTGAGATTATTATATGCTCAAGCGTCCGACAAAAGCAAAGACCCACCACATGTTCTAAAAACTCTGTAAGGAAAGGCACTCACTACGGTCCCGACGTCGTAAAAATTGTACACATTTCTGTGGATATAGAAAGTAAAATGCAACTAAAGTGGAAATTCACGAAAAATTAAATTCCTGGTTTTTCGAAACCTCTGATTCTTAATAAATGGAACCCGGAAAAATACAATATTAAGTTTATAAGTATGATGTCCGAGTTTTTCAGATTATAAGACTGTTGTAAAGTGGCAAAATATTACGAGAGTTATTCGAACTCTGACTTAAATAGAGTGGCCAATTAATACAGTAGCACTACGGATTCTAAGACTGATAAAAAATGGCCAAGTAATGCGCGAGCCATACTTATAAACTTAATATTGTATTTTTCCGGGTTCCATTTATTAAGAATCAGAGGTTTCGAAAAACCAGGAATTTAATTTTTCGTGAATTTCCACTTTAGTTGCATTTTACTTTCTATATCCACAGAAATGTGTACAATTTTTACGACGTCGGGACCGTAGTGAGTGCCTTTCCTTACAGAGTTTTTCGAACATGTGGTGGGTCTTTGCTTTTGTCGGACGCTTGAGCATATAATAATCTCAAGTGCCGGGGACATTAAAATAAGGTTTTACTGTGTATAACCCTTGGTGTTGGAACCTGACCTATCTGGAGAATGCTTTCTATACACGTCAAACTCTGAACACTAGTCTTCCTAAATACGACTTCTTCCCAAATCAGTTTTCTTTTAGCCATGTGGCAGAGTGGTGGACTTACTTTCGTCTGTCATCTCTGCGGCTTCGGAGAAAATACAAAATAAACATTTTTCCGTACCAATTACATCGTTCTTATTGTTTTAACTTCAGTGTCCTTTACTTCTGGTGCTCGTGAATGTGTGTGGTTTGCTGTGCGTGCTTTACCAAGGATCCACGTTATATTCTCCATCGTGTTGTTTCTTTCTTTGGTGAAATAATCGTGTTTATATATGTGCCCTTGAGAGAGTGCGTTCCGCGGTCGCATTTTTCACGGTTCCTGTGGGAGAGGATTACTCGTTGGAACAGTTTTTGGAACGGTCTGGTTCCTTCACACCTAGGAACTCGCTTACCCATAAGTCTTTCCGCATGTTTACTCTATCTTTTTCTAATATCAATAAGCAAAGAAAAAAAGAAAAAAACAAAAAATACAATAATTATTAAGTTGCATGTCTTAGTTAATAAATATTTAAAGGTTACTATTAAGCTAATTGGCACTGAAGAGGGCCCCCATTTGTGGCCGAAACGTTTGCCTTTTGTATTTTTTATGTGTTCTATCACTTAATTAAAAAAATAAATCCGTATCAAAACTGACCCCATGCCAAATTAACTATTACAAAATTATTATTGTGGGTCAATAAAACATTGAACATGTACGGAAACATGTCACGATATGATAATAATGTTTGTGTATGTGTTTCCACTGAAACCTCCCCTCTTCTGAGTGCCCAAAGCTCTCCCCTCTATCTTCCTCTTGCTTCGCACGCGTTAGAAAAAGACACCACAATCCATAACCCGGAGACGTCCCTTCTGAAGATCAAACTTTTTAGTGGAGTGAGTGATTTTTCATATAGTGGTTTTCAGATTCACATATTCTTTGTTTCGCTTCGAAACTTTGATATAGTAAATTTCAAATTCTCGTAGGTTTTATAGCAGTTAGTAAAACATATATTCCATTTATTCAAACGAAAATATTAATTTCGCCGCTTGAAAACCACTATATTAATTTCTGATACGTAAACCCTGTTTGCCTCACTTTGAAACGATATTATACTAAAATATGATTCACTTTTACGATTTATTCTACACTGAGAGAAATCGGCTTTGGTTCCTGTGCACATAGCACATAAATTTTGTGTACAGTAGTTGCCTTGACCAAAAAAGTTGAGAGAAGCTACTACTTTTATAGTTATCATGACAGTAATTTGGACTTTTTTGTGTATTCGGTTGTTGTAACCAAAGTTGATGATTAGAATGAGCTTTATACGTACCCCAACGGTTAGTACACATACATTTTCTTTATATGTACTGGCAAGCTCCTTTGGTTACTACAACCGCAGCGTTCGCTGTTGCGCTAGACAAATCAAGTATAACTTTCATTTTTTACAACGAGGTAAGCCTGTCGTGACAACTATTAAATCTTGTAATAGTCACACAATTTAACTTGCACTGCACTGGAGATAAGTAGTTACTTCCAAAAAGATATGCAGCCTAAGTTGAATCCTGCCGATTCTCTTTCTCGATTCCTGGACTATATTTCAACGTGCCAAGCATCATCAGGTAAATAATTCTATTATAAATATAGTTTGACAATTCTTTCTAAATGGTAAACGAATTTCTTCGGGGACAATGCAATGCGTTCCAATGTTGCTGTCTCGTCGTATTTTGTGAAAACTATAATCAGTCAAAAAAAGTTTATGGTGATGAAAAAAGTGACAATTTTTTAACTTAATCGACGAAAGTTATCATAAATATCATTATACCGGATTATTTTTGTAGCTCTTTACGGTGAAACTTTATTTTTTCTAATCAAATTGAATTCGTATTTTGATAACTAGGAGAACCATACCTATAACCTCAAAAATAATTTTGGCTGGTCATTACTTGGTCATTTTAACTAAACTCTATGTGCGACTTTACGATGGACTTTGGTTCCTATAACCGCAGCGCTAACGTTATTTCAAGTACCAGAATCGTGGTCTCAGTAACGTTCCTTGCAGTTGAAGTAAACACTTTTCCAATGTATGACAGCCACTACCATGATTGTCATGAGAACTTTAACATTTTTGTAAAGACGATTTTAACAAAAAAACTTTGGTCCGTGAAACCCGAAATTTCTCTCTGTGTAACGAAAAGTCTCTCAGTGTATGGAACCGTTGGGAAATTTCATAAGAATATTAATTTTTCTTTGAAAATCGTATCTTACCTTATATCTCAGAAAGTTATTTCGAAATAAACGCCAGAAAACAAGAATCAAAAGGAAGTGGAATCTATATTTTCGCTCAGCTGACGATAACACTATACGTCACTATAGTTGTCATCTCGTCGGGTTAGTCCGCGATAGGATCCCGAGTGATTGGCGCAGCGCGATGATTGCCGAAATTCACCGAAAGAAATATTCCGAGAGTAAAATAAAGATTGTAAATTAATGGAAAATATTTTTTTTCCAATCGTTATAGGTATTAATAGTAGATTATAAGGGAAAAAAATTTCCGCACAATGTTCGGAATTTTGCAACGCGCATGTAACATTTACGAAAAATTGTTATAGTTGCTCATTTGATCGCTACCGGACTACCTTAAAAACCTCTACATACCAAAACTCATAAAAGTCGGAAACACAGTTTTTTAAATAAAATAAAGGAGTTTTATGGTCTATATTTAAACCATCTATAGCGAAAGGGTTAAGAGGACTAGGAAGTCAAAAAATCGATTTTTTTTATTGCATTTTTCAATAGCATTACTATTCAAAAGGTAAATGACAAAGTTTTAAATCGTTTGGATGAAAAATCAAAAAATGAGAGACAAAAAGGCTGGGCGCCTTTCTTCTTTACGGGCTGAACCTCCGTATTAAGCTGTAAAAATTTCTGATTTTGAGAAAAAAATTCGTAAACATGAATTTTTTGTGTAAAATTTTTTATTTTGTTTTATTAAAACAGGTTCAGTCCAGAGAGGGAAGTATTACGAACACAACGCACTTTGAAAAATTCAATTCCCATTAATAGAACAGAAGATATTATTGCAAAAAAAATTTTGTTTTGTTAAATTGTTTATTTAATTATATAATTGTATATTGGAATTTTTCAATAAACAAATATTCTTTGTATTCTATTCAATTGTTATAAATAACCCATAAAAAAATTATTTATATCTTGATATTTACTTTTTAATTAGACTTTGAAAATAGGCATAGTTTGACTTCCTAGTCCCCTTGGATCAATCAAACCATATGATCGCTATGGTAATTTTTTTTCTGTAAACGTTTGTCCATACAAAATAAGATACCAAGTCAAAAATTTGTGAGATCAAAGAAAAGGCACTAAGGAAGGTCTCTCAACTCTCAGATTTGTGAAATTAAAAAGACATTTTTTTTCTGAAATATATTTTTTATAATTATAAAAATTCATATAGTTTAGTTGATCCATGGCCTTAAAGCTAGAATATTTAAGGGGCTAGCCCACAAATAATGACCTTTTTTCATTAATTTTTTTTCAACAGTAGATTTTATTAGATAATTCTGGATTTTACACATATTATAAAAGACGTTCCAAAGTATACAAAAAAATTTTTTTTTTTTTTTAATAACATCCGGCGGAGATACAGCGGCCCGAAGAGGACCATCTTTTTTTTTGGTACCCATGATTTCTCAATTTTGCCTCATCTGAAACGAAAAATCCAAAAAAAATTCTTAAAGAGTGCATGTCTGGGTATCGCATGAATCTCAATCATCAAAAAATATTAACAAATAAACAAATGGTAAAAATTTAGATTTTTACAGAGTTTTGACAGTTTTTTGCAACATAAATTGTTTAAAAATGTTGTTAAATGTGAATGAAAAATTATGATCTAGGCTTATGCCATAGACATGCATCTTATGAACATCTGTGCAAAATTTGAGACGAATCGGCCCAGTAGATCGGCCGGAATCGTATGAGCACCAGCTAAAGCTTAAGCGTTTTTTGGAATTTTACTGTGAAAAAACTATAATTGATTTTTTAATGCGGTTTCTTTTAAAAGTTTTATTAACCCTTAGATAACAAAATTCAGAAAACTTGTATGAAAAAACTTGCACGGTTTGACCACTGCACCCTTGCGAATATAGGCCTTCGAAAAAAGTTGGTTGATGGTTCCCACCAAATCTCAAAAATGGCTGGTCTGAAACACAAGAGTAAATATTTTTCTTAATCTATGGTAGTGTAGTTATCGTCTGACGGAGGCTTTTTTATTTATCATAACAATTTTCAAAATGGCGGGCTATAGAAAAAAAAGTTGTTTTTTTCACCTTTTTTTCATCTTTCAAAATTCATTAAACATTTGTTATAAACAATAGGGGAAAAACGTCCGTCAGACGATAGCGAGTACATTTCCACACATTTAAAAAAAAAGTTTATCAAAATCCGTCTACTAGTTTCTTAGAAATCGTGGGAACCAGTTTGGATAAAGTAGTTTTGAGAAAAACGCGTTTAAAGTTTCCAATGAAAATAAGCGACAAATTGAGTTTAACTTTCTTGACGTAATTGCCATAGTAAAACAAATCCTTTTGGTATACTATTCTTAGATCCCTAATCTTTGAAAAAATGAAAAAAAATCGATTTTCTGAAACTGTTCGATGAAAACAACCCCTTAAATCAAAATGACTATACGAATATAAATCATATAATATTTTTATTGATTTTTATATTTACCGGGGAATCTTTTTGTTTCAGGTAAACATTCGGATGATTTGGAACAAACTTCTTTGGAGAGGACAGGATGGACGAAGGAGAAGGGATGTCACTGTGGGTTATATTGTCAAGCAATCCTTGATCAAACCGACCAGGTGTGTTTTCACGGTCCGATTATTTGATTTGATAATTTTATTTCAAGTCCGTTGGATCAAGTCTGAAACAATGTCATAGTTCAAAGTGTGCGATAGTGCGCGCAAGTGACGTTAGCCTTAGGACACAATGGCCCTACTGTTTGTCGTTATCGTTATTTTGGTCACCACTGCCATGTCTCTGCCACCAGTTATAAGAATCGGTAAGTGTATAACTCTATTCATATTCAAGCCACTCATTTTTACAAATTTTTAGATATTATACACAAAAAGAAACTTGTTTAATCTATCTAAACCATTTTTGCAAATAAACCAATGTATTTGGTTGAACGAATTAAAATATTTATTCGATTTCATTAAGTCGTAATCGAAGATCTATAGTTGAATAAAACAAATTTTTCAGTTATGTCAGCGAGAAATTTTATCAACATTACACCCAGAAAAAAGTTTCTTTGATTCAAAAGAAAAAATACCTTTGAATCAAACAAATTTGTGCATTGCTAATACGGTTGAAAAAAAATTTCTTTGATTTAGAGAAATTTCTTGATTATTTTTTTTTCTTTGAATTAAAGAAATGAATGTCTGTGAAATCGCATAGTACATGCGTAATGTAATTCAGAAATTTTTTTTCATTAATTGAAAGAAACAATTTTCTTTGTTCAAGGTAATACAATTAATGAAAATATTTCTTAAATTTTTTCCAGTGCTGTATTTGATTCGAAAAAATATTTTTTTTAACTCAAATAAATAATGTTAAAAAAATAATTTCTTTTGTTTAAAAAAGGCTAAAAACGGAAAAAGATTTCTTAAATTTAAATAAAACTTTTTTTCTGGGTGTATAATAAACAAAGTCTGCTAGATTCTACGAAATTTTGGTTAGATCTAACAAATATTTTTCCGAGTAAAACTTATATTACACCCAGAAAAATAATATTTGAACTAACCAAACCATTTTAAAGAATAAGCCAAGGTTTTTGGTTGAACTAAATAGAATTTGGTTGAATAAACCGAAGTATTTGTTCGATTCAACTGAATTGTACTCAAACAAATGATCTATAGTTGAACGAAACACATTTTTCAGTTATATCAACGAAAAATTTGGTCAACAGTACATCCAGAAAAAAGTTTCTTTGATTAAAAAAAATATCTTTGAATTGAAAAATTCGTGCATTGTTATACGGTTAAAGAATAGTTTTTTTAATTCAGGGAAATTTCTTGATTATTTTTTTTTCTTTGAATTAAAGAAATGAATGCCTGCGAATTCGCTTAGTACATGCGTAATGTGACTCACAAAAATATTTTCTTTCATTTAAAGTAAAAATTGTCTATTCGTTCATGTCAGATAACTTTTTTAATTCACAAAGTATCTTTTCGAAAATTTGGGAAACCTAACAAAAAACAATAAAGCATGCCTGTTAAATTCTTTTTAGTAAAAATTGTGAAAAAAAATTTGAAAACTTATCGACAATTACAATTGACTGTAAATTTTTTTGCAGAATTTTCACTCTAACGAAATTTACAGACATTCCTCATTGTCCATAGTTGTACTTTCCAAATTTTCATGAAGACATTTCGTAAAACAAAAAAGTTATCTTACACGAACTTTTAAAGGAAACGTGATTTCTTAAAATCAAATAAATTTACATTTGTTCTAAAGGTGTTTTTACTTCGAATACTACCAAAATGTTTTCATAATTAAAGATTAAAACCTGAGTAATTAAATTTGCCCTGATCTGTTTGAGTAAAAGATTGAGGGATGTTCGAAATTCCTCTTTCTATTAAAATAATTGAATAGAAATAGGATCCAGGGAGAACTGTTCCTTTATCATCTCGTCGTGTGAAAGCCGGACTTGCTTTGTGATGAAATAATAGTGTGACCGCAACTTCATCTTTGAAAATTATTCGCAACCTTTACATGACAATGAAGTTTGCATACTCGGGCTGATTAAACGAAAACTCTCATGTTGTGCAGTTTAATTCCCTTCTTGAAGTTTCAACTTATGGTTTGAAATGTAAGCCGGATTTAAATAAAATTAATTACTAAAATTGTAATAATATACTCATATTCATAGAACGCTTTGAATATTTGAGAAATAAGGAAGGTTACTTCACGACATCTCAAGATGTTTAATTTAGGAATAAAGTTAAGAGGATAGAGTATTCCGGCCATTTAATTGGGCGAATTTAAATGGCAAACCGCGAGAGAAACTTCCTGGCAATTTCCGAAGCTGGTAACAACAACAACGACGGCTGCCAGTAAATTTAAAAGAGAAGGTGGAAGTAACTGCTTAGTTCGAATTGTATGCGCAAGTGCAACTGAAATAGATAGAAGGTGGTTTCAAGAGTATCAACAGGGGAAAAGGTTGAAGGGGAAGATAAAGGGGTCGCTTGAGGGTGGAATCCTTCCTTACCTCTCGAAATAATTCCGAAGACGAAAATTACACGTAGCTGAGGAGATAATGGGATGCACCCAAGGCAATGTTAGTAGGAAAATACTAAAGGGTGATTGAATTTTATTTGTGTGTGTGAGTATATGCGTTTACTTTAGAATTGTGCTTTTATATTTTGCTCACCTTCAAAGAATACAGATCCAGCTTCTGATTGACACAATTATACGAGAACATCGCCTCTTTCATGAATTACTACCGCCTCAACGAAGATGCAGAAGATGCAATTCTAGATCGAAATATATGAAAAATTAAAGAAATAACTCTTGTTCAAAAGGTTAATAAATTATATTCTCATAAGATTAGAGTACCTTTAATTTATGCACAGAAATTATTTTCAAAAGCTTTGTTCAATTATGAATTAGAGGAAAAAATAGAAAAATTCTTTGTTTCTTTAGAAGTGTTTTTAAGGTGATGATAAGATGATATTTCATGTCAAAAGGAATATTTTAATCTTTTATTTGGTGCAGTTGACCGAATTGTTTATGAATGCTGTAAAATCCAAGGTGCATTTGTGTGCCTCTATCTACTTCACACTCGATAAGGTTGGCTGGTTGCCATAACATTTACATTTCCGCGAGAGAGTTTCATTGTTCCGCACTTTCATAGGTTAGATGGGTTACACGCAACTCGCCAGTTAGGTGTGTATTCAATGTGCATAATTGTCTAAATTACGAGTATAACGACGATTTGATTAAATACATACAGTCCCTGGACAATTTTTAACTCTCACAATTGTCTGCAGTATTTGAGTCGGTTTTATTTATACACTAAGTTTTTCTACAGAAAGTGTTTTTTAAAGAAAATACAAAGATTTAGTTTAATCAGCAAAATTCAGAAGATATTTTCCGATTTTGGTTTCTAATTAAAACAGATCTCTATAGATACTGTAAAAAACACTTTTTGCAGAAAAAAATTTGTGTATAAATGAAACCAACTCCAGTATTTTAGTGAATATATATTCTAGGATTAAAAATTGCGTCACCCATCTAGCAATTTAAGTAAGAGATTGAAAAAAAAGAAAAGAATGTTACTTCAATATTTGTGTAGAATAAAGTGATATTGAAACATTTAATTAAATTAAAAAGTACCAGATACAATTAAAATTGTTTAAGTACTCTTTCTACTGTACACTGTTAGAAAACTTATTAATTTTAATAGATTTTAATGTACAAGTGGTAAATTAAAATTAACACTTTTGTATATTATGAAAAATGAATATAGATTCATATTAAAGATTAGAAATTCCAATACTGCTTTCTGATAAGAAACATTTCTTTGATATACAGTCAAAGAAAAAATGTCTTTGAATTGAAGAAAGTTTTGTTGATTCAAAAAAATTATCTTTAATGTAAACAAATTTATTTCTTTGGATCAAAGAACCTTTTTTTGGAATGGCCAAAACTTTCTTTAATTCAAAGAAATTTTTTCTTTGGCTGTATATAAAAGAAAAATGTCTTTAAATCAAAGAATCAACAGAACTTTCTTCAATTACAAATTTTTGTAATTTTTTGAATCAAAGAAACATTTTTTTTATATACAATCAAAGAAAAAATTTCTTTGAATTGAAGAAAGTTTTGTAATTTTTTGAATTAAAGAAACATTTCTTTGAAATACAGCCGAAAAACAATTTCTTTGAATTGAAGAAAGTTTTATTGATTCAAAAAAATTATCTTTAATGTAAACAAATCTATTTCTTTGGATCAAAGAACCTTTTATTTGGAATGGCCAAAACTTTCTTTAATTCAAAGAAATTTTTTCTTTGACAGTATATAAAAAAAAATGTCTTTAAATCAAAGAATCAACAGAACTTTCTTCAAATTTAAAGAAAAAATTTCTTTGAATTGAAGAAAGTTTTGTAATTTTTTAAATCAAAGAAACATGTCTTTAAAATATAGTCGAAAAACAATTTCTTTGGATCAAAGAAAATTTTTTTAAATTAACAAAACTTTCTATAATTTAAAGAAATTTTTTCTTTGACTTTACATCAAAGAAATGTTTCTTTAGTTCAAAGAAACTGTTTTCTCAGTGCGATGAGAATGTGCCCCAAAGCGGGCAGATTTTTTAAGATGAAAGTATTTTTAATTTAATATACGTTACTAAAAAAAACTTTCATAACATGTAATGGAAGTTTAATACCGAAATTTCTAACAGTGTAAATAGAATAATGAATAATGCAATCAATAGAAATTTTCAAGAACTAATAAAGTTGTAGATTATAAAATTATAAACGGGGGAATAGGGTACGCTCTGCGTTTTTAGGAACTAATGGGAAAAAATATTGGCACTCGAAATGCTTCTTGTTCGATATCGTTGGCTCGCTTTCTTTGCAATTGTAGCTGCAATTGCTAAGAATCATCGATGTCCTGGAAGACGCGACTTGCTCGTATTTGAGGCACGACCATAAGACGTTCCCGGAATTTATACCTAGACGTTATGTTGGTTACGTAATGCCACATTACTGACGTTACCCTGTATGTTCGCATTTTATTCTCATATTTATTGACCGGAACTAGCGAAGGAAATTACGTGGAACTCAGCAAGATTTCTCGATGAATTCGAAATGTGAAATAAAATTAAGATCTAGATGAATATCAGTATTACTATACTTTTATTTTTCTCGGTGAGGTCTGACTATATAATATCTTATCTACTGTCATGAAAGTGCTTTATATGGCTGGCCTTGAAATACACATTCTACTTAAATTTTCGATTTGAAGGGGTCTGACTTTAATAGCTCCACTCAGAAAAATATTTGGTTGAAACAACAAAATTTATGTTGGTTCGACCATTGTATTTTGTTGTTATACGGACAAAAAAATTCTTAACTAAGGAAAATTTGGTAGAGCCAACAAAATATTTTAGTTACTTTTAATATATTTCAAGTATTTATTAAAATCAACAAAAAAATTAATTTAAATTAATTAAATATTTTGTGAATTGAACAAAACGATTTTCTTCGATGAACATAATTTTTTTTCTGAGTGTGCGCTACTTCAAATAAATAATATATAATTATAAATTGATTTCAAATTAATTAGGTGAGTTGCAATCGAAAGACCTGGGCTCGAATCCCAGCGCAGTCGAAAGCGTCTTTTTTTCCACAGAAATATTTTCAAATTCTTTAATATTATAATTATAAATAAATAATAAAAATAAATATAATAAAAATCTTGAGGTGAGGGTAAAAATGACACTTATGCTTACTAATTGTATAGGTTTTTATTAAAAGTAAAATTATTTTGCATAGTTGAAATACTGTAGAAAAATGAATTTTCACGAACGTTCTTTTTCACACATGCACTCCCAACTAGAAATTGCAGTTAAAGCTCTGAAATGGCTTTTAAATATTCTTTTTTCACCGGAAAAATACAATAGGTCTTCAATTGGAGTAGAAAAACAATGAAACAGAATGCATTGCTTTGATGGAGAAGAATCGTGCTCATCTAAAATAAACTTCTCATTCAGATACTAAGTTAATAAATATTTTGGCGCATTTTAATAAAATTTAATATCTACTATCAATTCCTGAATTTATTTACCGTCTTTATTATCCAATATAAATTATATTATTAAATATCAGGATTACTCTTGTTAAATGCATTTTATATTCAACGAAAATGAAAATTATAAAAATTCAACATTTATTTAAAATCAACTAACATACGCATCAGAATTTTATTTCATATGAGCAAATTTTTTTCTGCATACAATTTCCTATAAAATAAATGTGACTTTTATAAGAAAAAATATGCAAATTTTTTATTTGTACTTTATAAAAATCTGAATGATGGAAATAACTTATATATTAGGCAAAATACAATTTTATTCATAATCATAATCATTATTGCTACCCTGAAATGAACCCACATTAAAATTTCTTTACGTTGCTTAAATTTGTCTCAAAACTCTGTTTCTAATTACACAAGCTGTTAAGGAAGGTCGAAAAGTACTTTGGCGCTTTAACAATGGTTTCATTCGTAGTTTTCACCTCAATTTCCTACATTAAGACGATATCTGCACTTTAATAAAAATATTTGGAACAAGTTTAATCTTATTTATTGTAAAATATGTAAAAATTGTATCCTCTGTATTATTATATTTTCTATTAATATTAACTTTGTGAATTACAATATATGTGATATAAATAACAACCCGTAAAGATTTTTATGCTTTAGTGAATAATGATATTCGAGAAGCAGGCAAATACACAAAAGAAGCCGTATCTCTGCTCGTAATTGGCTGAAATCAGCATCCTTCATCACAATTTATATTTAACTTCTAAAAAAAAATCACAAGGGTGAGTAATTATCAAAATGATTAATAAGGATATAATTTACGAAAATAAAAATATTATTTTTCTGTAAAAAAATATGTATTATATTTTATTAGATATTTCATGCATTGCATACACTGTTAAAAATCTCATTAATTTTAATAGACTTTAATATACAAGTGGTAAATTAAAATTAATAGATTTGTATATTATGAAAAATTAAGGTAGTACGATCACTAAAATTAGACCTCAGGCAAAAATAGATAATTTTGCTTTCAAGAATAGCAATATTATTATTGAAGAGGTAATTTGAAAGAGAAAAGATTATTTTTTATGAAAAAAATTTGAAACACAAAAAAATAATGTTATTAATAAATTTAATTTTTGCCCAAACTTATTTTCTTATCGCTTCGAGCCAAATTTTTAAAAATGATGCGATTCTAATGAATCACGGTTCATTTTTTAGGAAAAAGATTCTCTCCAACTTGACCGTTTCCGATTTATAAAAATAAATTCTTTAATGGCTGAAATTATAAAAAACAATTGTTCAAAACAAAATTTTTATAAAAAAATTGCTGTATTTGATAATAATTAATTCAATTTCAAAAATAGGAAACGGTCAATTTGTAGAGAATCTTTGTTCTAAAAAAACGAACGGTGATTTATTAGAATCAAATCATTTTTAAAAATTTGCCTCGAAGCGATAAGAAAATAAGTTTGGGAAAAAATAAAATTTATTAATAAAATTATTTTTCCGTGTTTCAAATTTTTTTCATAAAAAATAATCTTTTCTCTTTCAAATTTCAATAATAATATTGCTATTCTTGAAAGCAAAATTATATATTTTTGCCTGAGGTCTAATTTTCGTGATCGTACTACCTTAATACACGTAAATATTAAATTTAATAAGCTTTCAATCAAAATATATTAAAATTAATAAAAATTATTAAAATATACACATGTATAATGAAATTTAAATAAATTTTTGTATTTTTTAAGATGAAAGTATTTTAAATTTAATTTACGTTCAAATATTTGAAGAATTTGAAAATCTTTCTGTGGAAAAAAAGACGCTTTCGACAAAAATTTCAAACTCACCTAATTAATTCGAAATTAATTCACGTTACTGATAAAAACTTCCATTACATGCAATACTTCAATCTTAAAAAATACAAACTTTTATAGGAATTTTAATACACATCTATATATATTTTAATATATTTTTATTGATAAGTTATTAAATTAAAAATTAATGTATATTAATTTCTCATAATATACAAACATATGAATTTTAATAGACTTTAATATACAAGTGGTAAATAAAAATTAATAGATTTGTATATTATGAAAAATTAATATAATAAATATTAGGTCTAATAAGTTTTCAATCAAAATATATTAATCTTAATAAACATTATTATAATATATACACATGTATATTAAAATTCGGATAAAAGTTTGTACTTTTAAAGATGAAAGTATTTTAAATTTAATATACACTGTTAAAAATTTTATCAATTTTAATAGACTTTAATATAGAAGTGGAAAATTAAAATTAATAGATTTGTATATTATGAAAAATTAATATACATAAATATTAAATTTAATAAGTTTTCAATCAGTAAAAATGATTTCTTTTATGGGGCAAAATTCGTCAAGTGTACCCGCCTAAAAACTTTTTGTCTCCGATTTCCTTGAAAGTCCGCGAAATTATTGTCCTAGTGAACCTCTTTTAATTCCCCTAAGAGAAGGTCTCTAGTACGACGGGTTGTCAGTATACAGGGGCTCGAATTTTCAACCTTTTACCGCGCACGCGCTGATACTCAATTAACCATAACTTCTACAAAAGTTATCCAAATTAATTTTTTTATGGAGGTCGTAGAAACGTTTTTCCATCAGCTTTACGTTGAAGGCAATGGTTTTTAATTGGTGGAGATATATATATCTCCACCAATTTGTGGTCGAAAGTGGGGCGAAAGAAATTGGTTGGAGATATATATATCTCTACCAATTTCTTTCGCCCCACTTTCGACCATGGCTCATTTTAAAGGGAAATATTATAAGTCAAGCTTTTTTTTTAACATAATTTTTGAAAAAAAATTAGCGGCCGCACTTGGAGAAAAACTCAAAAATATGTTTAAAATTAAAAAATGAAGCTCAAATAATTTTTTTCATCTAAAACCATTGCCTTCAACGTAAAGCTGATGAAAAAGCGTTTCTAAGACCTCCATAAAAAAATTAATTTGGATAACTTTTGTAGAAGTTATGGTTAATTGAGTATCAGCGTGCGCGGTAAAAGGTTGAAAATTCAAGCCCCTGTATACTGACGACCCGTCGTACTAGAGACCTTCTCTTAGGGGAATTAAAAGAGGTTCACGAGGACAATAATTTCGCGGACTTTCAAGGAAATCGGAGACAAAAAGTTTTTAGGCGGGTACACTTGACGAATTTTGCCCCTTATGCATATTGATAGTTTCTTCATTTTCTAAATTTGAAACATGCAAACAGGATCATATATATGTGCCTATTTTCAAGTACAAAGCTTTGTCTTGCACTTGATAATATGACTGTGTGGAAATATGTCTCTGTATGTATATTCCCGAGAAATAAAATGCTGAATTGCAATATTGGAATTCTTTACTTGTCGATATCAGCTGCAGCCTTGATCCACATTTCATATACAAGCGGTCTCTGTTTTACAAGAATTCTTGTACACGTTTCTTTTAAATCGAAGCACAAGTGTAGTGTAAGGGTTATCGATCAAAATTAAATTTCATAGAAATTTTAAAACCATTGTTATATCTCTCACGTTCTCTTTATAGCCTCATATTTCTACAAGCTGTTATACATTTTTTGAAATTCTACGTAGTTTTCAACAGGCCTGACAAGTGAATTCAGTAAAATGAAGTAATAATATCTAAATCTGACATGGCCTGTCTTTGGCAGAATAATCCGAAAAATTAGTATGGTGAATATTAAAAATGATGATTCTTTTTCAGAAGCTTTACGATTAAAAAAATAATATTTTTAAATTAAATTTCGAGTTAAATATCGAGTTCTAAAAATTATGGCGATTGTAATCGATTACATAAATCATAAAACTTTCAAAAAAATTAAATGATCGTTTCAGACTCAAACATCTTGAACTTTTTTCCATAAATACCATTTCAATTTTGAAATTTATATTCTGAAAGTGATAAAATTGAAGAATACAATTATCTGATTTCGCTACTATTTAGAAAATATTTAAATGTAAAAATTTTTAATAAAAAAGTTGTTCAATTTTGAATTTCTCAATTGAATAATAGTTCAAAAATAATTTTTTTACAATTTTTCGTCACAAAATTAACTTGAACTCTGAGTATAGTTTTACACAAGAAACTATTTTAATTAGTTTATTTAAGGGGACTAGGAAGTCAAACTAATCCTATTTTCAAAGTCTAATTAAAAAGTAAATATCAAGATATAAATAATTTTTTTCTCATGGGTTATTTATAACAATTGAATAGAATACAAAAAATATTTTTTTTTGAAAAATTCCAATATACAATTATATACTTAAATAAACAATTAATCAAAAAAAAACTTTTTGCAGTAATATCTTCTGTTCTAATAATGGGAATTGAATTTTTCAAAGTGCGTTGTGTTCGTAATACTTCCTCCTCTGTGCTGAACCTCTTTGAATAAAAATAAATTGAAAATTTTTCAAAAAATTCAAGAAAATTTTAAAAAGCGAAAATTTTCCGCAAAAAATTCATGTTTACGAATTTTTTTCTCAAAATCAGAAATGTTTAAAGCTTAATACGGAGGTTCAGATCGTAAAGGAACATGTTCTGCGGAAGCAAAAAAATGTTCAAACCGATCTGAACTTCCGTTTTTTTGCAGTCACTGCATAACGGAACAAAAATAAAATAAGCTTCTATTTCCTGCCGCCCGTCAATTTTTGCGAAAGGCGCCCAGCCTTTTTGTCTCTAATTTTTTCATTTTTCATCCAAACGATTTAAAACTTTGGAATTTACCTTTTGAATAGTAATGCTATTGAAAAATGCAATAAAACAAAATCGATTTTTTGACTTCCTAGTATCCTTAAAGAATAATCATTTCTCATAGATGGTTCTATTTTTTACCAATAGTATATAACAATATTTATATATATGAATAATTAAAGAAAATATATCAATTTAACACGCTGCTGAGGTTAGTATGCACTATATAAATTTTTGAAAAATAATCATGGATTTCCGCATTTTCAAACGTAAAATACTAAACTTTAGTACAATATTGCCATTTATTGAAATAAAAAGTCTCTCAGTGTAATAAACCTATATAAACTTGGGACCCGTAAGCTGCTTCCCCTAATCCCTGGTTTTCAGTTACAATTTTAAAATATATTTAAAATACTGCTTTTCATTTTCAGCTTTTAATTAGTTGAAGATAAATTATTTCATACATGAGCTAAAAAAAATATACCAACACAGAAGTTGAAACGAGCAAACTCTGAAGTATATTTAATTGCAAAAAAAATATACTTTTCAATGAAAATAATTGGATCTGTAGCTCAAATTTCATTTGCAGAAGAGGAAAATTTAATTTCAAACAGTAGGTTATTTTTATAAATTTTCAATTGATTATTTTCATTGGTTTCATTATGAATTACATTCCAATTGCTTAATGTGGTAATGCTTTATTGTAGTAATGTATGATAATTTATAGATTTATTTATTTTAATCCAATGAAAAAAGTTTGGTCCTATTTGAAAGAACTATTTAAGGAATCTCACGTCTTTATCACCGCCAACGGGATTCAAGTCGTCGACGATGTCGTCAGAACTCGGAGAAGAATTCCTATATTGAGCGGAACCTACAGAAGATTTTCACAATTGATCACGTATTTATTCCATTCTAAAATATTTTAGGCCTCATCTCGGAATTTTCGATACCCTCAATTTGATTCAATTTTAAAAATAATTTAAATTTCTTTACTATTCATTTTTTAATCTTAGAGTGCACAAATAATGTGGAATCATTACAATAATTTTTGAGTTTTCAATATCACAAAGTAATTTCGAATTTTCAAGAGATGTGAAAATAATATATTTACACTGCTGTGCAAAAATCGCTAAGCACTTGTTTTTAACCATTCACATAAACACTTCTAATTTATGAAATACTTAAGAATGAATTCTTTCCTTAGAATGACATGGAAGTCAACAAAATTCTGCATTTAAGGTAGTTTTCATCCACTAAAATTAAACCTCAGGCAAAAATAGATAATTTTGCTTTCAAGAATAGCAATATTATTATTAAAGGGCTATTTTGAAAGAGAAAAGATTATTTCACATGAAAAAAATTTGAAACAGAAAAATAATTTTATTAATAAATTTTATTTTTGAGCCAACTTTTTTTCTTATCGCTTCTTACCACATTTCAAAAAATTATGCGATTCTAATAAATCATGGATCATTTTTTTAGAGAAAAGATTTCCCAGAACCTCACCCTTTCTGATTTTTAAAAATAAATTTTCCAAATCGAAATTTTTATAAACAAATTGCTGAATTTGATAATAATTTATTAATTTTCGAAAATTGGAAATGGTTAAGTTGTAGGGAATCTTTTTCTTGAAAATATGATTTGTAATTTATTGAAATCGCATAATTTTTTAAAATAAATTAAATTAAAAAATAATAAAAAGTTCTTAAAATTGGTCAGAGAATACATACAAGTTTTTTCGGGTTGATTTGAGCAATTTTTTTATTTTGCAAAAATTATGCTATTTCCAAAATTGAAAAATTGCTCTAAACGTTTTGAAAAAATTCAGACGTATTCTTTGAGTGATTCTAAGAACTTTTCATTCTTATTAATTTCCTTGGTTTGTTCGTATTTTCTGACAAAAAAAATCCTGAATTTATTCGTGAAAATTTTGTAATTCGGGCGCCATTTTGTAAAGACAAAAGTGAAAAATTAATCTCTGAACCACACCTTCTGAAAGTTCAGACATTTATTCCATCGTTTATAAATGTTCCAGGTCGTTGACAGACCGGGAAACCTTTTAAAACTCGCTTTCAAAAAAAAAAAGATCGAAAAAATCGTGCTTTTTTTTTTTAAACTGAATATTTTTATAATTATTAATTTTTTAGATCAACTTCGTATTCACCATCGGAAAGGGCACGTCTTGAATAGCGTAAGTTACACGGCCTCAAAGACCGGTGCATCGTTTATGCCATTTTGGCCCTTTAAGGGTTAAATGCAGAATTCTGTTACCTTCCATGATATTTTAAGGAAAAAATACATTCTTAGGTATTTTATAAATTATAAGTGTTTATGTGATTAGTTAAAAACAAATGCCCGACGACTTTTGCACAGTAATGTGTATACAGGGTCTACCAGAAATATCGGGACACCTGAATATTTTGGAAACCGTTAAGTTTGACAAAAAATGATTCTAAAAAAAGTTGTAGAGTTGTTTGAGAAGTATGTGACGGTGCCCTTGATTTTACCATAAATAAATTATTTGAAGCTCATTTTTGTCAAACTTAACGGTTTCCAAAATATTCAGGTGTCCCGATTTTTCTGGTACACCCTGTATATATATGTGTGTTTATTCACCCTCGACATTAACCATTGCCGCATGAAAAATTCTTGAAAAAAGATGAGATATAGATAAGTATCTCGTCTTGCATGATAAGAAAAGATAATAGCCAAGAGTCCTCGAACTGTTTCGAACTGCTTTGACCCACCTTGAGTATATTAGCTACATTGTTCCCTCCATCACTTTTCATGAAGCTCACATAACCATGCAATATAAAATTTTATAACACGGAAAGTACAGAGTCTTACGATAGCACTGAGAAAAGTTTAATTGAATGATGCCTGCAAGCGGAAATATTTCTGCATTTTATATTGCATCGGGAGAAGATGCAGAGAATTTACAGATTTCTATGTATATTATTATCGACGTTTTCATTTGTTATTTGTTTGCAAAATTAAATGGACCACAAACAAGTTATCTCTAAAGTAAACATTCATATCTGTATATGTATTTATATACACTGTTATAAATTCCTGTATTAAACTTCCATTATATGTAATGGAAGCTTTTTTTCAGTAACGTATATTAAATTTAAAATAGTTTCATCTCAAAAAATACAAACTTTTTTTTAAGTTTTAATACACATGTGTATATATTCTAATAATATTTGTTAATTTTAATATATTTTAATTGAAAAGTTATTTAATTTAATGTGAATGTACTCTCTAAATCTAAATCAGTCAAATTTTCACTGATTGAATCAGTGATTTGCCTTTTCACTGATTCACCAGTGAAAAAATATTTTTCACTGTTAAATCAGTTAATTTTCACTGATGAATCAGTGAAAAAAATATTTTGTACTGTCAAATCAGTCAATTTTCACTGAAATAATCAGTGAAATTTGACTGATTTACAGTAACCTTTTTTTAGCTATTTGAATCAGTTAAATTTCACTGATAATCAGTAGATTTTGGCTGATTCAAATTTAGAGAGTATATTAATTTTAC
The DNA here is from genome assembly GCA_030998225.1 of Diplolepis rosae. Classification (NCBI taxonomy): domain Eukaryota; kingdom Metazoa; phylum Arthropoda; class Insecta; order Hymenoptera; family Diplolepididae; genus Diplolepis; species Diplolepis rosae. The sequence continues at coordinate 4,519,407 of JAPYXD010000698.1, forward strand.
ATAATATACAAATCTATTAATTTTAATTTACCACATGTATATTAAAGTCTATTAAAATTAAGATTTTTTGGTCCAAATTTGGTCGTTTTTTATATTTTGAGGGTTCGAATAGTTTCGAATTCTTGAAATTTTAAATTATTTCTCATTTTGTCAATTTAACGTGCATTTCCCTAGAATTTATCGACAAATCTCTTATGTTCATAGGAAAGCGATAAATTGTGCTAAAATATCTCTTAAAGTTACAGGAATTTTATACTGTCACTATTTTAACTTATAGATTCAGTGAATGCACTCTCTAAATCTGAATCAGTCAAATTTTCACAGATTGAATCATTGATTTGCCTTTTCACAGATTCACCACTGAAGCAATATATTGCACTGTTAAATCAGTTGATTATCACTGATTGAATCACTGGAAAAAAATGTTTTCACTGTTAAATCAGTTAATTTTCGCTAAAGCAATCAGTGGAATTTGACTGATATACAGTAATCTCTTTTTAGCTATTTGAATCAGTCAAATTTCATTGATAATCAGTAGATTTTGACTGATTCATATTTAGAGAGCAACAGATTTTATATTTACTCTTTCTATAACATTAAAATATATTATCTACATTCGATATCGATTAATGCAACGTAATTGTTAAAAAGCAATTTAATTTTACAGATTCCTCTAATTCAATTATGTTTGAAAAGTATCTGTAAAATTTTTCAGTGCAGGCTTTGTCACTCTGAATAAAGGATTTGAATGAGAAGAATCTTTTGGAGGATGGCGACGACTTCAGAAGAATAATAGAAGTGAAGAACTAAAGACGATAGGAATCGGAATGGGCAAGGGCAGGGTTAGCAGGCTGATATTGTCGAGCGGGGTGTAGAAAAAATAGTAATTTCGGCGATGAGATCAGCCTGTCGAACTCAGCATCATATCTTGTAGATGGCCATTTTTTCCAATTGGCAAAGTGTTCCAAAGAAAGAGCCTGGATTCTACAGCAAATAAAACCTCTGGTATTTATTGCAATGGGATGAAAATTAGTGAATACCTTCTATTATATTATAATATCTAGATGTACCATAATATCGTATGCTCTATAAATCTGTATCAGTCAAAATTTTAACTGATTGAATCAGTGAAAAAGTCATTGCACTGATTGAATCAGTCATTTTTCGCCAAAGTAATCAGTGAAATTTGACTGATCCACAGTAACTTCTTTTTAGCTATTTGAATCAGTCAAATTTCACTGACAATCAGTAGATTTTGACTGATTCAGATTCAGAGAGTGCAAAGTAAAATTCTTATATGTTCATGTATTTCTGTATGAAAAAAGTAAATATTTAAAAATAGGTAAATGTCACATGTGGTATTCTATGCCAAAAATTACATTTTTTAGTATACTTTTTTTGACACTAATGTGTTGAGTAACAATTTGCGTAATATTTTACCATTAGCGTCACGTTTTATTGCATTTCTTCCTTCTTTGTAATACAGTTGATAATTAATTTTTTTCAAAACTATATTCGAACCCGTATCACTACAAACTCAAATTCATCTCAACGTCAAAACAAAAGTATAATTCAAAATTTCAAGAATTTGAAACTGTTCGAACCCTCAAAATATTCTTTTTATATATTAATAATATTTATTCTAACACAATGAATTTCAAGTTTAGTTATTATTGTCTAATCATCCATATTTAAAAAAGCTTCTTAGAATATTCGTAATCTATAAAAATGAAAGATTCAAAATTAGATTAGTATTAGATTAGGATTAGAAAGTCAGAAAATATCGAATTAGAACACTTGAAAAGAGAAAAAAGGAAAAAAGTTGTAGTTGAAAATTCAAAACAGTTATCAAACTTTACGCTTACTGAATATCTACTTGACTTAGAATAAAATTTTCAGCCATACATTTTTTAATGTCAACTGATGTACAGGGATATTCATATATGTCTTCCCCTTTGTTACAATAGAGTCTCATAAATGCATTCATTTTTGATTTCGAGTCTAGTGACAAAAGGGATGAGGCACACATGAACATTATTGTACATATGAACTGATGTTGAGTGATAGATAAACAAAACTGCGAGACAAAAACATATGAAACGAGGGAAAATGCAGGAGCTTTAACTTAAGCAGTCAGAATGAAACCCTCGTACACTGACGTTCATTAATGCCTTGCTTCCGGTTGAAAGTTAGTCTTCGAAAAAAGGATAAATTTCTGTATAAATAGTCATTTGTCGTTTTTCTTTACTGTGTTAAAATTTTAACGTAATCAGATAAAAATTCGCAAAATAGTACTGAATATTGAAAAAACGTTTTTTTCTTAAATATCACAAAAATAATATCTAATTGAGCAAAATGATGATCATTTTTGGATTCAGCATGCCCAAATTACTTTTGAAAAATTGTTGTATACTTGGCAGCAAAGAGAAATTTTTTTTTCTTGACCAGTGTAATTGTTAATTATTTATCGTTATAAAAAAGTAATTAAGCACTTTTGTAAGAAAAAGGGATGCTTATATTCTATTATTAATGAAATTGTAGGCTAGTTCATTATAAATCAAAAGCTTTCAAGCCATCGGCTAACCTGACCACGTGAAAAACTATGTATGTAAATATATTCATATGAGATTTTTTTACAACAGAATATATTTTTGGAAAATTGAGAAATATAATTGAATACAATAAAGAACGCCTGACTTGTTTGTTTCTATAAACATTTCGCCAAAAAATATTCTCACAAAAAACAATAATGACAGAAAAGTTATCAGCAATTTCAGTGAACTGTAAATTTTTTTGCAAAACGTACATTTTAACAAAACAGACGTTTGTTTTTGTATCCATACTATACCTCCTCAATTTTCAGAAATATATTGACTACACCCAGAAAACATTTTTATTTTAATTTAAGAAATCGCTTTTTTAACTTAATTTCTTGAATTCGAAGTGAAAACACCCTTAGAACAAATATAAATTTATTTGACTTTGATAAATTACGCTTTTAGCCTTTTTTAAATAAAAGAAATTATTTTTTTGTACACCATTCACCGAAAGTTAGCCTTTTCGGTGTCGTTTTGCATGCGGAAATTTGATTTTTCCGTACTAGTCCGGTAAAATTTCAAGTGTCAACTTTCGTCACGCAAAACTTAAAATTTTACAGCACTAGTTCGGGAAAATCAACTTTCCGCACACAAAACGACAAATACAAGGCTAACTTTCGGTATACAGCGAACAAAAAATAAAAAATATTCTATTTTAATATTATTTATTTTAATTAAACAAATATTTTTCTGATTCAAATACAGTACTAGCAAAAACTTAAGAAATAATTCGTTTAATTTCATAACCTTGGACGAAGAAAATTTTTTCTTGAAATTAAAGAAAATATTTCTGTGAATCACATTACAATCAAATTACAATCATTTCTTTAATTCAAAGAAAAAAATATAATCAAGAAATTTCTCTAAATCAAAGAAACTATACTATATAAATATGTTCGATTCAAAGAAATTTTTTTTAATCAAAGAAACTTTTTTCTGGGTCTACGAAAAAAGTTACGTTACAATAGTTATTCTACATCTGGATATAAAGATAATATAATATCTATCAAATGAACCCAAATGCTCTTAACGGATTATATTTTGTTGTTATTTCTGGATAATTTATCTTCTTAACGAGTTATGATTTTTTTTAATAAGAGACACTACTGAGAGAAATTCGAGGATTTCGTCGCTGTGAGGCAAAAGAAACAATATATCACAAGAACTTGGGCTTCTTCGCGGTCGCAGTTTAAAGATGGCGGCTAAGGCGTCGTTGAAGATAACCCGAGTTAAAGCCATTTAGATAAAACTTATATTGAATTTATGTTCAGTGTTGGCTTCCAACTGGATTCAGCAAAGCAACTCTCCATGCTTGATAAAATTGTGAATATGCGACTCACTTAAAAAAAGATTAAGAATAGTTTTTATATAAATAATAGTTAGATTATTTTTATTGATTCAGTTATACACATTGCTTTTAAAACGATTGTACAATATTACACGCGAAGTTTTGCATATAAAAGTACTCAGTTACGAAAAGTATATGTACATTGCTAATAAAATACCAAAGCTCTATATGAAACGATAAACATATTACATGTTGGCTCCCTAGTTTCACGAGCTCTCCTGTAAAATATTTAAGTCGTAAATAAAATTCATCTCCGCATACATTTCTGAAGAATATCACGGTTTCGTCGGTGCCCTCAGGCATGTTATGCGAGTTTTCCGGTGCTTGAAGCGGACACTGCAACTACCGGAAAGGCTATAAATATTCGATACTTTTTTAAATTTAGCATAAAATGGAGAAATCTTTTATATAAATATAACTAAAACTAAGTGAAAGAAATCTCAAGGGGGAATGATGATCCAGAAATGGATTTATAATGCAGGGTAAAACCGGTTGACTAAAAACGACAATAAAAACGATTCAAGAGACCCCAAGGCCTTTTTCAGATTCTCTTTGCAGTGCCATCGACTGCACTTTTCGTTTTGCTCCGTATCCATCTCCATACTCTTCACCATCCAATCTTCTAACTTCTTCTACATCCCTTTTCAATTGATGCCTCTTTACGTTTACTTTATTTTAAAATTGCTTACGCATACCTCGATTACCGATATTCAATCATGAAATAAGGAATACATTTTATTTCAACGAGTTTTCAATAAATTACAAGTAATTAACTGATTTTAACACATTTAGAACAAATTTTTGCAACTCCGATGGGATCTCTAATCTCTCCCATTATTGCAGACATACTCTCTAAATCTGAATCAGTAAAAATCTACTGATTATCAGTGAAATTTAACTGATTAAAATAGCTAAAAAGAGGTTACTGTAAATCAGTCAAATTTCACTGATTATTTCAGTGGAAATCAACTGATTTAACAGTGAAAAATACTTTTTTCACTGATTCAATCAGTGAAAATTAACTGATTTATCAGTTTAAAATATTTTGCACTGATAGATCAGTGAAAAAGCAAATTACTGATTCAATCAGTGAAAATTTGACTGATTCAGATTTAGAGAGTAGTGATGCAAGATTTAGAAGAAGAAATTATTAAAAAATTAGATTTCACTGTTCCTTTATATTATAGATATGTTGATGACACACTCTCTAAATCTGAATTAGTCAAATTTTCACTGATTGAATCAAGTGAAAAAAATATTTTTCACTGTCAAATCAGTCAATTTTAACTAAAATAATCAGTGAAATTTGACTGATTTACAGTAACCTCTTTTTAGCTATTTGAATCAGTCAAATTTCACTGATAATCAGTAGATTTCGACTGCCTCAAATTTAGAGAGCAATTCTCCTTATACCAAAAGATAAAATAAACAATATAGTAGACGAATTTCATAATTACCACGAAAGATTAAAATTCACTTTTGAAATAGAAAATAAAAATTCTATTCCCTTTCTTAACATACTAATTATCAGAAATAATGATAACACAATATACACTAATTGGTACCGAAAAAATACTTTTTCAGGTAGATTTCTTAACTATTTCTCAAACCACCCGATACAACATAAAATTAACATAATAAAAAACCATGTAGATTCTGCTATATTAGTTTCGAACAAAATTTATCATCTTGACAATTTGAATATTATTAAAGAATATATTTGATTCTTAATAATTATCCGACAAAATTTATAGATAAATATATAAAGAAAAGAACTATGGAAATTCACAATAAAAATAATACTAAATTTAACAAAATGAATTCGGATTTAGAACCAAAAAAAAAAATAATTCGATTCCTTTTTATGGAAAAATTCCAGAAAATGTAAAAAAAATAATTTCAAAACATAATATCAATATAATATTTAAAGTAGATTCTAAACTAAACAAAATTATAAAATTGGGTAAAGATGTTTTAGAAAATGGTGAGATGAGTAATGTCGTTTATAAATTAGAATGTATATCCTGTGATGAGACTTATGTAGGACAAACTAAAAGACTTCTTAACAACAGAAGAGAAGAACATAAGAATAACTTTAATTTAAAAAATAAGAAATATCATAATGTGATATCAAAACATAGAACTGAAAATATAGGAGAGGATGAAGAACCACATGATTTTGATTGTAACAACATACAGATATTACACAAAGAAAATTACTGATACTGATTCTTATATAGTAATTCATATAATGTAATTATTGATTTTCTAAAATAAAAATTAAAATAGATCAAAAAATTATACAAATAATTATTAAGATAATAAGTTTAAAATTTCATTATAAAACTAATATTATTCAATATTGTTTCTAAAATCATAACAATAATACAACTCTTCGAACTCAAATGTTACTAACAATTTATAAATGTACATACAGGAGAACGAAGCTAGAGTGCTCTTACCATAGATTTGTAAATATTTAAAAATAATATGGACGAAACGGAATTGTTTCTATTATTATATACAGTAAAACCCCGTTAATCGCAACACCCGTCTATTGCAACTTGTCTCTCCCGTTTATCGCAATAAACTCTACCATTTTTTCCTCCTCCTATTAGTAGAAGGAGAGGTCACGTGATTCTTAAGGATAGGCGGGAATACCCCTCACTTTTAAATAAATAGCGAACGCGCATGAAACTATTCGTTGAGGCGCATGCGCCTACAACCAGTTAGTTAAGCTCGTGGTGGAGGAGTGGGAGCCCCTCCGTATTTGCGATAAACGGGAGGCATTCGATTGGAAGGTGTTGCGATAAACGGGGTTTTACTGTAATTATATTGTATAGACAGTTTTTTAACAAAATTATAAATTGATGACAATTTTTAACAATTAAGTTTTAATGTTTACAAAGAAAGGATTCGATAAGAAATCAATTTAATACATTATGGTATGTAAAATATTTTTGTTATAATTATGACTTTGAGTTTTGTTAGTTTAGTTTTATATAAGGAATATTTAAGGACTAATTATTACTATTAATTTTATTTCTTTTTATAAAAAAGCTCCTCTGAAGAGGAAGTCGGTTTGACTTCGAAACGTTAAGCAGTGTAACAAGATTGTTTCTTTGATTAAAATCTTATTTCGCTGACAAATATTTACTGATGGTTCGAAGACGTTGTTCCCGCCTTATTATAGAACCAGAAAAAAGTTTTGTTTGAATTTAAGAAATCGTTTTCTTTAACTTAGTTTCTTCAATTCGTAGTGAAAACACCTTTAGAACAAATACAATAAAGAAATTATTTTCTTAACATTATTTATTTTATTCAAATACAATACCGGCAAAAAGTAAAAACAATTTATTTAATTTTATTACCTTGAACGAAGACAACTTTTTCTTTAAATCAAAGAAAATACAAATCATTTTTTTTTATTCAATCAAATCTTATTTCTGAGTTTTTGATTTTTGTTAAATTGTTTATTTAATTATATAACTGTATATTGGAATTTTTTAATAAAAAATATTTTTTATATTCTATTCAATTGTTATAAATAACCCATGAAAAATTTTTTTTTTATATCTTGATATTTACTTTTTAATTAGACTTTGAAAATAGGATTAGTTTGACTTCCTAGTCCCTTTAAAGTTTCAATTCAAATTTCCACCAAGAAAAAAATTTCTTTTTGAACCTAGATTGAATCATCTATTTCGGGCCTATACAGTAACTCTTCAGCAGAAGTTACCGATTCCAAGAATGCAATTTCCCGCGTAGAAATTTCCCTATCTTTCCTTATTTCAAGTTAGGTTCTAGTGGGGCCCGGAATAGAATTTCCTAATATAGGAAAAACTGGTAGGGGCGCTGTTAGCATCCGATTAGTATTTTTAGGCCAGAAAAAACTGATAGGGGCCCTGTCAGGTGCCAGTGAGGAATTCCTTGTTTGAATTTACCGAACTCCAGCCGAAACTTGGCCCAGTATTGGCCCTATACCAAGCCAATTGTCACATTCACCATGGCAACCAGTTCCGAAAGTAGAAGAACCAGAGTCCGGCCCATGGACGGCACATTACTGGGCCATGTGCCAATTTTACCATGGCAAACCATTCCGGAAGTGAGACAACCAGAATTTTGCCCATCCTGGGCCAGTGTTCGGCCGTATCTAATTTCGCACTTGGGAAGTCAATAATTGAAACGTATTTTAGCAAAAATTGTAAACTTGGGTTTTTCCATATAATCATGTACTCGAAATTTAATTATCATTTTCATTGAATAATAATTTGATTCATAGATAATAGGAATTTAATTATAATTATCAGTTAATTTAATTTACTCGCAACTGGATTTTCATGTATGTGGGATGTGCATAGAAAAAGTTGTATGGCATGTGCCTTCAAATTTATGCTGATTCTTCTAATAGTGTAGTACTACTACGGTTTGATTTTTATCTGTTGGAAGTATGTTGCTCACTATTTTCGATCACGTTCCCTCGTCGGGTCATAAAATTGTTTTACCGCTCTCATGGGCACGTGCATTGTGGATTGTTGTAAAACTAGTATATCGACCAAGTGTGATGAGCAACTGCAGGAAACGTGATTCATGGTACAAAGTATTTCAGTAAAAAATATTGATATCGAGAAAAATGATGCAAATCTCTATTGTATTTTAGGCATTTGCTGGGAATAATAAATCACTTTATTCTATACCCAATTTGAATTTTTAATGGAACTTTTATCTACAGCTCCACATTAGAACGATTCGTTTAATACAAAATTTCGAAAATGTGATATTCTAGCACGGAAATTGGTGCTATTTGACAAACAACAGGATTTACAGGAAATAAAAGAAAACAATTAATATTTGCAAAATGAGAGGGAATTTGATGTTGACTTATTTGCAGCTTCACGCTCTATATTTATTCAATCAAGCATGAAAAACAAGTAAATTTTTGGTTGATACTATAAAATAAAAACTCGTGTTTCAATTTTTTTGCCATGTTAACTTTTGAAACAAATGTTAACGCCTGCAAAAATTCAAACGTAAAATAGATTTTTGGTTTTTGCGAAAAAATGACCTTTTTATAAAATATTATATTTTTTGTTAATGAAATTACATTGCGGAAAAACAAATTAACTTTAAGGTAGTACATTTACAAAAATTAGGCTTAAGGAAAAAATAGATAATTTTGCTTTCAAGAATAACAATACTATTATTGAAGGGATCATTCAGAAGAGAAAAAATTATTTTCCATTAAAAAGATTTGAATCACAGAAAAATAGTTTTATTAATAAATTTTATTTTTGCCTGCACTTTTTTTCCTATTGCTTCGAGCCAAATTTAAAAAAATGATGTGATTCTAATAAATTACAGATCATTTTTTCAAGAAAAATATTCTCTATAACTTGAACGTTCCCAATTTTTGAAAATAAAGTCTTTAAGGGCTGAAACCATTAACAGACAATTTTCCGAAGCAAAATTTTTATAGAAAAATTGCTGAATTTGATAATAATTAATTAATTTTTAGGAATTGGGAACGATCAAGTTGTAAAGAATCTTTTTCCTAAAAAATTGATTCGTGATTTATTAGAATCGCAGCGTTTTTTTTTCTTTGTTCCGAAGCGATAAGAAAAAAAATTCAGGCAAAAATAAAATTATTTTCATGCGTTTACAATTTTTTTCATGGCAAATAATTTTTCCTCTTTTAAATGATCCTTTGAATAACATTGATTTAGTTTAGGTAATGTTTAACAATGAACAGAGCTCTAAAGTGACAAAGCGGATTTTATTTATTTTGCAAAATAACAAAATGGCGGCAGTTTAAACAAAAATTTTCAAAAATCGACTTTTTTTGTTAATTTAACCATCAGATTACTATTTATTTCGATTTTTTTGCCGATAAAGACCAGAAGTTCGATGAGCGTGGAATTATGAAGTTACCAGAAAGATGGCAAAGGTCATAAAACAAAATAGAAAATATATTACTGGTTAAAGTTCATTCCTTGTATTTAAAAAAATGTGTTTAATTTGTATGAAAAAATCGATAATTACTTCTGAGACAACCCAATATTACCTATCGACAAAAACAACAAAAACAAGTCGATTTTTAAAAAGTGAGATAGTAAAATGAGCCCTTAAGTACAAAAAGAACAAGTGAATTGAAAATAATTAATTTTATAGAAGAAAATAGAGCTAGCTTGTTTGATTTGGTTAGTTGACTGTGACTAACGATCTCTTTAGTTAGATAGTGAGTTGAGAAATAAAGTTTGTTGTGTTGTGCAAATTATACTACGATAAATCGGGGATGTCTCCGGTACCACCGTAAAATCAAATTCGGAAACCATAGTTTCTCAGCGACAACGACGAACGTGATATCGGATTAACGCGACCATGAGAATGTCTCGCGAGAAATTATTACCGATCGATAAGGGTAACAACATGACGACTACTACTTCCCTGAAACTCGAGCTTTTCCCTACTCTTCTCTTACGATTAATTTCAGCTCCTCGACATGCAGAACGAATCGAAGCAAAATTTCGAGACGATACAATCAATGGCAATATATCCAGAGATGCAACTTTACTATATTGTATGTAAATCGTTTTCCATCAGGGATGAATACAAAAACTGAAATTTTTAATTTTTAATAATTTCGTGACAGATTTTCTATTTATGTATCTAGTTTTTGAGATTGACTCATGACTTAAATTATTATAGTTTTATTTAGATTGGCAACGGGCCACTATCTCTTAAAAAAGGATAATTAAGAACTCAGATTGACGAAAAAGGCAAACGTTTCGGCCAAAAATGGGGACTCTTCAGTACCAACAATTTTGAATACCATTAGCTCGATTATTTAACCACTAAGCTGAAAAAACGTGCAACAGAATTTAATTACGAATGCAAATAGTTGATTATTCTGTTTTCCTTATAATAATAAGGTTAATTGTTAAATAAATGAATTAATGGTATTAAAAATTGTTGGCACTCAATTGAAGAAAATTTGTTCTTTAAATTATATAAAATATAAAATACCCGAAAATTTGATTTTCAAGGTTTCCAAAATGTTTTTTACAAGTTTTCTCATTTTATGTCGATAAATATTGGTCTAGGAAAAAAATATTTCCTACAGAATTTGTAGCGGATGAAAAGATCTATCTTTAATATTTTACACATATTGCCCTAAAACCATTATTTTTCGAGAAAAATGAGACTTTAAAAAAAGAACTGCCAAAACCCATTCAGGGTGTAGTTTCGAATAGGTGAACCTTCCGATTTCCATCAAACTCTCCATATTTACATATGTTGACGCGCTGATTACGAATATAATATTGAGAATTGCCAACTAATCGAATTTCATGATGAAACCATGAAAAAACCATAAAAATCATGGTTTTTTGCGTTTATCTCAACCAATATGCAAAATTTGACAAAATGTTCCAAATATAACTTACAGACCTCATCGAGATACACAGTTTTTGTGACAAGCATTTTTTTCTACGATTAATAGTTTCCGAGAAAATTAGTGATACATTTGATATCGAATTTAAATTTAATAGGGGATGATTTGAATTGAGAAAAACTCCCCATCGTGTGCCTGTGTGTTTGAATCCATTTAATCTCATTTTTCTCTAAACATAATGGCTTCAAGGTAAAAATGTATGGAACATTAATGATATATCTTTTCATCTGCTACTACTTTTGTATGAAATATTTTTTTCCTAGATCAATATTTATCTACATAATAAGAAAAAACTTGTTAAAAACATTTTTTTTCAGTTTTTTAAAACTTTGTCTGTTTGATTCCATGTAATAGGGGATGATTTTTATTGAGGAAAAATCCCCATCGTGTGACTGTATGTTTGATTCCATTTACTAGGGGATGATTTGAATTGAGAAAAACTCCTCATCGTGTGCCTGTGTGTTTGAATCCGTTTAATCTCATTTTTCTCTAAACATAATGGCCTTAAGGTAAAAATGTATGGAACATTAAAGATAGATCTTTTCATCTGCTACAACTTTTGTAGGAAATATTTTGTTCCTAGATCAATATTTATCTACATAAAAAGAAAAAACTTGTTAAAAACATTTTTTTTCAGTTTTTTAAAACTTTGTCTGTTTGATTCCATGTAATAGGGGATGATTTTTATTGAGGAAAAATCCCCATCGTGTGACTGTATGTTTGATTCCATTTACTAGGGGATGATTTGAATTGAGAAAAACTCCTCATCGTGTGCCTGTGTGTTTGAATCCGTTTAATCTCATTTTTCTGTAAAAATAATGGCTTTAGGGCAAAAATGTAAAGAACATTAATGATATATCTTTTCATCTGCTACTACTTTTGTATGAAATATTTTTTTCCTAGATCAATATTTATCGACATAAAATGAAGAAACTTGTTAAAAACATTTTTTTCTAGTTTTTTAAAACCTTCTCTGATTCCATGTAATAGGGGATGATTTTTATTGAGGAAAAATCCCCATCGTGTGACTGTATGTTTGATTCCATTTACTAGGGGATGATTTGAATTGAGAAAAACTCCTCATCGTGTGCCTGTGTGTTTGAATCCGTTTAATCTCATTTTTCTCTAAACATAATGGCCTTAAGGTAAAAATGTATGGAACATTAAAGATAGATCTTTTCATCTGCTACAACTTTTGTAGGAAATATTTTGTTCCTAGATCAATATTTATCTACATAAAAAGAAAAAACTTGTTAAAAACATTTTTTTTCAGTTTTTTAAAACTTTGTCTGTTTGATTCCATGTAATAGGGGATGATTTTTATTGAGGAAAAATCCCCATCGTGTGACTGTATGTTTGATTTCATTTAATAGGGGATGATTTGAATTGAGAAAAACTCCCCATCGTGTGCCTGTCTGTTTGAATCCATTTAATCTCATTTTTCTTGAAAAATAATGGCTTTAGGGCAAAAATGTAAAGAACATTAATGATATATCTTTTCATCTGCTACTACTTTTGTATGAAATATTTTTTTCCTAGATCAATATTTATCTACATAATAAGAAAAAACTTGTTAAAAACATTTTTTTTCAGTTTTTTAAAACTTTGTCTGTTTGATTCCATGTAATAGGGGATGATTTTTATTGAGGAAAAATCCCCTTCGTGTGACTGTATGTTTGATTCCATTTACTAGGGGATGATTTGAATTGTGAAAAACTCCCCATCGTGTGCCTGTGTGTTTGAATCCATTTAATCTCATTTTTCTCTAAACATAATGGCTTTAAGGTAAAAATGTATAGCAACTAATTAAATTGTAGTATACGCTAATGTATTAAAATTACAAAAATATTTAACACCATTATGCATAACAATACAAGTTATTTTTCCTTGAATACCTTGATTAAGATTAACTTGATTAACTTCGAATGAACACAATGTGTAATCTTGAATTTGAGCATTTTTTCATTCTGATTCTCCGGAAACAGATTTCCATGCTGCCATCGTCTCGTTACATTGGATTGTGTGCCATTCAAACCTTCTAAACTAGACCGAGATTTACGTTTCTGCCGTACCAACGCTTCTCCATTAGCAAAAGCAACGGAAACATAATTCACAATTAGTTGAAAAGCACAGCACTTAATTGCAGAATAATCTTCTGACCCTTCCTACTTCAATCCATTCAACTCGCATATGAGATACGAAATGAAGACAGAGGAAACTCCCATCTATTAAATCAAAGTTCTTGCTGATGGCAAAGTGTATTTGAGTGAGGAAAATTTTAAGATAACATGTAAGAGATTGTTCGACAAAATGTAACTGGAATTGAATTTTGTGAAAATAAAAGAGTTTATCTGAGTTTTATGAAAAGTCATGCAACCCCCGCGGTCTTTCGTTCTTCCATTTAAAAAGATTGTGGAACACAGGAAAAGATTATTGGACCAACTCCAGTGGAGTAAAGCGTGGAACAGAAGCGTTACGGAAGTCGACGTTTTTGCAAATTTAGCCTTGCCAGACGATAAACTCGACAGTGATGCGACAGCAAGCAGTTACACTAATGGTATAGTCGAGTCTAAAAGGTCCCTACGTGACAAAAAAAATTGAAAAAAAATTTATCTCACTTAATATTCGAGGATGAAAACTGCTCAAAATATTGGCAAAGTTTGTTCAGAATACGTTTAGAACTCTTCTGATAAAATTATTTTTTAACAATATTAAAATGAAAAGTTATCACTACATATTCTTTTAACAAGTAGGTTTTATCAATTTCTATTTCATCCTTCGTTAAACTTCACCAATTTCATAAAACGAGGCAGTAACCTTCCCATCGACTCAGTAAAGAATATTTATTTCCTAAAAAGTTCATGTAATACAGAAAATCTTGGACCCTATCCAAGCAAGCAACTATGCATTGAATTTAAGGCTATATGGTAAGGTCAGAGTCGTAGCAAGGCTGGGGCAATTGGGGCGGCGCCCCGAGACGGACATTTTTTTCACAAAAAAATGTTTGATTGAAAAGGGCCCCCCAAAAACGTTGCCCTGGGGCCCCCGAGACTGTCGCTACGGCCTTGGGTGAGGTCTGTCATCATCAATTATATACAATCGCTTTATTAATGAAATAATAATTTTAAAAAATTTTCGGGAGAACACAGCAATGCAAAAAAATGTAACGCATTACTGCCGTCTGAAACCAGAATACAAAATTTTGCGTTGTTCGTAGTCCGGTTGCCGAGGTCCTGGCCTAGGGATTTTTAAAAAACTTGGAAAATTACAAATATGGCGGACTTTTTTCCAGAAAGTTTTTTGGTGATATGAGCTGTAAAAATTGAATGAAACAAAATTTCAAAAATCCGCTAATTCAAGACCTTGGATTATGTCTGGAGATTGTTCACAAAAAATTTCAAGTTGATTCATTTTTCACAATCCTGGCAACTGACTTGAAAATCAGAGTTTTGAAAAAAAGCGCCTTTAAAATTCGAAAACATTAAATAACACTAGTAACAAAATTACTAGATAAAATAGAAGAATAAACCTTTGAAATTACGTGAAATTAGTTTAAAAATTTTTGGTAGTTCTCCCCCAAAAAAATGTCTAAAAAAACGCTTGGAATACAAATACTCACGCAGGTGGACCCCCTTAAGGTAGGACAATCGCGGAAATTATGCCTTAGGCATAAATAGATAATTTTGCTTTCAAGATTAGCGATATAATTATTGAAGGGATCATTTAAAAGAGAAAAGATTATTGTCCACGGGAAAAAATTGAAACACAGAAAAATAATTTTCAAAAGTGATTGAATTAAATTTAGCTTTAGGGTCCAGAAATAATGTAACTCAGAGTATCATTTTTTTTCCTTCAAACGTTTCGACCCTGATCGGAGTCATCATTAGTGATCTTTATTTCTTTATTTGAAATATCTGTTAGAAAGGGGAGCATTATAGGAAAAATCCATCATTTTTTTGCATTTTTTCTTTTTTCGTTTGCTGGAGAGACATATTATTTTCCAATTAATAAATTCTATTTTTGACCGAACTTTTTGTCTTATCGCTTCAAGTCAAACTTTTAAAAATGATGCGATTCTAATAAATCACAGATCACTTTTCATGGAGAAGATTCTCCATAACTTGACCGTTTCCAATTTTTGAAAATGAATCAATTATAATCAAACTAAGCAATTTAATTATGAAAATGTTGATTTGGAAAATTGTTTTTTAATGGTTTCAGCCATTAAAGAATTTATCTCCAAAAATTGGAAACGGTCAAGTTATAGAGAATCTTTTCCATGAAAAAATAATCCGTGATTTATTAGAATCGCATAATTTTTAAAAATTTTACTCGAAGCTATAAGAAAAAAAGTTCAGGCAAAAATAATTTTCAACTTTTGTTATGGAAAAAAATCCTTTTTCTTTTAAATGATTCCTAAGGATCATAACCATTATAATTATTATAATAATCATTAGGCCTGAGGTCTAATTTTTGCGGGTGTACTACCTTAAGGTATGAAGTTAAAGGTCCTTAAAGTACATCAAAATAGGTGAAAAAAATATTAAATATTGAAGAGAAGACTGGAAGAGAAAAGGAAGAGCAGAGACGGACATGATTTATTTCTAGTGAGGTTACCCTCAACTATAAGTTAGAATAGACCGATAACCAGGTCCCTAATCGTAGATAGGTCTGCGTGTGAACGCTGCCTATGTCGCTGGTCTCTTGCCAGTCTTTTTACGTTCCACGTAGAATCCGAGAACAGGAACAAGTAGAAACCGGACAAAAGAAGACTAAAAACCAAACTGAAAGGGAAACGGAAACCAGCTAGAGAGTTCATAGTGTCAAACGAACTGCAGAAAATAGATAACTAAATGGGTTTTATCTTCTACCACAACTATATACATTAAAATTGTTTTAATACTTATTTCTAATTTTAAATTATCCTGAATTATGTTCGATTTCACCAACAACATCTACGATGAAGAACCTCGACAATGTAAAATCTTGTTTTCATAATTAAGTTAGTTGTCGTGCAAAAAAACAGATCTCTGGAAAAAAGTTTTTCTATAATTTTAAGGGATAAAATGATATTATCAGTTTTCTTTTATAAAAAGAAACTTTATTTTTTATGAAAAATTCAAAACATACAAAAAATTATGGTTTTAATCATGTTTTTTGTAAAAGAATTTTTCATTATTGTCGCTTTTTATTAATTCTTCAAAAATGAACTTATTTTTGGGGCAAAATATTATCTACAATTCTACCATTCCCAATTTTGAAAATATGTTAATAATCTTCAAATACAGTTATTTTATTTTTAAAATTTTTCAATGATATAAGCCATTAAAAACTTAAATTTCAAAATTGGAAATCGTAGAGTTGTAGAGAATAGTTTTCACACAAAAAATAAGATATGATTCATGAAAATTTAATCATTTTTAAAAAATTGGTAAGAAGAGATAGTAAGAAAAAATTATATTAAAAAAAAATATTATAAAAAGTATTATTTTTCGTTAAATTATAGAAAAAATGTTCTTTCTAGAGATCTGTTTTTTCGCACGAAAACTACCTTAAGTATCTTACAATTACCGTTGACTATTTTATTTAAAGTTTAGCAATCGATGAAAATTTTACGAAAAAAATATATCAGAAGGAAATTTAATTTAGATGCGTGTAGAATCTCAAACCTGTAAATTAATTAATTGTTTGGATCAAAATGATTACTACTCTTTGAAACACTAATTAAGAAAGAATTGAAAAAAAGTTAGTCAAAGCGACTATTTTCTCAGTTTTTTTCATTCAAAATATTTTTTATCGTGTTTTTTTTAGCAAAACTGTAGAAATTTTTATCTAGAATAGAATAAATCATAACAAATTTCAATCGGATAAAAATGATAGATTCTTTATGATTGGAATCAATAGACAAATTTTAGTTATTTTTTAGCTGCTTTTGGATCATATAATTGCATAAAGATTCTATAATTTTTATCTGATTCAACCTTTTGATGATTGATTTTATTCGAGATAACATTTTCCAGTTGTTCACTAAAAAACTCGATAAGAGTAAATTTTAAATGATAAAATGTAAGAAAATAATTAGTTCGACTGCATTTAGAAAAAAAAATTGTTGGAGAATATTATTTAATTTTACACACTGCCTTGAAGTTGTGCTGCATCAATAGAGAAACTTGTTTCACTTAACGGAAGAAGAATTATCTATTTCAAATTCTTATTGTATCGAATGAAAAAGAATTGTTAAGTGAGTTTTGGGAAATTTATGTAAAATGAATCTTCTTACTGAAAAGTTTAAAAATATATTATTTGAAAATTCGAATTTCCCGTTTTTAACTACCGCAACAGACTAAACTCTTAAACCGATTTGCATTTAATTTCAATTCCATTCAATCTATTGATTACTTTTGAAAAAGTTCCCTATTTCACGCAAAAATTCAAATTAAATTTGGACAATTAATCCATAATGAGAATATCTCGATTTACTTCTGAACAATTTTTAATGGCATTTTTACAATTTAAAAATAGATTTCTGGTTAAAATCCAGTAGCAATTGATTAAAGAGAGTAAATGTATCGTTGAGCATACACTCTAAAAAAAAGTCTATCCATAGTGAAATTACGTTCTTTTCAGAATGCATCCATTGAAATTAAGCATATTCCTTTTGTCTACCAACAGAATCTTTTTCCTGTTACAAAACTCATCTGTGAGATGCAAAAAGAAAATATTTTTAGCAATGAACGATGTTTTTTGACTCTGAAAAGAAATCCTCTAATTATGTAAGGATTACATTTCTAGACTAGGAGACGAAGTGCGCCTGCGCATTAGTGAGTGTACATCGTCTGGTGCTAATCTGTTCACAGATATTTTGTCAGTACGGTGCCAACTACGAAGAATATATTTATTTATGATCAAAATCAATTAACGAAATCAAATAATGGATTTCTACAAATTATTAGGAATCCCAGAGTGCGACGTAGAAATTTTGAAAGGTGCGTATACCAAAACAAACAATTTTGATCCGCATAACCTTATTTTTCAATGCTTCTGATGACAATTCAAAGATATTCCCAAAAAAGTCAATAAAAGCATAAATGTGGCTACTATAACCTAAAATATCCTTATGACAGCTACACATTTTTTCCGTAAAACAGTTTCGTATATGTATAATTTTTTATACAATTTATTCATTTTATGAAATATATAGTTGTTTTTTATTTGTAAAAAAATATTTTGATTCGAAATTATCAGTAAAATGTTTACTATAGAATTTATTGTGAAATTTAAAATGCAACAAAGTTTAAAAATAATTTTGTGACACTTTTTCAACATTATATATTTAATAGATCATGGACTTTCAATTTTACACGTATTGGAAAATTTGTAATGTAAGCAAAGTTATATCTTAAAATTTCTTTAAGCTGAAATCTAAGACGGGTCGTTATTATATTATTGAAAATGATCGATTGAATATTGGGATTTGTCAAAGTTTGGGTTGTATACATTTCTTATAGGTTGTATCATAGAATTTGTTTTCTTTTAACATCGAAATTATACTTCCTTCGTACGATAAAGGATTTTATTTCCAGACCAAAGGAAAAACTTTGGCAGTAAAATGATAGCACTTGAAACGAAAATACTTCAACTATTAGAGGATTTCCTCTTATGCCAATTTTGAGTAGAAAATCCATTCATAGTGAACGGAATTGTTCGACAGTCAATATTCCGTTCTGCCTTGAATCCACTTATGAAAACTGTTAACCCCTTAACCTTCGACTTACGTTCAAGAATTATTAATTAATTTAATTAATTTTTAATAAATTAATTAATTAAATTAAACGCCCGGTCATCTACTACGGGCTATACCCGTAAGTCAAGGGGTTAAGTTCTAGTTTAGGCGCTTGAAAAAAAGGCTATTTTTATGAATTTTTTTAAAGGTTGCTATTGTGATTTTTGATATAAAACTTGTTGGGCTTAATGAATACACTCATAAATTACATTAAAAAAATTTACAGCAGGTAAACATGACTCCTCCAAAAGTATGTGTGTCTGCACTGTTGATGAAATCCTAGAGACGGACCATCTAAAACAAAAAATTCAAATAGTTTTAGATTCAGTATGACACTGGCTAGGGTGGAAACCGCAATTTTGAATATATATGCATGAATAACAAAATGGCGGACATTTATCGAAAAAAACGAGACTTTTTTCACCGTTTGTCGTCAAAAAAAAATTGTTAACGTTTCGTCGCTTTGCGCCTTAGGCATAGGTGTAAGGAATATGTGATAAAAATTTCATTACATTCCTCGCATCTTTAGGATGTGAAAAATGTTGTCGTAGAATGATTTTCACGGATTCGGCTTACTTTATCAATGACATGGCGCTAAAAATGGCCGCCCACGGATTATACTCGAACCTGTCAAACTTTGAAGGTGTTTTTCTCGAAACTATGTTTCTGCAATTTGTGGGCAGGATTGAAAAAAATCGACTGAACAGATCAAGTATAAATTTTAACTGATTAATCTACAAAGATTGCCGAAAGTACCTGTTTTGGCGGTTTTTTGAAACTTTGATTTTTGCATTTTTTACAGCTGAAAACATCACGAAACAATGCATTAAAACAATCGATTATCGAAAAAAGACCGCCATTTTATTAATTTACAAAATTCTTACAAAATCCTAAGTGGGTACCTGGACCATGTAACAGCAAATAACGAGATTTTGTTCTTCCGTATTACACTTTCGAAAAAATTACTCAGTAAAATAGAAAAATAAGCCTTCAAAATAGCGTATAATTCGTTAAAAAATTTCAAGTAGTTCTTCCAAAAAGAAATTCCTGAAAAGGCGCTCGAAGTACCGCCGGCACAGAGGTGGACCGCCTTAATCAAATTTTACTTGTGTTGCCAGCAATTTATATAGCTTTGCTACTAATGGTTTCAACGATAGGTTTCTCGTCCCATTTGAAACAAACGACGGCCCATGTGTCCCAAACTATTTATCTCATGGTCAAGCCCAAGAACGAAGTCGGGAAACTTATTGCCACCTTTAATCACTTTTATTGGCTGATTCAGAAACTAGATTGCACTTAACCAGAATTGAATACAATCATTAGACGTTATCAAGGTAATTATTGTATATTCTCTGTAAAAGAAAATTCTTCTATATGAACCGTTTTACGAAATAATAAATATTCACCTGTTGGAAACGGCTGTAAGGAGGTCCATTTACGACCAGCATGTTCATATTGTATCTGTTTTCTTCCTTAAGTCCTACTTTCGTTCCTTATTTCCTACTTTTGTTCCTTACGTCCTCTGGACAGTTGCGACAAATGGATTATATTTTCCCCCAAGCAAGTACATTATTAAATTCAATCAAATTTGTTTCTTGATATTCGGGGGGCACAGCCCCCCCCCCCCGAACCCCACCCCCGGCAGGGACTTTGCCCCCTGCAACCCTTTCCACCACCTTTCGGACCATATTTATCAATACTATTGTTATAACATGTTCCTATTCCACCGAGTCGTAATTGGACACTCTAAATACCACTCTACAGACACTCGAAATACTTCTTTAGGACGTATTTTGCAAAAAATATCATGTGTGCCACGGAAACACTTGCACTCAGAAAAAAGATTCGGTTAAATTTACTGAAGCTAATCGGTTGAAAAATTTCCGGTTAAAATGATTAAACTTTTACTTAATTTCCCCAGAAAAATTGTTTACTTATTATGGTTAAAAAACTCTGGTTATATATATTCTAGTATTATTATTCCAGTTAATGTTAGAGGAAAATATAGCAAAAGTAGTTTCAACATACGCCATTGGCAGCGTTACTGTCTACACAATCTGGCGCCTTTTCGTTTTTCGCTATACATGCAAGCGTTGGCATTTTAAATCTCGAGGGGCAGCCCCCACCACGCCACATTCGCACTGAGTTAATGGGAAGATGGCTTGGTGGGGGACTGCCCTTCAAGAGTCATAATGCCGAGTCTTGTATACATGTTGATACGGGTTTCCTGTTAGTTTTACTGTGTATTAGGCAGTTTGCAAAAACAAGTGAAAACGAAAACAAGGTAGAGTCCAAAGGAATCTTGAAGATCTCGCATCTTGTCTCGAATTACTTTTACAAAGTTTCAAAGGAATGGAGAATAAAATGTACAAGGTGTTAAGTGAGTGGAAGTTAGATAACCTAAAGAAAAAATTCAAAGGTGAAGAAATTGATAGATCATGAATTTATATATGTATGGATGGGAAGGTATCAATTGTTATATAATCATTGCAATTTTAATAATAATTTAAACAAAATAGAATAATTCAACAATAAATATATATTTTTTCATTTTGAAAATTATCATTCCCAAGTCTTTCAATCATTAAGTATTTTTAAGGTTATATTATCATTCAACGGGGAAATTTAAAAAAATTTAACTAGAAATATGGTAATGTTAAATGGACTAAATTAGTTAAATTAACCGGAATTACTAGTACGGCTCTCCGTAACATTTTTTTCGGTTGAAATAACCGGAATTCTGGTTGTTTTAGCCAGATTTTTTTCTGAGTGCACTGTCTTCCGAAAAGTACCATATATTATTAGTATATTTCCAACTTCTACTTTAACACACAATGGCTTTTGGAATTGCAGAAATGACCACTAAAAATCGCAATGTTGTAGCTTTAAGAAATTCTTATAATTGAAATATGGCTTGACTGTGACAGAAATCGAATAGTTCCATTCAAGCAAACGAAGCGAGGAAAGTCTAGCTTTTCCAAAGAACCCTGAGTAAAGTGCATTATAAGCGAATCAGAGGCTCATGCGAAATTCATGAACTCTCTTTATTCTAAATTCTTCGGTCTCAACTTTAGTTAATGTGTAGGTAGACCATACTTTAGTTGTAAGAATGACATTACATATACATATATAGGACTCTGAAAAGTATTAGATTTTGTACCCATCAGGTGCAAATAAGTTTGAAATGAATCGATAGTGCAATCAGTTACTTGAGCGACTTGTCCCGGAGGTACCGTTGACGCGAGTTCGTTGAAAGCCGAGGCAGATGTTTGTTTCCGACGTCACAACGCAACGTTGAGATGCAATATACATGCTTCACTCGTTCGAATTCGGGTAAATTTGCATCTAGTGGTCGTGCTTTCAAGCATCTCCAACCACCAAAGCTTTTCGTCAGTACACTACAAGAGCTTTTACAGTGATGAAATTCTGCATATTAGAAATGACTGCTCATTTTCATCAAATTATTACTTATCGTCAATGTCTTGCTCACCTAATAACGATGATACCCTACTGAATATTCCAACATTCAAATCAACCTTGGTTCCAACGTCGCAAAAATAGAGGAATTTTTGACAAGGCAATTAATTCGAATTGGTTATGAGATTATACTCTAAGATTTTTTATCTAAATAAATATTAGCACCCAATTTGTTGTTCAAAAATGAGATCCCCAGAAATATTATAAATACATCATGACCTACTCCCTCACGTTGCAAAATTGTACTGCACAGCCGTAGCTGGCATAGAAAATTAATGCATAGCCCTACAACTTTTAAAATAAATTATCCTGCTGCATTTCCCATATTCAATTCCAATGAATTTTCCTGTCTGAAATTCCTCTATGGTCACGAGGTTGGTACCAACGTTATGATTCAGCCTGGGCTTTTTTAGTAGGATATGATCTGATCAGGTCTAGGTGTGAGATAGTTTTCCCAGATAGAAAAATGTGGATTCGTTTATCTTGTTTCATCAAATCTTTACGTTTTGAGACCCCCTGAGCCAGAAAAAACGGTTCTCACAAAAGTTTCTGTCTGTCTGTCCGTCCACCTGTCTATATGTCCGCATGTCTGTCCACCTGTCTGTCTGACTGTTTGTATGTCCGCATGTCTG
The DNA here is from genome assembly GCA_030998225.1 of Diplolepis rosae. Lineage (NCBI taxonomy): Eukaryota > Metazoa > Arthropoda > Insecta > Hymenoptera > Diplolepididae > Diplolepis > Diplolepis rosae. The sequence continues at coordinate 4,542,694 of JAPYXD010000698.1, forward strand.
TCCCGTCTGTCTGTATGTCCGCATATCTGTCCACCTATCTCTCTGTCTGCCTGTATATCCGCATGTCTGTCTAACTGTCTGTCTGTCCGTAGTAGTAGTAATAGTAGTAGTAGATCGTATACAAATTCAAAAAGAATTATGATTTACAAGTTCGGAATTTGAAAAGGAATAAAATTTCAGAGTATAATTGGAACCATAAGCAAAACACACTGACAACTCACGATGACCGACGGTAGCGTCACTCCGCAGCAGCGTGACACAACTTTCAACTTCACAATACGCGTATTGTAATTCCGAATTTTACTTAGAATTAGATTAAAATTATTGTGATTTCACTCTACAATACTTCGATTGTAATTTTGCATTACAATTTGTACTGTAATGTATTGTAAAATCACAAACATTTTTAACAGTTTAGATATATACCAAAGTCTAAAAAAATCAAAACAAATGTACAATATTTTTTTGTCATGTTTAATGTTTATCTTCTTATAAACTTGAGTAGTCGAGAAAGCATTTTGAAGTCAGTTTGAAAGTTATAAGTATCTCAAATAAATTTGAATGTTACTGTAGGCCAAGCTTTGAATCTGCGAAATGAACACATCATAGATGTTCGAGAGGGAAGTGGTATATGTAAGATGTCACGCTCTGACAAGTTTTATGCGCCTTTACTGACTGTAGACTTCAAATCTTAGGAATCAGCTGCCGACGAAGAAGACGAGCGAACTTAATGTAAAAAATGAAACAGTCAAGGATCCAACCTCAAGTCTTTCTATACATTATTCATCGTGAATCTTGACTAATACTTTCTACGTGGAATTTTTACCAACTAATTTTACTTTCGACTCCCAGTTTGGAGAACTTTATGCTGTATATTATAGGATAAACGTTTTGAATAACAGGAATTCATGAGAGTAAAAAGTCTAGACAATGTAATCACTTAAACCCCCGGTTGAAAATACTTCGGATCTATTTAGACTCAAACTAGACAATCTAGACTCTAATCTATTGCGATTCAGACTGTTTGATGAATATTCATCGTTAAATAATATAGCTTCTGTGAGAGAAGATGGACTGCATTCAATTTACAATCAAAAGATCCTGGGCTCGTAACCCAGTGAACTATCCGAATTTTTATTCCTCCGCATCATTATTTGACATAATTTTCATATTACCAAATCATCATTTAAACTAATTTTTATTCATTCGAATTATCATTTCTCATCATTTTTATTGGAAGATATGTAAAACGTACTGAAAAGTTGTCCAAAGTCCAAAGTACCGAACTTTCCGCAAATTTTATAAATTTTTTTTCTGCCTGTATAGTTACAATCAAGGTCTTTGTTAAAATTCACCGAAAGTCTCTATGTTCAACTTTAACAAAACTTTATTGTAACAGTAACTGAACAAATTTTTTCTGTGTGTGCTCTCGTTTGCGTGCAAGTTTATACTGATAGAATTTTCAACACAATTTTGAACTGTTCGGTTTCTGTTCTGCGAAAATTTGCTCTTATTCATCGATTCATGGAGATAGTTACATATACACTAGCAATATTGTTGAATAACTGAATATATAGTCACAGTATTCATTCCCCAGCGTAATCTCTGCGGTTGTACTCACCGACAGTACCAAAGCCGACACGTTCGACATGCACTCCTTGCACGTCGCAACCTCTTGGTCTGTTAATACCAAACCGCTTGCTGAAGGGTTCTTCAACGGATGTCCCACGAGTACGACCTGACGCTTATTCCCATAAGTGGCGTTTCCAAAGGGCTGCTTGGTCGCCTCGTCCAAACCGTCAAGAGTAACGAGGTCTTCATTTAACGAGCCATACTATTCTCCTTTTCAACCAAACTCCTGTCACACCTGCGTCAATAAAACGAGTATAATGATCTAGAAAAAAAAATGCTCCACAACAAGAAGAAGATTGAAATATATTTTTTACTCTTTACTCTATCGTAGAAAATGTTTTCAAATCCATAGATCAATTGGATCATTTTACTGAATTATACTTTAATCTGTTCATGTAAGATAAGTTTTTACTTTTCATTGTAAAATCTAGTATTATTATATTTATTTTTACTAAAAGTCAATAGGAAGCGAGGATATAGTAACGAAACTAGTTTTATTTACCACAGCGATAGGAGGAAATACTTTTTCTGAACCAATTGTAAATATAGTGTAACTTTATAAATCACCATTGAGAGTTGCAAAGATTAATATCTTTGATGGCAAATTGAAACCAGAAATAAGTGATACCTATATAAATAAAAAGTAAAACTATCAATGCAAGAATTGGTCTTTTGAATAATATAAACTGCAAAAAAGTTTAGAGAAATTAACATTGTCAATAGTAATGAACAATGAAGAGAGAAAGACTTGAATTGGAATAGTACGTTGCCAATACTCCCATTGGAAATAGTAAATGTACTGCCGAGTAACGTCAGATACGCCGAACGTTTCTGATATTACCCGAGAATCGCTCCATGTGCTCGTTATGATTATTTGTCGGTACCCAATATTGGGATCGAACATAAAATAAAAGACATACACGTGACGTCACGAAAAATGCAAAATGGCGTCGCGAGTCGAAGGATTTTAACATTGAAGCATGAGTGTGAAAATGATTTATAAGAAGAAAACAATATTAAGTAATGAAGAAACTTGCCGTTAAGCCAACACAAGCGACAGTAAAAGAAATTTTAAAGAAGGCGAGCGGATCATTAATGCAGGTCACATAATTTATTGTGGAAAAAATATAGATTTTAATGGTTTAGTGAGGTTAAGCTCGTAGTGCTTGTCTACAAGCAGTTTAAAAGGAGAGCCGCACTAAATAAAAGGAAAAGTATCAAATAGTGGACGTATAATTAGTATGACATGCACTTGTAAAGCTGGCTTGGGGGAAAAATGTAATCATGTACTTGGAACCTTGCTTTATTGTCATAGGTAAGTATGTATTTTGGTTACATTTTTATGTTTACTCTCATCTTACGTATCTGATTGATTAATAAGAAATGTTACATTAATTCATAGATTTGTACTTCTCCTTTTATTTAGTGCGGCTCTCCTTTTAAACTGCTTGTAGACAAGCACTACGAGCTTAACCTCACTAAACCATTAAAATCTATATTTTTTCCACAAAAAATTATGTGACCTGCATTAATGATCTACTCGCCTACTTTAAATTTTCTTTTACTATCGCTTGTGTTGGCTCAACGGCAAATTTCTTCATTACTTAATTTTTTTTTTCTTATCAATCATTTTCACACCCATGCTGCAATGTTAAAATCCTTCGGTTCGCAACGCCATTTTGCATTTTTCGTGACGTTGTGACGTCCTAAGTTTTAAATTATTATATTTTTCCTAGGTAAAGTCTAGAGCCTATTACCCTAACTATATTCCTTTGTGTATTGTTATAAATAGAAATAACAATTAACCGGGCAGACAACAAGCGAAATGAATTGAATAGCAGCTTGAATTTACATTAATTATTTATTTTAAAATTACAGCTTAAGTCAGTCAAGACCCAGGTGACTTGTTTAAAATGTTTATTGCAGTTATAATGGTGCTTTCTTCGAGTTGGTATGATTGGGTCTCCAACCTTGAAAGAAAACAGTTTTATGAGTCTGAGTTAGAGAGAGAGAGAGAGAATCTAGAAGGTATACGGATTGTAACAATTAACTTTTGATTTATCAAATTTATATGAGCAAGGTTGCTTGAAGAAGAGATCCCCTCTTCGTGATGATCCTATACATATATGGCGAAATTCCTCCGTGTCCGTAAAGCTACGGATTCAGCACTCCTTGGCTGGTTGTGGTTCCAAAGATGAATCCTTTTAAATCGATTTATAATCACCCAAACAATATAACTCGCGTAATCCTTGGTTTGGTAATCGACGGCGGTTGCACTTTGTATATTCGACTTGTTTACTAATTCCACGTGTTTCACTCCGTAGGTTTATTTTTAGACGGCGGCGACAAGACGAGTTTTCAGATTGGCTGGCGTTCCCATGCGTCTGTTGATATAGGCATATGGTGTTTTTAGGTATTTCAATCCATCCGAGCTAAGCATTAGAATCGAAGCTTTGGAGTTTCAATTGGGGTGAGCATCTACATAGAAATCTTAGTTGTCAGTGTAGTGAATTGAAATAGCATTCGTGTGCGTAGTTGGTGGATTTTCCGAATCAGTGAGAGCAGTGGGGATGTATCTTCTTCATAGTGTAAGTGCTACATACACTTTCTTAGGGTGTAGCGTACATGTGTATCAACTGCATCAGGTAGGCTTAGTCGCAAGGGTCAATGACATTTTTGTATACCTAGGTAATGAAGTAATAATGACGATATAATTATTAAACATTAAAAATGTAGTTGTATTACAATTTGTTGTCAGTTGTTTAGTAATAACTATGTCTTTATATTTAAACTTAATGGTTTATATTGGTAAATCAAATGATGTAATAATAGCAAAAATAATAGAAACTTTAATATTTATTAATAAACATAATTTATAATTATTTATTTACTATTGATTATTGATTAGTGAATAACAATAAATTGCATATGATAAAAATAATGATAATAATAATGGTGACAACGGCGTTAGTAGTTTAATGCTTATAGTTATCAATAACGATAATATTTGTTGCAATTAATCAATTATCAACCATACATATTGTTTATTGTTCTAAGTAGAAGTTATAGTTTATAATAATAATACAACATTAACAAGAAGAACAATTGCATAAATCAAATTTAATGAATAATGAAGATAATAATAATAAAATAATAGTCATGGAAAATTCTATATAACAATAATTATGAATGTGCGCGTTGTGCGGTTAAGTTAAGTTGGGTTAAATTAGTATTTGAGCGTGTATTGGTTCATTTCTTCCGAAGATAGTTTTAATAGGTACAAATTTATTGAACCTTAAACAAAACATGATTCCGAGGCCCTAAACCAATATTGTTATTCCTCACCTAAAACAATATTGTTATTCCTCATAATTCTATGGGATTGCGCAAATATTTTACTTATTATAATACTTATTTTCATTTACGTAAACGCTATTTCCTTTTTCCCTGTTATTTTTAGAAGAATAATGAGTCATATGATTATTTCATAACTTTTAAATATCACTCATATAGTTTTTACAGGTTTTTAGTCAACAAAACAAAAGAAAAAAAAGAGGGTAAAAAACTTGCTTGAGATATGCATGTGAGAAACACAACACAACAGTTCTGTAAAAATGTCATCCCATAAACATGTCACAGTTACATGACAGGAAACGTTATGTAGATCTTATATGAAATGGGATCGAAAAATGGTACATGACATGAAAAATCGACGGCTCTATTTGTCGACTTTAGTGAACATAAATTTCCACAGGTTTTAAGATATTTTATGAGATTTTTAAATTATAAAATATTTCATGTGATTTATAAAACTTGCGCATGATTACATTAGGGGTTTATGCACACCAATGTTTTATGAGATTTCGAGGATAATATTGGAAGTATTCACGGAATTATGAGAGATTTCATACGAATTAGATTTCAGGGGGTTTCATCGGATATCTTAAACTTCTATATAGTTTAAGTAGCTTTCTAAGATTTTAAGCTTACAAAGTATTTTAAGTCTTATGGGATTTTAATGTGTCTAATTTAATTGAAAGATATCCTTATAATTTTACATTTTCAATTTTCCAGAAAATTTATGAGTTTTTTTTAAAGACATTTAAAATTCAAAATAACTAAATAATTGAAAAAAAAAATGATAAGAATAAAAGATATTAAGCAATGAAGAAATTTGCAGTTGGGCCAACACAAGCGACAGTAAAAGAAATTTTAAAGAAGGCGAGCGGATTACTGTTGCAGGTAACATAATTTATTGTGGAAAAAATATAGATTTTAATCAGTGGCGTAGTTACCGCGGGTGTTGCAGATGGCAATCACCGGGACCCCCAAATTCCTAGGCCATCTATAAATTGGTTATAAATATATTGAGATTTTTTTTAGTTAGGGGGGCCTCAAAGAAATTTTCCACCTGGGCCCCGCAAGGTGAAGCTACGCCACTGATTTTAATGGTTCAGTGAGGTTAAGTTCAAAGTGCTTGTCTACAAGCAATTTAAAAGGAGAACCTTTATATACCTTTAATAATTTCTTATTAATCAATCAGATACGTATCATGAAAGTAAATATAAAAATATAAGCAAAATACATATTTACCTATGACAATAAAGCAAGGTTGCAAGTACATGCTTACATTTTTCCCCCAGGCTAGCTTTACAAGTGCATGTCATACTAATTATACTCCACTATTTGATACTTCTCTTTTTATTTTGTGCAGTTCTCCTTTTAGATTGCTTGTAGACAAGCACTTCGAACTTAACCTCACTCAACCATTGAAATCTGTATTTTTTCTGCAATAAATTATGTGACCTGCAATAATGATCCGCTCGCCTTTAAAATTTCTTTTACTGTCGCTTGTATTGGCCCAACGGCGAATTTCTTCATTACTTGATATCTTTTTTCTTATAAATCAATTTCACACCCATGCTGCAATATTGAAATCCCTCGGCTCACGGCGCCATCTTAACATTTTTCGTGTCGTCACGTGTATGTCTTATATTTTATGTCCAATCCCAATAAACTGAACTGAAATTTATCGGAAACAAGAATTAACCTCTTTTACAGGAGTTAAAAATAAATTTGAGTCATAAAAGGAGTATTAAATGACGTGCCTTGAGTGCGGACCAGGTGGGATCAGACGAGAGTGAAGCCGGAGAAGCCCTGCAATACGATGGCACGCTTCGTTAACTGGACTTCCACCTACATAAAAAGCACTATAAGCAAGGCCGACTCTAATACTATAGAACATACGTGAAAGTATCCTATTTCAAAAATCATTTACTTTCCCCACGCGACGCTTTCAAATTTTGAATCACAATAACAATACCTATTTTGTTATGCGTATTTAAGAATTTCTACCAAAATTCACACTATATCATTTTTTTCAGGAATTTTCTGTGAATTTGTATCAAGTACCGGCAATCGAAAGACCTGGGCTCAAATCCTAGCGCAGTCAAAAGCGTCTTTTTTTCCACAGAAAGATTTTAAATTCTTTAAATTTAAATTTCTTTAAACTATGAAAATATAATTTTTTCCAACACGTCTAGTGAAAATTGTACTTTTATTGTCTGTTATGAGACGGGAAAATGTCTGATTTTACAACTGTTGCTATTTTCCCTATAAGTGGGGAAAACGGTCATTTTCCCATCTCGAAACAGACGGTAAAAGTACTATTGTCACTAGACGTGTGATTTCCATTTACATATTTGTTGGGAATAGCACAGCGAGGAAAAATTAATGAGAATAAAACGCACATTATGCGTTATATGTTTACTTAGACTGTTAAAAACTTTTTTATTAAATCCAATATAAAATTATATGAAGTAATTTGTATATACATGAAATTTAAATTATGCAATTATGAATTTTAATATGCTTTAAAGTGTCGATAAAACATAATATTTTCTATATTCTTTGACAACTCGTAAATCATTACCAATGGGTTGATTACTTAATGTTTTTGTTTATTATGTCAGAAATTTATACTACATATCTTGAATATTTTTGAATTTTCAAATCTATAGGATATAAAATAATCTACTTTATTATTTAAATTCCAGATTCTTTGCAAAATGACTTTATAATTGCGTAAAATCAAACTGTGAGTTGTTATTTTGGTATATTAAATTTAATACCTCAGAATATTAATTCTAATACACCAGTGTATTATGAATTTAATAATATGTGAATCAATGTTAATTATCAATTAAAATAGTTCAAAGCAAGTCGATTTATACCTGCATAGCGATAATTCCATTAAAGTATTTTTTACCCACCCTAATTGACTTTGAAATTTCAAAAAATTTCAAAAAGTCGACTTTTTCGCTATTTTCTTAGAGTTACGGCAATTTTCTCGATTATTTGACCATGAAATGTCTGATATATGTTAAGGAGAATGTATTTTAAATATGTAATATATTCTAACAAAATAGCAAAAATTTGATTTCTGAGGATTCTTTTATTGATCAACGTCATTCTGGCCAGATTAAAATTATTCAAATTACTTCATCACTGTACAATTATAAATCTAGGTACATTTTTATATCGACATTCTTCATATATTATTGGTGTAACATTGTTAAAATACATTCCCCTTAACGTATATCAGACATTTCATGGTCAAATAGTCGAGTAAATTGCCGTAACTCTAAGAAAATAGCCAAAAAAGTCAACTTTTTTCGATATTTTGAAATTTCAAAGTCATTTAGAGTGGGTAAACAATATTTAAATAGAAATGTCGCTATACAGCTATATATAAACTTGATTTGAATTATTTTTATTGATAACTTAAATCTCAAAAAAAAAATTTTTGATTTTCAAATTTAAAGAAGTGTGTAGTTTTTTTTAATTGTTAGTTATATCTACGACGCGGGGACAAAAAGAATTTTTTTTTTCATGAAACTTTAGGGGAGTATTTTTTACTCCCAAAAGACATTTTTCATTGTTATTAGAACTTCGCGCAAAATTTTATTTCGATATGTCCTAGCCTACATTTGTTAAAAATATTCAATTTAATTCAGAGTAAAGAATTTCGAACAAAATGCCACGATCTCTTGAACAGGGGAGATACTAGGCGCATTTTAATAGCCGAAAATGACCTAACTTATCGCGACTAAATCTCTGAGAATCTCAAGATACCAGAGTTAGTCCTGGTTATAGTCCCATTACCCGATATCTCACTGAATACCCTTCCATTCATGTTACTTATGTTACACATATCCAATCATACTATTCTATTAAATACGTAGATCTCCTTTCGTGCCTCCGTTCTTGATGGTATTCGATTTGGTTCAAATTTCAAAAGCAAACTGAAATTTATAACTGAAATGAATTTTTGCCAATATTTGAACTAAATGGAAATGAAAACACTTCAAAAAATAAAAATAATAAATCTCAATTCAATAACAATAAATTTAATTGATCAGTGAAATACAGTACCGCGTCAGTTGTAAACAAGGAGCAATGCCTGTACTGGACAGTTGGTACAGGGTCGAGGGATGGCGCGGCACTGGCATAGTACAACCCCAGTCCTGAGATCATGTTTCATCTAACAACCGACTTTGGAGTAATGACAGTACTGAACCGGTACTAATTTCAGTGCTGGCATGGTACCGATGGTCAACTCCAGCCAAATTACCTTTCGGAGCTACGCTGGTGTAGGCCCTGCATATGCCAGTACCACGCCAGTACTACAAATCTGTCTGAGGTACTGGCGCGGTACCAAGCCGGTTGTGAATTTCCCCCTGTGTTACATCAAATTGAACTGTTTTTTTCCTTTTCGTTAAATATAATTAACTAGAATGATAAACTGCCAACTTTTAAGTAATTTAAAACTAAAACAAATTAATTTGAAAATAATAATTATCCTCTACTTTCTGTAATTTATTAGATTTGCACAGAAGGATAGTTGACTTGAAACAACTTTTACTAAGTTATACATATGCACAGTGTGTTACGCTCTATTACACAACTATATCATGTTCGTCCGTACAATCTTTATTGAATAGAAATTTGAAATTATGGTATCATAAATCAAATAAGTTTCTTTCTAAAACTAAGTTTGTTTTTGTGCAAGCACACAGATTAGTTTAGGCAATAAAATATACTTTTAGCAAGCGTCGGATATAATAAAGTCTTAATAGCGTCAGCTCTTAAATCATTTTATAATATTTCTTCTTGGCGTTTGTTTTTATAATGCATGTGCTTTATTGTTATTGTGCTTACTTTTCACGTAGAAAGTGTGAAGAATTTTACAACTCTATAAAAACGGCATCGACAAAAGTTGAAAATAACAAGACACCAGTTTTTTAATAAAGACCGTATTTGTACTCGCGTGAATACCAACCTGTGCTCCACAAATAAAACAAAAGTAAATAGCTAAAATATATCTGAAAATGGAAGACCTTGTGAAAATCATAAGTTGAAAAAATATAGAATAAACGTAATAAAATTAAATCGCTTTCCAATTTTACATAATAAAAAAAACATTTCTCAATTAAAGAGGAACGACTTATTGACATAAACTCAAACTAATAAAAGGTTTTTAAAACCAATAAAATAAAATAAAAATTTCCTTTAATACATTATAGAAGAAGCATTGAAATATTTCTTTTAAAAATTATTTTGGTTCAAAATTTTTGACCTAATGATTGTTGGCAATGTCATCCGTTTCTTATCTTTAATCTTCCAAACCAATCGTAATTTTTATCCAATCTTAATAAAAATAGTAGTCCAGTTAATAAGGCGAAAAAAACACCCTACCTAGGGATTTTTGGGGTGAATGGAATATTTTAATTCCATTGTTTAGAGGATCATTAGAAAAGCTAAAAACTGAATTTTCATAAAAAAACACATGATATCATTTTTGTAGAAAAAAATATACTCTATATTCTTTGTCATAGCTTTTTTTTTCATATCGTTATTATTTTCGAATTCATTGACGATGATAGCCAAAAATTAGAAACGCAAACGTTTAAGAAACAGATAAAATCAATGCAACACTTCTCACGAAAATAATATAGACATGCAACAGCTGAATTAAATTAATTCAAAATTTCTGACGAAGATGATAAGAACAGTTTGACAGATCAATGTAGTTAATATTATAATAAAAAAATTATATAAAACTATTATAAAAAAAAACTGTTATAAAAAACTATTTTAAAAAACTATTATAAAAACCTATTATAAAAACTATTATAAAACTATTTTAAAAAATGTATTCGATTATAGCCTGAAAAAGTTCTGAGAAACTTCTACAAAAAGTATTAGACGAATTTTGTCGAAATGCAAACTTTCTCGCGCTGTCCCCGCTTTAAGCAAATCATGCCCTAAATTTTTGGCTATCATCGTTAATAAACTCGAAAATAATAACGATACGAAGAAAAGATTTTGCAAAAAATATAGAGCGTATTTTTCTCTAAAAAAATGATATCGTGTGCTTTTTTGTAAAAATTGACCGTTAATGAGATAAACGGAAAATAAAAAATCACTTATTTTTTCAAGATGGCGGCCGAACGTCAGGGGGTAGGCATACGGGAATGCAGTTTTAAGCTTTTCTAATGACCCTCTAAGGAATGGAATTAAAAAATTCCACTCACCCCAAAAATCCCTAGTCAATGTCCCTATTAACTAGACTATTGAAATAATTAAGGTCCATATTTTCTGCTCAAATAATTTTTAGGAAAATTCAACGAACAGAATTTTAAAGAATGTTTCTACCTAAATGTGCTCTAATATATAAATTACAAGAAAATGTTTCTTTTTGATTTAAAATTTACGAACAGTAAAGAGCCAGTAATTGTCAGTGTTCCATAAATCGTTAAATTATTCTTTTTGAGGAAACACTGCAAAACAAACTTAAATGAAGTATTTTACAGCAAGTAATAATACAATTTAGTAACATAGATTATAAAAAATATTTAAAATAAAATTAATCAAATCAAATTACTAAAACTAAAATGCTAATTACCGGGACATTTACCTTACTTTCCTTAAAAAATATGCTTCATTAGCAGGAATATTTTTTGGCCTCTACTTCAATATAAAATAGTTCGAAAACTTTGGCGTTAATTTTCACAGAAATTATTTGATAATGACCAGTTCTACTGCTTTTTCGGTTTATGTGCGTTAAATTGCTTGAAAGCTTTCAAGTCTGAGTCAGACTTTATATACAAACAGCTAAAGGAGATAAAATAGTGAAGTCCTCTCTCTTTTTCAAAGCTGGAAGCGATCGCCGAATTAGCAGTTTCTTGTTCGCAGAACCTTTTGGATTCTCTTACCTTCATTTTAACCATCGCTTTTTTCTCTCTCTCCCTCTCTTTCTCATTCCTAAGATATTTCTCTACTTACTCGCCATGAAATGTCTTTCTTCTAATTAGAGTAAAGAGAACAGAAGAGCGAGAAAAACAATGAAGAGTAGAGGAATTAGAAGAAAGTTCGAAGAGTTAGAACGAAAGTGAGATCTACTCTGCTAATGAATTAAACGGCCCTCAATCTTTCATTCTTCATCAGCATTAGCGAATAGAAGTACAGTGTTGTAAAATTACGGCAAATCTATTGTAATTTCACGACATCCAAAAAATGTACATTACAGCATATGTATTATAATTTTAATATAAATATATTGTGAAATTGCATTGCGTTTTGGTAATAATCTTCCATTACATTTATTGTGAAAAATTTCGAGAAATATGCCTATGAAATTGTTGATGTTGTAAATGCTGTTTTAGGGATGGTGTCTTAACATCACAGTATCAGGAATAATACATTTTTCTTCCTACAACAAAATATATTTGTATAATATTCATATAAATCGCACTTTATGAGTCGGACTCAAAGTGTGTTCAATAAGATTATTTTTAGTCCTCTCCTAATTGTAAAATTTTTTTCCAATCGTAAATACGTTTCCAAGTTTTACATATATTTAGTCTTTCTATTTTAATATTCATTCATTAAGGGGGTCTCCCGGTGTAAAGCTCGAAAAGAAGGTGATTTTTCGGGATGTTTTTTTACGAAAAGAAAATTGCATAGACGGTTTATTTGAAAGATATAATTGAATTAACTTTTGAACAATATTTAGAAATAAAAAATTCTTGAAAAAGTTAGAAAATGGCGGAGTAATCTAAAGTGAACTGGGGCGTGTCGCTGATAAATTGGTCCGATTGTGTACAAGATATCGTCTTTAATTCTCAACTGGAACAGAAATAATTTTTATTTTGTTTATTTATATGTTTTTTCACTTTATATGAACCTCAATTACCCAGTGGAAACCGAAAATGAATTTATTTTTTCACGTTTTGAACCCAAAAATTAAATTTTAACTCAAAATTTCATTATTTTTTATTTTATTTTAATTATGAAAAACAATTAAAGTTGCATAAAACTGTAGTTCATGTAAAACGGTTTTTAACACTCTACAAAATGAAAGTTGAATCAGGTCGATAGATTGAATAGTTTTTACACAATGGCTACATTTTCTGAAACACTTGGAATTCAGAGCTGAAATTTTGTAGGGATGTTTACAGAGAGTTTTTTAACAGATTAAGATTTTTAAAAATCGAATTTTTTTCGATTCACACCGGGAGACCCCCTTAAAGCAATGGAGATATCAGTTTTCAAATTTATTAGTTTCACTTGTTCAACTTTAAAATTAAATATAATATAAATAAATATAATATAAAATGTACTTTAAATTAGTAAAAAATTTAAAAAGAATTATGATTTCCAAGTTCAGAATTTGAAAAGGAATAAAATTTCAGAGCCTAATTGAACGAGGATTGAAATTTTCCAAATAACAATAAGCAAATATTTAAAATAATTGTGCTTTTGCTGGCAAAGAGTTAACCACTAATTCAATTTGAGGTTATCGCATGGCATCGACTGCCTTTCATTTTGAAGCAGAATGACACAGAAATTTAGGAAAATTTATTGATAGGAACTGCCTATCCAGTTAAATAATTTAAACTTACCTTGTACGTTGCTTCCAAATCTAAGTTAAAGATTTTTAACGGTTCCTTCTTAGCGAGAAACCATAAGCGAAACATACTGACAACCCACGATGACCGACGGTAGCGACACTCTGCAGCAGCGTGACACAACTTTCAACTTCACAATACGCGTATTGTAATTCCGAAATTCACTTAGAATTACATTAAAATTATTGCAATTTCACTCTTCAATACACCGATTGTAATTTTACATTACGATTTGTACTGTAATGTATTGTAAAATCACAAACATTTTTAACAGTGTTTCTAACTTCTCCAAAGAAGAAACATTACTGTCGATAAGATTTTGTGTAATTTCATTATATGTTTTTTTTATTGTATAATAAATAGTATCGGAGACTGGCTTTTTTGTAACATAAGAGTCAAAAGTTGTGGGAATAGAATTTAGTGATAAACATATTGATAACTCAGAAGGTCTGCTGACACTAAAGTGCCCTTTTTGGTTTACAACTCAATTTTTCTTATTTTCCTATTGTCCCCAAACAGGAAAGATTACTGCTCGTCAATCTTCTCTTATTGTACACAGTTTTCTTGACTGAGTCGAATGAAGGTTGACCTAAATTTAATATTGCCCTTTAACTTTCATCATTCTCCAGAGATTGGAAAATCCTATCAAGCAGGGAAATAAGACCTATGCAATAAAAAGTGTGATAATGGATAAAATACAAAATGGATGAATTTTTAGAATTCGAAATAGAACGAAGGTAGATAAAAATAAAATTTTACAGAAAGACTTCACGAGGCGTGAAGCAAATTTGCCGTAGAACGTAAAAGCACATGCAACAAAATCTAATTTTCGGATTCTTCGTTGACTTCAAGTCTCCGATAGAACCTATTTGGCACTGGCAATGTGCTTTAAAAGCTCCGCCCGCTGAGAATTGCTTTGATCAGAATGGTAAGCGATACCAATGTATTCATATTTTTAGAGATAGAAACGTTCAGAGAAATAAAAGTACGTACTTTCAAAAGCATAATCAATGTACATTTATCCCTACTTTTAAAGTAAAGTCCCTGAAGGTAATGTCTCGTGATATATGTATATTATTAACAGTCACACACTCGTGAATGCACCAATTTCCATATTAATTACGTATTACAAGATTTCAGTCTCTATATCACACTTTCAAGAAACTACTTAAATCTTCCGAAACGAGCATTTCAAACCTAGAAGATCTAAACTTTTTTCACACGTCAGTCTTGGTAAAAGCAACAACACTGTTAGAAATTTCTACCGTAATTTCCCGAAACTCGTAAACGGAGTTTTATTTAGTTGCATTTCGTAAAATTAAGATAGAAATGCAGAAAATTCAGTTAGTTTTAAGTAAATTTAGAAAAGAATTTCTTGATTTCCAGTTAGAAAGTATTGAATATTTCAATACTTGTATCTGGAAATTCCGAAACTTGCAACAAAAATAATTTTTCTTCTGCCCGCAGAATGCCACTATGTTATTCACATGTATTTTTATCCGCTGAAACCGAATCCGTAACCCGTCTCACTCCAGCAGGTCAGGATCTCGTCCTAACCTCAAAAACCACTTTAAAAAATCACTAAATTTAATATACCTATAACTCCATAACCAAATAAGCCCTAAAACATGTGATGCCTCAACCCCTCAACACTATGACCCCATAATCTCTCAATGCCATAACCCCATAACACTTTGCATCAAAAAGGTCATGTACAGCAAAATTGAAAAATCTCGTGTATGTTTTTTTTGTGACTCACAGTGATGAGTGAACTTCATATGATAAACTCAAACACCCATCAACCTATTACCCCTCTTCCCTTATTACCCCTTAACCCCATAACCCTGTATAATGTCGTGTATTTTTCTTTTTTGATTTACAGTAATGCCCTTGTAGAAATGTTGATCGGAGCCTAGTGGGGCCCTGACGAGTTTGCCCTAGTTCTATTCGGGATCTAGCGTGGAAAACTAGTCAGGGCCTGGTCGACAACGTAACGATTTTGTCGAGGTGGGCCCCACTAGACTTTCTAGTAGGGGTTTAGTGAGGTCAGCCCTTACACTACCCCACCTACAAAAAAGGACACCATTAGGGCCCTATTGGACCTCCGCATTGTATTAAAGGGCATATATCAAAAGAGTCACGTGACCAATTTTATTCAGGTATCTCATTGAAAAAATAATAAATAAAAAGGAAATTATGCATTCAAGTTCGCAATAAGAAATCCCAAATAATGAATACTATTAAAAAAAAAATAGTACAATTATTTACTTATCATCAGTTTGTTTTTCTGACTACTCTTATGTAGTAACTTCTATTGCTTATGTTTACTATGAAAACTTTAATTGATTTTACTATTCACCCCATGTTAATTGAACTACATGTTTAGTTATTATTACTACCTCGACACAATCAGATACACACACATACACACACGTGCTTGCATATAATTATTATGATTACATGCGAATTCGAGTCAAAATTATAAAAAAGTTTTCTTAAAAGTGCTTGATTCCTCTTAAGCAATGATCTTATCTAAGACCGTGTTCAGAAAATCTCCATTTTCCTGAGATAAGATCAAATTTTAATGGGAATAAAGAATAAAGGTTATGTTGTATCTAATGGACCTAACCTTAACCACAAATGTTACAAGTAGGGATTCTCTAGTCAGAGCCCCGCCAGATACAAATAGATTTTCCATACTTAAGCGAAACAAGGAATTCCTCACTGGCACCTGATAGGGCCCCTATCAGTTTTTTCTGGCCTAGAAATACTAATCGGGTGCTAACAGTGCCCCTACCAGTTTTTTCTATATTAGGAAATTCTAATCCGGCCCCCACTAGAACCCAACTTAAAATAAGTATAATGTGTATATTTCTTTTGTGAGTTACAGTGATAAGTGGACTTTATACTTTGTTACATCTTTTGGCACACAAAATTTCCACGGTGGAATAAGATTGTATGATCAGGAAGGCGGGAAAATTTTTTTTGTAATTTAAATAAACAATTACAAATTTCTCTTTCTAAGTGTACACTGTTAAAAATGTCTGCCGTAATTTCCCGAAACTCGTAACCGGAGTTTTATTCAGTTAAAGTTTCTTAAAATTAAGATAGAATTTTAAAATGTTCAGTTACTCTTTAGTAAATTTAAGAAACAATTTCTTAACTTTTAGTTAGAAAGTGTTGAATATTCCCATACTTGTATCTCGAAATTCTGAAACTTGCAACAGAAATAATTTAACGTCTTAGATAACTGAAGTTTTATGCAGTCACATGTAACTAAAAATTTTGATGCAGTTTCGTTATTTTATGATGAATTTTATAAAAATTCTGTTACAGTACAGTTTGGTAGATTTAAGATAAATTTTATGAAAATTTAGTTGATTATCATAATATTAAAAAGAATTCAGAAAATTCAATACATTTTCAGCAATTTTAAGATACTTTCGGGCCCGCGGAGAAGGGGGGGGGGATTCCCCCGGGGCCTATAGTTTTTGGGGGGCCCGGAATGTTGTTTTCCTTGAAAATTTTGCGCTTAGCGTAGTATATAAGTATTTTAGAGGTCAAGAAGTTTTTAAAAAAAAACAAGGCTTTCAAAAAAAAACAGGAAGGGGTGGGAGGGCCCGATAAATCCCCCCCCCAGGTCCGGATTCTCTCAAATTAAATATAGTCAAATTTTATGTTCTTAATTTGAGTTAGAAAACTCGCGAAATGAGAAAGTTAAAACACTTATTATCGCTTAAAAATGATCATGATTATTCGCTAATCAACGAAAATCTGTTAACGTAAATGTTTCATGAATATTAAAAAACGTCAATGAAGAGATTTGATCGCTACGCTTCAGGAAATAGCCACATTGTTATAACATCGATTTATCAAAAAGTACCTTATTTATAACATCAATAGCATCATCACTTGATGTAGAAAATTATTAATCTGCGAGATAATAATTTACTAATCGTATGATAAATCTATAAACATGGTATCCTGCTGTAAAGGGAACAGAGATCGATACGTGGACCGGAACGAATCGATAAATGGACGTAGACATGTGTATGGCTTGAATTCATACCGGAAGCACATTATCGGTTCTGCTCGCATACTATGCTCGCGTTACCCTAGGGAATATAACGTCGATACTCTGGTAATTTAGGGGGACTAGACGTTCTGGTACACTAGGATATTATATTTCAACACTCATGGTGAACAAAGCCTCCGCAAATATGTATTAACACCTATTACGTCTCCACTCAAGATACAATTTTTATCTTCTCTGGATTAGATTTATTGTAAACCTCGTCATATGAAATCTACAAATAAAATTAAAATTCTCCTGGACTCCAGAAAATCTATTTTCCCATTTGGGTTTCCAACATTCAAATTTATCAAATTTTAAAACTGCTAATTCTTTACTTGTACACTGTTAGAAATTTCTGTATTAAACTTTCATTAAATGTAATGGAAGTTTTTTTGATTAAGGTATATTAAATTAAAAATATTTTCATCTTGAAAAATCCAAACTTTTATTTGAATTTTAATACACATGTGTATATATTTTAAGGGAGGAGCCTCATGTAAACGACTGCTTTTTTGAGAATTTTTTCCTGAAAAAGGAGAACATTTATCAAATCGGAATAAAGTACATGATAATATTGACTATACAAAGTATTTGAAATTTTTTTTTATAGTTGAAAAAATCTAAAGTGTCGACGGTACAGTTGCTCAAAGTTGGCTCCTTCAATTTGCGCCATGCAACGCCCAGATCCTTGTAATTGACTAAAATCAATGAATCAAATTTTTTTGATTAAAGTTAGTCCTTCCGCTTCAAATGAACCTAAATAAAGCAAGAAAAAAATAATTCGAAATTTGAGGACATTTTTTTAAAAAATGACCTTTTTTTATTATGAATAAATCGATAAAAACAATATTTATTATAACAATTTTAATATATATTTAGGTTCATTCGATGGCGAGTAAGTTAAAGAATATCTGTACAAAATTTGATATCGATTGGTTCATTAGCCCTTCGTAGGTACAGGTATTTTTACTGGCGCCGTGGGTACACGTGGCCCAAAAAGTCCAGGCACTTATTTTTTCATGAAAAAGGTTTTTAAAAAATCTCTCAATATTCTGAAATACTCTTTTAGGATCCTATATTGTGTTCCAATAAGTTTTGCAGCAATTTGTTTAGTGATTGTTTATTTATAACAATTTATTGTGATGGAAATATTTCACTTGAAAATTTCGTCATGTCCCATTTGTGACACGTGTACCTACGAAGGGTTAGTTTTTGAGCTACATTCCCCGGCGCGAAAAAATTAACGTTTTGAGAAAAACTCGCTTAAAGTTTTCGGTCTTGAAAAGTAGAGTTCAGAGTGAATCACTTTGGTAACTTCTCAGGGACCTTTAGAACTTTCTCTTAGGTTTAAAACTTTGGGGATACATTCTTGAGACAGTAAATGAATTTTTGAAACAAAAAAAAATGCAAAAAAAATTTGATTTCGCATGAGGCTCCCCCCTTAATGTATGTTAATTTTAATATATTTTGATTGAAAAATTATTAAATTGAATATGAATGTATATTAATTTTGTATAATATACAAATCTATTAATTTTAATTCACCACTTGCATATTAAAGTCTATTAAAATTAATAAGATTTTTAACAGTGCAGGATTTCCGAATTTGTTATCAATTTTATAATTCACTTTCCGCAGGTCTCTAGACTATGAAAAAAGATTTGTTGATTCAAAAATAACTTGATTTGATCAAGAAAATAATTATTCGAACAAATCTTCGATTGTTTCAAGCAAATAATTTTTTTACAGGTGTGATTCATCAAACATTATTGAGTCCATAATTTCATATTTAAATATATACAGGGTGAGGCACACAAAGTGTTACAGAGTGATAGCACTTAAACTATCCATCATATCCAAAAATGTTTCAGACAAAAGTTTAAGTGTTCGAGAAGGCCGTCATACTGGACCACCCTATTTTTTTTATCGGTGGAGGCGCTGAAGCTACGTCAAGGTCAACTCCACTTTTTTAAATGGAAACATGTATTTTTTTCGGTGACATTATTACCGATTTTAAGACGAATTCAACGACCTACAACACAAGGTCATTCTAGTCACGCAAAGTATGAAAATAGTCGAAAAATCGAAACATATCGGAATAATCACTTTCAAAGGATCCATTAACCTTGGTTTGGGTCTACCTACAAAAGATGCTCGAAGTGATGACCCTCGACTTGTAAGCACTTGTTAATTCGCTGATAAAAAGACCGTCTAACTTCAGCCAACATTTGTGGTGTAATTTCGGTACATGCTCGGCGTATTCTTTCTTTCATGTCATCAGGCGTTGTAGGTGCTACCGCTATTATGCGTTCTTTGACAAAACACCATAAAAAGTAATCTTGTGATGTTAGATCTGTCGAACGAGGTGGCCAAGCTAGAGGACCGCCTCGTCTATCCACTTTTCGTCAAAAATCTCATTCATCACTTGTCTTGAACACAGAGCATAATGAGATGGTGCACCGTCGTGTTGATTCCACATGTTCATGCGACCATGCAAGGGTACGTCTTACATTAATTGAGGCAGTACGATTTGCAGAAAGTTTGCGTAAACTTGCCCAGTCAAGTGACCTTTAAAAAAATATGGACCAATGACGTGATCGCTGACAATACCACACCAACAATTAACGGACCACGGATGTTGAAATGGTACAGTTCTCATCCATCGAGAATTCTCATTTGCCCAATAATGCATATTATACATTCACATTTCCCGTATTTGTGAAGTTGGCTTCATCAGAAAAAAGCACATGACTCAAAAATGAGACATCTGTGCGCATTTTTCTACGGATCCAATTACAGAAATTGATGCGTTTTAGGAAATCATTGCGTACAAATCCTGATGTAATGACATACGATACGGATGGAACTTGTGTTGATGTAAGATTTTTAATACAGATCGCTGACAAATTCCACTCTTTTTTTCCATTTGCCTGCTGCTCGCATGTGGATTTAGTGCGGCAAACGCTAAGATAGCAGCCGCATTATTTTCATCAATAATTGGTAGACGTTTGACTCGTATTTGTTTCACTTACCGAAGCGACAGAAACGCTCAGCTAATCGCTTAAAAGCCATGTGCGATTTTTGTTACCTATCCGGATAAAGAGCCACATACAAATCTTGGGCGTTTCTCCAATATTTACGGCATTCTCCCAGCACCATCACCATATTAAAATATTCTTGAAAATTGTTAATTTTCGCGTTCCGATGTACTCATATTAGAAGGTAATGCGTGACTAACTGATATGTCAACAGGAAATGCTTTCTCTTTGCCGATGTCAACAATACCCTATCGATGTGTATTATCATGGGTATCGTAAGAAATGAAAAGAAATGAAAATGATTTTTCGACTATTTTCATACTTTACGTGACTAGAATGACCTTGTGTTGTAGGTCTCTGAATTCGTCTTAAAATCGGTAATAATGTCAACGAAAAAAAATTTGGTTCCATTTAAAAAAAATGGAGTTGACCTTGACGTAGCTTCAGCGCCTCCACCGATAAAAAAATAGGGTGGTCGAGTATGACGGCCTTCTCGAACACTGAAACATTTGTCTGAAAGATTTTTTGATATGATCAATAGTTTGAGTGCTATCGCTCTGTAACACTTTATGTGCCTCACCCTGTATAGCTTAATAATAATCTCTCTCTGTTTTACTACAAAAGATATCGTTTTTATCTTATTCCATATGTTGAACTTCAATAACAGTTTCATTTGAAAGGACCCTTCGGGCAATTCCAGGTTATAAGAAGCTTTTTGGAATAAAAACAAGTAGTCTATTCGAAACCCCCAGAGATTTCCTTTAATTCGAAAACGATGGAAAATACGCAGACTCTTTCTCTATCTTTGCCGGTGACATTCTGTGATCTGCAGTCCGTTTCAGTTTAATATTACTGACTGATTCGGGAATAATCTTGTGTCTCAGAAAAAGATTTTCAAACTTAGGTATTTCCCTCCTCTTCATTATTGAAAACCCTATTTCATGTTTCGTAAAATTTTCAAATCATAAAATAATTATTGATTCAAAAACTTTTATTCTTGCTGGAATTTTTTTTGTGTCGATAAGCACACATTTTTTAAAAAATGATAGGATTTTAATCTATAAACATTTTTAATCACGTGGTTTCTTGAGATGGGCGGGGGGGGCTGACTTAAGTGCACCTTTGAAAAGCACTTACCTCTGATTGATTTGAAATTCACTCTACCCACGTATTTTGAGGCGCTAATTATGAATATGATAATGAAAAAACCCGCAAATTTGATTTTCAAGGTCAAAACTAAAAAAAATATTTTTAACAAGTTTTTAATTTTATGTTGTTAAATTTTGGTTTAATAGAGGATGATTTGAATTGAGAAAAACTCCCCATCGTGTTCCTGTCTTTTTGATTCCATTTAATAGGGAATTAATTGAATTCAGAAAAACTTCCCATCGTGTGCCTGTCTCTTCGATTCCATTTAATCTCATTTTTCTCGAAAAATCATAGTTTCAGGGAAAAAATACATGTAACATTAAAGGTAGATCTTTTCATCCGCTACAACTTTTGTAGCAAATATGTTTTTCCTAGATCAATATTTATTGATATAAAATTTAAAAACTGGTTAAAAACATTTTTTTTTAGTTTTGACCTTGAAAATTAAATTTTCGGGTATTTTCATCATCATATTCGTAATCAGCGCATCGAAATTCAGATGTTTTTTCAAAAAATGTAAAAGTGTCTTGTTTTAATTTCGATTTACAAGAAATGAAAAAAGACTACGTAGTTTATGGAAAGCCTTTAATAAAGAAGATCCTTTTTGCCCAAAAAAAAAATTCTCCACAACTTGCCTGCACCCAGTTTTTGAATATAAATATTTTGATATGCCTAAAATTATGAAAAGCATTCGGCAAATAACTATATTTGGTATTAATTCAATTATATTAAAGAATTGGACGCCATACAATTGTGGAGAATCTTCTTAAAAAAAATAAACTCTTTTTGATTAAAATTCCATCAATTTTGGGGGAAGTATGTCTATCGATATCCATAAAAGTTTTTATACATAATTTTTGTACGTTAAAATTTTTGTTATCATAACAACTAATCTTTTCTCTTTTAAACAATATCATTAATAATGATATTGTAATTTCTAAAAATATTTTTCCGCGGAGACTTGCTTTTCCGCAAGACCTTGAGGGAAATATTTGTATTGTATATGTAAAATTTTCTTATAAGTTAACGAATATGGAAATCAGCAATTTTTTTTCAATAAATTACCGACATTCATATATTTATTGCGTCCCGAAAATTATTGAAACATTCCCCAAAAAATGTCTAGGCTCGAGAGAAAATTGTGAGAAATATTTATGTAAGGGATCACAAAGATAGTAAGAGAAAGAAACAGCGTGGAAGATCACGTCTTATGAAGGTCTAATTTTCAGATTGGCCTGTCGATAATTAAGGTTGTGGCGTGAGCTGAATTTTGATGTTCATATAGATCTTGTACGTCTAGAAAATTGAACTACCCCGCGAAGAATTCTAGAATTGAGGTTTGGAGTCTTCATTTTTTGTGAATCAATATTTAAAGATCTCAAGTCTAAGAAAGTAAAATATGATAACGTTGTACATAATAACTAGTTTAAGCTGTAACATCAAGCAAAAGCAAGAGCAAAAGCTAATTTATTTTGTTGGTGACTTGATTGATCTTGACAGAAACAAATGATCAAAGAGTAAATTACTCTCGAGTTTCATCGAGTTATCTTAAAGTAATTCGACTAGAAAAGCTCGTACGCTACTTTTTATAATAAGAAGATGGTACAAATCCTGGGACATAATCAATATTCTAAGACCAAGTTCAATTAACAGTTTCGTAGAAGAAAAACTATATTTCAATATAATTTTTCTTCCTTTTCACAAGGTTATTAATAATAAATAATTATCTTCAATGATTTAATTAAAACTTGATTATTTTAAATTTATAAAAATCCTGAAGTTCCAAAAGCTTAAAGTTTTCTGAGTTTCATGTACATCAACAACAATAAATGATGAATTTCTGTTACAGGTGCAATTTTCACTGATGATCAAAAAGACAGTCCAACAGAGTTGGCCTTCAAATACGCTGTATATAGAATCAACAAGGACAGAAATCTTCTCCCTAACACTAGTTTGGTGTATGACATTCAATATGTGCCAAAAGATGATTCATTCAGAACTTCCAAAAAGGGTAAGTCAGAATGTTAGACATTTATTGAGATTCTATATCCCTCCAGAACTCGCGTTATTCCTAAGCTCAAAACAAAATTGAAACTCGAACCTGTATACCTACAAACTCAAATTCTACTCAACGTCCAAATAAAAGTACAATTCAGAATTTTAAAAACTCGAAACCGTTTGAACCCTCCAAATACAAAAAAAATACCTTCTTTTTTCTTTCTTTCGCCCTGTTTTGTCTTTATTACCCACAAACATCTACATAAAAAATAACAGGCCTTTTTTGTGGTCTTAACGAAATCACGTAATGTTATGAAAAGCATGAACTTGTAACGTTGAAGTCGTTGCAGCCATGACGAAGTCAGTCAAACTATGTCAGTACGAAGTCAGAACGAAGTCTGTCGAAGTCAGATGTAATTGGCGTGTCCGCGAGCGTAATTGTAAAATTGAAGTAATTCAATAGATGAGTATCTCAGAAACATTACCAAATAGGTACAAAATACCAAAAATTCATGAAATTTTATTTCATGTCCATTAAATTAGCAAAATAACTATTCATAAACGCAACTTTATCCTATCAGTAAATTGTCACCTTTATATTGCTTGTTTTTTGTGACATTTAATGCCTTCACGGAAAAAGGATTGGTAGAAATGCTGCACTACCTGTAGTGCTCCTGCTTCACTACACTGTAGGGCGACTGCAGCGCTCTTTATAGGTTCGCAGGTTTACTTCTTTGTGGACCAACTGTTCTCCCACAATCTAGTATAGGTGACACAGGACCGCCCCTAGAACGTCAGGAGGCACTTGTCCCAGTTTGGCGACTTTGGACTGTTGTAAGACTTTAGTGGTCGAATCAAGGAGGTTGGTGAGGTATTCGTTTCAAAGTTCCAAGTCTCCGAAAGCATCTGAAACTTACTAGAGTCCGATATCTACTATAGATGACACAAGATCGCCCCTAGAACGTCAGGAGGCACTTGTCCCAGTTTGGCGACTTTGGACTGTTGTAAGACTTCAGTGGTTGGATCAAGGAGGTTGGGGATGTATTCGTTTCAAAGTTCCAAGTCTCCGAAAGCATCTGAAACTTACTAGAGTCCGATATCTACTATAGATGACACAAGATCGCCCCTAGAACGTCAGGAGGCACTTGTCCCAGTTTGGCGACTTTGGACTGTTGTAAGACTTTAGTGGTCGAATCAAGGAGGTTGGTGAGGTATTCGTTTCAAATTTCCAAGTCTCGAGAAGCATCTGAAACTTACTAGAGTCCGATATCTACTATAGATGACACAGGACCGCCCCTAGAACGTCAGGAGGCACTTGTCCCAGTTTGGCGAGTTTGGACTGTTGTAAGACTTCAGTGGTTGGATCAAGGAGGTTGAGGATGTATTCGTTTCAAAGTTCCAAGTCTCAGAAAGCATCTGAAACCTACTAGAGTCCGATATCCAGTATAGGTGACACAGGACCGTCCCTAAAGTGTCAGGAGGCACTTGTCCCAGTTTGGCGAGTTTGGACTGTTGTAAGACTTCAGTGGTTGGATCAAGGAGGTTGAGGATGTATTCGTTTCAAAGTTCCAAGTCTCCGAAAGCATCTGAAACTTACTAGAGTCCGATATCCAGTATAGGTGACACAGGACCGTCCCTAAAGTGTTATATAGTGATAGTCCTATATCTACTATAGATGACACAAGATCGCCCCTAGAACGTCAGGAGGCACTTGTCCCAGTTTGGCGACTTTGGACTGTTGTAAGACTTTAGTGGTTGGATCAAGAAGGTTCTGGTGGTATTCGTTTCAAATTTCCAAGTCTCGAGAAGCATCTGAAACTTACTAGAGTCCGATATCTACTATAGATGACACAGGACCGCCCCTAGAACGTCAGGAGGCACTTGTCCCAGTTTGGCGACTTTGGACTGTCGTAAGACTTCAGTGGTTGGATCAAGGAGGTTGGGGATGTATTCGTTTCAAAGTTCCAAGTCTCAGAAAGCATCTGAAACCTACTAGAGTCCGATATCTACTATAGATGACACAGGACCGCCCCTAGAACGTCAGGAGGCACTTGTCCCAGTTTGGCGAGTTTGGACTGTTGTAAGACTTCAGTGGTTGGATCAAGGAGGTTGAGGATGTATTCGTTTCAAAGTTCCAAGTCTCAGAAAGCATCTGAAACCTACTAGAGTCCGATATCCAGTATAGGTGACACAGGACCGTCCCTAAAGTGTCAGGAGGCACTTGTCCCAGTTTGGCGAGTTTGGACTGTTGTAAGACTTCAGTGGTTGGATCAAGGAGGTTGAGGATGTATTCGTTTCAAAGTTCCAAGTCTCCGAAAGCATCTGAAACTTACTAGAGTCCGATATCTACTATAGATGACACAAGATCGCCCCTAGAACGTCAGGAGGCACTTGTCCCAGTTTGGCGACTTTGGACTGTTGTAAGACTTTAGTGGTTGGATCAAGAAGGTTGTGGTTGTATTCGTTTCAAATTTCCAAGTCTCGTTAAGCATCTGAAACTTACTAGAGTCCGATATCTACTATAGATGACACAAGATCGCCCCTAGAACGTCAGGAGGCACTTGTCCCAGTTTGGCGACTTTGGACTGTTGTAAGACTTTAGTGGTTGGATCAAGAAGGTTCTGGAGGTATTCGTTTCAAATTTCCAAGTCTCGAGAAGCATCTGAAACCTACTAGAGTCCAATATCTACTATAGATGACACAGGACCGCCCCTAGAACGTCAGGAGGCACCTGTCCCAGTTTGGCGACTTTGGACTGTTGTAAGACTTTAGTGGTCGGATCAAGGAGGTTGAGGAGGTATTCGCTTCAAAGTTCCAAGTCTCGAGAAGCACCTGGAACTTACTAGAGTCCGATATCTACTATAGATGACACAGCACCGCCCCTAGAACGTCAGGAGGCACTTGTCCCAGTTTGGCGACTTTGGACTGTTGTAAGACTTCAGTGGTCGATCCAAGGAGGTTGGGGATGTATTCGTTTCAAAGTTCCAAGTCTCCGAAAGCATCTGAAACTTACTAGAGTCCGATATCTACTATAGATGACACAGGACCGCCCCTAGAACGTCAGGAGGCACTTGTCCCAGTTTGGCGACTTTGGACTGTTGTAAGACTTCAGTGGTCTGATCAAGAAGGTTCTGGAGGTATTCGTTTCAAAGTTCCAAGTCTCAGAAAGCATCTGAAACCTACTAGAATCCGATATCTAGTATAGATGACACTGGACCGCCCCTAGAGCTGTCAGCGGACAGTCGAAATGATAACGATTTACCTCGTTGGTACAACACCGGTTTCCAACGTTTTATTAATACTAGTAACCAACGTATTCTCAACGCTGGCTGTCAACATTTCTAAAATACTAGTTATATACCCTTATTATTAAATCCATGTTTTACGGTTAAAGACATTTTCTAAAGAAGAAAAAAGACATTTTCTTAGACTGCACTAAAATCAGACTATTGACTGTCAAACGATTTCCTTCAGTATTAAAGGATTTCCTATTCAAAATTGGCATGAGAGAAAATCCTTCACCTTTTACTGTCAAGGTATTTCCTTTGGTCTTGAAATGAAATACTTTCTCGTACAAAAAATAATAATTTCGAGGATAAAAGAAAACAAATTGTATTATATAACCTATCTAATACAAATATTAGAAATATACACAAGCCCAGCTTTGGCAAATGCCAATATTAAATCGGTCATCATGAATACTGCAATTACAGTAAAAGGATTCTGTTGATAGACAAAAGAAGTCTGCTTAATTCCAATGGATGCATTCTGAAAGGAACGTAACTTCACTATCAATAGACATTTTTTAGAGTGCACCAGTGTCGAATCAACTTTGTACAAGCACTGGTATTTTACAGTTTTAATTACCAGAATCGATTAGACACTGGGTGGACCTTGTGCATTTACTGTCGGAAAATTACTTTTTCTACAGTCGGAAGAAGGTTGGGCCTGTTGTACATCCAGCATTGTACAATCGCTGGTATTTTACAGCCGACTAAAGGGACTGAATAGACTGGCTAGACTTCGTACATCCACTATCGGAAAATTACTTTTTCCCCAGGCTGAATTAGGTTGGGCCAATTATTTCCGAACATTGGACCAATATTTAACTGATCGTCACAGTCGGCAGAGTGTCATGATTTCTACTTGGGCAGTTTCACATTTGACTGGTGTGCGGCTCAAAAATCAACACGTATTCGGTGTTGGCAGCCGCACCGATTTTTAACAGCGCACTTAAAATCTTCGTCAACCAAAACCGAAGAAATCTTTTCAAAGTAATGAGAAGATATTGACAAAGCAAAATAATTCTGATCTCGTATTTATATGAGTGCAGGAAAAATATAAGATCTTTATCTTTCATCTAGTAAGTCAACTACTGATACTATGAAAGAGGAATATTTTATACCTCGAGGTTTGCATTACTAGTGAGGGACATCTTTATATGTAAATGAGTCACGTACAAGAAAGTGTGAAAATTTCCCAATTGATTTTACTCGTAAAATGTACTTTTTCGTTATCTTTTTAAATTTTTCTAGACCGAGGTTTTATTCTTTACGATTTTTTTTTAATTGTATCAGCTTTGTTTCGAGCTTCGTCAGTATTTATCACGAGAGGTGAAATTTAGCATTAATATTTAATACCTCGGGAGTATTTGAACATGATTATTTATGCAACTGTTGTTAAAATATATTTTCCAAAAGCTATTTCAGCTTCATAAATAAGCTGAATTTATAGTTATAGAGACGAAAATCACGTTCGAATAAGTATGTAAATAAAGAGGGTGGCAAAATGAATTTCATCACCTCTTCAGATGTACCTGTACATACAAATGAATAGAATCCACGTACAAACTTATCTCGTCCAAGGGAGACACTCATCCTAGATATATTTTCCATGAAATTTTCACCATAAATCCTTCTTTCTATGACGTGGTTGTCTCTCACAGTTGGTGTGCATTTATTACACTTTTTATTTATTTTTTATTTTTTATCTTTTTTTTTACGAGAGCATGTCGTTATAGTGACGTAAAGTTTACCAGCAGATGCTAGAAAAGCATATAAGTAATCGTTCGCAAAATATGTCACATTGAATTCCAGGATACTGTTGTGATCTTGAGCTTGAAAACGTCGTGGTTATAAGAAATATTTATAAATTATAATGCTCTAAAAATCTGTTCATTACACTGAGAAAAAAGATTTAATTTAATGGAAATTATTTGTTTGAAAGACTTTCTTTGATTTAAACAAATAATTTATTTGAATTAAGTAACATTTGTTTAATTCAAACAAAATATCTTTGGGCCAAGTAAATATTTGTTTGAATCAAATAAATTTTTCTTTAAAAGAAAGAAATGTATGCATTGATATATGGTCAACAATATAAATTGTTTGATTTAAACAAATTTTTAAAATAACATTTTTACCAGATATTTATTGATATTTTAATAATACACAAAAAAAATCAAACAGCTCCTAGCTGGTAAAGTGGGGGGGGGGGAGAATGTGACCTGGTTGACACGATTTCAAACCTTCTAGTCATCTGGAACAATAAAAAAAAAGATTCTTAACCAGTCAGGATGTCATAATAGTCCCTACCTTAGAGAAAAAGAAAAAAATGTACGCAAAATGGCGACTATTTGAAAAAAGTCATTTTTACTCTTTATTTCTTTCAATTAAATAATTTTCTTTGATTCAATAAAATTTTTTTTCTGAGTGTAGCCTTTAAGGAGGAAAGGCGTGCTTTCTTTTTCTTCAATGAAAAATCGAATGCATCATTTATTTGGATTTAAAATTTAAAAATGATGATAGAAGACGTGCCATGAATGTTTTGATCGTGAGCAAGTAGGAAGCAAGATGAGGGAATTGTGCACTTCTTGCCGCAGGAGGAAAGGATCGTTTTGAAACGAGTACGGAAGGATCTACTTGCGAATGTATCAATTTCCTCTATACTGTCCGCTGACACGACTATTCGGTTGAAAATACGTCCAGCAGTTGTTGCGACATTTCTATCGTAAATCTCAATTCCGCTTGCTTCGTCTACTCAATACTATTTCAATAATATTTCTTACTTTTAAAGAATCTGCATACTGAGGATTTTCAAATCCAATTCTTATCTTTTAATCCATTTTATCCATTACACCCAGAAAAAAGTTTTATTTAAATTTAAGAAATCGTTTTTCTAACCTCATTTCTTCAATTCGAAGTAAAAAGTCCTTTAAACAGATATAAATTTATTTAATTTTAAGAAATTACGTTTTTAGCCTTTTTTAAATGAAGGAAATTGTTTTTTCGATTCAAATAAGATACCGGCGAAAACTTGGGAAATAATTTATTTAATTTTATTCCCTTGAACAAAGACAATTCTTTCTTTAAATTAAAGAAAATATTTCTGTGAGTTACATTACGTACGTACGCTGGCAATTCAAACTTGCAATGCGAGACCTGATGGTCGACAAGCGAACTAATCAATATGGCTACCGTTGGGCTTCGTGCAGCATTGTGTATACTATACTAAAGCCAGATTCTCACAGTGTAACGCAGTAATTAATCAATTGTTTGACAAATAAATATATAGTTAACATAAAAAGTAAGTGACAAGTGCATAAATAAATATAAGCGTGAAAATGGAATTCTCACCGAAGCACAGGAAAGGAAAGGACTTTACTCGTAAAGGCAGTGCTTGTTCGTAATCGCGTAACGTATTTAACGACAACAAAAGCACTTTTAGCACTTACAGATAAACGTAATTTGAAAAGTCTTATTCAGATCAACAGTAAATACGTGAACGTCGAAGCCCTGCGGCAGCCATGATTGTTTTCATGCAGCAGCGCCCCTAAGCCCGCGGTGGACGTTTGTTTTGCCAATATTGTAATATATGCGACCGTTCAGACATCTATTTCTTTAATTAAAAAAAAAAATCAAGAAATTTCATTAATTTAAAAAATCTTTTCATTGACCGTATAGCAACGCATAAATTTGTTCGTTTCAAAGAAATTTGTTTTGAATTAAAGAAACTTTTCTTTGACCGTATAGCAATGCACATATTTGTTTTGAATCAAAGAAACTTTTCTTTGGTCGCATAACAATGCACAAATTTTTTTGATTCAAAGAATTTTCTTTTGAATCAAAGAAACTTTTCTTTGGTCGTTTAGCAATGCTCTTTGTTTAATTCAAAGAAATTTCTTTTGAATCAAAGAAACTTTTCTTTGACCGTATAGCAATGCACAAATTTGTTTGATTCAAAGAAATTTGTTTTGAATCAAAGAAACTTTTCTTTGGTCGCATAACAATGCACAAATTTTTTTGATTCAAAGAATTTTCTTTTGAATCAAAGAAACTTTTCTTTGGTCGTTTAGCAATGCTCTTTGTTTAATTCAAAGAAATTTCTTTTGAATCAAAGAAACTTTTCTTTGACCGTATAGCAATGCACAAATTTGTTTGATTCAAAGAAATTTGTTTTGAATCAAAGAAACTTTTTTTTGGTCGTATAACAATGCTCTTTGTTTGATTCAAAGAAACTTTTCTTTGACCGTATAGCAATGCACAAATTTGTTTAATTCAAAGAAATTTGTTTTGGATTGAATAAACATGAAGGAACGTTGCATGCTATTGGTATCTCAAATTTCTAATCATGAAATACCATAACATATATTATTTGACATATAATTACAGCCTGCCAACAGTTATCGAGATCAGTGCAAGGAATCTTCGGTCCTTCAGATCCCCTTTTGGGTGCACACATACAAAGTATTTGCGAAGCCCTAGACGTACCTCATTTGGAAGCCAGAGTAGATTTCGAACCTACCTTCAAGGAATTTAGTATAAACCTCTATCCAGCTCAAGATCATCTGAATAAGGCATTTAAGGACCTTATGACCTTTCTAAATTGGACGAAAGTCGCAATTATATATGAAGAAGATTACGGTGCGTATAAACAATTGATTTGATACTTTTTTGTTTATTTAAAAAGTAATTAAAAAGTAAGGAAATAAAAGGTGTAAAGTAAGTTCTTCCTCAGTAAAAGAATTTTTCCGACGAAGAGCTCTTATACTGTCAGGACGAAAGCGACTTATCGGCCTGTTTTATCTGCAGGCCGTTTTCTCCCTTGCAACAGCAAATAAGAACGATAATGTACTACGACAATAGCGCAGACTACTACAGCGACAAACCAGAGCTCGAGACGAAGCAGAGATGCAAGCGTAGCTTTGTGTAAATTGAATTAAAGTCTCCTCTGGGCTTTACATGGAGCTTTTCTATTTTTTCATTTTTTCTTCTAGCACATTTCAAGCAAAAAAGGACTAAGTCAAGAGCAATATAAAGCGTAAAACTAACTTTTCTTTTTTCTTTTCTTTCGAGAGTATAAACATCCAACTATTGTAAATGAAATTAGAAAAAATGAAATTAATTGCTTTTTGTAAAAGAAATGACAAATCATCTACTGGAGAGTAATACCCTCGGTGCGATTCCATTTATCTGGGATTAGATATCGTGCCAATTTGATGCTCTGAAAGCCTCTTGTCATTGCCTATAGACAATGATCCATTGCCTTTTCTCTTTTTTAATTGCTGGAAAGCAAACTGACATTCGCGAACATTGCATCCATCATAGTCCTCGGTATGCTTTTTTATCACCCATCATGAGTAAAAACGAGAAGTGGCTGTCTAAAGCTCATGCGATAAAGGACAAGAATATAATTCCTACAATAAAACTGAATCGTGATTTGCGAAAGATCGAATCTGATCAAATTCGTTTAAATAATTGCTACTTTTTGAAAAAAAATTATCTGAAGAAAGGAACGCTTTAACGCCGCTGGGTATCGAGCCCAGGACCTTTCGATTGCCGGTCGACTGCTCTATCATCTGAGCTACGGAAGTTCCACACAACTTTTCTCACAGAATCTATTTACATATATTCGGCTACGGATATATCATGAAATATTTACTAATTTTTCCAAATCATTTCAGTCCATTATATCAATCATTAGAAGAGTTTTTCACTCACCGTGATACTGGAACTCAATTCATTAAATCCGAAACAGTGAAAAACCACTGTTTTTAATGTTATAAGTATCCCACATAGAATCAGTGAAATTTAACCGATATTACTAGGGAAACTTTCAGGTTGACCAGCGAATTTCACTGTTGACCAGTATATTTCACTGCACTGAGAGAAAGTATTAGTCGTGGTTACCTATTTTTTTTTGTAAAAAAGGGTCACAAGTATGTTTTTTAGTCTGTATCATCTAAGCACCTTAGTTCTTACAGCAATATTAACTGAGTAGCAATGATTAAAATTTTTAGTCAAACTTACAAAATCCGATTAGTCAGTGCGTTTTGTAGCCGCGACTATTTTCATGCATTCCCACATTGTATCGAGCTTATAATAGATGTTACCAATACGTTTTTGTAAAACTTAATAATTGCGTTAATTGATTTTACTATTTGTCCAGTGTAGTTATTACAAAAATATATATTTTTTCAACATAACGGAGAAAAGTTGTATCAAAAACTATCCCAATATCTTAATTAGAAACTGATTAATTTTTTTCATCCGTACATGATTAAAATAGTAATTGCATCATTGAAAAAAATGTTAAATTTACCATTCTATCTATTTTATTTTTGTTAATGTCGATGGGAACTTTCTTAGGTTAGAATTGTTTAGGAGAAAAACTTTTTTAATTATTGTTTTTCAAAATGTAACAAAAGATGATAATTATTGAGAGGTTTTTCATCAAAAACTGCACAACAGTTTACAATTATACTTTAAAACCACCATGATTTAATTCTTCTCATTTTGATGAAAAACAAAAACAAAATTTTAAGAAATCAATATATGTAACGATTTCAAAACGATTCAAAACAGTTGATGAGTAGATGAAATCTAATTCGTCTGTACAATTATTTCTTGAAGTTTACAATTACCAAAGAATTGCAAGTCATGTTTACACACGAAATATTGCATATGGAAATAAAATATTTACATTCCTCAAAATAAATGAATTTGATCAATTTTACAAAAAAAATTAGTAGCATTTACAAAATTTTTGGTACTGCTTACTAAAAATATATAGTTGTGACCTTTTAGTCAGCACAACTAATAGGATTTCTCTCATTGTGATTAACGAAAAACTTTCCCTGGTGGAATCAGTTAAATTCCACTGATTTCCATGTGGAAGACTTATAACATTTAAAACAATATTTTTTCACTGTGAATCAGTGAGTTTTTACTGTTTTGGATTTAGGTAGTACTATATCGACCTTATCAATCTGTGATTTAGGATTGATTTAACGTCATTTAAGACTGGATGGAATTTTCAATATATTTTGAGAATTTTTTCTATGAAAAAAGGAACGCTTCCACTACGCTGCGCGAGAAAAGTTGTGTGGAACCTCCTTAGCTCAGATGATAGAGCATTCGACCGGCAATAGAAAGGTCCTGGGCTCGATACCCAGCAAAGTGGAAGTGTTCCTTTTTCACAGAAAATTTTTTCAAAATGTATTAAAAATTCCATCTAGTCTTAAATGACTTTAAATTAATCCTAAGTCACAGGTTGATGAGGTCGATATAGCAGAGTTCCAATATCACGGTGAGTGATAGACTCTTCTAATGATTGACATAATCGACTGAAATGATTTGGAAAAATTAGTAAATATTTCATGATTGCTATTTTTATTCCAGTGCAGTCGTCGCAAGTCGTTACCTATTCACCTTTTTTCACCTATTTTTCATTTAGTCACCTATTTCACCTATTTTGATAATTTGTCACCTTTTTCACCTTTTTTCAAATGATAAAAAAAATTTTATAAAAAATTTTAATTTAATTTATATGAATCCATGTTTCTTTATTTCGTTCTTGTTTCAATCGGTTTCTGAGGTCACTTTTTAAACTAAAAGTTGGTATATTCATGATTTTAAAAGAAAAAGTGACTAGTTTTCTAACAAAATTATCGAATTTTCAACAAATAATAATGATAATATTAATAATAACAGAGCTTTATCAAGTTACTGAAAAAAAACAAAATATTTACATAACAGAATTTTTACAGATAAGAAACATAGCAACTTTAATGGAATTTCAATAAAATTGACGTCATTTACATATACTTCTGTTGACGATTTTTGTTGAAAATGAATTAACTATCTCAGGAATTCATTTTTATTTTTAATTAATCAATTTTTCGGAAAATTATAAAATTGTGTGGAATATTCATTAATTTTCATGAAACTTTGTTAATTGTTTTGAAAAGTCATTGAATTGTTGACAGTTCTTATATTTTGTTAGAAATTATATAATTTTGTTAAAAAAAAGTTTTTTATTCTAGATTCTCAATCTCCATTTGATTTTTAACTCATCTTACAGTGTTTCGAAAAAATGTCGAATTTTTATTGAATTGTCTCAAATCAATCACACAATGAAATTTGTTCAATTATGTTTGAAATGTAATAAATTTGGAATAATTGGAATCGGAATAAATTGGAATAAATTTAAACTTAAATATAATAAATAATAAACAAGAATCTAAAATAAAAAGTTTTTCATTTTAGATTCTCAATCTCCATTTGATTTTTAACTCATCTTGCAGTATTTCGAAAAAATGTCGAATTTTTATCGAACGGTCTCAAATCAATCACTCAATAAAATTTGTTCAATTATGCGTTCAAAATTTATCAATTATGTTTGAAATGTAATAAATTTGGAATAATTGGAATCGGAATAAATTGGAATAAATTTTGTTCAAAATTGTTAAAATTTATTGTAAATTTATTAATTTTATAGAAAATAGCATAATTTTGTATAAAGTATATAATTTCAATTAAAATTCTTCAATTTTAATGACATTTTTTGTGTCTCTTGAATTGTATATTTATTCAATTAATAGAAAAAATGTTGTCACCTATTTTTGAAAAAACGTTCATCTATTCACTTATTTTAACATCAATAGGTACAGTGATGACTGTCAGTGTAAAAGTTTGAGCTGGAAACTATTATTTCAGGTCTGTTCAAGCTTCAAGATCTTGTCAAGTCTCCACCTTCAACGAAAACAGAAATGTATATACGCCAGGCTGGTCCTGGTAATTACAGGCAGGTCCTTCGAGAAATTAGACACAAGGAAATTTACAAATTAATCGTCGATACAGATCCAGCGCACATGCAACAGTTTTTCAGAGCTGTAAGTAAAATTATTATTTGTATTTAAAATAATTAATAAATTATCATTATTCAGCGTACTATCTCAGATATTCTGCAATATAAAGCGACGAGTGCGTACCGAGCTCTAAAAGCCTTTCTAAAGAACCTTTGTAAGAACTATAGTTTACGTTTAATCTTATACATATAGCAAAGAGTACGGGTATCAGTGGGATCAAAGAAGCCAAAATGCTTGGGTGAGTGCCAAAAGCTTTGAGAAAAGCCCTGGATTTTCAATGGTTCTTCGTGCACTTCAGACAATCTTATAGACCGGATCAAAGAAGTCATAAAAATTGATCAACTAAGACCGAATTTGAAATACGAGTAAACTGTGCAATAGAAGTTTTAAATTAAGTGCGGAATTATCTAAAAATTGTATCTTGTAATTAATACATCATTAATGTAGAAAATTCACTTTTTTGTTTCAGATATTACAACTTCAAATGAATGATTACAGATATCATTACATGTTCACTTCATTTGTGAGTAATCATAATTTTTAATGCTTATGAATCAGACCCGAATTCGCAGTTTCATGATAGTCTATAATTTTTATTTGCATAATTAATATTGTTTTTATTTAAGCGGTTACGGATAGTCAGAAGCATGAAAAATTGTCATTTTCAAGAGTTTGTTTTGAATTGTTGTGTTATGTTTTTTATTTGATATAACGCACCAAGTTTTCACATTATATTTTAAGTAATTTCCATAAAAATTTCAAATAAAAATATTTATTCTCGACCAAGTTATCAGCTCGATTGTTGAACAAATAGTCCTACTCGGTTTATCTAAACTTAATGAAAAAGAACAAAAATTATTATTTTAATAGTTTATCTAGTGCTAATCGAAGCTTTATTTTTAATCGAGGAAAATGGGAGCCTCTGAAAATCTACTTCTGAATTTTGAGGGACAAAAGCGCTTGTTTATTGTTGATAAAAAAAATGTTGGTAAAAAAAAATTTGAAGGCTCATATCTCGAAATAATTATTCGGAATGGAAAAAAAATTACCTATTATTTTTTGTTCGTATCGACCCCAGGAACACGTTGTAGAAATATTCGTACGGAATTACCGAACACCCTATATACAAGTATTACCCCATATGCAATTTTTTTAAAAATTCACATATTTTCAAATACATACGAAGGACTCTTTAAAATATTTCGTACCAGTCTCGGTAGAAATTATAAACGAGGTTTCAGAAAGTATCGTTACATTTGTAAATTTGTATTGCAATATCACTTGCTATTACCCAAAATTCTAATTAGCAGAGAAGGGAGTGAACAAGATTACTTGTATAGATATTATGTGTATCACGCGGAAATCTCTACTACTGTCGTTAACAAAATCTCCTTAATATCTACGCTGTACATTTATATACTATACATATGTATCTAACATTAAGATTTGGTCCTCGCTCCCAACTGATTTAATCGAACTTCGTGCTTACGATGCCGAACAGAATGCCAAGAAGTTACGAAAATTTGGTGAAATATACTTTTATTTACAGGATATAGAAACTTTTGACTTAGAGGATTTCAAGTACAATAGCGTGAACATGACTGCCTTTAGATTAGTCGATCTTGAGGAACCGAAGGTAGTCGAAGTTCTACGCCAAATGGAACGTTTTCAACCTATTGGACATGCTATTCTGAATAAAACTGGAGTTATCCAGGTTGGTATAACATTCTATTATTCGTCTCAAACTTCAAATGGAAAAACTCTAGCCACAAAGTACATTTTCTAAGTGGATTTTGATTGTTCGTAGAATGTAATCAATAATCCGATACAAATCATACTTGAATATACTTTCATAAGTGTCAGTAATTGATTATCAACTTGACAAAGTCAAGTCATTCAGATCAATCTCTACACTGTTAGAAATGTTTGAAAATTTAGAAAATTTTTATCTTACAAAAGTAACGTAAAATTTGACGATATTTATAATGTTTTTGAGTAAAGGTATTGTTTTTAATCGATGATTCATACTCTAGATCCTTTATCCTAGGTAGAGTATGAAGCGGACGTTTTATCTTCATAAAACGCACCAAGTATTGAGTATTGAGTATTACAGAAATAAATGAAACGCGTGAGTGCTCTGAATTGGATTTATTTTTCCTTACGATTTGAACGACTAGAATGTTGGTGCAGAACTGAACTCTTTTTCTCTTTTCTTGACGGATACAAAACTGTTATGGGTAGACACAAAAATACAGTAATTCTAATTGGTTACAATAATCTTAAGGCGTAACTTAAAATCTAGGTACATTGAAAGGATCAGCATTTCCAAAAATGTCTATGCCTTGAATTAACAATAGTTGAAACTATCTCTAAGGCCTACATAAATTATACTCTAAACTAAATGCCTATATGCGTATTCTCTTAATCCTAAAAATGAGTTGCACATACGACGAACAATTTCTGTGCTTTCAGTAAAGAGGATTAACATCATAAAATTATAGAAGCTTTATTGCTTAGGAAAGAAATATGCTGAAATGACACATCAATTACCTTATTGAGGGAAAGAAATTCAAACGTTTTTCAGTAATATTAATAAAGGTGAAACTGGCCGTGTACCAAGTGCATCTCTTTATACAACGCCTTCTGTATATCCGGGCACCCTATTGAGCTAAGAAAGGCTATTGCCTATGTTTCATCTTATACTATAAACAGGTATCATAAAATTGTGAAAAATGTACTGAACTTTTTGAAATTTTTCTTAATATTATGAAACTTTACTGAATTTTTATTAAATTTATCTGAAAACTACCAAACTGTAAGAGAATTTTTATAAAACAAAATTTTTAATTACATATGACTGCATAAAACTTCATTTACCCAAAACAAATGTTAGTAGACGCTTTCCAGCGCTTTCGAGCGCAAATGCCCTTATTGCATCCGTTAACTTAATTATTCAATTAGATTCATCGATAAAAATATAAAAATATGTATGAATAAAATTAAATACAGCTCTCCATAGTTTTTCAATAAAAAAACCGTTCAGATTCATACAGACATCAACCAAAGGTATGCTTACGATACAACACAACAAACTATACTAAATTGTCAAATATTTTTAAAAAAGGCAATATATCTACTATCCCTTTGGTTAACAAAACTTTGAAATCAGTAATAAAATTAGGCAAAGACCCCACAAACGAATGGGAACAAACTAATATTGTTTACAAATTTAATTGTAAAAATTGCCCTGCGACTTATACACAGTTCGACAAATAAGTTCCGAGACTCGAACCATATTTGAGTAACTAGTAGCGCCATCCATGTTTTCAGACCGGCGTTTGAAAGCTGTGACATTCTTCTTTCCGGTAATACCAGTTTTACTTCAATCGCTTGATAAATAGCATCAGAAACATTCTGGTTGATACAGTAAGTGTACGGTGATATTTTTTTGAGTAGAGCAAATGTTTTTATGTGGCATAAACGTTTTTTGGAAGAAAGAGAGAGGTTAGAAAATGATATTCGTAAAGGAAAGCCAATTTCAGCTTGGACACCTGAAATTACACAGACCGACAAAATTCGACGAAACTGACCTCAGAAATGCTCCATCACCTCAGGTTGTTGAGATATCCTAACCTAAAAGTACAAAAAACACGGTTTTTGCTATATTCGGGGTTAAATTACATCGTGAATTATTTTAATTTCTAAAAACTCGCTACTGAATTTGAAAGTACCACTTTTACCCTTCATAACTCTTTTTGAATTTTTTAGATATTTTTTTTCTCTTGGAGATATCGTTTAATGAAGTTGAGTACTTTGCCGTTTTCGTGAATACAACCTTATCGAAAAAAAGTTCGTCCGGAAAGCAAAAGAAATAATGCGGTTCTGTATTTCTTGGGTTGCTAAATCTACATCCAACCTCAGAATTGCTCCATCACCTCAGGTTATTGAGATATCCTAACCTAAAAGTGCAAAATACACTCATTTTCGCTATATTAGGGGATATTGTATACACAGTTAGGAAATTTAAAAAACCTGAGGTAATGAAGCAATTCTGAGGTTGGATGTGGATTTAGCTACCCAAGAAACATAGAAGCGCATTATATCCGGACGAACTTCTTTCCGGTAAGGTTGTTTTCACGAAAATAGGGAACTACTCAATTTCATTGAATGATATCTCCAATAAAAAAAAAGATATCTGAAAAATTTAAAAAGGGTTTTCAAGAGAAAAAGTGGTACTTTTAAACTCCGTAGGGAGTTTTTAGAAAAAAATTAACTCAGAATGTAATTTAACCTCAAATTTTTAGGTTAGGATATCTTAATAACCGGAGGTGATGGAGCAATTCTGAGGTCGGATTCGGATTCAGCGCACCAAAAGTCTTCAGAAAAGTATAGTCTGGTTCCAGGGTCTAAAAAATGGCGGCCTATGTTATCGAAAAGCAAAGGAATTATCCACAGGGAATTCGTTCCAACTGGACAAACAATTACTGGCGCATATTATCTCGAAGTTTTGAAGCGTCTGATGGCCAAAATTCGTCGTATTCGTCCCGAACATCGTGAAATGCTTGAAATCAAGTCTGTGTGTTGAATCATCCGCCGTATACACCTGATTTGGCCCCGTGCAATTTCTCTCTATTCCCAAAATTGAAATTAAAGTTGAAAGGATGTTTTTTTAATGACATTTCGACCATCAAAACAACTGCAACATGAACCCCAAAGACAATTCCACAACATGAGCTAGAATACGCATTTGAATCACTGTTGAATCGCTCTAACAAGTGTATTGAAACTGGAGGATAATATTTTGAATAAAAAAATCGAAAAATATCCAGATATCTTGTTTCATTGATGTTTTCTACGGCTAGTCTCGAAACTTATTTGTCGCACTGTGTATTGGTGAAACAAAGAGAGCATTAAGGGTTCGTATTAATGAACAC
This sequence comes from Diplolepis rosae, assembly GCA_030998225.1. Taxonomy (NCBI): domain Eukaryota; kingdom Metazoa; phylum Arthropoda; class Insecta; order Hymenoptera; family Diplolepididae; genus Diplolepis; species Diplolepis rosae. The sequence continues at coordinate 4,583,640 of JAPYXD010000698.1, forward strand.
AAAAATAAAAAAACAGCGATTTCGTAGTCTGTGAACATCAATTAGACTTCAACCATGAATTTAATTGGGAAAATACTGAAATTGTCGATTACGTTTCCGACTATCGAAAAGGATTAACGTCGGAGATGATCCACATAAAATTTAATAAATTTATTATTAATAAAAAAGATATCTTTAAATGAATAGAATTCATTTTTCATTGATTAGTAGAATAAATTCAGGATTGTTTCCTGCTTATGTATGTTGACATTTAATTGTGTTCATATTAATCATTATGACTTAACTTTCTTTTATGAAGGTAAAATTTGATATTTTTATGCATGTTTTAACAAGAAGCTTTTTTTTGTATGACAATTTTATACTACTTGGTTCTTTTTAATTTAATAAAGCCTGATGAGGTTGGCAAACCCATAGCCAACGAAACGTCGCTACCATTTTGACATAATGAAGAGTTTTTTTCTTTATATTTCACCCTCATCGATCGCAAACCAACCTCTTTTATAATATTTAAATTATTTCTGTTACAAGTTCCGGAATTTTCAGATACAACTATCGGAATATTTAACACTTTCTAACAGAAAATTGAAAATTTTGTTCTTAAATTTGGTAAAAAGTAACTAAATTTTCTCAAATTATATCTTAATTTTACGAATCTGTGACTGAATAGAACTCCAGTCACGTGTTTCAGGAAATTACGGTAGAAATTTCTAACAGTGTATTACCTTTGACGATATTCTCCCTTTTCAATCACAATATTTGGAGAGAATCTATTCATTATTGTTTTCATATAGGCACCGTGCGAAGTCATGGTAGGGAGAGTTAAATCGACGCCAGCGCACGCAGTGGATAATTTAGGCGTTAAAGGAGGCTATTTTATATTTCCGAGCAATCAAAATACATGTGCAAATCTAAATTTTGTTTTAACTTAAAAAATATAGCTGAAATGAGTCACCGAAGTTGTTGTGTTGTGAATTGTAAAAATACAAGCAGCAAAAGTGAGTGTAAATTTTATAAATTTCCAACGTCTAAATGGAAAATAAATCAAAGGAATAAGTGGGTACTGTAGGGTGTTGCATGAACTGATGCTTGTCGAATTATACGAGATTTTATTAAATAACTTTCATTATTTCTACGGAACACTTGGACATCTCGTACGTGTTCTGCCAGAACGAGATTTTTACCTTTAATTTTCGTTTGTGGTTGAAATTCTATTGTATGTTTAATTATTGATTGAAAACCTGTTTTAATAATTATATCCATGATGAATTTGAATCTGAAAATAAACAATTAATATTTATTTACTCAACAAGTACCTAAAAGTGTCATCATGAAATTACAATTTAATTCTTTATTATTTTTCTAGTCTGTTTTGATCTGTCATTAACTTAAGGTAGTCGTCATGCCAAAAAACAGTCTCTGGAAAAAGAAGTTTTTCTATGATTTCAAGACTGAGAATTATATCATCAGCCGTGTCATATGTAAGAAAAGACACTGTTTTTAATGAAAAAATTTAAAAATTACGAAAAATAATATTTTAATAATGTTTTTTATAATAGGATATTTCTTTACTATCGCTTCTTACCAATTTTTTGAAAATGATTAAAGTTTCTTAAATCATAGCTTATTTTTTCGGGGGAAATATTCTCTACAACTTAACCGTTTCCAATTTTTGAAAATAAATCAATTATTATCAAATACAGCAATTTGTTTATAAAAATTTTGTTTTGGAAAATTGATTTTTAATTATTTCAGTCATTAAAGAATTTATTTTCAAAAATTGGAAACGGTCAAGTTGTAGAGAATATTTTCCCCGAAAAAATAAGCAATGATTTAAGAAACTTCAATCATTTTTAAAAAATTGGTAAGAAGCGATAGTAAGGAAAAATCCTATTACAAAAAACATTATTAAAAAATTATTTTTCATAATTTTTAAATTTTTTCATTAAAAACAGTGTCTTTTCTTACATATGACACGGCTGATGATATAATTTCCAGTCTTGAAATCGTAGAAAAACTTCTTTTTCCAGAGACTGATTTTTGGCACGACAACTACCTTAACCTTATATTTACTGGATTCTATATCATTTTTATTATGGAAAATACTTACTTTTTACTGCTGATTTCACACAAATACTTCACAAGGAAAAACAATCGAATTTTAAAGTGAATAAAATTGTTTTTTTGTTTGTTTTTTTATTGATAATAAACATTTTTATAACTAAGTCCCATTGTAATACATTGTAAAAGTTCTCGAACAGCCTCCTTTAGTTCACTCATGCTATGGCGCTGCAGTCACGCACGGTGCCTATAACTTTTATGATAATACATATTTGATTATTTGAAAAATCAATCAATTAGTTTATAGGCCTTTAAAACGATAGATTACCAAATGAAGATAGAATTTTAATAAAATAGCCATTAAAAAATGTCTTCTGGTTCCCATTGTTAGTTTAATTGACTTATGCGCAAACAAATTTTGTATATCCTAACCACGATTATAACATCGCATCATGTGAAGCATTAATTAATCAAATGGCGCAGGATTAGAGTAATATTATTGAACATTCCGTTAGCAAAGCAAATCACATAAATCGTTTCGGACTATTATTGAATCAGTTCCCTTGCAAGTTAACGTTGAACTGGAACCAATAGAACAAGATGGCAATTGGGCTCAGAGGAAAACCTCGTACTAGAGAATAGTAATCTAAAAGGACTTTAGTCGTTTGGAGAAAAGCAATTGAAATAGACTAAAGTAAGCCTTATCAGCATTTAATTGTACTTTAATTACAAAGAATCAAAGGGTTTGTTAATTTAGCAATAAAACTGCCAAACATTAAAGCTAGGCATTTAATTTCCAGCACTGCAACACATTCTCTAAATTGAAATCAGTTGAAAGTTACAGATTTGAATTCAGTGACTCACTTTTTGCTGCGCAACCAGTTGCTTTTGAGTGATTGTCAGTCAAAAATGAATGATAAGGCAGCAAAAAGTGAATTACTAATTTCATTTCTGTCAATTTTTAACTGATTGCTTTGATTTAGAGAGTTGAGTCCCGACTTCATCACTTTTCAGCCCTGCTGGAAGTGAAGAGATAGAAATCCTATTACTTTTAATTACTTTCTATCTTTTAGATAGAAAGATATAATGAAAATTTATCCCAGCTTATCCCTTGTCTATTTAATTCTATCTCTGTCAATCCAAATTCACGCCTATCTTTTGCAATCCGGATTTATTAATCTGAGTCTATCCTTTGTATATACACCTGTATCTGTTTCTGTCACTTTTCTATCCACTTTTATCTATTCCTATCTCTTTTCTGTCCACTATCATCTCTTTCTATTTCTTGTTTATCCACATTTACACATATCTCTTTCGATCATCTTGTCCTAATCTCAGCCTATCCCTCGTATATTAATCTGTATCTTTTTCTATCTCTTCGCCAATTCAAATTCACGTCTATTCCTTCTATGCTCTTCTCTTTATTTCAGTCTATCCCTCATCTATTTACCTCTATCACTTTCTATCTCTTGTCTATTCTCATTTATCTCTTTAAATTTCATTGTCGACACAGGTTTACGCATATCCCTTCACATTCCTGTCTATCCTCGTAGCTAGATTTTCTAATCTTGTACATACTATATCATTAATTACAAATAATTACTTTCATTTATGGAGTGGAAAGTAGATAGAAAATTATACCGTAAATATTCAAGGGATAGATCGAAATAGAAAAAAGGGCATTTAGTGATTGGTGTGAATCTGGATTAACTAAGAGATAGAAAAAATTGGATGGGGATAGTCGAGGGATAGACACGGATAGCAGAAAGTATCTCATGAATAACATCGAGATTTTTACAGTTATCACAAGTTTTACCTTATCTCAGTAAACTAACCATTCGGTAATAAATTGGTGCGTGCGTCGTTAGGGTTCGCGTCTTGGTACTTGCGAATTTTTCAGTGTTATACGCGTTAGTGACAAATTTAGAATATTCTGTATGTACAATTTAATGTATTTATAAAATTTTTAGGTATATGTTTAAGGTATGAAAATTAATGTTCGAAACCAAAAATCGTGAAGCGGATACAAAGATATCCAAATTTTTTTAAAGAGATAGAAAGAGATACATATTCCTCGGCATGGTGAATATAGGTTTGGAGATAGAAGGGAATGCAAATCGGCTACTTGGAAGAGATAGAAAAGGTTCTATCTCTTTCCATCTTTTTAAGTCTAGCAGCGAAATTTCTACTTTCAAGGTCAATTACTGACTTTTAAGTCTCAAGAAAACTAATATTTAAATAGATTTTGAAAATAATTAAACTCCATAGCTGATAATGCAATACGAATTTTACAGGCAGAACCAGCTCTCGTGTACGACAGTGTTCAAGTTTTTGCACATGGACTAGCAGCACTAGATCGCAGTCACGTTCTGAGACCTGCAAATTTATCTTGTGAAAAGGAAGAACCATGGGATGACGGTTTGTCGCTGTATAATTACATCAACGCCGTACGTAGCATTGATAATAGTACAATATTTCTTCTTCTCAAGCTTTTAATTTGCTAAATGACAATTTTAATAATGGAAGCTATGGAAATCGAATAACTTGGAAGAAAATAAACATAACAAATTTGTTGATGTAATGGTCGTTTTTCTTTTACGCTAAATGTGAAAAATGGTACTCTCTAAATCTGAATTAGTACATTGATCGAAGAGAGGAGAAAATTGAGAAAATAATTATATATCGCCGTGGGAAAATGTCACATTTTTAGAAATGCCTATTTAAAATCCACCCTATGCTCTTGGTGGATTATTATATCTTCTTTATCTTCAAAAAAATGTATTTCTTCCGATCTTTGTATATATTTAGGGATAGCAAACGATGATATAAGTTATGTCTGCATTCTTATCGGAAATTGGTAAATTTAAACACATTGATCCGCAGTTCTGGTCACCAAGCGGAAAATCTACGTGGAGCCTTGTGACACTCTAGAACTGAGTGTTTGCAAATGGATTTATGTTTGTAGTACCTAACGTAATTCACTCCTCATTGGCGTGTGCATGAACTGATTCGGGATACAATGTAGAGTTAGATACCGCCCTGAGGTAATTAACGCACAAATCTGCTGGGACAAATGCCCTGGAAAATGTCTGAATAGCTGTCCTTTCAAGATTATATTATGGACTAAAGATAAAATATCTCAATGTGTCCACTAACTATTATTAACCACGGAATCTCTGCAGAGTTCTCGTTTATACCCGAATATTAAAAAGCTTTTACAAGTCTGAAAAATCATCATTGCTTTTTGTTGGGAGATGAAGTTTTTAAACAAAATCAATGAAAATAATATGAAAATCTTTATGCATTAAATTTTGGAAGCAATATAAATTATTACCAAGATTTCTATAATCAATAGATTAATCAATAGCAATATTTTCATTTTAAAAAATTTGAAGAACAGAAAAATAAATTTCATTTTTACCCAAATCTTTTTTCTTATTGGTTCGAGCCAAATTTCTAAAAATGATGTGATTTCAAAAAATCATGGATAATTTTTTCAGGAAAAAGATTCTCTACAATTTGACCGTTTCCACTTTTCGAGAATAAATTCTTTAATGGCTAAAACCATTAAAAAACAATTTCCCAAAATAAAATTTTTATAAACAAATTGCTGAATTTGATGATAATTGATTCATTTTAAAAAAGTGGAAATCTTTTATCTTTTAAATGATCCCTTCTATAATAATATTGCTATTCTTAAAAGCAAAATGATCTATTTTTGCCTGAGGACTTATTTTCGCGAGTGTACTACCTTAAAATCTTTTCAGTTTTTCTTTGGTTGAATATTAGGATATTTAAGATCTTAATTTACCAAAAAAAAAAATGATTAAATAAAAAAATGTTGTTCAAGTAAATAAATTATTTGTTGATAATAAATCAAAATTTTAATAACATTGAGATGTTAAATTTTGGAAACCAAAAAATGATAGCACATCCAAATGCTCGCTTTAAATTATTTCGGTTTCAAAAATTCAACACTTCATTGCTGTTAAAATTTTGACTCAATATCAGTACACTGAGAGACTTTTCGTTAGAGTAAATGATAAAGATGAATCAAAATTTAGTATAATATCGTTTCAAAATGGGGAAAGCCAAAGCTTTATTATACTTATTCATATTATGACATCGAAGTTTGATATAGTCATAACGGTCTTTAATATATGAAGAATATAAAGTAGTATTTTAAATGCTAAATATTATGAATCTCTATTCGAGAAATTGAAAGTACGAGAAAATGATATTATGATTACTAAGTTTTCTAAAAATAATTTGAATAAGATAAATAATGAATATCACATTATGGAAAGCATGTTTGAGAAATTCATATTATGAATATGAACTTGCCAGAAACCTCACGACGCGCAGCAAAAATCAAAACATTAATTCTCAGTTTTTCATATAATTTGTTTCAGAATGTCGTCCGAGTACTTCCGACGTTATGCGAATAGCTTCGTAGACTCGAATCCAAGTCTGGCCAACTCAGTAGTGGCTTATAAGCAACATTTATTTCGGAATATGGCAAGCGAGAATAGCCGAGAGGCTTTAGGCGTTAGGAATGCGTTTAGTTAATGTAGATATAGGTAGAGTTAGGGGGTTCGAACCCAAAGGCGATTCTGAAATTTAATTTCAAGCGTATGCGAATATAAATAGTGTAGCATTGTGTACTTAAATATATGAACATAACTAAGGTATGATAATAATATTTGTGTATGTGTTTTTCCACTGAAACCTCCCCTCTTCTGAGTGCCCAAAGCTCTCCCCTCTATCTTCCTCTTGCTTCGCACGCGTTAGAAAAAGACACCACAATCCATAACCCGGAGACGTCCCTTCTGAAGGTCAAACTTTTTGGTGGAGTGAGTGATTTTTCATATAGTGGTTTTCAGATTCACATATTCTTTGTTTCGCTTCGAAACTTTGATATAGTAAATTTCAAATTCCCGTAGGTTTTATAGCAGTTACACGGAAAAAATTTGGTAGAAATGCTGCACTACCTCTGGTGCTCCTGCGTCGCTACACTGGAGGGCAACTGCAGCGCTCTTCATAGGTTAGCAGGTTTACTTTTTTGTGGACTAACTGCTCTCCCACAATTGCGCGAGAGCTGCTGCCCCACAGGAGGGAATGCTGCGGCGAGTCATATAAACTGATATTTGACTATACTTTTCAATGGAAAATTCGATTGTTTTGATATTTCTGAAATCGTCGTTAATTATTATATCTTTTGAAGAATTTGTTTAATTTCTTAAAATGATGTGGAATTATTTGAAATCTGAACATTGAGGTTAGGCTATTTGTAAACAGATCGTAATGAACCAAAAAGTACTTCTATATATATACAGGAAACATCATTTCAATGGGCACTTTCATGTAAATCATTAAAAACTTAAAATTTGTACTTTCGCCTGCTTTTGCATTTGCCCGACGATGCGGTGCAACTACACTCCCTCCCGAAAGGAGCGCTGTGTTCCTTCGACGTAAGTCAACTGCTCCCCCAAAAAGGGGCAGCTGCTCACCCACAGAGGGAACGCAGCATACCCAAATGCATAGTCGCACAACTCTCTTCCGCTAAACGCAACAGCTCCACCGCTAGGGGCAGCGTCTGCGCCAAATTTTTTTCCGTGTAGTAAAACATATTCCATTTATTCAAACGAAAATATTAATTTCGCCGCTTGAAGACCATTATATTAATTTCTGATACGTAAACTCTGTTTGCCTCACTTTGAAACGATATTATACTAAAATATGATTCACTTTTACGATTTATTCTAACGAATAATCTCTCAGTGTAATATTACCGTTGCCTATTAGGAACTATCCATATATAATATCGAGGAAATCTCACAGTTAGGATCTAACTTAATGAAGATAAAATAAGTTAATTTGCCATCTAAAGATGTATCACGTTTGTGTTTGCAATGAAAACCTAACAGATGCCACCACAAATTCTAATTTCAAATTAATAAATTCTTTGGTTGAATTATCAAAAAATTTGTTCAACTGTATAATAAGCATAAATTGTATGACTGATTCGACCAAATATTGGTTCAATCGACCAAATATTTTTCTGAGTATGAAAAAAAAATGAGTAGAATTAATTGTTTCATTTTTATCTTATATCTCCTCTCTTTGGGATTCTCAAAATTATAATTTCACTTCAATTATTGAAAACTGTTTTTCTGTAACGTTTTCAAATTTAATATATTTAATTCGGCCACTTAGAAAAGATTTAATATTTAACCTATTAATTGAAAAAAAATAATATGAAAGAATAAAAGCAGAAATTCCTCAGAATAAATTTTAAACAGCATTTAATTTAAGATTTAAGATCTTTCATAATTAGAGAGCTCATTAAAATTAATCTTATTTACTCAATAGATTAGCCCATTTATTTAAATTTAAAGCTGCGTATAAAATCAAAGATGCAAAATTGTATGCTACAGGCAGGCATACACGGATTAACTGGCCATATAGAATTCAATGAAGGCAAAAGAAATAATTTCAAACTGGACTTGCTCAAGCTTAAGAGGGAAAATCTCGTAAAGGTTGGCGAATGGAAGCCTGGTAGTGGAGTAAATGTTACAGACGTTGGTGCCTTTTACGATACTACAGCTACCAATATTACCCTGATAGTAATGACGAGAGAAGTAAGTTTTCATCTTGTGAAAGAAGCTCTTTCAGCACATTGCTTGTAAACACACAGCAGTCTTCTTTACACCTAACGTCATAAATTAAAAGCTGTTTTCAACTTCGCAATATACCAAATTAAATTTCGAATACTATTCTGATTAAGACCATGGACCAATCGGACCACGTGACTAAATTATACATTTATTCGTTCATGTAAAATAACTTTTTTAATTTATAAAGTATCATTCTGAAAATTTAGGAAACATAACAAAAAACAATAAAGCACGTCTTTCAACTCTTTTTTAGTAAAAATTTTGAACTCCAAAAAAAAAAATTCCAGAAAAATAGAAAAAATTACTTATTTTACGAAAAAATCCATAACTTTTTTAATTTTTGTTATTAAAACCTAAAAATTTAGTTGAATTATGTGAAAAATATAGATATTTGAGAAAATACACTAGCTTTTTTTGCCCTGTTGAAAATATGTTTTTTTTTTTGAAAAATGAAAGTGAAAATTTTCGGTGAAAAAAGTTAGTCTCTTTTTTACTTTCTTACATACTTTCTCTTTAATAAATTACAAAAACTACCAATAAAAATTTTGGAGCACAAAAACACTAATGCACTCAAGGGGACTTTTACTTTCTAAATTAAGAAAAAGACAATATTTAAATATTTAAAAAAAACTATTTTATTTATAATTATAATTTTTTTCATGAATTGTTAATAATGTTTTAAGGTGTACAAAAAATTTCTTAAGCACTTTTAATTACTTTTTACCACTGCAGAGGGTGTCTTTCAAAAGATGCATTTTAATTTGCGGGACACTTTTCTGCCTTCCTGTAACAAATTTATTTAAAATTGCAACGCGATTCAATTCATGAGACTTGAAACTAAACAATAAACGTTTAAAAAGTTAAATTTTTATATTTGTATGGCCTTTATACGCGATTTTATAAAAAGTTCGAAAAAACGCCTGTTTTGGGGATGAATTTACTCTTGTACTAAAAAGATGGGATGGTTTTTTTAACTTTTTAGAGGTTTATTTACTAGTTGTTTGTATAAAGTATCAAAAAAATTTTGGCTTACTGAGATTGGTTTAGTAGATTTTGAGAAAAACGTGATTTCGAGAAAAACGTGTTTAAAGTTTTTTTACTATAATTTTATTCAATAAAAGGGTCATAATTACATTCTTTCTATTTTAAATTTCTTAATAAAATTTTAGGGCAGTATTTCTATGATACTAAGGAACATTTTTACGTAAAAAAAAAAATCGATTTTTTGAAAATTTAGAAAGTAGAAGTCCCCTTAAGGGGGACTTCCACCTTTTGACTCAGTTTTCGGGCCAGAATTCAACATTTTTTTCTACAGAATGGCACAAGATATCACAATGATTTTTTTTTGCATATTGTTCGCTTATTCCCCAAGATAAAAAATATATTTACATGAGAAGTTCGAAAAAATAAATTCGCGGTATAGTCGTCCTCGAACGTGACCTAGTCGGAAAGTGGGAGCCAAAATGTGACCATGATTTTAGCATCTCAGGTCGACTGAAACAAAAAAGCGCAATACAGTTTAAATCAGTAGCGTGTTGGCTTTCGTTCGGGGTATACGTTTCCCAAAATTTTCAAATGAAGCGAAATGGCACTTATTTGTAAAAAAATGAACTTTTTGGCCTATTTTCGTTATCTTACACGAACTTTTACAGGAATTTGGTCACATGATCTGGTTGATCCGTGGTCTTAAACCATAAATGTTTTTTCACAACTGTAGGAAAAACCGTACGTTATGGTAAGAGACGACAAAAATCTCACTGGAAATGCAAGATTCGAGGGTTTTTGCATCGACTTACTCAAGTGGATTGCGGGGCAGGTGGGTTTTCAATATGCCATTCGATTAGTGCCTGATCATATGTACGGTGTCTACGACCCGGAAACAAAAGAATGGAACGGAATCGTGAGAGAGCTCATGGAGAAGGTGAGTCAATAAATTCCTGTTAAAGCTTTCAAATACTCTGTAACTAGGCTTATAGTATCACTAAAATCAAGCAAGTATTTTAATATTCAAGGTTCTAGCACTTGAGGAATAAGCTACGAATAAATTTGCTTTCCATTCTCGTTTGGATGTCATTCCCCTTTCGCAATTTAAATTAAACAGGCTAAGAGTCATTCTGTAAAATAATTAAATGAAAAAACTTTATGAAAATTATATAAAATGGAAATTGCAACTAAAATACTTATATTTGAAAAGTATTTCGGTAGTTCTTCAGACAGAATTCACATTTAACAACAATTACTATTTACTGACAAAATATTTACAGTTGGAAATAATTGTCAGTCCAATGCATGATTTTAGGGGACAAAATCTATATCGTTGAGTTTGAATGTTTTATTTTGTATTAATTTTAAATGTGCAGTCAATTGTTTGAATTTGAAATCCTGTCGTTTACATCCTTGAGTCTAAAAATAATAAAACAAAATTCTGTAAAATGAATGTTATATTTAGCTGGAATTAATAATATGAACTTTACAATAGAACAGTAAGAGAATACATAATATATATATATATATATTTCTTGAGCATTTGTTTGCACCAATCGACTCTTGCATCTTTTTGAGCTTTTGTCAAACTATGTGGTATCCAACGAGAACAAATCTTCTTCACGGCTCAATTTTCAAGTCACTGTAAACAACACAATTAACGCTCGAATGACAAAACGTTCTAAAGGTGGTTATGGTCAAAAACGTCAAACTTTTTAGTGCAAATGTCTGATGGCACCTGAGAACACTCAGTGTTGTCAAGGCTCAAAATATAAATAGTGCCACTCGTATATATATACGAGGTTGTCCGGAAAGTATCGGGCCTACCTTTATATCTCCGCGCTGGCGTTATTCTTCATTATCGGACGGGTGGCATCCTTGAAAGTAATCCCCACTTGATTGAATAACACGGTTCCAGCGATGTTTCCACTTCTCGAAACAGTCCTGGAACTCACTTTTAGGGATGGCCTTGAGTACGCTCGTCGCATTATTTTCAACCGTCGTTTTGTCATCGAATCGCTGTCCTTTGAGTTTTGGAAACAGCCAAAAGTCACAGTGGGCTATTTCGAGACTGTGCGGAGGTTGTCGAAGCAATGCGATAGTGTGTTTACTCAGAAACTTCTGCACAAGATTCGATTAATGCGCTGGCGCGTTATCGTGGTGAAGAAGCCAGTCACCGCACACACGCGAGTCATTCCTAAAATCTTGTTCAAAATTTCCCAAACAGTAGTTTTCGGTATTCCGAGATCACTTTCTAGTTCACGAACAGTTAATCGACGATTACCTTCAATTGCAAGTCGCACCCGCTCAATATTATCCAATGTTTTTGTCGTCGAAGGTCGGCCAGAACGAGAATTACTATCAACAGAAGTGCGGCCTCCTTTGAAACGATTACACCGCTCTTTTATTCGTGTTTTGCTCATACACTCATTCCCAAAAGCCTTCTGCATCATCTGAATAGTTTACGAACTCGTTTTTCCGAATTAAAAACAAAATTTGATGCAAATTCGTTGATCTTGTTTTGCAGTCATTTTTAACAATCACAAAATCCGCCGAACTCAAAAATAGCTTTGTAGACAATGACACGCTGCGCATGAACTATACGTCCGGCAGATGTCAGCAAGCAACCGATAGGTTCGCGAGGCTTTACTGTTGACGTCCATGCCCCGCAGAGGTCGCTTGAACACTATGGCGCGGAGATATAAAGGTAGGCCCGATACTTTCCGGACAGACCTCGTATATATATATTATGGTATTTTATATTGAGGTGATATTTCTATGAGACGTCGCCACTAATAACAAACGGCTGTTATTGTCGACAAGTTCCATCTTTCAAACCTCTTCTGTCAAAATTTGAGCCAAATCCATTCATTAGTTTACAAGTTAGAGTCTGAAAGCAACCAACCTCCGAATTTTTTGCAAAGGTGGAAAAAAGTGATTTTTTTGTGTTGATTAAACACTACTTTTTGCGTGAAAAAACTTCATCAGAAACCAAGACCAATGTAAATGGTTAAAATGGTTCAGAAGTGTTTTACCGAATTTCGTTGTGGTCGTACGAGCACAGAAACCATACCAAGTCCAGGTTGTCCAAATGAGACCACTACAGCAGAAATGATCAATAAAATCCATGATATTGTTCTGAATGACCCGAAGGTGAAAGTGTGTGAAATAGCTGAGATCGTATCCATCTCAACTGAGCGTATGATCAATATTTTGCATACACATTTGTCCATAAGAAAGCTCTGTGCAATATGGGTGCCGCGATTGCTCACAATCGATCAAAAACGCATTCGAGTTACCACTTCGGAGCAAAATTTGACCCATCTTAACCACAATCCGAAAGAGTTTTTGCGTCGATTTGTGACGATGGATGAAACATGGATCCACCGCTATACTCCGGAATCACGTGAAGGGTCAAAACAGTGGGTTAAACCTGGTGTAGCTGTTGTCAGGTGTACAAATAAGTTTCCACCGTTTTTGATCAAAAATTGTTAATTTATTGCGAAAGAACGGAACCTTATGTTTTATTCGAAGTATTGTCCACCGTATTGTTCTTCTTGCATATGGTACGAATCTTGATCCAATAATGCTTCCAATTCCTGGTACTTACTGGTAGCGCCAACTTTTGTCAAACGGCGGAAACTTATTGGTACACCTGATACATTATTGGATCGATTGGTTGAGGAAATCAGGAAGAAATGGCCACATTTGAAGAAAAAAAAATCCTTTTTCATGATGACAATAAACTATCTCACACATCGAACATTGCACAGCAAAAAAGCATGAATTGGGTTTTGAATCGCTTCCGCATCCACCGTATTCACCAGACCTTGCCTCCAGCGACTATTATCTGCTCCCAAACCTCAAGAGATGGCTGTGTGGTAGGCGTTTTGAGTCGACCGAACAAGTTGAATGGGAAACAGAAGGGTATTATGGAGGGATTGACAAATCGTATTATTTGGAAGGCATAGAAAAGTTGAAAGATCGTTGGACTCGTTGTATCGAGCTAAAAGGAGAGTACATTGAGGAATAAAACCGATTTTTGCCAAAAGAATAAATTCTTGTTTATTTTATCACGTCAATATCAAATACCCTAGTATATATTATTTATTTAGTGCATGTTTTTCAGAGGGCAGACCTAGCAGTTGCTTCTATGACAATCAACTATGCTAGGGAAAGCGTCATAGATTTTACAAAGCCGTTCATGAACCTTGGAATCGGAATTTTGTTTAAGGTGAGTTACAGTAATTAAATGAGATATAAAATGAAATTATTTTCCCCAATCTTAAAATAGTTTAAATTCAACGACAAAAATAAAATTTATATCATTTAGAAATTATCATAAAGCACTTGAGCATCACTTCAGGAAGGGATTCTAAATTTACGATAGAAAAAAAAGTATTTACGACCAATTTTATTCTGCAATAATAGTATTTTTCTGAACTACATTTAGGCTCCACTTCTGACTGACAGTTTTATTTTCCCCAATTTAATGATTCAATAAAATTATTTGATTAATTTTGTGGATACTGAACTAGAGAACTAAAGTACTTACCCTGGTGAAAGTTTCAGGTTGTAAAAATTTCTATCCGTTTCATTCCGAAATCTATTTCTGAGCTACTCTTCGCTGATGAGAATACGATCCTAAATTCAGAGAAATCTGTCAATCCAATTCCAATCCGAACCAGATCCTGTAACTAATCTCATAAAAACATGTCGAAATTATAAATTTTTTATTCCAAAATCATCTTTGGATAAATTTGGGATTCACTTGATTCGGTTTGAACTTGAGTAACGTCACGGATTGAAATGTTGGTGCAAATGAGCTTTAGACAGATTTGAATTGAAATTCAGGTTATTTCTTGGATAAAATAAATGCCTTCGATTATTTCGAATTGTCGGGGAACGGTATAGAAACAGATTTCAGAAAAGCGGAGAGAAATATTTGAGTGTAATATCTTAGACGGCTGTCTTATAGTAGAATGTCAAGATTTTTATCCTTTATAACTATTTTTCTTAATGATTTGATTTGAAAGTAATATACAAAATGGACTCTCTTAAATTACATCATACACTGCCGTTCAAAATTAAAAGTCCACCTGTTGTTTAACCCATTATCAAAGTGTCTTAAATTTTATATAAACGAGTTAAAATTTTTGTTCCAATAATAAGATAAATGTTAATAAAATTTTGCATCTAATAATTCAAAAAGATCGAAATGGGACGTTTTTTTGTAAAATTTTTTATATAAAATTTAAATTTTGCCTTTAACTTGGGATAATTAGATGCGAAATCTTATTAACATTCATGCTCTTATCGAAAAAAATATAACTTGTTTTTATAAAACTTAAGACACTTTGAAAATGGCTTAAACAGCAGGTGAACCAATAATTTTGAGCAGTGGTGTAAATAAATGTAAATTACCTTCAGAAAATTGTGAAAGAATTAAGTAAAATTAAAAATGAACTAACCGATACATAAAGAGTATAACGCACACGTAAATTATATATGTGGAGATAAATGATTCCCTCAATTTTGAAAAGAGCAAGTAAAAAGAATGGAGAACCGTTTTAATTAAAATCGCAGCATATATCATAATCTAGGTACCGTCTAGTCAGCCAACCCGGCTTTTCTCGTTCATGAACCCTTTGGCTGTGGAGATTTGGTTGTATGTGCTGGCTGCCTACGTGTTGGTCAGTTTTACTCTCTTTGTGATGGCGCGATTCAGCCCTTACGAGTGGAACAATCCACATCCGTGTTTGGGAGAGAGCGATGTTATTGAAAATCAGTTCAGTATCAGCAACAGTTTTTGGTTCATTACTGGTACCTTTTTAAGACAAGGAAGCGGACTCAACCCTAAGGTACATTCATCGAGGTGCTTCTCCATGGATTTCTTTTCGTTCTTCGACCACTGCATTATTGTCTTACCCATTCCCCGCTATTTACTTACATAACATTATTAATAACTCTAATTTCACGAATAAGTCTTTTATTTTTTGTAACAGGACACCTCTAAAGAACTCGATACAATAAATAATGGAAAAGAGTTTTTTTCATTCAACGAAATCGTATGATTGCTTCAGGTATCCGGTCGCATGCCCTCGCGACTCTTCTCATTCATGAATCCTCTTGCCGTGGAAATCTGGTTATCTATGCTGGGCGCTTACGTGATGGTGTCCTTAACAATTTGGATAGTGGCGAGATTTTCGCCATATGAATGGGTTGAACCAGAACCATGTCCGAGCTGTAAATGTCCACTACAGGTAGGCTCCTGTCAAGTGGTGCCAGATTAGAATACCAAATTTTTATTTTTACTTGGATAAATATCCACACAAACTTAAATCTCAATTCGCGATCCAATTAACTCTAATAAAAGAGCATAGTTGAATAAAATTTATGGATTAATCTGCTGATTAAAATCATTTAGTAACAGTTTTTAATAATTATAGTACTACAACGGAGCTTTTAGTTTGTAATACATCACTCAATAAGTTCGTAGGATGACAAATAGATGGCGCCACTATTGACAATTCCATATGATTTTTAGGAAGTACCAACCTTCAAACGATACATGTCAAAATTTCATGACAATCTGGCGTTTAGTTAACAAGTTACAGTGGTTTTAGTGACGCTACTTTTGTAATTTTCAAAACAATGGAAAAATCCGAATTTCTTGTGTTGATAAAGCACAGCTCCATCAAGACAAATGGTAGAGTAGTGGTTTGCTGATTTTAAAAGGAGGCCGTATAAATACCGATGATGCTGAACGCTCTGGTTGCCCAAATTCGGCAGTTGTTCCAGAACAATATAAAAAAAAGTCCATAAAATGGTTTTGGCTGATCGTAAATTGAAGTTACGTGAGATAGCTGACACCTTAAAGATATCAGAAGGCAGTTCATTCACCATTTTGCTTGAACACATAGAGAAAAGTTTGGTGGGTCCGCTCGCCCATCACGTAAAAGTGATGCGCTAAACACACGGAGAGCTGCGCGACCTCTGTTTGGTCGAACAGCTCTGCCAATTTGGGGGAACCATTACCCCAAACTAGGCAAGTCGTTATGCGAAATACTTGGGCCAGCCATTCTCTCGCAAGCTTTGTCGTCAGTTTGGGGTAACCAGTGCTCCAATTTTAGAGTAGACGTCACACAAAACCAAAGAGGAGCGGCTTTCCCACCGCTAGTGCAATCGACCTATAAAACTTCTCTCCGTGCATTTGAGCATGAAAAAGCTCTGTTCGAAATGGGTACCGCGTTTGCAAAGGGTGAAAACCGTCCAAAGCGACCAAAAACACGAATGTCAGGTGGTAAGGTTTTGGCCTCCGTATTTTGGGATGCGCACGGTATTTTACCACATTTATGATATGGCTATTTGCAGAATTGCAAGCTGCCACAACCAAGAAGAAGAAGTTTACCACATTTATTTTACGCATGGTATTCATCGATTACCTTGAGAATGAAAGAACTATCAATAGCGAAAAAACGACCCCAAATGAAGACAGCCATCACAAGCGGGCTCGTGTGGTTATGTCTGAGCAATGATTGGGCATGTTTCAACGTAATTCAAAGGAATTTTTGCGACGTTATGTAACTGTTAATGAAACATGGATTCATTATTATACGCCAGAAACAAAATATCAGTCGAAAATGTGGACATGGCCTGGCGAATCTGCGCGGAAAAAAGAGAAGACGGTTCCATCAGCCGGTAAGGTCATGGTCACAATTTTTTGGACTCACATGGTATAATACTAATCGATTATCTACAGAAGGAAAAAACTATTACAGGAGAGTATTATGCCTCATTATTAGATCGATTTGATGCCATACTAAAGGAAAAGTGGCCCCATCTGGCGAAAAAACGTGCTTCTGCACCACGACAATGCACCAGCTCACACGAGTGCCATTGCAACGGTCAAATTATTTCATTTACGCTACGAAATACTTCCTCATCCACCTCATTCCCCAGATTTGGCTCCTTCCGATTATTTTTTATTTCCTAACATGAAAACTTGGCTTGGAGGTGGAAGATTTTCCTCGAAGGAAGAAATCATTGCTTCGACAAATGAGTATTTTGAGGGGTTTGATAAAAATTACTTTTTAGAGGGCATAAAAAAGTTTGAGTACCGCTATAATAAATTGGAATTTTTGTTATAAAAAGTGTTCTTCATTTCAGTCACGGACTTATTGAACAGCCCTCGTATGTTGATGAATGAAATCGAATTTTGCCTAAAAGTTGTTGTTTTATTAGTCATCCTACGAACTTATTGAGTGATATGTTATCACAATCTTACTCAAACTAAGAAAAGTAATTACTAAGTACTGACATCAAACGGGAATATTTAACTGTAAAAAAAAATTCTTTTATTTTTAAAAATGTTCTATTCTGTATCATACCCATTTTTTTATTATAAAAAAATCAAACAAACTGGTAATTGCCTCAATTTAATAATTTGATGAAAGCTACAGAGAACTTAATAACTAGAATCAAATTCCATTGCAATTACATATTTTTTATTGCACTGAAGTTTTCACGATTTTCCGAGAGTAAATTTTACAGTAAATAATTGTTATCCAATACTAAAAGTTTAGCAATTCATTAGTTGATCAAGCCAGTGTTTAAAATGAAATTGGATATATGCTGGCGAAATAAAAAATATCTGTTTGGTGAATTTAATGGAGTAGAGGGATATGTGTAGATATTTGTAAAAAAAAGCAATTAGGAAACCCCGTGTAATTGCTTATTTGATTTCGCACCACTTGGCGGGGGTCCCGTTTTCATCAGGGCGGTCATGTGAGCGCCTTGGATTCTAACAGCGACGACATCCCAATGCCGAGAACAGTCAACGATTTCACCCTGGCCAACAGCTTCTGGTTTACAGTCGGCACCCTAATGCAACAGGGAAGCGACCTTAACCCCAAGGTAATCATGCCACAGAGTCGGCGAGATTAAAATTTACGCAGAAGAACGCAATATAAAGCCATGGCACAATATCCCGTGCAGAAATTTTGCTCTGGCCCTGACCGAATCCAGTTGGGAATCCCCAATCGGGGATAAGACCGAAGCCCGATCGTGTCGTGTGCTTCATCACCGGTCAGGGCCATACCTGGCAATTTCTACACAGGATCTATAAATAAAGGAAGGTGGAAATTAATTATAAATTTGAATTTTTTTAATTTTTGGTCAAAAATTGATATGGCTTTTTGTAAAAAAATTGCGTCTAAAGTGTCTCAAATGTAAATAAAATCTGTAAGACTTTAAGTTTTTGAAAATTTTATATTAAGAAAAGATGAATGTATAAATTATCTAATATATTTATCCATAAGAGTATATCCTTACAATCTATACAAAGCACCATATGAACATAAAATTTAGTCGATCTATTCATATAGACGTACTTGTACTTATTACGGAATACACAATTTTTATTCGAAATTATATAACACATATGTTGCAGATTTTAAAAATAAGACAAGAATGAGAAACGCTAAATACAGTGATACTTTATGTTAAAACTTCAGGCTTAATTGATGCATGTTAAACTTGCATGCACATAGAAAGCCAAGCACCTTATGTTGAATGATTTCAGGTATTTTTATTATTTTATGCACTTTCTTAATGTGTGAAAAACCACGGCTTTATCTGAATTTCAAATTTTATTTCTATAATAAATATATTCTATAGACATATAAGCTTGCATGGACCAAGAATTGTTTACGTTTTTAAAAAAAATTTCCAACTATTCTTTTAAATCCATAACACAAATGAAGAATTTTAATAAACGGAATAGTTTGTACTTTTTCATTTTGAATCCGTTTACTCTCACCCTTCAATGTTGTTTCAATGCAAGTTTACACAATTTATTTTATTACATCGGAATTTTTAATTATTGATTTTCCCTCGTCTTGCATGTTTTTCGTTCAACATATAAAAAATAGTTAGTTCAACCTACTACTTCGACTTATAAAATATTCTACTGCAACAATGCAACACATTCAGTGACATATGCTTGAAATAATAGAAACTATTTCTCGGGCATGTTTTTGTTTAGCACATGAAGGTATCAAAACCATTAAAATACATAAGAAAAATATGTGTCTGATGAGGCATATGGTGCTATAGCCGGCTCTGTGGGCATGTAAGAATACATGCAGGGTTATGGTCAGCATTCCTTCTGTGTCCAATGTCCATGGAATAGATAAACAGCTTGTTATGTGTATGATTAAAACATATTTACAACAAAATAGAATATTACATTCCTAGATACCCAACTGCAGGGGTGCACTTCCAAAAAGCACTTACCTCCGATTAATTTGAAACTCACTATACCCACGTACTACTGTGGGCAAAAACTAAGGTGAATTTTTCATTTAAACTTCGCGGGCTAATCGATGCCGGCAAACTCTTTCATTTTTATGTTGATGCTACTGTTATTGACATCTGTGCCAAATTTCATGTCAATGTCATCATTTGTTACATAGTTACGCTTGTGTTTTCTAAAGGACTAAAAGTGATTTTTTCGATTCTTACAATGTCTGAATTTGTTGAGCAAAGAAGTGCCATTAAATTTTGTTTGCGGAATGAAATTTCAGTTGCGGAAACGTTCAGAATGTTGAAGAAGGCCTTCGGTGATTTGACCATGTCGCAGAAAAATGTTTATAAGTGGTACAAAGACCTCAAAGAAGGCAGAGAACGTCTTGATGACTTGGAACGCCCGGGACGACCATCAACATCAACTGACGAGCAACACGTCAATCAAATCAAAGAATTAGTCCACAAAAATCGTCGATTGACACTTAGAGACCTTGCTGACACTATTGGCATTTCAAGAGGATCACTCAACACCGTGACCATTTCGCCAAAAATTCAACGCATATCATTTCACAACCGCCATATTCGCCGAATTTGACTCCGTGTGACTTCTGGCTATTCCCCAAACTCAAAAGACCACTCCGAGGACACCGTTTTTTTTACTTTGAAGGGAATGAAATTAATTTGGATAAATAAATAAAGATTTTTCATTTTATAACAAAATTCACCTTAATTTTTGCCCACAGTAGTATTTTAAGGCGCTAATTACGAATATGATGGTGGAAATACCCGCAAATTTGATTTTCAAGGTCAAAACTAAAAAAAAATATTTTATGCCGATAGATATTGATCTAAGAAAAAAATATTTTCTACAAAAGTTGTAGCGGATAAAAAAGTATATCTTCAATATTTTATACATTTTTGCTCTAAAACCATTATTTTTCAAGAAAAATGAGATTTAAAAAAAAAATTCCAAAACCCATTAAGGGTGCAGTTCCGAATAGGCGAACCTTCCGATTTCCATCAAACTCCCCATGCTTACATATTTTGACGCGCTGATTATGATTATAATAGTGAATTTTTTTATGGCAAAAATGTGTAAAACATTAAAGATAGATCTTTTCATCCTATACAACTTTTGCAGGAAATTTTCTTTTCCTAGATCAATATTTATCGACATAAAATAAAAAAAACTTGTTAAAACCATTGTTTTTCAGTTTTGTCAAACCTTGTCTGTTTGATTCCATTTAATAGGGGATGATACTCATTGAGGAAAAATCCCCATCGTGTGCCTGTATATTTGATTCCATTTAATCTCATTTTTCTCGAAAAATAATGGCTTTAGGGATAAAATCTATGGAAATTAAAGATAGATCTTTTCATTCTCTACCACTTTTGTATGAAATATTTTTTTCCTAGATCAATATTTATCGACATAAAATAAAAAAACTTGTTAAAAACATTATTTTTTAGTTTTGATTTTGAAAATCAAATTTACAGGCATTTTCATCATTATATTCGTAATTAGCGCCTCAAAATACATAAGTATAATGAGTGTCAAATTAATCAGAGGTAAGTGCTTTCCGGAAGTTTATCCCTGTAGGTCAATCAAATTAAAATTATTATTTTTCTATTCAAGTTTACATAGTGGTTCAGACTTTGTATATTTATTATGACATAAAATAATACATCGTGTCTTTTTATCTTGAGACATCGAAATATCTACGGAAAAAATGTCCGCAATAAAAACATAATATTTTCGGAAAGGAAAAGCGACTACGCAAAAATTTACTCCACACCTTTAGGGTGGGGTCGTGAATCATAAAAAAAATTTCGGATTAAACTTACGTATTTTTTAATGAAGAATCCGAATCTGCGATAAAAAATGGAGGTTTCCATTTGAAATTTAAAAGTTGCCCCCATCCCTCCACAAGAGTGTGGGGTAAAGTTTTTCGGAGTCGCTTTTCCGTCTCGAAGATAAAAAGTTTCTATTGCGGACATTTTTTTCGTACAATGCAACTTTCTTGAGACATTTCGATGTATAAAGATGAAAAACTCACCCCGTATGAGTAATACTTTAGAAATATAATGTATTTAAATAGCAATTTCAATAAATATTAATACATAATGTTCAGTATATGCGAATTCCATGGATATAGTCACTGTTCAATTTCACTACTACAATCCAATTATAATATGCGTATGAAAACTTTTATTTTTAGATGTAACTATTTTAAAACATAAAGAATCAAAAAGATTCATATGAAGACTTTGTGTGTTGAAAATTCCATGATTTTGTCACGTCAATGTCCTTAATGCGTGGGAATGGATATGACACTTAGAAACACAAGAATTTAAAAGTTAACATAATATTTATTAGTGTTAGAATTTTTTCACTATAAATAAAATCTATTTTTCTAGTTGACAAAATATAGATTGAAAAAAATAAAAAAGTTACTTCTAAAATTTCTTTTTTTGCAACTTGAATATAAAGAGATCTTTAAAATTAATAGCCGAAGATCAAGTAGAAGATCTTTTATTTTATTTATCTTTTATTACCAAAGAAATTTTAAAAAAAAATTACATTTTTTCTAATAATAATAAATGTTAACTTATACTCATAATTATTGTTTAAAACTCGTATGAGAAAATTTGAAATACTCCTAATATGATAAAATGTTTTCCCCAGGCTACTAGCACAAGAATAGTTGGTGGAATCTGGTGGTTTTTTACGTTAATAATTATCTCATCATATACAGCAAATCTTGCTGCATTTCTCACAGTTGAGCGTATGATAACCCCGATAGAAAATGCAGCTGACCTTGCTGAACAAACTGAAATATCTTATGGGACTCTTGAAGGAGGAAGTACCATGACTTTTTTTAGGGTAAGTTAATTTAATTTTATACCCTAATTGTCGTCGAACTGTAGCATAATTTCTCCTTTTAGGATTCTAAAATCGGCATTTATCAGAAAATGTGGAGGTTTATGGAATCGAAGAATCCTTCAGTTTTCGTTCCATCGTATGAAGAAGGAGTGAAAAAGGTTCTCGAGGGTAATTACGCATTTTTAATGGAATCGACGATGCTGGACTATGCGGTACAAAGAGATTGTAATTTAACTCAAATTGGAGGACTATTAGATAGCAAAGGTTACGGTATTGCAACACCTAAAGGTATTTTTAATAGAATCCCCTTTTTTTTCCATTCATACTTGATCGTAACAAAGATAAATTATGAGTAGCATAACGTGCTTATTTTTCTATGAAGGTTCTCTCTGGAGGGATAAAATATCCTTGGCTATCTTAGAACTTCAGGAAAAGGGTGTGATACAAATTCTTTATGATAAGTGGTGGAAAAATACAGGAGACGTATGTAACAGAGACGAAAAAAACAAAGAAAGCAAAGCAAATGCATTGGGTGTCGAAAACATTGGTAAGACTAATTGTTCATTAATTAAAATAAAATTAACTTTGAATATATTTAATTGACCATTTTTTTCGTTTTATTCAAATTTATCTTCCGACTGTACTCAAAAAAATGTTGTTCAATTCACCAAGGATTTTACGGGAGAGTTTTCACTCCCGAGTATTTCTGAATAAGGGACGAATACCGTTGTGAAATACGAGCGAGTCGGAGAGAGTCGACGTTGCGTGTATGTACGTGTATATCAACGGCTGCGCGCGTGAATGCGCATAAAGTATCAACAGATCAGCGTGGTTTCTCCAGATAATTGTTTACGTTTCTATTTTCCGTGTGATTATTGATTTTGGACGAATCAAAATTTTAAAAAACTGTTTTCAAATGCAATACAATTGATGGAAATTTTATAAGGTTGATTTAATAAAACTTGTATGAAATTCGTGATTTTTATAAAGTGATTTTATAAAAACTTCATGCAAAAAAATGTTCTTTATAAATCCCGAATTTTTATTTTAAAAAATTCTCATAAAATTTTTCTATTTTATTAGAATTTTATTAAAGTTTTATAACATCAATTTTGTAAAAATAGGAAATTTTTTTTTTAATTTTGGGAATTTCATAAAAAATAATCACTAGGTTGATTTGTGATAATTATTATAGATCATTTTCATAGATAATTAGTTGATAATCTTAATCAATAATAATTAGACGCTGTAATCATGATCTGTTGATCTAGAATTTTGAAATTCCACATTTCTGAGTTTAATATATGCTATTGTATTTAATCTCAATTCAAACAAGGCAGTACAGAATCGCCTTTTGCCGGTTAGGGAACAGACGGCGACAACGAGTATCAGCGAGTCGCGGTGAGTCGCAGCGAGTACGACGAGTGGCGAATATTTACGGGGCTGCAGTTTTAACGTTACTTAGCGTTATTTTTCTTTATTAGGAGAAGAAATACTGGAAATACACTGTTTGATTCGGAATCGTAACCCCCTCAGTATTTTATTGACAACCAAATTTTTTAGTCGAATCTAATGATTACCTGAAGTTTATTAAAAGTAACTAAAATATTTGGCTGGATCAACCAAACATATTGTTGTTCTTACAACTCAAAAAATACTACGGTCGAACCAACAAAAATTTTGTTCATTTAACCAAATATTTTTCTGAGTATGTGATATATATTATTTGTGATGCATTGTGTCCTATCAAATTAAGAGGCGTAGAATATTAACATAGCTTTGGAAAGTTATTTAGTTATTGCGATGCTTTCATGCAGAAATAAACAGGAAACTTTGAGATAGTCACCACCATTCAACTCGGCAGAAGTTACTTTACTAAAAGCAAGTAATTTGCGAGGTCGTCGCCGTGTGCATACTTATACCCACATATATGAATGTGCTGTATATGTATAATGCGCCAGAATCACTGGCCTTGCCTCACTTCATCTCACACCAGATAGGCACAGAAACGATATCTCCATACCAGACAGCGGAACTTTCACCCTTTTCCGGTGCTTCGGACGTTACCTAAATCACAATATCCTAGAATTATGCAAATTCCAACTTCCTTGCTTCTTATCAACATCCTTTGGATTAAACTCAGCAACATGTAGAGCTTACTTTCTTGAATTATATATTATTTATCTCTGAACATAATTTTAACTACAATTTTTAAATTTTCATTTTTTCCAAAATTCAGTTTTTTTTTTTTTTTGGTTAGGCTACACGGAGAAACTGAAACGAGCGAACGCGCTGTTTCTTACGCGTGAATGAGAGGATTCGGCTCCGAAATCGGTTCACTGTCGTATCACATGTGAATCGCGCGAGCCTCGACTTTTCGTCACGTCTTTCCGGGACGTGAATCACGGGTAGACCGATGTCAGGGCCACATTTTCCCATTCATGCGTCGTTCGCGCGTGAGAAACAGCGCGTTCGCTCGTTTCAATTTCTCCGTGTAGATAGAGAATGCATTTAGGCACGTTGTGTGGGACTCGGCCGAAGCAATACCCATTAAACTCAAAACTCTCCTGCTTTCCCACCAGCCTATGACCCCGAATCTGCGTTAGCTTTAAACTTCAGGGTCACGTTCTATAGGTTCTCTTCGCCAAGCTTTGGCATCCTTACTTACTGCCTGCTTGGCTTCATGCGCGGCTTCTCGAAAGGTTCCTATTCGGGACTGGGCCCCGGCAGTCTGCCGCCACGTGGCCAAAACCAAGGCAGCGATCCAAAATTCACACTTAAGGGGGTAGTCTACTCTGTAGGTCCAAAAAAACGCTTTCTTTATAATTTTTTAAATGTAAAATATATTATTTACCAATATAATTTCAATCAGCACTTAATATTGTATCTTTCAACATGTAAACAAATTTTTTTGTGGGTTTTTGTTTTTTATATTAGGCGATATAGTTCCTTGAAATCGGCACCTCGAAAAAAAGGCACCCTCATGGTGCAGGTGATTTTGGGGGTTGTAATTGGTCTATCTGAAAAATTTAAATAGACTATTAATATATATGAGTATGGCTATCGTTGAGAGTACAATAATGTTTAAAGGTTAAAAATAATAAAATGGTGGACGTTGAAACTTTAGGTATCAATTTTTACAATTTTTTCCGGTAAAAAACGCTTTGAAAAATATGATAATTATTATCTAGATTGATAGTTTTAATTCCAACAATGGGCATACTAATGTAGAATGTGTCGTTAAAAGTTCAGAATGATTCGTCGAGTAGATTTTTTTAAATTAGCTGCACCGCCTGAAAAGAAGTTTCAGATCAATTCAATGTCGCTTTTTTATATTATGAAATCAGAATACATTTTTATGCAACATTTTTCGTTTAGTAAGACTTTTTCCATCAGCGGTTCGAAATACGTTCGAATCCTCTATCTCTTTTCATCAAGTCCCTTCCACCGTGTTTGTGAGACGTAAAAGAGAGTAAAGAATATCGGAAGCTCTAATCGCCTCGTTGACTATTCTTTCCCTTCTCCTGTAAAATTTTCGCTGGGACGCTAAGCTCCCTTTTCTCAGATCGCGTCACATATATATATATATATATATATATATATATATATATATATATATATATATATATATATTCCTGTACATAATATCTTTCTAAAAATTTATAAAATACAACAGAAGACAATAAAGAAGATCTGTCAACTTTCTTTTAGTGAAAATTTCGTGAAAAAATTTACAGAATATTGCCGACATCTCTTCCAGTTTTATTTTCTCTACAAAAATATTTACTAAAAATAAGTTAGCAGACGTTTTTCATTGTCTTCAATTATGTTTCCTAAATTTTCAGAAGGTTATTTTATAAATTAAAAAAATTATCATACAGGAATAAATTAATATATATTTCTGTCATGTGGTCCGGTTGATCCATGGCCTCAATAATGCTTGAAATGAAGATGAAATCATGTATAAAATTTTAAAAATGTTTTAAACTTTCACAGGTACATATTATATATTTCGTTAGAAAAATTTCAATAAACACGTATTATCTAAGCTATGCAACTTCCAGTTGGACTGTTCGTAGACTCGGCATAGTTTGAATCTGTCGATACTAAAATATCACGGAGGTTTAATTGAAAAACTTGACTCCTACGCTTGAAACGATTCAATTCGAACAGTATAACTTACACAGGTCGAGAAATAAAAGAGGAAATCTATTCGGTAGGGGAAAGAAAACTTTGGTGCGCCGGACTCACGGTTCGCTGATGGCGGTCGTTGGATATTGCGCGCACGATTTCTCGTCTGAGTTCAACTTTTCTTTTTGCATTTAACCATCCTTCGGATTCTCTTCACTAAAGTTTTTCGTTCATACAAAGGATCTCTCTGAGACAACCTTCCGCCACGTACTTACCTGAGTCACCGGTTCTTCACTAGTATCAACATAACTGGACGCACTAAACTAAAAAGACATTTAAATTTTTATGGTCTTCATTTTTTTGTGTCAGGAAGAGGCTATACTTTGATGCAAAATGTTTCAATAAATAGATCCTCAGAAATTTTAATTACTTCAATTAACAAAAAATTTAATAAATAAAGTGTAAAAAAGTCTTTAGAAATTTAAAATCGCAAAATATTAATTTATATCCGAGTTATACGCAATTTTGTTAAGGGCCAAAAAAAAAAGTTGTAATTACGTAGTGAAGAAGTCCTCAAATTACTTCTACCATGAAACACAATATCTACAGTAGACTATTATTATTATAATTCTACACAATTATTTTGCTTTAAGGCAGGGGCCTGCCTTAGAAGGCCGAAATTCGCCGATTTTTGCGAAGCGTTTTTGGAAACGAAATAAATAACTTAACCAAACACAGTTTTGGAGATGTTTTCTTATATATTTGAAGTTCGAAAAAAAATTGTGTGACATGCAGCAACGCATTATAAGCCGAGTTATAGGGAATCTCGTAGAGCGCCCCGCCGTTGAAGTACTTCATCTGCGTGCAAGATAGCGTTCGCAATTTTTATCTGAAACAAAAAATATTGCAGATCGTTATTTTTCGTATAGTTTTCTACTACTTCAACCAACAAAATCCGGAAAAGAAATGAAAAATTCGAAATTTTCGCAAGTTTCAACAAAAAAGTGATTTTTGAGGCAAACAAAATTGTTTCAACTACCTGCCAAACACGTTTAAACATTTTTTCCCTTTTGGTTCATGGACAAGAGAAAGCAAAACTGAAGATAATGCCGTTGGAATGGAGTCGCTATCTCATTTAGTTTTTTTTTTATCTTGCACGCAACATTTAAAACATCGTAAAAATAGATCGTAAAATAGATTTTGGTATATTATTATTTTGCAGGGGGTGTCTTTGTTGTCTTACTTTGCGGCTTGGCTCTGGCTATCCTCGTCGCTATTCTGGAATTTTGTTGGAACTCGAAAAAGAATACACAGTCGGATCGTGTAAGTAAAATCAATCAATCGCTAGTGCATTGTTAGTTGTCGCATGGCAGTGACAAGTGATCGTGATTTTTATTGTTGTAGGAAATTTGAATTGAACAGTTTTCAAAACTAATCTTTGAATAAACTACAAAAAATGACATGAAATTTAAAAACAGGCTTTGGACGGTTACTTGATACAAAGTAAATCACCTACAAATAAATTGGACTTTTGCAAAAAATAATTAACTTGCAGTTACATTTTTTCTTCTAAAAACGTAACTGTAACTTCATTAGAAGTAACACATTACTTCCGAAGCCTGCATAAAAATATAATCAAAACACTAGTATCAATATCTGCATGACATTTAAAGCAGGTCTCATAGTTTAATTGCAAACATAGTAAAGATAATAATTTTACCGTGTTTTCAAAGAACCAAGAAAATAGAAAATAAAAAGAAACAGACTTTTAAAATTTTTTATGATTTTACAATACATTCATGTAATTTTATTACCAAGATGTAATGTAAAATTACAGTCAAGGTCTTTTTAAGTGAAATCACACTACTTGCAAAGTAATTTTCCGAAATTACAATACAAGTGTTGTAAATTTGCTCTGAAGCGGCGCCAGCATCATTTATAAAATTACAATACATCACGTGTTGTACATTGTACCAAACAAGTACCGGGAATTGTTAATTAAAACACACAATTTGCATTTATTCATCAATATTTATTTTGTCACTTTCAAAGTAGGTCCCATTTGATGCAACACACATATGCCAGCGTTTTTCCCAGTCCTCGAAACACTTTTTATAGGCACTTTCCGATATGGCCAGATCTGGTGAATGCGATGGTTGATAAATGGTATTTGTTGCGTTTTTGGTCTTAAATTCGGTCACAAATGTCGCTCTATGCGATGGCGCATTATTATCGTCTAAAATCCACGAATTGTTCTTCCACAAATCTGTCCGTTTCTGACGGATTTTCTCACGCAAACGCTTCAATACAGCCAAATAGATTAACCGTCTGTCCCTCTGGAACGAATTTGTGATACACCAAACCACGAATATAGAAGAAAACAATGACCATCACCTTGAATTTTGAGCAACTTTGACGTGGTTTTTTCGGTTTCGGCTCTTATTTTGTCCACCATTTTGAATGTAGATTGTGTAGACCCATATCACGTCACCAGTTATGATGCGTTTCATGAATGTGGGATCAGAATTGGCGCGATCCAGCATGTCTCAAGAGACCTGCTCACGGTACTGTTTTTGAAGAAAATTCAGTTCATTTGAGAAAAGCCGTACGGCGATGCGTCTCATGCCCAACATATCCACCAAAATCGAATGAACAGACTCTACAGAGATTTTAAGGTCACGAGCTATCTCTCTTAAGGCCATGGGCCATGCAGGTCACGTGACGAATTCAGTCACTGGTTATTGATTTTTGTTTCGATATATAAAATTTCAAATCGAAATAAACTGCTGCCATTGGTCTAACACTGTCGGTAATATAGTCTGCTCATTTTTTCACATTACTTTTTCAGTTTTATATTTTAGAATGAAAAAAAATCCAGAATTCCTACTAAAACGAAGTTAACGGACGTTCCTTATTATCTGCTGATACATTTATCAAATTTTGAACAAGATATTTTTTAAACAGAAAAAGTTATCTTACATGATAAAATTAACATATAAATCTTGCCATGTGACCTACTTGGCCCATGGCCTTAAGCTGGAATGGCGATTATCGAGCACAATTTTCTTCACTTTTTTGTTGTTTTCATCGATTGAAGGTCGTCCAGAATAAAACATGTCTTTTACGATTTCTCCGCCCTCTTCGAACGCTCTGTACTACCTGTAAGCCCGTGTTTTTATTAAAACTGATTCACCATAAGCCTTTTCTAACAGTTTTAGCGAGTCGACACACGAAATTCCATTCGCAACACAAAATTTAAGGCAAACTCTTTGTTCATTAATTTTGTTCATTGTAAAATTCGTGATACACTACTGAATTAAGTAGAGTGCTACCAACTTACGGAAATAAAGATTTACATTACCATCTGGTAATAAACTTCCATTCCCTTGTGAATGTGAATTCACCGAGTTCGCTGGAAAATGAGTGGATTGTTGGTGGAGTTTTGTTACGGCTAAAAATGACCAATCCTCGTTTTTTTTCGGCCTTGGATTGCAAAATATCATATTGCGGTTATAAAATTGTGCTTTCAAAAATTTCCACGCGATTATTATTGATAAGTTTTGAAAAAAAAGTAAATAATTAAGATGCAACTCGTTGGTAAACATGGGTATGTCGACATATGCTACATGTCAACGCGTATCTTTTGTTTTCTATGTCGATGGCAATGAGCATCGCTGGCGCGATCTATTGGATCATTTCATCAGGTATACACTGTTTCCCACTAACAAAATCACACTGATTTTTTCGATAAAATACTCAAATTTAATCGCTAATTATTATACATTTCAACAATTTTATAATCACAATATGATACTCTGTAATCCTAGGCCGAAAAAACGCGGATTGTTCATTTTCAGCCGTAACAAAACTCCACTAAGAATCCACTTATTTTCCACCGAACTCGGTAGATTTACATTCGCAAGCGATTACAGTATTGTAAAATTACAACATAAATGTTTTACAGTTCAGACTATGAGACCCATGATAATTTTCTATAGCTTATGTATATTTTCTTGATAATTGTATTCATTATTAATTAATTAATTAAATGTATTCATTGTGCTGCTTTATGTAATGCTATATTGATGAAAGCGACTGTTCGTTGAATATATAGCATTCAAACACGATTATACTCTATTACTGCGAGCTAATCACGGGAACTAATGACGACTTATGTCTGTAAACCATATGACATAATAGGGATAGTACTATAGTTTTTATATTTGAAATAGTCTCTGTGTGCTGAAATGGCTTCGGAACTACGCTTTGCAATACGTTGTGGTCCAAGGCAAAGACCAAAGGCCAAATCATGTTCTTCGGCAACAACTGAAGTTATGTCCTGTAGTCGTTGCAGTCCACATTACTCAATGCAGAGGAGCCGTTATTACTCAGGAAGTCAAGAAGAAACAACTTATATTCCAAGCATCGATTTTCCGCGATTAAATGGTGTAAGTCCTGTCCCACAAGATAGACCGACAAGGAAGCTCGGTAACAATTATTTACAAAAGAATACGCTTCTATTAATCATTTTTCATAAAATTTGTTCAGGGTAATGTATCTTGTTTTCGGAAAAACTATCGAGCTTACGTTGTTCTGTAATTATAAGATCTACCTAGCTATCTATTGTAATTAAAATAAACTTGTGTAAGTTATAAATAGGAGTATAAGGTAAACGCAAAAGATTGTTCGTAGATAAAGTGAGTACTTTTAAACAACAGGCTGCTAGTTTTTACACTAATTATATAGTGCTTATTAAATGTCGTCTCAATGTTTGCATAAAATGGCTCTTTATTTATTAATTTATTTTGACATTACTTGCATTTATATATGCATCTTGTACACGTAATAAAATGTGTAGCTGGTACAAAGAAACATATCGCTGTTCCAACTATATTAGAAACGGTCCTAACCATAAATATGGCTGACATAACCTAAAAAATATTTGTGACAACTACACATATTTTCCCGTGTATTTATACAGTATTTTACAGCTGCTGTTTTTTAATTGATGTGAACCAAAAAATTGCACGAATTTTTCTAAGTGTATAAAATTTATAACCGTTCAGTATTAGACGGAAAAAACAATATAGTACATTGAAATTTGAATTTATATGATTTTGGTAAATAAGGATTTTAGTTGTTTCCTTTTTGTTAAGACATTTTCCTAATAAGTACTAGCTTACTCGTGAATAAAAATGATCAAACTTTTTCAGTAAGTTAGATAACATAAAGAATTTTTAGCAGGAAACTGGTGCGCTGCCAATGACAGAGATGAAGAAATCATTGAGCTTCGATCAAGTGTCAGCGGATCATACAGGGAACACCTAGCACAGGCTTCACCACCAATCTCATCATCAGTCATGCAAAAGCACCCCCACGCACACGCGTCATACACACTGCCACTCACACACCCACAATCACAGTCACAGTCACAGTCACAGTCATGCGCACAAACATCAACATCCACTGAGACAGAGACGGGGCTCTTCAGGCACCGCTTTGGGTCAAGGTTTGTTTATACCGAATC
Organism: Diplolepis rosae; assembly: GCA_030998225.1. NCBI lineage: Eukaryota > Metazoa > Arthropoda > Insecta > Hymenoptera > Diplolepididae > Diplolepis > Diplolepis rosae. The sequence goes on from JAPYXD010000698.1 coordinate 4,616,209, forward strand.
ATTTTATTTTTATTTATAATTAGAGTTAAGGCCCTAAATTATTTTTTCTCTACCGATTCATATATTTGTAAGTTAAATCTCACAAGAAATTATATCTGATCAAATTTGACCCGGACGGGTTAAAAAAAAAACATTTTTATGTATTTTAATACAAATCTTTATCATTGCCTTCAAAATAAGCTCTTTTTGAGCTAATAAAAGCACGCCAACGGTTAATCCAAATTTCCATACACTTCTTATAGCTCTCGACCGGTATAGCCTTTAGTTCCTTCAGCGAATTTCTTTTTATGGACTCAATCGACTCATGGCGCGTTCCCTGGAGCGGATATTTGAGTTTTGGAAATAGGAAAAAGTCACAGAGCCAAATCTGGCGAAAACGGTGTCTGAGCAATGACTTTTGTTCCGTATTTAGCCAAAAATTCAGTCACAATCAGGCTGGAAAATTCAGGTCTTTCGGTACGAGTCTGGCGGCGATGGGCTTCATACCCAAAACATGAACCACAATGTGTTGAATCACGACCCTTACTGAATGCTTTATGCCACTCGAATATTTGCGTTCTCGATAGAATAGACTCCCCAAAACACTTCTGCAACATTTTCAATGATTCCGTAGCCGTAATTCCATTGGAAATACAAAATTTCAAGCAAACTCGTTGTTCAATTTTTTTGTCCATAGTAATAATCGCCAGACAAACTTTTCACGTCGTAAACCAATGGCTGTCAAAGACACACTAATGGACGACTCCCGCTCAAGCTTCACACGACTGTCAAATCAAAGAAGGTGTTACCAACCTAGAAAAAATTTTTTTTACCGTTTCGGATTACGCGCGCGGTTTAACTGCACCATTCCGGGTCAAATTCAACTCCTCCAATATCTCTCTGGATCCAAAACAGCCAAAAGTGACCGAAAAGTCAGACATTAATTTAATAGTTTATAATTTTTACTGATTAGGCATTTTCAGTTCCATAAACAACTAACTTAATTTCGTCGAACACTGAGGAAATTCTTTTTTCACTAGGAATTTACAGGAAAAGATCTTATTTTATAACTTTTGTAATAAAGAAGCATTTTTTGAAAAAATTTTAAAGATAAAAATATTTTTTTGACCAATTCTTTATTTTAATAATTTGACTATTTATATTAATTCCTTTTTTATAATAAAACATATTTTCATTGGAAGCATTCCCTCAGTCCTCGACGAAGTAAAGTTAGCTGTTAAGGGCATGTGATACTTAAGAAATTAGCAAAATTTACTGGTTTTAGATCAGGAAAAATTTGACTAATTCAGATTTAGAGAGTGTAGAAACTAAAACAAGTTCTTTACATAAACTTGCTATTTTTCTCAAGTATCACACACCCTTAAAATAAAATCAGTTCCCCCTAAGATTTCTCCACAATTATGCATTTTTTCTACTAGCGGCTCATCTTCTAGTAGAAAAAAAATCGTGTGCGACACGGGAAAAAAAAATTTAATTTGCGAGTGTGAAGTTTGATGCCCGTGCAAAGCGAGCGTAACAATCGCACAAGTAATATTAATGTTTTTCCCGTGTCGCACAATATACTATTGTGCAACTAGGAAGAAAAAGATTATTTTGCAAATGTAAAGTTTGATGCCCGACCAAAGCAGTATTGTGCATCTAGAAAAAAAAATATTATTTTGCGATCGCACGAGTAAAATAAATGTTTTTCCCGTGTTGCACACGATTTTTTTCTGCTAGGGAGTCAAAAAATGGATTTGCTTTCCCCGTAGGGGGCAATAAAATACACTTTATGACCCGCTAGTAGAAAATCAATATATTTGACCCCCAACTAAAAAAAACTCGTGTGCAATACAGCATAGACATTTATTTTACCTAGCTGCACAATATAATATTTTTAGCTGAAACTTCAGGACATAATTAAAGGACATATTAATGGATGACTGTAAATTACAATTAGTTCTGAACAGTGAAAAAAGAAATTCCTGTTTTACTGACACTAACATTTTTTTAATTGTTAAAACCTAATTAAAATCTACTGCCTCTCGCTAATATGTCCTTTATTATGTTCTAAAGTTTCAGCTAAAAAAATTCATTATTGTGAAAAAATCTGAGGGAAAACTGATTTACAGACTTGAGATCCCGTAAAAAATTAGATAAAATCCTATATAGGAAACGGTCTCAATTATGTTCAAGGAAAAACAAAATAGAAACCTATGTAGAGTTTTTATTTTGGATCGAAAATTGTTTCAACAAACTTTTCTCCCAAAAATATTCCTAGATTTTCGTAATTGATAAAAGAAAATTCTTTAAGGTAGTTATATCGTGCCAAAAACAGCTCTCAGGGAAAGCAAATTTTCCTATAACTTTAAGAGTTGAAATGATAATACAGTCGTGTCTTATGACGAAAAAAACATAGGTTTCTATTTTATTTTTCCTTAAACATATTTGAGACAGCTCCCTAAATATGATTTTATCTCATTTTTACGTGATCTTGAGTCTTCAAATGTTAAGATTTTGTTAAATTTATCATACCTTCACACAATATGTATTCTCAGACGATTTTAACATCAACATCATGATCTTTGGAGATTATTTATGAACAAAAATTAAAACTTACGAAAAATAATACTTTTAATTCGACCGACAATTGAAAGACCTGGGCTCGAATCCCAGCGCAGTCGAGAGCGTCTCTTTTTCCAGAGAAAGACTTTCAAATAATCAAAAAATTTTCTGGGAAAAAAGAGACGCTTTTGACTGTGCCGGGATTCGAGCCCAGGTCTTTCGATTTTCGGTCGACTGCTCTGACCAACTGAGCTACACATGCGTCCGACAAGACCCGGGTTCAAATCCCGGCCCAGTCGAAAGTGTCTTTTTTTTCCCAGAAAGATTTTAAATTATTCGAAAATTATTAATTGCTTTCCATTATTTAAGAGTTGAAATTGTCTGCGAGGACACCTGTCGGGAAAGTATTCTAACTACTACCGAGACTTGTGTCCGAATAAAGCAAACAATGACATTTCAACTCTGCCAACATAATTGTAAAACTTTTAGTAATGTTTTTGTAGTAGAATTTTTCCTTACTATCGCTTCCACATAGGCAGTAAGATAGGTTACGATTTGGATTCTACTAAGGGAACCCAAATAAGCTCCCACAGGGGTTCCCATGTGGGAATTTAGAGTAACGTAGTAACTGACTCTTCCCTTTTTCACATTCTCATAATAAATGAGAAGATATTAGTTTCATGTGAAAAATGATTTTGTGGATTTTACTATTCTTTTAGATTTAGTGAGATTTCTTGGTATATAAATAAAATTCTAATGTTATATAATGTTTGACAGGAGGTGACCACACTGAAAGTATTCTGTGGAGGTTTGACTGCGACCTGATAGGTGAACCTGATGTGGTGATGTCACCACCTCCACCGCCACCGCCTCCACCACCACCACCATCTGCCTCTATTTCGAGGACTACAACCCTTTGACCAATACTAGAAGAGGTGCCAACAGGTGTACCCGTCCAGAATGAGTTACCCACCCAAGCTTCTGTGGTGGTCATCAACGTCGATCAACAAGAGACCTGTTTATAGCACACGTAGTTACCGGAGATGGTTAAACAAGTTAACAGAAGAAAACCTACTCCGGTAGTTCAAAGTTATAGTGAATTCTAAAAATAATGCGATTGGATATTTTTAAAAACAGAGAATCTGTTCTCGCTGACCGTTTGTTAAATAAAAAGTGTTGATACTTACGTCAACTTGGAACAATCGACTTAAGATAAACTATCTTAAGACATGAAGTAACTTGAAAAAAATTATAAAGAAATTTGTAAATAGTTCATTTGTAAGTTGAAAAAATTTGTGATAAATTTATATGTAAGATCTCAAAGAAATGGCACTATGGAAAACATGTGTAGAGTATTTAGTAAAAAGAATTTAAAAACCAATTTTATCTGACAAGAAACTTTAGCTAATTTGTTAAAGACAAAAAGAAAAGATGGAAGCAAAAAAATAAGGCTATTCAGAACTTTGATAAACTTTTAAGGTATTTTATGACTTGGACCAATTTTTATCATTGACATTAAATGTTGTATAACTTATGTCGATTACATCACATTAATGATTGATGAATTTCATTACTTTTCAAAAAACAGTTGAGCAGGGGCATTATTATTGAATATTAACATTATGAATAAAGCATTCTTGGACCTACTCTAATCTATAGATACATCTGAATATATTTGGCCATTGATTCCAAACAACTTCAAAAAACATATCTCACAGTTGATTTTCGATTTGATGATTTTTTCACAAAAATGTAAGAGATCTTGTCCTTATTCATATCGCCGAAATATTGATAGAGAAAAAAGTTGAGCTGACATTACAATGTAAATGTACATCTATTGCTGATAAGGAGATACTTTCTTGTAAAAATGCATATAAATATAATAAATGATAATTTTATTTAAAAATATGTTCGAAAATTAAAGTTATCAGCTTAGAATTTCAAATTAGTTATTTAAATAATTTGAAATCAAAAAATGGCAATTTGAAAATATTTCACAAATTTTTTATGCAGATTTTTTGTTCAATCAGTAAATCAAAGATTTAATTTTAAAAATTACGTATCGATTAATTTTCACTCATAATCTATGTATATATAGTATACATAAAATTAAAATGCTCATGTACATAATTTTTCTTGAATTTTTACTGTAAAATATTTTTCATAAACTTAGACTATGATTATCACAAACAAGACTGTTTAGCGAAGTCAAAATATAGACGAAATCTGTTATAAATTACATAGATTGTTATCCCTGTATCTGTTTACCTTTTACTTAAGTAATCTAAAAACAAACGTTAGGATTATAAATCTTGTTCATTGTGTTCTCCGTAATTCTAATGAATACTTCAATAATACTTTCAAATAACATCTTTGAAAGAAATTTTCTTTTACGATGACAGCTTCATATAGAAAAGAACAATTTACTCGATGAAAAACTGCAATTTATCAAGTATTACATCACTCAAAAAATTGTATTTAACTGAGAAAACAGTTTATTTAGTGGTATTCAATTAAAAATTTTTGTTTTATCTACCAAAATATTTGTCTATTCAAAGTGAAGCTGGTCAAATAAATTCTTTTTTTGTTTAATTCAACCAAATTTTAGTAAAATCATCAAAATATTTTTCTGAGCGTGCACGATAAAAGGCAATGCAGGTGCATGGGTTCAATTTATAAATGTGGGTATGTTATGAACACATAAACTTGTTCGTATAAATGTAAAGTGTGTAATCACTGGAAAGAATACACAATCATATTTTGACACAAGTGAAATGATATACAATATGTTGTAAATGATGCGTTAAATGATATAAAAAATTTTACGAAAAAAAAGAAAATCAATTCCCCTAATCTTAATAGTGAATCCTCGGGCCAATTATGACTTTTGCGGAAGCAAAGTATTTATAAATACACAGAAAAAACATAAATTCATTTTATTCTGTGTATATTGTAAATCAGATTATTTCATTCGTTACCTAGAAGATACACAGTGTGATCTGAAAATAACCGAACTCTTAATTCAAATCATAGAACACGTAGCGCCATCTATTAAACGTTGGCAGCGTTAGAAAGGTACATTTTTCTTCATTCAACCATTCAAGCACAACCAAGTTCAAGCAAATCAGTTGGCGGGTCACAAAATTACGCACTTTTTAATGACAGTAATTTTTATGGTTATGTCGTAAAAATATAATGGAGCAAAGAGCAAATATTAAATTTTGTTTTAAACTTGCTATCAAATTTGCTTAGACTTGTGAATTGTTAAAAAAAGTTTATGGTGATGATTGTATGAGTCGTACTCAAGTTTACACGTAGTTTACACAATTTAAATGATGATCCAAGACCTGGACGACCAGAAGCATCAAATCATGCTGAGTTAGAGTAAAAAGTACGTGAAATAATCACTATCGATGCAAATTTCACTGAGAATACTGGCAGAAGAATTAAATTCATCTTACTGTACAATCTGCACAATATTAACTGAAGGTTTAGGTAAAAGAAAGGTCTGTGCACGTTTTGTTCTACATCAGTTAAATGAAGACCAAAAAAGTCAACGAATTTTTTATGAAAAAACAGATTTGTCATCGACCACCCTCCGTATTCGCCTGATATATCACCGTGTCCCTATTGAAAATTCCGACGTTGGAAGCGACATCGGAAATGACATTGGAAACGGAATCGGAAATGTTATCGCAAGCGATGTCGTAAACGTTGTTGTAAGTGATATCGTAAACGACGTTGGATTTTGGGACCATATCCGATATCGTTTATGATGTCGTTTAACGACCTTTTTTTATATTAAATAAAACAAAATATTTTATTATTGTTAAAATTTAAATCTATTTAAAAATATGGGGGGAATATAAAGACAATGGGAACTGTTATAAACATATTGGTTTAATTTTATCCTTAAAACGCGAAAAAAAATTATTTGTTTTTTTATAATGAGAATTTTAATAAACCAATATGTTTATATCAGTTTCTATTGTCTTCATATTCCTTCCATATAGTTAAACAGATTTAAATTTTAACAATAATGAAATATTTTGTCTTATTTAATATAAAAAAAGGTCCTAAACGATATCGTAAACGATTTCGGATATGGTCCCAAAATTCAACGTCGTTTACGATATCACTTACAACAACGCTTACGATAACGTTTCCGATGTCGTTTCCAATGTCATTTCCGATGTCATTTCCGATGTCGGAATTTTCAATAGGAGTGACTATTTTCTGTTCCCAAAACTGAAAACTGCAATGAAAGGAGCTTTTTACGATGTCGTTCCAACCATTTAAGAAGCTGTGACACAGGTTCTAAAGAACATCCCAAAAACCGAGTTTAAAAAGTCTATGGATAAATTGGTTGATCGTTCCAAACGTTGTATTGAGTTAAATGGATCCTATTTTAAATAAATATTAGCTTTGAAACATAATACCATGCTTGTTTTATTCTATAACTAAAAAGTTCGGTTATTTTTAGATCACACTGTGTATGTCCTTATTATAATGAATTTATTCATAAGATATATTGAGTTTCAAAGTGTTGAATGAGAGAATTTGGATTTAGATTATACTAGTAGAAAGAATAACACATATAAAAACAAGAAGGTAAAATGTGCAAGTTTCAATGCAACGCGCAAAAATAATACACAAAAGTGACATGTATAAGTCTTTTTTTTGTTAATTTATCTTATTTATTTTACGTTATGATCAAATTAATTTTTAAATTTTGAATACAAAAAACACATTATTGGTCCACGTATTTGTATGCTAAGAACAAAATTACATTGATTAAACAAGTTCTTTGTCAATGAATTTATTGAATTCTATAAATGTAACATTTAACTATATTAACTGCATGATAAAATTCAAAAGTTAAATTTTTAAAACTGCTTAAAGACTTTATGAAAAATTTATCGAATTCATGAAATTTGTTCTCTGTGCCAAAAATACTCTATAAATCAAATCAAATAGATATGACCACTTATATATTAATTTTTATTCATGAATCTAATTATTATTTTCTTTTATAACAAATTGTATAAAGGACGCAGAAAGTAAACATTTGCGATAATAAGATGCAAATCGTTTGAATTAATTGCGAATGTGATTCTAGTGTGTTGAATAAATATCGCCGAAAAATCATCTTGAGGAATTTCTAAACATTCTGTCTACATTAAAATAAAACTTAAGGGGACTAGGAAGTCAAAAAAATCGATTTCTTTTATTGCATTTTTCAATAGCATTACTATTTAAAAGACAAATGCCAAAGTTTTAAATCGTTTGGATGAAAAATGAAAAAATGAGACAAAAAGGCTGAGCACCTTTCGCAAAAATTGACGGGCCGCAGGAAATAGGAGCTTATTTTATTTTTGTTCCGTTTTGCAGTGATTGCAAAAAAACGGAGGTTCAGATCGGTTTGAAAATTTTTTTGCTTTCGCAGAACATGTTCCTTTACGGGCTGAACCTCCGTATTAAGTTGTAAAAATATCTGATTTTGAGAAAAAAATTCGTAAACATGAATTTTTTGTGAATACAACGCACTTTGAAAAATTCAATTCCCATTATTAGAACAGAAGATATTACTGCAAAAAGTTTTTTCTTTGTTAAATTGTTTATTTTATTATATAATTGTATATTGAAATTTTTCAATAAAAAATTTTTTTTTATCCTATTCAATTGCTATAAATAACCCATGAAAAAAAAATTATTTATATCTTGATATTTATTTTTTAATTAGACTTTGAAAATAGGATTAGTTTGACTTCCTAGTCCCCTTAAGATAAGTAATTTATTTAACACTTGAAAATTCTACTCTATCCTTAAGGGAGTCGTCAACCTTCGCGCCTGAATTTCGAGCGTATTTTTGACGATGGATTGCGAAAAAACTACACATGATATTGACACAAAGTTTTTTTTGTTTAATCAGCACATTATTAAAATTAAAAAAAAAATATATATATTTTTTTTTTCGTTATTTTGGCCTTGACGCGTCCTTGAATCGATCTCTGCCGGCGCGACATAGTAGACTTTGTGGCACGATTTCTCAGCTTCAGAACCTTGAAACATGAAAACAATCATATTTTTTTACTTTTTACTAATCCGACTACGATAAGACACAAGCTTTTTGAAAGATTTTAAAATTTAACAAAATGGCAGCGATTTGAAAAAAAAGTTCTATTTTCTACCCTGTTTTTCTAGCTTAAAAAAGCTGTAAAAAATTGAAAAAAAATTGTTGTTTAAAAAGCTCGTGTCTAATCGTAGTGAGACGTTTTTTGAATACGAAACAATTTACGGATTTCCAATATTTTCGATAGTTCCGTCAAAATCGTGCCAACAATTTTAAAAAACACTACTTTCGAGAAAACGCGTTTAAAGATAAATGATTAAAATAAAACATGATTGGCTGAATGTTTTCGAATAAATCCTTCATAAGGCATGTTCCTTATAGTATCTAGATTCGAAATAAGCAAAAAAAAAAAAATTCGATTTTTTGAAACCGCGAAGGTATACGACCCCCTTAATTATTAGAATCTAAAGAATCTATGCACGTAATTGAGAAGTTTGATCCGTACGTATAATTTGTTTGAATTTGCATCTTATACCAATATTCACATATTTTTATCTCAGAACAAACATAATGCCTTTTTTTACATTCAATTTCACAGTATGGATTCCAATTTCTGATGATTCTTATGCATGTGTTTAAACTTTATTTTCAATCCGAAACATATTACTTATCATAATCCAAGACAAGACAAAGTTTATTTATTAGTGACATAAAAAAATGTCTTTGTAACGCGTCTCTCAATTAATGTCGTTTTGAAAGATTTAATTGAATTCCTAATTACGGAAGAGTGCGTCAGCGGATGTCGCTTCACAGATCCAAGGAAAGCTGAAAAGGTAGGATTGAAAAAGGTAGATGGAAAAAAGTGAGGTGTATAAACGCGACTCCTTTCCTCCTCGATTAACGATCCATTCTCTTTCTCTTGGACCATTAACTCTGCAGAAATGAATGTAGATTATGCACCTTTCTGCAGCTTTAGACTCGTAAATAATAAATCTACTAATATTCTTTCTCAGCTGAATGAATACAATTTTTTTTAATAAGCGTTATTGATAAACTTTTAATTCATTGATATAATAATTTATCTAAATTTTACATTTTTTTCTAATATTGAATTTATTGATAAATTACGCTATAAGATATGAAAAGGAAAAAAAAATTCTATTGTATTTTGACAAAATATCAAAATATTGCAAACTACGTTTCAAATTGCTAATTACAGATATAAGACCAGATGCATTTTTGGGTTAAAATGTTAGACATAAATGTAGATTGCAAATTTTTTCATGACCTCAGCTGTTACTTGTTTTTATGTTGAAAACTTTTATTATCCATTAACAAGATGAAGAACAGTGTCCTTAGTAATACCATATTCTTTTAATGTAGTGTGCATACTATCCAATCTTTTTGATTTATACCTAAAAAAATATAATTGAAAGTAAATAATTTTGATTCGATCAACTGAAATTTATTCATATATAATTATTAAGATACCCAACAATTAATTTCGTTATTGTACTATATTTTTTGTCATTAACAATACTTATAGTAATTTTCCGGAAAGAAACAATTTTATTAAAGTAAACAAAAACATAAAACAATATTTTCTTATTAAAAGAAACAAAATTTAAAGGTGGTGTTTTTGAAAAAATTATATTTCTATTGGGCACCACGCTAATTACTTATTATTTTAATTTAAAAGATTACAAAGTCGAGTATTACCCGTTGCTTATCATGTAATACTTTTTCACATTCAGATGAGTTTTTCTTATGGCTTTATTCAAAATATGACAGAGCTCAGCTACTGTATTATCTGCACACACGTGAATGAGAAAAACTATTCTTCCATTTAGAGACCTAACTTTCAAACGAAGTTCCCCAAAATTACCAGTTGGTTCATTAACTTGAAGAAGAATAGGTGCCTATAAAAAAAATAAATTAGAACAAAGTTTGCTGAAAAATTGCCTTTATATACCAACCCTAGTATCACCAATAAGAGTATCAGATTTCGTATCACGTGTATTTCGTGTTGGGGAAACAATAATAGGTCTTTTCAACTTTTTCGAGGAACTGGCATTATTAAGATCTGATAGTGCCTGAAATTTAGTGACATGTCCTGACTTAAAATGCATCGCTTCTGAAATACTGGCAGATCTCGACCGAAATTTAGAACCACTGTCAAAGACAAAATGAATTTTAAAAATGATTTATAAAAAATGAATGTATATTCTGCAAATTTTAATAAATAAAATTTTACTAAGAAACAGAATGAACTGAATTTTTCCTTTTTTTCCTTTGCCAATCTGTCAATATTAAACATAATTTTAATTATAATTCACTAATTTTTTAGTAAATTATAACAGGTTCTCAATAAAGAAAAAATACTTTCATTTTAATAAAAATAGTAAAACAGATTCTTTAAGCTAATTTATACTAATAGTTATCACAAATTTATTAAAGGAAGTTATTTTTTTCCTGAAAATAAAATTAAATTTCTGATAATTTTTAAAGGAAAAGTTGAGTTATCGATTCAACTAATTTATCAGTAAATTTACATAAACTAAGACTACAGAATTGATTAACTGGTATTTCCATACCTTACAGGTGACCTAGAAGATAATCGTTCACTGCTAACGTTTCTATTCTCCCTACTTTTACTCAAATTTCTTTTCTTATTAAATCTCATGCAGGAATCATTTCTTACTGGAGAACGGCTCTCCGTATTTTTTGTTGCAATTTCACAACCCTTAATTAATATTTTAATTCGTGAAAACTCAATAAATACCTATACCTACCTACCTGAACAAACTTTCTTACCTTTGATTTTCGGCTGGTAAGAGCAATTTCGGCATTAATGTGAGATTGAAGGTGTGTTTTCGAGCAGTTGTTATTATGTGAAGCCAAGATTTGATTACGTAAGTTATTCAAATCAACAGGCATAAAAGAATCCGCATTATTCTTCGGTTTTAGTTGCCTGTAGCCATAGCAAATTTATATAAAAACTTTTAGTTTAAATTTTAATATTTACGATCGAACTCAAGTTTTTTACTATTATCAACATCAGCTTACCCACAATTGTTATGAAAATCGGGTTTTCCAAATTGAAAATGACGATTTTTATTCGACCTGACAGGAGTCTGACGAGCAGATCCGGGCCAAGAATTGGACACTTTTGTGGCTGGCATAGTTTGTTTTACATAAAAAGATGTCACTTTTCCTAACCGATATCCATGACCAGGAAAATCAACCCCATCTCCGCAATAAAATTCCTTCCTGTGATCTTCGACCTGACGTTGATGAGAATTGAGTGCAAATCAGACACTGAGTGTCAGGATCGTTGCAAGTAGTCACCTTCAGAGGTACACCGTTTGGATAATTATTTTGGAACTCCGAAGGAAAATACCCATCTAGAATGTCACGAATAAAACATTTCGTCGTTGAATCATTGTAGAGACGCAATCGACCTCCTTCAACTATCAATCCATTTTTGTAAAACTTCAGATTAATGGATTTTGGCATCTGGTAATCATAAAATATCATAAAAAATATTTTCTCATACGGAGAAAAATGGATTATAAAATTTAATATACAGTTCTAGTGACTATGGGACAATTATTCAGATTATAATCACTATATGATCTAAATTACGAGAAATATAATCCAGATTTTAAGTGATATGCGAGGGCTGTTCAATAAGTCCGTAACTTCTCGAAAGATGGTGCTGTTATCGTAAATATGTTACTACTCTAAGAGAATGCCATCTAATATCTGCGTATACAAAGTTTCAAGTCAGTACGTTGGTTAGAAAATGTTTTACAGCCAATTGAATTTAATTTTTCATTCTTAAGATAGTTTTCATCCACGAAAATTAGACCTAAGGCAAAAATAGATAAGTTTGCTTTCAAGAATAGCAATATTATTATTGAAGGGCTATTTTGAAAGGGAAAAGATTATTTTATATAAAAAAAATTTTAAACACAGAAAAATAATTTTATTAATAAATTTTATTTTTGACCCAACTTTTTTTCTTATCGCTTCTTACCAAAGGCCGTAGCAGGATAAGCATGGTCTAGGTGTCCCCGCTCGGATTTGATCCATTTTGCGAGGGTAAGTGGCTGCCATTACAAGATAAATTCACTCCAAGTATCAACACGAAAGAAATTTTTTTACAAAAGTTATGAACGAATTTTGAAAAATCAAAAAATCTAATTTTCTCGAAAACGGCTCAACCGATCTTGATGACTAAAATATGTGTTATAGAGGGTACTAAAGAGGTTCTGAAAAAAATTCAAGAACCTATTCCGTTTATAAAAAGGGGGTAAAATTTTTTTTTTTAATTTTTGAATAATTTTTTAATGTGAATTACTTCTTGAACACCCACCATTTTTTCTATATCATGCTCAAATTCAAAATGACAAAATATATTTTTTCGAAAATTTTCGGAGAGGTACTTCATAGTTAAAAAAAATAAAAACTTCTTTGGCCCCTACAATGTATGGAACAATTGATACCCTATGACTCATTGAAGCAATTGTTTCTATACTCATGAAAGTTTTACGTTGATCCCGTACAATATCTCATTTATTTTTACGTATTTGCTGCATAGTGGACGGCATAGTACCCTTTATATGAATGCGTGGGTGTATCAACAATCATCCGCACCCTGTCTGTGGAATTGATCGTTATCAATCTAAAGAAAAAAAACACATCTCTACATGATCACCTTGTTTTCAATACACTTTATCCACCTGTCAACAAGCTTTCTCTTTCAGTCAAAAAATTAAGTTTATATATTTCCCCATATATCTCCTTCTCGAAGCTTGTGCCCATGACCTACGTTTTGCCCTTCCTGAGAGTAATACTGTGCAGGCTTCGTATGCCGCACGAGTTCGTTCGCAAAAAGCACCTGATTTTCAATTGTTTTCATTCATGCTCAATAGATGCACTATTTAAGGTTCGCGTTTTTATTTCATTCTCAGTTGTAATCGTTTCCTGATAAGTTGAAGGATGCTGTTACCATATACCGAGTTTGAACTACAGGAAGGTATACCTATTGGAAACAAATGATAATTTTCCCAAACTGTCGAATGACTGTAATCGTTCTGCATCGTACTCAGCGATCGTCGATTGAAAGTGCGTGAGATTAGTGAGACTGTAAACATTTCAGTGCTTCCCAGTGATCCCAGAACGTGGGAGCTAGCGGCCCCCACCAGCTCATGGCTTCTTCCTCGCTCGACTGCCATAGGTTGATTGAATGAGGAAGACGCAATGAGCTCGAGGCATCTATGGCGGGGGCCGCCAGCTCCCACGTTCTGTGATCACTGGTGCTCCCAGATCGTGGATGGAATTCACCCCCTCCATTTTGACATTTAATTGAAAAAAAGCAATTTTTCAAATATATAATAATTGTTTTTTTTGCAATAAACTCGTAGAGTGGAGGGGGTAAATTCCATCCACGATCTGGGAGCACAGGTAGGACGCGTATAGCACATTTTTCATGAATTTTCACAGCCGATCACAAATGGGCTCGTGCGGATGCGTCTGAGCAATATTTGGGCATGTTTCAACGTAATTCAAAGGAATTTTTGCGACGTTATGTAACTGTTGATGAAACGTGGATTCTTTATTATACGCCAGAAACAAAAAATTAGTCGAAAATGCGGACTGGGCCTGGCGAATCTGTGCCGAAAAAAGCGAAGACGGTTCCATCAGCCGGTAAGGCCATGGCCACAATTTTTTGGGACTCACATGGTATAATATTAATCGATTATCTATAGAAGGGAATAAATATTTATGCTACAAAGGATGAAAAAGATGATTCTGACGAGTGTGAAGTTGCGCACGAACGAATTCCCACGGGAATTATTGATAACTCGCGCATTTTTCGTATGTACCCCAACAAGGGGATTTTCTTCCCGCGTTTTAGGCAAAAAAAGTGTCCATTTCTGTGCATGCATGAGAAAAAATCTATTACAGGAGAGTATTATGCTTCATTATTAGATAGATTTGATGCCATACTGAAGGAAAAACGGCCCCATTTGGCGAAAAAAAGTGCTTTTCCACCACGACAATGTACCAGCTCACACGAGTGCCATTGCAAGGGCCAAATTATTTGATTTACGCTACGAAATACTTCCTCATCCACCTTATTCCCCAGATTTGTCTCCTTCCGATTATTTTTTGTTTCCTAACATGAAAACTTCGCTTGGAAGTAAAAGATTCTCATCGAACGAAGAGATCATTGCTGTGACAAATGAGTATTTTGAGGGGTTTGATAAAAATTACTTTTTAGAGGGCATAAAGAAGCTTGAGTAACGCTATAATAAGTCACGGACTTATTGAACAGCCCTCGTATGATTTAAATGGCTGTCCCATAGTCACTGGACCTGGATATTAAATTTTATAATCCATTTTTTTCCGTGCACAATATTCTTTTATTTATTTGATTAATTAAATAATTACTTTAAACATTGCACCTCCTCCGTCTAGATTATGCTGTACCTGAATTTCATCTCTGCCAGCTGCAAGATTAAGTTCCTCGATATTTGCCGTTAATTGATTAAAATGGCTGTCGATGTAATCTCTGAAATTGAGTCAATACCATATCAAATAATTAGTATACAAAAATGGAAAAATCTTTCGCCCAGAATCAGTTAATTCGCTAATTTACTTCGATAAAGATTTTGAAAGACTGGAACCTTGGCATGGACTACCCATCCACACTAAGCCGTAATCAGCGAGAAATTTCTAAAATGTTAATGAGTTTTATAGGCGGCTGATAAATGTCATCTTACGATTTTCTTACTTATGTTCATTAATCTTTTATCACATATTATCATATCTAACATTCCCATTTACTCAACATGTCCTACCTCCATTTCGGAAATTCTATTTTCTAAGGCGCAGCATTTTTTACAAACATGGACTGATTTCTTTCGATTTAATTCGTACAATTTACTTTTGGTCTCCCAATCTTTGTTCTTCAAATTAAAAATACAAGTTAGCTTGGATAAGTTTCTTATACTTCCAACTCCCCTTGTAAAAGAAAATAATTGGACCCGATTGGGACCGATTGATCCGATTGACCCCATTTCAAAAACATCATTGAAACCGATTTATTAATTGGATTCAAAATGGTCTCACGTGATTTAATCCGATTAATAAATCGGTTTCAATAATGTTTTTGAAATGGGGTCAATCGGTCCCAATCGGGTCCAATTATTTTTTTCTACAAGGGTCTCTAAATCTCAATTAGTATAAAATTACTAATTGCAATAGTGAAAGATCGATTACGACACTTGATTTAGTATACACTTCAACTAATAATTAGTAGGTATCTATATATATTTAATTAGCTATGCAATAACGTCCATAAATGCATTTCGTTCAGTTAAGTTATGCGAACTAAATTAATTAGTATGAATTAAACTTTAATTCATAAAGTTATTAAAATTTGATTATGATTTAGTAGAAAATTACTAGTTGTTAGTTGAAAAATATTTATTGAAGCAATTCATAAAGTATTTCGCACTATTCCAATCAGTATAAATTCTTAAAAAGCTGCATTATTTATGTACCTTACGTTTTAAAGCCACAATTTCCTGTTCCTTTACTTTTAATTGTTCTTCAGTTGTCAAAAATATTGACTGTAATCTCTGAATTTGATTAGTTGCGAGGTATAATTGCCTTGTCAACATACTTATCAGTTCAGTTTCTGCGAATAATGTTGATTGCGATTATAAAAAAAGGAATGCATCAAGATCAACCTTACATCAATCTTTACGCTAACAAGTTTTTTAAATACATATCTTTATGAAGACAAAAAAATGATTTTTAATGAAGTGCACAATGCGATTTGAATAATGCTCATTCTCAATACATCACATATTCCAGATTCAATCTTTCATGAAATAGGATAATATATTTCTTTAAATTACAATTAACGATATATATAATATTAAATACCTGTTTTATTTTTATCTTGTGAATTGAGAGTCAGGGATGGATTTTTAGATAGTTCCTTGATATTAGTATTGGTATTCGAGCACTATTTTAAAATTATATAAGGTTGTATAAAATCGAATTCAATTTAATCAGTTTTTAATATGATCAAGGTTTAGAATAAGGGCCGTATTTAGGTTGGTGGGGGCCCTGAGGTTAGTTGATAGTGGAGACCCTTTACTAAACGTGAAAATTCGAGTGAACAAATTTGGTACGAATTTTTTTTGTTACATTTTTGTTTAAAATTTTTTTTTTCAATATTTTACGTGGCTGGTGGGGGTCCCAAAGTGGCAGGGCCCGAGGCCAGTGTCCTCACTGGCCTCGTCCTAAATTCGGCCCTGTTTAGAATGTAAAAAGGTGTAATTTGTATATCTTTGTAAAAAAAAATAATTGGACCCGATTGGGACCGATTGGTCCGATTGACCCCATTTCAAAAACATCATTGAAACAGATTTATCAATCGGATTCTATCAGGCAAGACTATTTTGAATCTGATTAATAAATCGGTTTTAATGATGTTTTTGAAATGGAGTCAATCGGATCAATCGGTCCCAATTATTTTCTTCTACAAGGGTAAACAAAACTCGCCTGCTGACTAAAAATTGCATTCTTTGAATTCACTGAACCCTCTCTTAATTGTGTGTTGAGAGATGCTGAAAAATCACACTCAAGAATTTGAGGCAATTCTTCTGATGAAGAATAACCAGAGGTAGCTGATGATAGCTTGACAAATCTAAAATAAATTCAAAAAACAATGTCACAATTTATAGGCTAAAACTTTAAAAGACACCAAAACTCTACTACAAAAATTCTATTTTGCAACGTTTATGTTTATAATTATTGAAATTCGTGTATAAAACATCTCAGTAAAAAGAGAAATAATAGAAAATATATAGCATACTCAGTTCTGCTCTTAATAGATTTTTCTGGTAGTTCTGTTACTTTTTTTCTGGGTAACGTCGAAGTACTTTTATTGCTCATTCTGGTCATTAAGCTATTTATCAGCGTATTTGATAACATTTACAATTAATTTTCGTCGATATGGAACTACTAAAGAGGTCAACGAGAAAGAAAATTATTTCTTGAAAATATGTCGAAAATGACAAGAAATCGATATGCAATTATGTAATTAATATATTTTATTTTTGTACACTCTGAGGTTGTCTCTGTTGATACTAAACATGCGCAGACTTCTTAATAATGAAACTAAATCAAAACCAACCAATACTTACTCTAATAGTTTCTCCAATATTTTATACAATACTTTTTTTTTATAAGAAAATTAAACTTTCAATAAATTATAATCGGATATCTTTATAAAAAAGAGAATTAGATAAAGAATTAGAGCAAATATTATGAAATACAAAATATTCCGAGAAATTAGTATTGGATCTGCCAATATTTTGTCCAATACTGTAAAATACGATGGATTATTACAATCAGGTACTGTAATCAATTACATAATTTTAAAGATAACTGGTTTATTATTTATTTATTTATTTATTTATTTAATTATTACAAATAAATTAGGTTATACTGTATAATAATTCCACCTTATTGCTTATATCTTTAAGAATTGAATTTCAAAATTAAATTTCTTTTTGCGCCTGCCGATAGGCTAATTGCACTTGACGGCCTACATTTTTCTCACTTCCTTGGATGCGTTCGGAAGAACCACCCAGGAACAATCCGGGGCTCCTTTCTTCTTTTTACACAAGTATTCTTTCTTTGAGTAGAAAAAGGATGCAATATGTACCCAGAGTGCACCGAAGTGGGAAACTTGAACGTACTTCTTGCCATGCGCTGAGACCTGAGACGGATTTAAGCGCGAAATAAATTTAAATTTGAATTTAATTTCAGCCTTAATGAGATAACTTTTAGATACATCTATTTAGACAAATATATAGTTTCCAAATTTATTACTATTTTCAAATCGCTTATTTCATATTCAAAATAGGAATTTTTTGTATTTTAATTTTGTAAATCTGTCAAAAATAAGGTTCGTTTAGATCCGTCCAAGTGATGTCATGATGGCCTGTCACTTGAAACTTAGGATAACTGAGGACAGTGAGGACCATTGGAACTTAATTATACCTTAGCCATCATTCAGTGATATTTTTCGCTAGAGGTGCCCTTGCATGTTAGCTCATAAATGTAAAAAAGTACATTTATGAATCTGAATTTTTAAAACATAGATTCACCTGGAATAATAGAATTTACGTTTCAAGCATTCAAGTTGAATTAGAATTTTTGAAATAACGGGGTCATTGCGCGATGGACTTTTGCCATATACATACATATGTATATTCCTGTGCATTAGTATTACATTGATCGGTCCCGGTCACGTGACTTATGACGTGACGCAGTAGTTAGCACTAGCAGTAGTAAAGGCGAAGGGACGGGCTGAGACGGGTAGTCGGATAGAACGAGGTCGTATCTGTGTAGATATTTTATACTTACACGCTACAAACTAGCGTCTAAAACTGTCTTTTAATTAGATTTTAATTACCCTTACTCAATCGGTGATTATATTCATGTGGATAGTATCTGATGTACAAATTGTAGTAATAACTGATTTTTACCGGCGAAACACGTGCAGCAACCCAAAAAAAGAATGTCAAGAAAGATGGAGACGAAAGCTTTGGGGAAAAGATTTACCAAGCACGATATCGTATCCAAGGTAAATAAATGGTTTTGATAAGACTTTTTCTGATAATTTATATCTGTTATGTTATTTCTGAGCAACATACAACTATTAAGTTTTATGCTTTTGTATGCTTTATCATATTTGAACAATCTTATAACCTATTCTTGAATTAATTGACCATACATAAAAATAAAAATGATTACTGGCATTCACGGGCAAGAGAATATTATGCTCTTTGACACTGACGATTTCTTACATAAGTCTCCAAACCTCACTCCATGTTCAACTGTAATCGAATGAAAAAACTAGTCGTATAATTAATAAGACAAAAATCGAAAACAGTAATTATCAGGTATCGTGTATTGCAATTGATAATACTTATTCATTTAATACTTTTTCTTAATAATTCTTCTTAAAATACTTTTTTTTAATTATATTTTTCGTGAAAATTGCTATTTATATACAAAAATATCAGATTATTAGTCAGAAAACACATTTAAACTAAATTATATTATAAGTGCATTTTTAAAGTCACTATTCATAGTTTGAAGATTTACTTATGCGATAAAAATTCTTATTAAACGACGACTACACCATTCTAGATACATACAAGTATCAGGTATCCTATATTTGAGTCAATAATATTTATTAATTTAATACTTGTTTGTGTTCATGCTTTTCATAATACGTTTTATAAAATTTTATTTCAGAAATAATTGTTTGTATAAAAAGTATATCAGATTATAAGTCAGAGAACACATTCAAAACAAAATATATTTTAATTGCATTTTTAGAGTCACTCTTCATAATTTGAAAATTTACGTGTAATAAGAATTCTCATTACACGACGATTGCACCATTCTGGATACAGAAAAAAGCATACATTGAAGGTCAAGGTTTCTTAAATATATTTTTATAATCAAACTGAATGCGATAAATGTTAGAGAACATTTTTAAGAAGTAACTTAAATTTTTCAATATGATTTTATCATATGTTTCAGAATTTGCTTGATAATTTTAACAGTGTTTCTATATTTGCAACAATTATGGCATATAATTTTTTGATACAATTTTTGATAATATTTAAATATACTAAATCATGTGTCTACAGAAAAAGCCAAAATAATAATACATTTCTTAAATATATTTTCAAATAACCGAATTTCTAGTAATACTTTTATTTACATTCTCTCTAAATCTGAATCAGGAAAAATCTACTGGTTATCAGTGAAATTTGACTGATTCAAATAGCTAAAAAGAGGTTACTGTAAATCAGTCAAATTTCACTGACGAATAAGTGGAAATTAACTGATTTAACAGTGAAATACATATATCGTGTACACTGGTGAATCAGTGAAAGGGAAAATCACTGATTCAATGAGTGAAAATTTGACTGGTTTAGATTTTTGAAAGTTGAGATAACCCTGAGGTAAGCTTTTTTAAAAAATCGAAAACAATCATCCGATTTTGAATATTTTATGTATTTTTGTAAAAAATAAATATACTTATTTATTGAAGAAATAAAATTATTTCTATTTCAATTTCACAAAAAAGCTGAACTTCTTTCTTTATTTTTTTTTTCAAGATATTCAAATTTGCCGAAAGTCATTTTGGAAAATTTTATTTTCCATGAATAATATCTTTGTATTGATAAATCTTTTCTCAATTCTAAAAATTTTGATTTTCAAGCAATATTCCAGGACAGCAAATATAAACTTGACGTCATTACTTTTGATCCAAAAATTCGATATAATTACTAAAAAGTCACCTTCCAAGGAATTAATTTCGAGTCATTTAAAATATACAAAAAAAATGGTTAGTTGAGCCAACTACTTAGGTTTATATAGAATATGACACTGTTAATTTATTAGTCTTTACA
This sequence comes from Diplolepis rosae, assembly GCA_030998225.1. Classification (NCBI taxonomy): domain Eukaryota; kingdom Metazoa; phylum Arthropoda; class Insecta; order Hymenoptera; family Diplolepididae; genus Diplolepis; species Diplolepis rosae. The sequence goes on from JAPYXD010000698.1 coordinate 4,637,350, forward strand.
ACTACTTTTTCAGTTGATATAACTACTAGAGCTCTTGAAATAATATAGATACAAACATCAACTATGAAAGTAGTATTTTCAACCAATAAATTAGCAGTGGCATATTTTACAAACCAAAGTACAAGAGTTAAATGAAAACAATAGTAGTTATGTTTGATATTAAAGACAAAAGGTTGAAGAAAGCATGAAATAAATGAAGGTCATTTAAACTACAAGTATAGATCCATAGTTGTTATCTGTGTTTGAATCTTAATAATTCTTAAATTATTTCCACGTGAGAACGCTAATACAGAACTAACACAGTGAAATGGTCATTGTTCCTATTAATAAGTTAACGAGAAAGTGTCACATGATTTCTTGTCACATATTAAAGTGTTGGATTCAATTACACTGGACGAACCACATGACAATGGTATCAACATTCCCAAGATGAACTAAGAAATAAAGAATTTAAAACATAAAACAGAACAGTTTGATCATTTAAAAGGTACAAAATTATTAAACATATCTATAAATAATTTATTACAAAGATTTAAAAAAAAGATCGGATTATTATCTAAAGCCTAGTAAAATTAAGTTGAAAAACTAGTAAAATCAACTAAAAAACTAGCAAAGTTGACTAAATTTTTAGTTAATCAAACAAAAAAAGACTAGCAATTATTCTACTAGCCAGCCAGTTAACTGATTTAGATATAATTTAGATAATTAGATAATCTCCTAATTTAGATATAATTTATCACAACATAACCTACCAAATGCAAATATTATTAGATACAATAAAAATTGAATTATTTGTGTTGAATTTTCAAAAAGTTTATTCTATATTTTTTTGCGGCATTTTTATTGACTAATTTTTTTTTTGGCTGATTGGGGGCCCCTTTGAGGCCGGGCCCTAAGCAACTGCTTATTTTGCTTATGCATAAATTCGGCCCTGGGTGGAAGTTACCATTATTAATTTATTTTATAATTAATAGTGCAGTTTTTAATTGATTACTTATAGAGTTTAGTATTATTATACCATTAAAATATGACATTAGTCTTCCAATTGTATCGATTCATTTATTACTAATAATTTGAATAATATGATATTTTCTCTTTGATGTTACTTAGAGTATTCAATAATGAAAAACAAGTGCTATGGTGGGGCAATTTAAAACATAGTCATCGCTCGTTATATGATGAATTTCAAGTTAGGCAGACAACTTCATCGGTCTTCATTCAGTGTTCGTTCAGTTTGGTATCGTCAGTTCGTGTTATATGTTTCGCACAGGTTAAGAATATTTATCGCATAAGTGTATACGTAGTGAATTATAATATTTTTTCTGAGTAAAATTATTTCACTTTCGATATGATTTCATGAAGTAAGATTGAAGAAAACGAAACATTGTCATGGAAATTTAAAGGTGAATTTACAGCTGCAGAATATATTTCATTTAATTTCTAAATAAATAATGTTGATTACGTGCAATATTTTTGTTATTCTTTCCAGTTACAGATAAATTTATTGTTTATTCTTCACTTAATTGTATCACGATTTGTTGTGTGTTTCCTGTTTAGTGTTTCTTTTAGTTCATTTAATCTTACATGATATGTTGACTGTCATCTCTAATTTTAAGTTTATTTTAACTTATCTGAAAAATTTGAAAACCATTAATAATATTTTTTGATAACTTGCCATTTTCAATTTTATTCTTGAAAATCTAAAACGCTAAGTCACCTACTTTAATGGTCATCGAGATAGAAAGTTAGACTAGTACTAAATAAGCATAATTAAATATTCTCTCTACAAGTCATTGATTCTTACAATTTTAATGCATTCTTAGTCATATCATTTTATAGTCATAACTTTCAGTAACCCCAGATAAAGTAATACGTTTAAAATAAAAAACTTTAATTATTTATTCGCTCATTTACTTTACGGACCTATATTATACTTTTATCATTCAACATTTTTAGAAGGATGTTTTTTGAAACTGGAAATCCCATTCTTTTATTTAGAAATAATCATCAATACAAAAGGAATAAATCCTCACTAATTTCATTTCCTTATTTTATGCAAAGCTGATATTAAACATTCCCCTGACCTTTTCATTTAATATTATTCCTTCTTTGCTGCTATTTTGCTCTGGAATTTCAAGAGTGCCATTATGAGTCTCGTGTTGGAATTTTTCATTAGTTTTATATATGAATTACTAACAGAGGTCATCCATAATCGAGCTAAAATACCTTAGGGGAGAATCCACCATTAATGACGTAATGTTTTTTGGGGTAAAGGGGTTCAATACGATCTTATGTACCCGTCGGTACCAGTCAAAGTTCCAGGAGATAAGAGAGGTTTCAGCTTTTAACGAAAGACACTGATGAAATTTTAGTCCACTTGAATAATAATCCGGATTCATAAAGTTTGGTCTTACTATCAATCATTTTTATTTAACTCAAATCAAAAGTTTTACTTATATATTAGTCAAATAGAATTCATTATTTAAATTAAGTAAATGAATAAATTTTACATTCCACTCAAATACATTTTTTTAATGTATCTCATAATTGTTCATAATTCATTCATCGATCTGATTGAAAAAAAAATCCTATGAGAATAATACATTGAACGTAACTTGTTGTGAATTGCATTTTTTTTAAATAAATAAATAAATAAGTTTTCATGAATAAGTTGAATATTTCTTTTTCAGAATAACACTCAAATAAGAAATTAAATTTCATTTAACTAAATTTTCTAAGCGAATTTTTTATTCGAAACAAATAATTGCTGTGATCTGAAGAAAATAAAAAAGTAATCGATTCAAAATGAGTATTCTATATATATATATATATATATATGTAGACTTTTAATTGAAAGCAACTAATGATTTTTCTAAGAGTAAAATCAAAACAAAATAGAAAAGCTTTCCTCGACATTTTGGAATTATACTTCTACACATTATGATATTGCAAATTTCTTGCGAGAAGTGTTAAAAACAAATTCAAATTTTAAGAAAGTAAAATAAATCAATTTTACGAAAGCAATGTAATTTTAGAAAACAGTATATCAATCGCGTTCAAGGCAACTGAATTAATTGTCGCAATTATTCGCAAATGAGGGAATGACTGTTATATAAAGTAAAGAACAGGCATCAACTAAAACTCAATATACATACCTTGCGTTATTACGATGCATCTATCAGTTATTTTCCGCCAAACAAGATAATCTTACTGGAAGTAAGCGTTATATGATCTTTAACGGTATTTTCAGAATGTCTATTGTCTCTATAGCTGATGAGATAACATGGACTAGACATTAAGAAAATTGTTGACCTAGTTGAGAATTTTTTAAGACTTGAGTGAATGTAATAAGTGAAAGATAAATGTATAAGTGAATGGATACATTAATCAAGAAAAATTTAGAGTGAAGACATTTTTAATATATGTGTATTAACTTTCTGCTTTCAGAACCCAAGGTGATCTTGGTTGTCCAGCATCCTATCCACTTCTTGCAAAAAAGTATCGTTAAACACAAAAAGTACAGAGATGGAGGAATCCCAAAGGTAGATAAAAAATTAACATATTCTTCCTATTAAGAATATAGATGGTTGGATTCTTTCACACTTGTTAGACTTTATCTTAATCTGAGTTTCGTTGTTATCTTTTTAAATTTGAAATATTGCATAATCTGTGCATGCACTTATGAGCGTTTAAATGAAAAGAACTTATTTTATTCAACATTCAAATTTTTACCAAAATAAAGATTTATTGAAAAGTGAAGTAATGTGTTGTTGAAAATATTTATCGTTTTTATTATTAATTAGTGTATTATTTGAAAAAAAATTCGAACAGAGAGAAAGAAAAAGGTTTGGTTCATTTGAAGCTATGCCCCTACTATTTCTATAATATAAGCCTATATATCTTAAATGCCTAATGTATTAAATTTCTACAGTTACGAGGATCCTGACATATATGAACCACCATCGAAAAGTATTTTTCAAAAACTGATCGGTAAGTGGCCAAATTCTTCTGTCAGCTTCTGCAAAGCCAAGAATTGATTTACCAAATAAAATATATACTTCAATCTGATCTCTGCATTGCAGATATGATACCAGCACGTGTAGTTCTTTATTTTTTATCATTTTCTGGATTCCTTGTCTCCTTCATGATGAGAATGGATATAAATCTTACGATGGTAGCCATGGTAAAAGTTCCATTATCTACTGACCATAAAAGCACAATAGCAACTCATTGTTATGAAACTGCTAATTCATCTTTAGCTACGATCAACAATACTAGTGACAACGTTTATAAGGTGCGTTAATTTACGTGAATTATATGGCTATATCGTTTATTCACAAAATTAATCTAAGATTTGAAATAGGTACTACTGAATTCTAACTACAAAATTTTCAAAAGTTTTACATTTGAACATTTCTAAAATTCAAATTCTTGAAATTTTCTAAGTTCGAAGATTTGTGAGATAAGCGTCTAAATTTATAGATATCCATCATAAAGTTTTAACTCCCAAATCTGTTATTTTGCTTCTCTTGTCATAACAAAACAATTATAAATTCTCCTATTAAGTTAACACTAGTAAAATTTATCTACTAGGATACCGGAGAATTTGATTGGAGTCCAACCATTCAGTCGACGATTATAAGTTCCTTCTACTGGTGCTACATTCTTTCACAAGTAGTTGGTGGAGTCCTCACACAATATTTTGGCACAAAGACAGTTTTTGGTGGCTCCCAATTACTTACTGCAGTTTGTAGTTTACTTATACCGAGTGCAGCAGAACTTCACTATGGAGCTATGATAGCTCTCAGAAGTATACAAGGTATTGCTAGTGTAAGTATGAGTACAATTCTCTGTTTAATACTTTTTATCTGAGATGAGATAAAAATATAGATGATAAATGCTATATTTACAGGGACTGACATGGCCAGCCATGTATGCTATTGTTGGACACTGGATCCCACCCGTGGAACGTTCTCGCTTCATGTCTTCCTTTCAAGGTAAATGTGAACAAAGTGAAAAATAACAACGATGATATTTAACGCTCTTTGTGTGTTACAGTGAAACTTCAATACACTCACACGTTCAATCCATTAAAATCTTGAGCGGATATACTTATGCGTCATATCAGATTGCAGCAGATGCACTCGTTTGGTGTACAAATTGGCTTTATCTTCAGATGAATATGCTAATATTCGTTCGCTTTTACTAATGAAGAACTTTTTTCAGTCTGCGAAAGAATGGTTTTTCATGATCTCTTCTTGCTTTGCAGTCAAATTTCAAGTCTGGATCCAGACATCGCGTGCATATGTTGCTGTTTGCTCAATTAACTTGCTTTTATTCATTCAGATCCACGAGGTTGAATTCGCCGGATCGAGGGGTATACTCATCAGCGACCGCTCAACAGCATGAGAAAGGCAGAGTATACTTCCGGCTGGCAGAATCAGCCGATGTCCACATTTCTGCTACAGAAATACATCGTTATTATCATTTTTGGCATTAACAGAATTTCTCCAAATATATTTCTTGTTCATTTTTCCTTTTTCTCTGTTTCATTACTCATTACAGTTCGATTTTAAGTATAATATAAATTGTTCAGTTTCGTCTATTTGAAATAGAAAGGTATTTTATTGAGGTCTTCAAAGATTTATATATTTTTCTTACTCTGTTATAAAATTGAACCCCCGGCGATCAAAAGAAGATACATGCAATGTATTACAAATAGCACGTATCCCCTTTTTATCGCCAAAAGTTCAATTCATATACAACGTATTGATCACAAAACATCTCAAATAGCTGATTTGGGATACAGTTATCATTATAGCTCATAACTCAACTTTTTGAGTGGCTTTTCAATTCTAAAATTAAATTCTAATATTAGGAATATGAAAAATCTCTTTAAATTCCCAAATCAACTTAAATAACTAAGTTGATTATCATTACTCGATTTAACTATAGTAGCTTGTTGAATAAAGTTTACACATGAGTGATGAATCAAAACTTGTATTTGAATTATGAAGGTTTTATCATTTTGTCAGTTACAGGTATAGAAGTTTCATTGTCCCACGATTATCAGCTTCATCTCTTAAGACCTCATCCTCTCATATTAAATATCCATTGAAATCGCATTTCAGAATATATGGGATTATTCAAGAATCTATGCATCGTGATAGACGATTGGTATGCGCCTGGAACCATTAGTCCAACATCATGTTTCAGCTTCTACCTGGTCATGGGGTGAGCTACTCCTAACACCTAGATTATCCTTATTCAGGGTTCAGCATCGGCATTGGATTGACCTATCCACTCTGCGGATTCCTGATTGCTCATTTCGGCTGGCGAACCGTGTTCTACACTACTGGAAGCATCGGCATCTTATGGTGTTTCTTCTGGTACTTTCTTGCCTTTAACACGCCCGCAACTCATCCAAGGATATCACAGAAGGAACTTCAATATATCCAAGGAAGTGTGGGATCACAAGTCATCGGTGAAAGTCAGGTAGCTCCATAATTCTATTCATAAGATCTCGCTAATAACTAAATCTGCATTAACTTTCATTCAAGTACACGGAAAAAAAAAGTTCCGTAAATTTCTGTATCCTCAACTCTTGAACAGTCCTATAAAATTTATTTAACTATTTTTTCCGTGTATGTAAACCTACTGGAAGTAAGAGGATAGAATAATATGTGAATTTAAGAAAAAAAGATAAGTTAACTACGAATAGTTGAGTTAAATTTAAATTAAACAAAATATGAAAAACTATAAAAAGATTTTCGTGATTGGGAAACAAGTTAAAGTTTTAAGATAGATTCTATCCTTATACTTCCAACAGTAAATTGTGCTTTCAGTATGCAACCTGATAGTGAGCATTTGATTTTTAAATTAATTTTGATAGAATTCAGTGATTTTTTCTACTAAATATTGTTATAAAATAATCATTAAATTTCAAAAACTATTTCAATTTGACAGGACTTGCCTGTCCCATGGAAGTCCATATTCACATCGTGGCCGGCGTGGGCTATCGGCATCACGACATTCGGAAGAATTTGGGTTCACTATGTTTTTATCATTCCCGGACCAATGTACATGAAAACCGTCCTAGGATTTAGCATCCAAGCTGTAAGTGGAAATTAATAAAAATGGATACAAGAATAATTACCTTTTACAATACACAATACGCTAAGCAACGTCTACATTGTCACTATTTGCATTTGCTTTTTTTTTTCAGAACGGCATATTAACTGGCGCCCCTTTTATCTGCAGTTATTTAAGTTCGGTTATTTTCTGCTATGCTGCAGATTTGCTGGTTACGAGACAAATAATGTCTTTAACAAACGTTCGCAAAATGTTTACTGCTCTCTGTAAGTTCTCTAAAGGGACATAACAGATACAATAAATTTCTTATTCAATTAAACATTTTTTTTAATTGTCTACAGCTCAAGTGGTTCCTGGCATCCTCGTTATTCTGATTGGATACTTGGGTTGCAATGTTGTCTTAGCTCTAGTAGTTTGGTTTATTGCAGTTACTTTAATAACGGCCTCTTACGCGGGCGCAATGGCCAATATCGTAGATATTGCACCAAACTTTGCAGGTAAATATCAATTTATATATCAAAAATAACTTTAATTAGAAATCAACATCTGAAATTGATATCTACCGCAAATAATATCTTATTGAAACTTACAGGTCCTGTGCTTGCCTTCGCACAAACAATTCACATGACAGCCAGCTTTTTATCACCAATAGCAGCCGGTCTAATAACTCAAAATAATGTGAGACAAACAAATATGATTTCAATTGTTTTAAAAACACTTGAAAGAACTAAAATCACTTAATGGCATTATCTTTTTTATGTATGTATAGCAAACGCTGGAAGCTTGGAGGACTGTTTTCGGTGTTACAGCAGCCGTGGCTTGCGGTACGTATGTTGTTTATCAAATTTTTGGTACTGCAGACATACAGCCATGGAATTATCCCGATCAAAAGTATCCGAATTCAGTACAAGAAGATTGGCAACCATTAAATGAATCGCCAAACAAAAATGGGAAAATAGTTTCAAAAAGATCAAGCCTTTCTGAATGATAAGTATAGATTCAAAACGTTACCAAACTTAATATAAATGCAATACATCCAGGATCGACTATTAGGATATCTTTTATGAATGCTCAGAAAAAATTCACAGATGACATTTCTAAAGCTAAATCTCATTTATTAGTAATATTCACCTAGGTAATCAAGTAGAAATTCTTCTCATATACTAGTTGTTGTGTAAAAAAGTTCGAGAGAATTCCACATGCAGAATTAATGTTATAAACGATTAATGAAAAGTACTCATTTAATATTTTTTTAACATTTTTACTGCTGTGGCACTATGAATTAGTACTTATTATGGTTCCAATTGTTCTAAGGCCTTTCACAGTTTAAGTTATGTATAATTTAACACATCTGAAGATTGCTCACTATTTTGCTTAAACTTGTTTTTTTCCTTTTTCTAAAATTATATGTCGTAGATAGACAATATAGACTGTAAATTCTCAGAAACTTGTTTTGATTGCAAAATTATTCTAAAGGTATTTTACAAGATTTCTTCTTCTAATGGCCTGATGTTTTCTAAACCGTACAATAATTTAATAGCTTGGTCGAATTCTGATCGTGAAGCTTCCTTTTAAGAACAAAAAATAATGGTATTGGCATTGAATCAGATTATCCTATTATAGAAGAAAAAAAGTAATTTTTTGGCTGCCAGTTGAGTCCCCTTTTAGTGCCAAATTGAAATGAGAAGCTAGTAAAACTCATACAAAGCATGATTAATTAATGATAATATTATATACGCTATGATTCCAAAAATGTCAAGAAATAATTCTTTCAGCAGTCTACGACATATACCTATAACTATTTTTCAACTCAATGAACAGTATTTTTATCCAAGTCACAAATTTCATACATTTTTATAAATAAATTACTGTTCACATTCGTTACACAGCATCAATAGCATATAAATATCTTACAATATTTTATCATTCCATAAACCTGTGACTGGTGTATAACTTTAGTAAGAAAAACGAAAAGTACTTGCAGTATCGAATTCAAAACATCGTCAAACCAATGACATTAATTTTGCATTTAATAAATTTTATTAATAGCAATTAGCGATGTTTTGGTTCAAATTCTTTATGTATGTGTTAAATATTATTATACGGAGGGATCTGATTTTATATATATATATATATATATATATATTCACCTCAACAAAAAATATTTCCAAAGAGGAAAAGATAATATCTTTAAGTATTTAATTCTGATTGATGAAGTAGTGATGAAATATATTTACATTACCTAAAATTAGTGTAACAAAATATCTCAGCCACAACTATTTTTATTACAATTTACTGTGTACGTCCTAGGATTTCAATACTTTGGCACCTTATTTTATTTACTTATTTTACAATCTGAACGAACAAAAACAAATCTCGATTGAAAATCAAAAAAATGTAATTAAATAAAAATAATCTAAGTTAATATTTGAGTGTCGTAAGTAATCGGATTTTTCATCCAATTTTATAATTCTTAATTTCAGTCTCATTTCTTTTTTAACACCAATCAGTAAAGTTTAATGCAGAATTATACAAATAAGTTATTTTTTTCAAAATCACAAACTTTGAGTATTTAATACAGCCTGTAGAGTTTTATTTTTTGATGTGTAACATTATCTGACATTACACTCAGAATACATTTATATCTGTGAAGTGAAAATCTGTATGCAGAAAAATAAACTAATCAGTGCCTTCCAAAACTTGAGAGTTGATAAAAAAAATTTACAGAACTACTAGTTGCAATTTTTGATTTTTAATCACTATTATATCACTAGATTCTAGAATAATTTTTTTCTTGTAAAAAAATGCCCTTGAACTAGATAAATATCTTTTTGAATCTCGATCGTTTATTTAGTAATGAAAAGCTCAACTATGAAAGCAACATTATTTGATACGTATATAATAGTTATGTGTTCATGATTCAATAAGTTTCTATCCCCTTCTGTTCAAAACTTCTTTTTACTAACCGGTTACTTAATCAAAACAGTTACAATTGTACATATATAAATTAGTCATACTGCACTGAAAAAAATAAAACTTAATTTAAATCATTTATAACTGAAAATAAGTCTTAAAAATACAAAGATTATGTCTTGTTTAATTTTTTGTTTAATATATTATTAACGCTATGAAAAAAATATAGCTTAGGAAAAGTAAGATTTGAATAAATTGAGTTTTAGTTTTCTTCAATGTTCAACTGCTAACAATAAAGGTATTAAAATAATGATATACTTCGGTACACAAAAGGTACTTCATCTTAAAGTACTTATTCTCTTAAGACGATATCGTAATCGCGAATCTCACACAAAAATTGTACTATCACTTAAGCTATGTGAAAAATAAAATGTATAATTTTTCTAACAGAAAGTTTTTTATTTAAAAGATTCCTTAAGATTCCATTTATTTTAATAAACTAAGTTTTTATACAAAAATACAAAGCATACAACTGAACATATTTGTATCTTTACAAGACTTAAATTTATAATTATAGATAGGACTTGTATCGACCCTTTGATGAATATTCGATATATGTGTAAATTGGCTTTAGGGTCAATTTACACATATATCGAATATAAATTTATAATCTTATATTTATTCGAACTGTTATTCGTTACGTAAAATACAACTAATCATCTGCAATAGTTTGTGCTGAAATGAAACAAAATTCGATTTATAATTCATGATCGATTAATTTTTAAGGAAAACAATATATAATTATTTACATACTTCCTTGCAGACTAAAAAAATTAATATGCCATCCTCTGCCACCATTATTTACGCTTGATACATAAGTCACAAGCACTTGATTGGTTGGAGAGTAAAAGTTGTCTGGAGTATCCTAAAATGAGCGAAGAAGATATCAAAAATATCAGAGTTTTAATATCCATGCATCAATCACGGTCTATCCTTTATATTTGATTTTACTGAAAAGCTCCCATTTTATCAAATTAATATTACAACTTTATATTTCTCAAGGACATTAAAAGGAAAATAATCTACGCCCTTTTTTCGAAGAAAAGTTTTGTCTCATAAAATAAAATTTCTGAGCTACATACTGTGATCGTTGTTTGTATATTTGGAAGTGAGTAACTGAAAGTCTTACCTTTCCACAGTAGAATGTAGTACTGCGTATGTCTTCCACTTTTACATAATCTGTTAGACAAAGTTCTTCAGAACCTATGTCAAAGTCTACAAATTTAAGACCTACTTTGAAGCCTACAGGTACACTAATTTCCCACGTACAGTCACTGGCGTTTCTGTAAGGACCAGGGTACATTGGTGAAGTGAATCTACCTGCATAGTTAAAAATTTTTCCTCCACATCCGCGACCTTATGGGTAAAAATTAAATTTTATTAAAATATAATTCTTTCATTGCAAAAAACAATATTAGGTTTCTTACAAGTATATTTTTTTAGAATAAAGAAATAATTTTACGTTTTTAATTATGCATTAAAATTTGAAAAACAATAATTTACCTTTGTCTGTAGCTACGTATGTAATGTCATAAGTACTAGATCTTCTAGCTACAGATTGATATGCATGTAAACTCAATTTGTTACCAGAGCTGAAAACTGGATTTGGCATTCGATATCCACAGAAAACACCTAACTGGTGATCAGTGAATCCTCCATCAAAAATCTATGTAATAAAAATATTTTATATATTACCGAAACAGGTAAAATCATCAACTTCTAACATATAAAATTATCAAATAAAATACTTACTTGTAAGCCACTGTTCTTACAGTCTGGATTATCGTGTATCATAAAGAAATTGAAATACAAAGCAATTGTATGATTTTGTGGTGCAGTTATTGTGACCCAACAATTGGTGAAGCTTTGATGCACCAATCTACCCTGCTCACCAGTACGATTTTTATCACACGAAGAAACTCCAAATTCCAACTTAAATCCCTTATATTTGTGTGCATTCTGAGCCGTTGATTTAAATTTAATCTCCACTGTTTCTCCATAGCTGTAATTTGCCCAGCAAACATAATTTTGCATTAATTTATGCACATAAATATTATGTTTTTAATCTTATTTTTTGTTTTTATTATAATTATCTACCTGAAGAAATCATGAGGCTTCTGGCTTCCACAATATTTGTATGAATCCATAGGAAGAAAATTTTGCTGAACAGAAAAATACGAAAAAATTATTCCTAAATCCAATAAAAAAAATTTGGAAATGCATGTAGAAAACTGTCTTTGAAATTACCATTGAAAGAGGGTATGGATTTTGCGCCGGGCCACTAACGATAAGATTTTCCCCATACCCTTCTGATATAAGATGCCTGTCCTAAAGCAAAAAATACAAATTTTGAATTCGTTATATTCCTACATGCATTGTGTACAACAATTATAATCACTTACACTAATATCAGTAATTTGTAAAAAGTCTTCTTCACATTTATAGCTATCTTTTAATTCAAAGTCGATGAAATGAATATGATAAATTCCTAGGCTATTATTGCCGTTTATTATCCAACGACATGACACATCGAGTGGATATGGGTTTGGATATAACGGTGATAGAAGTGTCTGAGGTTTCATATCAAAAAGATATGTGCTTGATCCACATATAGCTGAAAATACATTTAAAAGTTATTTACTAAGCAGACAAATAGGCTCCTACATAGAATCAAGTGTAGCTTTTTATTTAGTTTCCATTAAAAGTATTTTTAAGCTTTATAGTATACATAAATACATTCTGTCGCTTCAATGCTTCCAGTTACTCCTTTTCCTTCAGTCGTTCCGTCAGTGAAAAGTCTAATCCATAACGCGTTCGTAGAAGATTTTACAGGAGGAGGTACGCTGTTTCCACAATATATGGCAAGTAATTCTGAATATTGTGATTTTCCATCTCTTATCTAAAATGACATTCATTTTAAGTAAAAAAGTGAATATGCAAAAAAAAATCTTTTTAAAGATTCAGTCAATTGTATCTCATACCTCTAAGAAGTCGCCTGTGCAGGCTTTTCGAATATTAGTACTATTACTTGTACTATTTCTTAAATCCATCGAGTTAATAATGAACTTTATTTGCTTATTCGGTAATGTTATTACAGTCCAATGGCAGTCTTGCATTGAACTATAAAATTCAGCATTTTGTGTCCTAAACGATATTGAATTCGTCAAATTAAGAACTCCTCCACATCCATCAGCTTGACTATTTGTAAATAATACCTAATAGAAACAGATAATAATTTTGCAGTTTAAACAAAAGTGTAAAATATTTTTCCTTCAAAATTTGAAAAGGCCTCTCACCAAAGCTTTAAAACCTTCAAAGTGATTAGACTCGTCAGATACAAAATTCACAGTCATACTGTTATTATCTGATTTGATAACTGGAAGTGTATGTGTTAAATTGCCACAATATGTTCCCTTCTTTTTTTTATAATCAATTAAGGGACCTTCAAATACATCAACGACATCCAAAGCGCACCTGAAAAAAATATTTTGTTAATTTTTTAAAGATTTTTGCAACAGATATTAGAGATATAATTTATATGAACATGTAATACATTAGGGCCAGAAATTCTATCAATTTAATGAAATCATCACAATATTGATTACAAAAAACTTTATTTATAAAATAGGAAAAATAAAACTTTCAATGAAAAATGGAATATTCATTTTTTTCTTTGAAGGCTTTAAATTTTTTATAAATTTTAAGGTAAATTTTTCTATAAATGAAAACCTTTCCAGATCCTAAAGATCTCTATGTCCATTAGTTTCCAAATCAGGAATCTTTTCGTTTTCATTTTTTTAAGCTTTAAAATTTCCAAACTCTGTAAATTAAATTTGAAATAATATATTTACCATCGACTATATTCAAGCGAAAATTTTTCAAATCGAAGGACAACTCTTTTATTCGGCGGAGCTTTAATGACCCAGGTGCAATTAATTCCTCCAAAATATACACTACCTCTGTTAAGGGAGCTAATAATTTGAGGCTTTGTTATTTCACCACCACACTCTGAAATTTTTCATGTTTAGCCAATGAAAATAATTAAATCAATCGTTTGAAATTTATTAAACATTTAACTATAATATATGAATTATCACTAAATTCTGCATATAAAAAATAAAAATTTAACGTACCACTCAAGAAGTACTTCAATTGGAAACCTGGTAACTGGCCATACGCATCAGTTCTTAAGATGATTTCCATTTTTGAATAAGATTTCTGAACAGGAGGTAAATCAGATCCGCAAAAAATATCCATTGTTTCCTCATTTGAGAAATAAAACATATTCCTATTTATTATCGTAACATTATCCCAGCGACAATCATGTTTACCTTCAAAGAATTTTTAAGCTATGTTTAAAAAACGTGGCAATGTGACTAACTATAGTATTATGTAACTTCATTACCTTTAGTTCCTTGTTCAACGTGAAAATCTATAAAGTCGACAATAATGTATTTTTCAGGTGCAATAAGAGTGTAATTACAAAACTGATTCCTGCCATAAGAACTAGGATAGTTGGGAGACTTCAAGTATTTAGCATTATGCGTTACTTCATATATACCCCCACAGTCTTGATGCCAAATTGCTCGAAATCCATCTCCTTCTATTGCTTCGTTTGAATGGAATAATACTTTGAGTCGTGAAGAAGTTGAATTATATGGACCTGGAGTATTTCTACCACAAACTTTGCCAAGCTCAATCCACTCCTTATCTCCCTTTTCATCTTCATTCCATTTAAATACCTGTATATAGTCATTCTCACAATTTTTACTAGATTCGAGATTGAATCTTTCCACAAACTCAAGTCGAATATGATAACCAGGTTCAGCGACGAGTATCCAAGAACATTCAGAATTGGGAGGATACGATGATGGAAATCTGAAAATATGATAAAAGATTTGTCAAGCGCTCATCCTTCAAAAATTATAAAAGAAAGAAATTAATTTTTTACTTAGGAGAAGAGATTTCATTTTTAGAACTTCGATAACATTCATTTCCAATTTGATCCAGAGTGAATTCAAAATCACTTGGTGGCTCTTCAGCATGATATTCAATCCAAAGTCTAGAACTAGAACTTGTAATTTTTTGTGGTATGATATTACCACAAATTTTATCCAGTTCTGGTGAATAAGATCCACCATTTCTGCGAAAAAGCATACATTTAGTACAATTTTATAAAATATTTTTTTCTGACTATTTGTATACTAAACTATACCTGACTATAATATAGTTCTTTTCACAGCTTCCTAAATTTAGTCCATTAAATTTTAAATTTAAAACTTCTCCAACATTCGGAAACTTGACTTCCCATGCACAGCTTATCGGATATGACAAATTCTTTGGGGCTTGAATTGTATGAAATGGACCTCGCAGTATTCCGCCACATCTTTGCCATTCATAGGACAAATTAACAATCATAGGAGACCCTTCAGATGAGTTTAGTACCTGTACAAAAGATTAAAATTTATTTTTCAATCAAAATATCAACATAGTGTTGATATTTTCAAATAAAATAATTTCCATACCTGAACCATATTTAAAGTGAATGGAGTTCGAACATAAAGGGGTTGAGAAGTAAGATTGCCACAAACAGTAGCAACTAAACTATCAGAATCTGCGATAATAATGATATTGTAACAAAATATAATTGATTTAAAGTAGGGCTAGAGATATAAAAGACTGAAAACTAGAAAATATTTACCTGTTACGCTTACATGTTGCTTATTATTGAAAAAACAATTCCTACTTGGTTGTCGAGATTCACCTATAATTCCAGTTATCTTCAAGCTCATTGTTATACCTGTATTATTCATAGAAAAAAGGAGCTCATCTGGGGGTTGCATCTTCCATTGACAGTAATACGCTGATTCATTAAATGGTCTATATTTTGGTACCGAAAGGCTACCTCTAATTTCTCTTACTAATCCACCGCAAGCTGATTGAAAAAAGAAATTAGTTTTTAATTGATTTTTATTTCTAGACATCGAATATCAATTTGTATATTTAAGTAATTGATTGAATTGAAATTAACTCACGAGCTGGAGCAACTGCCGTATACTTTGCTTTAAAACCTCGGTACCCACTTTGAGAAAAGTGTGATACAACCATAATATTAGAAGAACTTTCTATGCGTGTCAAAGGATCACCAGATTTTAAGAACTTTATCTTCGAGCTATGATACATATCATTGTAAAACTAAAATAATAATATGAATTTATTATCTCCATTTTTATTCCTATCTGAACCTTTTTGCACTTCCAACTTGAAATTAATTAAAATTAAAAATAACATGAATACTTTTGAATAATTACCTTAATTGGATATTTTTCATCAGATTCAAAATCCAAAATATCCACAACTACTTGAAAACCATCAGGCACAGTAATTTTCCAAAAGCAATACCTAATAAATTAAATAAGCAATCCTTGGTAAAAATCTCTTCATTAAGATTATTTTAACTCTAAAGTTTATAACTCACCTTCTTAGGTTTCTATTGGGGTAGCCAATGGTTTGAAATTCTCCAGACATGCCTGTTAGTACACCGCCGCATTCTACAAGCAAATTAAAATAAATATATGAAAAATTATGAATAATAATTATTGAATATAAAGTACTTACTCTCAAAAACTATAGAGTAATTCAAGCTGAATCCCCTATACCACGTGAATTCTTTATCATCAGTAAAGAAAGAGATAAAAGCTTCATTTGCTGATGTTTTTATTACATCGGGTTTATTCCATCCACAGTATGTGCCAATTTCTGTTGCTATAAAACAAAATAAAGTAGACAATAAAATGTATCAAAGCGAAACTAAAATAAGACAAAAACTCACAAAATATTTAATGAAATATAAAATTACCAGTGTTGTTGTCAGGTAACTTTTCACTGATAATTAAATGATCAGTATCTTCACATGCCCTTAAACTTGGTAAGTGAAGATCTTGAAACTGTATTTTTAATGAATAGCTAGTCGGTCCAATAATCCACCAAGCACAATGCTGATTTTTTGGATAATTATTTGGATAATTTGGTGACCTAATTATTCCTTTTGAACCTCTGATTATTCCACCACATACAGCTAAAAAATAGAAAGGACAATAGTATTAAAAAAATTTTATTTTCTGTAGTATTATTAATTGATTTTACCATCAGTTGTTACGATCGCCTTGAATCCATTCTTTTGATCTGATACATCAGAATAAAAGTGTACATACAACGAATTATCTGTTGAAGTAATAGTACTGGGAGCAACATCTGAACAGTATCTTCCCAATAGTTTCGATGACTCTGTACCACCGTCTCTAATTTCTACGTATTCTTTTTCACATCTGTTAAAATATTATTGTATACAAATTCAAATCATGATTTATATGAACAATTATTTCTCATTAAGGAATTTTCAAAATTAAATCACTTACTGTACACTATCAGTCAAGTCGAACGCTTCCACAAAATGAATTGACAGACGTTTTCCTGCTGGTGCCATAAAAGTCCATATGCACTCACTGTAAGGGGGTGGAACATTTGGATAATTTGGTGTTGAAAACTCTTCCGATTCTTCCCCACTGGTTAAAATGTATTTTCCTCCACAGTCCATCCCAATTTCTCTGTAATTTTCACCACAGAACGAGTAATAATTTGTCAAGAAATTGTACATAGTTGATCAGGGTCAAGTTAACTATGTCTCACCTGTAAGATATTTTAAATCTTATAGATTGGGCTATCCAAGAAGCTTTAACATACAATCGATTTCCAGAGGTGTGTAAAGTGTCAGGAAGCTCATCACCACAATATTTACCATTCCCAAGAAGAGGAGAAGATGCAGACTCTCCATTCTTTAACTAAGGTTAAAATGTAAAAAATTTAAGAAATGTTTAATATCAATTGAACAATGCAAATACTTTATTATGTTATTTAATAAACCAACCATAAGAAAATTGCGATTACAAATTTTCGGGTCCTTATTCTTGATGTTTAAGTCATGGAATTTGACCTCGATAGTTCTTCCTGGTCTCACAGTAACGTTCCATTCACACACGTGAGCTTGCACTTCATAAATTTTTGTTGAATTATTCAATTCGATAAATCCATTAGGCCCTTCTAATTGACCTCCACAATCTATATTAAAAAATTAATTGATTAATAAAATAAAAGAGACATATTGAATTGAAAATTAAATTACATATTATGAAGCATAGAAATGTAATTTTATGCAAAATACCTCGATATACAAGACCCTTAAATCCTGTTCCGTTTACACTAAAGTCAGAAATAAATTTAACAGTCATTACGTTAGTGCCAATTATTTTCATTGAAGTGCTATTTGACAAACACTCTTGTTTCAACAAAGACCCCGTATTTGCGTCTAAAGCGTTTCCTGAATATACAGCTACGTAATCCGCAACGCAATCACTAGTTTCTTCCAGATCCATTACTTGAATTTGAAATACCAAATGAGTTCCCGGTGGTGACGTGAATATCCAGTTACAGTCCAAATTCTGAGAATATCCATTTGGATATCCAGGTGAAGTGAATGCGAAAGTCTCATTCTCTGGATCCGTCAAGGATACTAATTTATTGCATTGTGACACTAAAAAAATTGTGATTAATTTTCCTCAATAACTATTCACACTTAACAGAATCTATATATTTACTTACACTTTTTTACTGTATTTTGTTCATCAACAGAACTTCTGGGAATTTGGAGCCATCTTAAATAAAACCAACTACCTACAGAATAACGACTCATCGCCAGTTTTATGTAAACGATATTACTAGTAGATATAATTGGATCTGGTAATATCGTTCCACATCCAGTAAATAAAATGGGAGCTTCACCATCAAATCCATCATATACCTAGAGAAAAAGTAATAAAATAATTACCATTCCACTTACAAAGAATAATGAAGTATGAAATTACAGAAAATTTCGGTTTGGATTACACTTACGGTAATTTCATCGGCACACTCTCTATTCGTGCCCCCGATGGAGAAATCTTCGAATTTAATTTTAACCATCCAACCAAAATCAACAGTAATACGCCATGAAAAATCATCTTCTAATTTGCATATCTTCGGATATAATGGTGATGCAATTACGCCAACTGGTCCATTGAGGTCATTTCCGTGGACAAGAAAATAATTTGCTTTAAATCCTGAAGCAGTTCCGACACCATTACTCTTGAATTTAATCCAGAGCGTTGAGTTCGCAGTTATTGTTACTGGAGTCTGACTGCAAAATACCCCTAATAGTTTTCCAATTCCAGTATTCTCTCGAACCTCCAAATAATCTTCGTTGCAATTCTCACTAGACTCTAAGTCGAATTCCGAAAAGCTTAAAATTACTCCATTGCCGGGCGATACTTGTATTTCCCAAACACACTCAGCGTTCATAGGATAACTATCTGGATAGTTAGGAGTCGTAAGTGATCCACCAGCGGAAGTGTAATTCCCTCCGCAAGCTGAAAACAATTACTTTTTACGTGAGGAAACTGATTAAGCTTATTAACTTGCTAGAACTAAAACGATTTTTCAGATATACTTCTAAAGATATACCTAATCTGTATGGAAAATTTACCTGTATTTAAAGTGGAATAGTAAGCCACAAACGAATTATCCCAATTCCCACCAGTATCAACTAAATGCACCGTTAAAGCATTTCCTCTACTTGTGATAGGTGGAGGAACATTATTCGTACACCAAGTACCCAAAGAAGGTCCATCAACACCATCACCATCAAGAACTTCAACATAGTGACCATCGCAATCACTGTATATTAATGAGAAATCCATGTGCGTGAAAGTCAATGTTATATGGTCAGCTAGAAAAACAAAGATAATATTTATTTATATTTAGTTATGATAAGTAATAAAAACGTAAAAATGTATTCGATAGATACCTGGATCGCTAGATACAAGAATCCAACTGCAATTAGTAGCTTCTTCCCTCAAAACTAAGCTTGAGGATGTACTCAAAATACCCTGATCAGTCACATTTATTCTAGCACCACAGGCTCTTTTGTATTCTGCTTGAAAACCTTTAGAAGTAAGGTAACTATCACTTCTCATTACTACCAGCAACTGATTCCCAGTCGAAATTAAAGAAGGTGGTATTTTGTTATGGCAAAAAGTGCCAAGTAAAGGAGAATCTTTTGTTGACCCATCGAATACCTGGAATTCACCTTAAAATTAAAAAGAATTGACAGGATATACGTTTAAAAGTAAAGAGGAAAAATTGATACTCACTTTAACATAGTCATCTGTACAATTTTTTGTGTTTTCAATATCAAAGTTAGTAAAAGTTAAATTAACAACGTGATCTTGATCAACAGTTATATGCCATTCGCAGTTCTGGTTATGAGGGTAATTTAGTGGGTAATTAGGTGAGTGAATTGTTCCTGATTGGGCTCTAAATTCGCCTCCACATCTCAAGTCGACACTTTCATACTTAGCTGTGAATCCTTGACCAGTACCAAGAGAATCCGAAGTAAACGTTACGAATATCTTATTTCCAGAACTGGTATACACTACAGGTTTGTCAGAGTGGCATAGTTCACCTAATTTTGGGGCCTTGTCATTTACTCCATTATACACATCAATCTTATCAAACTGACAATTGCTCATTTTCTCAGTATTCACATGTTCAAAAGTCAGTTGTACACTGTGCACGTAATCAACCTCGATTAGCCACTCACACGCAATATTAGAGGGGTAACCATTAGGGTAACCAAGAGATGAAAATGTGTCTTCAGGTTTCGTTAGGTGATAGACGCAACCATGAACAACCCATTCAAGGCGAAATCCTTTGTGAGCTATATACTTATCAGTGACGAAAGTCACGAAAACTTGATGTTCATTAGAATAAATTTTCGGTGGAAGTACATCCGTATCACAAAATTTCCCTAACTTATTTGTAGGCAGTCCTAAAGAACCTTCTTCAATTTCTAAATAATCATTGTCACAAACATCTTTGTTTACTCCACTTTCCAGTTCAAAATGAGAAAAACTTATATTGACCTTATTACCAATAGGTGCATCAATCAACCAACTGCAGTTTGTCTCATGTTCATAATTGCGTGGGAAGTTAGGAGATTCAATTACACCTTCAATACCACGAATCACATTATGACATTCTGTAAAATTAAAAATAAAATATTAAATATCAAATGAATGCGGTCTATTTGTAATTTTGATGCTTCTATTGATAGATTTTTTATAATGGTAAAAAAATCACAGAATCGTATTTTCTGTATCAACTCACCTGTAGTGTACTTTATATGAAAACCTCGAAAATGATTTGAAGGATCGGTTCTAAACCGGACTGTCACTTTATTGCTGTTAAATGTGATAATGTTTGGATGGGTATTTCCACAATAACGATTGATTTTCTGACGATTCGCATCATTTCCCTCAGCAATTTCTAGATAATCAAATCTACAAGTACTGTGAGCCTCCAATTCAAAATCAACGAAAACAATTTGTACAACACTGCCCGCTGCAACCACAATATTCCAAGTACAAAGGGAACTCTTTCCGTAAGGTTGCGGATAATTCGGTGAAATAATGTCACCAGTGGCTGCTGTTAAAGAACCTCCGCATCCTAGGAAAAAAATTACATTTTAAACGTTTTGAAAAATAATTACGATTTGCATTACCATACAACTTTGACTGTGCTTACCAATTGTCAAAAGGTCCCACTCGATTTCAAAACCTTTTTCAGATTCAGTGGCATCACTAACGAACTTCAAATACATTTGATTACTAAAACTTGTAATCACACTTGGAATATTTTGAGCATTTCCACAATATTTCCCAACTAGTGGTGCATTGCTAGTAGCTCCATTTCTGAAATTAATTTAGATAGTTAAATCGTTAAGAATTCATAAGAATTTCAACTTTATCATTAATTTTACTTACCGAATTTCAAGAAAATCGTAAAAACAGCCTTTTTCTTCAAGCTGAAAATCATTAACTCGAAGAATTACTTGATGCTTATTTGGAGCTTCAATCACCCATTCACAAGTCACGGATCTTGGATATTCTTCTGGATAATTAGGAGATCTAATTATTCCAGTCATAGCAAATAAATGACCACCGCACGACTTCGATACATCCACAAACGAATACAAAGCATTAAACCCTCGATATCCTAAATTGTAATCTGATCGAAAAACCACTGTTAAATCTTGACCTTGAGACATCAGAGACGGTGGTATAACATTACTACAAAATCTGAAATAGGCAGGAAAAAATATTTTAGAATTATAAATCGATGCTCATGTCTTATTGACGTTTCACTTGAACTAAAAACGTGTCTTACTTCCCCATGGATTTTGATGGTGTCACATCATAACCGTCGAAA
This sequence comes from Diplolepis rosae, assembly GCA_030998225.1. NCBI lineage: Eukaryota > Metazoa > Arthropoda > Insecta > Hymenoptera > Diplolepididae > Diplolepis > Diplolepis rosae. The sequence continues at coordinate 4,659,775 of JAPYXD010000698.1, forward strand.
ATCTCTACATAATCATTTCTACATTTAAAATCATGCTCAAGGCTAAATAACGACCAAGACATTTGAACAATATGTCCTGGCGGTGCGTGAATTAACCACGTACAGTTTAAGTTATTTTTATACTTTTCTTCTTCTACTGGGTATTGCACGACTCCTTCAGGCTCTGTGTGTATTCCACCGCATTCTAAAGAAAATATCAATGCATTTAAATGTAAAGATATCTTATTCTTTTGTAAACTTAAATTAATTATAGCTATGCAAATTTATCCTCAAAAAAATTTCTCACCGACATCTAAAGTCGTATAGTTGGCCTGAAATCCACGATTTTGAACATTGGGATCGGTGGAAAAGACTATGTACATGTAGTTATATGTTGAAAAAAAAGGTTCTGCTGGAATGTTTTCATTACTTCCGCAAAGAGAAGCAAGCAGAGTCGCATTCTCGTTAACGCCATCATGAATATCTAGTCGATCATATTCACAGTTATTTTCACCCAAGCTTTCAATATCCATAAATTGTAAAGTAAAAGCTATAGATTTTCCCACCGGCTGAATAATTTTGTATATACACGTCTTAGATGGTGGATAAGGATTTGGGTAAAAAGGTGATTGAATAATTCCAGATGGTTCGTAGAATTCACCACCACAAGCTGTTTCGTATTTAAGATGAAAACCTTGTCTATGACTAGAGGCATCTGTTTCTAAACGTATGAGCAAAATATTTGTATTTAACGTTTTTGATTCTGGGAGGTCGTATCCGCAATATCTGGCTATCAACGGAGATTCGGTTGTACTTCCATGGTAAAGCTAATATTAAGTGCAAAAATTGATAATTTAGAACAAATTGAAAGGCGCATAATTTAAAATTGTAGAAAAGATTTTTTACCGACCGACACAGAATCAAAAATACATCCTGAAGACATTTCCAATTCAAATTTCATCCAGATTATTTTAATACGTTCCTTTGGTGGCAATCGTATTTCCCACTCGCAAACCATATTTGGTTCATAACCTGTTAATGAAAGATATCCAGGGGATACAATATCTCCGTGATCTGAAGTAAAAACTCCTCCACAGTCTGGTGACACTACAAAAGTGAAGAAGTATGAAAAAGTGTTTGAATCATTTAAATAAATGTTATATTTTGTATTTATTACCTGCTTCACTGGAGAAAGTAATTTGAAAACCAAAATCCTGACCAGCACTATCTGAATGAAAGTGAAGGACAACTTCTGAACCAGAAGATAATACAGGAGATGGATGAGTATGATTACAATATAAACCCAATCGCTTGTTTTGATAATTGGTCGTTTCATTGATCTATCAATGATTCATGAAAATTATTCAAATCAATTGAATATCTATATTTTTCTTTTAAATATATTTTTACAAACATATCTTACCTCAAGATAGTCATTTCCGCAAGTCTCATGCTCTTCTAACATCAGCTGTGCAAAATGTAAATTAATTCTCTTGCCTGGACTAACATAAATATACCAATAGCAATCTCTATGAGGTGGATATTTTCCAGGATAACCAGGTGAATTGATAGTTCCTATATCAGCTCGAATTGTACCTCCACAAACTGGAGGAATGACTGTCCAATTGAACGTAAATCCTTCAGAAGCCACACTATGATCAGAGCGGAACCAAAAATATAGAGCATTACGTGAAGAAATAATATTTCCATTGTTTGGTAAGTTGTTAATATTCCCGCAGAATCTTCCAAGTGGGTGATCTCTGGTGCTTTCACCATCGTGGATCTAAAATAAATTAGTACTTTTATCATTATCACTGTAGACGCAGGATAAAAAGTAATCAAAAACAATGAAATTCACATATTAATTTTGACATACTTCCAAAAAATCATATGAACACTCTGATGATGTTTCTAAATTAAATCGAGTGAATGTAACATTGAAAACCAAACTGTGGTTGGTTTTTAATTGCCAAGCGCAGGTTTGTCCATCTTGATAATTCAAACCACCCTGAGGGTATTCCACAATGCCTACAGGGTCTCTTAATACAGCACCACATGCTTGTCTTGCTCTTTCACATCTTGATCCTGTGAAGCTAGAGGTGCACTCACACATTAAATCTCCCGAAGACGCTGTCTTACATATTCCATTATTTTTACATGGATTGGGATTACAAAGATTAACTGGAATGCTACACGTTTCACCTGAACAAAAATGCATATAATGTTATTTAATTTATATACGTATAATCGCGATTATTCGTTTCGATGATTCGTACCAACCTACAAATCCTGGTTGACAATTGCAAGAGAATTTGTTGGCATCATGAGATACACAGGTTCCATGAATACATGGATTACTGCCACATGCACCTGACACAATAGATGCATTAGTAGCTGGAAGACAACTCACTATTCCATCACCGATGTATCCTGAATGGCAAAGGCATTGAACTCTGCCATATGGACCATCTATGCAAACCGCAAGAGGATGGCAACCTCCATTGTTAATCTTGCAACCACCAACAAAAACACAGGTTATTCCATCTCCTTCGTAGCCTGAAGGACAAGATCCACAAATCCTCGAACCCTGAAATAGAAGGATTAAAATATAGAAAATTGTGTATTGTAAAGTATACAATGACTTTAGGAAAAATAGGTTTATCGGATTGGGCTTTGTTGTATTTTTATGAAGTGCAAAAAGAAAAATCAAATTCGTAATTCGACAGAAATTCTTAAAATTGAATCATTTTAACATTTTTTCAACATCCCTGCTGGAAGTAAAAATATTGAAAAAGATAAGAACTGGGGGATTGGAAAACATAGAACATTTCTATCTCTCCCAACCCTTAACTTTGCATCCCCAAAACTATATCTTTTTCTATCTCCGCACTTATCTAGAGTTACCGGGAATATCTATCTCTTTCTATCCCTTTGTTGGGTAATATCTATCTTTTCCTATCCTTTAGTCTATCCGCCGACTGAAGTAGTATCTATTTTTACATTCTCATCATGGATGAGAAGGTATTGGTTTTATGTGAAAAATGACTTTCGAAATTTTCATCAAATCTTTACGTTTTGAGACCCCCTGAGTCAGAAAAAATGGTTTTTACGAAAGTGTCTGTCTGTCTGTAGGTCGTGTGCGGCATAACTCTCGATAGAATTATCAGATTGAATTGAGCTTTGGTACACTTTATCGGAGCCGAAAAAGTAAGGACAAGTTCGTTAACCAGTCACATCCAATCAAAATTGAGGGGTTGAGCACTACTTTTGTGTTTTTGAAAATAATTCTTTGAAAAAATCAAAAATTTCAATACTGGTTTTAGATAGTGCTCATAAATCTCTAAAAATTACCCTGATAACATTTTTTGATTAAATCAAAATTAGAAATGTTACAGCATATTCAAATTTGAAAAAAGTCAATATCAAAATTCCATTTTCCAGTTAAATTATACGAGATACGAAAAAACGTTATGATACAATATTATTGAATAAATAAAGTCCTACAAATTTGAATTGTAACATTTTTTCATAAGATGCATATTTTTCTTTTTAATTAAAAAAAAAACTATTGAAAATCCAAAATTCAATTTTTTAACAATAATATGTAAAATAAGAAAAAAACGTAAGAATACAAAGTTGTTAGTTTCAAAAAGATCTACAAGTTTTGTCCCACACAGTTTCTGATAAAACATATATTTTTCGTTTCAATTCCAAAAAATACGATTAAAATTCAAAAATTCCATTTTTTAGACAAAATATGTGAGATTCAAAAAAAAACTTTGAGATGAAAATTGTTTGGCTAAATAAGGTCTACACATTCTTATCGATAAATTTCTCGACAGGATGTATATTTTATGTTTTGATTTTTAATATTAAATAAATTCGATTTTTTTCACCAAAATATGTGATACGAAATAAGCGTTGTTCTGCAAAATCATTTCCTTAAATAAAGTCTACGATTGTTTTTCCTTTTTAAAAGATTTGGAAGAAAATAAATTTATCAAAAATCATGTAATTTATTAAAAAGTTACAAAAATGCATACAGAAAATCGAGCGCGAAGCGCGAGTGTCATGATGAGAATGTATTCCTTAAGGCCGATAGAGCCTTAAGTAAATTGAATTTCCTGTTTCACTTAATCTGAAAAAGAAACTTAGTGAATTTGAGAAAATGACTAATTTACATCATCTTTAATATCATTAAGTTGGTTTGAGCTTCAGTATTAAATTATAAGAAATAAACTTAAACGTATGCGAAGAGCACAAGACCGAGCGCGAAGCGCGAGGTCCAGAAAGAACGGAGCGCGAAGCGCGACGTTCAAAAATTCCGGAGCGCGAAGCGCGACGATCGAATCGCGCGCCCTAGGCGCGCTCAAACTTGCGAGCGAAGCGAGCTGCGCGCAATGAGAATGTGCCCGCGAAGCGGGCAGATTTTTTTATATATTTTTCTCTATCTTTCATGACCAACCACTTGTATCTTTTACTATCCCTCATTAATCTCCCCATAGTGCAAATTTTAATTTCTCTCTATATCCTGCTGGAAATAAAAATATTGAAAAAGATAAGAACTGGGGGATTGGAAAAGATAGAACATTTCTATCTCTCCCAACCCTTAACTTTTCATCCCCAAAATCCTATTTTTTTCTATTTCCGCACTTATCCAGAGTGACTGGGAATATCTATCTTTTTCTATCCCTATGTTTGGTAATATCTATCTTTTCCTATCCTTTAGTCTATCCGCCGACTAAAGTAGTATCTATCTTTTTATATATTTTTCTCTATCTCTCGTAATCGACCACTTGTATCTTTTTCTATCCCTTATTTGTCTCCCCATGGTGCAAAATAAATATATATAAATATAATCACACTTACAGAAAAAGAATATAAAATATCTTAGTAGCAGACTGATCCTCTTTTGTTGTAAGGAGAGATAATCAGAGATAGAAAGAGAGTTTAAAATTTGTAATAGGGAGAGATAGGCATCGACTAGATTGGCATGAAGATAGAAAAAGATTGACGTTGATAGATGAAGGATAGAATGAGATAAAAAAAGGGGAGATTGAAGAAGATAGAAGTGAATTATGATTAACAAAGAGATAGAAAAAAATGCATGTGAATATATAAAGGATAGAATGAGATAGAAAAGGGGAGATTAAAAAAGATAGACGTGAATTTATATTGAAAAAGAGATAGAAAAAGATTAAGGATGTTAGATAAAGGATTGGAATGGATAGAAAAGTAGTTATTAGATAAGATAGACTTGAATTTATAATGAAAAAGAGATAGAATTTTATAAATTATCTCTATATTTTTCTATAACAAAGGTTCAAAATGATTCAAGTGGATAAGATTTCTATCTTTTTACTTCCAGCAGGGATTATAGAAAAGCACCCAGATAATACAATGCGGAAACGTTGCTATGCAAAGTGAAAGCACGCGTGCGGATGAATTCGCAGACGTATCTTTGGATCACCACGCCGCATATAATTCTTTATCACAAACTGCTGGCTACAGGAGTGCATTTTCGCACGCACGTCAATCATCGCACGAAGTGCGAATTTTATGCGTGGAAATGTGTTATCTGTTCGAATCTGTCAATAATATATATAAATTTAGGAGGCAGTTGAAACCACTGCATATAATTTTGAAAATCAAACAAAAAATCCAGATCTATTAATCCATTAACATATATATATAGAGTTAATTAACTCTCTTTTCTCTAAATGCGATTCTTATTTTTTACTTCATATCCTATACACTGTCAATAATATTATTTATTTTAATATACAAAGGCAAATTAATTTTAATACAAATGTATTTTATTGTTGATGAACCTGTATTTTTATTTTTATTTTATATACTGCCATATTAAATTTGATAGTATTTTGTATTAAGTTCAAAACACTGTTTATGCAAATGACTTCATACAATGAATATGAACTTTTTTCTAACAGTGCACTGCAAATAATTTTATTAATTTTAATAGACTTTAATATACAAATGGTAAATTAAAATCAATAGATTTGTATATTATGAAAAATTAATATTGTCATATTAAATTTAATAATCTTTCAATCAAAATATATTAAAATTAACAATGATTATTAAAATATATACACATGCGTATTAAAATTTAAATAAATTTTATATTTTTTATGATGAAAGTATTTTAAATTTAATAAACGTTACTGAAAAAAATACGGAAATCTTTAACAGTATGTAGGGTGTATTTTAAACTCAAAAGACAGAAATTGTATGTGACTATACACATATATACACATGAGCACATCTCCATGCCAACAAAGTAGGTCGTCTTCAATGTGATCTTCACCTAATTGCCGCCTTTACAGACGAATTTCCATTCTGCACACAGGCATACATATTTTATTACACGGAAGTGGCAGTATTTCTGAATCTTTTTTAAAGAAATGTGTGCAGTTGAAATATTGATTTAATTTTTGTTATTGGAGCTGTACTGAAATTAAAAACATCGCAGATTTACATGTTTAATCAAACACTACGAAATGTAGAAGGAGTTATAAAGGCTAACAAAGGTCCTAAAACATTATACGTGTATAAAAGCCGACTCAAAATCTATCCAACATTACTGGTGTTAATTTTTTAAACTTCCTAAAATGTCTCTCGTGTATGTTATTTTATTGATCGCCGCGATCGCTTCTTTAGGAGGTAAGTAAATATAGAAATTTGGTTATTACTCGGATATAAAGGTATATCGGTAATTAATTAAACAAATCAATAACTGGAGAAATAACCCTTGGTTCTCCGGCAAGACGAACCTATAAAGATACAATAATAGTAAATTCCATAATAAAATATTAACAATTATATTATATTATATAGAATAATAAAATGCATAGTCATAGATACATTAAAAAATTTGTGGCACTTAATGATCCCAAGTTAACCAGCGCCCTGTACAAGAATGACCAATGCGCCCTCTCTTTTTTTTTTAAATTTCAAGTTCGCATTGCATAGGCTTGCCGGCACTGCATGTAATAGTAAGAATTTTTCGCAGCGAAATACTGAACATAAGATGAACTATATGATAATTTACTATAGATTGTATCACGAAGTAGGATTGTATCAAACTTTTTACTATAACCTATACTAACGTTTTATATAATATAAAAATAAAATAAAAAATATACATTGTATCATAGATCGCAAAGATTTTAAAGTTATTTACTATTTTTTTAATTTCAAAGGGTCTTTCACCCTTTAAAAATTCATCCTGTTTGCTGATAAAAAATATATTTAAATAAATTTTTAATGCTGTAAAATATATTCCAATTACATCCAAGTCAGAGACAGACACTTAAGTATTACTTCTTATATTTATTATTTATCAATATTTATAACATGATTGTGTATTTTTCAGATATCGTTGGACATGTCGAAGCTCTTTCAATAGCAGATCCGATTAGGAGTCAGATATATGAAACATTCAACTCGTCTTCAGACTCATTAAATCAAAAATGTGATAAAGATGATATTTCAAAATTGCAAAGAAAAGCTAACAGAGTTACTGATAAATTAAAAGAAAAAATGATGCACGAGGCAGAAAATTATATTCAAGACGAACAAGTGAACTGGAATGCAATGACTGACGAAATATGTTTTTCAAATTCTGATTTCGAGGAAATTTCTATAGAAACAATTAAAAAAGCACAAGAATGTTTAAAAAGTCAATTATCTGGAGTAGAGTTTGAAAAAGCTAAAAACGCACTTATTGAAAAATTCTGTCGTGCTCTGCAACAATTGTAAGTTAATAAATATAACATTTTTTAATTATTAGAAAAGTTTTTATTAATTATTGTTGTTTTTTTAATCTTCATATTTATTATTTATAGTGCTGTAATTATTTCTTCTATGTGTTTTTCAGAGCAATGTACGATTATTCACAAGGTAAACCTCGAATAACTCAAACGAAAAAGATCGAGAATTAAATTATTGAGAACTAAAAAGTTCAAGAAAATTGTATTAAAAATTGAAACATTAGAGATAATGTTAAAAAGAATAATAAAATTATATCCCAGGATAGAAATTTTGTCTTTTGTATTTATCTACCAAAACTGTATCCTCTCCTTTTAGGCTTAAAAAATGATTCAATTGAGACAGATTTCTTAAATTTATCCTTGATTGGCGATTAGGTTATCAATTTTAACCGCATTTTCTTTGGGTTCTAGTCCAAGTATTCAAATTTTACTTGAAAAGACAATTTTTATTTAAAATTTGAACAACTGAATTTTTTTTATAAATAAAAAACGAGCCAATAAAACGGTACTTTCTTATCTTCGAGTTTATAACCTAACAATGAAAATATTCTTAGTGTATCAAAGATGCAAATACTAGGTCAAAATTATTGCATATACATATAAATATGCGATTATAAGTAGAGGATATAAACAAAGAAAATTTCTTGAGTGGAATTTCTCAAATTTTTAGGCAGTACTTGAATGAACAGGTTTTCATTTTTACAAAAGGCCATTAAATTTCAAACTTTTATAAAAGCTCTAAAGCATTTTTACTGTCATTCACCTAATTAATTTCTGAATTTAACAATGAATAGCATTATTTTCGGGAAGTTTATCAATTCAAATAAACTGATCATTTCAAAAACTGGAACGTCAGGATGATTCTCATATTTCGATAGAATACGGAAAACATATTGCTTCTCAAAATACAAATATGTTATTATTGCCACCGCTCGTTTCAATTTTCAATACAAAGGAAAAAGCAAGATTATAATATATATATTTTCGGGAAGTTTATCAATTCAAATAAACTGATTATTTCAAAAACTGGAACGTCAGGATGAATCTCATATTTCGATAGAATACGGAAAACATATTGCTTCTCAAAATACAAATATGCTATTATTGACACCGCTCGCTTCAATTTTCAATACAGAGGAAAAAGCAAGATTATAACCTCATAAAGCTAGCATTAGTTATCAAATCTGTAATTTCGTCTTTAGAAGACAAAGAATCTGACCCGATTACACAATTCTGACATAAAAAATCTGCCCGCTTCGCGGGCACATTCTCATCGTGCGCTTCGCGCTCCGTTCTTTCTGGACCTCGCGCTTCGCGCTCGGTCTTGTGCTCTTCGCATACATTTAAGTTTATTTCTTATATTTTGATACTGAAGCTCAAACCAATTTTATAAAAATATTACAGATGATGTGAATTACACATTTTCTCAAAGTCACTGAATTTCTTTTTGAATTTAAGTGAAACAGGAAATTCAATTTACTTAAGGCTCTATCGGCCTTAAGGAACACATTCTCATCATGACAATCGCGCTTCGCGCTCGATTTTCTGTATACATTTCAGTATAACTTTTTAATAAATTACATGATTAAAAGAATTTACTTTCTTCTACATATCTAAAAAGGAAAAACAATCGTAGACTTTATTTAAGGAAACGATTTTGCAGAACAACGCTTATTTCGTATCTCACATATTTTGGTGAAAAAAATCGAATTTTTTCAATATTAAAAATCAAAACATAAAATATACATCCTGTCCCGAAATTTCTTTATCAGAATTTGTAGACCTCATTTAGGCAAACAATTTTCCATCTAAATGTTTTTTTTTGTATCTCACATATTTTGTCTAAAAAATGGAATTTTTTCATTTTTATCATATTTTTTGGAATTGAAACGAAAAATATATCTTTTATCAGAAACTGTGTCGGACAAAATTTGTAGATCTTTTTGAAACGAACAACTTTGTATTCTTACGTTTTTTTGGTATTTCCAATATTATTGTTAAAAAATTGAATTTTGGATTTTCAATAGTTTTTTTTTAATTAAAAAGAAAAATATGCATCTTATGAAAAAATGTAACAATTCAAATTTGTAGGTCTTTATGTATTCAATAATATTGTATTATAACGTTTTTTCGTATCTCGTATAATTTAACTGGAAAATGGAATTTTGATATTGACTTTTTTCGAATTTGAATATGCTGTAACATTTCTAATTTTGATTTAATCAAAAAATGTTATTAGGATAATTTGTAGATATTTATGAGCACTATCAAAAACCAGGATTGGAATTTTTGATTTTTTCAAAAAATTATTTTCAAAAACACAAAAGTAGTGCTCCATCCCTCAATTTTGATTGGATGTGGTTGGTTAACGAACTTGTCCTTACTTTTTCGGCTCTGATAAAGTGTGCCAAAGCTCAATTCAATCTGATAATTCTATCGAGAGTTATGCCGCACACGACCTACAGACAGACAGACACTTTCGTAAAAACCATTTTTTCTGACTCAGGGGGTCTCAAAACGTAAAGATTTGATGAAAATTTCGAAAGTCATTTTTCACATAAAACCAATACCTTCTCATCCATGATGAGAATGTAAAAATTAATTGGAAAAAATCAACCAGTTCCAAGGAATTAGAGGATAATAGATAGAAGGCACGAAGGAATAATAAGAAGGATGGACGCACGCTTTTATTACTTTGGTCGGCGATTTAAAACTGATTTTTCGTATAAATAAAAAACTAAGAAATTGTTATGTAGATTATTAGTTTTTAATTTTTGTAATGTTTTTGTTTTGCAATGTAAACAAAATATGTGAATTTCGGGAATGCGTGAATAAAGTGCACTCAAACCTAAAACAAGAACGGTAGTAACTATGGCGGAAGTATCGGATAGGAATTCATTCCGATCCAATCCGAACTATTCCGATAGCTGTATCCGAGCCAATACAAATCATCCCGAACCAATCCGAAAAACGTTTTGTAACTCTTTTGATGAAAAACGGTAAAAAATCGATCCGACCTAATCCGATTTAATCCGATGCAGCAATCCGAATGAATCCGATTGATTTGGATTGATCTCGATTGTAAACTTGGTTTCGAATTGGTTCGGATTCATCCGGATTGATGTCTCGGAATTAATCGGATCAAGTTGGATTGATTTTTTATCGTTTTTCATCAAGCGAGATACAAAATGTTTTCCGGATTCTTTCGGAATGACTCGCATTGGCTCGGATAAAGATATCGGAATGAATCGGAATAGTTCTGATTGACTCGGAATAAATTTCAATCCGATACTTTCCCCAGGGAAGTGTCTGAAAAGAATATTTGCTATTTATTTTGCAAAATATTACATTTTTGACACTTGGTTTTTTACACAAATATTTATTTTTCATAAAACTATATCTATACATTACTTTTATACATATATTTCATAGCCCAAAATTATCTCTATTTGCTACTTCTCCCGACTACTAATGCGAGATTTTGAGCAAAATTAAACTATACATCGAGGAACTGACTTTCTCAAAACGTTTTCTAAGACCTTTTGAGAAGAACATAGGAAAAGATAAAAAAACAATAACAATAACCCAGTTCGATGACACAATTTTGAAAGGTCATGATTTGGTATGATCAAATTAAACCATAAAATCATTATTTTTTTTATGACGTGTTTCCAATGTTAAACAAGCACCCAGAAAACAAAGTGTCTGCGCAACGCGGGGCATGACGCACGCACGCGTTCGGATTAATCCGCACGGGAGAACTCAGAAGGTCTCACAGGTGTGCGTGACATTGCCACGCATATGTCTCCCACGTTGGGGTTCGCACGTGTATTTCCAGAATGCGTGATTCCAAAATATATATATATATATTTATTTTAATATTATCAATTTTATCAGGAAAAATGATGAGAAAATAAATAATTCGAATAATTTTGTTATTTCGCAAATAATTTGGAAGAGCAATAACAATCGTTAAACACACATTAAATGAATATCAATTAAACTTTAACATTATATCAATTATCAACATCTTTTGAATGAAAAAAAACTTTCGAAATTAATTTATTAATATTTTACATTAAAAATGTAATTATGTATGTAATATTTTTCCTACTCAAATCATATCTTAATACGTCTGCCTTATTTCATGGAACTTTCAATACGATCATCATCAATTATAACTTAATTATAGAGTCCATTTCTTGTCTTAAATTTTTACATATTCCAAAATTAGTTTTCATGAAAAAAATCAGTCAGAATTGAAATGAGTATTAAACAGTTTCAATCCTTATAAATTCCATTTCTTTCAAATCTATGAAGTATAGCAACCGAGAATAAGCAGAATTCAATCCCTTTGAATGCCGTTTTAAGAATCTCAAAACTTTTTAAAGAAAAATTTTTTTAATTTAAAACTTTTTAAGTAATCTGTGGACCTCTACTTTTAGTACAACCTCAGAATTACATTTGTTTTTGTGTATCTTTTACCGTTTTATAAATATCTCAAAATTTATAGATTCAAAAATTTTGTAATTTACAAAATCTTATTAGTGGATAAGTAAAATTAATCACTTGAATCGAATTTTGCAAAAGATTGATCATTTTTTGATGTCAGGAAAACTTTTATGAATAAATAAAACAGATTCGTAGGTGATTGATATATTCAAGAATTGTTTGTATGAAATCCGAAATTTCGCTCCGTGAAAATACTGCTAAATAAGTTACGTGATCAACGATTATTAAATTTAATATATCTCAACTTTCTGTGTATCTCATTTGATCAGCTTGCGTGTCTACATGAATTTATCGCGTACTGCGACGCACATGCGTCGCACTGATATGCCCCTCACGCTTTTAGGCGAGTGCGCGCGAGATTACTGCATTCTCGCTCGCACACGAGACCCGCATGGCGGGCGGACGACGTGCCCCGCACGATTGTTATCTGGACATTTTGTAAAAAAAGCTAAAGTATCTCATAAACATTGGTAAAATTTAATGAATTTTTCTAGCATGAAATGATTGTAAAGTGCGAAACATGAGATCTAAGCCGCATTAAGATTAGCAAGCAAAGCGTGAATCTAATCTTTTTAATTAGTCAAAATTAAAAATATAATTACCATTGTGTTGATGCATTGAACTCGAGGCACTGTACTACATCCACCATTGTCAACAAGACATTCATCAATATCGATGCAATAGTAACCATTTCCTGTATATCCTTGTGGACAGCTGCCACAAAAGTACGATCCTGGAATATTATGGCAAACGACAGGAGGATTTATAGAGCATGGTGGATGATTCTGTGCACACTCATTCACGTCCTTAGTGCACGCTGGGTTTGTGGCATCTTGAGCTTCCCAGCCCTAAAGAAACAAAATTAAGGGTTATTATCTCACACTTCCCTGCTGGAAGTAAAAAGATAGAAATCTTATCCTTTTTAATAACTTTGAATCTTTATTATAGAAAAAGATAGAGAAATTTATACACTTCTATCTCTTTTACATTTATAATTCATGTCTATCTTTTCTAATAATTACTTTTCTATCCATTCCAATCCTTAATCTTTTTCTATCTCTTTTTCAATATAAATTCACGTCTATCTTTTCGAATACTTGTCTATCCCTTACAATGCTTCATCAATCCTCCATAATCTTTTTCTATCTCTTTGTTAATCACTATACACATCTATCTTTTTCAATCTCCCCTTTTCTATGTCATTCTATTATATATCTACCAACGTCAATCTTTTTTTATCTCTTTGTCAATCTAACTTCACGTCTATCTTTTTCAATCTTCATTCTCTACCTCATCCTATGCTTTATCTACCCACGTGAATCTTTTTCTACGTCTTTGACAATCTAAATTCACATCTATCTTCTTCAATCTCCCCTTTTTTATCTCATTCTATCCTTTATCTATCAACGTCAATCTTTTTCTATCTTCTTGCCAATCTAGTCGATGCCTATCTCTCCCTATTACCAATTTTAAACTCTCTTTCTAACTTTCAATATCTCTTCTTACAACAAAAGAAGATCATTCTGCTACTAAGATATTTTATATTCTTTTTCTGTAAGGGTGATTATATTTATATATATTTATTTTGCACCATGGGGAGACAAATAAAGGATAGAAAAAGATACAAGTGGTCGATCAAGAGAGATAGAGAAAAATATATAAAAATATAGATACTACTTCAGTCGGCGGATAGACTAAAGGATAGGAAAAGATAGATATTACCCAACAAAGGGATAGAAAGAGATAGATATTCCCGGTAACTCTAGATAAGTGCGGAGATGGAAAAAGATATAGTTTTGGGGATGCAAAGTGATGGGTTGAGAGAGATAGAAATGTTCTATCTTTTCCAATCCCCAAGTTCCTATCTTTTCCAATATTTTTACTTCCAGCAGGGATAGAGAGAAATTAAAATTTGCACTATGGGGAGATTAATGAGGGATAGAAGAAGATATAAGTGGTCGATCACGAGAGATAGAGAAAAATATATAAAAAGATAGATACTACTTCAGTCGACGGATAGACTAAAGGATAGGAAAAGATAAATACTACCAAACAAAGGGATAGAAAGAGATAGATATCTAGATAAGTGCGGAGATAGAAAAAGATATAGTTTTAGGGATGCAAAGTGATGGGTTGAGAGAGATTGAAATGTTCTATCTTTTACAATTCCCCAGTTCCTATATTTTTCAATATTTTTACTTCTATCTGGGTATAAAGAGAAATTAACATTTGCACTATGGGGAGACAAATGAGGGATAGAAAAAGATATAAGTGGTCGATCACGAGAGATAGAGAAAAATATATAAAAAGATAGATACTACTTCAGTCGGCGGATAGACTAAAGGATAGGAAAATATAGAAAAAGATAGATACTACCAAACAAAGGGATAGAAAGAGATAGATATTCCCGGTCACTCTAGATAAGTGCGGAGATAGAAAAAGATATCGTTTTGGGGATGCAAAGTGATGGGTTGAGAGAGATAGAAATTTGTTATCTTTTCCGTCCCCCAGTTCCTATTTTTTTCAATATTTTTACTTCCAGCAGGGTTATATGCATGCGAATAAAAGAATAATTAACAAATGAATTAAATAAACTTACTTGTTTACAGAGGCAAGTATATCCAAGAGGTGATCCTGCGGCACTTATACAATGTCCTTGACCACATAACTCAGCATCATTTTGCATACTGCAGTTTGTTGACTTTAATATGCAATCTTTACCATACCACCCAGGAGCACAATGACACCTAAACAAAATTAAAAGCACATTTATAGGGAAATTCAGAGACTTAAAAATATATAATTTCGTTCATGGACATTTTTTTCTGATAAATATACTCTACTCTCGATTACTATAAATTCAAAGAAAAGTTTCTTTTATTCAACAAAATTTGTATTGAGCTCTACAATTTTATTTATTCTAGTGAAGATAGTTTGGTTAACTAAGATTCAATTAAATCGAACATATTTTTTAAGTTTATTTAACAACATTTATTTTTATTCAAAAAAAAATTTTAGTTCACGTAACCTTTCGATTTTTTGGATTAAACTGATTTTTTTCTGAGTTTATATTTACTTACTCGTATGAACCATATAGATTATGGCAACTTGCCCCATTTTGACAGCCTAAGTCGGTATTTTTGTATGTTATACATTCGTTCACATCAATAGAGCAATACGGGCCCTATAAAACATTACTTTAATTAAACTATTTCATTTAACTTACTATCTTTTTAGGAGAAAGAATCTGTCAACATTGTAATTTTTTTAAATAGGTACTCTTCAATTTACCTCAAACTGATGGGGACAAAGACACTGAACACCATCATAAAGATCTATGCATGTGCCACCGTTTTGACAAGGATCACTAATACATTCATTTTTTCTCAACTTTCTTTCCATATTTCTAACTCTTCTTATCAAACTTCTTATCTATAAAACATTTTATATCTTATTGCAGTTCTTCAAATTCGCAAACGTGATTGAAATAGAAAAAAAAATCAATTTCTAATTACCTTTACTCTCATTTTCCGAAAATCGACATCTGTTACCTAAAAATAAACTTTTATTAATCGAATTTATCTTCTTGTAAAACTTCTCATCATTTGAAAAGTCTATAAAGAAATATTTCATTCCATAAACATATGTATTCGAATTTTCTTACCCCATATAATGACGTAACATTTGAATTCGTATTACTTGTGGCTGGGAATCCTGATCCAATTAATGTATCGAAACGTCTGAGAATTCCATGAGGGCCTTCTACATATTCAGATAATCTTTGGATACGTAACTCTACGTCTGCTAAACGACCGCTTTTCCATTTTTCGATCAATTGCGATGATTTTTGAGCCTGTGAAAAATACATTTTTAAGTGATTGAGTAAATAATATTAGTCTCCCTTGTAGAAAAAAATAATTGGACCCGATTGGGAACGATTGATCCGATTGACCCCATTTCAAAAACATCATTGATCAATCGGTCCCAATCGGGTCCAATTATTTTCTTCTACAAGGGCTTTAATTAGAAACATATATTGGGAATAAATGTTTAATTTTTCATTTTTATTACTTCTAATGCAACTCGCAGCAAATTAACATCATTAATGTTAACAAATCCATCTCCTAAAGTCTTCAATGTTATATTTCTGTCTTTGGCACTCGAAATAAATAGATTTCCATCCCGTGACTCCAAAACTGGTCTAGATGTGATGAAATAAAAATGTAATTGTAATAGGTGGAACTTATTTAAAATGTAAAACATATTTTTGAATAAATATAAATATTTATTTAAATAATGTGTTTTCTGGTAAACTCACCTCTCGTCCAGCCACGCCACACAAAACTTCAAATATATCAATAATAGCCATTTTATTCGTAACATCATGCTCTCATACTCTTATTATAAATAATAAATTAAATCTTAGCTAAAAAATGTGAACTTAACAAAGTACACCATTTGAATTTCACAACACTTCGTCAGAACTCAATAAGAGAGTAGTTGAATTGAAACTTATGTGGCTCTTGAAAATTTCAAGCTGTGTTCTATGGTGGGCGTATTTTTGATAATACTTTAAGTCCTCCCAATATCAAATAACATTGATTATCCAAAATCCAATCATTGTATATTGAAATCATTAGTAAATCATGCTTAATTTTAAACTTTCTATATAAATTATGCAAATTCTTATTAATTGGATAAAATTGATCATTGCGGTAGGCAAGGAAAAAAAAGATTCGTAAAATTTACAAGAAGTTCGGTACTTATTTTTACAAGTTGACTTTCTAGTAGATTTTACTGGAAGATAGATAAAATATATAAAAAATCTGTTGACTGAATCAAACTTCTTGTAAAATCTACTGAGAAGTCAAGTTGTAAAAAAAATACTGAACTTCCTGTAAATTTGACAAATATTTTGAATCCATAAGAAATCAAAATTTACACATGATTATTTTACTCGCGTTAAATGAATTATAAATTTAATGACTTTTAATATTGTGATTTTATTTATTTAATATATTTAATTTTTCAATAAAAACAACGAAACAGAAAACTTACTATAGGCAATGAATGAATATAGTACTCTCTAAATCTGAATCAGTCAAATTTTCACTGATTGAAACAGTGATTTGCCTTTTCACTGATTCAACAGTAACAAAATATTTTTCACTGTTAAATCAGTTAATTTTCACTGATTCATCAGTGAAACAAATATTGCTCACTGCCAAACCAGTTAATTTTCACTGAATTAATCAGTGAAATTTGACTGATTTACTGTAACCTCTTTTTAGCTATTTGAATCAGTCAAATTTCACTGATAATCAGTAGATTTTGACTGATTCAAATTTAGAGAGTATATATTATTTAATTTTAACAATTTTAGCTGTATTTTGAAGCTTTGTAGAAAGGTCGATTTAAAAAATAATGATTAAGATAGTAAAATATGTTATCTTAGGTATTAGAATCAATAATCTAATGTATTTATCGATACTTTTTTTCGTAAGTGATAAGACTCATAAGTTGAATATTATAAATTTTTTAAACCTGAAGTAACAGTATATGTATAAAAGAAACTCTCACTTAAAAATTTTCAACAACAAATAGAATTTTTTTCCAAATAAACTATCAACAATCACAAAAATATTACAAAATTGACGAACATCAATACCGCTATTTAGACTTTCCAAATGATTAATTACAAAACCGGTGAAAAATTTGAGCATCAAAACAACATTAATTGATTATAGGAACAAATTTCAAATTTAAAAGGGCCGTCATTTTTTGCTCTCTGTGATTTTAGTTCAACTAAAAGAAATTTGCTTCACATTTTCGCGCCATGACTAGCTATGACCAATCATCTTGCATATCACTACGCCGGCGCTCTTGTGCAAAGCATAAACATAAATGCCGACAATGCCGACAATGCCGACAATGCCGATATAATAAAATAACCAAAATAACTACATATAACGATATAACTTATATTTTATACGCTTTATACTATCATACAATATATTAACAATATTTTGTAATAAAGCGTGAGAGAAATAAATCACAATAATCAAATACAATATGTCTGCGATCATTCAGTTAATACTTTCGAATGGAAACATCTTTATTTGGAGTGCTGAAGGTTTGAGGTTTTATTTTACCCTTTATATTTACACATTTCTAATTCTTATTTTAGCATTAAAAAAAATTTCCGAAATCACATGATTTTTCAAAGGTAATATGCACTTTACCTTTTGATTTTTTCCTGAAATTTTCCAATTTGAAATAATATTTAGGTTAAGTTTTCTCTGTATTATTTAGGGGAAAAAGATTTACAATATTAACGAAAAATGTTAGTAATTTTCTTCCTATCTAATCTCTTACAATGTTTGTCACTTTTAATTTTCTTTCGATACAGTTCAAAAAAAAAAGTTAACATCTTCAGACGAAGAAAACGCAAAGATGAGTTCTTGAAAATATTCAACAGAAACATTTATACAATATTTTATCAATTATTCGCGTTGCGTAATATAAAAAGTCAGTTGTATTAAATTTAATCTCATTAATCATAGCTTTATTTAGAGAAATAACATTTTTAATGGGATTTTTAATCTCCTTCATCGTACATTATTATTATAGATTGGCTCAAATTGCGACAAGATTATAGAATAGTTGGTGAATTAATTGGATGTTTGCCAAAGCAACCAAGGCAGGAAGTTTTGCTGGGTCTTCCCCTCTTATTACTTCCAGAAGAGGCAAAATTGCTGATAGAAAAGGGAATCGTACGTTTAGTACATTATCCTTCTATTGAGAAGAAACCTAGTGAATCTTTAAAAAATTTATTCAATGAATACAGAGAAAAACTTTACTTAGAACAACAAATTTGTTTAAGAGAGCAAAGAAAAAAACAGGTGATATTTCATTCGTTTCTTGAGTTGAAAATGTTACGACTTTCTATATAAAATAGTATTTCTTTTTAATTAGATTGCTACAATGATGGACAAAATTGTAGAAGGAAAACGACGGAAGATTATAGGATTAGAAACAGCAAAAAAGAAAATGAGGAAACCATTGGACAAAGAATCTCAAGAAAGACTGAAAAATGTCGAAGTTGATAGGAAAAACTTATTTGAGGAAGAGATGTCCAAGTTACCTAAATTGAATAGAAATGATGCACTTGTGCAAACTCACACAGGTAAATTTTACAAAGCTGTAAAGACAATTTATAATGTAATACGTTAGTGATAATGCATACACCTTTTTATATAGCACACCCGTGGTTGACAAAGAAAGAAGCTACAGAGATTGAATGGAACTATCCATCTACGGAAGAAGAAAATCTTCGATATAAAGTATTTAAAGATTTATGGGAGAAAAACTTTTATGTATCCAACGGAGAAAAATTTGGCGGAGACTTTTTGATATATCCAGGTATAGCGATTGTGTTATAAAAATATTGAATTTCAAATCCATTTTCCTAAATGAACGTTAAATTATTTCAGGTGACCCAATAATGTATCATGCACAGTTTGTAGTTCATTGTCGTAATAAAAACGACGAATTATCTGTTACCGACTTTATAGCTATATGTCGTATTGGATCCAACGTAAGAAAAACACAAGTTTTTGCTAGCTTTTCCAATGAAAATGAAAGCATCAGTTATCAATCTCTTCAGTGGGCTGAGTCAAGTGCATTATAAATACAAATTTCTTTTGATAACAAGATTATCTTTATTGACCTTAAACCCAAGACCTTATTACCTTGAAAAATTAAATAGCATCTATCATGACAAAACGTTGGTGTTGCTTTTCAGGAATTACATTAAAATGTTTTTTGTAAATGACTTGACCTTCACGACCGGCATAATTTTTTCGAACCCAGAAATGTTTGAAATCCGGATTAATTTTCTCACACGATACTATCACTTTTCCAGCTTCGAGTGCATACAAGTTACCGTTACTGCCAAACCCAACCTAAACAAAAATCATATTTATTTATTGTTAAGTTTATACCAACATGGATACATAAAAAAGTCTTGTCATATATTATTACATTAAGGCCAGGATGAAATCTTGTCTTTGTTTGTGTGACTAGTATATTCCCTGCATGAACAGAATCACCGTCGGTAAATTTCCATCCTCTACGCTTTGGTTTAGCATTTCCCGCATTATGTATTGTTCCTATTGTTTTCTTGGATGCATGTCTGACACACACTACAAATAAACAAATAGCGTTTATTTATATTGAATAAACATCAAAGAGAGTCTAAAAATTAATTTTCTTAACAAATTTCTTTTATCTGTTTTTTTATAGACCGCATGTTCTTCTTAAACTTTAAAACGATATTAAATACTAGCATTAATATAAAAACCGTCTCCAAGCACTAAAGGGTAAGAGAATAAGAGAACTAGTCGTTGGTACTCCCTCCAACTTGCTTTAAACAATAAAAAATTCAACAAATTAACCTACTCTATTCGAATTATTCTCATGTAAGCAAAATATGAGAAATGATTTCACTTTTCTATTGTTTAAAGTAAATTAGAGTGGGGCACCGACGACGGGTGCTCTTAACCTATAAGTTTTTGGGAACAATTCCAATTTTCATTATTCTTGAGAAGTTAAGATGCAAATAACAGCACTAAAATCTCAAAATTGAACTAACCTTGAAAACTATCAATCGGCTTTATAAACTTTACAGTTCCGCTCAATGATGTATTCATGAAGTTAAACATAATTTGTTCTTGAGTTGATACACAATATTTAAACAATTATTATTTTAAAACACTCAATATGAACGTTTTTTTCGTATTTTCTTGGAACATTACATTACATCGATTACATCAGCTGATCGGCCCTCTATGAACGTATTTGCATTTGCATTTGCGCGGTTTGTTTTCTACGCTTTTTGTTGTGGCTTCTCTGAAAAGCGTGCCTTCTATAATTGAGAACAGGGCAATATAATTCTGACTTTGCATGTCGTAAAGGGGAGTAATAAAAGTGAAGTGCACATTTTTTATTTTTCCAGCAAAGAAATATGTCGCGGGTAAGTCATGCCACCTGCTATATATATATTGTAGAATATTTAAGATAAGTTCGTCTTTAGGTTAGGTTTGTTCTTCATTCATTTTGCATAATATAAAAAAATATATAAATCTTTCGTTTTGTACAGATTTAATGAAGTTAAAATAACTACTTTTCTAGCAATCTTTTATCAAAACAAATTTTTGTTATGTTTATCAGATTTATCTACATATTTCTTTTTAAATTGCTTTTTTATATGTCCATATTTAAATTGAAATTAACGTTGCTCAAAATATTATTAATAAATTTTACCAATTGTTACTTTTTATAATATTTCATATTTTTGTAGGATATAAGATCATATTTTGTCCCTTGCAAACCCCAAGCGAGTAAATCTTCAAAGATAGCAACAGTAATTTCATCTGATGAAGAAGATCAAAAGGCTTCTAAGATCACCAAAAAAGCAAAGGTTTAATATTTATAATTTTTTTAAGTAATTTTTGTTTTAGCACTTTTTAAAGTCGGTTTTTATTGTAATTAGATTACGGAGAAAAGACGTCGGAAGCATGCTTTATCAGATTCTGAAGACGAGGAGACTAATGTTAAGAAAATAAAAAGTAAAAAGGAAGAAACCAAAATCATTGAGAACCACAAAACCGTTAATCCCTCTGACGTATTTGGCAAAGTCCCTATTAAAAGAATACCTGCACCTAAAATCATCAAAAAGACCGATGAATCGAAAAATAGTAAGACAGAAGTGAAACCTGTAAGTTAAGATTCTCATTACTTTTATATAAATATTTTCATTATTAATTTATTTTTCTTAGCTATATTTTTTTTTAGGAAATTGGATTTCACGATGATGATCTGGATTCCAGTCTTATAGAATTAGATGAAGCATTAATTGAACAAAGTTTAGCTATTGCTGAGAAAAAGAAAAAAGGAGAAACCAAATCAAGGGATGAAGCATTAGAAAAAAATAAAGAAATGCGTGGTCTGAATTTAAATTAAAAATTATTTTTTGAATACCTAATGATTCTGACTAACTAGTGATAATTTAATTATCCACAGATTCCGATAGAAAAGAGAAGGAAAGGCCAAAAACATCTTCAGATTCATCACCAGAGAAGCAAATTGCAGAAAATGAGGAAAAAATAAGCAAACCTCGTGAAACAAACACTAATGGTGTGAAACGTAAATTAAGCAAGAAATCCAGCAAATTAGAAATCGACGAGAATGAAAAAGATCCAAAGAAGGTGAAATTGAATGAATCAACGGATATGTTTGAAGAGATAATTGAGAAGAAGAAACAAAACGCTGCACTCTATCAACAATTTTTACATAGAGGTGGTGCAAGGAATCCGGGTTCCAAAGAAATTCCAGAGGGCGCCGAATATTGTCTAGCAGGTTTAAGTTTCCTAATAACAGGAGTTTTGGATTCTTTAGAGAGAGATGAAGCAGATGAAATAATAAAGAAGTACGGTGGACGGATACTTCATCAAGTCTCACGAAAAACCGACTACGTGATTGTCGGGGACCAACCAGGACCGGCCAAATTAGCAAAAGCAGAGAGTATGAAGATTCCGATAATATCGGAAGACGATTTATTAAATTTGATTCGTACTCGACCAGCCGGGAAAAGTAGCAGTATTAAACAATCCCACAGCAAAACAAAAGAAACTATCAGACCAAGGTCGCCAGACCCAGAACCCATTCATCCTATTACGCCTCCCAAAATTAAAGTTGAAGCTCTTGGATCGAAAGAACAGCTTGATAATTCAGGTAAATCTTATTATTCCAATGAATCTAAATATTTAAAAAATGCTGAAGATCTCAAAAAATCGCCCGAAAAAACTGAAAAAGAAATCAAAGTCGAACCATCTACATCAAGGGAAGAAAAACACAAATATGTAGAAAGTGATTCTAAGCAAGTACAATCTGTCACAGAATTTCGAACTGAAGCTTTGGTAGAAAAATACAGACCACAAACATTGAAGCAATTGATTGGTCAACAAGGGGATAAAAGTAATGCTAAAAAGCTTTACAGCTGGCTGCATGATTGGTACAAAAATCGAAGTAGTAATATCAAACATTCAAAGCCAACTCCTTGGGCGAAAAATGACAATGGGGCATTTTTCAAAGCTGCTTTGCTTTCTGGCTCTCCAGGAATTGGTAAAACGACAACTGTTTACGTTGTTACTAGAGAACTTGGTTTTGATTTGCTGGAGTTTAATGCTTCTGATACAAGAAGTAAAAAACTTCTCAAAGATGAAGTTGCTGGATTGTTGTCAAATACGACTGTCAAGGGTTACTTTACAGGTAAGTAAACTGAAAATTTTCTCTATAAAAGTATATATATTCAAAAAAATAATAATTCTTGAATTTATACTTGATATGTGAAGGTGATAAGTCAGATAAATCGGCTAAGAAACACGTTTTGCTTATGGATGAAGTCGATGGTATGGCAGGAAATGAGGATCGTGGAGGTCTACAAGAATTGATCGCTTTAATTAAATCTACAGAAATCCCAATTATTTGCATCTGCAATGATAGGAATAATCCTAAGATGAGAACTCTGGCTAATTATACTTACGATCTTCGGTTTCCGAAACCTAGGATAGAACAAATTAAGGTAAGCAAAAATCTGTATAAAAATTGAAACAAAACAATATAACAAAAATAGATAAATAATGGTAATCTTGAAAATGTTAATTTTTTTGTAGGGGGCAATGATGTCACTTTGTTTTAAAGAAAAAATAAATATTAAATCTGAGGAGATGAATCGGTTAATAGAATCAACTAATCAGGATATTCGTCAAGTTATAAACCATTTAGCCTTACTCAGTGCATCGATCGACAACAAGAACGAAATGGATAGTAATAGACTTATGAATAAGGACTTGAAATTGGGTCCTTGGGACGTTGTTCGCAAAGTTTTTTCCGCTGATGAGCACAAAAAAATGAGCATACACGACAAAAGCGATCTATTTTTCCACGACTACAGTATAGCTCCGTTATTCGTCCAGGAAAATTATCTTTCTGTATCTCCTCAGGCGCCAAAGTATAATCCTTTCTCTATATATAATTGCTTTTACTCGTACTTGGGATAATTTACATTTTTTGAAACGAATATTGCTGTTTATAGGAATGAGCTGTTAGAAAGAATCGCAAAAAGTGCGGACAGTTTGAGTCTAGGTGATCTTGTAGAAAATGCAATAAGAGGAAAAGGATCTTGGTCACTTTTACCAATACAGGCGATGTTCTCCTCAGTAATTCCTGGATTTTGGATGTCTGGTCATATTACTAATCAAATAAACTTCCCATCTTGGCTTGGGCGAAACTCTAAACGAAACAAAATGGATAGGTCGAATAATAGTTTTAAATTCTGAGCATACTTTTTATGAAATTATCAAAAATTAAAAAACAGATAGTATATAAATATTTTGTTATTATACTCACGTATAATTTGTGATTTTTTCTAGATTGCTACAGGAAATTACAGTTCATACTCGTTTAACTACAGGTGCAAGTAAAGAAGCCATAAACCTTGATTATCTACCTTCATTCAGAGATATTATAACTAGACCCTTAATTTCTGAAGACGTGGAGACTGCTGTTAATGTTATGAACCAATATCATCTCACAAGGTAATGTGGCTTTGTAATTTTTCTTCTATTTTCAAAAATGTTTATAATTGTTTATTTTACCCCAGGGAAGACTTTGATTCGATTTTAGAAGTATCCTTGTGGCCTGGTAACCGCAATCCAATGCAGTTCATTGAATCTAAAGTAATTAATTTTTTTTATTCTTCATCTTCCGTTTTGTAGAAATAAAATGATATAAGCCTAATCAAACATTTTTCTAAATGTTAAGGTAAAGTCAGCTTTTACAAGGGCATATAATAAAAATGCCGCTACTGCTCCATATGCCATGACTGCCGGTGGTAGTAAAAAGAAAAAAGGAGGAGCTGCGCAAGACGATGAATTTGAAGGTTTAGAAGATGGAGAAGATATTGTTGATTCAGCAGAAGAAGAAGATGATATCGACATTGAAAAAATGCTGAAGGTATGGATCACACATAAATTAAGTTAATTACTATCTAAATTCAACATTTAATTTTACAGGCAAAAAAGTCTACCAGTAAGAAAGGTTCTACTAAAGATGAAGAGAAGCCTTCGACGAGTAAAAAAGCTGTTTCCTCCAAGGACGAAGAGAAACCCAAGAAAGGGAAAAGCAAAGCAAAAGCAAAATGAGAAATCTGATAACGAATTACAGGAATCAATGTTTCTAATTCTTTAATTTATTTAAATTAAGATGTGTTTGAACGTAATATTTTACCGTGATGTATTGTTAAATTTATTTAAGGATATTCAAATTTATAACGTCGAAAAGACAGTTAAGCTGCATTTGCGTATAACGTAAATATTTTATTGCATTCTTTTCAAATTTGTATACAAAGTATAATTAAGAAGATGTAGATAAAATATTTTTATTTTTTTAATATAGAAATTCTTCTAATTCTACCAAATTTAGGACTAACATTGTGATTACACTATAAACCATAAATCATAAAAAATGCAAATTTGATATATCAAAATATAAAGAAGATATAAATACAATTATAATATAAGTTAAGAAATTCAGTTTGCTTTTTAATTTTGCATAAGGATAACAATAAGGGCGAATTCATGAAATATTCAATCGAATAAAAATCACTTATTTCTCAGCATTAAATTCAAATAAAGAGGTTAAATCAATCATCAAAATAAGACTTGCTTTATTTAATATTGATACAAGTATAACATATTATGGAATTTTCGAAATTTGAATATGGTTTCAGGTGGTTTAAAACGTATTGGTAAAACGAGTTTACATCTTAATGAGTTTATATAATCTTCACATCAATCGGGTTCACTTTAAGTTTTCACGCAACCTAAAATAAAGAAATTTATGAAATACATATTTGGAAACTAATTTTTTATAAGTACCAGCAAATAAAATAAAAATAAACCATTTGTTTATCATGCTTGATTTGAAATTCAAAAATACTAAATTAAATAAATTTATCGACCAAATGACATTAAGATATATAGTACTTTTTTTAATAAAAATAATAAGTATTATTTCACGTACGATTTTTGTTATATTTCCATCCAATAAATTCATTAGTTTTTTTATTTTCAGCAGTAAGCCAGTCTTGAAGAGGTTTAAAATAGTCTAAGATTCCAGAACTGGTCATATACCTTTGACCAGTTAATACCTCCATTGCATCTTGCCATGGCTTAGATGATCCCATCTTTAACATAGACCTGCAACCAAATTTTTCTGTTATTATCAATTTAAAAATTTTATTGTAATTTTAATTGCAGTTTGTCAACATTAATCCAAGTTCTCATTGCATGTCACTCACTTGAAGAGATTTCCTGCTTTTGTACTGCTAGTTATGTCACATTCATGAAGGGGTTTACTTTTAGGATCATTTGGATTATATTCCCCAGCTTCTATACACAATGACCTATAAAACTGGAACTGAATGATATAAGCAACACAGTATCTCAGATACTCTATGTCTGCTGCTACATGATATTTCGATGCTGGATCAAGATATTCTTCCGTTCTTACAGCTGGTGACTCGATTCCTTGATATTCTTCTGCCAATTTCCACCTTTTACGTCAATGTTATATCTCATTACAATATATTCAAAAGATAAGTATCAATTACAGCTGTTTTCTTAATTTTTAATTGAAATATTTAACTTGTATAATTTCGAAATTTGACTTAAATTTGCATTTGATGTTTTACTTCTAGAATTACAAATCATAATAGTCTTGAATTCAAAGTTTCTAATTCAAACTTACAAACTAAAATTTTCTATCGAACTATTAAATGCTAATTTGAAAGTATTAAACACAAATGATTCTAAACTTGAACTCATAAATAAGCCAATTTCACAAAAAATAAATACCAGTTGCAGTTGTATTGATCAGAACTAATATTTCCATTGAAAACATTCCACCTCCACAGGTCCATGATATATGCAAACGGAAGAAAAACTACCTTCTCCAAACTCTTCATATATAAGTGGTTTATTGAAGCTTTATGATCAGCAGTATAATTCGTCAGAAGATTTATTTTCTGCAGATGAGCAGGTGTTGAAACACTCAAACCCATGACATCTCCAACAGCTTCTTGGAAACCAGGATTAGCACCATCTTTATAGACTCGAGGCAAGTCCTTATACTGTATATAATACTGGATGTGTCCCATTTCGTGCTGTATAGTCTCAAGGTATCTTGCATTTATTTCAGTGCACGACATGATTCTATAGTCTTTACCATTGTAAAAATCCCATGCAGAAGGGTGACAAACAATCTCACGATCTGTTGGTTTATGAATAATTGAATTTTTCCAAAAGAGTTTAGGCATTGCACTCATGTTCATTGATATGAAACTGGACTCTGCTAATTTAAACACCTTCAAAGCATCATATTCTACAAAAGATGACAATTATTAATTTCTAATGTTAATATATATAAAGGGTTTCCCAATAAGGGTGATATGTTTTGAAATTGAAAAAAAACACTGAATATTCATTCGGAATTGATCGAAATCTTTTTTATTATATTGGATATTCTATGCCATTTATGATTTAAAGAATATATCGGCCAAATGTCCCCCGAGACTTGAGCCAAAAATGCGCCTCATCAGAAAAGATGATTTTTTGATGAAAATTGGGATGATTTTCAATTGATTCCAGAGCCCAATCCGCGAACTCCCGACGCAAACGATGGTCATTAGGCTTCAGTTCTTGGGCCAGAATCATCTTATAGGGATGCAGGCCAAGATCCAATCGCAAAATACGCCAGGTAGTCATCCTGGACAGGCCCAATTCCTGAGATCGGCGTGGCACGGACAATTCACGGTACGGCGGCTATATTCTGTGTAGAACGTGCGGTACGCATACCATTTTTAGGCTTAGTATCCAATAGAGTAAATTCACTCTCCAACTTATCGATTATTCGACGAATTGAGAGCGCGGATGGAGCAGAATGACGACCATATTTTGCACGATATGCTCTTTGAACACCGACAAAACTTCTCGAATTTTGATAAAATAATTGGACAATTTCCAAACGTTGTGGAAGCGTGAAACTACTCATGATTAAATGGCAAACCTTACTGATGACAACTGACAGCAGACGTCAAAAATTTCAGTTCAAATCAGCCCGATAGGGACATTCAAAATCATATCACCCCTATTGGGAAACCCTGTACTAACTTTTCTACTCTAATGGTCTAACAACATTGGTTTCCAACGTAGTGACCAGTGAAATTTTAAACAGACCATTTTATTGAAAATCATAATAAGAAATACAGCAGGTAAATTTGTTTTTAAAACTAGTAAGACTGCGCAATAGTTTTGTAACAGATACAGCAGGACAGTAAAATTCTATAACTCCCGAGATTGATTAGTAGTGAATAAATAATATTTGAGGAGTTTTATTGAGCAGAAAAATAAGCATTACGCTAATACTTTTGAAATTAAAAAACCCCACTATATTTTCCATCATGATTTCTAACGAATAAGAGTACCTGAAATTTCACTATGGTCCCGACGTTGATATTTTCAGTAGAGTAATGTGTACACTCAGAAAAAATATTTGATTGAATCAACCAAGATTATTTGTTTGAAAGACTTTCTTTGATTTAAAGAAATGATTCATTTGAATTAAATAAAATTTGATTGATTTAAACAAAGTATCTTTAAACCAAATAAAAATTTGTTCAAATCAAATAAAATTTCTGCCTTATATCAAACAAATTATATCTTTGATCACATATTAATGCATCAATTTGTTTGTTTCGAAGAAAAATCTATTTGATTTCAACAAACATTTATTTGGCATAAACATATTTTGTTTGAATTTAACAAATGTTATTTAAGGTAGTTCTTTCACGAAAATTAGACCTCAGGCAAAAATAAATAATTTTGCTTTCAAGAATAGCAATATTATTATTGAAGGGCTAATTTGAAAGAGAAAAGATTATTTTTCATGAATAAAATTTGAAGCACAAAGAAATAATTTTATTAATAAATTTTATTTTTGCCCAAACTTATTTTCTTATCGCTTCGAGCCGAATTTTAAAAAATGATGCGATTCTAATAAATCACGGTTCAATTTTTTAGGAAAAATATTCTCTACAACTTGACCGTTTCTAATTTTTGAAAATGAATTCTTTAATGGCTGAAATTTTAATAAAACAATTTTTTCAAAACAAAATTTTTATAAACAAATTGATGTATTTGATAATAATTAATTCAATTTCAAAAATAGGAAACGGTCATGTTGTAGAGAATCTTTTTCATAAAATAATGAACCGTGATTTATTAGAATCACATTATTTTTAAAAATTTGACTCGAAGCGATAAGAAAATCAATTTGGGCAAAAATAAAATTTATTAATAAAATTATTTTTTTGTGTTTCAAATTTTTTTCATGAAAAATAATCTTTTCTCTTTCAAATTAGCCCTTCAATAATAATATTGCTATTCTTAAAAGCAAAATTATCTATTTTTGCCTGAGGTCTAATTTTCGTGAACGAACTACCTTAATTCAAATAAATCTTTTGTTTGAATAAAAAAAGCCTTCCAAACAAATTATTTTCTTTCATTCAATCAAATCTTTTTTCTCAGTGTATGCAAATTCCAATAAGATAATTTATTACTTTGTGCAACCATAGAAGGAGTAGGATCAGGCATTGTTTTTCCAGGGAAGGGTAGAGTAAAGTCAGCAATGTTTTCCCAAGATTCTGACCACATGTTACCAAGAAGATGAGCTGGGATTAGTCCATCTTTAGAGACAACATTGTCTCCATACTTTTTTCTCAATTGACGTCTCACATAAGCATGAATTTGCATATGAAGAGGCTTTAGATCCTCCAAGATATTTTCTAAAAGGAACATTTTATTATCTCACTAAAACTTTATTATATTGTTTTATGACAAAGTTTTCGAACCACCTACTTATCTGGTCTTGAAAATCGGCTGCCTCGTAATCATTCAGCCACATTGCAGACTTATCTTTAAAGTTATTCAATCTCGCAGCCTCGTTGCTCAATTCTACGTATCTTGGAAAGAAAGGCTTTATTTTTTTTCCAGAGACATTACGCCACTCTAACCAAATATACTTTAGGAGTTCAGGATCACGACTTTTAGCGAATAAGTTGTGTAATTCGGGTTCCAAAGACAAATCACATTTATTTTTATTTTTATAGTCGCAAACTTTTGCAGTAGAGTAAATTGTCTGCATCCGATCCACGATATTTCGAAACTCAATGAAGTGCTAGGTAGAATTGAACATTTTTTAATTGTACGTATATGTAAATATATTTTACAAATTAAATTTTTTTTAAATCAATAAAATTAAAAAATGAATAACAATTACCTTTTCTGGTAATGAAGCTTCCATTATATTGCTATAAAATTTGAATTGTCTCTTAGAATCTTCATCTTGTAATTCTTTCCATGGTAAGGCTTTGACTTTCTTCCATACCTCTTTTCTGAAATTAGCAGCATCATTAAAGACTTTAACCTGCTTTGCCAAGTTTTCGTCTGTCAAATTCGATTCGTAATTCCAGGATGCTGTCTGTTCTCTGTTACTCCACACATCATTTTCTTTATTAATTTTCGCCAGGAATTTTTTAGCATTTTTTAGAAAGATCTTAGGACCAGTTTTATTGGTAACTTTTAGTTTTGGACTATTTTGAGTGGATCCTCCTAATGCAGTTGCAAGAAGTACTATAGCTAGTAATCTAGAAATAGAGGTTGTAATTTTTTGGTATTAAAAATATGAAGTAATTTGAAATAAGTAAATAAAATACCCCTTTACGGGGAAAATATTTGTAAGTATTAAGTCCAATACTTTTTTTTGTGAGTTGAATATTAAATAAGTAGTGACATTCACGGAAAGGTATTATGTAGATTCCCTGGCGAAAGCATCGGGTAGGAATTCATTCCGAGCCAATTAGAACTATTCCGATTCATTCCGATATCTGTATCCGACCCAATGCGAATCATTCGGAACTAATCCGAAAAACGTTTTGTAACTTGTTTGATGAAAAACGGTAAAAAATCGATCCGACCTAATCCGATTTAATCCGAGGTAACTATCCGAATGAATCCGAACCAATCCCAAAGTAAGTTTTCAATCCGAATCAATCCGAGCTCGGATTGATCCAAACCGAATTTTCAATCAGAATTAATTCGAACCATTCCGACCTCGGATTCATTCGGATTGAAAACTTACTTTGGGATTGGTTCAGATTTATTCGGATAGTTTCCTCGGATTAAATCGGATTAGGTCGGATCAATTTTTTACCGTTTTTCATCAAATGAGTTACAAAACGTTTTTCGGATTGGTTCAGAATGATTCGCATTGGCTCGGATACAGATATCGGAATAGTTCTGATTGGCTGGGAATGAATTCCTATCCGATACTTTCACCGGGGTTCAATACTTGCCAATATTGCCAATACATTTTTTTTATATAGAGAGATGCATTATAATCAAATAATAACTAGTCAAGAAATATAGTTAATACATTCTCAACATTTTTCAAAATGTCACTAAGTAATTGTAACTATTCCTTAAAAATTTCCTACATAAATTATTATGTAAAAAAAAATTATTATATAATTTAAAAATACTTCCTGTTTCTGAAAATATTGTATACATTTACAAGTAATTCCAATTTTTGTTAAAAAATAGCATATTGTGCAATTGGGAAAAAAAAATTGGTGTTTTTCCCGTGTTGGACACGATTTTTTTTCTACTAGGGGGTCAGAAAATGGATTTATTTGCTCCGCACTGGTCAATAAAACCCACTTTATAACCCGCTAGTAGAAAAAGTGAGTTTATTGATGGTATACATTTACAATAAAATGCAAAGTAATTGATACAAAGTTACTCGATTACTAAATTATTTACTTCAACCGTTAATCTTCATTGTTTTCAAAAATGTATACCATATTTTCGGACAGAGGAAGTATATATTATCCCGGAACCTCAAAAGTCTGAAAAATTATTCCGCAGCCGTCTAGGTATTTCAAAAATTTATTAAGCAGCATTTCAATTTTCCTTGCTTGATTATTATTCAATAATTAAATATTTAATTTAAATATATCAACAATAAACTTACATTCGTAACATAATCATTTTCACTTTTAATGGAAAAAACAACTAAAGTTACTTGAGTGTGTAACACCTTTTATATTTATATCCCCTCCAGTCATATGAATTTTGTGACGGATCTATATAATGCATAGTCATTGTATTTGAACATGAAAAAGCATAAATTGAAAAAAATGCTAAAAAAATAATAATTATTAAAAAAGTATGAATAAAACACTTGTTATCTCTATACCTTCTTCAGGACCGGCTATGATGATTTTTTTCAAAACATAATACAAACAAAACATACTAAAAATTTAGGTTGAGATAAATCAGCTGTTTACCCTACAATTGCTGCCTTTGGCCTATTTGGAAGACAAAAGCTTATTTTTATTATTTGTCTTGAAATGTGAGTTCGGTGAAGAATTTGTGTACTTAATATTTAATTCGCAATATTTTGTTATACAAATAATAAAAAGTTATTGTATATTAATAATTTATATTCAACGTGCAGAATTGTCATAGCTGAATAAACAATTGATTTCATTCAGTCGAAATAATAAACTTATTACTATAAGCTATACATTTAAATAAAGAGGTTTAATCAATCATTAAAATGAGACTTGCTTTATTTAATATAGATATAAGTACATGATCCTGTATAATTATCGAAGATGGAATGTTATTTTATGGGATTTGAAATGTATTGATGAAACGAATTTTCTTCTTATTATACACACTATCCTTAAAAATTAATTTTTACTTCTTAATGAGTTTTTATAAACTTCACATCAAACAAGTTCATCTCGAGTTTGCACGCAACCTGAAATAAATAAATTTTGATTCAATACATATTTGGAAACCAATTATTTTCATCAACATAAGTGATTTAAAACGTACGAATTCTGTTATCTTTCCATCCAATGAATTCATTAGTTTTCTTATTTTCAGCAGTAAGCCAGTCTTGAAGAGGTTTAAAATAGTCTAAGATACCAGAACTGCTCATTTCCCGCTGACCAGTTAGTACTTCCATTGCATCTTGCCATGGCTTAGATGAACCCATTTTCAACATAGATCTACAATTCAGTTTAAATATTAACTAGTATCAACTTTCCAGTACATATTAAATTTTAAACAAAAGTATTGATAAGGAGAATATTTTGATTAATTTATAGATAGGTATATGTGTAGTTTCTAAGTATATCTCACTTGAGTAGATTTCCTGCTCTCTGACTGTCAGTTATGTCACATTCATGAAGTGGTTTACTCTCCGGATTGTTTGGATCATATTCTCCAGCTTCTATGCACAAAGTTCTGTGAAACTGGAACTGGATAACAAAACTGACAAAGTATCTTAAGTACTCCACGTCCGATATTACATGATATTTAGAAGCTGGGTCAAAATCTTCCTCTGTTCTATCTACTGGAGGTTCTATTCCTTGAAATTCTTGTGCCAATTTCCACCTAAACATAATTTTAAAGCTTGAATTTTTCATTTAAATTTTCGTTTAGGCCTAAGATTTCGAACTTATTTTTTAAAAATTAATTCAGAAATTCCAAAAATAATTATTATACCAGTAACAATTATATTGATCTGGAGTGACTTCCCCTCTAAAGACGTTCCATCTCCATAAGTCCATGATATAAGCAAAAGGAAGAAATACAATCTTTTCCAAACCCTTTATATAAAGATGGTTCAAAGAAGCTTCTTCATCTGAAGTATAATTTTCCAGAAGCTTGATCTTTTGCAAATGAGCAGGTGTCGTGATACTCAAAGACATCACATCTCCAACTGCTTCATGAAATCCCACATTTGCACCTGCTCTGTAGACCTGAGGTTGATCCTTATATTGCAGAAAATACTGGACATGTCCCATTTCATGGTGAGCAGTTGTAAGATCTTCTCCATTAATTCTAGTACACTGCTTAATTCTGAAGTCTTTACCATCATAAAAATCCCAAGCACTGGCGTGACATACAATTTCACGATCAGTTGGTTTTTCGAGAATTGAATTTTTCCAGAAAAGTTCGGGCATTGCGCTCATGTTCATTGACACGAAACAGGACTCTGCCAATTTAAATATGTCCAAAGCAGTGTATCCTGAAAGAAATAAAAGTATGGTAAGTATATTAGTAAACGTTCGGTATCTTGAATCAGCTAATAAACATTCATGGAAAAACATTGCATACCTTGTGCAACCATAGCAGAAGTAGGATTAGGCAAAGTTTTCCCTGGAATAGGTAGAGTAAAATCAGCAATGTTATCCCAAGTTTGAGACCACATGTTACCAAGAAGATGTGCTGGAATTGGTCCATCTTTTGAGACAATATCATCGCCATACTTCTTTCTCAATTCACGTCTCACGTAGGCATGAATTTGCAAGTAGAGAGGCTTTAGTTCCTGCCACAGTGACTCTAAAAACGATTTTCATATCAGTAATTGGATTAAAGTATCAATATCAATTATTTAGAATATGATCAAGAATTTTTGATTCTACTTACCAATTTGGTTCTGGAAGTCTTTAGCCTCGTATTCCATCAACCAAACTTCAGATTTATCTTTAAAATCATTCAACCTTGCAGCTATGTTACCTAATTCTACGTATCTAGGGAAGTAGGACTTCATTTTTTCACCCGAAGCTTTACGCCATTCTG
Organism: Diplolepis rosae; assembly: GCA_030998225.1. Taxonomy (NCBI): domain Eukaryota; kingdom Metazoa; phylum Arthropoda; class Insecta; order Hymenoptera; family Diplolepididae; genus Diplolepis; species Diplolepis rosae. Next base: position 4,694,897 of record JAPYXD010000698.1, read on the forward strand.
TCCAAATATGTTTGAGAAGCTCAGGATCTCTACTTTTAGCCAAAAGCTCTGTCAATTGTGGCTCCAAAGCCAAATCACACTTTTTTGGATTTTTAAGTTCACAGATTTTTGCAGTGGAGTAAATCTTAGACATCTGGCTCGTAATATTTTCATATTCTTGGAAAAGCTTAAAAAAATTAGAAATATTTTAAAAAATGTAATCGTTAAATATTTAAAGTCATGTTTTAGAATAACTATGGTAAAATACTTAAAAAGAATTAAAACATTCATATAATTACATTTTCGGGTAAAGCTGCTTCTCCAATGTTACTGAGTTTGAAAAATTGTCTCTTAGCATCTTCGTCCTGTAATTCCTTCCACGGGAATGCTTTCACCTCCGCCCACAGTTTCTTCCTGTAATTAGCAGCCTGACTCGATACTTCAATTTTTTCTTCCAAATTCTCATCAGTTAAATTGCTTTCATATTTCCACGATGCTATCACTTCTTTATTATTCCATTCACCATATTCACTATCTATTTTTTTCAAAAGTTTTCGGGCGTCATCCAAAAGTACACTAGGATCATTTTGAGAAGGGGAAATAAATTCAGTTACATCTCCAGATGAAACTTCAGTTGTGATTTCAGTTTCAGAACTTTCTTGAGAGAATCCCACTGTTGCAGTCGCAAGAACTGCTACCACCAGCACACTAAAATATAAAATAATAAATATTTTCACTCTTGATACAAATTTCAATCACATTTATAAGTGAAATATGTATAGGAGCAAGTGTATCTACGTTTCTTTTAATTTTAACTATTCAAATCTAACCTAATTTTTATGACAAAATAATGGAAAAATTATGTTATGAGATTTTTAAAATTCTATTAGATTCTTGCATCACTCAAAATTTTCAAACAAAATCATTTTAATCCCTAAATATTAATCAACATTTCGGTACTTTCCTCATTCATAAATTATTCTTCACTTTAAATAACAGAGCATTGCTTGAGTGACTTGAATAATCTCTCAATTGTTAACAAATCGTTATGTCTACAGTACAAGTTTCCTTACGATATCTTCTAATATCTTCATTACTTACAATCAATGACTTTTAGATATAAATACTTATCAGAATTTTATTTTCACTTTCTCTATACCATTCTAAATATCTACTGGATATTTATTTTAAATATAAATCTTGATTGAAATTATTATTGACAACTGTTGAAGAGGAAAAATATACTTGTCAACTTATTATATACAAAACTTACGTTCGCAACATCACAATTTTGTCTTAAATAAACCAAGTAATTTTTATAAATTAAGGAATCATATAAAGATCTCGACTATACTGGAGAAAACTGATTTTATTCCATGTGATGTAGTCGCACAAGTCACGTCCTTTCAATAGTGAACTGTCACTTTTATGCATCTCTCCCACTCCTAATAATCATTTGTTTCACGGACATTGCTCTTTCGATTGAATCTATAATCTATATGTATATATATATATAAAAGATTTTGTCTTAATTCCAATTTTTACGATAACTTATCGCGAAGTTTTTTATATATTGTCTATGCGTATGTAATTTTTTTTTTAAATTTTAGTACTTTTATTGGTATTATTAAAAAAATGAGTGCCAAATTAGACATCATTTCAAAAATGTAATTTAGCAATAATGTCCTTGTAAAAATACATTTTTACCCAGGACCGGTTTTTTTAAGAATGCGGATTGGGCGATCTTCTTATGAATCGAAATTATGCGTTTTTGAATTGGACCTCAAATTTTAAATCATTTTAATTGGCCAACTCCATTTCGGAAAATCGTAAGGCAGACTCCGATTGAGCGAAGTTATTGAGGTTATTTTACCATTTTTTCCATTTTGAACAAATATAAGACATATCCGTAAAATACTTGGTTAATAAATAAATAAAACGTTTAAATGCAAAATCGCAGTGAATCGGTCGCTATCGGAAATGGCGTTTTAATATTGCGGATTCACTCAATTGAGTTAATCCGCTAAAACGGATCCACTGCAGCTTCCAACCGATTCAAATTTTCTAACTCCCCAATCGGTTCTTTTTTTTTTTTAAAGTCTGAATTTATGTAATTCGACATTCATTAAATTTTTTAAAAGTCCTGTAACAATAATTATAACTAGATTGTGTATAAAAAATCAAAACAGTAATAATTTTCTCATTGTAAATAATTTAATGAACAATCATTGAAATAAATTTATTAAATTTATAAATGTATCTAAAACAAAAAATGAATAATAAAAATGTATTTTTTTAAAATGAAATAAATACGAATCAAAATAATTGTTCAGCGAGAAAACGCGGCTAGATAATTTTAGTCTCTACTTTTCTAAATTCCTTTCAAATGACGTAGATTTCTTAATTTTGTGCGATGTCTGTATCTCCCAAAATTTCTTGGGACGCAAAAGTGATGATAAAAAGATAAGCCATATGTCTCTGTCTTCATAGAAATAGTGTCAAAATCACTAATGGAAAAAAAAACAATTCTTCTAAAAGCATTTCTTATCGAAGGTGAGATTCCTAAAGTAAGAAGCGATGAAAAAATCATAATTAGCTCCTCCTACTATTTCGAGCCATTTGAGAAGCTTGGGAGGAGAGCAGTTTATTATAAGACATGCGAGAGCGAGAGATGATTCGTGGTCTCCTACTCCTTCAGGGCGAGTAAATTTGGAACCTCCTGCAAGGAATAAACGCCAAATATAGTCTTCATTCTAATACATCGTTCTCTCAACAAAGAAACTTTGTTCTACTTTTATTTAATTCATAAAATTCTATCTTTTTTAATATAAATCATTCATCACATTTAGAATTTAATTTCAATTTATTGAAATTAAATAATTAATTTCTTTAGGATATTATTCATGAATTTTACTCAGTACCTTACATTAAAATTTGAATATTTAAATTTAAATTACACATTTTTAACAACTTGAACTATATTTCTTACTGCTTTTTTTTATTTCCCTATAAAAAGTTCAAAATAAAATTTAAAACGAATAATAATTGGAGCGTGATATAATAATTTTTCTGATATTTTATTTTCTATGTACTCTGTGTCAGTAATATTGAAAAAATGTTTAATCTTTTAATTAAAACCATGGACCAACCTGGTCACGTGACTAGATTCCTACCCTGCCGGCATTTCAGTTTGTGTAACCTGTTGTAACCCTATTTCTATAAAAAAATAAGATAGGTAACTGAAAATGTGGTCTCGTTATAATTTTTTTTTTACAATTGTAAACATTTATGACCAGACAGACTTGACTTGGTGCATTTCATTTATTCTCACAAATTTTCAACTTGTTATCTCATTTTTTACAGAAATGGGGTTACACGAATTGAAAATGCTGATAAAGTAGGAACCTAGTCACGTGATTCGGTTGGTCCATGGCCTTAATATTGATCGTGATTTATAAAAAGGAGACATTATGATAAAATTGATAAATATTGTAAAATATTGAGCATTATATAACAAGTTTATTATTATCATTAATTTTGAATCTCCAAGAATATTGACTAAAATATATTAACTAAAATGTATCTTCTGTGCCAGACAGACTTTTTTCTTTATTTGCTTGTCTCATGTTCAGAAAATAAATATGTTATCAATTTTTCAAAAACGATGACAGACTTCAATTGCAAACAGACGCATTGTTGTTTGGTTGATCTATGGCCTTAAATAATTCGTGAACACACTACTGATTTCTCTTCAGTTTTCTTAATGTCTGGCCTCGTCGTTGACCAAGAAATTCAATCCCGTTTCTGCTGTGCATTTTAAAAGCTTTAATACTCAGAGTTTACAGAAAAGAGAAATCAGGAAGTGTTTGTAAAAAAAAATATATGAATGAAATAAATTATTCTATATTTATATATCATTTATTACAATGTTTTATATTCAAAGTTCAAAAATACCTTTATGAAAAAGAAGTATTGGTAAGAATTGCTTCCAGTACTATTTTCGCGAAAAAGTTTTGGATTTCTAATACTTATTCGCGAAAAAAGTATTAGACCCAATACTTAACAATACTTCTTTTTCGTAAGGGTAGTCAACTGGTTATACAAAATTGAATTTAAATTGTAATTCCATCTACAGTATTGGCGGGATAATTTTAATATACCTTTTATGGTTATTTTATGTATTAATTACAGTCTTAAAGGTTTAAAGTAAATACACACGGAGAAACTTTGTATAGCAAAATATATTTCTTTTTTAATAATGTTAATTCTAAAAAATATCAGGAATCTAGGGAAAATCGTGGTACATTGGTAATTATTCCTAGCGGACTGGAAATTTTTTGCAGTCAAAATACTAAAGATTCGAAAAATGATATGAAACTTCAGTATAGATTATAGTAAAGCTCGATACAATCTATAGTAGATTATAATATAGGTTAATCTAAAATTCAATATTTTACTGCGAAAACCTTTCATAATGACACGTTTTTTCCTAAACTGAAACGTCGTTTAGCAAAAATTGTAAGTTGTAAATTGTAAATAATTGTAATATTGTAAAAACAATTATTTCTTATAAAACTGAAACAAAGTTATTTTTGCAGATGATTAAAAAAAATTAAATAATTTTAATACACTTTGGTTGAATAATTATAAGTTCAATCACCAAGCCAGTTAACCATCAATAAAATAAATTATGCGAAGGAAACAGCTCAGGACAAGAGATAAGCAAATGAGAAGGCTATCGTCGAGCACTGACCATCAACCAAATGTTTTGTTCCTCAGTTCCTCACCTTGAACGTTCATATAGCCTGATTTTTATACGAATAACTTTCCCTCACTTACAAAAACAATTTTTACTCATATTAAAATAACTCAATGGACACTGGTAACCTAGACCCCAAATTTTTATTTTGTGACAATTCAGTTTCTATTCAATCCTTGAAAGAATGAAAAAATCTGGAAGTTTGATTAGCGTTGAGGTCAATTTTAATTCCACACACTTATAACATTAATGTTAAATCTTGAGTAAAAAAAACGTTTTTTAAGCTCCCTTGTAGAAAAAAAGAATTGGACCCGATTGGGACCGACTGGTCCGATTGACACCATTTCAAAAACATCATTGAAACCGATTTATTACTTAGATTCAATCAGGCGAGACCACTTTGAATCCGATTAATAAATCGGTTTTAATGATGTTTTTGAAATGGGCCAATCGGACCAGTCGGTCGCAATCAGGTCCAATTATTTTCTTCTACAAGGGCTGAAACTTAATTTTCCTATTTTTAAAAAATTTTCAAATTAAGTAGAATTTAATACCCCTGAAAAGGTTATTGGAGTAAATTATTTATTGTTCTTCAGTTAATTAATCAATTATTAAAAACTTTTGTGATTTGTACAAGTTTTATTGAAAAAGAGTAACTGATTCCTGAAAATAATCTGAAGGACGTGACCCAATTCATAAAGCCCAAACACGCTTTTTATTTGATCTTTTTTTACGTAATTTCCACATTCTAGAACCTTAAACTAGGTAAAGGACAGAATGTTTTTATAATCCAAATTTTTAATTAAATCTTTATAAACAAATTTCACAGAAATACATTCTGCTTAAGGAATATTCCAATCAACATTTTTAGGGTCTTTTTAAGGATATTCTGATTTTACAATGTGAGATGCATTTACTCCAAAACGTTTTGGAGTAAACGCAAATCCTGACAGGATATTATTATTATTCGAGCATCTTTTTTAGTAAATAGTTAGCATGGAATTTTCCTTATGTCCCGATTTGGTCAGGTGGGTCGGATTATAGACCAGAGTATTTTGAATAATCAGAACTGAATATCCAGTCTTAGTCGAGGGAGTAGGCAAAAAAGAGGAAGGGAAATGTAGTCAAAAATAGGGAAGAGGCCAGAATAGGACACTGCACGATTTATGAAAAGGGGTACGAGGGGGGAGGATTGAAAGAAAATATATCGACGCATAGTTTCGCAGATCTGGACGCCCTCGAGTTGCCGTCGAACATACCCAGGGCCGACCAAAAACGTCTTCTTCCCCGGGTTCCACTGCCTCTGTTGATGTATACTTTCAGCTTTCAGTACGACTCCCAATGTTTTGGACGTTTTCCTGGTTCATAGCTGCTGGGCGTGGGACCCCTTGCGTGGGAAGAGCCGTTGGCCAGCCCTGTAGCGTCTTGCGTGCCCATCTTGGGTAGCGTCGAGCTTTCAGCGGACGTTATATCTGGCGTCGCGACGCTCTCGAACCTCAGCCGCTCCGCAGTCGCCCATCGATTCACTACCCATTCCCACGGTCAGTACCACCAAAAAGTCCTCTTATTTTCAACAGAGTGTCAAAGTCTTGACGTTTAATGGTGTCTAAGCCACTTGCCTTAATTCTTCAGCTGCAAGCAAGTTTCCTTTCAACCTGCAACAATTAGTGATTTCGGAATTAGTGTTGTTGAGATTCGGTAGTTGTGAAGCCGATATAGTGAATCCTGGATTAAATATTAATTTCGAACAGTGAATACTAATTGGGATCTATTAATACTTCTGGAATTATTAATTTGAGGATTGAGTTGACCTTGCGATGAGGTGTTGTGACTTAAATAAAAAGGGGTTCAGTAATTGAGAATTGCTGAAGAACTGTTGAAGAGAATTTGTAATAAAGAGGTGATCAAAGTGGTATTCTAAGATTCTTCTGATTTTATTTATGAACCGTTGAAGCTCTGGGTGTCTGAAGCAGCCTAGAAGTAGAAGAAACTGAATCTTCAGATTTCTGAGAAAGTCTTCAGATATCTGAAGATTTTCTGAATGTCAGGAATAGTCGTGTAATCATAACATTTCAAGAATTTTTCTGAGAAATGAAATGAAAGATATTATTAATATCAAGAGCTAAGATTAGAAAAACAAATCTTGTAATCAGACCAGCATAGCACATGATAATTAATAAAATCAGAAGGAATGCATCTTTACTCTGCCAAATATATCAGTTCTAAAAGTTGATTACAAGTTTTAGAAACTGTACTGAATCTTAATGAAGATCTGGAATATTCAGATTAAAGTTACATCTTGAACACCATCTAGGTCATCTCCATCAAATTATTTTTTTGGAGTTATTTAAAAAATTGATTATTAAAAAGAGCATCTCTAGTCCAATTCATCATATAAATTATTTTTCATTCATATGAAGTTCTAATCAATTCTTTTTTCTGGAACAAAAATTTAATGCGTCACTACAGAACATAACAAGATAGATAAATTAGAATTTTGAAAGTTATTTTTATTTAGGGATATTGAGTTGCATAATATTATTCTGGCTTACACACTTTCCAAGATAACGAAATTCATCTTATCACAAGAAGCTTGATCCTCTTGAAGAGGACCGAAACTCATTTTTAAGACCCATCCTAATATTATTGAAAAGTTATCCAAGATTTTAGACACTCGATTCTATGATTGCAAATTAAAAGCACATAGGTCCGATTGATCCACCTTCTACTAAGTTCCATATAAATTCATCCCATAAGATTAACCACGCGACAAATTTATTTGGAATTTATCAGAAGGTTGAATCAATCAGCCCTTACTCAAAAAATAATCAAGCTAGAAAAATCAATTCGACGATATTAACGAAATGCCTTTAATTTCAGAAGCCGTAAGCAAAAACTGTCATAATGTGTGACGACGACGTAGCAGCTCTTGTCGTAGACAATGGATCTGGTATGTGCAAGGCCGGTTTCGCCGGAGACGACGCACCCCGTGCCGTCTTCCCATCGATTGTTGGTCGCCCCCGTCATCAGGGAGTGATGGTCGGTATGGGACAGAAGGACAGCTACGTAGGAGATGAGGCCCAGAGCAAAAGAGGTATCCTCACCCTGAAATATCCGATCGAGCACGGTATCATCACCAACTGGGACGATATGGAAAAGATCTGGCATCACACCTTCTACAACGAACTCCGAGTTGCTCCCGAGGAACACCCAGTCCTCCTGACCGAGGCTCCCCTCAACCCCAAGGCTAACCGAGAGAAGATGACGCAAATCATGTTCGAGACCTTCAACAGCCCAGCCATGTACGTTGCCATCCAAGCCGTGCTTTCGCTCTACGCCTCTGGTCGTACCACCGGTATTGTTCTCGACTCTGGAGATGGTGTTTCCCACACCGTCCCCATCTATGAAGGTTACGCCCTTCCTCATGCCATCCTCCGTCTGGACTTGGCTGGTCGCGATCTCACCGACTACCTCATGAAGATCCTCACCGAGAGAGGATACTCCTTCACCACCACCGCTGAAAGAGAAATCGTTCGTGACATCAAGGAGAAGCTCTGCTATGTCGCCCTCGACTTCGAACAAGAAATGGCCACCGCTGCCGCCAGCACTTCCCTCGAGAAGAGCTACGAGTTGCCCGACGGACAGGTCATCACCATCGGAAACGAGAGGTTCCGTTGCCCTGAGGCTCTCTTCCAGCCATCCTTCTTGGGTATGGAATCCTGCGGTATCCACGAGACTGTCTACAACTCCATCATGAAGTGCGACGTTGACATCCGTAAGGACTTGTACGCCAACAACGTCCTCTCCGGAGGTACCACCATGTACCCAGGTATTGCTGACCGTATGCAGAAGGAAATCACTGCCCTGGCTCCCTCAACCATCAAGATCAAGATCATCGCTCCACCTGAGAGGAAATACTCCGTCTGGATCGGAGGTTCCATCCTTGCCTCTCTTTCCACCTTCCAACAGATGTGGATCTCCAAGCAGGAATACGACGAATCAGGTCCTGGAATCGTCCACCGCAAGTGCTTCTAAGCGCTTCCTTAATTATTGGATCCATCGTTACTTTGGAAGAAAAAACCATGGACCTAGTTGTACCGCTACGAAACTACATCACATCCATTATATGTTTTCGACTCATCATCCTACGTTAAAATTGTCATTATCAGAGTCGCCGTCGTCCTGGTGGCTAGACAACGACTACTTCATCGCCTATCATGTTCATTTTCGCATTCTCACCTTGTCTCGAAGGACTTTCAACGAATTAAAAAAAAACACTTGTCGTTGAGAATAGACACGGAGGGCTCTTTTTACAGCGCACCACCAGAGGCTGCCTCGGTTCTCAAGGACACAATAAGAAGTCATTTTCGAGGAAAGGAGAGGATCTATTGAAGAAGGAAGTGTCCAGGGTCGCTTCTATTTACTTCGAAAAGGACATCTGGGACACTTAAAAGCTTGAGAAAAAATCTGTTTCGGGTGTCCGGCTGAACCATGCAGCATCCTAGAGGTGCGACGCTTTTCACTGTTGCGTAAGAGATCCGGCCGACGCCTGAAGATAATAAAAAAAATTGTAAACTGTATCGCGTCTATGTCTACATTATTGTGTAATCTAGTCTCATATCTGCGAAACGTAAACACTGGTATTCATATACGTCATATCTATACTTTAATTTATTTTGTAAATATTATATATTATTATATTGTTATACGAAGCCAAAGTCAAAGAATATACATTATCTCACATTATACAATATAATAATTTTGTTTCAATTCCCATCTCCTCTATTCATTCTTTTAAGGAAAGATAACAAACATTTTTCAATTAATGATTCAAAATATAATCTGTGTTATATACCTTTATGTACAGAAAAAAATTACTGGATAAGAGAAATATCAAAAGATATCACAGAATTTAAGTATTATGACTATAATAGTAAATCTAAAACACTGTTACTTTTCAATTGGTGATTTTCTATCTAAAATTTTAATCATTTCAATTCTCAATAATTATTATTTCTATGAGTCATAAATTCACTGGTGTGTATCTTCGAATTCGCACTTTAAGGTATTAAATTGTAAATTTATACGAATTGCTTTTCACTTATCAATAATTTCTAAAAATTCTCAAATGTATGTGTACAATAAAATATAATAAATCTTAATAATTTATCAACTTGAATTTTTTTTTTAAATCCAGCAATTACTTGTTACATTTTGTTAAACTGTTTGAGTTTTAATAAAAATCTGTACTTTTTTGAAAATAGTTTTCCCTTCTAGAAATAATCGATTGGACACGATTGGTATCGATTGATCCGATTGAGAACGATTAAGAAACATGATTGGAAACACTTAAATTAATTGATTTCTATTGTGAAACACGATTGGAAACAATTTAATTGATTGATTTCTATTGTGTTTCTTAATCATTCTCAATCGTGTCAATCGATTATTTCTAGAAGGGTTGTTATTTTGTACTAGAATGAGAACAATTTTACAAGGTTTAACAAGTTATTATTGATTTTTATAAAAAATCACAATTTCTTTATATTGTGGTTCATTGTATTTTATTGTAGAAATACATCTTTATCAGTTTTTAATTGCTAAATAAAACCTTTTTTATTTAATTGAATTTAATAAAAGATAAAATCTTCAAAAAATTGATGATATTTTGTTTGAATTCTTGTTTTGATTTAATTAATAAACAAGATTTTAGAATAAATTATAAGATTATCTTCATTTTCTTAACCATCGCCAATATATAAAGATGTTTTTCTTCTATCTTCTCATGACAACCAAATACTAGAACAATCAAAACGATAACGAAATACATCCTAAAATTTTCATGAATTGCTAGAAATCATTGCATTATAAATCAAATAAATTTTTCGAATGACAACTAAAATTTATTTAGACATTTTTCAAATAGCTGCTTCTAATTATTACGAATTTTAAGAATTTTAAAAATAATTTCTTCTAAAGTCAACAAAATTTCCATAATATTTACGGTTTTCACTGATGAACGCTAAACTCTAGTCACTTAAATGTAATTAGAAAATCTGGAACACGGAATGAAATATTTCAGAGTGCATCTAAAAACAGCGAGTCCTGGAAACCCAAATCGTCTCTTCTCGAAATAATAAAAAAGAAAATAGCATTTATTTACAAATGAGCTTGGAGAAGCTATTTTTGTTGGAACGATCGTGTCAATCACAGAGGGGGTCCTTTTTCCACAATCTTGAGGAAAATATCTCATGCCACTCTTGCCGAGTGAAAATCTTTAGTTACTCAAACACGTCCACCTGTTTCGAAACGGATTCCATCTGGCGGGAGAGGAACATACACCCTTCCTTGCATGGTAGCATGAATCGGTCTCCATTGATATTTTTAGAAATTAGACGTCAAGGCCAAATAACGACCAATCTTGAGAAAATACATTTATACTATTGGCCATTGACTCTTCCCCTCCACAGGCACTTCCTGATCAATTGATAATTATTTATTTTTCAAATTAATTTAAATTAATGCATATTTTTATGTATTCCTACTCTAAATCCCTATATAGAAACTCATAAGTGAACCAACATAGGCTTCGATGTAGGATCCCAAATGCGATTTCCTGTATCAATTCCCATTTCAAAAATATTATTGTAGTGGGAGTTATGTTTTTCTTTTAAAATATTACCATATTTTCATAGATTTACAATGCTCTATCGTTAACTAATTTAAAAAAAACTACTGCTCAGAAATTTTACATCTTCTGATATAGGAATCAAGACAGGAAATTACGTAAAAAATCACATAGGAACCTATATGGTAATCTAGGTAGGTTCCTGTCTTGTTTCATTTAAAAATTCCTCTTTCAAATTCCAATAGACCTCATAAGCCCATATTATATGCGATCCTACATGGGAACCTGGGCAAGTTCCCATAAGGGTTCCTATGTGGGGATTTGCAGTAAGGATACATAAATACACAAATGTATAAATAAAAATTCAGAATGGCTAACATGGACTCATGAAATAAACCAACTTGCTCATATTATGAATCGTAAAAGTCATTCAAATTATGAATGACAGCGGAAGAAATGATTTTTCCAACACAAACAACTTCATACTAAAACCATATCTCTGTTTGAAAAAAAGAAAATGGTACTAAAGTGAAAGAATTTTTTCATGAAAAGAAACTTGGTATGACGTTACAGCTTTCAAGATCAAAGGAATTTCTATTCCGGAAGATTGTAGGAAATCATACTGACTCCCTATCATTATGGAAACTAGAAGATTTCTGACATAACCCAGAATCCAGATTTCCAGCATTCTATTTTAGACAAATTATTTTTAAATCTAAATTTTAGCAAGAACAGAGTTTAATTTTATGTAACATTATTCTGAAAGGAATAAGAAATCTTTTTAATTTAAGAGCGTTAGTCATAATACAGCTTTGTGCCCAGTAAATAACAACAAAATGAGATATAATTCTGGATGAGATTTAATTGATAACGAGATGCAACAGCTATAGGTAGAAAATATTTATAATGACAAATAACAAATTTCATTCATTATAAGTTTCGTGACGTTTCTACTCATACAAAAATTATCACTAATTTGATCAACATTTCAGATACTAATTTCTATCTAATCTACCTTGTGAGAAGCCAAATCAAATTTCAAAAGCTTCTAAAATAGAAAAACTTCACCTAACATCTCATGATCCATACAACAGAAATAATTATAATATTTCAAAAAAGCTTGCAATAACTAAACTACGGTTTTGAAATTCGGATTCAACGATTGGATAACAATTCTTTTTCAAGAAAATCAGAAGAGAATCTGTTTTAGAAGACCCTGTCTGAATAAATTTTTAAATTTTTTTCGTGTATATGTAAAAAGACTCTCGAAATTCAGATTCACGATTCAGAAGATTATCACTGAATATGCCTTTGGGTGATACTGGCATTCTCGTGGTGTTTTTGGAGTACCCTGATGCCACCTAGTTCGGAGAGCGTCACGACGCCTCGAGAAGCAAGCCTTTTTCGTGCCTGTCGAGCAAGCACCATCGTCCAAAAATGCGGGGGCGTATAAACGAGAGCATATATTCGACGTCGCGACGCTCTTTCGGCACAGACGCCACTACACTCTGTCCCGTGCACGGTACGTACTTCCTTCCTGCTGGTCAGTATCCCTGACCACTTGATTCGTTTGGACTTTTTTGGGATTACACAATCTGTGCGGCTTGTCAACAAATTTTTACGTGGTGCATCGCGACTTTCAATTCTTGTTCTGTGTTTCTAAAGTGTGAAATTTGCATTCAGTGATTTAGTTCTAAAATATTTCTTCGCCACAATCGGTTTTTCAAGAACCAGCTTCGTCGACGAGTTTCCCTGAGTATAGAAGATCAGATTTTTTTTTGAGTTTTTCTATTGAATTCAAGAAAAAGTAAATTCAGACCTTGCAATTTAGCGTAATATAATTTTCGTTTTAATCCAAAGATAACAATTCAGTTTTATAATTTCATTAGCATTCATGCGAAGATATCATGAATTGGTCATAAAAGTGTAAAGTTTCTTAAAACATATTAAATCAGCCCTCATCATTACTGTTTGTTTACTTCCAGCTGTAAAGATTAAAAAAATAAGAGTAAAACTTATTTATTAACGTGTCTTTGACATGAAGTACACAACTGAATATTTAGATTCAAATATTTAATTGCTTCCCAAAGTCATCTTGCAATTAATCATTTAAATAATAAATTATTTATATATAACTTATTGGTATCTGAATAAAATAATAAATTGTGCCTTATCTATGATCCTACTTAAAGTTTTGTAATTCAAAACGTAATAGTAATGCAATAAAATTCCTTCGTGACATTCAAACCTCAAATTTTAATTCTGATTGATTTTGTTTTTATCACATTAAAATTGATATAGCTAATAGCCACCTTTTGTAATTTCAATATATTAAACTTTTTACAAAATAATTTTTTGTAGATATAATTTTGATTTGTAAATCTTATTTATGATTCAATACTGAATTTATGAACATCTTTTGCAAAAATAGTAAAATAATTTTTGTATTCAATTAAATATTCAGATAAAAATCAAAATATTCAATCCCCTTCATGTCTAGAACATTGATATATGTAAAATTTCAAAACTCATATTTCAAAATGAGTAAATAAATCTTTGTTTATCAGATTATGGCAAAATGCCATTTTGAAAAATGTCCAAGTTCATGATCGCAAGTAACTCAGTACTATAAAATAGAACAAGAGACAAACCATAGTAATATTTACGAAAGTTCTCTGATATTAATTGAATAAAAAACTGGATGAGAATTCCATTTCATGTCAAAATATAAGTATCAATTCTATTGCGCTACAAAGAGTTACGAAAATAATTTAAAATTCTATTTTTGTTATTGGTATTAGTTTCCCAAGTTTTGAAAATACACGCTTACTAAAAAGTCTTCTAAACCTCTCTTATGAAAATAATATTTAACATGTTCAATAAGCACTATAAAAGTCTTATATTTTTAAATAAAACTTTTAAAAAATAGGTTGTTTGAATTTTGAAATAATAATTTAAAGTAATTCTTCAAGAATAAATATTACCAAATAAATTGTAGATGTTCGAGAAACGTTCTTTTTTTTAAATTTGTTAAGTTTCACAAAGTTGAAGGTCTGAATGAATAGGGAGTTTCCTGAGTGCCAAATATATTTCAACGATGCTTTATAAGGTCATACCTCCCTAAACGTTACGGTCTCTATAAATATCTCCCCCTACGAGGTGGCTTCTTTCGAATTATAGAACTGTAAGATCAGAGTTTAAAGTGATAATTTCAACGTGAGGGGAGACAAATATTGAGAATTATTTTATGATCGAATTTATAAAACTTTTGGCTGATTTCCGCGATTACGTTTTCTTGTAATAACCACATAATCTTGGCACGCGAGTCTTTCCACCGCTGGCGAAGGCGTCGGGATCCATAATCGACGCTTGAACTTATAGGGAGCGTCCGTCGTGCGGCTAAAGTTAGCTCGCTTCGCTCAAAATAGCTTCACGACACAGCGGCTGCTTCTTGTGGTACTCATCGACGCCTATCGTTTTATAGGCAACTGGGTCAGTTCTGGCACGCGTACCTGCAACATTAACGGAAATTTAACATTTCTCGTATTTTTTATCGACCGAAAAAATTGGGATCAAACGCTTCTTCCGACTTTATAAGATACGAAAATCTTTTAATATTAATTTTTCGATAATTTCTAAGTTTGAAAAACAAAACTCAACCTACTTTTCAATTAATATTTGTTCAGTAGAGTTAGCTAACATATGTGTCACAAGGCTATTAAAGATTAAAAAATGATTCACTCGAAAGGGAGCATCTGAGCCAAACATTTTTCCAATAATACCTATTTCTATTTTAATCTCGAACCCCTAAAATTCTAAATTCTGAGATTTGTTATTCTTTCGTAATGATGAAAGATTCTGTTTAAAGGACAAATAAAATGAAAATATATATTGCTTTTAATATTTCAAACAAAATATTAACTCAGTGAATATTTTTTTGTAAAAAAATGCTGTTATTAAAGATAAACTTTATTACTTTTTTATGAATAAAATTTATTTAGAAAAGTTTTAGTAATCATGTCTACCTAGTTTATACGCATAATAGGGTAAAAAAATTAGTTGATTAATATTTGAAAAAAGCATAGGAATTAAATTAAATACAAAAGAATTAAAGAAATTAGACTGAATTAATTTTCAAAAAGCCTTATTTTTATTTTGGTATGTGGTTACTCGAATAAAAGAAAATGCTTTTAATAATTAAATAACAATCCAATAAAAAAATAACCCTTGGATTCTGATTCGCCGCGTTTAAATGCGATTCCTAATCATCGAATGAAACGAAAGCCTGCTGTGCTATTCGAATAAAACAAAGTCCTCTATTTCGATATCCTATTTTCAAACCGAGCTACCGGTCATTTAATTACAACTGCGATTGGGAACTTTGAATTGAAGTCGCAAAAAATCACCATAAATCTCATTTAAGGAACCGCAAATAATAAGTCCATTCGATACTTCCCGATAGACTAATTTCTGAATATTTTAAGCCCATTGTACTTTAAAATATAAAACATATTGTCTGAATTTAAGGTAAAAATACTTGTTTAAAAATCAAAGTTTGAAATTTTATAAAAGTTTCAACAAGGATTTTTTTACTATTTGTGCAACATTCATGACATCAGAAACTAGAATCCAACAAAAAAAACTATACAATGGCTTTTAAAATTTTAGAAATTTGTGTTCATTCCCAACAAAAT
The DNA here is from genome assembly GCA_030998225.1 of Diplolepis rosae. Classification (NCBI taxonomy): domain Eukaryota; kingdom Metazoa; phylum Arthropoda; class Insecta; order Hymenoptera; family Diplolepididae; genus Diplolepis; species Diplolepis rosae. The sequence goes on from JAPYXD010000698.1 coordinate 4,710,957, forward strand.
AAAATTACATTAAATCCTCATATTTCATTTCAGAAAGTAGAATCAAAGCGAAACCAAAATGTGTGACGACGACGTAGCAGCTCTTGTCGTAGACAATGGATCCGGTATGTGCAAGGCCGGTTTCGCCGGAGACGACGCACCCCGTGCCGTCTTCCCATCGATTGTTGGTCGCCCCCGTCATCAGGGAGTGATGGTCGGTATGGGACAGAAGGACAGCTACGTAGGAGATGAGGCCCAGAGCAAGAGAGGTATCCTCACCCTGAAATACCCGATCGAGCACGGTATCATCACCAACTGGGACGATATGGAAAAGATCTGGCATCACACCTTCTACAACGAACTCCGAGTTGCTCCCGAGGAACACCCAGTCCTCCTGACCGAGGCTCCCCTCAACCCCAAGGCTAACCGAGAGAAGATGACGCAAATCATGTTCGAGACCTTCAACAGCCCAGCCATGTACGTTGCCATCCAAGCCGTGCTTTCGCTCTACGCCTCTGGTCGTACCACCGGTATTGTTCTCGACTCTGGAGATGGTGTTTCCCACACCGTCCCCATCTATGAAGGTTACGCCCTTCCTCATGCCATCCTCCGTCTGGACTTGGCTGGTCGCGATCTCACCGACTACCTCATGAAGATCCTCACCGAGAGAGGATACTCCTTCACCACCACCGCTGAGCGAGAAATCGTTCGTGACATCAAGGAGAAGCTCTGCTATGTCGCCCTCGACTTCGAACAAGAAATGGCCACCGCTGCCGCTAGCACTTCCCTCGAGAAGAGCTACGAGTTGCCCGACGGACAGGTCATCACCATCGGAAACGAGAGGTTCCGTTGCCCTGAGGCTCTCTTCCAGCCATCCTTCTTGGGTATGGAATCCTGCGGTATCCACGAGACTGTCTACAACTCCATCATGAAGTGCGACGTTGACATCCGTAAGGACTTGTACGCCAACAACGTCCTCTCCGGAGGTACCACCATGTACCCAGGTATTGCTGACCGTATGCAGAAGGAAATCACTGCCCTGGCTCCCTCAACCATCAAGATCAAGATCATCGCTCCACCTGAGAGGAAATACTCCGTCTGGATCGGAGGTTCCATCCTTGCCTCTCTCTCCACCTTCCAACAGATGTGGATCTCCAAGCAGGAATACGACGAATCAGGTCCTGGAATCGTCCACCGCAAGTGCTTCTAAGCAGTTTATCTCGAAACAATTTATTATTATTTACACTTTTTCTCCGAAGTACCACACATTGCCGCGCTTCCCGATCAGTTACTCCAGTTACTATTACTATTTTGTACTTAGTCGCGAGTTTGCTGATCATGGCCGTCATTCGAACACAAACGTCATCTTTTGTATATAAGTTTACATCTATGGAATAAATATAATCTTATATTCTTACAGCGGTCCAATTCACAATCTTTCATTTCGGTGTTTCCTAAATATTTCAAAATAGAATGAGTGGTACTCTACCTTATCTGTTATGAAAATAATCGCATTAATGATTTTCTCCAAGGACCGATCATATAATTTTGTTAGATTTTTATTTCATAGTTATGAATTTCGTAAAGAAGTAAGAGAACTTTAAGATTTTTGGATAATATTGGATGTTTACATTTACAACTTATAAGCTTTAGGCTGTGTTAATTTTTTTCTCTGAAAGTTTAAACTATTTTTTTTTGTCTTTTTATTAACTGATGTTTAAATTAAGGAATGAGTGATTTCTATATTTATAGATGAAAATTAACACTGCAATAGTAATATCTTTATTATTTCACTTTTATTTTAAGCAAAACTGTTAAAAACGTTTAAGCTTTAACTTATTAAAAATAATAAAGAATAATTGTGAAAATATCAAATGAAATTATAAATCTAGATATTATAAATGCAAAAAAAATCCAAAATCATCCAAACTATTTGGTTAAATTTTATTTACAATCACTTTATCACAATATAAAATTTAAATATGTGGTCATTTAATTTTTGGTTTTTATGAGTTTCTAGGCTTTAACTTCAAAATGCTTCTTTTACTAATCTGGCATTAAAAAATAATTTTACCAACTGATGATTTTTCTTACTTGCTTCTTAGATCATTTCGAGCAATCTTTTGCACGGAACAGAATTTTAAAAAATGTTTTCTAGACTATCACAACAATTTCTTGCATGAAATTTGCAATATCTTGATATTTTACAAAAATTGTAGTGCTAAATGTCGAAAAAAATGTTATTATTCATCTTCAGTTTTATGATATATCAATTAATATAAGAAACAAAGAATTTCCAGCTTTAAATAAATTATTATGTTAATGACCTGAAATTTTACCAGTGCATACCTTTAAAAATTTTAATTACATACAATTTTTGCTAATTTTTGATGTTGTTGAAGAATAGCTCCAAAGATCTATACTTTATTAATACTTTGGTAATCAGCATAATTTTCATTAGACTACTGATTTTACTGTAAAAGATTTATTTATTTATTGCAGAACATTCATGACGTAATAAGATTCTGAAAAATTAGATTGCCGCATAAAGATAAATTATTGGTCTCGAACTTCTTAATTCAGATTTTGTGGAAAGGTGGAAAGCAGGCAGTGACTCGTGCCCCAAGCGGCTTACGGAAGCTTTCTCAAGATCAAATAAACCTGTCCATACTTTATAAATTAAAAGCCGATTCGGAATTATAAAGACAAAAATAGTGGTTTATATATATAAAGAGTAGGAAACAATTTCTCTGCTTTTCAGTGACTCATGTCTTGCGATTCCTTGCTTGTAACTATAAACATTAATAATATTTAGTCAGAGCTCGAAAACGCATGCAGTATATATAATGTGCCTTTGACATTTTCAAAACTGATCCTCTTCTTTGTTAGTTACGAAAGGATTTCAAAGCTTTATTTCAAGAAAAATTAAAATTTTTTTATATTTTATTCTGATGCTCATGACACTAGTTAAGATCAAAATGATAATTGATAAATTTTTTTCGAATTCTGATATTAAATTTAATAGTTTTAAATAAAATTTTCAAATCAGTAATAGCAGTTTCTCATTTGAAAAAAATATTTACAGCTTGAAGTATAAAATGAATCTAAAAATATAATAAATTATTTTCTGAAATTCTTGATTTATCGTAGAACTTAAGACTGAAAATGAAAAAAAAAACATTCTTTCTTCTATAATGCATCTCCGAGATTTTTGGAAAAATTTTTCAAAATAAAAAAGGGAATAGAGGAAGTGCAGGAAACGAAAGAACATAATTCATATCACTCGAAAAGTAGTATAATTTATTAAATCTACTCTTAGTCTAAAATAAGGTAGTTTAGGTGTTTAAGTATCTACTATCAACTTTCGTTTTTCTAAACACCTAATTTTGACAGTCAACCCCGACTGTTTCATAACAGCTAGACAAAGAAATCTTCCTCGTCCAGCAAACATGCGTGGCATAAAAGGGAAATCATAAATTGATATTACCACCTTTCTTTATCCTTTCCAAGTCTTCATTATGTGGATCATCCAGCTCATTTGAATCATCTCGATCATTTCCATTATCTAGATTTAATTTCCATAATATCATCATTTCATCCCCTTGGTAGTTCCAGTAGCTGAAGTTTCCAATAAGTAGATTGGATGTGGAATCCTGATGATGAATACACCTCCACTGAACTTAGCATCCTCTTCACAGAAAATACAGCCTGTAAAGATGAATCTCGATAAGAAATGAGTAAAAAATTTTTTTAAATTCACGGAAGAACTTTTTTTTCAATTTTTTGGGTACAACGCAACAAAGGCGCGTTCGCGGGGTTGAAAGTCGGGAATGCGAATCTCCTAGTGGCAAATTCATTTGCTCGTGGAAAGCCACCTTGGAGGGCTGAAGTCTTACAAATGGTGGGGATCGCTGATCCCTTATTTGGGTTCGGGGGGCGTCGCCTTTGCGTCGGGGCAACGCGTCGCGACGCTACGCTTCTTAGGGCGACTAAGGACTATGTGAGACCACTGTGTAAGAGCGTTCAGCAAGCAGATTTCCATGTATGGGGCGGATCGCTATTTTAAGCACAGACCGATATGGATAAAGGGACCTCACTTCGGCAGCAAAGCGCCACTCGCTGCTCGATCTCTTGCACGACAAACGCCCTCAGCGTGTCGCCGACTTTGACTCTCGCCTACGGTACATTAAATTTAATTATATTCACCAAGTTACCTTTTGTTGGATTACGTGCTGTTTTGTTCGAAAATTGTGCCTCTTATTTTGGATTAACTCGATATCGACGGATCCTCTTCTGGGAAAAGTCTAAGATCCTCTATTGGTGACTTTTGTTTGGATTTTTGAGCCAATTTGAGATTACTTCTCTTGCAAAGTGACTGAAAAAAAATTAAATTATTAAAGTAAGGTAAATCAAGTGTTCAGGAAATAGTGAATGAGTGTCTAGTCTTAAAGATAAACGCTAATTAGTGATGCTATTTATAGAAAATAGCCGGCTCAAATTCAAGTGGGGTTGTTCTAATTGAAGGTCTAGCACTTTGAGTATTATATAAAAAGTGTTGCCAACTTAGAGCTTCTATTTCATAAATAGCACAAACGAAATGAAAGATTTTCATTACTTTTGGTCAAAAGTTATATTATATTTTATAAAAGTATTATGAATTTGCATTGAACAATTTCTCTTTTTTAGTTTTAGTCAAATAACATTCAAAATTGGTGATTCATTAAAACTGAGTAATTTATAATTTTAAATTCGTTGTGCAAATTACAAATAATGATGAAAGAATTATAAAAGGCAGAAGAAGAGATAAAACAAAAAATTTGCCCTTATTATAATTTGAGAAAACTATTTCGGAGTACAAATCACAAATCAAATATTTAATTAAGTTGAGTGAGTTAATAGTTTCTCTCTTAGAGAATAAGGAATAGTTTTTAAAAAACAAAAACATTGTCCTGAAGTAGGGGAATTTTTACAAAGTTGGTAACACTATTAGAGGATCTTTGGCACATTCTCAAAAGTCTTCAATAAAGCTCTTCAAATAATTAATTCTGAAAATTTATATATTATTATAAAATTTAGACTTTTATTTATAAGCAAGAAAAAGAATATTATATTATTAATATTTATCTGATGACTTAATTTTCTCAAAATATTTATTTAATTTCATAAATTAAGACAATGAGGCAACCTATCTTTTAATTCTGAATTGAAGCAGAATTCATACATATTCCAAACGTAATTTAAAAAAATTTATGATTTTATATAATTTATTTAATTTAAATTTTTTAGAAGATAACCAAACAAATCAATCAAGATGTGTGACGACGATGTTGCGGCACTGGTCGTGGACAATGGTTCCGGTATGTGCAAGGCCGGATTCGCTGGAGATGATGCTCCACGTGCCGTGTTCCCAAGCATTGTGGGACGCCCAAGACATCAGGTTAGTAAAATAATTTTTAACAAAAATGAACTGAAATTTTTAATTTTAATTGCATTATCAAATTTTTTCAAAATGATTTACAAAAAATCAATAAAAAATTTGCTGCATTTTCAAATTTTTTATTCATGAATCATAAATTTTCAAAATTCAGTAATTGTAGCTAATTTTGCTCGTATTTAAAATATTTGATTAAACATCATTTTTAGTATTTTTATGATTCCCACAATCAAAACTCTACAAAAAGTTTGAGTTCAAAACTGTAAAAATGTTTGAGGATATTTAACTTTTACATCTCAGTATCAAAAATTTTTATCATTTTAGGGTGTGATGGTGGGTATGGGTCAAAAGGACAGCTACGTGGGTGATGAGGCCCAGAGCAAGAGAGGTATTCTCACTCTAAAATACCCGATTGAGCACGGTATTATTACCAATTGGGACGATATGGAAAAAATCTGGCATCACACCTTCTACAACGAACTCCGAGTTGCTCCCGAGGAACACCCAGTCCTCCTGACCGAGGCTCCCCTCAACCCCAAGGCTAACCGAGAGAAGATGACGCAAATCATGTTCGAGACCTTCAACAGCCCAGCCATGTACGTTGCCATCCAAGCCGTGCTTTCGCTCTACGCCTCTGGTCGTACCACCGGTATTGTTCTCGACTCTGGAGATGGTGTTTCCCACACCGTCCCCATCTATGAAGGTTACGCCCTTCCTCATGCCATCCTCCGTCTGGACTTGGCTGGTCGCGATCTCACCGACTACCTCATGAAGATCCTCACCGAGAGAGGATACTCCTTCACCACCACCGCTGAGCGAGAAATCGTTCGTGACATCAAGGAGAAGCTCTGCTATGTCGCCCTCGACTTCGAACAAGAAATGGCCACCGCTGCCGCCAGCACTTCCCTCGAGAAGAGCTACGAGTTGCCCGACGGACAGGTCATCACCATCGGAAACGAGAGGTTCCGTTGCCCTGAGGCTCTCTTCCAGCCATCCTTCTTGGGTATGGAATCCTGCGGTATCCACGAGACTGTCTACAACTCCATCATGAAGTGCGACGTTGACATCCGTAAGGACTTATATGCCAACACTGTTCTCTCCGGAGGTACCACCATGTACCCTGGTATTGCTGATCGTATGCAGAAGGAAATCACCGCTCTGGCTCCCTCAACCATCAAGATCAAGATCATCGCTCCACCTGAGAGGAAATACTCCGTCTGGATCGGAGGTTCCATCCTTGCTTCTCTTTCCACCTTCCAACAGATGTGGATCTCCAAGCAGGAATACGACGAATCAGGTCCCGGAATCGTCCACCGCAAGTGCTTCTAAGTCACAGATTCTCGTCGCACCTCGACACACGCTCTTCATCTTCATCAGGATCATCTCCGTCATTCACATCCACGAGTTTCATCGGCTGGACCAGGCTACTCCGTCGCGCTTTTTGTTCGCGAGGACGCGAGTACGTCGCTCTTTCAAGGAATACACTAATGAAAAAGTTCACACAGCTCGAGAGGGAAAAAGACCTCTTCAGGAAGTCTTTTTTTACTGTCGTTGCTACCTAGAAATAAACTCAAGTGCCTTTATACACACATTTATCAGACTGTATTGTACTTTGTAGTTTATAAACCACGACTGTTTGTTATCTTAACGTTAATTAATTTATTGCTAGTCCTCGCATTGTACACGCGTGCTCATGTACGATTGTACACACGGCTGTTTGTGAACGCGCCTTTCTCTAGATCTAGAATCTCATCTCAAAGATCTTCGCAGATAATATTTTGTTTTGGTAAACGATTGGGGATAAAATGATAAAGAGAAGAGATAAAAGGTAGGGCGTAAAAATATAAAAGAAAAGAGGGAGGTTTCTATCGCATACGATCAGCCTCGCTGGCTCATATTGCTGCCTAGCGATCACATCATTCTTACATCATCCTATATATAATAACTTGTATAAATAACGATAATGATATAATAAAGACAAATTATATATGTAACTGCTCTTTATTTTATTACCTATTAGTCACTTTGTTGCTTTTTAATTTGTAGAGTTGCTCCAAAATCCATAACTTTTTTCCACAGAAAAATTTTAAATTCTTAAAATTTTTAAAAATAATAACAATCATTGCAAACTTGTTTTGAATTAAAAGAGAAATTTTATATTACAGTGGCGGCCAAAAATAATTCGATAATACACATCAGTGCCGTTTATATTCGATTATAATATATTCAAGTTCCTAGAATCTGTTTTTTTTAAGTTGGCATTTTACTTTATTGTTGCTATAGCAACGTTAAGATACATTTACCTTAATATACTGCCTTGTTATGATTTAAAAATTATGGGAACTATATTATAATAGTTTAATTTTAATCCCTGCTCTACCATAAAGGATGTTACGGTCAATTAATTTTTTTTTTAATTTATGTATTTTATAATTCTATACATTTTTTATTTTTAAAAAAATTGTTATTTTTCTGTTATTTGATTTTTTTTTTTTTGAATGGAGACAAGTAAGAATTTACCAGTAACGAGTTTTGTTGATAATAACTCCGAAATAGTATTCTACTCAGTAAACCGTTATTAAGGCATCATCAAAACTATAACTTAAATTCTGGCTTGAAGCCATCTCTTCCTGCGTTTATCATTACTATTCAAAAGCAATATCTCAAAATTAACTATAGTTTTCAATCAGGTTTGTAAAAAAAAGATATTTTACTTTAAAGTTCTTTAACATTCGTGTGGAATTGAGTTTTATTGTTAAGATTAAATACAGAAATCTAATTTTACCTAATAATTCAAGTAGAATCTTGATTACATCACAATTATCTAGGAAAATTATTATATTACAAGTACCATCTTCCGAGAAAATTACTATTTTTCAGGACTACAAAAAATTATCACATTAAAAACAAAATTAATATCACAAAAAATTCCACGAATAATTGAAACATAAATAAAACGTTTATACATCTTTTCAAACCGAAATTTACTTCTGGATTTTAGAAAACAGTTCTCTATAAGAATAGAGTTTAGAACAAACCATCTGCCAAGTTTTTTAAAATCCAATACCTTTTGTTGCCACCAAGGGAGGAAAAAGTGAAACCTTAAGCGACTGCCAGAAGAGGGAAACAAATTAAGAAAAAGTAAAAATAGAAAATCCTCTCAACAGAATTGTACCATATGATGAAACAAAACGATTTAATGTCCCTTCTTTATATCTTATTCATTTCGATTTATCTTTCTCCCTAATTCAGTACTGAATTCTTCATTTCAATAAATTATAAAGTTAAAAGATAGATTATTGCTCATATCATAAGAAAATCTGAAGAACGAAAAAATGTAATATGTTTGAGATAGTTATGATGAAAATCAGACAACGTATAGACTTTTGGTCGTGGACCCCAGCTGTGCCTAGCCTTACAAGGCCCCTTGTAGCGGTTTGAACTTAAGCGTGTTTCTCCGGACGATCTAAAATTAACCCCATACAACGTGATCAGCATGTTGCACCGAGAGTATATGTAAAGATAGAACCCAAGAGAGAAAGAAAAATAGTCTCTTTTCTGAAAATCTAATTAAATGAATCTGGTCCTCTAAGAAAATCTCCGATCATGTAACTGAAAAATTAAATAACTACGTTAGTTATTATTCCATTCTCCAATGATTAATATTAATTTAAAAATATATATTCATTTCTATTAACACCGAATATATACATCTAAAAAATAGATGTTGATTCACAGTAAAAATAGGAAATTTAAATATTGAAGATTGTGTTGTATTAAAATGAAACGATACTCTTTTACTGGAATCAATGTAATTTTGAAACATATTTATTAAACACATATATATAATTTTTGGTCGGTAGAAGAGAGTCGATGCCTATTGGTAAGATCCTGGAAAAGCTCAGCTAGCACCTGGTCGCTTTGGTGAGAGAGGGAAATGCTGCCTGTACTTAGACAATAACAAAGGGTGTCCAGGCTCGCGTTCGTAGGACCTTAATGACCCTAATTTCATTGCATCAATGAAATGGACAAGACTATATTCTTGTGAGTTTTACGCTTTCAGAGGAATTTACATCTTATAGCTCTGTAAGTTGAGAATAAAAGGGTATACAGTAAAACACTTCAAGGTGTCCTTTGGTCTAACCCTAAGAAACAGAAGTTTCTTAGATCTGCTTCGTTGACGCTTACAGTAGAATGGGAGTTTTCATCGTTCTAAATATAAACCCTATCGACAGATATTCAAATTGTTTAAAAATAATATAGTAATGACTATTGTTACGCCGTAACAATGTATAAACATATTTTTACTTAATATGATGTTTTCAAAGAAAGTTGTCCATTCGGTATCTTCTGAAATTTCATCATATAATGGGAAATAAAAAGTCTTGGACGTTATCATACCTTTAATCAATTAAAAGTGTAAATATAATCATCTCATTTGCATCACCTTTAAAAGCCTCGTTTATTATAATTGGTATTCTGTAACTATGACAACCCGGTAACCTAAGTTATATTTCTTCTTGAGCATAAGAAGCTTTTCTGATTTTTTTGAGCAAAAATGAGTCTTTCAAAAGAACTAGTGGATTATAAATGTCTCGAAGAAGAACTGCAACAAGCTGTAAGAGATGATGAACTATATCAGTTAAAAAATGATGCAAAAATTAGAGCAGTTGAGCAAAGAGTACCAACTTATGATCAGTTTCGAGAAATGGTGATAAAAAATTACTTTTTTAAAGTTCACATCATATACAAAATGTAAATAAAATAAACATCTATTAAATAAAGTTTTTTCATAGGTAAATGGTGCACACTTAAGACCCTTGGATCGTGCAGATATTAAAAGTAGAATTCCAATATCGAAGAATAGTTTCGCGAATAAACTAACAGATTGGACGCAAGAGTCTTTGAACGTAAATATTTCGGAACCAAAACCATCATTTTACAATGACCAAGGAAACGTTCCAAAATTTAATCCGAAAGATACAAAAGAATTTATGAATATATGGAAAAGACTAGTGGATCCTAATTTGAAAATCGCTTATTTACTTGATATGAGGTATGACTGACTTGAAATTCTATACGTCGAACTGGAAATTAATATCTTTTTTAAAACATTAAAAATTGTACTTTTGATAAAATTCCAGAATATATTTTGGAAAAACAATATTTCCAACTGAGATCCCCTGCGAATTTCTAGAAGAAGTAATTGATCTATGTTCAAAAAGAGCATTAAATGACAAGATTCAAGATGTTATTGAGGTTTTCATTATATTCAGTCGATGCAATAGATTTCAGTTAAATATAAGTTTTTTAATAGGTGAAAAAAAAGTAATTTTCAACCGTTTTCTAAAAGAATTAATTTCTACAGAAAAAACTGGATGCCAGGAGTTGAAAGAAAAATATAAAATAATTTTGAATTAAACTGATATATATTAAATGTTGAGGTTAGGATAGATCATCAATTGTAAAGAATAATATTTCACGGTAAAAAAAAAACATAAATATGTAATTCAACCCATAATAGATTATTAGATTAAATAAAAGTACATACATAACTCATCCCTAAGAATAACCTATAGCCTGTAAGTGTAAAACTCGCAACAAGCTCAAAGGTTCCTAAACCTAATTTTTAGGTTATGTTTCAAAACTGAAATTGCTAGATAAAAAAAACCAAAAAACTTTGTTACGTAATACAGAACAATGTTTATTGGGTACTATTAATTTCTATTGACTCACGCATAGATAAGATGACTGACGAAAGTGTCGACGACGACGACAAAGACAAACGTGACGCAACCAGTGCCTTCCAGTTCGTATACCTAATCGATATCTCCTTTCACAGCCGGGAGCCGGGTTTTTATTCATGTTCATGTTCATGCACCTTCGGTCTCAGTTACACGCACGGGTCATTTGATAATAAATAAAATCTAACAAATTTCTCGATAATGAAGTAAATTCTTAAAAATCTAAAAATTTTGCATCAATGATATTCAGAATGAAACGGTGAAGTTTTAACTCTAAAATGAAAGGTGCCATATTTCTATATTTAAGTTTCTAAAATCTTCCTTATTATGAGTATTATGACTCGTGATGAACCTGATGAACTAATTAAACTGAAGACTTGTATGAGAGCCAGCTGTCTTTGTACTAAGAAAATGGAACAACTCGCTAAATAGTGAAACAATAAAATGATCAGTGCATTTGTGAAACGTTATTTCCATCAAAATGCAAAGAATGAGGTTGAGAGAAATGCCATTGCGTCTCAACTCCGAGGAGCAAGTGTTCGAAATGGATGAAGAAACTGATTTTCTTTTACAAACATCAGAAAATAGTATTCGACTTATGACAGCCAGGAACCGCAAATATTCCAATTGCTTCAATTCCATGCGACGTCTATTTTGCGGGTATGTATTTCTCGTATTTACAGTAATTTACGGTTATTAAAACTTGTTATCAATGGTTACTCCAAATGTCAACAAATTTAATTTAATATAAATATAAGCAAGTCCAAGTGCGCCGATTCATATTAGGGATTTTCACTTCCATTAACAGCTAAGTTCACTTTGTCAAACATTGGTGATATTGCTTCCTCTGCTTCTATTAGAAATGGATGGTAAGGGATCTTATTTTTTAATTTCTGGAACAAAGAAACATTTCTAGGGAAAATTTTATTGATAAAAATATGTTATATTATGTAAAAGGAATCAAACTCCAGTCACATACATTTGCAATGGAAACAATGGTAGTAAAGCTAAAGCCACCAGAATCCAGATTGTTACACAAAATGAAGTTAACTGTTTAAGAGATGGCAGCACAGAATAATGCTTAGATAGGAGGAAAATTCAAGTGTCAAGTTCAATCAGTTGAAAGTTAAATGAATTCTTATAGAACAAAATAATTAAAAATTATCATGCTTTTAGTGCTATTTAAGCAATTGGTTACATGACTGTCAAAAAAATAATTAAGGAGTTTAATTGTTTCATATCAATCATATGTATGTCTTACTCTTTTGTGCCTGCACGGAGTCAATCAACAAACTAGTTGTCCATAAATTTAAAAAAATAGAAAATTTTCATCTTTTCTCTTGGTAGTTACGTGATTTGCCTGGTCTCGTCGACTTCTTGAAGTTAGGTTTCGTTTTGTTATACCTGGTCATACCTAATCAAAGGTGTTTTAGGGTCCCTAACTTTAGGGTGGAAGGTATTTATAAACAAAAACACCTCGATACATGGCAGAAAGTTTAATATTCATATAATTTTGTACTCTCTTCACGAATATATACAAAACTTTGTAAATTTGTCTAAAAAATTTAAATCTCGCGCCTTTTAGTTTAAATTTTATATTATGTCGATGAATGGCGCCAAATGAAGATTCCGGTCGGAGAATTTTAACCTCACTCCCTTTTCTATCCATTCAAATCTATGGTCAGTTAAATCAGCTGGAGAAACGTCATTTATCTGCATTTATCCAATGTAAACTTATGTGAACATTACTTGTCTTTCTTGTGCTTTTCTCGTAAATGCAATCAATCTTAAGTTTTAAAGAATTTTAAAACTCCTTACGAATGAAGGAAAAGTATAAATGGAGGGCCCAAGCAACGTGACATTAAGGCTTTCGAAGGAAGACATTCCCTTGATAACCAAACCTCGAGTAGTAGGACCACTAACTAGGTGACACATTTGGAGCATAAAAATCAATCATTTATTGAATTTTCTCATCCGCCTCCTTCCATACTAACTTTCTAAATGTAAAACATCTATTTCGAAATACTAGAGTAAATTTTACAGAAAATAGTGATTTAAAAACTTTTTTGTAACGTGTATTATGTTATCTCAGTTGTAATTTCTTCTTTTTCAACAATTTCCAAATTCATTATGGTTAAGTTTTATTTAATGAGAAAAAATCATTTACCTAAATGTCATATTCAAAAAAATATTTCCTAAATAAATCTAAAAGACAATCAAGAAAACCGCAATTAATTAATTTCAGTTTTCTGTCAATTTTATTTTAGAATTTCAACATTTTATACTTAAGGGAAGCAGCTGAGTTGAACAATTTAAATTAGAAGTGAAGAGAACAATGAGAGAGGGAGCCCTACCAAAAAACGTTCAAACAGAACAAAAAGGCAAAATGACGAAGTAATTAGGCGAAAAAATATTCTGCATGAACCAGCGTTTATTGATCATTACGAGGCTTCTTTTAGATTATTACTATATTTCAGATAGAAAAATATCAATGGGTCTGGTGGAGCTTTTTCCTCTTTGAATTTCAAAATTAATATAATTCTGAGGAACTCAATAGTCGTAATGGGCTTGCTTAATTCGCTAATAACAATAAAATCTTTATACTGGATTTTGGCAAGAGGTGGATCAGACAACTTGAATTTCTAAAATTATGGAGTGTATCCCTCTCTTGCTGAACCTTTTCATGAAGAATATTAAGAGAATTGAATAACTTGTAATTTAATATATTCAAAGCCACAAGTTGTAAAAATCAATTATTATAGTTTAGTTTTAGCTTCGATGTTTTCTTTGAAGTCTTTTTTTGTACATTAAGAATGTTATTCAACTTTCATATATACTTAAGTGGTATAAATTGATTTTTGGTACTGCTTAAACTGCTTCCAACTTCCTCTAAATAGACAGAGGTCACTAATAGATGCACCTTTATAAAAGTGGCCTAAATTCATTGGTATTTAACTTCTTTGAAAGTATTACAATTGTATAATAGTTAGAATTGTTTTAGTCTATAATCTTAATTATTTTAAAATTGAATTCAAAGAAGAAAATTTGGACCACTTTAACCTTCAGTTTCCAGATAATTTGCAATACGTATTCAAAAAACGATTTTATCATCATATTTTTCCAGATGTTGCACCTGGATGTGGAGAAGATGTTGCAGAGAAAGGGAACTTCGAGCAAGAACAATTCATATTGGTCAACCGATACATAAAAAATTTCCTACCAACGTCATTCGAAATCAAAAGTACAATGTCATTACATTTCTTCCACTGGTAAGTATAAAAACAGCAAATTATTTTTTCTAAGAAATCCATCGAGGCAAACATTTATTTTGAGTATTCTAATTAAAAATTATAGTATACCGCGAAAATTAACACAATTTAAGTTCAGGCAAAAATACAATTTATGCTTAAAATATTAAGAAGTACGATTCATTTGTTGACAACATTTTCTAAAACTTCTTTAATAAGGTCTTCATGAGGATACAACTGAGCAAACTCTTCAGTTGATATAATTTTCTGTATGTGCTGTCTAATCAAATTTAAAGTCTTTTCCTTCAAGCCTTGCAAAGAATGCTTATTTGCGAATAAAAGCACGCTGGGTACTTCCTTCAAACGAATATTAAAAAGCGCCTTCTCGCAGATAGCTTGAAGTTCCTCTAGCTGATATTTATCCGCTGCTTTAAAAAGTTCGAATGCAAAGCTTTTCGTATCAACAATTCCTGTATAGATGTATCTTAGCATTTCTTTAATAGCTAATGGATCAATATCGGTAATGTCCATAACATTTTTATTCTTCTCTGATAAATTGTGATGAAACATTGCATAAAAAACAGGACTTCGAGCTGCAAGAATAGCTTTGTGAACTTTAAAACTCGCATTCCCAACATTAATAGTGAAGTCAGTCAATATATTATCCTCGTGAAGCTTATGAAAATCAGTTGTTAATAAACAGCGATGAAATACAGGCGTTTCTGTATTTAATATATAAAATTCACATATATTGCATTTTATAAGTAACGACTTTGTTAAATCCCACTCCTTATATCTTGCACTTGCAATTTTAAGTAAAACAAAATCTGCTATCACTGGAGTTAGCGTCCATGACATTGTTGATTGCATTGAATCTTCATTTCCACTTTGGACAGATGTTTTGATAATACATTTCCTAAGATCGTGACTTGGTTCAATAATTATTTTTATATAGAAACGTGATATACTCAAACGCGAGTATGAATCCAAAGTTTTTAAAAATGTAATTTTCAATTGGAATTTTGTATCATAGTTATAATTTGAAGAAAATCGCTCTGTTTCCAGTAGAGTTGATTCAAAAATATCAATATAAGATGCAAATTCTTTTATCTCCCATGTGTAATCTTTTTCAAACTTCTTTATAATTGTTATTGATTGAATTCCGGTTCTTTCTTCCAATACTTCAGAGTTTGTTTCTTCTGACATCGTTTTAGGATGAGAAATATTTTCTCTGGAAAATTTAGATAAAAATTAAACATAATTTTAATCTTCATTTGGGTAAATTTGTTCAGGTTTTCTTTCTTATAATAAATTAATTTACCGTCAAAGTTTTGCAGAAATTCCTTTTTCTCTTTTTTACGAAAACTTATTTTGTTAAATTTCTACATGTTTGCGTCCAAAATGCATAAGATTTTGTTTTGTAAAATTTAGGAAATGGCATAGAAGATAAAAACCCAGGTAGATAGACAACTTTTAGTTTGGAAACTAAAAACCAATGTCAGACAGATTTTGCTAAAATTGAACTTTTTTCATTTTTCAAACCAAAAATTGTCTATCTAAGTCCTTTTTTATCTTCTCTACTATCTGCTAAATTTTGAGAAGGAAATTTCATGTATTGTGTACAGAAACATGTAGAAACTGGACCAAATTATTCATATGAACTTGCTATATTTCTTAAGTACCACATGCTCTTAAACAAAGCATTTCTCGCATGTTTGATTGAACCAGTCGATTACATCCCTACGGATGAATGTGTGAAGAGGTTATATGTTCGTTGTTCGTTTAAATATCGCAAATATTAAATTTTATATTTTAATCATAACTTCTTGTCTCTAAAAAAAACTTTTGAGAAGCTTAAAAACATAACTTTAAGAAAGTATTTAATTTTAACTTGAATTTTTGGACGTTTCTAGTTTTAAAAGAAATGACAAAATAAATAATGATTTGAAATCACTGAAATCACTATGAAATACAATGAAATCTGAAACAATTTGAAATGTATACATGCGTACATACCTGTTGAAAACTAAGAAATGTTTACTAATGTAATGTAATTTGAAGGTGTTCATGACGTCATATTTATTTTAGATTCCATTATAGCATATTTTAGCTTTCATTCAACCTGTACAACTGATTTCTGATATTAATGTTTATTTCTATGTACAGGTTATACAGTAAAATATTCAATGAAGCCTTCTTCAGTTTTGCAGTTTGAAAGCAACAACACATACCTGGTTTTCATTAAAATCTGATGCAAACCGAGGACAAGTTGTCACGTTTAAAGTGCAAAATCGAAGAAGGCTTAATTGAATATTATTGAATTAATTTCATTAATGCCGTCTTTTCGATTTGAAGTTTGATGTTAGGTTTCGACAAAAAACGATGAATTTTTATATAAATTTGTACGACCAAACGAACTTACCTTAGTGAAGTTCGATCCTAATTATACGATGTGTCTCGTCCGAATAGATCACTTATAGTAGTAGCGCCAGCTGCTCGGTTACGACCACAAATTTTAAAGAATAAAAAATTGAAACCCGTTTCCATGTGGAGACCCCGTCCTTTATAATGTGCCAACTTCATTTATTTTTAAAGATGAAATATCACCGTAATCGAATAGATCACTTATGGGAGAAGTAACGATTAGGGGTGGGAAAGGGAAGTGATCTATTCGGACGAGACACATCGTATAATTACGATCGAACTTCACTAAGGTAAGTTCGTTTGATCGTACAATTATACTTAAGTGTCTCGTCCTCAAGATCACTTGTAGTGGTTTAAAGCTTCAACGGTGGTATTTCCATTATTTATATTAGTCCTATTTTATAAACAAGGAAAGAAATTTTATTTCGAGTGGACATAGAATAATATAACTTATTATTACAGTCTTATATATCACATCCTGAGATTTCTAACTTTGAAAACAAACTTTTCGCACTTGCGTAATTATAAAAAAAATATCTAAGGTCATTGAGAACTTACATTAAGGATATATTAGATTTTTATTGACTCAAGACTTTCTGAGCAAAATTCCTTTTGCCGATAAGCGGTCGGTTATAAAATAAGGCAAAAACCTTTGATGAATCCGACCAACATGCCATCCTTCGAATCACGTTGAGAGAAACGCCGTTACGTAGTGCGGCTGAAGTAGCAGCGTGTTTAATGCTGTATGGTTTGAAAACTTGGGTATCTATCCCATTTTTTGAAAGAATCACCTTTATCCACCTGCTTAAGGTTTGTGCTGAACAAGGCTTGTAAGGTTTTCTGAATGAGATTAATATATGATCTGTACCTTCCGGCCTTATTCGGGAGGTTCTCTTGATGTAACTCAAAAGGGTCGAGGCGAAACAGAGCTCCGGTTGGTCTTTGAAACAGGGTAGTGTTAACAACGGTTGTTTCTAATTGACACCCGAGGTTTTGATTCTATCTGTAATTCTTATATTTATCGCGTCTTTCTGTTGCGTCATATTACTTAATTTCATTAATGAAATAGTTTGTTGTCATTGTGCCGTTGCAAGGGCTAACAATGCAACTAATTTAAACGAAAGGTCTTTGAGTGAAACCTTATCATTTGGATAAATTGACTTCAAATGGGTAAGAACCAATGTAGGATCCCATGTAAAATCGTATCGCGAATTCTGAGGCTTCAAATTAGACGCACCTTTATAAAATCTTTTGATTATGGGATTGTTTCCAATATCCCAGTTGACAATTAACGCGACGGCGGATCGGTAAGAGTTAAGTGTGCCGTAGGCATTCACTCCTTCCAATGCAAGAGTCAGAAACTCGAGTAACAAAGAAGTTGAAGGTTCAAAAGGTGACGTTCCCTTCTTCTGGAAAAATTCCCACCACAACCTTATTGGTCTCGCGTATTGCTTCAGCGTTGTGGGTGCGAGAGAGGCTAGGATGACCTGAAGGACCGGGATGGAGATTCCATCTACCGCGAAGGCGTAAGCTTTCCTGATAATTTCGCTACAACCAGGGACAGGGTCTTCCATAAGGGGTGTATCTTCCTGAAAGGAGAAGAGAGCAATTTAATGTCGGGTTTGAGGATAATTGATTCAGAAATTCGTAATTGATTGAATAAAGGGAACCACGGTTGCGAAGGCCAGAGTGGAAGAACTACGACCCCTTCTGCTTTATCGGTCTTAATCTTTTTTAGTGTTCTCAGGACTAATGCAATGGGAGGAAAAGCGTAAAAATAATCGTTCTCCCAGGACCGTCTAAAAGCGTCGACACTTTCCGCTTCTAGATCGGGGAACCATGAAATAAAACGTGAACATTTTGCATTGATATTTGCTGCAAAAAGATCAATCTCGAATCCTCCGAAGATTCTGTCGATCTCTCCAAAGGCGTCTGGAGCAAGAGGCCACTCTGTCTCTTGCGAAATGATCTTCGACTCTCGATCGGCTTCGACATTGTCAGAAGATTCAATATATGATGCCGAAATCCTGAATTCCGCCCATCTTGTTGATGTGGCTCAGTGCTGTCGTGTTGTCGATTCTCAACAGGATTTCGGACGAGCTAATATTTGTTGCAAAGCATTTTAAGGCGTAAAAAGCCGCTGTAAGCTCTAAAAAATTAATGCTTTCATTCTTTTGATCCTTACTCCAATGTCCATGTGTCGATTTTTCTCCACAGAAGGCACCCCAACCTGTCCTAGAGGCATCTGAAAAAATTTCTAACGAGTATCTTCCATCTCTAATTGGATTGCTGAGTGCAGGATTCTTTATATTTACGATCCACCAATCCAGACCTTCGTGGATATATGCGGGCAACTATGTAGTTGTGTCAAAATCCCCTTCCTTATCCTTGAGGGCTAAGAATTTGCATCTTTCCAGATCTTTGACGTAAATAGGACCGTATTTTACGGCTGGACATACTGCCACCAAATTTCCAATAAGATGAGCCAAATCTCTGATCTTACATTGACGTTTTTTCTTAAAAGAACAAGATAGATTGAAAATTTTTCGTCTCTTTTCTTCTGGGAGGCTCGTGGTGAAAGCTCTGGAATCCAACAAAAAACCTAAAAATTTCAACGATTGTACAGGAATCAATTGAGATCTTTTCATATTAATAATAAATCCAAGGGATTCCAATAACAATTTCGTTTTTTCTACGTTCCTTGCACATTCCACTCTTGAGTCTCCAAAAAGCAGGAAATCATCCAGGTAATTAACCGAAACCAAACCGTTTGATCTAAGAGACGTCATTATTGGCTTCAAAATCTTTGTGAAAATGTAAGGAGCAGAACTTAATCCAAAAGGAAGGACCTTGAACTCGTACAGTTGATTCTGAAATTGAAATCTCAGATATTTCCTGTCATCCTTGTCAGTCCTTGTCCACCGGAACTAAGAGATAGGCATCCTCCAAATCTATTGAAGCTAGAAAACAACCTGGAGACATAAGGTGAATTACCGTTTTCCAATCTTCCATTTTAAAATGGTTTGTAACGACATACTTATTAAGTGCTTTTAAATTCAATATGAATCTTCTTTCCCCATTAGCTTTGTCAATTAGGAAGAACGAAGAAAGGAATTGGTCTGAGCAGGGTTCGACTTTCGCAATAGCCCCTTTCTTCAAAAACTTACCGATTTGTTTGCGACAATGATTTTGATCACAGGTCGATAAGGCCGGTTCCTGTAAAACCCCGCATCCCAAAGGTTTTTTGCAAAGGGAATCTTATATCCCTTGACAGCTTGGAGGACCAGCTTGTTTGTGGCAATTTTTTGGCATGAGGAGAAAAAATATTCCAATCTCCCTGCTATACTCACGGTTAATGTCGAGGATTCTGGCTGTGTTTGGATTTGTTGTTGTTGTTGCTGCTGCTCCGAATTCAAGATTTCGTTGCCCCAGTCCTTTAAGTCGATTTCGAGTAATATCTCTTGGCTGGGGCCCGGAAGTTTAAATTCCTCGTAGAACCGGACCTTGGCTGCCCGTAGTGTCCTTTGAACTTAAGCTGCTTCGGCAGTCTGACGTCAACATCTCTTTGCCGGCTTTCTCCGACGCTTTGGCTGCTTTCAACTTCTCACCGAAATCATTTTCCAATAGAAAGTTGTCCGTCTCACTATCTTCTATTAAGATCTTCGCCGCTCGCGATAAATTGGTACCCTGGGCCACGAAATATTTTCTGGTCCTTGATGCGCAGAAATAGTAGTCAGCACACAGCCGTGTGCCGGAAAATATGCCGGAAAACAATTTACAATTTCCCAATGAATTATGAAAAAACACGTCTTGATCGTAACCGCACAACAAGACGAATGAAGTTGGCACATTATAAAGGACGGGGTCTCCACATGGAAACGGATTTCAATTTTTTATTCTTTAAAATTTGTGGTCGTAACCGAGCAGCTGGCACTACTACTACAAGTGATCTTAAGGACGAGACACTCAAGTATAATCATAGTTATATTTTGTAGATCGTATCTACCTATGCAATTCATACAAAAAATGATAAAATGCTGTTTTTTTACCGTAGCTTGAAACGCATTTTTTTGATTATTCCTTATTTTCAAAAAACAATTAAAACCTACAGAATTCTTCGAATTAAGAAATTACAAATAAGTGCTCAATAACAAAAATCGTGATATTTTACTTTTTTCCACATTAAATAACAAATTTTTTTCTTTTTTGCACAGTGGCTCTTACAATTTGTATGAATAAAAGTAGTATAAATTAATATTTATATTTAAAGTTCAAAATGTTGTAACCGTACAATTATTGCAATGAAAATAATAATTTATAATTTCAAATTAATTAGTTGAGTTTGAAATTTTTGTCACTGCCCACATTATCAGAGGCTCACTAGTCGCGTGGGCTCGAATCCCAGCGCAGTCGAAAGCGTCGTTCTTCCACAGAAAGATTTTCAAATTCTTTAAATAATTTATAATAATTAAACTTTTATTTCAGTTTATAATATTTTTAAATAAAAACAGTTTGCTAATTTATGTTATTTTTTAGGTGCTTTTTCAGCAGTTCAAATTTTTCTTGAATCTCTACTTCCTTATAATGGCAATATCTCAGTTCATACCAGACATAAGAATAGGATACTTATACACATATTGGGGACCTTTAGGTTTCGTTTTAATGGTAACCATTTGTCGAGAAGCTGTGGATGATTTCAGAAGGTATAAACGCGACAAAGAAGTCAATAACCAAAAATACTATAGACTGGTTAAAGATTTCAACGCACCAGAACTAGTTCCCAGTTCAAAACTGCGAGTTGGTGATCTGGTAAGTTTATGTTATTTCGTTTATAAAAAAAAATTACTGTTTTAAGTATTGAAGAGTTTAAATTTGAAATTTATAAGTGACATTATGAAATTTTACAATTCTATTTGACTATTGCGCAGGTGATTGTAGAAAAGGGACAGAGAGTGCCAGCTGATCTCGTTTTATTACGCACAACTGAAAAAACAGGAGCCTGTTTTGTAAGGACAGACCAATTAGATGGTGAAACTGATTGGAAATTAAGGCTAGCGATCCCAGCCACGCAAAAGCTGGAGAGTGATTCTCAGTTATTTGATATTAAGGCCAGTCTGTACGTAGAAAAACCTCAAAAGGATATTCACAGCTTTATTGGAACTTTTACTTTAATTACGGGCGTAAGTTATCAATAGTTTACTGGATGGTAAAAAGAATTACGTTATGTTCAATTTTACTACATATTATTCAATCAGGCATTATTTCTTTTCCAAGTACAAATTGATTTTCGCTTTTAAATTTTATACTTCCCTAACGTTAAAGATGAAATTATAGAAATAATTTTTCTTTACTTTACTTATAAAATAGCTTATTTCAGAATTATGATGGATTCAGTAGCGAAGAAAGTCTTGGCGTGGACAACACTTTATGGGCAAATACAGCAATAGCTTCAGGATCTGCTCTTGGCGTTGTAGTTTACACAGGTCAGGAAACCAGATCGTTAATGAACCACTCAACACCTAGATCAAAGGTCGGCTTATTAGACCAGGAAATTAATCAACTTACAAAGGTATGTTAATAATTTGTGTAAAAACTGAAACTTGTTTTTCATTCAGGTGCCTAGTTACTTTGAAAACCTGAAATTGTCTTAAGATTATTTTTATTTTAAATAATTAGGAAATAGCATTAATTTTTGGTTGGTAGCCTACATCCACGGTATTTTTATTTATTTAAAGTATTTAATTCTCCTTTTGAAGGTTTTAAGATCGTCAACCAAAATAAATATGTATATTTGGAAAGAACATGACATTTTTTTATATTATATTATATTCCATTATTATGTGGATAATCGCTAGACATTATTACTTAAACTCTAAAGGTGGAAATTGATTCATTTTCTATATTTCTTTAGGTTTTATTTTGTGCCGTGATTGGTCTTGCTTTGGTGATGATGTGCTTGAAAGGATTCAACGGACCTTGGTATCGATACATGTTCCGCTTTGTCTTGCTCTTTTCCTATATAATCCCAATTAGTTTAAGAGTGAATCTCGACATGGGTAAAACATTCTACGCCTGGTGCATTCAACGAGATAAAGAAATCACTGGAACTGTAGTTAGAACTACAACTATTCCGGAAGAGCTGGGTCGCATTTCTTACTTACTAAGTGATAAAACCGGAACTTTAACGCAGAATAAAATGGTTTTCAAAAAATTACACCTGGGGACAATTTCCTATGGACAAGAAACGTTTGATGAAATATCTACGGTTTTGAAAAGTTATTACACGCTGATGGATTTTGATCATTCACCTTCGAAAGTTTCGACGGCGCATTCGGGAAAAGTTAGGAGATCTGAAAATACGAGGATCTTTGATGCGGTTAAGGCACTGGCCCTTTGTCACAATGTTACTCCAGTTTATGATGATCCGAATACTACCAACTTGGATTCGGATAGCGTGGAGACTGTCGAAACAATGGATACAAATTCGATTGAAAGGTAAGTCTTTTTTTTTATTAAATATAAAATATTTATTATGAAGATCCTCAGTTATATATATTTAAAGTAAAAATTAACTGAACTATTTAATTCATCACAGTAGATAAATATACATATTTCTTTCAAATAATTCTTCCAAGAAAGCAGTATAAACATTTTCCAATATTTATTTTAGTATGATAGTTTGATTTTGGCTGAAGTCTTAAATCAAATTATGAAATCACACTTCATTCTATTAAATTCAAGTCATAAGTTTTTATCTTTTACCAGATTGTAACAATCTATCACTATAAAATCAGATACATTTCATAAAAACCGAAGATTACTCTTTAAACAGTCTTAAGTACCTAATTTTAAAAAAAAGCTTAAATTTAAAATACTGAATATAATTCATCATAAAATCTAATCTAGATTACGTGTCTTTCCATGGTTTTAATCATCCTGAGTTTCATCAAAAATTTCTCAATTTCTTGACTGAAATCAACTGTCTGTTTGTTCCTGTCGTCGAATTCCTCGACTGAAGGCTTTGGTGACTTGTCAGAACAGGTTGAAGCTGTTTTAATATTTGTATGAAATCTCTCTCCATCCAGATAATTAGCAAGTACTTTGCTAATTTTTTCTCTTCTGGAAACTGATGCCGGATCTATAATCTTATTATTTTCTTTCTCTCCTACTTTGTTGATTTCTCGTTCTTCTGAAGCTCTCCTTGAATCTCCGGAGTTGCTATCTTCTATTGTTATTATTTCAGGCTGATACTCAATTTGATTTTGCAATAGAGGAATTTGTAGACATTTTAGAGCCATTAAAGCTTCATCAGGGAATTCCGCTGCAATTGAAACGCAAGCACTAAAAGTCAATTCCGTGGGAGTTTTTTTCAAGGTTTGAACAATATTTTTGTCGATGTTTCTTTCTTTGGCTTCTGGTAAAATATTGGTTCTTTCATCCTGGCAAGATACATCTACAGTTTTTAATTCTAATAATAAATCTTTTTCTGAACTTTTCTTTTCTAATGGATCATTAATCCATTTTTCCTGATGAGGAGGTAGTTTCGGAATCGTAAGGTCCGCTTTCGATTTTGCAGAAGTCTTTTCTAAATTTTGATCTATTTTCTTGATTCCTTCTAATGAATTTTTGTTGTCATTCTCCCGGCGTCGTGAAGGGTTTAGCGGTACCCATTTATCTTCAGGGGATTTCTCTATAAACTTTTCATTCATAGAAGTTTTTCTCAAGTTTTTATAAACATCTGGATTAGGCATTTCGTTTGCGTGAAAATAATTTTTGAGAGAATGTGGATATTTTATAGATGACAAAGGATTGACAAGCGAACAATAAAAAGGTTGTTTTCCCCAAGTCGAATGTTTGAGTGATGCAGTATTGACCTCATCATAAGTTTCACTTTCGGGAAATAAAGAACGAATAGTTGACGAATATGATGATCCTAGTCTGATTCTTTTATTATTTTGAGATTCCAGCTTTTCCTCATCTGAAGAATCAGTAAAATGGTAGTAATTCTGAGGATCGTCTTCGTCAACATCTTCCTGATCCAGTAGAGCCTTAATTTTCGCAATCCTCTCCAATAACTTTGCCTCCGAATCCTCTTCCAGTAACTTTTGGCGACGATTCCTTCGTTTCTTTTTCCCCGCCATTTTCTGTTGAAAAAATTAAGATTTTGAATAAAATACCTTTAATATTATTGATTGCTTTAATAATTAAGTTTATTAGAATTATATCGAAAAAAATTCGGCTTTACTAAATTATTTTTTACACCGTGAAAGGGAAAATAAAAATGATGATGATGTTTACTTTAAAACTTTGTTTATTTCTTTAAAATAAAATTTAATTAAAACAAATCAATTATAAGACGTATAATTTAATCGTATTTTTGTTTAAGACTCTTTAGTCTCTTCAGAATTTCTTCGTTATTCCCGAGTTACTTCAGTACCACTAACGACTATTGGAGTTTTGTTTTTTATCAGTTCTAGTTCCATTATCCAGTCAGTTTTCTCCAGTCTATTTTGAGCATTTCTCATATTCTAAAAAGAGTAAATAATATAAATTTGAATCCGATCAGTAAATGTACTGAATTAGTTTAAAATATAGGTACCGTTGCTATTTTCTCGCGTAGTTCTGGATCAGTCTTTGCTTCTTTCTTAATTAGTCGAAAATTAAATGCACTGTATCCTAGAATATCTTCCATAAACTAAAAAATAAATACTTATGAAGACAAATATTCAACTAAAAGAATATTTGAAATATATTTCCGCGTAGAATTTATTTATAAAAATACCTTTGAGGAAAATTTTACTTTTAAATTCGCAGTGCTATCAAATATAAGACCATCCAAATGCCAAAGATGATTCTTATTCGATAATTTCCCCTTTTGTTTTATTTTCGCTCTAACTAATTTACGAATTAATTGATCCGTCAGTGGCTGTTTAATTAAATCACATATTAAATCACAAACTACCAAGGGTATTTTTTCATGAGAAAATAAATTTTCTTCATTCGCTTCAGAACTTGACAGACAAAGAATTTTATGTTGGTTCATGTTCAAAGACGAGGGGTAGCCCTAAAAAAGTAAAATTCAATTATTTTTATTAATAATTAGAATTTTATAAAAACAGACTGCTCGTTTCTATATTTTTTACCACAGGTTTTATACTTCTTTCTGGGATTTCTTTTGAGTTACTTTCTTTAATTCCGGTTCTGATCAACCTGCATGGAAATTCAATGCTTTCAAGCTTATAATTTGATTTTAAAATTTGCTCTTTGTCGGGATGCAAATTTTTATGAGGTTCATTTAACAAATCTTCCACTTCCGAATCCATGTCACTATCGATAGCTTTCAAAATAGGTTCTATAGGAGACTCTTTTATTCTCAAATTTATCTCTGAGCTAGAAAATTTCTTAATTTCCTTGGAAAATAGTTGTAAACCCTTGTTCATTTTCAAATCCACATCATTTTGTGTCACTTTATTTGTTTCTACAGAACATGATTTTGGAAAAAGTGGTTTGTAAGGCTGTGATGGTCCAAAAGCATTTTTAGCTTCTAAGGTGGTTGCATTTGAAAATTGATTTATTCCCCAAACTTCACCAACATTAAGGGACTTAGGCTTTTGCATGAGATTTGAATTTATTACTGGAATTTCATTAGAAATAATTTTCAATTCTTTATTAGGTTCATTCTCCAATTTTTCCATACTCGATTCCATAGCAGCAGTAACCGATTTATCTAATTTTGTAGAACTAGACTTGGAAAAGTGTTGTTTGTAAGGCTTAGAAGTCCCAAAACTATTTATAGATTCAATGTAAGATGATTTCCAAGTTTGTATTATATCTGGTTTAGCAACAGGTGTTTTATAATATCTGGAAGAGTCCGATTTAATATCCTTCCAGGATTCGTATACTACCGAATCCTTATCATTTAAAACTAAATCATCATTTAGAATTTTCAAAGATCTTTCTGCTTTTCCAGTTGATTTTTGAGGTTTTTCACTACAATCAGAAGTTTCAATGTTTCTTAGATCATCCCACAATCCAGTCATTTCGCAATCTATATCTTCAAAATCAAAACTATCCCCTGGAAATTCTTTTATTTCAATTGATCCAGTCAAAGTTGAATTTGTCTTTATAGGGTTTATATTTATTTTCTCAGCAAGTATTGATTCAAAAGGGATTTCTGGAACTGGAAGGCTTGGAATTTTGAAAACACTTTTTATATCTATTTTTTTTTCGTTGGAAACTGTCTTCTGGATATCATTTTCTAGAGGAAACTCATCTACCGAGTCTGAATCATTAAGCAATGCTTCCAATTCATTATCTGTAAGAGTTTCGTCAATATTTTGTCCTTCTTTTCCTTTAGCTTCTTGAGATTGTGCAAGTTTTTCTAAGTCTCTTAAATACTCTTCAAATTCTTCATCATGTTCAGGATTTTTATTTTCTCTTTGTACTTTAACATCGTTATAAGGATCCGCATTTTCATTTAATTTTCTGAAAAAACATTTCAACAAGCACTATAGTGACTTTTTTTGTGGATCAAAAATTAAAATATTGTTTCAACATCTTACAAGAATCTGGCAAAAACGTTTTCTATGGAATTCGAAACTAATAAATCTTCTATTTCACCACCAAGGCCAGATATGTTTGTATTCTTGAGCATTATTATCCCACGTCTACATTTTAATGGTCCAGTGAGCATAAGTTTGTATCCTGGTAATAAAGTTTCCTACAGAAAATAATTTGAATTTACTTTAAAATTGAAATTAATCAAAATAATTTGTTTCTATAAAATTTGACATTGATGCTCACACTGAAAATTTTGATAGGTTCGTATTCTATGGCTTGTACTTCTTGCAAACCATCTGTGAGAAATAATTGAAACATTCTTTTTCCTTCTCTCTCCGAAGATTCTGATTTTATATCTTCGGTTACTTTTAAGTTTTTAATGTCAACATTTCTAATTTTTTCTAACTGTTTATACTTAGACGTAGAAATATCATACATTTTCTCCATCTATTTTAAAAGAGTAGTTGTCATATTATTAGTAACATTTACAGTTTGAAGTTCAAGAGAATACCTATATTTAAATTTAAAGATTCCTAGATATAATTTTTGGAATTTCTTTCCTTTTTTATTACCTGCAGTATGTATTTACCGTAGAGTGTTGTGAATTTTTCATGAGCAAGATTTTCAGGGAGACAACCATTTTCGTGATTGATTTCGCGCAAATTACTTAAGAGCCATTGTTCAACAGCAAAGGATTGAATACCTTTGAGTGATAACTGAAATATTCAAAACTTATTTTTGAGCCGTTTATAATTTTTCTTAGATTATTCTTATCTTGTAAACTATTTTTAGACACTTCAAAACGCACTCTTAACTAAACACTCAACTTATTTATTGTCAATGAAACAACAGAATAAAATTTATTAATAACTTACCGTCGGATGATTATCAAAACAATATTGAATACATTCTTTTAACCAAGATTCATTAAACATGAAGATGTTAGATTTCATAAAATAATTTACTTGCATGAATATATTTTCATCCATAATTTTCATCTACTGTACACTTAATATTAAATTATGTACCAATTTTTTCTAAACAAACTGAAGTTATTAGAAAACAAAATAACAGTATCGACTTGAGGTTATGTTTAGCAGAAATCAATATTTTACACCCGTACGATTTAATGCGTTCTTGTTAATCTATCACCCTTAAAGCTATTTGTACTTATTTAACCCGTTAATTTTGAGAAAAAAAAGTAAAAACTAGAAAATAAGAAGATACACTGAATAAGTGAAAAAATTTACGAACCTCAAATTGTTATGTTTATACACCTTTTAACGGTTAAACTCATATTTCAAATTACGCTTTAAAGTGACGGTTGGCTACACTGCAATTTTGAAAATGAAAAAAGCCATTTGAGTGGCACGGCAATGAAAATTATTTATGACAAATTAAAAATTTTATTTACTTTTTTTCATGTAGGTTTGGGTTATTTTAAAACTGCATCTTGAACAACATTTAATAATGTGAAAAAATAGAGAACAAACTTATCATTATTATTTTTGGTACTAAAAAGAGAATTATTCTTTGTCATAATCTGTGTTCTCAGTTATCCAAGCAATAATCAAAATAATAAATAAAATGCTAATAATAAAAATGTCAAAATTATTACATATAATCTTTTGAACTGAAAGTAAAATTGTTAAAATACTTTAAAAATAAGTAAAAATAAGTCATAAAAAAGAATGGGTTACTTTTTCCCTTTGAGGCCTGGAAAATTTTTTAAGATCATGTAATGCAGGTATGTTTGACTATCACGAAAGTGATAGTCAGGGCTTAAAGGGTTATAAGCTCTTTGTTTATGTATGGACCATATCTATCTCATATTTCGTCTATACAGCTGTGATTAAAGGCCTGTGATATTCTTATAATTCAACCGTCTGGAGAGCATAAAAAATATTAAATATATTTTCTACTTATTGTTACTTTAAATACTTGATTCAATACTAAGAAATTACTGCATTGGACACTATAAAAATCAAGTAAAAGTCAAATTTAGAAATTATTAATCATAAAATATCTAAATAAAATAATGCCTACCTTAGTCAAATAATATTCTCGTAAATTTTTTCAACTCACTCCCATTAGTAACGAGTTTTTAAAAATAATATTATTAATTATAATTTGTATTTAAAACACTGATTTGAACTAAAGAGGCATAGCAAGATCGTTTATCAACGATTACTGACGTCCTGACAATTACTGACGAACTGTGAAGAACCCTAGGACTAGGCATTGCCATAAAAAAATACCAACCATGTACCAACCAAAGGGGATTAGGGTTCCATCAGGCTTTTTGATCGAAGCCTTTACTCAACAAATATATATAAAAACTAAAATATCAATAATGTTACTACCATTCTTATTATTTTATTTAATAAAATCGGTTGCAATAATTCTAAATAGTTTAATTAAAAGTTACTTTTGTTATTTCGTCATTATTCTGTTTACTCCAAAAAAGTATTAAAAATTTTAATTTGTATGATTTAAACTCGATTTTAAGTTAATTTATTGTTCTCAAATACTAAAATTAGCAAATATTTTAATATAAATTTTAAACACACTTTAAAGATCCATATTATTATAAATACCTGCTCTGTAAAAGAAAATTTACTTATTTATTATCGTTTATTTATTATTGCTCTTAATAAACGAGTGCCTATACACAAAATAGATATAATATTTCTCTAGCTTGGACTTTAAGCTAGCAAAGATAAAAAGTTACCATCAAGTTTGAATTCTAAATATTTTAGTTGCTAAAATTTCGTTTCATTAAGTCGGTTGACTAGAGACTAGAACTAGACCCATGTATACAGCAACCTCGCTCTTTTTGACGTGTTTATTACCCTATTATTCTATTTGTATAGCCGAAAACCGTAATAAAGTGCTACGTTTATTACATACCCAATTACATGTACCTGAATAAGAACTCGTAACGAAACTGTTAAAAATTAAGTAATTTTAAAATATTGAAAAACCTTCTCACTACATTTTTCTTTTTTATTTTATATTTAAAAACTTGTAAATTAATTCAGAATTTTTAATTTTGTTTTAAAACTATTTTTTAATTCCATTTTTAATTTTAGGCGGTTTGAATTCCTTAGTAATCGTAAAGTAAAGTTTATTTTTTCTTATCCTATATTATTTTACTATTATTTTACTTTTTTTCAGTTTCTCCCTAAAAATCCGAAATGTTTCTCGTAACCAACACAATTCTCTTCAGTAGGTACAACCAGATTTTTTTTAAAATAAAGATTAAGAAATATTTTCAGAAAATAATACCTATTTAACATAAACTCAATTTTATCACCTTTTTCAGTCAAACCGAAGCAGATCAACACTACTACCCTTCAGAACAAAGTCGTAATTACCAAGCTTCAAGTCCAGACGAAGTCGCCTTGGTGAAATGGACTGAGGAAGTGGGATTAGCTTTAATAAAAAGGGATTTGAACTCCATGCAGTTAAAAACGCCAAATAGAAAAATACTCACTTACACTATTCTTCAAACTTTCCCTTTCACATCAGAAACGAAGAGGATGGGAATTATAGTTAAGGAAGAATCTACTGGCGAAATAACTTTTTATTTGAAAGGTGCAGATGTTGTTATGTCCGGAATCGTTCAATACAATGATTGGCTGGAAGAGGAATGTGGAAATATGGCCAGGGAAGGTTTGAGAACTCTGGTGGTAGCTAAGAAGCATTTAACAGAAGAACAATATCTTGACTTCGAAGCGAGGTAATTAATAAAAATCAAGTATTAGTGATTTAAAATTCTTGATCAACCATTTGATTTATTCGAAACTAATTTTTTTATGCTCAAATTTGAAAACAAGAATAGAAAAATTAATTAGAAAGTTTTGAAGATGATTAATTTCTTTGATCATTCTAAAATGAAAAAATAGAAACATTTTTTAGCAGAAATTAATAATTTCAGATACAATGCAGCAAGATTGTGCGTTAGTGATCGAGTTTCGAGAGTCACAGCAGTCATAGAGAGTCTTGAGAGGGAAATGGAACTCTTGTGTCTCACTGGAGTTGAAGATAAATTGCAAGACAGAGTTAGATCAACTTTGGAATTGCTAAGGAATGCTGGAATAAAGGTTTCACTTTAATTTTCGATTTAGGATCAAGTTAAAATATATTTAAATTAAATTTTGTCAACATTTTAATTTACTGCTACATTTATTTAAATGAGAAATGTGTCTAAATACACCAAATATACTATTTTTATATTATTCAATTGGGAATTTTTTTCAGATTTGGATGTTGACAGGAGACAAACTTGAAACTGCGACCTGCATAGCAAAATCATCCCGTCTGGTTTCACGTTCTCAAAGTCTTCACATTTTTAAATCGGTAGTCACAAGAACCGACGCACATTTGGAGTTGAATACATTCCGCAAGAAGCAAGATTGCGCTCTGGTTATTAATGGTGATTCACTAGAAGTATGTCTGCAGTATTATGAGCATGAATTTTTAGAACTAGCTTGTGGTTCTCCAGCTGTTGTTTGCTGTCGTTGTTCTCCAACTCAAAAGGCCGAAGTCGTTAGTCTCATTCAGCGACATACTGGAAAAAGAACAGCGGCAATTGGAGATGGTGGCAATGACGTTTCAATGATTCAAGCTGCCGATGCTGGTAACTTGATTAAACAGTTTAATTATTCACAAAATAGTTCTTGAAAAAATGTTGCATTTGAATTTGGGGTTCCAGGTATTGGACTTGAAGGTTTGGAAGGAAAACAAGCTTCGCTCGCTGCGGACTTTTCTATCCCCCAGTTTAGTCACTTAGCCAATTTATTATTGGTTCATGGAAGACGAAGCTATAAACGATCTGCAGCTCTTAGTCAATTTGTCATTCATCGAGGACTTATAATTTCAACCATGCAAGCTGTCTTCTCCGCGGTCTTTTATTTCTCCTCGGTCCCTCTCTATCAAGGATTTCTGATGGTTGGGTAAGTACTTTGTTTAAAAAATGTTTAAATGTTCAAAACAATTTAAATCAATACATTTTGAACTATATCTTTTAACTTTCTTTAGGTATGCAACTTTATATACAATGTTTCCCGTATTTTCTTTAGTCCTCGACAAGGATGTATCTGGAAAAATTGCGCTTACGTACCCGGAGCTTTATAAAGAGTTAAGCAAGGGTCGCTCTTTGTCTTATAAAACTTTCTTCATGTGGGTTTTAATTAGTATATACCAAGGTAAATTCTATCCAATTAAATACTATTTAAAGAGCTTCCTCAATTTTGAGATAATATGAAATTCTTTACTTTTTAGGTGGGGTGATAATGTATGGAGCTCTGATAATGTTCGAGGATGAATTTATTCACATTGTCGGCATTAGTTTTTCAGCTCTAGTCCTCACAGAGTTGATTATGGTGGCACTGACAATTAGAACATGGCATCATATTATGATAATTGCAGAAGTCTTTTCACTCGCTTTATATATCTTATCTCTAGTGGTTCTCAAAGACTATTTTGGTAAGAATATTTTTTTCGAATAAATACTTTATAATTAAAATACATATTCTTATTCACATTTTTTTCAGATGCTGAATTCATAAGAACGGTAGATTTCTTTTGGAAAGTTTTAGTGATTACGTTGGTATCCTGTATGCCGTTGTACATACTAAAATTTTTAAGGAAAAAGTTCTCCCCACCTAGTTACACAAAATTATCTTAAACGTTCAAAAGAACATATATCTCTGACATGCAATTAATGAAAATAAAATGAATCATTATTTTTCTATTACTGTGAATGATAAATTTGACTATGAAATTTCTTCTTTGTTATTTCACCCAACGATGCATTTTATTGATTTTGTATCACCAAGCCTGTGATAGTTTTTGAATCGAGAAAGGAGCGACTGTTAGAAATGGAGTTGCGGTAAAAGATTTATCAATTGTGTTAGACGAGTTCTAAGCTGGCATTTCTAATTTTAACAAAGAGTTGTAAATCTTAATTGATGTTCGTGCATTAACATTTGTACAGATTTATAGCTTTTGGTATCGCATATTCTAAGTTTACTCATATGAAATATATTTATAATACTGTACGTTATTTACATAAACCAATAATAATGATGAAGCATTTCCTAGTAACTATGTTTCTTTTTTATTTAAAAGCATTTATGCCAAAGCACAATTCTACTTGATAATTCAGTTAAATGTTTTAAACATAATTTGTAAAGCAGAATTCACCCTTTACATACCTCATTATTTCTTTATCACTTTTTTTTCCAAGAGCTTTGTTCTGGGCTAAATATACGATTGAAAATTGCTTTAGCCATTCTCAATACATACTTCCCGTGATAGAAGTAATTCCCCTCAAATCGGTTTTCCTAGATAGACTATGTTTCAAAAATTGTATCTGGTGCAACTTCGTATCAGTGTGGTGTTTAAGAGTTTAGTTTTAATATTTAAATAAATAATGTATTTGTTACAATAAACAGAAAAAAATCTTACAACTATTATTATTATCTGATAACGACACCCAATCTTTCTTTGATAATATTTTCTATTTTTTTATGAACTTCATTCACTTCTTCTTGACGTAAGGTGCGTTCTAGATGTCTGTAAATGATTCTGTAACAATGCGAAGTTTTTTTCGTCTTAGGATGAGTAAACTCATCTACTAAAGATATTTGCTCCACTATGTCTCCTCCAATTTCTTGTACGATATCGTAAAAATCTAGAGAAGAATAAGTTTGGTCCTGAGGCAACCAAAAGCTTATGTCATTTATACACTGTGGGTAGATGCTAACAGGCTAAAATGAATTTAAAAAAATAAATTGTACTATTTCATTTAAAAATAATTAAAGTATGAAAATATGAGTCTTACTTTATATTGTACAGGAGAATTTTCGTCATCAGTTTCGAACTGGTGTAAAAATCCAGTATCAGTACTCCAAAAAAGTCTGATATCTGGAATTTTGTATAAGCACATAGCAAGTCGTTCAAGACCTAAACCGAAAGCCCAGCCCATTCGTTCGAATGCGCCTGCTTTTTGTAGAATTTCTTGTCGAATAATTCCACATCCTAATAATTCTAACCATTGGTCATTGTAAAATACCTCCAACTCCCACGATGGATGAGTAAAAGGAAAATATTCATTCACCCAACGATACTGAACATCTACAATTAAAAATACAGGAATAGTTATTAATTGTACGTAAAATTATTTTTGCCTTTTTAAATAATTTTAATTATAATTAAATGATTGGATACCTTTTCCAAAAAGCCTTTGTGCAAGGCCAACAAGTGTATTTTTTAAATCAAACTCCATTATCTTAACCGCTTCAAGAGTATGACACCCTTGTTTATCTGAAGTCTCGTTTCCTCTATGTTCAAATAGTTTTAATCCATCAGAGCCCCTAACGTTCACAAAAGCTTCATCTGAAGTACAAATCCTAACACCATCCATCTGGTGAAAAACTGGATAATGTGTAGAATCAATCTCATCCCTTCGATAAACATCCCCAACGATAAGAAAATTATTAAGTCCCATAGAAATGAGTTCAGCTTGATGAGCAGTGGTGTGAGATCTGAGCAAAGTACTCTGATTAATGTAATAGCAATCTTTTTTGCTCCGACTAATATGTTCCTTCGTAATTAACAAGGAATCAAAATTCTGTGAGGTAGTGACGATTGGATTTAAATTATCGAAAACACTAAAGATTGGATTTCCAACTGGATTAGAGTAAGCTTTGTAAAAGTAATTCGTTATTCGACGCCTCATGTGACCGAGTGGATGTTTATCATTAAGATGCAAGTTTTGTCCCAATTTTGATATTATTTTTGGTGTAATATTGGTCCAGTCATCAATTTCGTATTTTTTGCCACAAAGCTCGATTTCTCTTTGTGGATTTTCCAAGCTCGAAACAGCCGAGAAAGATCTTTTTAAAGTACAAAACAAACAGGCAATACTGTTCCTAGGAAAAATAATGATATTTCAAACTTATTTTTATATTATAACATTTGAAAGCATAGAAGAAAATAATTTATTAAACTTAATTTTGAAAAAAAGTTTTTCATATGACAAAATTATATTTAATAAACTTACCTTTGCCTGGCAGACTTCAAGATCAAAAATGAAAATGTGATCATTGTAGACGTTTTTCAATTATCTATTTATACGTATTTTTCCAACTATTTATTTCAAATGTCATAAACATAACCTCAACATATTACATAAATGATTTATTGAAAATACTAATTCGTTAAGATAGAAAATAACATTGAAAATAATGTTGTGGACAATTTAGTCCATATTATGGTATTATTCACTATTTATTTAGGATTAGAATTTCTGTTTCTTTTACCAGATATTTCAAATGCGGCATACGTACGGGCATAGGGCAAATGCCATGAACGTGAAATACCGTGAATACATATATACAATGCACTTGATACTCTTGATAGCACAAATGAATATACCAAACATTTTAATTGGCTCCATCTGCATAAATAAACTGTCATGCTGGCATGAAACTGAATTTTAATTTTGCCACCAAAAACAAAATTGTTAACAACAAATTTATATACAAACACTGTCATTTCTTCCACTTTATTTATTTTTTTAAATTACACGCAAACGCTTTCAAAAATTGTATACAAGCAGCAAATGAATAATGGAATCAATAATATCTATATTAATATACATATATTAATGGAGTAAAGAAAAATGAAAAAAAGATTCAAGTAATCTTAATGTTAATTTCATTCATTCACTACAATAAACACTTCTAAACATTATTATTACAAATATTTTCTAGCAATCATACATTCATACTTTTTTCTTAAACTTTTTTAATGTTGGTATAAAATACTTAGCTGTAATCACAACAGTTATTTAAATTAAATTCTGATTGATTCTAATTAATTTAAAAATCTGATTATTTTTTCTAATGGCGTTTTCTTGTAATTAATTTTTCCAGCTTGAATTGCTAACATCACAAAAATTATGAAATTTGTAACAGAGTCCTAATAATTCATTGATTAGCTATAATCAAAATAATTACATAAATTAATTCGAATTGATTACTAAAGTCTAAATTTATTTTATAATTTTTCATTCTTGCAATAAGTTATCGCAGCTCAAATGAAATTATTTTTCTTGCAAATATTACGAAGTTCGTACTTTCTTAGCCCTTACAGCACAAAGTAGATCGACAAGTAATTCTCTCTTTACAGTTTTAAAGGGATCTGTTTTTCTAACTTCATCAAAATTTTTATCAATAAAAGCGATGCACTCATTTTTTAAATGTGTTGCATTATGACCATCAGCAAGCTCAAGAACATGAATAACATTTTCAACTGACAAAGTGTGTAAAAGACATTGTTCGCACCTGACTCTCAACCCACGAATATCGTATTTGTTTGCTAATTCGTACAGGTCAAAAGCTACGTCACTCAAATCTTCGACGTTGCCAGTATAAATGTATCTCAACATTTCGTTAAATACGTCTGGATCGGTTTCTGTTACCTCGACTTGATTCATAATATTTTCCCTCATTTCATGGGAAAACATCCTGTCGAATACTGGACTGGCTGAAGCAAGAATTACTTTATGAGCAGGAAATTCGCTTCCACTGATAAGAAAAACGACATCGCTAAGAGCTTTATTATTTAAAAAGGGCTGAAAGTCTTTTTCAACATTTTGAATTTGATCCGGTATAGTCTTGAAAGGCTTAATTTTTACCATTACATGTAAACTTCCATTGGAAGAAAGGAGTCTCATTATTTCAGTTTCTTCTAAGAAATACTGGAAGCCATAATTTAATCCACCAACAGCTTTTCCAATCTTCATGCTTCTACTAAAAAGTTTACCTTTATTCGGAAGACCAATAGAGAATTTTACTTTGACTGGATTCAGAAAATTATTCCCAAGAGAAATGTTGCGGATGCTGAGACCTATGTAATTTAATCCACAATCATAGCACTCTGCGCAGGTAACTAGTTTTTTTCTTTTGCACAGTAAAATGTACCATTCCATGCTGATATCGTTTTCTATTCGAAATGGAGGTGACTTCAATGAAATTTCGCGTTTTTCTTTGAATTTTTCTATCATCCAGCTGAAAGTCGTCGCCGTGGAATTGGTGAAAATTTCACTTTCGTGACTACTTCCTGCTTTGCTGCTCTCAGCCATTTTCCAAAGCACCAGTTTTGGAGCAACAACACTTTCTGAAATTTAAAATAAATTATTTAGTATTTAAATGCACAAATTTTGTATAGGTTTCAACATAAATTGATATAGGTTCATTTTATAAAAATTATGTCTCGAAAAGAATCCAAGCTTGCTGGATAGAAATAAATATACGAACATACTTGATTTAACATTTTTATATCGTTACTGGGCTATAAATCTTTTATGTTAACATGTTATGTGTCGTAGTGAAATATCAGGAAATGAAACACCTGAATCATAATTGTATAAAGCAAATTGCTGGATTGGAAAGACACTGCAAAAAATAACCTAAAATTTTCAGTATAACGAATTTTGGATTACTTAATTTGTCATTAAGTATATGATAAATAATAACATTATTTTTTCATAGGGATTGAATTCTAATATGAACTATAAAAAGCTATTTGAAAACTAATTTAAACAATTTAATCAAATTTTTACAGAGTCGATCATTGAAATTTCATGTTTATTATTTCAATTGTCAAAAACTGGTAAAAAGTTATACAAATTTGAAAGGTTCGAAATTTAAATTTCAAAATAATAATTTTCAAATACCTATAGAGTTTCAAATAATACAACATTTGTATATATTTATACCCTTCTTTAGGTTTTTAAATACTCGAACACTAGTTTTGACTGCTTTTTCTTCCTATAAACAACCAAAACTTTGATAAAACAACAAACTGACCAGCTGACAAAGGGGATCAAAAACTGTCGTATATGAAAAAATAAATGTATGTGTTGTATTTATACCCTTACATTAAATTCCAACTCCTTGTGTTGACGGCGGTGGTATGGTGTATACGTAGTTGTATCGTTGAGTGAAGATTAGTGGTATTTATCAGGTATATATACAAATTTCTAATTCTATCGGAGATTGGACGATTGGAGCATGGCGATGGCCCTAGTCGTCCTATAGCTCATCTCATATGATCCATGGATCCATGCTACATAACCTCAAAATATTGATAGTATTTGAAGTGTACACGTGCTTCATGTGTTTTTACCGAATTTGAGAATAAAGTGATTTTTGTAGAATGGGAAAGCAAAAACGACACAGGCATAAGCCTCATAAAGAAAATCCTACTGGATTACCAAGTGTTAAAGATTTTGACGAAGAAACTGAGGATGTTGTCGAGGAAAGTAAAGAAAAAGCTCTACAAAGAGTTTTAGAACAGGTGAAAATTTTTCCTGAAACATATAAACCTTTCTTTCGGGGGTAAAAATTTCTTATTCAAGATACATACCACTAAGATTTATGTGGCAATTTTAAAACATTTTGGGAACTGCAACTCAAAATTAAATAAAATACGGATCGCCTTTTGGGGTTATAAATTTTACTTCATATATTTTTTTACGCATGATGTATGCGAAAGATTTCTAACATTTAATATGTGATATTGAAATATAATTTGAATGAAAACTATTGCTTGTATTTTAGTATATAATTTTTATTTTAAAAATTCGTTTTAGAATATTAATCAAGTGTCATATTTTCATAAAAAACATTAATTTCGTTTCAGTTAAACTCAGCCAATATGGAAGATAAGTTATCAGGTCTTCAAAATTTGGAATCAATGAGCCACGAGGCATCAATGGCTGTAAAAATCGCTAAGGATAACATAGCGAAAATAATAGGACCTTTCTTAGTTGATGAAAATAAATTAGTTAGAGCCGCCACTGCTAGCACTTTAAGAAATATAGCAGATAATGGCGGAGAAGATGCTTATCTAAGTCTCTTAAAAGATGACATTATGACTCCACTCACAGCTTTAATAAAAAATGTAAGTATATATTTTTTTGTATTCATTAGAACAATAAAATTAATTAATTTCCAATTTGCAGCACTATACTGACTGGCATCCAAATTCAAATCCAAAGGAAAAAGTAAAGGTAGACGAAGAGAAAGAAACTTTCATCCAAGCCATTACACTACTCTGGACTCTTGGCGAGAAAAATGAAAGTGTGATTAAACGTTCAAACGAAGAAAACTTACTATCAATACTCATCAAATTTCTCGACACATCCACTTATGGAGCAAAATTAAGTATCGTAGCAATTCAGTGCATACTTACTTTGTCAGAAGATAATCCGATAGCAATTTCAGAACTCAAAAAGCGAGAAAATTGCTTAATCAATCTTTTGGAGTGGAAATCCGGAAATGAAGATCTCATTGAAACGATATCCGTACGCACTCTGTCAGCTGGATTATTAATGAATATAAATAATTCGTTTTCTTCTGAAACAGAATCCACAAGAATTACTTGCAAGGTTCTTTCCATTCTATCCGAAACACTAAGCCTTGATTATAAGGAAAGAATAGAAAATTTGACTTCTGCTTTTCCTAAAGAAAAAAATCTGTCTCGTGCTTCGAAGAAAAGCATACGCGAGGTTAATCAGATTATAGCAATGCAGCAGCAAGCATTGGAGATTTTAGCTAATTTATGTACCGATGAACAGGAAAGTGAAGTAGGTTCTGATTTAGAGGACTCTGATGAGTTTGAAGTTGATGAAATGGAAGTTGATTCTGTGGGAGATAAATCGATTAATTCGTATTCAAATATTCCTATTGAGTTGATAGAAGTCATTGCGAGTACTGACTTAGTTAAGAAAGTCTGGGATAAGACTGTTTTAATGGATGAAAACGCAAGAAAAGTTTTTAAAGAATATCCTGAAGGTATATTTATCTTGAAACGTTTTAAAACTCTTAGGTGCAGAGCTTTCTTGTGTCTAAATAATTTGTTTTCGAGTTTAGACGTCGATACTATGGGTGGTGTTGATAATGTATTCAAGTAAGACCATTTCTTATTCTTTATAGTGCTAACAAAATATTTTATTACAGTAAATATAATCTTCGTCTGACTGGAAAAAGTGTATAATATTTAATATTCAAAATAATTTTTTATTTCTAGGTTTTGGACTGAAATAGGCAAAATAGTGTTTAAAGATGCAGATCCAAATGATATAGATTTGCTAGAATCTGCAACTTCAGCAATGCGAGCTTCTCTTCAAAAATTAGCTGAAGTTCGAGCCAATGTTTTCCAAAAATTAAACGTAACGGATTTGCAACCCATGCTAAATGGAGAGAGACAATGTCCGAATCCTAATGTGAAAGTTAATTTACTCAGAATTCTTGGAAACCTTGTTTTAATTCTATTAAACAATGGAGTCTCTAATTGCCAGGAATTAATCAAGGTGAATAATAGAAGCTAGTTTTAATTTATATCATAAAAGCTAAAGAAAAATTCAAAATTACTTCAAATTATAAGAATTAATATTTAATTATTTTATAATATAAATTCACATTGTATCTTTGGATTTTTTTATGAAAAGTTCTAATTGGAGTAAATAATTATTTATAGCACGTATCTCTTTTCCTTATGGACACTTGCACAAAAGAAAATGAAGTGTGGGTTATCGCAGAATCTCTGGACGCTATTATGGACATTTTTGCTGAGGACGAGACTGATATTTTAGCAGAAGACATCAATTTAGTCGAGAAACTACAGACTGTCGTGCCTATTTTGAAAAACAAGGTAAGCAAGATGAATGAAAAAACGAAGTGATAAATATGATTGTAAAATGACATACTTAGTAGAAATCTATTAATGCTTGCGTAATAAAATAAACTAATTTTTGTGTTAGATACGGCAGCAGAAGCAGAAACTCGGAGAAAATGCTTTGGTCGTGTCGACTGTAAAGACAAATTTACATAGGTTTATCAAATATAAGGGACAGCGTATTTCAAAGCTGAAAGTAAGTCGTATAAATGTGTAATAATTATAATAAATAATTACTTACTATGTATCATGATTATATTTCAAATTGAAAGTTTACTTTACTAGATAAAGTATTTTAAAACTATCATTTATCTATAATTCTCAACAATATTTTTTAAAGAATATTTAGTTCGTTGTTTTGAGATTATTGTAATTTATAAATAATGTGGCTTGAGGCTAGACTTTAAAAAAAGAAAACGTTTGTATGTTTTTCAACGATTTATTCTTTGTGCGAGACGTACTATAAATATATACTTTATTAATAATATACATTGGAGAAATTATTTTTAATTATCACGGAGCAAACATCGTGGCAGCCGGCGCTCTTGACTTCAATAATAAATAAATACCTTCCGCGATTTGGCGTCTGCTAATTAAGCGTATGAAAATCGCACAAATATTTTATTTCTTTACAT
Source organism: Diplolepis rosae (assembly GCA_030998225.1). NCBI lineage: Eukaryota > Metazoa > Arthropoda > Insecta > Hymenoptera > Diplolepididae > Diplolepis > Diplolepis rosae. The sequence goes on from JAPYXD010000698.1 coordinate 4,752,736, forward strand.
TATTCTTTGACATGAATATCACGCTTAACAATAAGAAACTAAAGCAAAAATTCACTGAAATATAATTTCAATTAATATGTAGATAACTGCAAAATTCGTAGAAAAAATCGATGTATAAGTTTTGAGCATTATTTTTAATACCACTCTCCTTTGAGAGCAGAACGATCAAAACAACTGAAAAAATTAGGCTCTTAAAAATATTTATCAAACGCTAGATTTTGACTTGCAAAATCACACAATTGCTTTTTTGAAACTTTTCAGTAATTAATTAAAAAACATTTTTTGCATGGCTATTTTCATTGAAACTTAACTTAAATTATAAATTTTAAAAGCGAATGTAGTCATCGATATTTTCTTGGAAGTATTTTAGATTCGCCAGCGATCTTAAAATAAAATTGAAACATCAGAGTTGTTGACAGGAAAGCGAGTCATTGAAACGTGTATGATCCCCTAAATTTTGGATGATCCAATTCTCAAAAAATGCGCAACAAACTTTTAGAAATAAACTCATAAAGAACTGCCTCTTGCGTGGGAATTATCCTGATCAGTATCACGAATGGAAGGCTTCCTCTCTAAACCCAAAGCACTACTTCTTCTCAGTTTTGGAATCGAATTATCCAAAACGAGCTCTGGCCTGTGGCGAATTGGCTCTGAAATATGTAATTCAATCACTTTCACAGGATCGTTTGGTGCATCGATGGGAACCGGTGGATCCGTTAATCTAATAATATGAATATCAGTTTGTTCTCTAGGAAGTTCTTTTAATTCCACTTTTACTCCTGCCGAATCATCGACGAGTTCCTGAAAAAAGTGACGACGATTTTCCTGAATCGAAAGCCTCGCATTATAAGCATTACAGTCAGTCGAGTTGTCAGCTGAATTTCTACGTACGAGATCCTGAGCTTCAAGATTTTTTATTTGTTTCTCAATTTTTTCGATTTCCTCCTTCACACAGAAACTATTGCTTCTTGAAATCGTAGGGGATTTCTTTTTTCTTAGGTCTTCAGGGGGTGTGATTTCTTTTATTATTTCTAGTAAATTTTCGGCTTCTCTTCGATATTCTATTTCGACCGATTGTTCCTGAAGACTTTCCTCGTTCTTACTTTTTTCAGATTCTCCATTTTCTTCTTCATTCCTAGGTTGTAAAATTTCTGATGAGGAATCATTCGATAAGTTTTCTTTGGAATTTTTTATTTCTGTCTTTGTCACTTCAATAATTTCTTTGGGAAGTTCAGGTTTTGAATCTTCAAGACTTGGACTAGATCTTCGAATCGAATCTTCCTCGATTTGTTGACTTTTTTTTGTAAGTTCGTTGATATCTTCTGAAACTTGAGAAATTTCTATTGGATTCGCACTTGTAGGTTCTAGTCTTGTTGGTTCTGATGAGTTAATGTTGTTTTTCTGAAATAAATACAATACTTACAGAGTTTCCTAAATGTCAAAATACACAATTGTAATAACTTTAAAATAATTAACTATTTTTTAAAGGAGAATTAAATATTTTAGTTAATTAAAAAATTAAACTTATTTTTTGTAATACAAACCTCTTTGGTTTCCATCGATTTTTGGAGTTTTGGTGGCTGTGGAGCCCTCCGTTTTTTCCTTCCATAAGCACTCGCAGTACTTGAAATGGATATACAACTGTTTATCGACAAATTCGATTTTCTCACAGCGTCGTGACTGAATCTCTTAAATATATAATCTTCTGGCATGTTCTCATTTTCATCCCTCAGAGTTACGTCTCCAAGTTTTGAACCCTCCTCCTCCAAATCTAAAGTTGGTGTAAATCTTTGCGAAGATCTTAAACCACTTCGCCTGTTTCGAATGAAAAAAAATATTTAAAATTATGTTCTAATTTTATTCATCTATTTGATTCTTATTCAAATTATCAATTCATATTTAGTACCTTGGTGGTACTGGCGCACGATCAGGTTCTCTATCTTCTGAAACTAAATCTCCATTTGACAAATGATCCTTGTCTTCAAAATCCAGAGTTGGAATTTTATCTGTCGATCTTGGGCTTATTTGTCCAAACCTATATAAAACATGAAATTTATCCTCCATTATGATGTTTTTAAAAAGTGTCAAAAATTTAAAAAATATTAAGTCACCTTCTTTAACTGAAGTTGAGTATTATATTTAATTTACCTATTTAAAGATGAGTTTCAGACTTAAAAATATAGAATTCAAAAATATTGAAAACAATTTTTGAAGTTACGAAAATAACTTGAAAATCGAATTGCTATTTTTAAAAACAGTGGGACAAAATTATTTACTTTCGTGCTGGAGGTTTTGGAGTAAGATCTCCCATGATAGAAGTGGTTATATCCTGGGGATTTCCTTCGTATATTCTGGCAGGATCGCCATTCACAGTCAGACTAGAATTGTATCTGGACCCATTGTCCAATGTATATTTCCTTCTTCTCGCCAATGTTCCTAAAGCCTCGTCAAATTCCTGCTGATCTCTTGACATTCGAGGTTGAGGAACTGGCCTACCATTTTGTCCTGCATGGTTTGGGTCACTTTTATACGTGGTTGAAACTAAAAAAAAATGTTTATTTATATTATTACTCAAATAAAATAAATTGTTTGGTTTAAAAAGATTTAAATGCCAACCTGTTGTAATCATCGAGCGACGTCCGGGAGCTTCTGGAACCTCTTTACATTTTCCAAACAAACCATTCCTACAACGAGATAATTTATTAAAGATTTGCACCTAATGTCTATTACTTTGAGGCCTGAGACTGGCATAGATTATTCTTTATCTTGAAATGCATTTTGATAAATTGTCATTATTAGATTCTTGTCACAATATTATTGTTTCGCTGTCTAAAATCTTTTATTACTAAGTATCAGGTAAAAATGATTTTTTAAAGATTTTTGAGCAAAGAAAGTCTGAATTACAAAATTTAAGTTCGTATGTAAACTGGGTACGACTATTCGTTATTTCAGAACCTCATCTTTTAAATATTTAAAATTTGAAATTTGTTATTTTTGAATTATAAGAATGTTGGACTACACCGACCCTGATAACGAAACGACTACGTATATGGTCGAATTAAGGAACCATCAGTCGAGGTCTCTGCAATAGCGAATGTCGCTTTGCATTAAATGAATCACGTGGCATATCGTTTGCATAAAACTGCGGATGTTTGCTCCAGTTATGTCCATTCTACTTCTAAATTTTGCCACCATTAATTTAATTTAATTTAAAAACTAACAATTTTCCAAAACACTAATTTTAATAAAATAACATTTTTTAAGCACATTAGAAATCACCTGGAAAAATGAACTTTTTTAAAATTCTTCCTGGTAAAATATTTTTGTTATTAACCTCAAAGATAATTTTTTTCTCTTTGAACAGACCAAGATTTCTTGACATATTTTTCTATGGTAGTTTAGGGATGATTCAATCCCCAAGTGATTACCCTTGAACTTTGACCAATTATGACACAGACTGTCTTTGAGAGATCTAACTTGTGTGTATTTACGTAAATTATCGATAACTAAGGAAATGCAGGTCATCGAGGCGTCATCCGTTCAAAGTTGGATTATTGGATCATAAGTGAAGAGACCATATTGCAATTACTCGAGGGAGAACAGTAATGCAGATTATTCTGCGTATGATAACATAATGTGAGTAGCTCATTGCCAACCCCATTTTCTGCGATTGAAATAAGTTTATAGAAGTGTATGTTCTCACTAAGACTTTCTTCCTCCAATTTTCTCCTCAAATTATTTATTTATAAACCTTTTTAATGTATTTTAAATTTTAGATAAATATACCAAAAAGGCTTTTGATGGATTTCTCAAAAAATATGAAATCTCGACAAACAAAATTATAAAAAATATTCCTTCAGTTTTATAAAATAAGAAAACATTATTCTGTACTTTCTTGAAAAATTAGTGATTTAAAATCTATATTTTAACAAAATGGAGCGTGATGATTTTTCAATGATTCCTTGTCAGGATAGTGAGCAATAAACTCATTTATTATTCAAAACGAAGACTCGAGAATGGCGTCACTTTATTGTTCAGCATTCTTTATTTTATTCATAATTCATATCACTACGGCCCACGATCTATCTCGAACGTAAATAAACTTGTTAGCCGCAACCAATTTTTTAGTTTCGATTTCCAAGTTCTAAAATATAAAAGGTATGAATTTAAAAAATGTATAATTTAACTTCAGCTTACTTTAATTGTAATAAAAATAAAATTCCTTTCTATTTACTTAGATTTTCTGTACGTTACTTATGTCTTTATTCTCTGTTTTCGATTAAATATCTAAAATTCTATCCCAGTGTTTTTTATTTTCAGATCACTTTTGAAGACTTGGCATCAGGAAAGTTTTTTTCGAGTCATCGAATGAGGTTTTTGGGCGAGCGCTGTTCAAGCTTCTTAATCATAAAAATAGGTTCCTTTCACGTGCAATAATAGTCGTCGATCTCTCTCTTACACTTGGTGATCAATGGACTAATCAAAAGATATATGTATATATCGACTATTAACGTCTGAGTTTGCAATTCACAGATCCTCTGCTTCAAATTGTGTTTCGACACACTCTAAATCCCGATTGCGTTGGCGTTAGTTGACGTTTCGTTTCCTACTTTAGATAATTCAAAGGCAAAATTACATTTTCTTATTTCTGTTTTCCTTTATAAAAATAACTTTTCCTCGGACGAGCCATCTTCCTAAGCTTTTTCTTTTATTACAGGAGAGTTTTTAATATTTGCCTTGAAAGTAGGATCATTTATAATTATGTAACTGTGTGAGATAAGTTATATTTGTAACTCGAAGATAGTTAATCATTTTATCACCCATACAATGTTGAATCGTTTGCGTAATAATTACCTTGCAACGCAAATCTTAGACTTGAATTACTTTTGAGATGCATTCTTATTTTCTATCAATCATTCTATTTTCAACTTTGTATCTTGCATAAAATATTTAATTATTTCAAGAAAAATATTCCATACAGAGGAATAATCTTCAAGTAATAGCAAGTAACAGTTATGAGACTCTTGGAGAAACTAAACACAGACAATTTATTAAAATGACGATTACGGAATTAGCATTAAATAATTTATCTTTGTTTCCAATACCGCTATTGATTTTTTTTAGTTTTCGAAGACTGGATGATTGAAACCCCCATAGCACAATACCTTCCCTGAACGTTCAAGGAACGTTCCTAGAACTAAGAAAATGTCCGAGTTTTTTTAACGTTCCAAAGCAATGTTCTCTGAATGTTCCTGTGGAACGTTCCAGGAACGTTCAAAAGGAATATTGAGAGAACGTTCCGCAGCAATATTCAGAGAATATTCAAAGAGAACGTTCCTGGAATCTTCCATAAGAACGTTCAGAGAGCATTTGTATCGAATTCGTAGAACTTTTCGTGGGAACATTCAGGGAACATTCGCAGAGAACGTTTTGGAACATTCCGCGGGAACATTTAGGGAACATTTTTTGAGAATGTTCCTGGAATTATTTTCTACAGCATTCAGAAAACTTTCTTTATAGATAATCCTGAAGCTTCAAACATACTAATGCAGGGAATGTTTTTTATAAATAATTTTTGGCATTAATTTATAGGTAAAATGAAAAGAATTAATTGCAGATATTAATATTTGGTTTATATATTTTAAAATACTTTAAGTACAAAGAGGAAGATGCTATAACGTTTACTGAAACATGTTTTTAATAAAATATTTAAATAAATTACATTTTTTCATAAAAGTAACATTTGATTATCTATAAAGAAAATTTCCTGAATGCTGTAGAAAATAATTCCAGGAACATTCTCAGAAAATGTTCCCACGGAATGTTCCAAAACGTTCTCTGCGAATGTTCCCTGAATGTTCCCACGAAAAGTTCTACGAACGTTCGATACAAATGCTCTCTGAACGTCCCTATGGAAGGTTCCAGGAACGGTCTCTTTGAATATTCTCTGAATATTGCTGCGGAATGTTCTCTCAATATTCCTTTTGAACGTTCCACAGGAACATTCAGAGAACATTGCTTTGGAACGTTCAAAAAACCCGGACATTTTGTTAGTTCTAGGAACTTCCTTGAACGTTCCGATGGAACCTTCCGAACATTCCACGGGAACGTTCACAGAACGTTCAGGGAAGGTATTGTGCTATGGGGGAAAATAAATGACAAAGAAACTAATAATCTATGCCAGCAGAAATTTAAATCTCTTCACAAAAATTGTAAAAGTGACAAATTACCATGTGGATTTTATAGAAAAACTCTGTGACCTTTTCTTCCGGCTCCTGCCGAAAGTCCAAAATTTATTTTTCGCCTCTTTACTTGAGGATTTGTTGTCTCTACAAATCGTCTGTGATGGGATGCTGGAACTGTTGTCGTTGAAGGGATTCAAATGCTCCGGATAATCATGGATAGAAACACTAGGACGTCGTGATCTCGACATTTTTTTTAGAGTATTTTCTCACTTCTATAGAATCAGCAATAAATTTGTATTCATCAACACTTTAATCTTCTCATTCTTTATGATTTCTTATCTGGAAAATAAAAAAAATAATTCGGTATTATTATTTGAAATAGAAATAGATTTCACAGCATTACATTATAGAACAGGATTTAGATCAATTGATATTAGAATTCGGGATAATTATTTTTTGGAAAGCAAAAGTATCATATGTAATTTAGTTTTCGATGTTCATATAATTTTGCTTTGTGCAATGAATATCACATGTAAGTATTTCTTGATAAAACGTATATACTCACAAAAACGTATTGTTATCCGATGCGAGGATTCTAATTGATAACAAATATTTACAGAACTTTGTTCCAACAGTAAAATCCTACAGATAGGAAATGATACGGCTTTCAAAGATAGAAAGATCTTGAAGAATTTTGATTTATTGAAAAAATTGAAGATTTTGTAAAACTAAACCATAACTTTTTAAATTTTTCAGGCTAAAGGAAAATCATGTTTGATGGTAACTAATTTATGGAATTTCGATAAAGGATTGATGAATTTCTCTTCTAATACCTAATAAAGGAATTTACAATATTTATACGATAATCTTATTTCGTAACTATCTCTTTAAAATACGCGAGCACTGGACAGTAATCACAGACTAATTAAAACTTTATTATTATTGTGCGTGGACAAGTTGATCATTCGATAAGACGATAAGATATTTTTCACAAAGGCATTCGTGGTAAAAGCACAAAGGAAAATAAATTAAAAACATTCCATCGAGAATCAAACTTCAAGACTTTTTTTATCAAGTAAGTTACTATTATTGGAACTTTTATCTAAAAGTCTATACTTTTCAAAATATCAGTTTACAGGTATCGAAACTTTTTCCAAGTTTTGAGAAATAAATGAAAGTGTCTTAATTGGCGTATAAACTCCAAAAATGAAGAAAAAGTCTTTATAAATGCTTTTGAAAATTTCAATTATACTTGAGATATTTTTTAATATCCATAAAATAGTATATTTTTTAATATTACTATAAATCATGATTTGTCAACTTTTAACGTGTGATTGACATCCATAATAAGTGCAATAAGGATGCAAACTGTCATGCATTCTAATTTAACATAATTGAAGTGATGTTTAAGATTCTCGTGGACATAAACAATACCCTTGCTAACCAGACGGTGTAATTGGGTCGCGATTGCATCAATAACAATGCTATAATACTAACTCATGTAAAACTTCAGCATCCATAAACTATATGACAGTATTTATTATTTAATTAAAATAATAAATATCATTTATTGCTTAACCATCTTTATCAATTTACACATGTGTATTTGGTACACAGTATAAATAAAAATAATTTTAAGGTAAGTTAAACGTAAAATAAATTTTTTTTTTTTTTACAAAATTTTGTTATTTATTTATTTTTAAATGTTTTAGTAAAAAAAGTATATCGATTGGAGGTCTAGAAGTATTTTTAAAATTGTTTCAAAGATTATCTGCACAGAGGTTTTGCAGCGTTTTTCAACATAAATGACCCATTATATTGGAAACTATAAAAGATATCTGGACCAAATTTTTACCACATGTTCTCTACATATAGGTGGATCCTCAATAAAGCTTATATGTATTAAAATAAAAAATAAAAAAATTTATTGTAAAAAAATATATATATTAAAAAGTTTAAATTTTGAAAAAACCATAATTTTTTTCTTGAATCAATAAAATTATGAGTGAGGACCAGTAGTAACATAAAGACCTAAATAACAGCTGTAAAAAATTTCAGAACTGTATCTTTGTTAGTTGCTGAGATAATGGGTCTCAAAATTTGACTTTTTAACATGCGCGAGATAGGAGCGTTTAACTTACCTTAACAAAATAAAATTGCATAAATTTATTTTTTATCGTAGTTTATATACTTTTTCAACTACCCTATTGAAAAACTTGACGTAAAAAAAGATGTCAAAAATGGCGTAAAAAACGACGTCAAAAATGGCATAAAAAACGACGTCAAAAATGACGTAAAAAACGACGTCAAGAATTGGGATAGTTTTTTACGTCGTTTTTACGTCATTTTTTACGTCATTTTTTACGTCAAGTTTTTCAATAGGGTATGGTGTTCAATGTGAGATAATTTCCAATATAAAAAATCGTAAAAGTTGACTTGTGTGAATTTTCAAGATATACCACGTGAATCGATGATTATTGACTTTAACAAACACAATTAGTTCAATTAGTCGACTATGTTCGCCATTTGCTTCACATCTCGACCCAGTCAATAGACTTGTACGTCAATATGAATTATTCTTCTTCAATGTTCATATTTCAAACTCTCATATTTCCAAGGTTTCAGAAATATTAAGATGATCTTGAAAAAATAAAATATAATAGTATAGAAATTTTAACCTGATACATATCTAATTTTTAATTTAATTTATTAATGATATATCATTAATAAAAGAGAAATAGAATTACATTAAGACAATTTGTTATAATCGTTTCCATCTTCTTCAAATTAATATACAGTTATTCAATAAGAACGGATAAATTTAATTTTCTTTTTCAAAGGAAGCGACTGAATTTATTGCGGGAGAGAAGAAGAGAAGATTATTCAATTAATGATCATTCACCTCTAGTGCTTGACAACAAAAGCACAAATAAATTTTATAATTATTTTCATTTTAAATTTAAATTTATTTAATTAAATTCATTTCACGTCAGTTTATATTTTTAATAAATTTTCATATAGACTGTAGTGATACCACATAGATAAATCAAGTCATACTTTGTTATAAGATTCAGATTAAATGTAGAATGAATTTGGTTAAGAAAGGAAAGAAATCGATCCTTAGTAATTTATTATGCATTTTGTTCTTTGCATGTAACTTCAAGGTTTTAGTATCACTTGCTTCTGTCTTGTATATTGTATAACTAGATGTATGAAATGAATATGTAGAAAAAATTACGATACATAAATACACTATTTAAATATTTTTTTCCATATAAGAAATAAGAAATGCAGTAATGTATTCATTTTTGAGTTATTTTATATATGCATATACATATACATATATATTTGATATATTGATTATTTGATTCTCTTAGCATGTCTCCACCGTCAGGATTGGGATCGGGATAACCCATTGATTGAAGTGAGACAAAAGTAGTTGTTATGTCCTACTCTAACCAATAGTTAATCCCGATCTCGAACCTTACAGTGGAAACATGGTATCTAATGTAAGTCAAAATAAGTCTCGCAATTTCTTCCAGTCGATTCTTTTCACCAAGAAAAAAGTAAACAGGAAATCCTGCATAAAAAAGTTTATTTTCATTATTAATATAACTTTCTTCTTATTTCAAAGCTACTTATGGCATATACAATTTATTTTATCAGCGATGCATTTTTTTTAAAGACGAGGATAACATTTTACAGAATTCCTAGCGATATATGCACAATTTTTTCTAAAAATAGTCAAATGAACCGAATTGTAGAAGTTCACTTTCAAACCGAGGTCTTTTGAGTTAGGCTAGTTAAAACTAGTTTGCAACAGTTTAATTCTGTTCAATTCAATTTGCAACACCTTATTTACATACTTTGTTCACTCTTCATAATTTTACATTGGGATGGAAAAGAAAAATGATTTTTTGAATACAAGTGAAAATATGTTCTAAAATATCAATCTGATATAGTGACTTGAGTATTTATTTTCTCTAGAAAAAATAAATATTTTAAAGCAATGTTTTTAAATTCTTGAGTCAAGACGCTTTTTATAAATTATACTTAAACCCGTTTTCCTAAAAATAAACTGTTCGAATAAACCTAAGAAATTTAAAAATCGTAACAAAACCTAAGAATAGGATTCACTCATTGCATCAACTTCCTTTATCTGATCTTCTTATCTCAAGTCACAGTAGCGCTGCGGCATAGACATTTTATAAACTAAATCGAATCCCAATAAAAGTCATTCAATTTGTTTAAAAAGTTAATTTTCTACTACCCTCTCCCGCATAATTTAATACATCACTTACATCGAGTAAAAAGCTCATTCCGATATTTGCATTTATTATTTATTTATATAGGTACATCATATGTTAAATAAACATTAGTTGTTGACAGTTTGAAAAGTTTATATTAGGACCAGATTTAGTCCATAAAATATACGCGCGCGGCGCTACTGTTACTTAAAAAATGTACTCACAATGCGAAATTGTCAAATTTATGAAATGCTGATATCAAACAAGTCTATGAAAAGACTAACAACTGATTGATTATTTATCCTCACTAAGTTTCAGCTTCTACATAAGTATTTCTAATTAATTATTTATTAGAAAATCATTCGTTGATGGAAATTAATATTTAGTATTCAAGTGAATCATTATTTTTAATAAAAATATCAATCAGTAAGTTTATTCTTCGGTAATTTAGATTGACGTCAAGTATAGTAAATTCTAATTCTCTGGATTCCTTCTAAAAATGTAAACGAGCGAACTGCTCCACATCTGAAGATATTTTAAGATCACTTTAACGCTTCACGAAGTCACTGTCTCTGCTGAGTTTCATTTTTTCATTAATACCATCAATTTCAATCGGTATTTTCAAAAATCACTTTATATTTACAATAAGCGAGATAATATAATTAAATTTAATTAGATAAATCATAGTACAATATTTCTAAATATGAATAATTTTGTCTTGAGTTTCAAAACTTCATGAAACTAGTTTTGATTCGGCAATTTTGATTTAGGAAAAATTATTTCAATAGCCCCTGTGGCCTAATGGATAAGGCATCGGTCTCCTAAACCGGGGATTGTGGGTTCGAGTCCCACCAGGGGTAAGAAGACATTTTTTCAACCCGAAAAATAATACTTTTAAATAATTGCATTACATTTTTACATTCTCATCATGGATGAGAAGGTATTGGTTTTATGTGAAAAATGACTTTCGAAATTTTCATCAAATCTTTACGTTTTGAGACCCCCTGAGTCAGAAAAAATGGTTTTTACGAAAGTGTCTGTCTGTCTGTCCGTCTGTCTGTCTGTCTGTCTGTCTGTCTGTCTGTCTGTAGGTCGTGTGCGGCATAACTCTCGATAGAATTATCAGATTGAATTGAGCTTTGGTACACTTTATCGGAGCCGAAAAAGTAAGGACAAGTTCGTTAAACAGCCACATCCAATCAAAATTGAGGGATTGAGCACTACTTTTGTGTTTTTGAAAATAATTTTTTGAAAAAATCAAAAATTTCAATACTGGTTTTAGATAGTGCTCATAAATCTCTAAAAATTATCCTGATAACATTTTTTGATTAAATCAAAATTAGAAATGTTACAGCATATTCAAATTCGAAAAAAGTCAATATCAAAATTCCATTTTCAAGTTAAATTATACGAGATACGAAAAAACGTTATGATACAATATTATTGAATAAATAAAGACCTACAAATTTGAATTGTAACATTTTTTCATAAGATGCATATTTTTCTTTTTAATTAAAAAAAAAAACTATTGAAAATCCAAAATTCAATTTTTTAACAATAATATGTAAAATAAGAAAAAAACGTATGAATACAATGTTGTCAGTTTCAAAAAGATCTACAAGTTTTGTCCCACACAGTTTCTGATAAAAGATCTATTTTTCGTTTCCATTCCAAAAAATACGATTAAAATTCAAAAATTTCATTTTTTAGACAAAATATGTGAGATACAAAAAAAACTTTGAGATGAAAAATTGTTTTGCTAAATAAGGTCTACACATTCTTATCGAGAAATTTCTCGACAGGATGTATATTTTAATTTTTTGATTTTTAATATTGAAAAAATTCGATTTGTTTCACCAAAATATGTGAGATACGAAATAAGCGTTGTTCTGCAAAATCTTTTCCTTAAATAAAGTCTACGATTGTTTTTCCTTTTTGAGATATTTGGAAGAAAATAAATTTATCAATAATATTCATATTCTGGACTTACATTGACCCTTAATTAATAATTGAAGATATATGTTGATGTTGGTAATTGGCTTTAGGGTCCAAGGTTGATAAAAACTCAGAGTTTTACATAATCAGACGTTTCGGCTCTGATCGGAGCCCTCATCAGTGATTTATTCAAATCTTGATTAAGATTACGACTTTTTGTATAAATGTTATTATCCAGTTTTTTCTTTTTCCGTTTTTTGGGAAGACACATAACTTAGACTGCTTAGATTCGTTCTTGTGCTCTTCGCATACGTTTAAGTTTATTTCTTATAATTTAATACTGAAACTCAAACCAATTTAATGATATTAAAGATGATGTAAATTCGTCATTTTCTCAAATTCACTAAGTTTCTTTTTCAGTTTAAGTGAAACAGGAAATTCAATTTACTTAAGGCTCTATCGGCCTTAAGGAACACATTCTCATCATGACACTCGCGCTTCGCGCTCGATTTTCTGTATGCATTTTTGTAACTTTTTAATAAATTACATGATTATTGATAAATTGAAGATATATGTTGATGTTGGTAATTGGCTTTAGGGTCCAAGGTTGATAAAAACTCAGAGTTTTACATAATCAGACGTTTCGGCTCTGATCGGAGCCCTCATCAGTGATTTATTCAAATCTTGATTAAGATTACGACTTTTTGTATAAATGTTATTATCCAGTTTTTTCTTTTTCCGTTTTTTGGGAAGACACATAACTTAGACTGCACACACCTCTCCCCTGGGAGGTCTCCCAGGGGAGAGGTGTGTGCAGTCTAAGTTATGTGTCTTCCCAAAAAACGGAAAAAGAAAAACTGGATAATAACATTTATACAAAAAGTCGTAATCTTAATCAAGATTTGAATAAATCACTGATGAGGGCTCCGATCAGAGCCGAAACGTCTGATTATGTAAAACTCTGAGTTTTTATCAACCTTGGACCCTAAAGCCAATTACCAACATCAACATATATCTTCAATTTATCAATAATCATGTAATTTATTAAAAAGTTACAAAAATGCATACAGAAAATCGAGCGCGAAGCGCGAGTGTCATGATGAGAATGTGTTCCTTAAGGCCGATAGAGCCTTAAGTAAATTGAATTTCCTGTTTCACTTAAACTGAAAAAGAAACTTAGTGAATTTGAGAAAATGACGAATTTACATCATCTTTAATATCATTAAATTGGTTTGAGTTTCAGTATTAAATTATAAGAAATAAACTTAAACGTATGCGAAGAGCACAAGACCGAGCGCGAAGCGCGAGGTCTAGAAAGAACGGAGCGCGAAGCGCGACGATCGAATCGCGCGCCCTAGGCGCGCTCAAACTTGCGAGCGAAGCGCGCAATGAGAATGTGCCCGCGAAGCGGGCAGATTTTTATATTATTCCGAACAATGAAAATTTTATTTTATACATAGGGTGACGGAAGGAACCAATTAACGAGGAATTAGTTACTTCGATAAGATTGACATTTCACTTTTCGAAAACAGAATATCGAATGAGTTCAAAACTTTTTTTGGAAAGGAAATCAATAAAGCTTTTGCTTTTCCATAGAATTTTATCAAAAAATGTGAACTGCATTATGGAAAAATAAATCAAAGTTAAATGTATGAAAAACCCCATTTCTCAAATTACGGGAACCAATTGTTCGATTTTTTGTAACCATTTGTCGTAACTTGTGACACATTGCTAATTTTATCCTTTTAAAACAAAATTTTAAAATGAATTATTATAGTGACTTTAATAACTATCATAGTTATTGTAGCAATTAGTTTTTAATTTATAATTTAAGAGCAAAAGCATACGTTGACCTTGCCATTGCACTTTTTAACGATACCTAACCCAGACAAGACATGTCTTGTCACGCAATTATTGCACTCTCTCGGAATCAATAAAATCGAAAAATGGTGTAAACTCAATAAATGCGCGAATCCCATTTCTCGAGTTAGAAAATTGATAAGTAGAGCTCGATGAGAATATGGCACGATTTACCGATTTTTAATTTTGAAAAATACTAAGTATTATTTCTAAAATAATTGAAAGTTATTTGTAGAAACATTGATTTATTTTCGATATACTACGGTAATACTTAAATGAAACTAAGGGGCTCGAAAAATGTACTACTTATGAAATGAAAATAACAGAGAAGTCAAGTAAGGAAAAAAAGCAAATGAGGTCTGTAACTCAAATTAATTAAATTAAATACATTTTTCTACTAGCAGGTCATAAAGTGGACTTTATTGCCCCGTGTGGGCAAACAAATCCATTTTCTGACCCCATAGTAGAAAAAAAATCTCGCGTAACAAGGGAAAAACATTTATTTTACTCGTGTGGTTGTTACCCTCGCTTTGCTCGGTCATAAAACTTCACACTCGCAAAATAATTTTTTTTTTCCCTAGTTGCACAATATACTATTTTCTACTAGCGGGTCATAAACTGCATCTTATTGCCCCCTGTGGGGCAAATCCATTTTTTGATCCTGCAGTAGAAAAAAAGTCGTGTGCAACACGAGAAACAGTACATTGTGGAACTAGGGAAAAAAAAATTATTTTGCGATTGTGAAGTTGAATACACTAGCAAGGCGAGGGCAACAATCACACGAGTAAAATATATGTTTTTCCCGTGTTGAACAAGATTTTTCTCCTACTGGCGGGTCAAAAATATTACTTTATGCACCTAGGGAGGAAAAATTTAATTTTGCGAGTGTTTTCCCCACAGGTGCAATAAAATGCAATTTATGACCCAGTAGTAAAAAAAAATGTATTCTCCGTAGTTACACAATATGCTATTAATCGAGAAAGATTAACTTCTTTGAATTTTTCATGTCATCATAATTAGTATATTGTGCCACATTGGAAAATATACAACAATCGCGTTGCACATGATTTTTTTTTCTACTCCGAGGCCAAAAAAATGGATTTATTTGCCCCGCAGAGATCAATAAAATGAACTTTATGACCCACTAGTAGAAAATTCATCTTTTCTCCCTAGTTGCAATATATGCTATTAATCATGAAAAAAGAATTTCTTTTACAGTAAAAAAATTTTTCATGCCATCACAATTAGTATATTGTACAACTTGGGAAAAAAACAACAATCGTATTGCTCACGATTTTTTTTTAGTGGGGGAGTAAAAAAATGGATTTATTTGGCCCGCAGGGGGTAATAAAATTCACTTTATAGCCCGCTAGTAGAAAAATCATCTATTCTCCCTAGTGGCACAATATGCTATTAATCATGAAAAAAGAACTTCTTTTACAGTTATGAATTTCCCATGCCATCACAATTAGTATATTGTGCAACATGGGAAAAAAACAACAATAGTATTGCACACGATTTTGTTTCTAGTGGTACAGTCAAAAAAGTGGATTTATTTGCCACGCAGGGATCAATAAAATGAACTTTATGACCCACTAGTAGAAAATTCATCTATTCTCCCTAGTTGAAATATATGCTATTAATCATGAAAAAAGAACTTCTTTTACAGTGAAAAAATTTTCCATGCTATCACAATTAGTATATTGTACAACATGGGAAAAAAACAACAATCGTATTGCTCACGATTTTTTTTTAGTGGGGGAGTAAAAAAATGGATTTATTTGGCCCGCAGGGGGTAATAAAATTCACTTTATAGCCCGCTAGTAGAAAATTTATCTATTCTCCCTAGTTGAAATATGTGCTATTAATCATGAAAAAAGAACTTCTTTTTACAATGATGAATTTTCCATGCCATCACAATTAGTATATTGTGCAACATGTGGAAAAAAACAACAATAGTATTGCACACGATTTTGTTTCTAGTGGGACAGTAAAAAAAGTGGATTTATTTGCCCCACAGGGGGCAATGAAATGCAAATTATGACCCGCTAGTAGAAAATCACAATTAGTATATGTATATTGTGCAACATGGGAAAAAACAACTATCGTATTGCACACGATTTTTTTTAGTGGGGGAGTAAAAAAAATGGATTTATTTGGCCCGCGGGGGGCAATAAAATTCACTTTATGGCCCGCTAGCAGGAAAATATTTTTTACTTGGGTGGGGGGGGGGGAGGTATAAAGTAAATACATAAATTTGTTTTCCCTAGTTGCACAATATACTATTTATATTGAGCTGAAGTTTGTGACGTCTCGTGTGACGAATTTTTTTTTTTTCTTTCTCCGTCGTATGACCAACAAGACAGTCAAAAATTTGCAGAATAGTAATTTTTGACAAAAATACATGTTTTAATGCGAAAAATAAATTTTTGAAGTTTGACAAAAGCAAACAATTTCTGGACAAACTCGATAAATTATCTCGGAAACTAAGAACGTGGCATAAAAAAGTACTTTGGCTTTTGATTGCAGATACATTGTGCTACTTTAAAAAAAATATAAATTTAAATTTGAGTTTGCGGAGCGAAACCAAAATTAGGAAAGTTTGACGCGGCGAAGCCATTTCTGGAAAAACTTGTTAAATTATCTTGGAAACTAAGAACGTGGCATAAAAAAAGACTTTGGTTTTTGATTGCAGATATATTGTGCTACTTTTAAAAAAATATAAATTTAAATTTGAGTTTGCGGAGCGAAACCAAAATTACGAAAGTTTGACCCGGGAAGCCAATTATGGCCCAACAACATAAATTATGGCGGGAACGAAGAACCTGGCATAAAAAAAGACTTTGGTTTTTGATTGCAGATATATTGTGCTACTCTAAAAAAAAAATAAATTTAAATTTGAGTTTGCGGAGCGAAACCAAAATTACGAAAGTATGACCCGGGAAGCCATTTCTGGACAAACTCGATAAATTATCTCGGAAACTAAGAACGTGGCATAAAAAAAGACTTTGGTTTTTGATTGCAGATATATTGTGCTACTTTAAAAAAAACATAAATTTAAATTTGAGTTTGCGGAGCGAAACCAAAATTACGAAAGTTTGACACGGGTAGCCACTTCTGGACAAACTCGATAAATTATTTCTTAGTTTCTTAGTTCTTAGTTTCCGAGATAATTTATCGAGTTTGTCCAGATATGGCTTCCCGGGTCATACTTTCGTAATTTTGGTTTCGCTCCGCAAACTCAAATTTAAATTTATATTTTTTTTAAATTAGCACAATGTATATGCAATCAAAAACCAAAGTCTTTTTTTATGCCACGTTCTTAGTTTCCGAGATAATTTAACGAGTTTGTCCAGAAATGGCTTCGCCGGGTCAAACTTTCCTAATTTTGGTTTCGCTCCGCAAACTCAAATTTAAATTTATATTTTTTTTAAATAAGAACAAAGTATCTCAAATCAAAAACCAAAGTGTTTTTTATGCCACGTTCTTAGTTTCCGAGATAATTTAACGAGTTTGGCCAGAAATTGTTTGCTTTTGTCAAACTTCAAAAATTTATTTTTCGCATTAAAACATGTATTTTTGTCAAAAATTACTATTCTGCAAATTTTGGACTGTCTTGTTGGTCATACGACGGAGAAGGAAAAAAAAAAGAAATTCGTTACACTAGACGTCACAAACTTCAGCTCAATACTATTTATATGTGCAATGTAATTTGCTATTAATCTGCAAAAGTGACTCCAACGGTTCGACAACTGGTACCGGCTTGGTAATTGGTTCCTTTACCCTAATAAAGAAAAAATATATGAAGGTTTGATAAATTGAAAAAAATTGCTTATTGTAATTTTTTAAATACAAGAATACCTTAAAAACTTACATTGAGAAATTGTTTTGATACACATTCAAAGTGAAGTCAAATAAAAAAAAGAAAAAATCAAAAACTCTTACGTAGCTCTTTACTTGATACGGAACAATTACAAAATTAATAATTTTTAGCTGAAAAAATCATTTAAGTTTTTGAAACTGCTGAGATTTATTTATTTGACAAATTTAACAAATGTTTATTTAATTACTACAAAAATATTTTTTAACGTAAAACGAATATATTTGAATGAAAATTCAAAAATAGTGAAACAAAAGCAAAATTCTTATGCATATTTTCCATATGTATAAATCGACCCCTGTCTTTGCATATCGATTATTCCATCCCGAGCACTTGATTACAATCAATATACTATATCTTTTAGCATGCATACGATATTTCGTGGAATATCTTGTAAAACAAATTTAATGCGATGTGGCTTTCGTGATAAAATCATGTAGAAATAAATTTTCTAGAGAATTTGAGCAAATCACGCGACTTTTGATATTCATCAACAAATTTCATGTAGTGTATTAGAATAAGAGTTATTGATTACCTTTTATCATTTTTTCATTATTTTAAATTAATACTAAAAGAAAAATTATTTAACATGTTTTTAAATTTTATATGAATATTTTTCTTCATGAAATTGTGGATTTAAAAAAAAAAATTTCAATTAGGGAATATATTTGGAAAAATAAAAAGCAAATATCCAGATGCATGTGAGTAGTCGACCGGCAATCGAAAGACCTGGGCTCGAATCCCAGCGCAGTCGAAAGCATCTTTTTTTCCACAGAAAGATTTTTAAATTCTTTAAATATTTATTTTTACTCCCTAAACCTGAATCAATCGAAATCTACTGATTATCAGTAAAATTTGACTGATTCAAAAAGCTAAAAAGAGGTTACTATGAATCAGTCAAATTTCACTGATTACGCCAGTCAATATTAACTGGTTTAACAGTGAAAAATATTTTTTTACTGCTGAATCAATGAAAAGGCAAATCACTAATTCAATCAGTGAAAATTTGACTGATTCAGTTTTAGATAGCAGTTTGATTCAAATTGAATTTAAAAGACGTTTTACAAAAACTAGTTTTACAGAGTTTCTAATAAATCAATTTTTTTCTGAGCGTAAGATTTACACATGAGCGTAAACGAATTAACTAATTACAGAATTTTGTTTACTTGTCTCATGTCTCTTGGAAAATTCAATGTAATCGAATTCTTTCAATTTTTCTCGCAGTTAATGCAAAATTGTAATATTTATATAATATTTGTATTTAATAATATTTATATTATTATAGAATTAACTTAGTTAATTTATTGATTTTTGAAATTTATAACAAATACATTCAATTTTAAATTAAAATCTTTAGACTCGAAAACGAATGATTTATTTATTATTATATCTAATATGTATACCTGTCTTAGAAATAAATATAAATATTTCCGTTAGAAGCGTCCATTTAAATTGTTTTGTAACAGTTTATTCTTGTTGCAACTTATATTGGATTACAGCCTTTTTTAATCCAATAATTGTAGGGATTATTTGTGAAAACAAGTGTTTATATGCATATTGGATACAAAGAACAAGTTTGAATTTATGAGCTGTCATCATATAAAAACTATCAATTTTTTTTTAAATCCCAATGTCACAAAGAATGTATATAATCATACTTTAATAATATGACATTACTATTACAAATTAAATAGGCATTAAAACTATTTAAAAATTTTTTTATTACTTCCGAGTGACAGTTTTTATTTAAATCATTTCCACTGAAATATGTAATTAGTAAAACTTCAATTTTTCATTAAATGTTCATTTTTAGAATATTATCTTGATGAAAAAAACGCAAATTTTATTTTAGCTTAATGACAGCTCCAAATTCAAACAACTTGTTGAAACAAAATCACATTTAATTTACTTTTTCTCAGATTCATCAGGAAATAAACTTTCGCGCGGCATCATTAATGTTTTGCATATCATTAATAATCTGAAAGCTTACGTAAGTTCGAGTATAGCGTATGAGTAGAGTCACATATCAGTTATAAATATAAGTACAACAATAAGAAAAATACTTACAAGTATTTCGCAGATATGATTGTTTGCAATTATTTATTTTTTCCTTTTCTCGTATTTTGTTAATCCTGAATGCACTATTTGATTATATGATTTTGATATTATTGATTTTGAATGTTTATTAAAAAATAAATTAAAGAAAACTAAAACGACACTAACAGCACAATAATCTCACGTGCTGTGCGCCACGAATCACACCGGCTGACTCAGGCTGACTGAAACTTGACTTGCTTGCTCTGGTGAGAGTTTCTCGCCGATAGTCGCCTCTTTCTGCGTGACGTAGACGATAATTATAATCCTTTCGCGAAATGCTCCTGAATCTATCAAAAAGATGGAAGTATAGACCTAAACTTACTAAAAAAATTATTTATTTTCCCTAAAATTGTTTTCTTATCAATATAGACTTTCGTATGTTTAGTAATTTAGTTTTACATTTTTATTTAGATATTCTATATACTATTAGGAAACCTAGCGAAAGTATCGGATTGAAATTCATTCCGATTCAATCAGAACTAATCCGATATCTATATATCCGAGCCAATGCGAATCATTCCGAACCAATCTGAAAAACGTTTTGTATTTTGTTTGATGAAAACGGTGAAAAATCAATCCGACTTAATCCAATTAATTCCGAAACATCAATCCGAATGAATCCGAACCAATCCGAAACCAAGTTTTCAATCCAGATCAATCTGAGCTTTGATTGACCAAAACTGAATTTTCAATCAGAATCAATCCGAATGAATCCAAGGTCGGAAAGATTCGGATTGATTCTGATTGAAAATTCAGTTTGGATGCATCCGAGCTCGGATTGAATCGGATTGATCTGGATTGAAAACTTGGTTTCGGATTGGTTCGGATTCATTCGGATTGATGTCTCGGAATTAATTGGATTAAGTCGGATTGATTTTTCACCGTTGCCATCAAACAAAATACAAAACGTTTTTCAGATTGGTTCGGAATGATTCGCATTGGCTCGGATACAGATATCGGAATTAATCGAAATAGTTCTGATTAAATGAATCCAAGGTCAGAATGATTCGGATTGAATCTAATTGAAAATTTGGTTTGGATCAATCTGAGCTCGGATTGAAAATTTGGTTTGGATCAATCCGAGTTCGGATTGATTCGGATTGATCTGGATTAAAAATTTGGTTTCGGATTGGTTCGGGTTCAGTCGGATTGATGTCTCGGAATTAATTGGATAAAGTCGGATTGATTTTTCATCGTTTTCATCAAACTAGATACAAAACGTTTTTCAGATTGGTTCGGAATGATTCGCATTGGCTCGGATTCAGATATCGGAATAGTTCTGATTAAATGAATCCAAGATCGGAATGATTCGGATTGAATCTGATTGAAAATTCGGTTTGGATCAATCTCATCTCGCATTGATCGAATTGAAAACTCGGTTTCGGATTGGTTCGGATTCAGTCGGATTGATGTCTTGGAATTAATTGGATTAAGTCGGATTGATTTTTGACCGTTTTTCATGAAACGAGATTCAAAACGTTTTTCAGATTGGTTCGGAATGATTCGCAATGGCTCGGATACAGATATCAGAATGAATTGGAATAATTCTGATTGACTCGGAATGAATTTCAATCCGATACTTTCGCCAGGGAAACAAAATTTCTTTCGAGATCCGGAAAATATAAAATATATTAGTTAATAATATGATGTAATACCCAACATTTTTATACATTTTAGTTTTAAAAAGCTTTATTAGTTATTTGAAAAAGATTAGATGATAATTATTATTGTGATTATATTAAAATGACGATTCATAATAATGATGATTATCGTAACCAAGATGATAATGCTTACTGTTTTGTTTTAAATTAATAAGTTCGACAAAATGTATTGAAATGCCTTGGAGAAAAATTCAGTTAATTCTTAATGGGATCCGCCACCTTTAATATATATATATATATATTCATTTTTACTACTTTTTTTAGATTTTTAAAATCCTAATTGGGTTAATAAGTAACTGTTAATTTAGTCATTTTAAATAATAATTCAGCATTTTTTTAAAAGTCGTAAAAAAGAATATGGTTATTGTAACTTATACTCTCCCTAATTACCCGAATAAGCGCCCCATGTATTTTATTTAGTTGAATTAACTACTTATCTTAGTAAATATAGTCACCCTAGCTGAAAAAGTAATTATCCTAATTAAAAAGTAGTTGAAATAACTAAAAGATAGTTGTATTCACCATCTTCTCCAATTAAGTTTCTTAGTTGACAATTTACCAGAAATTTTGATTAGCGCATTAAAAAAAAGAGAAATATTAGAAAACGGGAATGTAATTGTGATCACTTTCATCAAACTAGGCAAACTATGAATGAATAAATTTGTAGTGAAATTTTAATATGATAGAAAAAGATCATCCCATAAATATGCTGATGATCCAACACTATTATAAATGAGCGAAATCCTTTATTCAAATTAGAAAAAAAATATAATTATCATAAATTCAAAAAAGAGAAACTAGTGACCTCGGAAAAAGTGTCTAAATCACCTAAGTTCGTGTCTTTACAATTTACATAAAAATATGTCACGCAAGGTTTGCATGAATTGCGCCATTGTTATATATGCGTTGCCGGACCAAAGCTTGGAAATTAGAACACTTAGAAGGAATTAGAACACTTCTCGTAATGCATAAATAACTGCATTTCATACTGTTACCTTTCCTTACTTGAATGTAAAGTTCCTGTTTGATAAATATATACCTAACGTATTCATGGAAGAGACTTTTAAGCAGATTCGCATTTTGTCATATTCCGTTCTTTGAACCCCAACCTTAGAAACGGTACATTTCTGAATGTGAAACATGATATACCTTACAATGAGCAAAAAAGTTGTATATCAACATCAAATTATAATGGATAAATTATAATATACATAAAGCATTACCCATGATGAAGGGCTGTAAGCCTACACGGAAAAACTGTGTAGCTGTCACAAAGATTTTTTAGGTTATATCAACCATATATTTATGGTTAGGATAGTTAATAATATTGGATGTCTGTGAAGTTAGCACTGCAACTATTAAACATCGTACTTTTTATTTTTGGAATCGTTTGGTGGTTGTTTGGCGGTCGTTAGATGGTAGTTTTTAATGTTTGGTGGTTGAAAATAAAAAAAATATAAAATTTTGAAAATTGTAGTGCTAACTTCACGCTTGCACTACACTTTTTAAAATTTTCCAAAAATTTCTTTTGGAGTCGTTTGGTGGTTGTTTGGTGGTCGTTAGGTGGTGGTTTTTAATGTTTGGTGGTTGAAAATAAAAAAAATATAAAATTTTGAAAATTGTAGTGCTAACTTCACGCTTGCACTACACTTAAATGTTTTTCAAAAATTTGATGTCGAATCGTTTGGTGGTCGTTTGGTGGTCGTTAGGTGGTGACTTTTATGTTTTGGTGGTCAAAATTAAAAAAGATACAGAATTTTATAATTTCACTAGCCTTGCATCTATATAACCTCTTTCGTGCTTATTTTGAACTTATTTTGTTTATAGAAAATGGAAATTCATTTTTTTGTGGAAAAAGTTATTTTTTTCATCTGAAATTAATTAAGAATGTTTCAAGAATAATTATAATAATTATATTTATTTAAAACTTCTGATGTGATTATATATATATGAGGGCATATAAATCCTCCATGCACTGCCGAATGGTGTCGCTCTTGTGCACTTGTATTCAAATTCAAACTACTTCTTGCTGCAACATTTATTTTTTTTATTAGAAATAGGACAGGGATTTTGACATTAACTTATTATTGTTTCTATAATAAATTGAAAAGTCAACTTTTAACATACCCAGTGTTTTTAACAAGATAAGCGTATTCTTTTTTCCTATATTATTTCAAATTTCTTAATCAATAAATATTAGTAAATAAGTTTTTATAATTAAACTAGTTGCAAATAAAGATGGTATTAATAAAGATATTAATTTTTTCCTTCGAATGTAAAAAACTATTGGCTATGCCTACAACACTAAAAAAATCTATCATGGTTTCGAATCTAGAAGCTAAATTGTGACGACCTTAGATTGTTGGACGTTTGCCGTCTATCGCACGAGTTGAAATACGATTAAAAATATTATTTGAGTAAAAAATTGAATACATGTATGAAATTTTCAATAAAAAATCCCATTAATTAAATGAATAAACTAATTTGATTTTTTGAGTAAATCACAATTTGTTACTTTCAAGATTGACTTTAAAATACTACTCTCTAAATCTGAATCAGTCAAATTTTCACTGATGAATCAGTGAAAAAATATTCTTCACCGCTAAATCAGTTAATTTTCACTGATTAATCAGAGAAAAAATATTTTTCACTGTCAAATCAGTCAATTTTCACTGAAATAATCAGTGAAATTTGACTGATTTACAGTAACCTCTTTTTAGCTATTTGAATCAGTCAAATTTCACTGATAATCAGTAGATTTTGACTGACTCAAATTTAGAGAGTAATAGCACATGCAAATATTATAATAATACATTATTTTTCATGCTCCATAATTCTAGATTCATAAATATTTATTGTTTGATAATTAAACATTCTTATATTGAATAAAAAATACATTCTTAACTTATAATTTAAATTTTTTTGTACTTTTGAAGAATACATTGTATAGTGAGTTTTTGGATGGATTCCAATCACAGTTTCGTATTTCCTAACTTTGGTTAATATTTATACTATCATGTAAAAAGTGAGTTAATAACAAACCTTTTGATTTTTTTATTTTTATACGTACGTATTAAACATTTATAATACAATGTTATTGTCGAATTGTGTAGTTCTAATCCATATCACATAAAAATATCTTTCTCTTATTTATATTTTTTTTATAAGTTACTTATGCTAGAAAAAGTCCAAAACTCTTGAAAATTATATTATTCCTAAGATATTTTTTAAGAAAGAACGATAATGGTTGAAATAAAATTTATAACATTCATTCAAATTACTTTTGGTTTTGCAAGAGATTTTTTAATTTTATTAAATTTTTATGTATATTGCGGCATGCAGTGTCACGGTTTTTCGTGGATCAAATGAAATTTTTCCATTCGACAAATCGTTGTACATTTCCCATTTGTTATTTGATCTTTTGCACAACGCCATGTAATTACTTAGGATATAAATGACGATTCCTGCTAATCTGTTAATAATTTTCATTCAAAATAAATTATTAAACTTTATTACTTTACGAAATTTAAAAAAGTTTTCTACTTAAATTTATATAAGTATTACTGATGATGGAAAGCAATTGATAAACACAAGTGTCCAACATAGATACATACAATAATTCTCTAAGATTACAAAGAAATTCCAATTATAAATAGAAAATATATTAATAATATATAATTATAATACATAATATATAATTATAAAAACTTATTTACTAATATTTATTGATTAAGAAATTTGAAATAATATAGGAAAAAAGAATACGCTTATCTTGTTAAAAACACTGGGTATGTTAAAAGTTGACTTTTCAATTTATTATAGAAACAATAATAAGTTAATGTCAAAATCCCTGTCCTATTTCTAATAAAAAAAATAAATGTTGCAGCAAGAAGTAGTTTGAATTTGAATACAAGTGCACAAGAGCGACACCATTCGGCAGTGCATGGAGGTTTTATATGCCCTCATATATATATAATCACATCAGAAGTTTTAAATAAATATAATTATTATAATTATACTTGAAACATTCTTAATTAATTTCAGATGAAAAAAATAACTTTTTCCACAAAAAAATGAATTTCTATTTTCTATAAACAAAATAAGTTCAAAATAAGCACGAAAGAGGTTATATAGATGCAAAGCTAGTGAAATTATAAAATTCTGTATCTTTTTTAATTTTGACCACCAAAACATAAAAGCCACCACCTAACGACCACCAAACGACCACCAAACGATTCGACATCAAATTTTTGAAAAACATTTAAGTGTAGTGCAAGCGTGAAGTTAGCACTACAATTTTCAAAATTTTATATTTTTTTTATTTTCAACCACCAAACATTAAAAACCACCACCTAACGACCACCAAACAACCACCAAACGACTCCAAAAGAAATTTTTGGAAAATTTTAAAAAGTGTAGTGCAAGCGTGAAGTTAGCACTACAATTTTCAAAATTTTATATTTTTTTTATTTTCAACCACCAAACATTAAAAACTACCACCTAACGACCACCAAACGACCACCAAACGATTCCAAAAATAAAAAGTACGATGTTTAATAGTTGCAGTGCTAACTTCACAGACATTAATATTGGAACAGCGATATGTTTCTTTGTACCAGCTACACGTTTTTGCGTGAATTTTCTGTCAGAGTTCTCTTCAACTTTTGTATAGTATACAGCATAATTTTACAAATTAAATTTTTATATTTTACTTCTCTATGGTTTATCTTTTTTTACTTACATTTGAAAAGAAAAAAATGTAAAATTCAATTGCCAAATTGAAATTTGCAGTTTTTTTCTACAATAATAAATGTAATTTCTTATTCATTTTTACGTAAGTTTTGCGATAAGAAAAATGATTATGGAAATTCTCTACATTTTATTATTCTTTGTAGAAAAAAACTGCAAACTACAGTTGCATTTTTACTTTTTTTTTCAAATTTGAAGAAAACTATCTATGATGCAAGCAATTTTCACCCTAAAGTTTTTCAGGTTCTAAAGGGTATAATTATTGGATGAATTGAAAATGAACCAGGAATCTAAAAAAAAGCGACAATTTTGCCTGTTCAGTACAAGCATAGCTCGACGAATAAATGTACAAATACATGGATATGTTCTCAGGCTATGAATAGTCTCATTCAATGAAATGATTGCCCCAAATTCTAAGGCGACCATGACCATGAGACTCATTTGTAAACGATTATAATTGCATCCATCTCAGACTGCAAAATTCATATACATTTTCACATCTTACATAATTTATAATCATTTTTAAAAAATGAATTAACTAAAGTATTCTTCTTTACTTCGTGTTACCTAATGCAATAGAAAATTTAAATACTTTGGCTATTCGGAATAATTTTCAAATCTTGATTTTGTTCTTTTTAAAAAATTTTTGCACTGAGAGAATTTAAATTTATAATTTTTGGAATACATTTTTTAGAAAGAAATCAAATTCATTGTTAAATAATTAACTAAAACCTATTCTTAACTGCATAATTTACAGGTGGTTATTCTTAGATAATTTGAACTTTTAATTTTTCCCGCTTTATCACGTGTCCAGACAAGTGTCTCCATCTATGATTTTTTTCACGCATGCATAGTATATTATTTATGTAAAAATGTGTAATAATTTGCAATTTTAAAAATAAAACCCAAATTTAATATTGATTTTGATAATTGTTTATATTAATTTGTAAACAAGATGCTGACCACCAGGATGTTATCCCTAAAGACAATTTCACGGTAGGTTTAATTCAATTTATTGAAGAATTTGAGACCTAACCTTTTATTACTTTTATCAAATTTTACATCAGTGAAAATATAATAAACTGTTATCACTGTTTCAAAAAACATAATGATTAATACTAATAATGAAAAGTAAGGTAAAATTTATTATAATATCCACATAAAAATTTATCAAATCTGTCATGAAGGAAACTAATTTTGTATATGGTATCAATGTTTATTTGTTATAGATATTTTTAGACACATGTAGGTTGTAAATATTTTAATAATTATTTTTTCCACAATCGAGTTAAGTTTAATTTATAATTATTACTGCTTTACTATACTATCAGAATTTTAAAAATTTGGATTACTAAATCAAAGTTTCTGTAAAAAACATTATTAACAGATAGAAATAGATAACAATATATAACAATTTGTATTTTGAAATTTCTCTTTTTTTAAATAGAAAAATCGTAAGATATTGTAATTGTTATTTCTTTTTTGAGGTATTAAAATTGTCTTCCAAACAACTATACGCTTTTATTTAATAATACAGGATATATATTCTCGAATTTTCTCCGATATTTTTAGGAGTATCGCTCCTTATTCAGGGGCAAAAAGGCATCAAATGCATACTTCTATTAAATTGCTGGCAACGTCCTCATCAGACTCTTCTGAATCAGGTTCTGATTCCGATAAAGAATCAAAAAAGTCTAAACCCAGGGAATCAGTCGATGATTTAACACGGCTAAATCCCAGTTCCAATCTTAAAACTTTACATAAACTAATGAATGATTTGGATGCAGTAAGTGCCATTTGATCAAAAAATAGTATCTTTTTTTAAACAAATATTATAATGCGACGAAAATTTTGTAGAAAACTCCAACTGCTTCAAGAATCGACGTTGCAATACCCAAAAAACCTCCAAGAATTTTACCAGAAAACCTAGATGAATCCTCAGTAGATACACAATTTGGTTTGTAAAAAAAATAGAAACTAAAATAATTATCTCTACACATTGTCTTAATTCATTAATTTTCCTATTTTAGAAGCGAAGCTTTCTACCGCCGCAAAAGCTGTGGCAGAAAAAATTGGTGGAGATATTAAGAAAACGGAAATCGATTTATTAGATAGATTACTGAAAAGAAAAGACAAGAGAAAAGTTGAGGTCAAAGCAGAATCTGAATCTTCTTTAAATCAAAGGTTTTTTAAAATTATTTTATTATTGGATTTATTTGATAGAACATAACTAGAATTATTAATCGTTTTTATTTGCAGTAATATGTTTAAGCAAGCAAAAATATCCCCTAATTTATTAAAATTCAAAGATGAGTTCAGTCCTAAGAAGCGAATAGAACGCGTACGTAAAGTATCTCAGAGAGTTGACGAGCTTCAAGTGGGAGTCAAAGATACCAGGTAGTTGTTAAATTATAATAATAAGTTAAAAAATATTTTTTTTTAATTAACTTATTCCAGATAAACACTTGGTAAGGTTTCAATATATCCCGAGATGTTATTTTGTAAAAATTGTAAATTTTATAACTAAACAGAATTTTGAAAAGTTGAGTACATTTTTGCTTTTTTTAGGTCTGAATTTTCTCAGGATGGTTCAAAAGATAAAAAACCTGAATATAACATGTCGACAATGTGGGATCTGCACCGTGAAAGACAGAGGTACTTTCTTATTATATACATATTAGCAATATTAGTTTTTATCAACTGAAAGGTCTACTTTAAATACTTTAAAAATTGATTAATTGTGATTTTGCAGGAATCTTGGGAGTAACACATCTACTATGACGTAATATTTTTATAATCTTATATTTAATTGTTGTATAGATAATAATGATTAAACAAAAATAATTAAATGCAGTCAAAAAACTAATAAAATATATTTTTTTCTAATTTGTGCAGATCGTTCAGATATCACAATGAGAATTTTGGAATTTTCGACAAGTCAAGCATAGGAAAGTCAAGTACTCCAGAATTATCTACTTGGGTGGAATTGGAGAAGAAGGAATTGGAAACTCTTAAATATCATCCGCCTGAAAATTATTTCCAAGAGATGATTCAGTGGACAGAACAGGGGAAAGTTTGGCGTTTCCCAATCGATAACGAACAAGGTTTATTTAATTTATGCTCTAGTAAATCCTTATAACGATTATTTCAATTAATTTAATCGTACAGAATCAAGTCAGAAGTTCTGTTTCGACGAATTCTTTAAAATATTAATATTTATTTTTATTCATTTTTTGTTGTTTTTATAATAGCAGACATGTTCTCAAACATGTCACATTATAATTTATATTTATATTTAAGGATTGGAAGAACAGAATGTACACTTTTCTAAGCATGTGTTTTTGGAGCGTCATTTGAAAGGCTGGTGCCCCAAAAAGGGTCCTATAAGGCACTTCATGGAGTTGGTATGTGTCGGTCTTTCTAAAAATCCATATATGACAGTTGAAGAAAAAGTCGGCCATATAATGTGGTACAAAGATTACTTTGGTGATAAACGAGACTTGCTGGTAGAAATCGACGCCATTAAAGACGAGGACCCATCAGTTTTACCAAAACCAACAAATAGAATTGACTTAGGACCTCATGTTTAATTATCTATGTATATAAAAATTATATTGATTGCATTTCATTTATTAAACTATATTTATAAATTAACGATTTTGTTCATCCTATCGGGAACCAAAGCCTTTTTTCCTAATTGAGATGCTTGGTTTTAAAACATTTTTCATAATTTATAAAAAACCTATAAATCTGTAACTACGATAGTAATTTTACTCCTATTCAAGGTCGGTGATTCGACTTTCTGATAAGTTCCAGATTAATTTACCGCATGTTGAATCTTATGGAATAAATTTATCTGGAACTTTTTAAAAGGTTGGCCAATCAGCCCTAAGTGCGGAGAGTCATTAAGTAAATAAATAAATAATATCTCATTGAGAGCCGGTTGATCTACCTTTCTGATAAGTTGCAGATAAATTTATCCTATAAGATTTAACATACGATAAATTGATCTGGAACTTATCAGAAAGTTCACCGACCCTGAATTGGAAACTGGAATTTCAAAGTTGGAAAATATTCGTGATCATATATGTACCTTAATCACGAAATCTCAATCAAACATGTAGGATGCACACAATTTAAAAAAAAGCGCGTTCTATCGAATTCGATATATATCTAAAGCTTCGATAAATATTAACATCGATTCTCAACAAATTCAGCCGCCTTCTGCAACGTTTCGCTTGGTTTCGCTGGTTTTCGCTCGTTTGTGGTCACTTGCGGCAGATCCGACTTTGTTAAAAAAAATGATAGATTTACGAGAAAAAAGTGACCAAAAGACGAAGGCCTCAAATGATAAGCAAGATGATCTTTCAAAAATACCGGGTAAGTAAAAATTCTTGGTAATCTTTATTGTGATTTGACAAAAAATTGTCGATTTATCGATTCTAACCTCTATTTTAGTTTCATCATTTCATGATCTATAAACTAGTCAATCGAACTTCATTCTCGAATATAAACAATTATGTAACTTCTAAAGTTTTTTAATAGAGAATATTCGATGAATCGTGTCATGTTTTTATAAAATTACTTTAGTCATAAATTTTTATACAGGTTTTTGAGGAGTCAATCTCTAATATATAATTTCATTAAAAAGATGGAGTTCGCGATCAATGATAAACACGTGCGTCTCATCGGGAGAAAAATGACGCGATGTTAGCTAATATTTTGTTTAAAATCATAATATTTTTTAAAAAAACTTATTTGGTGCTTCAGCTGTTTCAAATTTGCCAATTTATAAAATAATTGTATTTATGTGCACGTTTAATTATAAATTATAATGCTATTATTTACCTTAAACGATATAAAATTGATGTATTCTTCAATTTTATAATACTCAGACTGCAAGACATGAAGCTTTAGAATAAATGCACTTTTAATTCCATTCTTTTGAATGTAAAAGTAGTTTTCTATTCAGTGTGTAAAGTATTTCAGGTAAATATATTTCGATTTTCTTTCAAATTAAAACAATTGAATGTCACATTGACAGGAAAAATTACGGGATACCTTGTTCTCCCGCTGCTGAAATGCTTTTAAAATTAATTTAAGTTTGATCTCAGTGTGTTCAAATTTAATTTAGTTTACATTGTTATCGCTTTTCCGTTTTGTTGTCAATGGCATCATTTACTCACGACATAAATAATGAAAAGGTTTTACAAAACGATAACACTATTCAATCTTCAAATGGTAAAGGTTAAAAATAATATAATAAAATTAATAGTTTATGCCAAGGTTCCTTTGCAATAAGTTTGTTGATATTTTTTGAAGTAATGACATAATCCTTTTGTATCTCTCTTTACAGTTACGGCTCAAAAAGAATTGTTTCCACTTAGTCCTTTCTTAAATTTTGATCCAACGTACCTGCCACCTAGCCAGCCAGAATTTATATTTCCTGAAGGAGCTGTTAAACAACGAGGACGTTTTGAATTGGCGTTTAGTCACATCGGGGGCACATGTATGGCAGGAGCTGCTATTGGTGGCGTAACAGGTCTTTATAAAGGGGTTAAAGCTACGGCACTTGCTGGACAGCAAGGAAAACTTCGTCGGACTCAGTACGTGAAGCATATTAATTAAAAATTTCTAAGAACCTCAAATAGTTTCACTACCTTTTGTCTCCTAAAGTACACTATTTTCCAACGTTTTTCCCCATAATTCGCCGTTTTTAAAATAAGATTTGAAAATTACATTATTGCAATTAACAGTGTGTCATAAAAATTACAATGAATCATTTTGCATCAATAATCAAACATTTAATTAGAATGGTTGAGTTTTTTTAAATTTCTTTGAAGCAAACATTTAATTTGAAAATAATACAAAATTTAAGATTCCTTTCAGCTTAAAAACTAAAGAGCTTTATGCCATGAGACTTATTTTTTTATCTTTTTTTTATACTCTAATAGTTTTTTTGTAATAAATACAGCTAACACTAACTAATTTTCTTATTTTTTCAAATAAAGGCTATGAAACTTAGAAATCCTTATTTTTAAAGAAGGTTTTGCCACTTGACCTATTACAAAGTTAAATATTACCCTTCGCAGATTAATTAATCATGTTGTAAAACACGGATCTTCATTAGCGAACACACTCGGAGTTGTATCTGTGATGTACACATGTTTCGGTGTCTTTTTATCATACGTACGAGGCACCGATGATTCATTGAATACGTTGACAGCAGCTACGGCGACTGGCATGCTCTTCAAATCTACAGGTTATTAAAATTATTTCAATTTCAAAGTCTTTCTCTTGAGACTTGTTTATTCTAAATCTTTAATCGTAAACCTTTCAGCTGGGATGCGCAAATGTGCAGTCGGTGGTGGAATTGGACTAGGAATTGCATCTCTCTACTGTCTCTGGAGTAATCGAGAAATTCTCACTCAGATTAGGCATCAGTCCATGAGTCCGGCGTAAGACCTGTGTGTAACAGAAGCTCCCTTAAAGCAAATCTTACCTGTTACGACTGTTCCTACTTACAAACAATCATACAAAAGCTCAGTATCACCTAACATATTATTACTTTCGATTAAATGAAAGTAATAAATTTGAAGAATCAAATTGGGGAGGCTTTCAAATATTTGTATTACAATTAATAACAAAAATCTTGCTTGATCATTCTAATTAATTGAGAAAAACATTATTTGACAGAAATATTGAGAATTTTTTAGACAACTTTCCACGAATTCCGCAATTGCATTTAGTCTTAGATTCTCAGATGATCTAGTGTTTAGACTGAAGTAGGAACAATCGTGATTTTTCCTGAGTCACTAGGAGCCAATTTGTAATGAAATTTAATTAGCATTTAAGTAGAAGGAAAGATAATAGATTTTCGCATCAGATTAGAGCGGAGCAAAAAAATAGTTTAATATTTGTAGATTTTATTTTAAAACATGTCAAAATTACCTGATTTCTTTGCTCCACGTTAATCGTATTTAGGATTAGTGTATAGAAATCATTATATGTAGTTGAATCCTTGATTGATTAACAATGTATTGAGGCTTTGTATGCTCTGAAAAAACCTTGGAAAGGTATTTCAGAATCGCTTAAAGCTCTTCGATTATGCATTGTAATAGTTCGTAAGGCTGTTTTTATATTTGTTGTGTTACTAATGAAGTCAGGAATTCAAAACAGTATAAAATACTTGAAAATGTAAACCTAAATAGATTTTCCATTTTTGGAAAGTTTGAAAACCAAATATTTAAGCTAATGTCTTTAAGGGCATGTCATTGACGTGACTGTATCCGATACTTTTCGTGCTTCCCATTCTTAAATTAATAATTAAATTGGATTTTCCATAGCATATGAACGTACCTTGGTCTTTCTCCTACGTTTATATGCTATGGAAAATCCATTTTAATTATTAATTTAAGAATAGGAATATGCCCTTAAGTAATCCCAGAACCTCAACGACCAAATCTGGACCAAACAATCAGATTATTCAAAATTATTCTCATAAGAAGGCGACTACCAAAGGGGATTTGGTGGATGCTTTCTTCCTTCCTCTACCTGTATGACTTATCATTTTGAACAATGTGATTATTTGGTCCAGATTGAAAAATGAGATGTTTCTTAAATTTGTGTGAAATTGTTTTATGAAATTTTTGGTTAAGTATTTGAATTTGAATTTGTTTGGCTAAATTTAATTTGAAGCTACTTATTGACAAAATTCAAACTGAATTATTTTATTTTTGTTATGTAAATCATATATATTTTGTTAAAATATTTGTGATTTCTGAGTTGAGAAAATAATTAATAATTTAGAAGAGTGATGCATTTTACATTTTAACTTAAACCAGAATGATTGCATATTGCTCAAATCCATTTTATTTATAAACGCAGTAAATCTTTTACAAAATATCTCGTTCGTCAAATTACCCTATTATTCCACGTGACTCAAATTAAAGTAAGAAAAGCTGAGTCATATAATTAGATGTGAAATGAGAATGTACCACTTTCCTTGCGAAATAATCATTGTATCTAGGTAAACAATAAAATATTGCTTCATTAGAAATTGGCTCCTACTTTCTATCCATCCTGTTATCTTTTCCAATTTTTTGCTTGATTATTATAATTATTTATTTACATAAAATCAGTCTTGTTTTTAGTAACAAATTATAAACTGTGAAGTTTTATAATTTTGTGGTTTCTTTTTGATTTATTGTATGATGTTTGACTATTTTTTACTTACATTTTTTATTCTCTTACAGATCTAAATGACGATTTGGCTTCCAGTTATCCTAGAGAATAGCAACGAATTTCCTCTTCTATATATTGTATATAGAAAATTCTACTAAGAGTTTAAAAACAAACGGTATGTCAAGAGTCGATATGATGTACACTAAATGAATAAATGTAAATAGTAAAATTCTCAATTCCAAAAATAAAAGATGTAAGTTTTATGAAGTCCTCACTTTATAGAAGTTAATATTGGTCGGGATATAGTAAAGTAAAAATTGCTTCTATGTAAGTATAGATACACCTGTAAATACGTTGGTGGACGTATCATAATCTTATCAAAAGTTTATCTTCTTAACACACTTCTGATAGTAGAAAACTGATGCATCTAAAGTGTAACTCCCATGGATAGAAGCGACATCAATTTCACTTCGCTGTGACAAAATTCGGATTTATAACTTTGTTGATAGATTTTGCAAGTGTTTTATTATAGTCTACGTAAATTATAACAAGTATTTTTTATATTTTTGTTTTAAATCGTATTCTATTATAATTTGTTCAGGATCTGGAATTTTGAAACAATTGAAAACGGTAAATACAAATAATCATTTTTATTTTTCTGGAGTAAAGTCCGTTAGAATTTGAAACGAGAAAGTGATAGAATCAAGCATGTAGGTTTGGAATTATTATTTTTAAATCCTGCATCATAATGAAGATAAACAATCAGAGCTATTATGACAAATCTTTCTTAATTCAACTAGAGTTAGGATTGAAGGTAAAATTAAAAATTGAATTGAAAACTTTTTATTTTAATGCTAAATATAATTTGATTTCGGACTACTAAATCATATTCTTAAATACGTTTTAATACATCGATTAATCTTCATTATTTCAACAAAAACTTGATTTTCAAAACCTCCAATTTTTTTAAAAATTGGATATTTGAATGCGACGACGCAAAGCAATGATAAACTCATGTGCGCCATGTAATCATTTAAGTGTGTCGCCTACTCGTAGTGATCAAATATTTGAACTTCGTGATGTCATCTTTTGTAGATTTTGCTTCAACAATGCAAAGTCTCCGAAAATAATATTAGAAAGGCTTGAAATTTTAGTTTTTATGTCTCAACAAAATATAAGAATCGAGATGCAAATCGTGATTTGGATTTTATGATGTGTTAATTAAAATACGACACGGAAAGTTTAGTAGTGAAGTTCGCGACGATCAACCTCAGAATCTACAATTCAGTTTGTGAAGTTTTAAAGTCTATAGCAATCATGCAGTCCTAAAATAATAATGAATTTGCAAAAGTTTGTAATAAAACTATTTATTATTCATTGATTTTTGATGGAATGATTCATTTTTAACTATAGATGTTTCGAAAATTGATTATTTACTATCAGAATTGAATATCTTAAGGATTAAAATAAAAAAGAGAGTGTTATACAATAGTTTTCAAATACAGTTAAGAAAAATAGAGTGCTTCAGAAAATATTTATCTTTTATGCTCATTTACGATTTTGACCGTCTGGAAAAAGCAGTCGATCGACGTTCATCGAGCCATGCGGATCCATTCAAAGTCAAAGTTGCAAACGTAGTTAAACAAATCCTATTTATAAGTTACCGTTTCCGTTTTTCCTCAGAAAAATGCCCGATTTTTGTGAAAATGTGGATTATTTAAAGTGTATCCAATATTTGTATGAGGACAATTTAAAAGTTATTAGGCTTTATTTGGTCTCTTCAAAAGTTGTGAATATTTAATGACGGTAAAATTATTCATATAATCAGAGATAAAAAATAAAATTTTTATTTAAAACCAAATCTATGACGTTGAAAGTTGCGTCAAATACATAAAATTTCTTCTGAAAGCGATTTTAAATTATCAGTATATTATCTTTGTAATTCTTATATTTGATAAATATAAAAGTTAAGTTCAGAATTTGAAAATTCCACCAAGTAATAGGAAAGAGAGATCTAAGTTATTGATATAAATTTTTTATTTCAGGCACGTTATAAATAGTGAAAATTAATTTTTCTGCAGAGAACGATTCTTTGAAAAGAGACGAAAATTTACTTTTGGAACATGAGTTCTGCAAAATTATTGGCTTCTTAATATGAAATAAACGAAAGAAATTGGTCTAACTTTGGGAGATATTTTTAGTTCAAAATAAATAATTACAAAATAAAATGAATCCAAAACAGGCAGAAAGTTTTCTTGGTATTCTGTATTCGTCTATAGCAGTATTATCTACGGTTTCTATCGTTTCGTTGGTGGTTTCCTGGCAGCATTGGGCATGGACCTTGGATGCTTGTATAAATGTGGATTGTGGATGCATTTTGTATGGAGTAAACACGTTTAGCACATTTGTCGGCGGAGATGTAAAAATTTGCCATTTTGGAACTTACGGTCTAATTCCTGCTCTATTTTTTGGATTATGTCTTGGTATTTATCATGGATATAGAAGCTGCATTCCGAAAGGCCTTGATGAACCGAGAGTTATTTCTCGAGAAGAGGCGTCAGGTAACAGGTGAATTATTTTATTTATAAAACTTGGTACGTTTGCATTGGCTTTAGGGTCCATAAATGAAGAAGTCTATTTAATCAGACGTTTCGGCTCTGATCGGAGCCCTCAATTCAATGGTATAAGAATTTACCTAAAATGATAAAAATAAATGATTTATTTGTGTTTTTTTATGAATACTTTAAATCGAAGGAATATGATTAATTTTTTCTTACAACTGTATGTGGGTTTTGTATGATATTTTCCAGAGATTTCATCAATGAAGCTGTAATTGTGGTACGACCTAAGCAGAGGCAACCCTGCAAACAATGGATGTTGGCATCTTTCTTGGCTGCTTTTATAGGCTGTTTATCATTGGCCCATGCAGTGGTCCTTACAGATGGATACTATAAGACATGTGAACAATACAAAAGAAATCTTGTTAAACTTCTTGGATCTAGAGGACGCGAAGTTCAAGTAAATAAATACGGCTTATAAACAATTCATTTTTAATGTTATATTTAAAAAAATAATTACTCTAGACTTTCATTTACCATTTCATGATAGGTGATCCACAATCGTCTACCTTGTGGTGCAATTTTTGATTTTATGGACTATCTTCAACCAGATGCGAATAATTGGAGACGCGGTGACGAAATAAATACTGGCATGGCTCTTCAGCTTGCGATAGTTTCCACCTGGTTGAATTTCTTTGCCTGGATACTGATTTTCATAATCAATTTCATCATGGCAAAACGAAGAGTCAACAGTGTAGGAGAAAAACTCTGCTGCTGTTTCTGAGACCCTAAAAATCTTAGTCACCACCTTTTTCGAGAAAAATCCAGTATTTATTATTTATTGATAATTGAATATTCAAATAATTAAGACAAGTCTGAAACGTTTTATCATGGTAAGTTTTATTTTAGCATTCTGTACTTTATACATAGATACAATCATGTTTAGTTTATTCTATATACATCACATCACCTATTTATTATTGAAAAATATCTCATAAATCGTTACACGCTTCTGGGTAACTGTGCTGAAAAAAATAACTGTGTAGAAATAAAATTCTTTCTATAGTTAAGACCACATTCGTATGCATACATATGTATATATTAATGTTTTCTCTGTCACAGTGTAATAAAAAACACAACATAAATTGGGTTGAAATCTATACTCACTCAAAATAGCACAAATGTAAGATTCATTAAGAAGTATAAAAAAAATATCTATTCACAATGAATAACGAAAAATGTACATCTTGCTTATTTGAACACAGTCGTTACGATAAATATAAGCAACCATAATACCTTTTCAGTATTTTAACAATTTTCAAAATTGAAACAAATTTGAAATCACACTCATTATTTTAAATACTGCGCGTTTCTACAACTCTTTTCTGAAAAGTAAATATTTAAATGAAATAGATTTCTCACAATGTCCTCTCATACATAGAAAGTATAAGAAATACTGCAATAACTAGTAACAGGGCAGTGCCTAAAAATAAAAAATTAATAACGAAATAAAAAATTATTAAAACCAAAAAATGTGCCTTTTGCTAAAAAGAAGGGAATGTATGGAAATAACTAAAAGTTTATTACTCGTTTTAGTCAAACTCGAAATTGGAAAAATTATTTTACATTTTGGTTTTAAGAAATTTTCAAAAACTTCTTTTGAATTTTAAAGTATTAAAAGTTGCTAACGTAGAAATATTCTACCCTGCAATAATTATCAAATTCTGGGTTATTCTATACATACTGTGATAAAAAATAAAATTTAATGCTTAAAATTGCAAGCTTTTGAAAATAAGCAAAAGCAATAAATTTAAATTAATTTACAGTTTTCGGAACCTAAAATAAGTGAATCGATAGCACCATTATTTCAAGGAACTAAAGAAAACAATGTAATTCTCTTTTTGTAAAGGACTGCCTCATAGTTTGGTACTAAAATCAGATTTAAAATTCTGACTTTTGACATATTTCTACTGATTTTTCTGTTTTCACAAAATCGTGAATAAGTACAATTGACTCTGTGTGCAT
The DNA here is from genome assembly GCA_030998225.1 of Diplolepis rosae. Lineage (NCBI taxonomy): Eukaryota > Metazoa > Arthropoda > Insecta > Hymenoptera > Diplolepididae > Diplolepis > Diplolepis rosae. The sequence continues at coordinate 4,792,117 of JAPYXD010000698.1, forward strand.
GTATATGTGTGGTAATACCTTCAGGATTGTTTCGTAGAGAATAACACAGAATACACGTTTGAATACTAATATAATGAAGGAAGGCACCTAATCACATATTAACTAGTACCTACCTACAATTATCTCACATAAATATATTATATATGCTTAATCCTGTTTTATAATTTATAATAATGTACTTTATATTTAATTCGTCTTTTCTAGACTTTTTTAAGATATTGTCTCATTTTTACATCTCTCCTAAAATTTTCCATCGAATTTTAATAAATTACTAGAGACACACTTTATAAATTAAGGACTGATATTTTCGACCTTTGATTACAGAAAGATTAAATTTAAAGACGAGAATACCAAACCTGACAAGAAATTTAAGGTTTCAATGAAACGTATGACTAACAATTTCCAAACTTGCTTTACAGACAATATAATTTATTACAGAGAATATAATATCTTTTGGAGACCAAATTCTGATTTTTCACATAGAATTGAGAGTAATGGACCTTGATTTTCTTTTTTGTATCAAAGGACTGTAGATTAAAATTCTAAATTAAATGAAATTCAATCCTGATACTTGTGATGTGAGGGACTGTTAATGAATCAGTCTTATATATTAAGGCGATTTCAGATAGATAAATAGACTACTTTCCTCTAGAGTTATTTTTATTTGATGTTGAATCAAAGTTTACCGATACCATTATATTGTCTATAAAATCCAAATAAATTATCCAAGTTTTGTTTTAATATTTTTTAAATAGTTTCTGAAGTAATTTCTAATAGATGAAAATAAATAATAAAGTGTTAAGAAATTTTAAGAAGTTAAAAAATAATGAGCCACATAAAATTTGAAAGAATGATCATAAGGTTTCATTGAATTAAAGTAGACCTGTATAAATACGTATATTTGTCAAATATACTAAGTTTTATCTGCCTCGCAGTAATTAGTCTTTCGGATTATACTATTGGAAATTCGTGAATGTTAATCTGTACAAATGTAGTGAAAATGTTTAGCTGCAAAAATAGATGCTTTTTCGCCATTAGAGACTCTTTATATTTTGGTATCAAGCTGCCAAGTTTAGAGAACCTGGGTTTTTAAAGAGAAAAATATAAGAGATATAAGTTTTCTGAAAGGCGAGAGCTAGCTTAAGAATTAAATACTTTTGCTAAATTTAACGAAATAAATATTTGCAACACCTTCCTTACATACAATCACTCAATATTCTTTTAGTTATTTAGCCAGCCAGTCGATAGTATATCTCGCTTTTCTTATTTGCTACATTTAAAAAATCTAGCAGCTAATAATACGCAGAAACTGGACTTTCACAAGGCTACCTTTGTGTGTCGATAATAATAATTACAATACGCTTAGTGGGATCTCTGGCAATCTTAAATCAAAGTTTCTGTGAGACTACATATCTGGAGATTAAAATTCTTACAGTGATCGAAATTCAAAGTGAGGTGTTTGTTTATAATTGATGAAAGTCACTATTAAATTTTTTCATTATTTCGATGGATCTAAATGAATTGCAAAATACTAAAATTTCAATTTTTTCATTTCCTTTTTTTGAAAATTTTAATAAAATATTAAATATTTTTTTATACTAAGATCATTCTTTAATTGCTTGGCCATCAAAATTATTGTCAAATTGTTAAACTGAAATCTTTAAATATTTAGGAAAACCTATAATGAAAATTTCAAAGGAAAAGCTGCCTCACTAAGTTTTCTTATTACTCAAAAGAGCACAAAATATAATTTAAAAATAAAATAATTTCAATATTCTTATAACATAATTGTTTTAAAAAAGTGTCACAAGCTGCCATCTTAATTTTTCATTTCAACAGAAAACAAAATAAAACCTAAAAATATCAGTAGCAAAAGTATATAAGTATAATAACTCCTCGAACAAAATTATTCTAATCAACACTTGATACTGTTTAATTAGTTACATAAGAATAACAATGATTTGAAATATGCTTCCTCTTTTCATCAAAAATAAGCAAAGCCCTCCTATGATTATTTCGTTAAAAAATCTTTAATAAATAAGACTTAAAACTCGAATTTAATATTTCTTCCTCCAGATAATACGCCTGCATACCTTCGAACAACTTTATCCAGCTTCCCACTAATATGCCCTCAAGTAAATGGATTGCTCCTTCTCTTCAAAGACCCAAATCTTTTTTCTGGTTCCCTAACAACTTCAAATGGCGCTACCGTTGTTGCCAAGTGTCTCTCATCATTCTCATCACTTGGAAAATCTTCAAAACTCATATTACTCACCCCAGCTGCAACCGCTGGACTTTTCTTAACCTTGGGTGTCTTTTTGTAGCTCGACCCCTTATTTTTATGCGAAATCTTCACTGGAAAGACATTAATCGTATCGCTTCGATTTTCGTTAATCAAATGGTATTTCGATTTATCCATTTTCGACTTCTCTTTCTTGTGCTTTGGGGAATCATCCATGACTAGTGGTTCTGGAGACATTGGGGAAACAATATCTGAATTAATCTCTGGCCTTGAGACGCTATTCGTCGCCTGAATCATAATTCTTGTCGCATGCTGCTCTGCCTGCCTAGAAAAATCAGAGTAAATCTGTCCACTTTTCATCGAGTGCGCAGATTGTGCACTTGAAGATAAAATCGTACTTAAAGCATTATCAACGAAAGTTGGTGACTGGGAGAGAGGCAAAGATGTTGGCCTTTCCTGAAGATTCATATTAAGCGTTGCGAGCTCATCAAAAGGAATTGACCCAAAGAGATCCTTCGGTTCCGAATCAATTTGTTTAGATTTAACAGTCACAACTCCGAATTTAGAAGCAGATGTCACGGTTGGGTTGTTTCTGGAAAAATCGTTTTGATACTGGAGTGACGAATTTGAATAATCCGGATACAAGGGTGGTTGATTAGACATAATTGGAACTGGATTTGACATCACAGGGATCTGAGTAGATATATGGACCTGATTAGACAAGACGGTAGGTTGAAGACTTTCCTCTGAAGGAGCGTAACTTCCAAGACTATTAAACGGATTAGCTTCTCGGTTAAAGGCAAACCCACTCGAACTGAAAGGTGAGGACCCGAAAAGGTCTTTTTGATAGTTTTCTATCTCCTGGGAGTTGTTTTTATTTCTGAATCTGGGCAAGGATAAATCAACGTTATTATAATTATTCTTGAGATGGTCAACAGCTTCTGAGACCCTCGAAAGCGCGAAACTATATCTTGCATCCGCTTCATCATCGATATCCACCAAAGTTCCGGAAACAACTGGAGAGATGGGTATGGGTGTCACTAGATTAGAATTTTGAGGAGAATTTGTAATGCTAGTCTGTTCAGCATTTTTAGAACTGCTTTCTCGACTGCAGCTACTCTTCCTTGAACTGCTGGATCTGGGGAAAGGTGCAAGGGCGAAGACGTCCTCTTCTACTTTCCATAATCCGTTATTCAGAGTCTTTGGTCTTTCTGTATCATCTGAAGAACTGTCGTTATTTAGCAAAGGTTTTACTCCGTATTGATGACCCACGAAAGGGTCTCCTTGAATTTGTTCCGGTTTTGCTTCAGGGTCGAGCTCATCATCTAGAAGAAGAGGTTTCTCACCAAATTGGTGTCCCACGATGGGATCCGCTTCAATCGTAGGAAGTTGTTGTTCTCGATGATGTCGTCGAAATTTCTTTAATCTATGATCGTCCTCGTGAGTAGCGACGGATTCGCATTCAGCGTGGTAAGCGGAACTTCCGCAAGTCCTGACACTTTCGGAAATGGTTTCGTCAATCTTCTCCTGATCGTCTTCGTTGTCCCCATTACAGTCCTCATCATTCATGGCCTTTAGGTCGGAAGCGGAACCAATGGAGTCATCGGATTCGTACTCAACAGGCACGTTGTTTACATCATGAGAAGTTTCTTTCTTTCTTCGGCTCAGAACGCCTTTCATACGTCGTCTCTTTTTCTTCGTACGATCTTCTGATCTCTGGGCGATTTCTTTATCGCTGTCGCTGGAAACTTCGTCGGCGTTGAAAGCGAGCTTTTCATACTTAGAGCGATCTTCAATGGGGGCTTTTACAAAGGGAGGAGACACAGGACTAGAATCTGCTAATAGGGACGCCTCGTCATCGACTCCTGCACTCTCGACTTCTGGGCTCCACTGTGTAAAGATCTTCGTTCGAGGTTCGTCGATCATGCCTGCACAAAAAAAAAAAAACAAAGTGTTAAATTTTCGGAATTTTGGTTCGAAGATCGGATTCTGTTTCATTAAAAAGCGTCTTCGGCATTAAGGAGTTTATTTTTATTGTGTTCTTATAACTATTGAATAGAAAAATATTTTATATTCTTTTTGAGTCATAGGAAATAAAACTCCTTAAGGACGACTTAAAATTGTTAGTGTTTGGTGAAATAACAATGAATGCGATAAAAAAAACATTGATAGCATTTTTACTTACCTAAAGAGTACAATTACAGTACAATTTAGTGCAATAATTCTTCACTGTGAATCATAGAAATAAGTGCTCAAAAAAGAAGATAAGTTCCCTGTTGCACTATTCGACCCATTGCCAGTTTAAGAAATTTTAAACAGAATCTAAAGTAAAGAATGTATGCAATAAGATAGAAATAACAACACAATTATGCCTAGAGGACAGGAGGTGTCTGATTAGGTCTGTTGCAGTATCGGTGCAATGTGAAAAGAAGCGCAATTTGAATTACGACAATTTCTATGTATACTTAGGCATCTCACAATTTTATGAACAATATCGCTATATATATTTACAGCTAGTGTTAGTTCCGCCACCACCTCGTCTGGAACAGTCCTAATCAGATTTTGGAGGGTTAAGGATACCCCAAAAAAACGCAGCAATCCCCAAGTGAACATTATTTTCAATCAGAATTAGTTTTCTCATGAAAACTCAAAAAGTTCAAAATATAATTAAAAAATGGATTTGGAAGTTTAAAAATTATTTAAATTATAGGATTTCTGCGTTTTGAAAAATCCGTGAGCAGAAAAAATAAGACTTTGTATGCTAATATAGATATTTATTGCTGTAACATCGTTCATAATAATACACAGCAATGTACGAAATTTTCCGCCCATTGCATTGCTCGTAATATTTTGTGAAACCACTTTCTCTGCATATTCTCTTTCTATTTCTGCACTTTATACAATGAATGAAAAAAGAAATAAGCATGCTTCGTCCACTGGTTTTTACAGACTATGCTATTCGCATTGGTTGATTTTATCTCGATTATTATTAACTTCAGTGAACAAATATTATAATCTTATAGACATCGGAGGTGGGAAGCAATGCGGATTGAGGACAGTAATTAAGTTTTGCGGATAATTAGACTGATTAATGACACAGATTAGAATTTTTAAGCCTCCCAAACTCATTAGGGTGTTCCAGACAGTGGACAGACAGATAGATTATTTTAAGAGAATCACTCGTTTCCACGAGAAATGTTGTTAAATTTCGTTGACTCTTACTTTAAAGTCATTAAATAATTCTTAGATTTTTCACAATGAATTGATTAAGGTGCCAATTAACATTAGTGCCATTTAAATGAGATATTTACAGAGTTATTAAAACAAGCAAACAAATCAGCATTCTCTCAACTCACATCCCCAAAAAGATTTAATTTCAATCTCACGTGTTAACCTTCCAAGAAACTTACATATTTATACAATTTCTGAACTATTAAATTATTTTTCTCATTCTAGAATGAAATATTGGAGATGTAACAACATATTTTTGTAGAACTTTCGTAAATTATTTCTTTTGCCTCATTGACTAATTTATATTTTCAAGACTTACAAATCAAAATTTAAACGTAAATTTCTAAGTCTTAAAATTGACATTTAAAAATCTGAAAGAATAATATTAATTTCAATAAAACGTTCTTTTGCAACACTAAAAGAATTTTTATATTTAAATAATTCATAGATGAATTCCCATATAGTTTATATGAACCGACATAAGCCATCATGCACATCACTTTTATGGAAAAAATTAACCATTTTCATTAAAAATAGATTCAATTTCCCGGAGGACATGCTGATACATCCACAATAATTATGGAAGAAGATCACACATTAATAAGTACAGTACTACTCTAGGACAGTAGACACACACAAAAAATGTAGATTTATGCACTTCGTCGGAGTTAAGAGCAAACAACTAGCTGTCTTATTAATTACACTAGGTACTGATATACCTATCAGTATTATATGATAGTCATAAATATTTAATGAGAGTCGAATAAAAAATTTAAAAAAATAAAGCAAAAAAAAAACGTTTAGAAAAAAGTCTAGAGGAATTTAAACAAATTTAAATTAGAAGCCGATTAAAATATCGGTGATTGTGCTTCCAGATAGATTAATTTCAAAAGATGACCTTATACCGTGTTTCAATTTTTCAAGTACACAGCATTGTTTCTATACAAATTTTAGTTAGTAATTATATACACTAAACGCATTTCACTTATTGATGTGCGTATGCTTGAGTATAATCAGAGAAATCTGCAACTACAGGCTTTGAAGTGACAGTGACAATATTCTATAGGAAAATATATCAACTAAACAGAAATCAATAAGGCATGTTAGACTCTAAATGTTTACAAATGAATAACTCAAGAATTTTCACATTAAGATAGTGCAAAAATTTTTACACCCCGAGGCCTGCAATTGTACTCATAAAATGTTTTTACTCGTTACAACACAGTACACCTAAACGCATAATTTCTTTTTTTCCTAATTTTTCATATTCAGCAAACCATTCCATCGTTTCAGTCAAACCTGTGACTATTTACAATAACCAACCCTTTCGTTTATGCTTAATTTAGAAACTACGATTTACTTTTCATTTTTCCTCGATTTATGTCGATAATGTCTTCCAAGCATCAAGTCATAGAATTATTACTATTGCAATTATAGTGATTCTGTGTATTAAAGATAAGTTGAATATTCAATTCGATGTACTATTATGGTTAGCGCAGTAAACTGCTATAAGGTTGAAAACTTATATTTTATGGAACAAATCCTTTCTAAGGGGTGATTGAGCATAAAAGTAACTGAGCAAAATTTAATCACAGAAATATCCTCAACACTTTAAAAGTAGTAGATTTTTATATTTTCATCTTAAATTATCCACTTTTTGAATCCAACAAATTGAATTTCATGTTTCTTTGCATTAGAATTATTTTGCTTTTCAGCTTCAGAAATATTAAACTCCAAATTGAATTAAACAACAATCAGCAAAAGAAACCAATAACTTTTATAAATGAAATATCAAAATTCAAATTCGGAAACTAAGTACTATAATAATATTCGGTAAAACTGCCCTAAAACTATAATTAGACTTATAAACTTATTTGACACAGGGTTAGATATAATATATATTTTATGTGTTTAAATGTAAATATGGATAGTTAAAAATCTAAAGACTAGAGCTTCAAGAAATCTGACTTCTTTAGAAACATCGAATAAAGATCATAATGATGAATTTTGGGAAAACAAACAATTTATGTTTATTAATTAAACATATTATCAATGCTTAACTGTTCATCAATATTAATAGATGTCTTTGGTTAATTTTCCAAGTTGAAGAAAATTTTAAGAAAGTTTTGAACAAAATCTTTGTAATAGAACGACTTCTTTAGAATTCTGAGACCAAATATTTTCTAATCAGTGGAATGATTATAAGATCTTAGTGGCTCCTTTTTATAGTCAGAATATTATAACGACAGACAATCGTCTCCTACATCAGTACATACAAACATTCTATTATCATTATTTAGCTCATTTCAGTTACTGTTGACAGTGAACCAATTAATAAATGGAGAAGCCTTGAGAATCTATTCTATAATTTCAAAAATATTTTAAAATGAAAATACGTGAGAAAAATGTAGACTTTTTGGTTTTAGGGGACTGGATTTTGATTTTCTAGGCTATGATTATTCGAACTGTTCATAAAGCGACGAAGATTAGGCATACCCTGATTATGTTTCCACAGATTTTATAAATTATTATTGCTTGTAGCGTTTAGCAACTCAAAGAAAAAGATAGAAGAGTGTATAAAGTGAAGAGTAAAATAAAAATCTCATGCATTACCTCCAGCAATTGCCGTCGCCTTTGATCCCAGCTTGTTCTTTTTGGTTGCTAAAATGAGACAAACAGAATTATTAATATAATTATTATTATAAGGATTTAAAAGTCAAAGTAATGACAATTAATAATGAGATAAATTTTTTTATACTCACTGGGTAAGCTGAACGGAGCCGATTCGAAAGGGTCCTCTGGCACTTCTGTGTAAGACATTACTAAACTCTCTCGGCTTTTTACACCACCGATACTGCTGTTGCTTCCTCTTCTAATTTTATCGAATTCAGCACCAAAAATATGATCCTCTGTAAGTTGACTAAAGGGTTGAGTATCTTCGAATGGATTCCATGTTGCTACATCTGCACTTAATGACCGACTTTCCATTCCTGCTATACTTGAAAGCTCACCCTGAAGATAAGTGCGTTTGTGAAAAAAATTGTCAAACCTTTAAGCAGTTTAGTTACATTGGTAAAAAATCACTCTATTGGTAATCTTTCCTTCATTAATATAGTTCAAGAAGAAAATAAATGATTTTAGTTCTATTCATTTTATCATTTTAATATAAATAAGATATAGAAATTTCTTGATGAAAACTGATATTAGAAAATCCTTGAACATATAATTTTTAAAGCAAAATTTTTAGTTTGAAGGAAAGAAAATTTTTTAAAGCACAAATTACATAAAGTTTTGAAACAGTTGCTATTGTGAGAAAAGCATTTAAACTTAAATTTAATTACCTAAGAAACTACAGATCTATCTACAATTCTACAAATGTATCTCAATTCTAAGTGCAGTGCGAAAATGGATAAATAAACGGAATAAATCTCTTTAAACAACAAATAAATTCTCAAAAGAAAATAACGAAAATTGATTTTAACCATAAAAATAACTTTTCAATTTCCAGTATTTTTCATCTAATTTTTTTTTTTTAAACATATAAATAAATAGTATACTAAATATTTAATACAATAAAATTAATTCTTGAGGTCCAATTAAAAACTTAATCAAAGGGAAATAAAGAAAAATAGTGCGCTTTAGTACTTACAACACGTACATGCGACGCACTGGCACCAATGCCAGGCCTTATGTCTGTTGGAACCTCAGGAGTTGAACAATCTTCCGGTCGAGGTTTAACTGAAGCTTCATAAGGCGCTAGGAACTGTGAAGTCTCGCTTGCAAACACTCTACGCAGATTAAAAATACAATTTAATAAAAGTAAATAATAATTGTTGAACCATAGTTTAATTTTATGTTCCTATTAAACCTTTGTTAACATTTAATTTTATAATTTTTTAATAATTTTTACTGAATTATATTAATAATTTTCATATCTATTTAATAATTAAAAAATGTGATTAAGAAATATCAGTATAAAATTTTACTTATTGAATGCACTCGTATCGCTGACGTTCCTTCTATGTCTGGAGGATGCCAATGTGGGACTTTCAGGCGGTGAATTGCTCGAACTAATGCTCTGACTTAAGCTTTCTGTTTTGTTAACAGGCTTTGGTAAAACTGGAGGAGTCATTGTTGAATTTAGCTTGCTTGGCATTAATTTCGATGGCAACTGAGAAGTTCCGAGTTTTGGGGTTGGTCCAGCGTTCGTTGAGTTTGCGAGAGAAATTTTCGATATTCCTGGCTTAGGCGCAACGGGAGGAGGAATTTTCGCTGGAGGCGGCATCGAGCGAGCGTCATCTTTAAATGGATCTGGATAACCTGAGGAACATGAATACGCGGATTCAAGATCTAGGTTGGAAAAATAATTAGAAAAGATTAAAAATAAGTATTCCAAACATTCTTCCACTATAATGAAGAAAAAGACAAAATTAAATAAATTTATTAAATGATATACCAGAAGGTGGAAAAAGAGCTTCAAGATTATCATCGTTTCCTGTTCCCTCAAGTGGCTTCGCATCAAAATAAAAGGAACTCTTATCCTGAACAGTTACTGGAGACTGGAGCGTTAAAGGAGAATGATTTATCAATGGACTCTGCGACTGACTAAAGGATTGCGTCTGCGTTTGAGCATAAGGAACATTTTGACTCGGAGAGACGAGATGAGGTGAGACTTGAGAAAAGCTCGATTGCGATGATAATTGAAGCGTTTGCTGTGTGTTTACAGGTATATTTTGAAACGCCTGAGAAGTATTAATGGGCGTAATCTGCTGGTTAATCTGAACGTAAGATACAGAATTTCCTTGGGTTGGTAATTGATTCCCCTGGCCCGATATTTGTGCTACAATTTGTCCGCTCAAACTTATTGGGCCGGTTGAAACACCTTGGCCCTTTGGTCTCTGTCTTGGAGTGACTGAAGTTCCTTCAACTGTTGTGACCGGAGTTGGCTTTGCAATTTTGATTGAAGATGAACGTTTCACACTTTCAGATTCCATCGGTGGACAGAGTAGAGTTTCTACTGTGGGAGTTGGTACTTTCTGTGGGAAAAATGATTTAATAATATAAATAAATGATTTTGATTAAAAATGGAAACATTTTATGTAAAACGGACCACTTACATGTAAATTTTGTACTGGACATTCTTTGCCTTGAATGTTGAAAGCGATTACTGATACTTGATAAATATCAGGACGTAAGTCTGGGTCAGGTTCCAGCATAAAGCGAATTAAAGAATGAAGAGCCCGGCTATACCTGAAATGAGCAGAACATGTTTTTAAATATCCAAAACAGAATGGTCAGACATAAATATTAAAAAGAAATGTACCTTGAGTTATCCGGAATTGTAAAATTTCCAGATTGTATGGCGAGTGTACTTTCACCAAAAGGTAGAGTAAAAAAACAGAGCTTGTAGAGCAAACAGCCTAAAGCCTGTAAGATAGATTAAAATATTGTACTCGCTTTAAATTTTAAGAATTTTAATTCTGATCTAAATAATTGTTGTCAGATAATTACCCAAATATCGGCTTTGGTTGTAATGGGTTTCCCGCAATACATATCTACCATTTCTGGAGCTCTATAGCTTAATGTGGTATATTTTCTAATTTCCTCTTCGACTACAGAAGCTCCTTGGACACTAGGATTGAGGAATTTTCCAGTGGCGGAGCCAAAATCACATAAAACGTAATTTCCGGAATCGGATACTAATATATTTTCAACCTGCAAGCAATATTCGAAATTATAATTCATAGAAAATTTAATTTATTAAGGCCTTGTAATTTAAATTGTACTTTAAATAGGCTAACCTTGAGATCTCTGTGCACGATGGGCGTCTGACAATGATGCAATCGAGATACTGCCTCGCAAACATCACAAAATATTTGAAGCACTTCTGGCTCAGTGAAGCCACTCTGTAACCTAGAGACAGAACAAATTTATTTGTTTGCCACAAAGAGTTGAGAACATTTTTGTTTATAATTCTTGAAATTGTACTTTAAAGCATAAAAATTTCAAACAAAATGTAATTTGAAATTGATAAAATGATATCAAACCTGCTATTCATCATTTGGAGGACTTGAAATTTGCAATAGGGCATCAGGAGTAAAAGCTCATGAACCCCTCCCCCCGTGTGAGTAATACTGCTGTCTACATATCCTATGATGTTTTTGTGACCACTGAGGTTACTCTAAAAACATAGAAAGATATTTCAATCTGACTTTGTAATAAAATTCAAGAATGTAAAATCTATAGAACATTTTATAATGCATACTGCGATTTGTATTTCTCTCTTGCAAACGTTGAGATCATGCTCGTTGTTGACGTACATGCGTTTAAGAGCATATCGACCACCTGAGGATTTGACTAGGAAAACAATGGCGAATCCACCTGAACAAAAATACCAATTAAAAGTATAATATAGATCATAACAAATAATTAATTCAAATTTAAAGAATTTGAAATCTTTCTGTGGAAAAAAAGACGCTTTCAACTGCGCTGGGATTCGAAAATTTCAAATTCTTTAAATTTGAATTTAATTTGCATTTATTTGCGATATAAGAGTTTGAAATTGTCTACGAGGACACCTGTCGGCAACGTATCCTATCTGATACGCGACTAGTGATTCTTCGATATTGTAGGCAGTGGCAGAAATTTCAAACTCAACTAATTAATTTCAAATAATTAATATGCAAAAGAATAAAATAATCTCTTGTTAAATAGAATAGAATTTCTTTAAATTTAAATGAGAAACTATTTTCTTTTTCTATTTTATAAAGCAAAACAAATTTGAAATTTTATATTTTTTAAATAAAAAATTGCAAATATTTGATTTTTTCTTTAAAATCCAGTAAACTAAGGGAAAAATCATCAGAAAACTTTCACCAGGAGTGGCCTGATTGATGCTCCTTTCGGTAGATTTAGCTTCTGCACAGCCAAACTTTCTAATTATAATTCTACAGTTGATTCTATAGATATAGACGATTCACGCGTACAATTACTTGGTGAATAAAGGTAAATAAAAATAATCGATAAAAATTATACTAATTGACTTGTAAAATTTTATCAACTTCAGTGGTGTAGCTTCACCTTGCGAGGCCCAGGTGGAAAATTTCTTTGGGGCCCCCATAATTTAAAAAAATCTCAATATATTTATAACGCAATAATATTAACGTTTTTGGTATTTTTTTAGAAATAAAATAATTAAAAAAAATTTAAGTGGAAGAACCAATCTGTAGATGGCCTAGGAATTTTGGGGCCCCGGTGATTGCCACCTACAACACCCCCAGTAACTACGCCACTGATCAACTTATGCATAATGTTTTTCCCTTAAAATAACTATTTTGTTTATTGATGAAATAATTTTATAGTTGATGATGGAATTTCAGATAGGTTTTGTCACGTATAAAACGAAGTATGTCAGGTGATAAGACAAGGATGACTTATGATAGATATAGAGATAAAAAAATCACTTCTGGGATGGTTAGTAAAGAATGGTGTGCTACAATTCATTTCGATTGGAAACAATTACCACTGCTTCTTATTAGCTCACTAGCACGTTGAACTGCCTTAGCCTTGTGTCTCTTGGTGACTTAGGTATCATCATTATCATGTATTATACATAAGACTTGAATTTTCATATAAAAGAACCACCAGCAGAATAATTCGAAATACCAGTAGGCTCAAAATGACGAAAATAAAAGTTAATTAATGTTCTGAATTTCATGAATTTTTACGTTAATTTGATTAGGGAATATTTTAGTAGCATGCAATAGGGAGTGATATATGTTTTTAAATTTTTAAAGGCTTCTCAGATCACTCCATAGAAAATAAATGGAAAAATCAATTCACAGGGTGACCGTTTTCATCGACGAAAATTTTTTCCCGGTCATTAAAAAAATAGTTTCCAATGAATAAGAGTTAAAACAATGGGTTTTTAAAGTTTTAAAGTTTTAAAATATCTTCTATTTAATATTCTGAAATGAAATTTCTCCTGGTATACCGAAATCACGAAATCGTACGAAATGGACAATTGTTAAAGTAATTGCTAAGTAATTGCTAAAATAAGGCGGGAATTTCGAAATGCATAATATATAAGTAAATCACTTTATGTAATACATTCAAAAGAAATTAAAATCATTTTTTATTAACATTTTAAAAAAATTCCCGGTCATTTCCCGGTTTGTCCAAGTTACAAAAAATTCCCGGTTTTCCCGGTGTCCCGGTCCAGCGGCCACCCTGAATTCAGCTTTATATTGAGAAACATTCCTATAACCATAGAAAATTTCAAGAAATATTCTTTTGATTTTGAAATTTGACGTAAGCATAACTACAGAGAATTCTTTACTCTTTTTTTGTAATAAAAAACAAAATAATAAGGTCAAGGAAGAAGCTCATGGTAAGATGATTCATATAGGGAAAAACCTGCGTCTCGCAACTATAATAATTAAAATAGCAATTACTGCTCTCAATAACAGTTTTTTAATATATGGTAGTTTTTAATTGTGTTGGATTTTCATAAGCGTGACAGTAAATTAAAACATTTATACCAATACAGAGGAGGAGATAACCTTAATACGACAAGTTGCTCCAAAAACAATCATCTTTGCAATTTTGTCTAAGCTTTCAAAACTAATCAATGATTTTCAACAAAGTAAGTATTGTATTATCATAATATCTAAAAAATCGACTAAAAATGTGAAGATAAAAGAGAAAAGAAATAAAACTACAGGATTATTTTTTAAAAGTAGAATGTTATCAGCCTCAGAAATCGACAAATTCAAGCGATTCAAGTATCTGAATGGATGAAACTAATCCAAATAATTGAAAAGCGTCTATAAGATTTATTTCTTCCAATAAAGAGAATTAGAGTAATTTTTTTGCCTGATCAAGCAAATGATTTTGGAGTAGAGGGTTTGGCAGTTGAGATAAGATGATTAATAGGGGGTTGACGTTTATTTAATAACGGAAAAGACATTCTCAGAATCAAAGATGGTCGAGGGAAGGGGGACGGGGGGCGACAAAGTGTGGGGTCGAGGGGAAGAATAAGAGAAGTTTGCAGAAAAGCACTGTACCTTCTGCTAGGACTTCCTCGACGGTGACCGTATGTCGTCCGACTACGAACACCTTTCCTATGTAACCGCTGGGCTCTTTTGACGTGTTGTCGATCTTTGAGAAAAGTTTCTTCATTTTGGCACACGTCGTCGGCCCTCCCAATACCGAACTGTCTTGACATAAGGCCTTGTCGCACAGTTTTGAGCGCGTGATGCGCGACCGATCGATTTAATAAGATTTGGATCGGTAGTCTAGAGTTTTCCGCGACGTTGACGGCGGATACCCGTGTAAACTGCGTTTAAACACAAGCAACAGAAATCAATTCTATCATGATAACAGAAAACGATATCAGCCAGCCGACATTTTCAGGCTGCGCAAACTGGCGCGCCAAGCGCAGGCGCCCAGGTCGCAGAAACCCTACCGGAAACATATGTGTGCGGTTTCCGTTCTAATGTCAAAAGAAAGCAAGTTGTGTCGGCTATGACAAGAATTAATTTCAAATATTATTGAGTAATTATAAGTTTTTGTAAAGTATAATTATGCGTGTGTCACAAATTTTGTGTAATATATTTAAGAAGAGTGATGATGATTGATATCCTTCATTTTGGATGTATTTTAAGGTTAGGTTCTTTATAAGTATATTAATATCTATATTGGAGAACTCGAAATATCTCTGTGGGAAATAAGACGCTTTCGACTGTGCCGGGATTACAGCCGACTGCTCTTGCCATAACTAAGCCACACAGGGGTCCGACATCTCTTGCTCCACAGGAAGACCCCGTTAGAGTTATATCGTTTTCCAACATTGCCTTACATTTACAGCAGCTTACACACACCTTACAGCGTGTAATATTTTCAAATTAGATGGTTGAGTTTGAATTTGGATCACTGTCTCCTTTATGCTTTATCAGGACACAAGTCTCGGTATCAAATAGGTTAGGTTTTCGACAGGTATCCACTGTATTATTTGATAGTTTAGTTTTGTTTATGAAAAACTTTATTTAAAGAGTTGTATGTTAAATTTAACAGATTGAGTAATTTATTTTTCATTAAATTTAGATGATTTACGTTAATTATCTGCTTTTGTATTTTAAGGTTAGGATCTTGTTTTTATTTTCGCGTTTATTATTATTCCCTTTTTCCTGCATTTCAGGATTTCTTATAGAGGTATAGATAATGTTGAATTTATTTAAGAAAGTCTAAAATAAAATTATAATTTAAAATGAAAAATTGAAACCTTAGCGATCAAATTTCATTGTTTGGTTGCTTCCACCATGCAAATATTTTAAATTATTTTAAATTATTTTTAATGCTTTCAATATATTAATTTCTGATAACGTTACTAAAAAATATCTTTATCGTAAAAAAGGTTCCATCATGAGTGACACAGAAGACCAGCTGATTCTTGAAGACATTCAGGCCTTGGAAAATGCTTTGTCCCAGAAACCTGAATCACATATAATACCTGCAATCTCTCTGAAATCTGAAATTATTTCTGACATTAATCAAACTCCAGAAGTTGAAATTAACCAGATCCAGCTCTTTCAAAATTCCGATTCTCACCCAGCCTATGAAGAGGAAAATGCTATAGAAAATACTGACACAGCATTGCAATTGAACCAAAAACTAATCGAGCGTCTAACTGCTACTCGCAACGAAGTTGCTGCGATCTTAGAAGAGTGCATAAGAAAAAGAGCGATAATCGATGCCAAAATAAATCAACGATTAAAAATCGTACCAAGTACCAAAACTTTGTCCTCTAATGCTGGAATGCCTTACTTTAAAGATAAAGATTTTTTCTCTGCTCCTCCAAATGAAGATATGAAGTTAATACAGGATAGAGGGGAATTGCAGATAATTCATCTTCGACGGGTTTGCCGCTGGACGACAAAAGATAAAGAGATCCTGATGAAGGCTATACAACACGAAATTATCGCGGAGTTGAAAGATCTTGATGAAAGTGAGGAAGATGCAGTTGAAAAAATGCATTTGGGGAAGAGTCACTGTTTGCCGCCTATTGTTAAGAAATCTATTGGACCTCTCGGAACTAGGGAATTTGATTGGATGAAAATAGCTGTGACGGATTTTCAAAATAAACATTCTCCGGAAGAATGTCGCGTGATGTGGAATATCTTTTTGCATCCGGATATCAACAAGTTCAAATGGAAGAAGAAAGAATTAGAGGATTTAGAAAAGCTTGTTAAAAAGTACAATTATCAAGATTGGGACGCAATTGCCAAGGACTTAGGTTCGTATTTGATTAAAAATGAACTTTTTAGAAAACAATTTGAATTTTTTATTTTCTGTTTTGTAAAATTATCAACACAGCTATTAAAATTAGAACTTTTCAAATTTGAAGAATGAAAATCTTTATGCAATTAAAACTTAAGAGCGATAAAGTATATAAACTTTTAATTTTTGATGCCTTTAGTTTTAAATTTCATCAAACTGAAAGCTTGTTGTTTGATTATAAAATTTTATACCTTTATATTTTCTACAAATTTAAAGCTATGTTACCTTTAAGAATTTTAAATTTATTTTAAATTTCAGGCACCCAAAGAAGTGGCTATCAATGTTTTGTAAAATACAACACCACTAAAAAGGTGCAACAGAATGACAAACCCTGGAAACAAGCAGAGGATAACAAATTGATTCAGCTGGTGAACAAGTTTAAAATTGGCGATTTCATTAATTGGGGAGACGTCGCTAGTTGCATAGAAAAAAGAACTAAACAGCAAATCTATTTTCGATGGATGTACAGCCTTGCCCCTCATTTAAAAAAGGGCAGGTTCACCGAAGAAGAAGACAAGCTTCTAATAGACGCGATTGAAAAGTATGGTCTTAATTTCAAAAAAATATCCGCCTTTGTCCTGCCAGCCAGAACTTCCGCTCAGCTAAGCGATCATTATAACACCATCGCAAATAAAGAAGAAAATGTTTGGACTATCGAGCAGGATTCAAAACTTATTGATTTATATCGAGAGTACGGAAATGACTGGGCTAAAATAGCAACTTTTTTTGATTCCAAAGGTAGAGTTCAACTTCGTCATCGATACACAGCCCTCGTTCGCTACAGAAAAAGGGGCTACGATCTCGATGAAATCCCTAGGAACAATGCTAGAGATAAGTCGTTAAGGCAGGGTCTCGTTTTCCAAAAGATCCCAATGAATTCTGTACAAACGATGATTCAACTCAACAGTGCAGATGAAATAGACGACCAAATTCTCGATTATTTTAATCGAATGGTTGCCCCTTCTGTCAGAGTTGGTCGGCCGCAGAAGTTTTATCATTCAAAGGAGGTTGAAGTCCTCACCAAAAAATTATACAACATTCTCCAACAAATGAGTGCTAATCTTAATATTCCCTATGATCTTGACGAGTTCGATTGTATGACAGAAAAAGAAAAACAGCTTCTGACTTCTTTAAAAAATTTTAATTATAGTGCAGTCCATGGAACTTTTTCTAAAAAAGTAGAACACACAAGACTCATGATGTTTGGCTCCGGTTCTAAGTCTAGGGAAGAAGGCGGACAAGAAAAGGATAATCATTTTATACCACCTTTACCCTTTGGAACTTGTTCAAAAACCAATAAATTTCAGCAAATGATAAACTGCGAGCCCTTCTTAGATAGAAATATTGTTTGTAACGAAGAAAAGATTTTCGAAACACCTTTTAGTATCATTCAGTTAATTGGCGAGCCCGTAAACAATCAATTTGATAAACTTGGTGAACTTTTCGCCAAACCGAGTTGTGGAACAGGGAAACAAAGATCGAGAAGAATTTATATATTGACGCCTGCAGATTTGATGAAAAAAGAAATACATAAACAAATCATAATAGAGAATCGAAATCAGATAGCTCAGTCTGTGCCGAGTACTTCGCGTGCTTCTACTCCAGATGTGACGATTTTAGGTTCTTATACACGTAATAAGCTTGCGTTTAGCGAAACTGAGCTACAAAATTTTCCTGCGGTTAAACCAAATTATTGGACGCTGCTTGGATATCAAAGAATCCTCGATGCGGAAAATGAAATGAAGAATAAGAATAATTATTTAGAGGTTGACAAAAATAAAATGTCTGTGAAGGGAAGAATGGCTTTAAACTTATTGCAGGCACGTTTGATACAATTATTTAAGTATCCTATTATTATGTCGCAAATTATTCCACCAGAAAACTTCCATGAAACTGAATTGATTTTTGAATCGCCACTTAAACGGAAAATTTTTTCTAAGGAACCGAGTGAGAAGAAGAGAAGAATCACGTAATGGACCGGATAAAATAGAAATTTCTGAGTATTCACACCGTGTGAGTGAGTTTACATCGAGAGTCGTGATTTAGAGACATCACAATTTATCTTGAGTTATTGAATTAATTTGTACTATTTAATTTGACTGTTTTTGATTTTTAAAAGTAAAAACGTATTCATATATGTATTGTTGTTTGAGGAAGAGTTAAATATTATTGAATTCTGCTTTTTATTCATTTATTGAGTTCATAATGTTACTTTCGCAGTAGGAAAAAATATTAACTTTCTCAAATTTAGATTTTTTCAAATTTTCAATTTGAACCAATAAAATTTAAATGGTTAGGTCCTTCTTTTGTTATTACGATGTAATTTGTTCTCGAACTTAAATTTTTAAAAATGGGCTTGACATAGTTTTAAACTATTTAAAACATAGAATTCTTAAAATATGACGTAAAAAGATGAACCAAGAATTTTGTATTTTTTGTAAGTAATTTATTTAAAATGCACAAGGCATCAAAAAGAAATATATCAGAGTTTTTTTACTTTAGATAAAGGAAAGTTTGTTTGTACTCTATAACCATTTCATTTTTACTTCCTATAAGAAAACGTAGACTTAAGGACTACTTGTGATGTAGTTTTAAGTTTACAACGTACACATTAATGAATTATAACAGATGATTCAAATCTTAGACTTATAAGTATGCATTCTAACCGCATGATCAATTTATATCAAAAAATTGTAAAAATAAATGAAAATAGAGCACAATGCCGTGGATTCTCGATCGCACGAAAGTATAGTTAATAGAATAAACCCATTGAATCAAAAATTATTATTAGGATTGACAAATTTTAAAATCTATGCATTCAAGATTCTTGCCTCCAACTTCCTTATAACTGTCTCGCAAATCCAAAAACAGTTTAAAGGGTTCTAACTATGTTAATAATATTATATTCATTATCTAATTTCAATTTAGTATAAAAACGGTAAAATTTAAAAACATATATGAAAAGATTACAAAAATATAATTTGATTTGGAAGTTGGAATCTTCGACTATAATTCACAGAGTATTATTTAAGAACGATATTATCACCACATATAGAATGTGTTTTTCTTGAAAAAACTATAAATGCGCGGGGTTTCAGTTAAAATTACATATTAAAAATGAAATCTAATAAGAAAACTACAATGCAGAAACAGCTCTTTATAAAAAAAGGCCGCCGGTTTGAAGATATTTTTTGAAGACTGTTCAAAATTCAGGGAGGCGAAAATATCATTATATACATACATACACAAAGCGAATATTCACACTCTGGTGCGCACAAACTCAAATTATGACTTTTCTTGACGTTCAAAAAAATAAGAGATAGAATAACGAGTGAAAATGATATTCTCATGCTTTACAGAACTTTCAAATATACACTTTCTTACACGTCTTTGATCAAAATGAAGAATTACTTTTTCTTAGGAGTGGGTGTTGATGCAGTCATGATTATTGCACATCCGGCTGTGAAAACACCCCAAAGAAGTAGGCTTGCTTCAAGTTTAGAAACCATAGCCCTAATGCTGTCTAATACGAATTTCACTGGTTTATTCGAGACTTGAGGTGATGGCTTATCTTGCAAGACCTTCATTTTTGACAGATACTCCAAAAGTGGTGGATGGTCGCGACTAAAAACTGGGAAATACTCGCCGACTTTTTCTCTTTTCCACCAAGCTTGACTCCTTCTACAAAAGAAAAAAAAAACAAATTTTTAT
Organism: Diplolepis rosae; assembly: GCA_030998225.1. Taxonomy (NCBI): domain Eukaryota; kingdom Metazoa; phylum Arthropoda; class Insecta; order Hymenoptera; family Diplolepididae; genus Diplolepis; species Diplolepis rosae. The sequence continues at coordinate 4,812,638 of JAPYXD010000698.1, forward strand.
TCTAATCTGAAAATTGCACTAAAGGATTCTGTTTTATAACGAGAATATCATCAAGATATCAACATTTTTAAGATTATTTATTTCTAATTTAATTAAAAACTTCTTAATTAACTTAGGTTTAATTACCTTTGAGTCCATGGCGTGTAATGATAATGATAAAGACTGGCTTTTATGTACTTTGGTGGATTACCGCGGAACGGGTTTTCCACGTTATTAATCAAAGCCAAGACTTCCTTTTGGCCATTCAAGAGTCGATAGGCAAACGACATTAACCACGGGTTTTGGTGATAAGTTCCTAACGCAGCAAACCACATCTGCCAATCCAAACGCGGTTGATGAGGCGCTGTAAAAAGATTTGTAAAATTTAAAAAAAAGTTAAACTAATATTACGATTGAACTTCAAAATGAAAAATAAGAATAAACTAATGACCTACCAACAAAGGGCAATGAATTATTGACATTTCCTGGCTTGTAAAGAAATCCATATTCTCTCCAAGGTCCATCAACAGAATTACTTCCTTCGATAATAACTTCTGGTCTTCCTTCCACTCCTGTCATTCTGCGGAATAAGCCATAACTATTGACGAGATGGAGTTGTTCTACTTTGGCATGAAGTTGCTTCAACTGAATAGGTACAGTTTTGTTGTGAGATGGATGCAACGTTGCATATGGAACCTAAAAACAATACAAGTTTTTTTTAGAAAATATAGAGAAAGGGTGAAGAAAGAAGGTAAGTTTTAAGTTTAGAAACTTGTTACTCACGATGCTGATGGCAAAGATCGTGCATACGACAGCAGTGTATAAAACAGTGACAATTGTTGTAGTGACTTTCTTTTTAAGTCCTTTGATAGATAAGATCGAATTAGTAATCGCATCAGCCACCGTAAATCCAAGAGAACCCAAGGCAATGTAAATAGAAATTGGAACTGCTCGAGCGAGAATTTCGTCAAACTGCTTTTCAGTAAATCCTAAAAAAGAAAATTTAGTTTCGGAAAACCTCTTCGAAAAGCAGATTAACAACTAATTCAAAATTTAATGTTAATAAGAAATTGAAAGTCGAGTAAACCTATTTCAGCCTGGATGGTCCAGTTATTTGTGACGTTTAGATTATAGTATACGTAGGTTCCGTAAAGGATTCCCAAGTAAACGGTAAAGCAAACGATAGTCGTAAGATGATCCATAATTTTCGAGCTGCCAGTCTTTGATTTTCTTTTGTAGAAAAACTGATCATCCAAAAGCGACAGACTCAGACAAATCGTAAGCAAATTAAAGAAGTTATAATTTCCAGTCGCTATTATACTGACCATAAAGAAGAGCTGTAATCATTTTTTAACATTTTAAATGAATGAATCTCTAATTTCATGTAAAGCTTCACTATTTTCAACTCATTTAAAAATTTTCTTCAATAAAAATATAAAACCAACCTGGAGGTAAAAAGCAGTTATTCTAACTTTTCTAACAGGAAAGAAAAACAGGAATGGAATGACGAGTTCAAAAACCTGTGCTTGAGCGGTTGTTAGTCTAAGGAACCAAGTTGGCAAATGGTGGGCGTACCAAGCCAAAGGCGTTGGAATACACTGTGACTCAAAGTGTATATTTAAAGCTGAAATGAATTGTTAATTTTATAAATACCTTTTTCAAAAAATTTGATTTGAATGTTTTTGAAGTTTAATTCTTTTACCTTCTAAATTCCACCATATTGGGCAACCAGAAGTAAGCTTAACAACTCCACTGGCAAACATTAATCGAAAATAGAGCCAACGGACAGACCAAAATGTTACTGAATCACTTGGAGTTCCTGCTTTCACGTTCTGGGTATACCAGAAAGGTGCTATTATCATACACAAGAATCCTGTTTCTAATAAAAGTGCGTCCCTGCAATACATGCGAAAAATAGTAATTTCACCTTAAATCCTGCGACTGATTAGTTTTTCTAATTCTAACACTAACGCTATTCTGTTGCTCAAGGGATTCTGTCAATTTTTCATTAATACTGTTTTTTTAAAATATTTTTTGACGCAATAATATTATGAAAAGTGAATCAAATAAAAAATCTGAATTGTGTATTGCAGAGGAACAGATAATCTTCTTGAAGTAAAATCTTACGTTCAACTTATTTATTTTTTAAAAGAAGAGACGTGCCCATGTATTAATATTTATACGTATAAATATATTTTTTCTAAAGTTAGAGATTATTATCAATAGAAATAAATATACATATTACATTCAAAATAAAAAATATGCATTACAATCCTAAGACGTGATACTTGGAGTAATTCATGTAGGTATTAGATCCTCTGTTACATTACAATGTCATTTATAACTTATGTAATGGTGTTGTATATTGTATTAAAAAATTTAATTAAGACACCTAGATCAACATTCAAACAGTTTGAAAGGTACATGCAGCAGAGGCGTTTTATAAGATGCATCTGCATAAGTAAATATTCATAAATTGAGTCACTCACCACTGAAACCACATAAAAGTTTGTCCCACTTGATACAAGGAGTAATAGATAGACCACAATCCAGCAAAGACTGGAGCGATGCAAAACTTTTGAGATATAAATCTAAAAGGAAAAAATCACAATTGTAATATAGAAAAAAAATGTGTGTATTGAGTAATTTTTTTTATAAGTCATCCTATAACTACCCCAAAAATGAGAGAACAACTCCGACCAAAGCGAGTACATCAAGCATGTACTCTACATTCAGTCCTAGGTAGGGGGCCAGCCAGACGTACGTTGGCTTCTGCATTAATTTCTGAGTCAATGGAGCGCGGAGCTTAAGATCCACTTGCGTTTTCGCCGGAAGGATTCCATTGTCGCCGTACAGACCTAACAAAATTAAATTAAATATAAATAAAAAGTAATATCAACAATTTAACATATTTTCTAAATTAAATAGCATTTAAGAATTTTAATTCATTTATTTAAATTATGGAAGTATGTTAACCTATTAACTGATTTATTATATTGGAAGATTTATTGTTCAAAAATCAGTTAAAATTCATTAAAACGATGGAAAATTACAATATTTCTCATTTAATTATGAACTAATTATACAATCTGTCAACGTTGGAGATAATTTAAACTTGTCAGCACTTTTAACGTGTATGTGGAAAGATATTTTGTACCGAACGGATAATTTAACTTTACTTTGATCTTCCTTTTTATTGCACAATCAGAAAATATTTTATCGATCAGCAAAAATTTCCTAAGGTTTACATATATTTATTTTTATAAAATAACAACAACACAAGTAAAATAATCATGGATTTTTTATACATTAGGTTTCAGGTAGGAATAAAAAGAATATTTGTTTGTCACAGTTAACATTATTTATACTATAAATTTTTTTTTTACATTTATCAATACCCACATTATTCAAATTATATTCTAACCTAATTAAAGAAGTCGAATATAATAAATAAAATGATCCTCTTGTAAATAAAAAATATCAAAGGGACATTTTCTGTACACGTTTAACGACTCTTATCCCGTAACTAATGTCTAAAATTTGTTTAAGGTACCGAGATTCTCTGGAGAAAAAAAACATAAGTTTATTAAACGTTTCTAACACGTTTCGAGCATTTACAGTGACATAACATGTTAAAAATGGTTATTTTGAATACTCACCCGGAATCTGTATGTAGAAGCTCAGGAAAGCGAAGAGGTAAATAATGCATAACCCTCTCAGGAATAAATTGCGAGTATACCGTACTTGAATCATCTAGATGCTCGAGCAATTTCTGATAATATTAAAACACGCTTATGGACTATAAAAAAGAACTATAACAGTCAATTTCCTTACTCTTGACGCGATCTTATGCCTGCTCTTGATCGGATAAATTGTAAATTCCGGCGACTCGATGTAAAACGCGACACAACATACGCCACACACGCTATAATCGTATAATCTGCTATACAGCTATAATTGCTATACTTAGAGTGTTAACTTGGCAATACTTAGTTACATGTACATATATGTATATATCATCAGGGAGGGGTAGAAAGTTTTGTTACCATTCTGATACAGAAAAAGTTACTAGAGAATTGTCTGCGCAGATCTGATCCTTCAGATGATCAGTGGTTTTATACGCTTTTATTTGGTGTAAATATTGACCAATTTTTTAAATAGTAACTTATAATAACCACCGAATTCGACCAAATTCTTTCAGACAGTTTAAGCATGTGATATGTACTTGAGATAACAAGCAAGTTAATGTGAAAAATTTGGTCCAGTTTCTACATGGTTGTATCCAAAATAGATAAAATTTTGTTTTCAAAATTTGGGAAATGGTAGAGTAAATAAAACGGACGTAAACAGACTACTTGTGAGTTTGATAATAAAAAAAAAAATTTCGGATATATTTTGTTAAAATTGAACTTTTTTTCATTTTCGAAACCAAAAGTAGTCTACCTGCGTCCGTTTTTATCCACTCTACTATTTCCCAAATTTTGAAAACAAACTAAGCATCACATGCCCTTATCATTTCAATAAAACACCTTCATCAATTCCTTGAGGTGTTATTATACCTCTCAGGCTGCGTGCTGGCAAATTCATCCACAAAAGTTGATTGGTCCATTCTGTTGAATTCTGTTTGCTGAGTAACGCAATATGCCAATAAAGTAAAGTAAATAAATTTCTGGGCCCGCAGCTGGAGAGTTATAAAGAACAGAACTATATTTTTGTCTCTTTTAATTTCGTTATGACGCAAAGCAAAGCCCACCTCATCTCTGGCAAAGCGCATTCATGGACAGGGTTGCGAAAGTAAAATACCTAACGTAATTTACATGGTTTTCTACACGTAATTTACGTATATGCTAGACTTGAAGTTTTGGTAGGCGCGCAAGCTAACCTAATTTTTGTGTTTGTGAATCTTGTCATTTCGTTAATAAATGTAAAAATGATAATTTAAACATAAGTAAGAGAGGTAGGCCAATGCACGAAAATTACTATTTCTTTATTAGTTTAAGCGAAACAGGAAGTTCAATTTACTTAAGGCTCTATCAGCCTTAAGGAACACATTCTCATCATGACGATCGCGTTCACGCTCGATTTTCTGTATGCATTTTTGTAACTTTTTAATAAATTACATGATTATTGATAAATTTATTTTCTTCCAAATATCTCAAAAAGGAAAAACAATCGTAGACTTTATTTAAGGAAACGATTTTGCAGAACAACGCTTATTTCATATCTCACATATTTTGGTGAAAAAAATCGAATTTTTTCAATATTAAAAATCAAAAAATCAAAATATACATCCTGTCGAGAAATTTCTCGATAAGAATGTGTAAACCTTATTTAGCCAAAAAATTTTTCATCTAAAAGTTTTTTTTGTATCTCACATATTTTGTCTAAAAAATGGAATTTTTGAATTTTAATCGTATTTTTTGGAATTGAAACGAAAAATATATCTTTTATCAGAAACTGTGTGAGACAAAATTTGTAGATCTTTTTGAAACGAACAACTTTCTATTCTTATGTTTTTTTCGTATTTCACATATTATTGTTAAAAAATTGAATTTTGGATTTTCAATGGTTTTTTTTTTTAAATTAATAAGAAAAATATGCATCTTATGAAAAAATGTTAAAATTCAAATTTGTAGGTCTTTATGTAGAAAATAATGTTGTATCATAACGTTTTTTCGTATCTCGTATAATTTAACTTGAAAATGGAATTTTGATATTGACTTCTTTCGAATTTGTGATATTGACTTCTTTCGAATTTGAATATGCTTTAACATTTCTAATTTTGATTTAATCAAAAAATGTTATCAGGATAATTTGTAGAGATTTATGAGCACTATCAAAAACCAGTATTGAAATTTTTTATTTTTTTAAAAAATTATTTTCAAAAACACAAAAGTAGTGCTCAATCCCTCAATTTTGATTGGATGTGGCTAGTTAACGAACCTGTCCTTACTTTTTCGGCTCCGATAAAGTGTACCAAAGCTCAATTCAATCTGATAATTCTGTCGAGAGTTATGCCGCACACGACCTACAGACAGACAGACAGACGGACAGACAGACAGATAGACAGACGAACAGACAGACAGACAGATACTTTCGTAAAAACCCTTTTTTCTGACTCAGGGGGTCTCAAAACGTAAAGATTTGATGAAAATTTCGAAAGTCATTTTTCACATAAAACCAATACCTTCTCATCCATGATGAGAATGTAAAAAGACGCTTTCGACTGCACTGGGATTCGAGCCCAGGTCTTTCGATTGCCGGGGCAGAAATTTCAAACTCAACTAATTAATTTGAAATTGTAAATGTAATATATTCAGAATTAAAATGAAAACATTATTATTATTAAAGCTATCAATATTATTTTATTTTGATGTAAATAAAGTATCACTGAAAAGCTTATAAGCTTCATTTTAAGTTTATTAAAAGGATTATCTATCTCCGTAAGGTCCTCTTAAGATGGATGGTTCTCATTCCCAGAATTGTATTTTTTAATCGATTCCACTTTGCAGACGTTTCTATACATAAATAAAACAATAAGTTATAATAATTATAAAAAAATTTGATCACAACATTAACACACATTATTATGATCTATATATTACTATAGTATTTATTGAAAATAAATTTACGTTATCTTGAATATAACATTTTGCAGTAGTTCGGTAAATATTTATAACTTCTCTAAGTTCTCTATATTAAAATTATTGATATTCCAGTGACTAGCAAAAGATAATAAACAAATAAAACAGATTTTCATTGTTATTTACTTACCTATCACTTAAAAGCCGATCCTAAGCACTGCTTTTTAAAATTCTGTCGCATTGTAAACATTTTGACACAATTTAATCCATTTCTTTTAATCGCTTGAAATTCAATTCGGACCATGGGAATTAATTTTAACAGTTGCAAAATTAAGAAGAATGCAGATTCAAATTTCATTTATAATTAATCGCATAAACAAACACGACAAGAGGGGTTTATTTGTTATCCGGTTTTGTTCGCGTTCTGCCATTGATAAGCAATTTGGCATCCTTTTTTAATAAGAAATTTTTTTAAATTGCGGTCGGTTCGTGTGGAAATTTTTTTATGTTTCCCGGTTTATTTTTAATCCGGTTTTTTATTCACAGTGAACTCTAAATATTTTTTCGAATCGTGATGCTGCATACTGGACTACTTCATTTTGAATTGCAAGCTTTGAGATAAGTTTTTGAATTCTATGATAATCCTTAATTTCATTATCTCCTATATTCTAATGTTTTACAGAAATTTTGAATTAATCTTTGAATTTATGGCACTGAAGAGGGCCCCCATATGTGGCCGAAACGTTTGCCTTGCTTTCTTTTTGAGTATTTTTATATGTAATAGTGAAAATTTTATTCGAAGGAAATAAAAAGAATCTGACCCTATGCCAAAATAACGAGAAATGAACAAAAAATTCTATGAATTATGGGTCAATATAATAGCAGACATGTTATCAAACATGTCACTTTAAAAAGTTATATATACTCTTTTAAGGTTCGCCATCTTGAATATGTAATTAACTACAGTTGTCTACGTCTTTTACGTAATTTATATAATTTACATAGAAAACCTCGAGTTACGCGCAACTTTGCAACCCTGTTCATGGGACGCAACCCTTACTACTTTGATGTTTTGCGCAAGCAAGCAAAATTCTTGCTTTACGAAGTATGCCTGTACCTTAATATAATAACTTGATAATGAAAACACCCCTTATCATTATAATTCTATAATTGCTATTCTCGAGTCCGCTCGACCTCGACTATATTTTTCGTATGCAAAGGTATAGTCCTATTCTTTCTGGCTGTTACCATTCAAAAAGGACAGCAATATACATTCTGATACGAAGATTAGTTCAGTGAATTCGAGAATAATACGCCAGAGGTGTTATTCCTGGAATCATGCAAGAATCCTCGTATGCGAAAGTACTGTTATCTTCTTTAATAGTAGTAGTAGGAAAAAGATAGCACACAGAACATAGCTTTTGCCGTACCCATTACTTAATCGAACGCACCCTGTTCGTTCAGTTCCAGTTTACGGTGTTACAAAGTTGCTTGACGACGCTATTGTTTTTGGCTATCAAACTGTTACCTTAGTCAACAGAATTGCATTGGATACTTTCAGCGGGCTTGCGTAATATTCCAAAGCATATTAATTATTTCAAAAATTGGCTTTGTAAAGACACTTGAGTTATAACATCGAAAAATTACGAAAAGTCCGATTTTTTGCGAGAATCCCTTTGTTCGAGTGTCTCGGATTATTTAAAAATGGCGACTGCCGTTCCGTCGAGATTTGCTGTTCTCGCCATCGAAGAAGACGACTTCAAGCCTAAAAAAACATCCAAAGCTGCTGTTGCAGGAAAGATAAATCATAAAAATAAAGGCGATAAACCGAAACAACAACCTAAGAAGGATGACAAGAAAAAACAAAGCAAGGTAAAATGCAAGACAGTTCACGAAGTGTCATTTTTTTAACCGGTCACTAAACCACGTGAATGTTTTACCGGTGGCGGGAAATTACGAATCTAATTTTTTGCTATAGTTCTGTTGGTTAATATTTATCAACTATTTATTGAAGGGAAAGAAAAAGAAGAACACTGCTAATGACCAGCAGTGGGAACAATGGAAGCAAAAGGATTCGATGGTATGTTTTATCGTATTCTGTTTATTAAAAAATCTTTTTTGTACATAAGTATTTTTGTAACCATAAATTACTCTACATTAAATGAAACTAGATTTTTCGATAATGATACTTTTTTCTTATGGGTTTATTGTATTTGTTTTTAATTTGTTATCTTAATTTTGTTAAGGCTGTCGTAAAATCATACCATCAAGATCTTGATCAAGCAATCATGCTATCAAAAATCGCATACCAGCTTGAACTAGAAAATGTTACCAAACCTGATAAAGAACAGGAGCAGTCTAAAAAGGGCAACAATAAAAAGTCGAAGAAGGCAACGATGTCCTTGGAGGAATTTAATAACATGGGTTCCAACGAAACACAAAAGTCAACAGAGAGATCTGAGGACACAAACTTAAAAAATAAAGGTTCTATTCTTTTTTTAACTGACACCATTATTAATTTTAATTGCAGTAATTTATTTAGAATCGTAGAAATTTGCGGAATATTAGCAATAATAATAATCTCTTTAACCTATGGAAAATTATGTACACGGTACCGTTATTGTCACAATCAACAAACTCTGAGAAGTTGCAACATCTAGAGCGAACTTCGTAGTGCTCTACGTAAATTGAGAAACGTACAGCTAGCTTGGAGACAATCTTTGTCAAAACTGAAAATCATGAAGAATTTATTAGCATTAACAAGATGATTAAATGGCAAAATTTTGTTAAAATTGTCTATTAAGCGGTGCTTGTAAAGATTTGAACACTCGATTTACTATGTTTCTGTTTGATGTTAAAACCAGTAAGTAGGCCGTTCAATAGCACATCCAATGGGTACAACATAAGGAGAGACGAAAACGGCTATCAACTCACTGTCGTGACATAGATGACTAAAATTAATAATACGTATTAACTGTTTTGAAAAATAAACACTATCGCTTTGTCAGGGATATAACTATAAAGTCAACACCACATATTCGTACACAACCGTCTGGACATAGTGGTGTTTGATAAGAGAGCCAAGTTTTTTTTCATTAATATTGTAACTCTTTAAAATAAGAACATATACCAATTACTGGATAGTTAGAAATTATTCTAGATCACTTTTAAAATACCGGCTAATTGCATCACATAACATCACATAACTAAAAATTATTAAGTACTTAATCTAGATCCTAGATTATTATAAAAGTTTTGAGATAAAACGGTTTTAAGTTTATTTAACTTTAGAATTTAATTATTACTACAGAAGCGGACACTGATTTCTTCGAGAGGGTTCATAAAGAAATTCGTCAAGAAATCACGAAGGAGAAAGAAAAGGACTTACTGAAAGCAAGGTTAAATCAAATTGACGATAATGAAATCACATCCGCACAACTAAGAGCTGAGGTGGAAAAAAGAGATGACCTGATCAAGGAACTAAAAGATGAGGTAGTTAAGTTGAAGGAAGAACTGAGTCAGGTGAAGAATAGAAATAGGAAACTTTATCAAATATTAGCGCAAGGCGAAAGTGAGTATGAATTAATATCTAGTCTCTCTTGATCGCATTTAAATTTATAAATTCAATTCGAAATTAAATTTTTCAATTATTCTTCTAGTGAAGTTTTCGAAAAAATGTATATTCTTAGTTATTAATTTGACTTTTATTTGATATGTTAAATAAAGTATTAAAAATCTAAAATTATTTAGAGATTCTATTAAACTTGGCTCAAAATAATTTCATCTCTATAGTGAAAGATAAAGCTGCAGTACTAGCAGAAGTAGCCAAACTTCAAGAGATAAGAGATGAATTGACATCGGAGGTAACGTCACTTCACGCTCAACTGGAACAAGAAAGATCCAAGAATCATGCTTCCAGCTCTGACACTAAAACAACGAAACAAAATGTAAAATTCAAGTTTCTTTATGTTCCAAATTCGTATTAGATACAAAAACAAAACAGTGTTAATGATTTATTGATTTACCTTTCAGAGTAAGAAGAGACTGGCCAGTGAAAATGCCTAAGCATCATTTTCCAGAGCATAAAATACGATGATATTGTGACCTAATTAGTTATAAGCATCGCAATTTTGTTTCAATGTTCCTATAGGACTTGATACGATTTAACACCTTCCAGCAAAAAGAAAGCAATTTATTATAATAATTATTTTTCAAGCGTAAAAATTTGAATCAAGCCGAAAGGAACTTTTGATTACTAATTAGTTTATTTTGTATTAAAACTATATTGTTTTATAATTATCTGTATAAGAACTGTAAATTTACAAAAAGACAAAGTGCATTTAAAAATTTTTTTTATGTATAATTGAAGTATTTCATTGTCTACTGCCTATAAAGTTTATGAAACGAAAGACTTATGAAATTAACGAGCCAATTTTCCTCTGTGAGCTCCTTTGTAACTAAATATAATGTATTGATTTCGAATATTTTGTAATAAATATATTCTAACTGATACTTTCTTCTAATTAATATCCCACAAATTTAGCGTTCTTTTTTCTAGTGATTTCCTTCGGTATAGATGAGATATTTTTACATATAGGTACCTGCCTTTTTCCACCATTTTCATTTCACGTTTAACGTTAAGCCTGATCCGGATTACGTGTACGCGTGTACTTTTTTATGAAATTTTTTCGTCGTCTTTTTGCTTCTAGATAGGCTATATGAATTTTTTCTTCCTACTCAAGCCAATTCGATACGTTACATATTCGTTTTTACTCTTCACTGCTCACATGTTTGAAGGCAAGTAAGGGAAAATATAGTTGCTGTCCAATTTGAATCTTTCTATCTTGATAGAGATGGAGTAATTATGTAGTAATGTTGGAGATTACGATATTGGATTTGTTTTTCTCTTTTATATTTTTCACTAAATAATGGCCAGGTGAAATATAAAATTAAAAAAAAAAAAATTAATAATCATTTTTTTCAGTGAAGCTCAGAATGTATTCAGCTTTTGGTTGAATTCTTTACCAATAAAAGAAACATTACTAATAAGTGGACGATTCGTCTAGTCCGTCATAGTCCTGTTTGCTACGTGAAAAGGAATAGAAAGAATCAAGATTCAGTGACAGAAATAAACTACAAGGAGGTAAAAACAATTCTATAACAATTTTATTTATTTGTTATTAATTGAAAGTCGGAATTATTTTTTCTAAACTACGTTATTTTATGAACTATCATTATTCATAAGATTTTATATAACTTTCTGATTGTACTCTATTTTATACGCAATTATTTATTTCAGCAGATCCAAACAATTTTGAGTCCAATGAAAACTTTTTTATATTCATATCATATTTTACTAGTGACGAAATCTTAAAAATTAATCTGTTTTGAGGCTCAAGAAAGTAGGACGCCCCATTAAGAAATCAATTAAGGTATTACTAACGAAAAAGTAGTTTTCCTCAGAAGTTTCTGAAAATTTTTCACGTAAAAGTTTATAAAATTCCATGCACAGTCAAATTTTTTCAAAATTTTTCATCAATTAATTTTTTATAAAAAAAATCGAGAAATATTATAAATCCTATACGTTCTCATGGGGAGATTTTTTGTTACTTGATAAAATAAAAACTAGTCCTTAAAACTTTACGAAAAAATTGAACATGACGCGGATATCAGTAGCAATTCATTTCCGTTGAACTGCATCCAATTTCACTATTTAGTTTTGCCCAAAAAAATAGGAAAGTTGGGATCTGACACTTCAATCACTCCACTATTTTGACTTGGCAACGCTGCAAATACAGCGCGAAATGTTATGGCGCGAAATGTTCAATTTTATCGAAAGACCTTTTCATTTAAGAGCGGAAGCTTAGACGCGCGCGCATTTAAATGTTTCGAGCTCATTTTAGGAAAAATGTACACGATAATAACAAACTTTTCAGTAAAACTAACTGAAAAAGTTGTTCCTGATACAGATTTGTTGTACAAAAAGGTGGAGAAGAATACCATTTGTCAATTAAAAAGATGGTTGAAATGTAGAAAACAGCCCATTAAAAGAAAAAAGCAACAACTTGTTGACCAGTATGTAGTATGAAGGTTATATTTACATTAGTGATATTGAGAAATGCATAGAAAAATTGTACTTTTATATAAAACTGTTTCTGTGAATTGAAAAACAGTGAAGTAAAAAAATTAATTTTGTTTTTAATTTGAAAGTATAAAAATTTGTGGATTATACATTATATTACATAATGTTTATAAATGAGTGATTTCTTGACAGTAACTTTTGTCATAAATTATTCGGTAATGATTTTCTTAATCTTAAAATTCTAGACTGTAAAAAAGTGAATGCATTTATACAAATGTATTTTTTTAAAATGGTAAACAATTCTTTATAATGAATAGATCATAGTAAATGAGAATATAAAATTATTATTCTTTATCACAATTACATTTCTATAGTACGCAGATAATTTAATGCTATGACATACAAAATATTAAACGGAAAAACATTATTTTTAGAGCAAATATAAGTATCTTTCTTTACATTAATTCTTTATACTATATAAAAGTACTCGTCTTTACGCGCACATGACCTCACCCACATGTCACATTTTTGCACCCCGCACAATTTTTAATATGTTTTTTCAACGAATTGACGTCACTTCTACAATTTCCAAAACAGCACTTTTTATCTGTACCAACCTTTTCCCTTTTCAAAAGATTTTCTCCAGGCATATCAGACATTTCTTTGTGCAAAGTTTTTTAACTCAAAATCTTTCGAAATATTTTTTTCCCGCAAATATTTACCTTGCCTATGTACTTTCTCAGTTAAAATAGCTCGAAACTCCCGGAAGTACTATGGATATTTCGCGCTTGCGCAGTATCGTTTTCTTAAATGAAAAGGTCTATTACTATTAAAAATAAAAAGTCAAATATTTGGTTATGTTTATGCTTGGACTCGGACGGAAAAGGAAGAGGGAAAAAATCATAGATATATATATAAAGGTGATCCACTGTTGCCATATTTCTATTCATTCGTATGCAAGTTCATGGTGAGCCGATTTGATTCGCAGCCCACTTCAATTCTATTTACCACGTTATTAATACCTTAAAGTAAATAGTAGAGCTCGATTGAGGGCGAATGTGTGAGAAATATGTTCATTTTAATTCGAGCAATTTAATTTTTGTTCCTACATGTTACTTGGAAAGAGTGGAGAGGGCAGTGGAGAGTTGAGGATGAGAGAATACGCTTGCTCAAGGGTGGGTTTAACAACGGAGAGAGGTGGGGGGTGATGGTAGGGATTCATTATCTGACAGTCTATTGTCATTCCTACGGGCTGAGATTTCGCTTAGGACCACATCGTTCCCTTATAATATGATGATATCCCTTTCAGTGACATATTCAAAAAAAGTAATTTTTTTCAAATCTCATCCTCACTTGTCACGTTGATATTTAACTCTTATTCTCTACTCCCTCTTAAAGTGAAATGATTTCCTGTTCTCAAAACATTTATTCAAATTAAAAACAGTCTTAAAATTAATATACACAAAAATTGTAATCATTATAAATCAAAATTTATTTGAATTTGGATCTGAAAAATGTGTATAAATAACATTGTCATATCTAGTAAAATTAAATTCATTAATTAATTTACTAAAGTCTGAACATCCTTAAGTTCTGATTAATATCATGTGAAATAAATTTCCAATTGACTAATTCAAATTTTTTAACTTTTCAAAAACCCCAGAATTTGTAAATCTTATCTCACGAAATTCTCAAAATTTAGGAATGTTTAAATTACTCTATGTTTTCGTTAGAAGATTTGAGAAATTACGCTCAAAATTTAGGAATGTTTAAATTACTCTATGTTTTCGTTAGAAGATTTGAGAAATTATATTTTGTATAATAATTCAGTCATCGAAATTTGTTATGAAAATCAAAAATTCAATTTTCCCGGCAAAATATACGAGATACGACAAAAATGTTAGGAAAAAAATTTGTTTATTTCAAAAAGATCTATAACTTTGGTCTTAAATATTTTTTCATGGGTGTTATATCTTTTGTTTATTAATGAAAAATAAAAAAAACCTCTATCGAAGCAAAACTCTACGCGAAATACGAAAAAAATGTTGGGGACAAATTTAGTAAACTGTATGCAAAAGAAATAGAACACCGAGCTTAAATTTTTATTTTTGATTCAAATGTGGCTTTAATGGAAATAAGATAAAAAATCGAGCCCGAGTGTCATGATAAGAATGTGTTCTTTAAGGCTGATAGAGCCTTAAGTAAATTGAATTTACTTTTTCATTTTAAACTAGAAGCAAATTTTTTAAATTTATGAATCCTTATTTTCCAAAATTTGAATTCTTATACATCCTATTCTTTTAATTTTTTATTTTAATACCGATTCTTTTCAAACTAATTTTTTTGGTTATTGAATTTTTTTATTCTTCAAGGGGGTGTTCTCATGGATTGGCCGTATTTCGAAGCGTTTTTTGGAATTTTACTGTGAAAAAACTATAATTGATTTTTTAATGCGGTTTCTTTTAAAAGTTTTATTAACCCTTAGACTACAAAATTCAGAAAACTTGTATTAAAAAATTTGCACGGTTTGGCCACTACACCCTTGCGAACATAGGCCTTCCAAAAAAAGTTGGTTGATGGTTTCCACCAAATCTCAAAAATGGCTGGTCTGAAACACAAGAGTAAATGTTTTTCTTAATCTATGGTAGTGTAGTTATCGTCTGATGGAGGCTTTTTTTTATCATAACAATTTTCAAAATGGCGGGCTATAGAAAAAAAAATCGTTTTTTTTTTCACTTTTTTTCATCTTTCAAAATTCATTAAACATTTGTTATAAACAATAGGGAAAAAACGTCCGTCAGACGATAGCGAGTACATTTCCACACATTTAAAAAAAAGGTTATCAAAATCCGTCTACTAGTTTCTTAGAAATCGTGGGAACCAGTTAGGAAAAAGTAGTTTTTAGAAAAACGCGTTTAAAGTTTCCAATGAAAAAAAGCGACAAATTGAGTTTAACTTTCTTGACGTAATTGCCATAGTAAAACAAGTCGTACATCTTTGAATCGTTCTTAGATCCCTAATCTTTGAAAAAATGATAAAAAAATCGATTTTCTGAAACCTTTCGATGAGAACACCCCCTTAATTAAACTAAGTTTTAAGGCAGTTATTCAATTTTCATATTCTAGGATGACTCGAATTTGAACATTTTGAATTAAAAATTCTGAATTTTGTAAAAGACTCTAACCTATAAAAAAAAATCTAGATCAATATGACTCGAAATTAAAAAGATTAAATGGAGAGATCGACCTAATTTGTATGTAAAATTCAATTAATTTAGAATCAAATTTGAAATTTATGTATTTTTAAACTAAAAATTTTGAATTTTCTGGTCATTTTTTTACTTTTAAACTTTTTGGTTTTTTAACCAATTGTTATGATTCTTTTTTATTTTGTTCCTTACAATGCACTCTTGCTAAAAACATAACCACAAAATTTTTTTTTTATGTTTTGGGATATTTTTATTAATTTTTTTATTTTATTCTTAACTTTTTTTTTAGTGATGTTACCTTATTTTCCATACCAAAAAAGTTTCTATATATTGTTAAGAAGAAAATAAAAAAAGAATCATGACAATTTGTTAAAATACAAAAAAGTTATTCAAAGTAAAAAAATGTCCAAAAATACCCAAAAAACTTAAAATTTTTAGTTTAAAAATACATAAAAGTGCTGGTATTTTAAAAAAAACCCCAAAACCTTTTTAAATAAAGGTACTAAACATAAAAAAAATCATATGGAAGGTTTAAACTTAAAAAATGGAAATAAAAAAAATTAAAGGTGGCGATCCCCTAAATTCAGAATGAATAAAACTAAAGCATGTTTGTGTGTATAAAAAATTTGTGGAATTTCGCACAGAGCCTATGATTATGATATACGACGATTAAAGCTTTGTAATATCGATTATTTGCTGGAGTCTCTACTGACAGACAGAGACAGAGTTCATCAAAGAGCATAATAATTACTGTGCCCGCAGAGGAGAGACGAACCCTTTGTTCTTTAGTCACTTCGCGAAAGGGATTGAGGGCTCGGGATATTCGGTACTGAGAGCATCCGTTTCAGTCCGTCATTATGTAATTGATCTGGGCTTTCTGTATGAAATGATCGTGTAATGCTCATCCATCCCATCCCATCCTCATCATCGCCTGATTTTTAGAAAATTATGCATTATTTTACCGAGATTTTCCTGGCATCATAAACAAAACTACCAGTCCACTACACAATTCAGTAATTTAACAAATTTATATCTCATCAATTATTAAGGGGATCCGCCACCTTGACTATTTTTACATTCTCATCATGGATGAGAAGGTATTGGTTTTATGTGAAAAATGACTTTCGAAATTTTCATCAAATCTTTACGTTTTGAGACCCCCTGAGTCAGAAAAAATGGTTTTTACGAAAGTGTCTGTCTGTCTGTCTGTCTGTAGTAGGTCGTGTGCGGCATAACTCTCGATAGAATTATCAGATTGAATTGAGCTTTGGTACACTTTATCGGAGCCGAAAAAGTAAGGACAAGTTCGTTAACCAGCCACATCCAATCAAAATTGAGGGATGGAGCACTACTTTTGTGTTTTTGAAAATAATTTTTTAAAAAAATAAAAAATTTCAATACTGGTTTTTGATAGTGCTAATAAATCTCTACAAATTATCCTTATAACATTTTTTGATTAAATCAAAATTAGAAATGTTACAGCATATTCAAATTCGAAAAAAGTCAATATCAAAATTCCATTTTCCAGTTAAATTATACGAGATACGAAAAAACGTTATGATACAATATTATTGAATACATAAAGGCCTACAAATTTGAATTATAACATTTTTTCATAAGATGCATATTTTTCTTTTTAATTAAAAAAAAACTATTGAAAATCCAAAATTCAATTTTTTAACAATAATATTGGAAATACCAAAAAAACGTAAGAATACAAAGTTATTCGTTTCAAAAAGATCTACAAATTTTGTCTGGCGCAGTTTCTGAAAAAACATATATTTTTCGTTTCAATTCCAAAAAATACGATAAAAATGAAAAAATTCCATTTTTTAGACAAAATATGTGAAATACAAAAATAACGTTTAAATGGAAAATTGTTTGCCTAAATGAGGTTTACAAATTCTCATCAAGACATTTCGGGACAGGATGTATATTTTATGTTTTGATTTTTAATATTGAAAAAATTCGATTTTTTTCACCAAAATATGTGAGATACGAAATAAGCGTTGTTCTGCAAAATCGTTTACTTAAAGTCTATGATTGTTTTTCCTTTTTAGATATGTGGAAGAAAGTAAATTCTTTTAATCATGTAATTTATTAAAAAGTTATACTGAAATGTATACAGAAAATCGAGCGCGAAGCGCGAGTGTCATGATGAGAATGTGTTCCTTAAGGCCGATAGAGCCTTAAGTAAATTGAATTTCCTGTTTCACTTAAATTCAAAAAGAAATTCAGTGACTTTGAGAAAATGTGTAATTCACATCATCTGTAATATTATTATAAAATTGGTTTGAGCTTCAGTATCAAAATATAAGAAATAAACTTAAATGTATGCGAAGAGCACAAGACCGAGCGCGAAGCGCGACGTTCAAAAATTCCGGAGCGCGAAGCGCGACGATCGAATCGCGCGCCCTAGGCGCGCTCAAACTTGCGAGCGATGAGAATGTGCCCGCGAAGCGGGCAGATTTTTTTTTTTGAGTTTAGATCTTCCATATAATTTTTCTTATTTTTGGTACTTTTATTTAGAAAGTTTTTGGGTTTTTTTTAAAAATTCCAGCACCTTTGTGTATTTTTAAACTAAAGATTTTGAGTTTATTGGGCATTTTTTGACTTTGAATAGCTTTTTTGTTCCTTAAAATGTGTAACAAATTTTTGAGTATGGAAAATAAGGTAACATGACTGAAAAAAAGTTAGAAATAAAATAAAAGTGCTTTCCATACCCAAAAATATTGATAATATAAGAAAGAATAAGTGGTAAAAATTTTAAAGGCCTGTGTATAATACTTTAGATTTTATTCAAATACATGTTGTAACAAACACGGAAAAGCATAACTGTAAAAACTTAATTTTCCCTAAAAATGCGTTATTCGTAATTTGTAGTAACTTTTATTTTATTTATTTTTCACCAAAAAAATCAGATTGCCCTGGAAATTTAAACACATTCTCAGAAAAGAATAGAGAATAAAAAAATAACATTTTTGGAAAATGTCAAAAAAATATCAAATATACCAATTGAAGGTGATGGATCCCCTTAAATCAGATCATTTAACTATTTAATTTTCAAAACTCTCCAGTTTAGTTAATCGAAAATTTTGCCTCTTTAAAATTTGTCTATCTTGATAATTTAAAATCTGAGACACTTTCACACTTAATTTTTAAAAATATCTCGAATAGTGATAATTGTTCTGACATAATTTGTAATAAGGAGAAGGATCATCAAACTGCGAAAAAACGAGAGAGGATTTAAGGGATGCAGTAATTATCGAGCGTGCCCATTATTCATTTCAAGCGGCAGCAGGAACTCCGTAAAGACAATCAAACTAGTATTATCTCCGTTCGTTTCGTCTCGCGAGAGATATTTAATTAAAGTTGTTTGACTGAGACCGAGTTCGGAAACTTCGAGGATAACTTACAGAGGCATTTCATTGTCCTGAATATATAGCAGTCCTTACCGAGAAAAACAAGTGGCATCTCGTTTCCGACTTTACAAGTTTTCTTCTTTAATCATGAATCAAAATCAATTATTTTATTTATGAACTTAAGGGTATGCGATGCTCAGGAAATTTTATTACTTGTAGGTTTCTACATGTTTTTTTTCCAAAATACATGAAATTTTATTCGCAAAATTGGGGAAATGGTAGAGAAGATAAAAACGGGCGTTGATTTTTTTTAGGACTTGTCTTGTAAAATGATAAGAAGTTCAATTTTAGGAAAATTTCTCGGAAAAATTTTGTTCATAATAAAAATTAAATAAATGTTTAAAAAAATGAAAATAAAAAATTAAAGGCAGCGGATCCCCTTAAATGAATCAAATTATATCTTTGAGCATATATCAATGCGTTAATTTCTTTGTTTTGAAGAAAAATTTATTTGATTAAAACAAATGCTTATTTATCCTAAAGATATTTTGTTTAAATTAAATAAATGTTATTTAACCCCTTAACCTATTTTGTGTTTTTCATGTTTGTCCCGATTTCCTTTCCTACTGAAAAAATTTGATAGAAAAACTCATTTTGATACAAAAACACGATTATACTTTATAAGAATTCTATTAAATTGAATCGTTTTCTTTTAGTTTTTCTATCAAATTTAATTAAATTTTTTATCAAGGTACGTAAAAGCTTTCGTAAAATTAAAGGCACGTGATACTTAGGAAATTAGCAAATTTTATTGATTCTAGGTTTCTACATGTTTGTGGCTAAAGTACATACATTTTTTTTTTTAAATTTAGGTAATGGTAGAGAACATAAAAACGGACGTAGATAGACTACTTTTGGTTTCGAAATTGAAAAAAAGTTCAATTTTATCAAAATATATCGGAAATTTTGTTTATAATAAAAATTAAAAGCAGTCCATCTACGTATGTTTTTATCTTCTCTACCATTTCCGAAATTTTGAAAACAAAATTCTATTTATTTTGGACATTTCTCAAGTATCACATGCCGATAAATGAAAACATTCGCCTTAAAATTGATGAGAATATTTTTCTTTAGGAAGGGAAAGGGTTTTTTTTAATAAATAGAAAATTATGATGAAATATTGTACTAGAGTGCAGCATTGATTGTAGAATATTGCGGTTATAAATTTTGGTAAATTTTCGTGAGGAAGGTGTCTTAAATTGAGAAACGAGAGGCCAAACGATCGCATAAACGTATTCGTGTCAAAGGCAGCTTCGGTCGAGACCCGTGTTATCCTTTGACCCTGCTCCGTCATCTCAAACTTACTTCGCCCCAACCGGAGAATACAGCGTTATCTCCGCTAGTTTTCCGACTTTTCCGGATTCTATAAAGCATTCGAGGATATTTCTGAAAATTGCTTTTTTCAACTTTTTTCCATTTTCACTCAAAACTTTCAATCATTTCTCAATCATAATCAATTATGGGATCTTTTATTTATTACAGTATTTTGCCTTTATCCAGCGAACAATTAGAAATATTACATAAGAATTCTGTTAAAATGCCACCCCATGTGTGTCACTATTTTTGTTATAACTTTTTTGATTCTGGGCGTCTCAAATTTTTTGAATGTTGTCAAATGAAAATTTTTAGAAAATTTTTAATGGCGGAGAAGACATTTATTCATTAACTTTTTCTAAACAATTAATTGGTAATTAAACAAACAACAAATTGATATTTTAATAGTGTGTGGAATAACGATTTGAATGCCGTTTTGAACATTGAAATCGGTCAAGTAGTTCGCGAGATATTTATATAAATTACATAAAACTTCATTTGTTTATAATTTGTTGAGCATTTTTTTTTCTTGCAAAATAATTTCAGTTGGTGGTTTAAACATTAAGCGGCTATTGAAATTTATTGAAATCATTCAAAAAACAGTTGCATGGCTTCAAATTGTCTATAGTCTAAGATTTGAGTACAAACGGATTGTTTACAAATATGGGTAAATATAATCTAGGCATTAGAAATCATCTTGTGTGTTCAGTACAAGCGTATAATATTAAATTTCCTACAGTTTAGATTACATGTATCCAAATTAGAGCTGTGCATTGTTCGATTCGATTCGAATCGGCGCAGTTCAGATCAAGTCGAAAATACGTTC
This sequence comes from Diplolepis rosae, assembly GCA_030998225.1. Classification (NCBI taxonomy): domain Eukaryota; kingdom Metazoa; phylum Arthropoda; class Insecta; order Hymenoptera; family Diplolepididae; genus Diplolepis; species Diplolepis rosae. The sequence continues at coordinate 4,834,053 of JAPYXD010000698.1, forward strand.
CGCGCATCATACGAACAATATTTTTTGTGAGGTAAAATTTTGAGTTTGTTTCAATTTTCCGCACACTTAAAATTTTATCGCCCTAGTGCAGGAAAATCAACTTTCTGCATGCAAAACGATACCGACAAGGCTAACTTTCGGTGTACGTCGGACAAAAAAATTTTATTCGAACTGAGCAGTTCAAAAGTCTTTCAAATCGATTTTCAAATTGCGCAGTTCGATTCGATTTTTTTAGATTTGAACCGAACAGTTTGAACGTTGAATCGAAAGGCTTTTGAACTAGCTAGTTCGATTCAGTTTATTTTCGGAACGATTGAGCAGTTTAAAAATATTTTAAATCGACTTTTGAACTGCCCAGTTCAATTCAGATTTTTTTCGATTTATACTGTATACAGTTTGAAAGTCGAATCGGCAGGCTTTTGAACTAGCTAGTTCGATTCAGTTTTTTTTCGGATTGATTGAGCAGTTCGAAATTCTTTTGAATCGACTTTCGAATTGCCCAGTTCTATTCGATTTTTTTAGGTTTGAACCGAACAATTTGAAAGTCGAATCGAAAGGTTTTTGAACAAATCAGTTCGATTCAGTTTTTTTCGGAACGATTGAGCAGTTATAAACTCTTTCAAATCGACTTTCGAACTTCCCAGTTCAATTCAATTTTTTAAGATTGGTACTGAACAGTTTGACAATCGAACCGAAAGACTTTTGAACTAGCTAGTTCAATTTAATTTTTTTTAATTGACTTTCGAACGTCCCAATTTAATTCAGTTTTTTTCGAACTGAACTGAACAGTTTGAAAGTCGACTCGAAAGACTTTCGGACTGGCCAGTTCGAGTCAGTTTTTTTGCGGAACGATTGAGCAGTTCGAAACTCTTTTGAATCGACTTTCAAACTGCCCAGTCCGATTCACGTTTATTCAATTTGAACTGAGCTGTTTGAAAGTCTTTCGAATCGGCTTTCGACGCACCTTAAACTGAGTTTCACGTCTATTCGAATCACTTTGCACAGTTCTAATCCGAATATATTGAGTTTACACGTCTATGGTTAGATGCATTCTGTTTCCAGACAAATCCTCTATAGTGAGATGCATCGCTGCACCTCTGACTGGAGTTGCAAACATTCAGTACGTATGGATCCTTGAAATAAATTCGATTTTCTGGATTTTAGTGGAGTATATCGGTTTTTTATATTTTTAAAAGAAACTCGGGATGAAAATAATTGTTTTGTACCTATAAGCTTTTTTAAAAGGCGGTATTTGATTCTGATTAAATTTTTTTAATGAATATATATAACGACCTAGTAATATCAGATTTATGTAAATTCATATTTTACAGAACTGGAATATTTCTAACGCTTCTTTCCTTTATTCGTATCTAGCACAGAAACCGTTTTTTCATTAATTTCAAAACAACCTCTCCAATCCAAAAGTACATATTCTCCTCTCAAATCTTTTATTTGTCTCAAACTTCCTATAAAGGAAAATGAAAAGAGATAAGTTCTTCAGACATTAAAATTCGAAATAAAATACCTATTTCACATTACTAGATTTTCTCTTTTCAATTTTTCTTCCTCATTAAATTTATTCAGAATGAATTTTAAAATTTTATAAATAACTATTTTTTTTGAGGAAAGTGTAATGTATTTTCGAAAATGATTTACAAAGCCATTTTTAAAATACAGGTTGCAGTAACTCATTTGAAGAGAAGCATCTATTTCCATTCCTTTTGCCCTTCTTAGTAAAATCTGTGACTAAACACGACCTTAACTGCCTATCTACACAGCTAAGCGTCAAGACTATTCACGCCCCGTCGCATGCACAAGCGTATCACGCGTGCGCTTTTCAAATATCTACCTACCTCTACAATCTAAAGCCCCTCCGTTTCGACTATTACCCGCTACCACCCCTAACACCATCGTTTTCTTGCAGCTTCATACTTCGAGATTGACATCGAAGCAAGGTGCTATGCTATGCTGCATTCCTGGCTGAATTTACTCCCAACAATACAAGATACCTCTCTTCGTATGTGAGTGATATTAAGTTTAACGCGCTTTTACTATTTTGTGTCTTATCGCCACCACCCCCTCGTGGTCCAACAAGGATCTCTCTGTCATTCTCTAACCAACTTCTACCTCCCGTGAAGAGAAGGCTTGAAAGCACCCTTTTCAGCCCCACTACCACCCGCTGAGCCACCCCTTTGTCAACCCCCTGAGTGATGCTGGCTGGCAGTCGCATCGCATCGCAAACAAAAGACGAGCGAGTAAGCGAGCGCGCGCCACTCATCGCTCGCGCTCGATGCGACAGCGAGTGACGTTCTCCCTACCTCTTCTTTTTCGTTAACCCTCCAACAACGAACTACCCCCCTCTCCACATCCCTTAGTCACCCAACCACCCATTACGTTGTCATCCAACTCCCCACGCCTATTCGAATCTCGATGGGTGAGGGGAGAATGGGCTTTGGGCTTTGGGGGAGAGGCTTACAGAGATTCCCATCCTACTTTGAACACAAGCAAAGCACAAGCTATCATCCTATATACCCGCGGCAGAAGCGGAGCTATCTGTTGTTATCACCAGTTATTTGCATCCCTTCGTAGACGCAGGCTTCGCGTGTTAGATGAGGAGAGGGGCTCTATAAACACAGGGGGTGGTAAGGCGAAATTCTCGAGCTTACTTCCCGGGGAATATTACTCGCTTAGGGCAAAGTAAGCCTCTACAGCTAAACACTTTTTCAAACCATCCTGATTCTTTTTTTTTTCCTACCAAAGTCTTACCGCTCCCCGTTTTTTCAATTTTCATTCACTGAATATATGGCCACTCGACTAGGAAACTGAGAAATGTCCTTTTAATTTTTTTTTACGAGGAATTTTTTATATTTTTATTATAGAGGGTACAAGGCCACTTGTGGAACAACCGTTAAGGCCATGGGCCAAGCAGGTCATGTGACTAAAATTATGTGTTACTCCAACCATGTAAGATAACTTTTTTGGTCTGGATGGTGGGAAAGCAGGTGAGTTTTGAGTTCAGTGGGTATTGCTTCGGCCGAGTTCCACGCAACGTGCGTAAATGCATTCTCTATCTCTTCTGACCAAAAAAAAATAAAAATAAGGAACATCTATTAACTTCGTTTTGGTGAAAATTCGGCAATTGTTTTTTTTTTAAATATAAAACTAAAGTGTTATCGACAATTGAAGGCTTCGATGCAAAAAGGGCCTTAGCTCTCGAAATAGCTCAAACGTGACGTCCCGATTACCAAATGAACAAAGTACAGGAAACGATTTAAAAAAAATACCATCACATTCCTTACAAATAACAGAAACTTTTTTGTATTTATTGTTTTTTTCCAGAGATAAAAAATAAAAACGTGATATTTTTTAATCGCATTCTCAATAATTTTTTCAAATATATATCGCTGTAACGTCGTTTAATCTCGTCGAAACTTTATGAAAATTTTGTTACAGGCGTAAAATATCTTAGCGCTGACGATGAAAGTATCAGAAGTTCATTTTTTCATAATAGCAATTAATTATTTAATTGCAAATCATAGGCGCACGACTTACCGGTTTACGTAGCTTTCGAGAAAAAAAGTTTGTGGGGAACTTTAAGCTACGAAAAACTGCCAACGAGACATTTGTTCCTTAATAATTAAAGAAGTTTTTGGCAAAGTTTCAGATCGATTCGATGAAAACTGACTGAGATCCAGCGTTTTAAACAAATCGGAACGTCACGTTTGAGCTGTTTCGAGCGCTAAGGCCCTTATTGCATCGAGGCCTTCAATGATAGTTCTCTAGCTACATTTTCTCAGAAGATGAAATATTGCCTTGAAATTTTGGGAAATGAAACAAAAATTACTGAGACAGGTCTCTTATGCCTTGAATATTTATAAAAATATTTTAAAATGTTGATACAAATAAGTAATTTTAGCAAATTTGCAGAGAACATTACTGACAATGCTGGACCAGTGCAGCAGAATTAAAAACACTCAATGGTATTATTAATAAAATTAATATTTTTATTTTAATGCACTATGTATTCTAAAAACAGACTATTGAAGGTCAAACGATTCCCTTCACTATTAAGGGGGCATTCTGGTGAGATTAACATTTTTATTTCGTAGTTCAAAAAATATTTGAATTCCAACATTTTTACATGTTGAAGTAAGCATTTTAAATTAATAGAATTTTTTTTTGCCTTTTTATATAGCCAGAATAGCGGCTTGAAAAAAATGACATGGTATGATATAACCTATAAGCAATGTACACAAGCCCAACTTTGACACTGACACTAACTCTTGCGCAGGCGCATTTCGTCGGCTCGCCTACAAATCCAATCCGTTAATATTTAAAGGATTTCTGTTCAGAGTCAAAAGAAATCGTTTATCGATAAAACTATTTTCGCTTTGCATTTTACAGATGAGTTTTTTAACAGTGAATTTAATGAACTTAAAGAATCTATATAACTAGGTTATGTGAAACTTTTAGTTACATTGTATAAACTCTTAGACTAAAACAGGATTTTTCACGAAATTTCTAAATAAGAAAATCACTTTTTTCGCTAAATTGAGTATAGTTTTTAAATTTTAAAATTAAGAGAAGATTCAGATGGAATGGGAATAAAAATTGTTATTGTAGTCACTTGTTCGTCTGGTATCATGAAAGTGAATAGCGCTGTTCTAACTAAATTCAATTTAGAAGCCAGATTTGTTGCTTATCCACTATTTCTCATTATTTGAACTAAGATATATTTTTGCACGAACTATTTCCAATTTATTGTTAGATAAAGACAGTATTACATTGAATGTTGAGATCAACGCGCATATTATTTAGTACGATACTTTTAAAGTGTTTAAAAGTCTAAATTAACCTCAATCTGTGATTTGGCGTTACTTTCGCCATATTTGTTATCAGGTAGCAGTTATTTCTTATATTTCTGTTCAAGCTATACTATAATGTCTGAATCGGACAAATGATATCGCTGGAACGATTAAATTGGTCAAAGATATTTACTTTAGCTGATTCAAAGATCTTACATTCACTTGTTCGTTTCCAACTGAATGTTTTTTTCAGGAAGATATTTTATAAAATAATAATTATCTTACACGAACTTTTACAGGAATTTGGTCACGTGGTCTGGTTGATCCATGGCCTTAAACAAAGTCGACAGACGTTCTTTATCGTCTTCCTTTGTATTTTCCAAATTACCAGAAAGATATTCTGTGAAATAGAAAGTTTATCTTACATGAACATTAAAAAGAGAATAGTCACGTGGCCTGGATGATCCATGGCCTTAATTTCGATAATTCTAAGAGCTTTCAAATAAATTTGTAATAAATTTAAGTGAATAGAATAGAATATTTAGATAATCTTTGCGTTGAAACGAGAAGTCTGTTTTCAGTAAATTTTGAAGTTGAGGTCTCGGGCGGTGAGCGTGTCAGGAAAGGGGTGGAAAACAATTTACCCGAAATTCACGTCACTGCTTTGGTGACTGGATACACTCTTATTTGTCCCCGCGGCAATCTGTCGGCTCTCAACGCAAACCCTTCCTCTCCATTTCGCTCCTTCTTTTGCTCACCAGTTCTCTTTCTCCTTCCACTTAGTCCCCAACAGTGCCACCTCAGCCCCCCCAATCCCGCAGTAGCGCAAAACCGCGAAGTCCCACGGGAATTTTAAACACCGGTGATTCGTATATGCATCTTCCTTATTCGAATTCGAGTTGATATTCCTTTCTTTACTTTTCAATAAAAATCTTTTTCCAGATATTCATGCTATTCACCACTGTTCTATCTTTTATTTATTACAGTTTGAAAAAATTCTTTCAATAATAAATGCAAATTCTATATTTTCTAAAATTTAGTTATTTTAATATAAACGTATTTTTTGAAAGTTTCCTTTTAAGTTTCCATTCAATTTATCATTATTTTTTGTACAGTTTATTTTCAAGATTCAGGACAAATTACAGTTTCAAAAAATCTCTAATTTGACGTTTAGAAGTGATAATTAGAAAATTTTATTGATTTTCGGTTTCTGCATGTTTATGATCCGAATAATTAAAATTATGATATACAAATTTGTGAGAAGCTGAGATAGATAAAAGCGCACGTAGATAGACTATTTTTCGTTTGGATAATTGAAGAATATTTAATTTATGCAAAATTTATCGTAAAAATATTTGTTAACATCAAAAGTAAAAATACCAATGCGAATCAATCCGAAAAACGTTTTGTATCTTATTTAATGAAAAACGGTGAAAAATCATTCCGACGTAATCCAATTTAATCCGAGGCATGAATCCTCATGAATCTGCACCAATCCTAAACAAGTTTTCAATCCGAATCAATCTGAGCTTGGATTGATCCAAACCGAATTTTCAATCAGAAGCAATCCGATGGATTCGAATTGAAAACTTGGTTTGGATTTATTTGGATTGATGCATTTTAGATTAAATTGGATTAAATCGGATCAAGTCGGAATAGTTCTGATCGGCTTGGAATAAATTCGTATCCGAAACTTTCGCCAGGGTTAACACAGTTGTTTATATGAAGCTGCTAATTTCGAACATTTTCTTTTTCAAAGAACAGTTTTCAGTAAAAGATTTTACAATTTTTTAATTTTCAACGTAGTATATCTGTTTCCGAACCATTCCGAACCAATTCGAAAACCATTCTAAATTCCGTTTGATCCAATTTGGTTGAAAATTAATAGGATTCAATTCGATACTTCAATCCAAACTCGGTTAATCTGAATCGAATTCTCAATCCGAATTAATCCGAATCATTCTATCCTTACATTCATTCGAACTGATTCGGATTGAAAATTTGGATTAGATTAATCCGGTTTAGATTAAAGTCTCGCATTCAATCGGATTAATTTTTAAGCGAGTTGGATAAAACTAGATATAAAATGTTTTTCGGATTGTATTCCAATCCAAAACTTTCGCCAGGTTACTTTCGGAAAATTCATTTTTTGCAATCTAGGCTAAGTTCTACAAGTGCATTTACACTTTAGCCCTACTCATAGACCAATTAGCATCGTTTTAGCGCTTGTAAGTGGTCATCCAAGCTCTTGGTGTGGTAGAATAGAACTTGTTATACGAGAGGGAGAGTTAGAGAGGGTGAGAACTTCAGAATCAGAAGGGATGTTGCTAATATACACGTTAACAGTGTTTCTTCATACTCTGTCCCAAAGTTCATGAAATATTCAATCCCCAGATTTTAATAGTTGAGAGAATTAAGGCCATGGATTAATCGGACCACGTGACTAAATTATGAATTTATTCGTTCATGTAAGATAACTTTTTTAATTTTCAAAGTATATCTTACTGAAAATTTTGGAAACGTAACAAAAGACAATAAAACACGTCTATTAACTTTTTTTTAGTGAAAATTTTGAAAAAAATTCGAAATTTATCGACAATTAGAGTTAATTGTAAAATGTTTTGCAAAATTTTCACTCAAACAAAGTTGACAGATGTTCATTATCGTTTTCTGTTGTATCTTCCAAATTTCTGAGAAGATATTTTGTAAAATAAATAAGTTATTTCACACGAACTTTTACAGGAATTTGGTCACGTGATCTAGTTGATACATGGCCTTAATTTGTAAATTCGACTGTTATGGACTTTCGAACATTTTTTTATTGCATATAAATGGCCATGCTCTATAATATTAGACCTTTTAAAATTATGTGCTTTAAATTTTCTCTGATATTCAATTTTAATGTTCCAATTTCATATTTATAAAACTTTGTTAGAAATATCTTATTTAAGGGGATGATCCGCCACCTTTAATATTTTTATGTTTTGAATTTACACTTTCCATATACTTTTTGTATATGTTTAGTACCTTCATTTAGAAATATTTTGGTGTTGCCCAAAAAACTCAAAATTTTTAGTTTAAAAATACATAAAGGTGCTGGAATTTAAAAAAAAAAACCAAAACTTTTCTAACTAAAAGTAGTAAACATAAAAAAATTATATGGAAAGTGTAAATTCAAAAAATAAAAATATTAAAGGTGGCGGATCCCCTGAAGTCAATCGAATTATATCTTTGACCATATATCAATGCGTTACTTTCTTTGTTTTGAAGAAAAATTTATTTGATTTAAACAAATACTTATTTATCCTAAATATATTTTGTTTGAATTAAACAAATGTTATTTGAACCCTTAACCTATTTTGTGTTTTTCATGTTTGTCCCGATTTCCTTCTCTACTGGCCCTTTTTTTAGACAATCTCTTCATTGTTAAACATCACCTAAACTAAACAATAATTTTATGTAAAAAATTCTTTTTCGTAAGCTTTGAGACTGCATAAATAAAAATTAAATTTTTATTTAATTATATAAAGTAGTTGTTGAGAAAAAAATTCTTGAAAATCACCTCTTTTTTGCCAAGATAGTAGAATGACGCCTTAAGAGCATGTGATATTTCCAAAATTAGCAAATTTTATTGATTTTAGGTTTCTACATGTTTGTGGCTAAAGTACATAAATTTTTTTTTTCAAATTTGGGTAATGGTAGAGAACATAAAAACGGACGTAGATGACTAATTTTAAAATGTATTTTGGACACTTAAATTGGACTAAATTTTTCACATGAACTTGTCACTCCTCAAGTATTAACATGCCCTTAAGATAGAATTTTACAAAATCCAGTTACATTTTAGTAAATTTAAGAAACATTTTCTTAACTGTCAGTTATAAAGTGTTGAATATTTTGATACTTGTACCTGAAAATTCTGAAACTTGTAACAGGAATAATTTTACGTTTTGGGTAACTGAAAATTCATTGAGTTACATATACATTGAAAATTTTATAACAGTTTCATCATTTTATGATTAATTTTATATAAATTCTATTACAGTTTGGTACTCTTAAAACACATTTGATGAAAATTCAGATGAGTATCATAATATTAAGAAAAATTCCAGAAAATTAAGTACATCTTTCCCAATTTCAAGATACTTTTACTCAAAAACATCACAAATATCGTCAAATTTGACGTTACCTTTCTATCACAAAGTTTTTGTAAATTACCGAACATTTCTAACAGTGAAATTTGACTGATTCAAATAGCTAAAAAGAGGTTACTGCGAATCAGTCAAATTTCACTGATTACTTCAGTCGAAATTAACTGATTAAACAGTGGAAAATATTTTTTGAACTGCTGAATCAGTGAAAAGGCAAATCACTGATTCAATCACTGAAAAATTGACTGATTCAGATTTAGAAAGTATATGTATCCCAATTAAAAACAGATTTCGAACTAATAAAAAAATTGCAATTCCGCTTTTCAAAATGATATTTTCCATATCCCATCCGATTCCACCTCACATCCAAAATAATGGCACGCAATAATCTTTCGCGATATTGGCAATCGTTTTTCATCCCCTCCAAAACTCCACACATATCGTCTAAAGTACATTTACACTTACGCATGTAACGTTTGCATTTCATCAAATCCTCTCACTCTCAGATTTTCAAACTTTCCATATGCATTTCTCTCTTTATTCCCATTTACCCTACACAGCATCTCTTATCAGATGAAATACTTTTAAAAGTCTAAATCGAAAGCCTCTCGGCAAGAATGCATCCGATTCACAATCACAAGTCTTACTCCCACACATAAAAGCCTTATTCGCATATCAAGGCTTGATATACATATACATCGACACGAAGAGCGTTCCACGGTTTTTCCTATATCTGTTTTCCACTTTTTTTCATTCCCTGCGTACCCCCCTTCAGCCTTTCGAAGCTGCCCTACTCTACCCTCTCCCACTATTTTTTACCCCTCACCCTTTAGTACGACCCCTGTTCTCTCTCATTCTCTCTCTCTTAATCTCTGTCCTCGTCTCGAAATGTGGCATTCAACAGGGCTTCTATACGGTGCTTGCGGATTCGAATTCCGCGAGGGATGGTGTTCAGTTGACGGGGGTGGAAGCTGCTAGAGATGGAGGTTTGATGGGACGCGAAGGGGGATCGAGGAGACGAGAATGGGGAAATGATGCGCAGATTGGCCGGATCATCTCAAAAACCACCACTCCCTCCTTCTGGTCACCCTCCCTCATCTCTCTTCTGTCTCTAGCCATTAGAGACTTTCTCTCTTTAACGAATGGGGATGAAAGAGAATTGCTCTCTGTTTCTCCCATTCTAACTCTGTGTCACGACGTACAGCTGCTGGGGGTGGAATACAACCCCCACTGCCACCACGACTGCCATCGCCGTCGCCACCACAGCCACCGAGTGACTGAATCCTCTGATTATTATCTCATTTGCCGGCACGGGCTACACGCGCCCTACGGCTAACATATATCTGGATCTAGGAACTTGTCACTTGGACAATTTGTGAAAGATCTTCATCTCATTTATATTTACTGTGCAACGTCATTTTTTGAGGAAGAGAGGTGAGTCCTGAAAAATTGAACGATATTTTTTAGACTTTTTAATATGGAATGGTATATTCATTTTTGTGGAATTATTAACTCGAAAGAGAAAGGAAAGTTTCGATGGGATCGTGAAAGGTTGTTTTGAGATGCCACGTGCTCTTGTGTTTTGTTTTGGAATTCCAATTTTCGTTTTTGTTCTTGAAGTTTATTTTTTTATAATTCTCTGCCTAATATTTGGCTCATTATGAAAATATTGTTGATACGAATTGACTAAAATTTATGTAAGGGTACCTTTACTTTCTAAATTGAAAAAAAGACAATATTTAAATATTTAAAAAAAAAACTATTTTATTTATAACTATAATTTTTTCATACATTGTTAACAATGTTTTAAGGTGTACGAAAAAATTTTTTTGGGCACTTTTAATTACCTTTTACCACTGCAGAGGGTGTCTTTCAAATGATGCATTTAAATTTGCGGGACAATTTTCTGCCTTCCTGTAACAAATTTATTTAAAATTGCAACGCGATTCAATACATGAGACTTGAAACTAATCAATAAACCTTTAAAAAGTTAATTTTTTTATATTTGTATGACCTTTATACGCGATTTTATGAAAAGTTCGAAAAAACGCTTGTTTTGGGAATGAATTTACCTCTGTACTAAAAGGATGGGGTGGTTTTTTTTAACTTTTTAGAGGTTTATTTACTAGTTGTTTGTATAAAGTATCAAAAAAATTTTGGTTTACTGAGATTGGTTTAGTAGATTTTGAGAAAAACGTCTACCAGATTTGAAAAACGTGATTTCGTGAAAAACGCGTTTAAAGTTTTTTTACTATAATTTTATTCAATAAAAGGGTCATAATTACATTCTTTCTATTTCGAATTTCTTAATAAAATTTTAGGGCAGTATTTCTATGATACTAAAGAACATTTTTACGTAAAAAAAATCGATTTTTTGAAAATTTAGAAAGTAAAAGTCCCCTTAAATCAAAGAGGATTTTTTTATTTGGGAGAGAATATCTTCTGAGGCTCTAATTGGATTTATTGAAATATCAAATTTTATTTGGATGTGTGGTAAATGTTTTTTTGATTTTTTAAAATAATACTGGATTTTTTATTGATTGAACATTTTCTTTAATTGATTAAAACTTTTTGATTTAATTTTCAATTGGTTTTGTTTTGAATTTTTCTTTGGGCTTTTCAATATTTTTGGATTCTATGGATTGAGAATTTTTTATTTTTGCATTCTTAAAAATATTTTTAACTAGGATTTTCTTTTAAGACATTTAATTGCAATAATTTTATCGAATATTGCATATTAAAGTAGAAGGTGAAAATATACTAATAAGATTTTTTTCGTTTTAAAAAATACTGTTTTACATTTTTTATTCGAATTAAATCTATAATTTGAATTTCGCGCCAAAATTTTTTTAAATCTTTGTGTCACTATTGAAAATTCTAATTTCGGTGAAAATATAAACGAAATGAGCGTAGGTATATTACAAATCATTTTTATTCTTTTTTTGATGGATAATAGAAAAAGTAAAAAATCTCTTATAATAAAGATTTGATATAAATTTCAAATTGATTCTGCTGTTAATAAAGTTCCATAGACATTTATATGTCTACGTTAAAGATTTTTTTATTCAAAAATATGCCTTCTAATTGAAAAATTTGATGTACCTACTTAGAGCATTTATTTTAATTAAAAAAATGTACTAGATAAATGTCTCTTTGATATCGAAAAATACTGCTGGGTTTCATTTCAGTGACCGAATATTTTCTGCATTCATAAAAAAACGTATTTTATTTTCAGTGAATTTTATTTGAAACTGAATATGATAGTATTTCGATTAATTACCGAATGTATGCGAATTTGTTTGCTTTCAACATTTATTTCGAGAACTCTTCAAATTAAATATTTTAATTTACAATAAATTTAAAAAATTTAGTTTCCCGAAATCTCGCTTACAACCAAACTTAATTTATTTTTAAAAACTTAGGAGATAATTTTTGAAAGAGCAACTGTTAAAAGAAAAAATAACTATTAAGAATAAAATTTAATTTAATAAAGTTTTTCGATTTTTATCACTGCATTTATGAATGAGGAACAAGTTTTAAAATGATTAACTACAGAATAAATATTAGGTTAATGCAATGAGAACTTATTTTAACATAGTTTATTTATATGCGATTCTTTTTGTAAATTAAGTTTTATGATAAATAAAGGAATTTTCTCTCGTTACCGACGAAATTCTATTCTTTTGTGCAAGTAGTAAAGTTCAGGCATTAGTCAGACAAGAAGCTAAAAACATGTATTGGAATATCTTTTTTGTTTTTCTGAGTTAAATTATTTTTAATAACCATTTATAATCCGTTTCTATATAATAGGTGCAAGATAAATTGTTATCGTGATTATTAATTAAAATGTAAAGTAAAATTTGAAACAACACAAATTTCAATGATTTCCTTTTAAAAGAGCTGTTTACAGTTCTTCCAGAAGTTAAAAAAGAATTTCATGATACAGAAAAGTCGCAAGTTCTTAAATGCAAAGAGGTCTTTTTTATGAAAGAACTTGCAGCTATAAAAACGTTTCCGCGGACAGTAAAAAGCAGAGTAACATCAAACAAAAACTATAAATGTGAAAAATGTCCGTATGCTAACTCAGCAGTTAATATATCATTTTGAAAAACCAAATTAAAATATTCTCTTCAGCGTTTCTATTTTTCTGTTAAAGATTGAGTTATTTTTGAATCTATAACATAGTACTGTTCTAGATCATAAAAATTGAAATTCAAATCGATCTGAAAATAGTTTAAGGTGTGTTTAATAAAAAATCTTAAAAACAAAGAGCTTATATAAAATTCAGGAGAAATAAACCAGAAAGTTCTGATTAAAGTATTAGCATTTTCAGAAATTTTCAGCAACTTTTTAAGCGTAAACTTCGGAGCTACTTTTCGCATTGAGTTTATAGAATGAACACGGAAAATTTTATTTGCTTCTCTTCCGCGGGAGAATGCAAATGTCCGCGGTGACAGAAATTGAAACAATCCGCCAATTAGAATCGTCGGCATGACGAGATTATGCAGATTTTCATGCGGATAGGCGAACAGACTGGCAGCTGGCGTTCGCTTAATTCAATCCCCGAGTTGTCTTATGAATCGTAAACCGCGTTGTGAAACTGAAACTCCTCTAGAATTGTTATACGAACAGTCAGTTTGCTTTTCAAAAAATTATAGCTATTCGCAAAGTTCCAGTTTTAGGTTCTCTCATACTTAGAAAATTCTCTCTTTTCATCCCTTAACCCAATTCATATTTGGGAAAGTCGTTCCTCAATTTTATCTCCATTAAAAGGTGTTTAACAAATTTATTTTTTTTACTATTTTTTATTTCATTTTAATAACTCTATCAAAATTGTTTTTTCGCTTCATTATTATGGAAAGAGAAGGAGTTGAAAATTTGAAAAGCCCCAATTCAATCTAAATTTTAATAGTTTTCAAATTACGCAAAGTAGATTTTTTATTTTATCGAGGCATTTCAGTTGAGTTTCATAATAAAAACAATTTTAGAAAATTCAGTAAGATTTTCGCAATTTGAAATTCCTTTACTCAAAAACATAATAAATATCGTAAATTTTTACCTTACCTTTCTAACATAGAAATTTGGTAAATTTACAAACATTTCTAACAGTCTAATTTTTGTATAACTGATAAGCATCAAATTAAATTCAATTACATACAAAATTTAGAAAATCATTTCCCACATGAAACTAATACCTTTTCATTTTTGATGAGAATGTAAAATTTTTTTCAAAAAATCTAAACTTGAAGTTTTTTCTTTTTCAAAACCTAAAGTAGTCTATAAACTTCCCTTTTTATCTTTTATACCATTTTCGAAATTTTTAAAATAAATTTTTTAATTTCAAATTGTTTTTTCGCTTCATTATTATGGAAAGAGCAGAGTTGAAAATTTGAAGCATCCGAATTCAATCTAAATTTTAATATTTTTAAAATTAGGCAGAGTAAATTTTTTATTTTCTTATAAGGCATTAAATTAATTTTTTTAAATTGGGGAATGGTAGAAAAAATAAAAACGGAGAAAGATAGACTACTTTTGGCTTTGATAATGAAAAAAATTTTCCCGCTTCGCGGCTACATTCTCGTCGTTTGAAAATTTGAGTGCGCGATTCAATTTTCGCGCTTCGCGCTCAGTCTTATATTCTTCGCATACATTTAAGTTTATTTCTTGTAATTTGATTCTGAAGCTCGAGTCAATTTTATGATATTGTAGATGGGAATTACATTTTCTCAAAGTTAATAATTTTTTTTTTATTTCAAATGAAAAAGGAAATTCAGTTTAACTGTAACTTTTTGATAAATTACATGATTAAAATAATTTATTTTCTTCCAAATATCTCAATATGGAAAAACAATCATAAACTTTGTTTAAAGTAGTTCATCCACGAAAATCAGACCTCAGGCAAAAATAGATGATTTTGCTTTCAAGAATAGCAATATTATTATTGAAGGGGTAATTTGAAAGAGAAAAGAATATTTTCCATGAATAACATTTGAAATGCAGAAAAATAATGTATTCAACAAATTTTTATTTTTACCGAACTTTTTGCCTTATCGCTTCATACCAAATTTTACAAAATTATGCGTTTCTAATGAATCACGAATCCTTTTTTCAGGAAAAAGAATCTTCACAACTTTACCGTTCCCAATTTTTGGAAAAAAATTCTTTAATGGCTGAAACCATTGAAAATCAAATTTCCAAAACAAAAGTCTTACAAACAAATTGCTGAATTTGGTAATAATTTATTCATTTTAGAAAATTGGAATCAGTTAAATTGTAGATAATCTTTTTCCTGAAAAAATGATTCGTGATTTATTAGAATCACACCATTTTTTGAAATTTAATATGAAACGATAAGGAAAAAAGTTTGAATAAAAATAAAATTTGTTAAATGCATTATTTCTCTGCATTTCAATTTTTTTTCATGGAAAATAGTCTTTTTTTTTAAATTTATTTCGATCGAATTTTTGATAATAATATTGCTATTTTTGAAAGCAAAAT
This sequence comes from Diplolepis rosae, assembly GCA_030998225.1. Classification (NCBI taxonomy): domain Eukaryota; kingdom Metazoa; phylum Arthropoda; class Insecta; order Hymenoptera; family Diplolepididae; genus Diplolepis; species Diplolepis rosae. The sequence goes on from JAPYXD010000698.1 coordinate 4,849,507, forward strand.
TGTCTATTTTTGCCTGAAGTCTAATTTTTGTGGATTAACTACCTTAAGTAAACGATTTTTTATTTTAACGCTTTTTTCGTATATTTCACATATTTTGGTTAAAAAATGGAATTTTTAAATTTTAATCGTATTTTTTGAAACCGAAACGAAAAATATACATTTTATCAAAAATTGTCTCAGACAAAATTTGTAGACCTTATTGAAGTGAACAATTTTGCATTCTGAGGTTTTTTTCCTATTTCACATATTTTGGTTAAAAACTTGATTTTCAGATTTTCAATAGTATTTTTTAAACTAAAAAGAAAAATAAACATCTTATAAAAAAATCAAACTTGTAGATCTTTTTGTAGTAAACAATTTTGTATAATGTTTATTGGTATTTCGTATAATTTTATTGCACTGTTAGAAATTTTTACCGTAATTTCCCGAAACACGTGACAGCAGTTTGATTCAGTTAGAGTTTCGTAAAATGAAGATGGAATTTTAGAAAATTTAGTTACTTTTTTGTAAATTTAAGAAACAATTTCTACAAAGTGTTGAATATTCTGATACTTGTATTTGAAAATTCTGAAACTTGTAACAGGAATGATTTAACGTTTTGGGTATCTGAAGTTTTATGCAGTTACATGTAACTAAAAAATTTTTTACAGTTTCGTAATTTTATGATAAATTTTATAAAAATTCCATTACAATTTGGTAGTTTTAAGATGCATTTTATGAAAATTTAGTTAAGTTTTTTAATAAGAAAATTTTTAGAAAATTCAGTACGATTTTCGCAATTTTTTCTGATAAGCATCAAATTAAATTCAATTACACACAAAATTTAGAAAGTCATTTTTCACATAAAACTAATATATTTTCATTTATGATGAGAATCTAAAAATTTTTTAAAAGACCTAAACTTGAAGCTTTTCTTTTTCAAAACCAAAAGTAGTCTATAAACTTCCCTTTTTATCTTTTGTACCATTTCCGAAATTTTGAAAATAAAATTTTATATATTTTGGACACACCATCTAGAAACCTAAAATCAATAAAATTTGCTTTAGTTTGGAAATCTTTCAAATCCCAATTTTTTTCAAATTTAATAAAATAAATATTTAGATTTTAAAGTTTTAATATTTTCAGTGGAATTATTTTCCGATCTCTGTCAAATAAAATGGTGCATTAAACAACGCGGTCAATTTAAATTACAATCTCATTATTTTGAACAAGAAAAAGATCAATATTCCGATTTTCTCTCCTGCTTTAGCAAGAGAAGATATAAGGGAGAGAGAGAACATGCTCATATTTATCGCGAGGACTAAAACTGACAGCAGAGTCTATTTCCGGTACGTCCTGCATGTCTGGCTGAACATAATATCTGACGAAACAACGTGGACACCGTTTGTTTGGGAAACAATGGACCGAAACAATGCCCATTCCTCTTCTCTTATACATGAACACATATACAATCTTCCCTATATTCAACCATCTTCTGGGTTTCGCCTTCGGTCTTTCTCCAAGAAATCCTCTTGTAAAACCATTGAAGCGTTCATTCGTTGCCAGAAAAACTTCTCTGCAAAATTTCGGCCTGCGACGGATTACTCAAATTCTCACGTTTCCCTAAAAAGCCCATTCAATATTTCAAATTTAAAACAGGGGGATGTTTTTACAATATTTTTATTATTCAAGAAATTTCACACAAAATGGAAGATTATTTAAAGTAATAAATTGTATTTTCTACATTCTGACTATTTATCCAATATGTATTCAATTGGTGCTTTTTCAAGTGTAAACTAATCCTATTGAGTCTGAAACTCAAGTAGGATTATTTTATACATTTTGTAACATTGGATTAGTGCCAATGTAGTTGAAATGTTATAATATTTAAATCGCATAGATTTTAGAATTTAATTATACATTTTTCATAATAGAAGAGATTTTTGATGTAATCGTCTTTAACTGAAAATCGTGGTTTGGCTCAAGCATCTTAGGTATCTTAGCGTTCGAGGGAGAATCTTCTCAATTAATTTCTGAGAACAATGGTAGCTTAGATCCATAGCGTAATTAGGTATAAGTTCTCTATCTTGTAACCCGTCTTTAGCAGAGGACATCATAAGTACTTGAAGTTTTTTACGGAACGATCCGTCCGTATTCACTTAATTAAATGATTTTTTATACGTAAATATCAGTGTTGGGTAAGTTTATCTATAAAAAGTAACTCGTTACAGTTACGTTACTTTACAAAAAAAAAGCAACTAGTTACCGTTACATTTACTTTTTCAAAAAGGAATTCGTTACCGTTACAGTTACTTTTTCAAAAATTAACTCGTCACAGTTACTGGTGAAAGTAACTTAAGTTACTTTAAAAGTTACTTTTCATATCCCCCCCCCCCTCTCCACCTAATTTTTCAATCCGAAAAGATTGAAATAATGCAACCTGTAATTGATTATTAGTTTTCTCGACGCGCGCAATTTTTAAAATTTTCATCCATTGTATAAAATCAATCAAAAGAAAGATATACAAAAAAATACAAAGTAACTAAAATGTAACCGAAAAAAGTTTTTTGTAGTCGAATTTTTCCTTCCTATCATTTCTTATCAATTTTTTGAAAATAATTGAATTTTCATAAATCATCGCTTATTTTTCGGGGAAAATATTTTCTACAACTTTACAAATTCCAATTTTGAAAATAAGTAAATAATCTTCAAATATAGTTATTTTATTAAAAAAATGTTTCTTTTCAGAAATTTGTTTAAAAATAATGTTTTTTCTTTCATAAAACACAATTGATAATATCATTTCAACTCTTGAAATCATAGAAACACTTTTTTTCCATAGACATATTTTTTTGGCACTACTTTAAATAAAAAAAATCTGTCCGCTTCGCGGGCACATTCTCATCGCGCGCTTCGCGCTCCGTGATACTCGATCGTCGCGCTGCGCGCTCTAGAATTTTCAAACGTCGCGCTTCGCGCTCCGTTCTTCCTGCACCTCGCGCTTCGCGCTCGGTCTTGTGCTCTTCGCATACGTTTAAGTTTATTTCTTATAATTTAATACTGAAGCTCAAACCAATTTTATAATAATATTACAGATGATGTGAATTACACATTTTCTAAAAGTCACTCAATTTCTTTTTGAATTCAAGTGAAACAGGAAATTCAATTTACTTAAGGCTCTATCAGCCTTAAGGAACACATTCTCATCATGACGCTCACGCTTCGCGCTCGATTTTCTGTATACATTTCAGTAATTTTTAATAAATTACATGGTTAAAATAATTTATTTTCTTCCAAATCTATCCAAAAGAAACAACAATCGTAGACTTTATTTAAGGAAACGATTTTGCAGAACAACGCTTATTTCGTGTCTCACATATTTTGGTGAAAAAAATCGAATTTTTTTAATATTAAAAATCAAAACATAAAATATACATCCTGTCGAGAAATTTCTAAATAAGAATTTGTAGACCTCATTTAGGCAAACAATTTTCCATCTGAACGTCTTTTTTGTATCTCACATATTTTGTCTAAAAAATTGAATTTTTGAATTTTAACCGTATTTTTTGGAATTGAAACGAAAAATATATGTTCTATCAAAAACTGTGTGAGACAAAATTTGTAGATCTTTTTGAAACGAACAACTTTGTATTCTTACGTTTTTTTCGAATTTCACATATTATTGTTAAAAAATTGAATTTTGGATTTTCAATGGTTTATTTTTAAATTAATAAGAAAAATATGCATCTTATGAAAAAATGTTACAATTCAAATTTGTAGGTCTTTATGTAAAAAATAATATTGTATCATAACGTTTTTTCGTATCTCGTATAATTTAACTTGAAAATGGAATTTTGATATTGACTTTTTTCGAATTTGAATATGCTGTAACATTTCTAATTTTGATTTAATCAAAAAATGTTATCAGGATAATTTTTAGAGATTTATGAGCACTATCTAAAACCAGTATTGAAATTTTTTATTTAAAAAAAAAATTATTTTCAAAAACACAAAAGTAGTGCTCAATCCCTCAATTTTGATTGGATGTGGCTGGTTAACGAACTTGTCCTTACTTTTTCGGCTCCGATAAAGTGTACCAAAGCTCAATTCAATCTGATAATTCTATCGAGAGTTATGCCGCACACGACCTACAGACAGACAGACAGACAGACACTTTCGTAAAAACCATTTTTTCTGACTCAGGGGGTCTCAAAACGTAAAGATTTGATGAAAATTTCGAAAGTCATTTTTCACATAAAACCAATACCTTCTCATCCATGATGAGAATGTAAAAAGAAATTTATTCTTAAACTTTGTAAGCTAAGCTGAAAATGATACACAGAGAAATTTGATTGAAAGTAGTACCATATTTTTTTTAACCAGAATTATTGAGAAATTTTATTAATAAATGGAAAGAATGTATCACATTCTGTCATTGTCTTGGGAAACTTTACCAAGAAAAATGGTAAAAATTAAGAATATAACTGCTAGACTATATCATCATCTTGGGACTTTTTCATAAGTTTTCCTATCATTCAGAAAATAGATTTGATTGAATGAAAGAAAATAAATTATATATATATATATATATAAATTTTGGGTATGGAAAGCACTATTGATAAAAACATAACATCAAAATTTTTCTCCATATTTTGGTAGATTTTTATTTATTTATTTTTATTTATTTATAACTTTTTTTCAGTCATGTTACCTTATTTTTCATACTCAAAAAGTTGCTGCATATTGTAAAGAACAAAATAAAAGAGGAATCATGACAATTGGTTAAAAAACAAAAAAGCCATTCAAAGTCAAAAAATGTTCAAAAAACTCAACATTTTTAGTTTAAAAATACACAAAGGTGCTGAAATTTTCGAAAAACCCCAAAAACTTTCTAAATAAAAGTACTAAACATAAGAAAATATTATATGGAAGATCTAAACTCAAAAAAAGAAATATTCAAGGTGGCTGATCCCCTTAAATCAATCAAATTATCTTTGACCATACATCAATGCGTTAATTTCTTTGTTTTGAAGGAAAATTTACTTTATATAAACAAATATTTATTTACCCCAAAGATATTTTGTTTGAATTAAACAAATTTTATTTAACCCCTTGGCCTATTTTGTGTTTTTCATCTTTGTACCGATTTCCTTCCCTACTGGAAAAATTTGATTAAATTTGATAGTAAAACTCAATTTGATAAAAAAAATGATTAGATTTTATAAGAATTCTGTATTAAATTGAATTGTTTTTTTGTGTTTTTCTATCAAATTCAATTAAATTTTTTAGCAAGCTTACCACGAGTTCACGCGATATTGTACCCTGTTAGAAATTTCTGTATTAAACTTCGATTACATTTAATATTATGTATATAAATATTACATATTTTAATAACTTAGATTGATAAGTTATTAAATTTAATATGAATATATATTAATTTTTCATAATATAATCTATTAATCTATTAATTAAAATTTAAAATCTATTAATTTTAATTTCCCTGGCGAAAGTATCAGATTGAAATTCATTCTGAGTCAATCAGAACTATTTTGATTCATTCCGATATCTGTATCCGAGCCAATGCGAATCATTCCGAACCAATCCGAAAAACGTTTTGTTAGTTTGATGAAAAACGGTAAAAAATCAATCCGACTTAATCCGATTAATTCCAAGACATCAATCCGAATGAATTCCAACCAATCCGAAACCAATTTTTTAATCCGAATCAAACCGAGCTTGGATTGATCCAAACCGGATTTTAAATCAGAATTAATCCGAATTCTGATTGAAAATTTGGTACTTGATACTTCGCCAGGGTTACTACTTATATATTAAAGTCCATTAAAATTAATAACACTTTTAGCAGTGTATGCGAAGGGGTTAGTTCAAACAAAACTTTTGTTTAAATAAAAAAAAGCCTTTCAAACAAATTATTTTTTCTCATTCCATCAAATCTATTTATAAGTATGTCTATCGAATTTCTCTCCGTGTCATAAAATAAAGCCAACTTTAGAAACGTCTCCTAAAATATTTTTGATTTCGGTTCTAACCCAGGTTAAAAATTTTGTTTCAGAATGACGACGACGACGGGAGATCCATCTGCCTTGAAGACTCCAGCGTCGCTTTCCGGCGGCGACCTGGTTTCTCGTCTCCTGGCAGCAACGCCTCCTTATCTTTACAACGTGCCCCTCACTCCTCACAGTTTCTTCTTCAGCGAAATGCTCCGATCTTTTGTCCAGGCAAAGGCAGAAGCCTCCCCAGTTGCTCCTATTCCTGGAGCTCCACGTCGAAGGAAGAGATCCTGGAGGGACGCTCGAGATCGGCCCTTAGAATTAACCAACAAGGAACGAAGTCATCATCAAAACCATCATCACCCGCAACAACCAGAAAAATACTTTCACTCTCAGCAACAGCAAAACCAACACCTCCTAAACTCCAGCCTCACTGAAAATCACAAGCCTCTTGAATCTTACGACCTCGAGGCAAAAAATCTTCCCCTCAGCTTAGAACAAAAATCCACAGACTTTAGTCCTGAAGTCATGAAACCTTCCGAGGAAAATCGTTCTGAATTCAAACCAGTGAAAAACTACTTCGCAGATCGAATTCCTAATCAACAGGACTCAATCTTCGCCACCGAATTGCAAAAGGTCAAACCCGAGGAATCTGAAGAAGGGAAAAATTGTACTTATAGTGATAGAAGTTTAGAGGAACGTTCCAAGATTAATAATGAGCTTTCGTTTCTAGCTGAGCAGAAGAGCAAGTTGGATTTTAGCGCCAGGAATTTTCTTCCAGGATTGCCTGGAAGAGGCGATGAACTCCAGACAGTGAAGGGATTTGGATTACCTTCAGGGAATGTTCCAAATCCTGAGTTTCTACCAAATCCCCTTTGGTATCCACCTTATCCAATGCCTCAGTCATATCCTGGGATCGATCCGCTACATTTTTTTATTGATCTTCGTGTATCAGGACATATCTGGGATCGAAAGTTGAGCGAAAGGCAATTGCCTTTCAAGAGCAAACACAGCTCAGCTTTTAGTGTACCTCAAGCAAAAGAATACAATCGACCGCTCAATCTGACGAGGGATGAAGCTTCAGCGTCGAGATCGAACGAGGAGAATCATTGGGGAACGCATTATATTCTGAAACATATCACAAGGACCTATAAGGATATTCAAGAGACGGAAAAAGGATCAAGGACAGAGGTCTCTGAAGTGATGACGGAAGAGAGTCAAAAAAGTTCTGAAGGTAGTGTGTTTTGTGATGTGTCCAAGGAGTGTGACCAGTGAAATTAATTCCATTTTCGGGCTTTACAGGTCACTTTTTCGATAAACATTTTTCTATACTTTAAATTCAAAATTTTATTCATGGGTTACTGGTTTTTTTTATTTTACAGTGGAATTTTTTCACTAATTAAATGGATTTGTTGCAATATTTTCAGTTAGAAAAATCATTAAGTCAATTAAAATACCCTAAAAGAGGAAAATCCATATTATATTAAGGGGATCAGCAACGTTTAAGGTAGTTGTCGTGCCAAAAATCAGTTCTCTGGAAAATGAAGTTTTTCTATGATTTCAAGACTGGAAATTATATCATCAGCCGTGTCATATGTAAGGAAAGACACTCTTTTTAATGAAAAAATTTAAAAATTACGAAAAATAATTTTTTAATAATTTTTTTTGTAATAGGATTTTTCCTTACTATCGCTTTTTACCAATAGTTTGAAAATGGTTGAAGTTTCTTAAATCATAGCTTATTTATTCGGGGGAAAATATTCTCTACAACTTGACCATTTCCAATTGAGGAGTTATATTGAATAAGGCGACAGGCGCTCGAAAACCTGTAAAAGTATTGTCCGCCTCGTGATGTCATAGACAAAAATTGAAAATCGAAAAAACCAAAAACATGGTTTTATAGCTCGTGAAAAATGAATGTTAGTTTCCTCTTACAGTTTTTTTATAACGTTGCAAATTTTCGAGTAAATTAATAAAAAGTGTGTTGGTTTTAAAGCATAGAAACCATGTTTTATTTAAATCCACTTGCCTCGAAAAATTCATTTATTAACAGATTGCGAAATTTTTTTTTGCGTTCTACTCGTGAATCTCTGGCGGAGGCGACAGTGTTTGCAAAAATTCTTTTGTTCATTGTTAAATGGTTTTTTTTTTTAATCCGAAGAAAAAACTATGTTTTTCGAGCTTCAGACCGAAAAAGTGATCGAGGAATTTTGAGCTACAGTAAACTTCCCGTGAATAAGTTGATCATTAGTATATGGAGCAACTTTTTGGAAAATATCAACTCGATTGAACAATTACTTTCGAAAATACAACGAGTTGAACGCAAATGCGAATTAGGTTTTGACACTCATTTTCATTGCATGCCACTCCTACTCTCTTTCTCTATCTTCCTTCGCTTCTACTCATCGGCGCGCCTGCATTGCTCGTAACAAAACCGGTAAAATCGCGTCAAAACCTAATTCGCATTTGCGTTCAACTCGTTGTATTTTCGAAAGTAATTGTTTAATCGAGTTGATATTTTCGAAAATGTTGCTCCATATACTAATGATCAACTTGTTCGCGGGAAGTTTACTGTAGCTCAAACTTCCTCGATCACTTTTTCGGTCCGAAGCTCGAAAAACATAGTTTTTTCTTCGGATTAAAAAAAAACCATTTAACAATGAACAAAAGAATTTTTTGCAAGGACTCTCGCCTCCGCCAGAGATTCACGAGTAGAACGCAAAAAAAAATTTCGCAATCTGTTAATAAATGAATTTTTCGAGGCGAGTGGATTTAAATAAAACATGGTTTCTATGCTTTAAAACCAACACACTTTTTATTAATTTACTCGAAAATTTGCAACGTTATAAAAAAACTGTAAGAGGAAACTAACATTCATTTTTCACGAGCTATAAAACTATTTTTTTGGTTTTTTCGAATTTCGATTTACAATTTTTGACTATGACATCACGAGGCGGAACAATACTTTTACAGGTTTTCGAGCGCCTGTCGCCTTATTCAATATAACTCCTCAATTTTAGAAAATAAATCCTTTAATGGCTGAAATCATTAAAAATCAATTTTCCAAAACAAAATTTTTATAAACAAAATGCTGAATTTGATAATAATTTATTCATTTTCGAAAATTGGAAATCGTCAAGTTGTAGAGAATATTTTCCCCGAAAAAATAAACTATGATTTAAGAAACTTCAATCATTTTCAAAAAATTGGTAAAAAGCGATAGTAAGGAAAAATCCTATTACAAAAAACATTATTAAAAAATTATTTTTCGTAATTTTTAAATTATTTCATTAAAAAGAGTGTCCTTTCTTACATATGACACGTCTGATGATATAATTTCCAGTCTTGAAATCATAGAAAAATTTCTTTTTCCAGAGACTGATTTTTGGCACGACAACTATACCTTCATTGGAATATTTTTGATTTCTTTGACACTTTTGAAAAATGTTTTTTTTATTGTCTATAATTTTTTAAGTACAGTACCGGTCAGAACTGTGGGACTACCTGTTTTTCGATAATTACTTAAATTATTCTAATTTGAATTATGTGAGTGAAAAAATTTGTTCTCTTAATTAAATTCAAAACTATCAAAATTCTTTATAAAATGAGCCCAGCATGAATTGGTTTTGTTAATTTGTGAAGAAGTTATTGCAGAAAAAGTCCAAATTTCAATGCTTTCTTAAATTTTAAATAACTTTCGTAATAATCAACATTTTTTTATGTTCTTGGACTAATTTTAAAGCTAAATTTCTACAAAATCAAACAGAATTCTTGGAAATGATGTGTAATTTTTTTGTTAGATACTGTTCAAGGTTAAAATTCAAATAAAAAAGTTTGAAAAATTCCAATATTGCTTTTGTTGAGAAAAACATTTTTATAAGATATATAAAACATATAATCATGAAATTTTAAAATGAGCCTAAGAACATTAAAAAATGTTGATTTTTTCAAAAGTTATTTAAAATTTAAGAAAACATTGAAATGTGGACATTTTTTGCAATAATTTCTTCAAAATTTAACGAAACGACTTCCTTCCAAACTAATTCTAAAGATAATTTTAATGACTTTCACATTATTAAGAGTACAAATTTTATCACTCACAGAATTGAAATTAAGATAATTTAAGCACTCATCGAAAAACAGGTGGTCCCACAATTCTGACCGGTAGTGTATGTGTGTATATTTTTGGGGCAATCTGATTTTTCTTTCTCGGAAAGGTAAATAAAATTAAAAGTTATTACAATTTACGAATAAGGCGTTTTTAGCGAGGCTTCGCTAAATGACTTTACTTTAAGGGCATCCCTGGCGAATGTATCGGATAGGAATTCATTCCGAGCCAAACAGAACTATTCCGATTCATTCCGATATCTGTATCCGAGCCAATACGAATCATTCCGAACCTATCCGTAAAACGTTTTGTATCTCGTCTGATGAGAAACGGTAAAAAATCGATCCGATTCAGTACGAGGCAAATATCCGAATGAATCCGAACCAATCCGAAACCAAGTTTTCAATCCGAATCAATCCAAGCTGGGATTGATTCAGACCAAATTTTCAATCGAAATCAATCTGAATGAATCCGAAGTCGGAATTATTCGGAATAGTTCTGATTGAAAATTCGATTTGGATCAATCCGGGTTCGGATTGTTTCGGATTGAAAACTTGGTTTCGGATTGGTTAGGATTCAATCGGATAGTTACAACGTATCAAATCGGATTAGGCCGGATCGATTTTTTTCCCGTTTTTCATCAAACGAATTACAAAATATTTTTCGGATTGGTTCGGAATGATTCGCATTGGCTCGGATACAGATATCGGAATAGTTCTGATTGGTTTCGGATTAGTTAGGATTTATTCGGATAGTTGCCTCGGATTAAGCCGGATTAGGTCGGATCGATTTTTACCGTTTTTTCATCAAACGAGTTACAAAACCTTTTGTCGGATTGGTTCGAAATGATTCGCATTTATTCGGATACAGATATCGGAATGAATCGGAATAGTTCTGACTGGCTCGGAATGATTTCCTGTCCGATACTTTCGCCAGGGATGTGATACTTGAGAAAAGTAGCAAGTTCATGTGAACAATGTGGTACAATTTCTACATGCTTGTGTCAAAAATACATAAAATTCTGTTTTCAAAATTTGAGAAATGGTAGAGAAGATGAAAACGGACGTAGATAGACTTCTTTGGTTTTGATACTAAAAAAAAATTCTCCATCGATTTTCCTAAAATTGAACCTTTTCCTATTTTTTAAACCAAAAGTTCTCTACGTCCGTTTTTATCTTCTCTACCATTTCCCAAATTTTAAAAACAAAGTTTCATATATTTTGGACACAAATATGTAGAAACCTGAAATCAATCAAGTATCATATGCCCTTAAGGCGTTATTCTACTATCTCGGCAAAAAAAAGGTGATTTTTAAGAATTTTTTTCTCAACTAATTTTTATAATTAGAAAAAATTTTCAGTGTTTATTCATGCAGTCTTAAAGTTTAAAAAAATTTTTTTTACATAAATTTATTGTTTGGTTTAGGCAATGTTTAACAATGAAATCTTAAATTTTCCTTATTAGTATAACTATAACTCTGAAGTGACGAAGCGGATTTCTTTTATTTTGCAAAATAACAAAATGGCGGCTGTTTAAACAATAATTTTAAAAAATCGACTTTTTGTGCTCTTTTTTGATAATTTAAATATGATAAAATTTAAAATGTGAAAAACCGCTTCCTCGCTCCAAAGATATTTATGTTTAAAATAAACGTAGAAAATTTGGAAGTAATCGGTTGAAAACGTTTTGAGAAATCGTGCGCTCCGAGCACAAAAACATTGTTTCGGGAAAAACGCGTTTAAAGTTTTCGGAACATAAAAATTGTAAAAAAAAGTTATCAGCGATCCCTGCTTCATATAATACTCCTTCTGCTTGACATTTTTGAATATATAACCTATCAAAAAATGCAACAAAAAATCGATTTTTCAAAAATGAGATAGTAGAATGACCCCTTAAATTCCGTTTTCCGCATGTTGTGATTTTCCGTCTTTGTTGCAACATATGTTTGAATAAAATCTAAAGTATTAGACACAGGCCTTTGAAATTTTTACCACTTATTCTTTGTTATATTTTCAATATTTTGAAGTATGGCTAAAAAAATAACCATATAAACAACTTTTTTATGTTTTGAGATATTTTTATTTATTTATAACTTTTTTTTCAGTCATGTTACCTTATTTTCCATACCCAAAAATTTGCTACACGTTGCAAGGAATAAAATAAAAAAAGAATCATGACAATTGGTTAAAAAAACAGAAAAGTTATTCAAAGTCAATAAATGTCAAAAAAATCTCCAAAAAACTCAAAATTTTTAGTTTAAAAATGCTTAAAACCCCAAAGCTTTTCTAAATGAAGGTACTGAACATAAAAAAATTATATGGGAGGTCTAAACTCAAAAAATAAAAATATTAAAGGTGGCGGATCCCCTTAAGAAAGTTTGGGTTAGAGATTTGTTTCTAAAATTCTAAACTACAGGCCTCGGATTGTATGACTTTTAAAAACTTCTTTAAATGATATATGATTAATTGACTAATTTTGTTTTTGCAATTTTCATCAGTTTGGAAATATTTAAGGGATCATACCACCCTAGCCCCCCAAAAAAGGCTATCTTTTTCCATGTAGAAAAATTCAAAAAATTCCAGAACCATAATTATTGAAACTTTCCTTAACCAGCCCTATAATAAATTTAAATTTGAATCTCTGATATAATTTTGTGTAACTTCTTGTTTAACTTAACGGGAATAGTGCGAGACTGTGTAAAGCCTTCTTATCTCTCTGAGACTTGTAAATAAACGTGAAATTCTCAATAACTTCACACAAATATCTATAATTTGAGAAATTTGAATTGAGGAATTAAAAATAATTGGAAAAATTCTAATGACATTTGTAGACTTGGAATCGTCAAAGAAAGAAGATGTGAGTAATTCATCATCGAATCAAGAGGAGGAAAAGAAAGATCTTCGTTCTCTCATTGGTCTAGAACTTGTGGTTGATTACGTCAAAGAGCCAAAAGGTGAATCCAGCAGTTGTGAACATTCTACACAAATAACAGAGTAATTTGTACAAAAAAAAGATAGAAAAATCAATATCTTCTGTAACATTAAATATGTGCGACACTATCAAAGCGTCGGCACCTTTTGTCTCTGTGCCATTCCATTGCAGATGATTGCAGAAAAATCCTTTTTATCTTCGTTCGACGTGACAGTAACGTTACCTCTAACCTCAATCCTTCACGAGTAAAAAACCTGCCAAGCGGTAAAACTTTATTTGCAAACTCGAAGATTCTTTCAATAATGGACATTATTTCAAGAACGCATCACTATTAATGATTGTCTCTTGCTTTCTAAAACTAAAAAATAAATAAAATGAATTGAAAAACGTTAATGATCAAAGTCGAGCACTAGTATCTCTTTTGGTGCCTCTGTTAATAAAAAATTCTGATGAAGATAGAAGCTCCTTGTATAGTAAATAATTAGATTTAATTCATTAAATTTTGAATCTTACTGTATGTGATATAGAGCTGTAAATATAATTTTAGATGTTCTAATGTATTGTTAAAAATTATTTGACACGATCTATCTGCAGATTTGACGTGTAATAAAGTCACCCAATCAATTGTACAAGATCAGAATGTCTTGTTTTTTTTGCATAAGTATCTTGATTGAACCGACGTAAAATCACCCACAAGGACACTTTTAGTGTAAAGGTTCACAAATCAAGATTCACTCAAACGAGCCCGTAATGAAGTCACGGATCGATTCTCGTTAATTACTCGATGGCCCAGGGTAAGCGGAAACAGTCTAACAAAACGACACTGAGAGGCAAATGATAATTACAACCCTTCGATATTAAGACTTAATGGGTGAGTGAAAAAATTGTCCTCTTCTTCTCTTAAGCCCTATTTAACACTGAAAGCAATTTTTATAGTTTCATATTTTAAAAAGAATGTAAGACAGCAACTTAGACTTATGACTCCAAAAATTTAATACTTTTCATTTTGAAATGAACTTTAACCCCCTTTGCGGCACAGTGGTAATCCAGATTACCACATTCATTATTCACAATATTTTTCTCTAGATTTAATGTTTTTTAAGTGATATCAAAGAAGTCTTATAAATAAGGTAATTTAAACATTGTAGAATGTAACAGAAATGATAGCAATCGTATTGCGCAAAACTATAAACAGTTATAAATGAAAAAATTTCGAAAATCGCTCTTTTTTATGAAAAAATTCATTTTTGAATGATGTATTGAATAAATTGGAAGAAAATTTATTATTCGGGGGTTTTTGGGGTCACTGATCACAAATCTGAAATTAGATTTCAAAAATTCAACATGGCTGACAAATTTTGGAAAAGTTGTTGGATTTTCACATTAGATTCGCCATTTAAAATTTTTGAAATCAGACTTCAGATTCGTTATCAAAGACTCTAAAAAGTCTTGGATGCCAACTTTCATTCAAATCCAGCAATTTTTTGAAAACTCGTCGGATCCGCCATTTCGAATTTTGCAAATCTGGCTCCGGATTCATAATCAACGACATCAAAAATCCCTAAGTAACCAGTTTTATGAAAATCCAACAACTTCAAATTTTTCCGCCATGTTGGATCCGCCATTTTTAATTTTGGAAATCTGACTTCAGATTCGTCATTAGTTACCGCGGAAAACCCCTAAGTTACATATATCCGTAAAACTAGTTTGATGGAAAAATGTATGCCGCAAAGGGTTAATTACAATGGGAGTCAGGGTCGGATTTATCCATAAGAAAAATAAGCAGTTTCTTAGGGCTCCGGCCTCAGAGGGGCCCCCAATCAGCCAAAAAAAAAATATAGTCAATGAAAATGCTGCCAAAAAAATATAGAATAAACTTTTTGAAAATTTTACACAATTAATTCAATCTTTATTTTATCCAATAATATTTGCATTTGGTAGGTTATGTTGTAATAAATTATATCTATATACATTAGGGGACCCTTTTCGATCGTGCTTAGGGCCCCTTGAAGCAAAAGCCGGCCCTGATGGGAGTACTGGAATAAAAATCAGTTTGGGATCTTTATTTGATAGTCTTTGATTTCCTGATTTAAGGCCATGGAACAACCAGACCATGTGGTCGATATAGTGATTATTTTGTCTGTAAAATTTTGTTCTTGCAAAATCATGGCCTTAATCTGAAAACAAAATATATTGCAAATTGGCTCCAAATGCTCACTTGAAAAAATTTGTAAAATTTCTTTTATAGTTGTCGTTTTGAATATCTTTTGATATTCACAAGTTTTAATGCATAAATATTGTTTCTTTATATATTGAACCCTTTCATTTTTGATACGATACCTCGTTAAAATTACAAATGCTTTTGTAAGTGTGCAGTGAAATAATAAACATCAGGGTGACTTCGAGACGAATGAAAATGTCACATTCTACGCCCTTCTTTATCATTATTTCGCCAATCTCATTTTAACACACTCGTCTTAAAAAGAAGGGAGAATTCACCTTTTTCACACCCTTCTTTTTCTCCTTTCATTATACTCGGCCTTTCATTTTAATTTACTGATGTACGTATGATTCACTGTTTTACACTCAAGCTATCCTTGGCATTTTTACTTCTTCAATAAAAACCCGAAAGCTTTCGAATAATGACTTTTTTTCAATATTAAATTTAAAAATATTGCAATATCTTCAAATTTATTACTTCAGATGTGATTATTGTTTGAATTATATTAATAAATTTTATTTTCCCAAATTAAGTCTCAATTAGATCGATTGTTTTGAGAAATGAAATATTTTGCCCATCGTTAAGAACAGAAAAGGAAGAATGCAGAGGCATAGCGAAACTTTCAAATATGGCGGGAAGGGGGGGGGGGGGGTCGTTAAAATGCTAACTTGCGTGAAAAATATGCTGATTATATAATTTTGTTTAGTACATCACAATATTTCTTTTCCGGGAAAGTTTGGGGGGGGGTGCCCCCCATATCCCCTTCTCGCTACGCCCCTGGAAGAATGAATATTGAAGAAAAAGTTTCAGCGTAAGATAGAATTCTGATTTTATTAATAGGAAGGCGAGAAAACGAAGCTAGTTATGTGTAGTTTGGAGTACGTCAAATGCCATCGTTGTTGGCAGTAACACGAAGCTCCAGAAGCACTTCTCCCTTGTGGCCATTGTTGAGTTTGACGAGCTTCCGATTCCTTTCAGGGCCGAAGAACATTTCTCCCCAACCCGCTTTTCTCGCTGGTACTTCGGATATTCTGTAGTAAGCAACGGGCTTTTCAATGTCTTTACTGAAGTCGACAAACGGTCTTTCAGGAGCAGCGTAAGCGTAAACCTGTTTTATTTCACATAAAATTTATTACCGTATAGATCCTTAAAATATTTGAATAATTTTTATCGCAATCCAAGAAAATCGACTTATTATTTCACTTTTTTTAAATTCAGGCAGAAAAAAGACTTGTAAAATTTACTGAAAGTTTGGTACTTATTTTTACAACTTGACTTTTTGGCAGATTTTACAAGAAGTTAAGTTCATGGATTTTCCGTACGTTTCACCTATCTTCAGTAAAATCTACTCAAAACGGATTTTTCTGTATTTTGTAGATTTTACTGGAAGCTAAGTGAAACGTGCAGAAAAATCTTTTTTCTATCACGGAGAAAAAATAGATTATAAAATTTAATATCCAGGACCAGTGACTATATGGAATAACTATTTAGATTATATACAGTTTAATCTACCCTGGTGAAACTATCGGATAGATTCAGCAAACGATTTACAAAACGTTTTTCGGATTGGTTCGGAAGGACTCGGAATGGTTCGGAAACAGATTTCCGGAATAGCTCGGAATAGCTCTGATTCACCGGAATGAATTTCAATCCGATTTATGCCAGGATAGATTATGAGAAATATAATCCACATTACAAGTAACATAACCTACAATTTTTCTATGCTCATACATCGTAGGTTTATAATCGAGATTATATAGCTTTTATAATTTAAATGGCTGTCCTATAGTCACTAGACCTGGATATTAAATATTATCATTCATTTTTCTCCGTATACGTGTACTTTTATTAGCCATTATGTTATTACATTTTCATCATGAATGAGATTTCAACTGAAAATGTGAAATTTTTCGATTTTTCATCAACCCTATGGCGGAAGAGTAATTTAATTCATTTTTCTTCATAAATAAAAATATTAATATTAAATATTTTTGGTTTTCTTATTTGGCTTTAGGGTCCAGAAAAAATATAACTCAAAGTTTCATATTTTCAAACGTTTAGACTCAGATCCCTTGCAGAAAAAAATAAATGGACCCGATTGGGACCGATTGATCCAATTGACCCCATTTCAAAAACATCATTGAAACCGATTTATTAATCGGATTCAATCAGGCGAGACCATTTTGAATCTGATTAATAAATTGGTTTCAATGATGTTTTTGAAATGGGTTCAATCGGATCAATCGGTCACAATCGGGTCCAATTATTTTCTTCTACAAGGGATCTGAGTCCTTATCAGTGAGAATTTATTTCTATAAAAAATACAAAGGAAAAAATTTAAAAATTGCCCGTGTGACAGATAAAAATTGTGGTAAAAAATGATATAAAAGAATTGCACGCATGAAACTAGAAAATTGGTCTAAATAACTAAATTTACAAACGAATATAAAAACCGAACAAAAAATTTGTTCTCTAAAAATACTATAAGGAGAACTTTAAAAAATAACACGTGTGGCGGATAAACATTGTGTTAAAAAATGAAATAAAAGAATTGCATGTGTGGAACTATAAAATTGGTCTAAATAAGTAAATTTACAAAAAATATAAACAGTACAAAAAAATTTTTTTTCTATGAAAATACAAAGGGAAGAAACTTAAAAAATTGCACGTGTTTTTAAATTTCAAATTTTTACATTGTTTAAATTCAAGAACTGACTTACAATTCGAAAATTTTCATTTTTTTAAAATTCAACATTTTTCTCTACATTTTTGTATTGGGGACTGTAAGGCCTGAAAATGTTAATAAAATGATAAATAAAAAGATTGAACTTACCTTTTTAATTGGACGAAGATTGTCATTCTCGTTTGGATCCCGAACGAAAAAGTTTAAATCCAAAACACGAGATGAGTCTTCATAATTATCGACGACAGGATAAATCTGTTGTTTGCTAGGAATACTCGTACTATCCGAATAAGTGTCCACGTAACATACTCCACCATTTCTGAAGCTAATTACGAAGACGAACGTGAAAATGTAAACGACGAAACGACGTTTCATTTTCAGAAGACTTAGTGTTTTGAACTAAATTCATTCCAGCTCGTCGTTTTGAAATAAGAAGATAAAAAACACTTGTAACTTTACACTAACGCTCGTTAATCCCTTGTAAGAAACTTTTAGTACACCTGACGATATCAGTAATCATTAATTAATAGCACAGGTCTTTACTGAAAATAACAGACATAAATTTGAATTTTAATCAGATTTGTTCAACAATACTCTCTATCGACTATTGACAAATTCAGACTTGTTTCATTTGGATAACAAGCTATTTCAAATAGTAGCTACTCTCTAAATACGAATCAGTCAAAATCTACTGATTATCAGTGAAATTTGACTGCTTGAAATAGCTAAATAGAGGTTAATGTGAATCAGTCAAATTTCACTGATTACTTTAGTGAAAATTAACTGGTTTAACAGTGAAAAGGCAAATCATTGATTCAATCAGTAAAAATTTGACTGATTCAGATTTAGAGAGTACTGATATTACATTCATTTTCTGTATGGACAAAACTGAAAATTATTTTTCAAACAACATAGAGTGGATTGAGTTTTTCATTTGAAGATTTTGTTCCCAGATGAACTTGGGTTGATAAAAATTGTGCCGACAAGGGAAATCTCAGAGAAAGGTTGCCCATTACTGAATACAGGCAAAATATTAAAAACGGATTTTTTCAAAGGATCGTTTGCACTGACTAGGGGGTGCAGTGTGGTGGGTTCTGAATAATGTATGAAATTTGTTCCCCGGAATTGAATCTCTTCTCGACACCGACGGCACGAGGACAAGAGAGCGGGCATAAATCTAAATAATTTCAGCCCTCGAATTTTTATTATTCCTATGGCTACAGCTAGTGTTGAATATGCATACGTCGCTTTTCACACTCGGTGAATCAAGTGACCCACCTTTGTTTAACTACCTCGATGAGATTATCTTGCACTGACCTATAATATCCAAAGATGCACCTTTAACTCTCATTAATTTCGCATAAAACTGTCAGCGTTAAGTCTCACAAAAAATTGTATTTTTAAAAATCTGTCTTAGCATTTCAAATGTTATATTTAATTCAACTACTTTATTTTTTATTGGAATTAATAAATTAAAACATGAAATATAATTGACTAAATATTAAAATTGAAATTAAATACGAGTTTTAGTAAATATCATAAGAAAGTTCAACAAACAATATTTAGAATAGGATTTAATTTGCAAAAGTCGAATTCGAGCATTAGGATAGCTTTAATATAAAAAATTGTAAATTCTTCATTCTTTGAAGAAGATTTAGGGCTCTATAAATAAAGAGTGGATGCTGATCCTTGAGGGAGAAGACTTGTCAAAATTAATCACTTTATGAAAAATTCGATATTTGAATTTTACAAGAGACACGTCCATTACTCATTTCAGGAATTTGATGATAAATCTCAAGAAAATTAACGAGCAGTGAAGATGACACTGTCTCCAACTTTGCTGTTCCCCTCTCAAGATTCATTTCCCGAGACTCTGAAATATAGCCCGCAACTTTTCTCATACTTGGAAGTTTTCCACGAAAGCATATTCTTCCGTTGTAGAATATCGTCGGAGGTAAAGAAGAGGATTAGTATCGTGGACGAGAACCGTAACTTATGAAAAAGGAGAAGCTGATGCTGAAATTTTGTTGGGTCTTCAGGTGTTCGTTTAATCCACAATTTCAAATCCTTCCTTTAGAATAAATAAAAATTAGAAAAAATTAAATGTATTATAAAATTCAAGACAAATGCAGAAAATATAAAAATATAAATAATATCTTTTTTGAAGGTTTATATAATTAATCATTTTCAATCTCTATTTGTTAATTTAATTTGCAATTAAAGACAGATTTATTCTGAATTTAATGTTTGAAATTTTTTTAAATTTATTAATATGCTAAATAAAACGTTAAAAATGAAGAGCTTTGCTTTAAATTGTATAAAATATTTTAATTATAAAAATGAAACGCCAATTCCACACCGTAAACAAAACTCTATTTTTGAGAAATTGAAGTATTCAAACAGTAAAAAAATATAAGGAAAAGAAAATTCTGAATCTTAAACTATTTTTTGGCTTTCTAAATTTTATTGATTTAATACTGCACAACACGTTCATCCCCGATTCTTTGAATCGAGGATAAATGTTTCGCGTGACGAATTGATTAAAATTATTATACACAGGGTTTTCCTACATTATTTTACACTGCTAAGCCTTGGACAATAATTTATCTACAGGGGCTCAAATGGTAACGAATATACGAAATGAAACAAGCTAAAAGTATCACGAAATACGCGTTCAGTCGATGCAATGTCAAGGTTTTGTGTAGAAGTCTAATATCAAAAAATGAACTTTTAAATGCTATTTAGTATTGATAATAGATCGCCAATCAGTTGTATCCTCTATTATAAAAGGATTAGACCATCGAATCAAGTCCGCTAATATCGCACTGCAGAAATCATTTTTTCAGCCTGCAGGAGCCGTGCACATTTCATTGCATCGTACAACGTGTACGACGAGAGTTATCAAATCAATTATTATTCTCCTTTGCGGACACGAGTTCTACGAGTATTCGTCAGTTCTCAATTAATTGGGCTAATATAGGCCAGTGGGCATTTTTTACTTTACTTGGGCAGAAACTTTTTTACAGATTTCGTTTGTGTATTCACTGCATTTGGCTGTGCCTCCAAGATCACCGGTAAGATATTTGGCTTCTTTGATAGTTTCATAGGCTGAAAATTCGATGATCTTTGCATGCTCGTTCAAACCCATATGTTTCAGCATCATCACGGCTGACAGTAATAGAGCTGTGGGATTCGCCTTATCCTGTCCTGCGATGTCTGGTGCAGTTCCGTGAACCTAATGTTATAAAAAATGAAATGAAATATATTGAAATTGAAATAAAGAGTAAATACACGTTTAGAAATTTAAGATTGTATACCGATTCAAAGAGAGCACCATTCAGACCGATATTTCCACTAGGAGTTAGTCCTAGACCTCCGACGAGACCAGCACACAAATCGGAGAGAATATCTCCGTAAAGATTGGGCATAACGAGTACGTCGTATTGACTTGGGTCCTGCACCATGTTCAGACACACAGTGTCTAAATACCTTTCCTCGAATTTTACATTTGGATATTTTCGGGCGGCTTCTCGACAACATCTTAAGAAGAGACCGTCGGACATTCTCATTATGTTGGCCTTGTGTACAGCCGTAACCTGAAATATTCTTTATTTTAGATATAACTGAAACTTGAATACTGGAAATTAAAGTTTGAAATTAAATATACATTTTAAATTTAAATTATAAATTTTTCTAAAAGATACCTTTTTTCTATTATTGTTCTGAGCATACTGAAAAGCAAAGTCTGCAACTCTACTCGATGCTTCTTCGGTAATGAGCTTGATTGACTGAACTACTCCATCCACGATTTCATGTTCAATACCAGAATATTCACCTTCTGTGTTTTCTCTAATCGTAACAACATCGACGTTATCATAAAGAGTCTTGTAACCTTCCAGAGAACGGCAAGGACGAACGTTCGCATACAAACAGAATTCCCTGGAAAAATCATAAGTATCGAATTTCAAGCATATTGATAGATAAATCAAAAACAAGAATAACTCAAACTTGATTATGCAAATAATTTTAGAACTGCAAGATTGCAATTATCGCATTTCTTAAATTACATAAGAGATATAGACTTCAAAGTTAGTAGTGCAAGATCAAAGTAATCAACAATTTTACTAGAATTATCAATGAAGCTCTGATAACGATACAAATTGATACGCATAATTATAAATTTAGAAACAAAACAAAATCTTACTTTCTGAGCGCAAGATTTAGAGATCTATGACCTTTTCCTATTGGAGTCATTAGAGGGCCTTTGAGACCAATTTTGTTCTTATTTACAGAGTCAATTGCCGCTTGCGGAATTCCGAACTTTCCATCTGGACCTTTAACCGGTGTCACGTCTACGGTTTCCCAATCTATTGGTACCTGTTCTTTCAAAAAGAGATATATATATATTATGCAAAGATAATATAGGATAATTATTTCTAATTATAAATACAACCTTGGAGGTTTTAACAGGCAGTGGATAAAAAGATAAAAGGATAAAAATTTCACTGTACTCCAAAATAAATAAAAATGAGAAAGACTGACGAAAATATCAACAATGTTTGGAAAATGTTCGATATTTTTTGTATTTGACAAAAAATTAAGTTCGCAAATTAGAAAAGCCTCACCAAAAAATATGACCAATCAATACAAAAATAGAGACAGAAATCGCCTATAATTGGATCAACTTCTATAAGAGATTAAAATAAATGTCACTAGGGCGGTTTAGGTCACCTTGTAAAACAACAATGATTGAAATCACGCTCAAAATCAACCTGTCATAATTTCAAATAAAAATATTAGGAAATAAGTGAAGGTTGAAAATAAGTGATAAATATTTTAGACATTTCAAAATACCAAAAAGCTTGACCCAGCGATGTAACAATATGCACGTAAATCAGAGTAGTTGATTAATAAAAAAAAACTGTCTAAAGATAAAAATATCTCACCTTGGCAGCATCAAAGATCTTTTGAACAGCGGCGGAAATTTCAGGTCCGATTCCATCTCCAGGGATAAGCGTGCATTTGTGAACTTTACTGCTATAAAGGCGGCTGCCTCCAACTTTTGGGGAGACCTATTAAAAATCATAGATAGAACGAAACACTGAAATAATTCAACGTACTATCTTGAGTTTTTAAGAATGAGCACAATGTGAAGCAACTAAAAGGGGAGAAGCAAATAGAGAAAAGGGAAGTGGACGAATAGACGTATTGAGTGTAAAAGAGAACGAAAAAGAAAATTGGAATTCTACAATAAAAAAGCAGACTGATATTTAACCAAAATACGTGTAAATTCTAACCTTTATAGGTGGAAGGGATCGGGGTAGGAGACAGGTTAGCGAATGATCAGCAGGATTCCAAGAACCAAGAATTTACTTACAACTTGACGTATCCATTGAGCTGCCATCCTTTTAAGAAATTTTAGTATAAAAAGATGTACAATGCCAGATAAAGTTACACACGTCAGACTCGATATCCGCCGAAGACGAGAAAAGAGCAGAAAAAAGGACCAACCACGCAGCTGATTGGTCGCTCTGCCCCAATGTCTTCTGCTCCGGAAAGCGGAAGTAGCGGACGACACATAAGAAAAACATTAGTACGCATGCTTTTAATGCTGAGCGGTATTTTTAAATATTGATATTTACATTACATTGTTTTTATAACAATTTAGTCAATTATTTCAATTAATAAATTATTTTAGATATTTAAAATATTTTGAACATTTTTTACCCGAAATGATTTACCTTTAATCTGTAGTTTAATTATATAGCTAATCTAACCGGATATAACTAAAATGTAGACAATGTGACAATGTTCATTATGTTCATGTTCCGATCCATAATTATTTGTTTTATTTCGGTTGATTTGGGTAAAGAGATTGAAAAGTGTAGTGGAATTGAAAGTAGATATAAAAATTTAGTTGCATTCCAAAATATGTTGTCTAAACTATATTATAATATTAATCGAATATAGTTATAAATCTATCTGACATTTGATTCACATAGTTTCCGGTGCGGCGAAAGTCCGGTTAGCCATCTTGTTGGACGCTTCTTCCTCGCGTATGTTTTGTGTGCTTCGTGTCGATCCTCCACTCGTTTTTTGAAATTGTTCATCTAATTTCAATATCAGGAAAAACCGCAATCAAACCAAAGATTTTGGAGAATCATGAAAACTGAAGAGCAAGTATTTTTTGAGTTATTCTATACGTATTTGAATTTTATTGATGGAATAATTATTTCGGCATTTTGTTGTACTCTTCTAAATTACGCACGTTTGGAAGCGGCTTGTAACTACTAATATTGTGTAAATTAACCTAAGCCGAGCTATACGCGATAAAAAATCGTGAGCAGATTTTTTTGAGTAACATATTAGTTAGTTTTATTGGTTTTGCAATCATTTTTATGACTTTATTTGTGAAGTTCTTAAGTTACGGTGCCGCGCACCGCGTCGGTAGTTCTTGCAAATGTCCGCCCGGAAAATCGATAGTTCGCACATTAGTAATCATATCTCTTAGAACACATACAGGAAAAAAATAGGTTTATTGCCATCTAAATACGAGATGACTAATAATTATGAAAGGTTTCCCTCATTTTGAACAAGATTTTGTTCAGTTTAAAAGAATTTTATATGTTTAAGAGATAAGTCGCGGAGTGTGTGTGTGGGGGGGGGGGGGGGATATATAATATTACAAATTAGTGTTAGGTTATTACTGTTTTTGGTACAATAGGTTCGTTTATTCTTTATTCGTGAGAATTTTTTCAAAAAATGAAAATGATATAATGTTTTAAAAATATACGATTTCGTAATATATTGAGCGCTCACCCGGGAAAAGTAAATCTATAGAATGTTAGATATTAATAAACGTAGACAAATAAAACTGTAATTAGTTGATTGGTTTGTAATTTAATTTGTCTAGTTATTTATTTTAATAAAAACATAAATTTTGTTTAGAATATTAATATTTAATTGTTGTCTTTATCTTATCTATCTGAAACATTGTATACATTATAATAGCAATATTCTTATAGACTTATCTTTTTCTCTTACAGCGTTCAGATGCAAAATAATGACGACAGAGACCGCAGCCGAGAGCGCGATCGCACAAGAAGATCAGAGAGAAACAGACTCAATTCAGCAAGTCGTGACCGCAGCAGGGACAGAAATGATCGCGGAAGGAAAATTTCTGAACGACGCATTTACGTTTCCAATATCCCGTACGATTATCGTTGGCAAGATTTAAAAGATCTGTTCAGAACTGAGGTTGGCAAAGTAGCTCACGTTGAATTATTTACTGACGAGAGCGATAAACCGAGAGGCTGTGGAATCGTGGAATTCGAAGACGCAGATTCTGTCAAAGTCGCTGTTGAAAAAATGCATCGTTTTGATATAAAGGGACGAAAATTAGTTGTTAAAGAGGTGCGATCGAATTTTGCTTCTTCACTGGTTATTATATAATGTCATTGAAGTAAATTGCCTGATAAAATATCTTTTTCACAGGACTATGATGTAGAGCGTGATAAGTACGGTCGCCTGGCTTCATCCCGGAACAACGATAGACCTCGTGAAGATAGATTCAGAGATTCTCCTAGACAGAACCCAAGACCAAACATGCCTGTACAGAGTGGTGGTGGTGGTGGTGGCGGAGACAACAAATTTGGGAATACTTATGGTCTCAGTACCCAATTTTTAGAGTCTCTTGGAATTAATGGACCACTCGTTACACGAGTTTTCGTTGCAAATGTGAGTAAAAGAATCTAAAGGATTATTGAAAAATGTCGAAGTATAAAAAGTTATATGCTAAAATATTTTTTCAGTTGGACTACAAAGTAGACGAGAAGAAATTGCTTGAGGTATTTAAACTCGCCGGAAAAGTCTTACATGTCGAGTTAGGAAAAGACAAAGACGGAAAATCTCGAGGATTCGGGGTGGTGGAATATGATCATCCAGTGGAGTCTGTTCAGGCTATTTCGATGCTTCATAATCAACAACTGTACGATCGTCGAATGACTGTTCGTCTTGACCGAGCAAATGAACCAGATATGCCACCGAAATTACCGGAAGGTTTGAAAGGAATCGGAATGGGACTCGGAGCTGGTGGAAACAGACTCACAGATGTTGCAAGGAACATTCCAAATGTCCAACCAAACAATCCTCCAGTCGTGAATTCTCTCTCTGCACCCGTTCTTGCAACTGGAGCATTTGGTGGTGGATTGAATAACGTCGTACCTGCACAATTAGCTTCGGCTTTGGCAAATTCCAATGCAAATGCTCTGCAAGCAAGTCTTGCTGGTGGCTTAGGAGCTAACCTCGCGACGACTTCTCTTTTGAATCAATCTCTCACAAGTGAGTTGGCTTCTAATCTGGGCAACTTTGGTGGTGGAGTCAGTGGATTATCCAGTTTACAGGCTTCTCTTGCTAATGCTCAGGGAAATAATAGTTTTGCTCCAAGATTATCCAAAATGGATAATGATGTACCATTTGGTGGAAATAATGCCTTTGGAGGATCAAATTTCGGAGGAGGTAGAGATTATGATGGATTTGGCAGAGGAGATGCAGACAGAGTTTCTGGAGGAAGCGGAGTCTTTTCTTCTAATCAAGGCGGAGGCGGAAGTAATAGACAGAATACTAATGGATCTAGACCATTGTCTGATACTATTGTAATAGGAAACGTATGTAGTTTTAATTTACTATTGTATTTTTATTTTGCGGACAAAAATCAAGGTTTAATGTTTCATTACTTATTTTCAGCTACCATCAAGTACGACGTGGCAAATGTTACGTGATAAATTCCAGGAAATTGG
This sequence comes from Diplolepis rosae, assembly GCA_030998225.1. NCBI lineage: Eukaryota > Metazoa > Arthropoda > Insecta > Hymenoptera > Diplolepididae > Diplolepis > Diplolepis rosae. Next base: position 4,876,238 of record JAPYXD010000698.1, read on the forward strand.
AGAAGTTAAGTTTGCTGAAATGCGTGGATCTGACTTGGGACTTGTGCGATTTGCTACTGAGTGGGATGCAGAGCGTGCAGTGTGTATCCTTTAAAATGAAATTCATCAAAAATTCGATAATGAAAAAAAAAATTAAAAAAAGATTTCTAATTTTAAGAAGAATTTTTTTGAACAAACAATTTTTACAAGAATTTTAATTTTGAAGTTTTAAACAAATTGCTATTGAAACTAAAAAATTGTTTTTTAGAAGATTATTTTCCTTAATGCACTTTTAAATATAGCAATGATGAACCGATCACGTCTTGATGGAAGAACAATTGATGTCCGTCTATATTAAGTGGAAATGATTTACAATCAAGGTAAATATTTAAATCAGTTTTCAAATGACTTCATTTACTAACGTTTTCAAAATAATAGGTATTTGAGTTAAGTGTATTGGGGGGGGGGGGGGGGCAGATGCAAAGATGAATTGAGGACGTGTTTGATCATCTGTCAAATGATTTTAAACGTTAAAATATATGCGTTAATTTTTTGTTAATAAAATTAAATTTATTTGAGTCTGTTAGAGATGTTCCATTGAAAAATTTTTAGGTTTTCTTTTGAATCATAATTTTATTTTCCTATCCAAATATATTCAACTTAAGACTCACCTGTCATTTTGGAAACGATAGTAGGGTTCTAAAATTGTAACTTAATTTTGTAGAAATAATTCAATTATTCTTTAACAAGATGTCTAGCGACATTAAAAAAATAAAGTCAAAGTTTCTAGATTTTAAAAATAGATGGTAACAATAACTGAGACTTGATTTAAGATTCAAAAAATAGACCATTTCTAAATATTCTGAAATTTCCTTTAGATTGTCCTCAGGCATCCTGTTAGATTATAAATATTTTTTTGTATGGGTGAAATAAAATTTTTAATAAATTTTAAACCCTACAATTCACTGACATGTGTTGCATAACATGCTTTAATTCATTACTAAAGTATTGAAACTAATAGAGGGTATTAACGCATGTGAATGCACAAAATGGACTGCTAAATGCTGATTACGATTTTTGAATCGCTGAAGGCCGGATATCTTCTTCTTAGTTCGAAGTAGGGAAGTTTTTTCTTTCTTTTTTTTTTTTTTTTTTTTATAGAAGTAATTGGGTTTATTTCCGCAAATCTCTATTGGATTCGCATATTCAATTAGGTCAATCATAGATATCTCCGTTTACTTAAATGGAGCGATCAAACTTTTAGGAGGACAACCACGAATCTCATCGAATTAGTTTGACTCATGACTACAATTTGTCTCTAAAGTTTCGAATTGTCATTTTCTCATGTATAATAAAAAAAAATTTCTCGTTTTCGTGCAAATCTTGATGCCCGGAAACTTTTCTAAACTAATATTCTTTGCTTGCATATTTATTTAAAGGATGTTCTTGCTAACTGTTCTTTGAAGCAAAACAATTTTTATTTGAATTCTTGAGGAATAAATAATCAATTGTTACTGCATTCTGTGCTTGATATTTTTGATCTTTTTTCTCTGGTAATATTGAGTTCTTTCCACCCTAAAGAGAAAATGAGAATAATTATCAATGAAATCGTGCTTTAAAGATACTAATTTAATAAAGCAGATTTTATTGAGAAATTAAAAAATAGCGGCATCTGCATTCAGCAGTCCATATAACGTGTATCAGTGATCTAATTTTTCTTCGCAGCTATGAAAATGAGAGTTTGGTATGTGATTCACAGCATTATATAGATCCTGACGAGAAACTTTTAATTCATCTGTCGTTGGAACATCAACAGTCGTTATGTCTACTCAGCGTTGCAACCATCTATTGAGAGATTCATAACCGATCATCGATCCCTTTTTATTAACACAAAATGGTCCACTTTTCTATACCGTTTCCAAACAGACAGTGGCAATAGCTGTTAGGCTTAGGTTCCCATTGGCCCACGTAATTCATAGACTTCAATGTGTAGATTACTGCTTACAGTAATGTGCCGTAGTTTTTAAGTTACTTCTTAGTTTGACAAGCGCTCGATACTTTAGGGTTTCAGGATCAGCTCGGTGTAATCGAGAGCAAATTGATTATTCGCGATAGGAACTGGTCACTTATTGCTATTAACCGTCGTATCCACTGTCCAGATATTTACAGAAGACATTTAATTTGTACCAGCAAAAACAAAGATATAATTTTGGATACAATCGTCATTATCTTTCAAGCATTGGATTTTGGATAAACTGGATATCTTTTGAGCTGAACGTTTAGCAAAATGGACATTTCTGGAATCTTTGAGAAAAAAGGAAAATTTTAATACTGTAATTTTACAGTTCTTGATATGGCAAAATTGGTGAAGATAAATACAATGAAAAACGAGAGAAAAAATTTTAAAGAAGTTCCAAGATAATTCATCGTAGAAGCCAAAGGTCTCTTTCGCATGCTTTTCACTCTCGGCACTTTAACGACACACCAACTTTTATCGAAGCTGAATGAAAGAAAATTTCTTCGTTCTTGGGTGACTTTTTGTTGAATGCTGAATTTAGCAAGAATATTGAGTCGTTTGAAACGGATGGGGACGAATTGTAGCTGAAGATTCAAGCATTTGTTTTATTTCAGACTGTAGAGTTCAAGGGTTTCCAATTGTATTTTGTTTATTATGCGAACTCTAATATTTTATTTCATGCATCACGTAGGCGTCATTCAAGTGTACAACATTTATTTATTTTTTATTTTATTCTCATTTTTTTGAGTTAGATTCCGTTCAATTTTTTTTTCACTCTAGTTTAAAGCATTGCTGTTTTTAAAAATCTCTCGAACTCTGTACAGTTTAAATTCCGTCCCTATTCTATACGTGGCTTTGCAATTATCCGAAAATTCTATGAATTTGATTTCTGCATTGATACTTTTAGTCATTTTAGTATGTTATAAGCGGGATGTATTGTGGTTCGAGAAGTGGCAGTCTTCAGTCTCAACGATTTTGTGTAATGTAAAAATTCACTTCATATTCCACCGAATTTGTTAAGGTATAAATGATTATCTTGCTCTCAAATAGGCTGATGGTTCATTTTTTCTGAAGTGTCGGTCAAAATGAAAATAAAAAAAAATTTGGATGTGAGGTTGATTTTGGATGCATCGTATGTTTACCAAAACCAGTTGCTAGTAGGATGATTTGTAATATTTCTATTAATTTTGTGAAATTGATTTCTTATTTTCGCAAGGTAACTCTTTGGTAAACATATTTCCTCTCCCCACGTAGATCTCAAGGTACGTTCTGCGCATTGTATAACATTCTTGTATACTCATTACTGCAAAGATGGTGACTGAATAAACTTCAAATCCAATTTGACTATGAAAACTTTGGTCGTTTTGTGTTTTATTTTTGTGCTCATGAAATTATTTTTTAAAACAGGCGGTTCTGGAGTGTGTTTGCTGTCTATGAAAGGGGCTTTGGCAAATTATTTGATTGCTGGTTCCGCAGGTGAGCCACAGGCCCAGTGATTTTTATAGGAGTGGAAATTGAAAATCCTAGAGTTTGTATTATTCTATTTTCGAAATATCTAAATTGCATTTCTTCTGGAGTTCATTAATTTGGAAAGAATGTTGTGCCTTTGGTGGACTGTAAATATTTTGGATTGTACTTTTATTCGGGTTTGAACTCTTTGTGGATATGGTCGATATTTTTCGACTTTTACTACAAACTTCGGTGTTCTAGAAGATTCTAATTTAAAAAAAATATTAATTTCAATCACTTCCACGTAATTTTTTTGATTGTGTTTTTTAATTAATCTTTTTGACCACCCTAGCGAAATTAGTGAGTGGCATTTATTCTGGAACATTTTTGCAAACAATATCAATTAAATAATATCTTCCATAGTTTCTAACAATAAAAAATGTAATAAATACAAAGATCAGGGTGGCCACTTGACTAATGTATGGCTGATTTTTTTCTTCTTAAGGACATGTGATGCTTAAGACAAATAGCAAATTCATGTGAACAATTTGGTCCAGTTTCTACATTTTTGTGTCCAAAATAAATAAACTTTTGTTTTTAAAATTTGGGAAATAGTAGAGAAGATAAAAACGCACGTAGACAGACTACTTTTGGTTTTAAAAATGAATAAAATTTCTGATATATTTTGAAATTGAACTTTTTTTCAATTTCGAAACCAAAAATAGTCTATCTATGTCCGTTTTTATCTCCTCTACCATTTCCCAAATTTTAGAAACAAAAGTTTATTTGGGACACAAACATGTAGAAACCTAAAATCAATCAAATTTGCTAATTTCCTAAGTATCACTAGCCCTTAATACTTATTCAAAATCCCCCAAAGCGCGGCAGCCGAATGCAAGAATCCTCTTGTAAGTCCAATAACATTTTTTTCCCCCACTTTCTACCTTGGATGATTTTGAAGGGAATGAATGAAGCTTTTTATTTAAAAAATTTATGAGGTCGCATTTGGAACAAAAACTCAAAAATATGTATAAATTGAGAAAATGAGCATGAAATATTTTTTTTATTACAAAATCAATATTTTTTTCGGAAAGCTCATAATGTTGACAACCAGTTGTACTAGAGCTGTCTCCTTTGGGGGATTAAAAGAGATCCACTAGGACTACATTTTAGTGGAATGTCAAAAAGATTGAAGACAAAAAATTTTTAGGCGGGAACACTTGGCAAATTTCGCTCCATATATAACTTTTCAATTTTTTAATATTCTGTATTTTCTTTGCCCTAACCTAACAATCTTCAATCTTATTTCTGACTTTCCAAATGTCTTGCGAGTTCCACTATTGTTATCTCCTAGTTTTAATTGACAAATTTCAAGATATAGGAATTATAATGGTCAAATTCAGTCAATTGAATCTTTTAAAAACACAATCTATCTTAAGTTAGGGAAAATGATGTCTTAAATTTAAAGAAAGATAAAATTATATAGAGTAAGATATAAGAAAAGCAAGGAGAAACCATAAATATATTAACTATCAATCTTGATCAAATACTTCTTATGAGAATGGACGAGAAAAGCCTGGGAATTTGGGGTTTATTTTTTTTTTTTTTACTCTCAACGTGGCCACTTTGATGATTGATATCAAATTGTGTTGTATGGATATTTTGTGATCATTTAAATTGCGAATTTCTAGTGGTAAATTATATCTTATATTTATGATTTTGGGGCACTTCAGATGTGCGAGACAATTTTCTTTAAAGCATGAGAATCTTTGTTATTGTTTTTGATCGTGAGGGTTTAGTTCTTTCCTCCATTGCATTTTCGAATATTTTCTTCTGTTTTTAAATGCCAGGGATTAAAAAAAATTGGATTTTAATATAAGATATAAATGATACAAATACCTTTTGTTTATACTCTATACCTGGAAAGTGAGATGAGCATTTCCTCAATTGGTTTAAAATACTGTTTTTAAACAGTTTTAACCCCTGTTAAAAATCGATATTTTCAAGATTTTAGAAGCTGGAGAATCTGAAACGGGGTAAGTAATTTTCTCTAAAAACCTCTTTACATGAGTTTTCATTTTACAGGAAAGTTAACATCATTTCTATGCCAGCAAGCTGAGCAAATAGACTAGTAAGTAAAAGAATGTGATATATCATAAGTTAGAATACCATAAATTAAAAATATCTAAAACTTGTTACAAACACTGTAGGTATGGTAATTATAAAATAAAGACCAATTTAATATTTTTCATCGCACCTGTATTTTCGCAATCTTTACGTTATAAAACAGTTCGATTGGACTAATAAAAGTAAGGTACTTCGTAATTTGTAAAGACCAGGAACTCTAATAATATCATAATAAAATTTCGCTAAAAAAACTCGATTCCATTCAATGAAAATCAGGGAGAAATATTGTCAAGTGGATTTTTGCATTGTGTCTGATCTTTACAAAAACGTACCTTACCCAAAGAACACAGCGCACATGTGTATATATAATAATGTATATGTGTATATTTATATCTATATGTCTGTTTTATCACATTTTAAATCAAGGTATCAGTGTCACGCAAATATTAAGGGCGTTTTCCTCCAATTCGAAGTTGATTTTGTTGAGAATTCAATTCATCGCAGCATGAGAAAATTTGATAATTTCGATGGTCAATGCTGATAGCGTGATTTGAGCTGATTGCTTCTATAATTGGAGCAGTGGAGTGTAGCCTACTTATGAATTCCACTTTCACTCCAGTAATTTTTACGCTTCTGTCGTTAAATAAAGAAATTGATTTCACGCTGCCTAGACCTACAACTTTAAATTTGAGACACACTTCTGAAATCGTTGGTTAAGTATCAATAGCATAGAATTTATGCATAGGCGAGCATACAGTCCCATTAAATACTCCATATACTATTCATTAAATTTGTGTCGTCGTTGAGTACATTTTAAAGTAGTTTTGAAACATTCGGATATTGACAACAAAAAGAAATGGATACACAAGTATACACAGGAGTGAGTCCTTCTCTAAGTTATAGTGAAGCAATTAAAAAAGGAGACAAGCTTACGAAAATCATATTTAAAAATTAAGGAAAACAAGTATACGAAAAGATACATTCGCTAAGAGTAAGAAATTCCATGCTTCATACAGGGTGTATAATTTTTAGTCACGGTTGTAATTAATTATCAAGTCTGTATAGAGATCTCGAATCACATCTTCGCTCGTAAAGAGGAAAGAAAAATGGCCCACGAATCCAAATTCATCCCTAATTTCTCACAAATTCACGCCCTAATCTATCGCAGATTCATGTCAGAGTCAGGACATTAGTGAAATAAATCATTGCCATCCACGCAGCAACAACTAGTTATGAAGACACTAGGTGTGTTGCTAGTGCATTTGAACGAAATTCCGAAGATGCTTTGGAACCCTGTCGATTGGTTGCGTTCTCCAGACGACTCTGGCTGCGAGACAGGTAAGGGTTGTGTACTTAAGAGGATTTATAACGTTAAATTGAGTCTTATCATTTAAAAGCATTTCGAAGGTTTTGCCGTCATTGTTCACGGCATCTAAGTGAGCTCCAGCTTCAAGTAATGTTGTAGCCAAGTCGGGGCGCCATGACTGAGAAAGAGCTGTGAGGTGGAGAGCTGTATTTCCATCAGCATCCTTCGCAGTTACATCAGCTCCGACTTTTAAGAGGGCTCGAGTTAGGTGCGGCGATGGGAATTCACAGGCCGGGTAACCACCAACTACTGCTGCGTCTTTACTGTGGGTTAGCTGTAAAGCATCTCTCCCCTGTAATGAGAAAAATGTTGAAATTCAAATCTAATTGACATCACATAATATGTTACAAAATTAATTTTCCTATACCTAAAAAAGCATTATATATTGATTTGACGAGCTTCGTTTGCAAAAATATAATATATTAATGCGGCTAATCAATTCTTACTTTTGTAACATTGTGCGTCAACAGTTTTTAAAATAAATAACTTCTGCAAATATTTTTATTTTTTTCGAAATATAACAAACCTGTTTCCCCTTGGCGTTAATTTTTACTAATTCGTAAATGGCTCTGTGTAACTCGTCATGCTCTTCAGTTCCAGCCTTAGGAGTTTCGCGAGTTAGCAAACAAGCAAGATGCAGAGTAATCACCAAAACCCGATTTAAATACGTCAAATCACGTTCACACGCCGGCATTTTGTCCAACATCTGCTTGCCTAATTTAACTTCCAAAACCTGGAATTAAAATTATTTAATTAATAATTTTCAGGCTTTTTATGCTCAGAAATAATTTCTTTAAAAGGGAAACTAGCTACAGTTCAGAAAAACGTTTCGTTTGATATTTAAAAATAATTACCGCTTTCTTGAATACTCTCATTAACTCTTCCCTTTGAACAGGGGGTACCCTTCGCCCTCTGCTAGTTTGTTTTCCCTCGTCACCGATCATAAAACTGAACATCTCCGTGAAGCTTAAGAGAGATCCTTGAGTCATTGGATTCAGGGGTTCAAGCATGCTTTGTTGCATATCTAAGGCATAATTCCAGAGTTCAATGCATCTACTGAACTTGCCAGCGTCAGCGTAAACAGCTCCTCGATATCGGATGTAATAACTAGTATCGGGATGAGCTGGTCCAAGTATTCGTTCTCTAATAACTAAAGCCTGCATTCTCATCTCGTCAGGATCTTCAAGTAACTCGTCTAAGGCTTCTGGATCGGAGATTTCTTTTGCGAAATCGTAGGCTGATACTCCAGGTAGAGAAGGTGGTTTTGGTATCACGCGACCATCCCCATGGTATCTAGACAAGAGGACATTTTATTTAGTGATATAAAAATCTAGAAAATATTATCACGAAGAATCAGAGGAATCTGTGAAAAAGGGATCGCTTTCTACTTCCAATTACACTAGTCGAATGCTTTAACCAATGAGCTACACAGACACGTCCAACATTATTTTCTTCACAGAAAAATACCCTATTATGCTGTGTAATGCAAGTAATTAAATAAATACATGATTGAGTTCAAAACTTTCATCGGCGTCTAATACTACTATATAATACTATAATACGACATAATGTTATCTCTCTGTGGAGACAAAAACATGGAACATTTGTGTTCTGTGATAAAAGCATTCAATCGTCAATCGAAATATCTCGTGCTCACTTAACGAAGTAATTAACAGCGTTCTTTTCACACATTTAAAAAATATTCTATATGAAATAACTAGAGACCTTTCTTCCATGGCACGTTTCCAGATTTCTAGAGCGCCAATCATGTCTCTCTTCTTATCAACGTAGGTGGCGCCTAAAAGCTCAAATGCGTCTATTCTCTCCTTCCGGGAAACTAAGTGCGGCCTCCTTACAAGGTATTCGACAATGTGTGTGTGACCTGTAAAATTTTCGGTAGTTTAATCAACCGTATCCAAATCTTCAGGTTTTTTCTATTATTTTTTATTTAGAAGCAATGATTTCAAGATTTTTTAAAATAAATTTATAACCTGTTACTGCTGCGGCCAATAGCGGGGTCATTCCGTAAGAATCGACGTCCATCCGAGCTCCATGTTCAACGAGCATCTTCAAGATCTCTAGAGAACCACTTTCGGCGCAGTCGTGTAATGCCGTGTTACCTTTAACTGACTTTCGGTTAACATCTGCTTTCAATGACAATAGGAATTTTGCGATTTTGAAGTGACCTCTATAACTGGCTATCATCAAGCAAGTATGACCATGTCTGTTTGCAAATTCAATATCTGAAGTAACATAAAAACATAAATAATTTAAATGGAAATTATAGTAGATTTGCTCATTATTATAAAACTTGTTATAGAAATGTTTTTTTGGCAATAATAAATTATTACAACAATAAATCACTACTATAACTTTGCAGATTTAGAGATTGTATAAGTTTTAGAATATTTTATAAATAAATTAAACTTAATATCTCTGTAACCTTGAAAAAATCAAGCAAACTCCGATATGACCGTACCAGCAGGGATAATTTTCAGATAAAGTGTTTTTGAAAGATAAAGTAGTTTGACGGGATGTGCTTATTCCTCATATATATATATCATTACTGGTACTTCCCTTTAAGATTGAGTTAAACTTTAAAATAGATATTAGAAAGTAAAAATACCTGCACCATGTTGAACCAGGAATTTAACAATTTCGAAGTATCCATCGAAACAGGCAGCCCTGAGAGGTGTCGAGTTCGTTTTTGTTGTGGAATTTATCTTGGCACCCATTCTCACTAAAAGTCTCACCACAGAAAGATGTCCAGCGGCAGCTGCACACCATAATGGTGGTGCTTCTATTGTTTCCCCATCAATAACCACTGTTGAAAAATAATAACACATTAATCGACTGCACCAGTAAGTTTCAATTGGCAGTTGAATGATCTCATTATCGAATTACTCATCTCGTATTTTAATAAATGAATAAATAATTAAAAATGAACAATAAGACATTTTTAGGAATATAAAGAACTATTTTACGATTCTGCATCTAGAGTTATAGTTAAATTATCGTAAACTTGCTCAAAACCATTCATCCAAGTTTCACAACTGAACACAAAATAAATTGAACCACAATGCAGGCCACTGAATTTTTCAGGCATAACTTCGACGTTCTAGTCCTAGTTTCTCAAGAAATTATATGGATGGGAGTTCTTTTCCCATGAAAAAGATCATTCACTACAACTTTCTTTGGCTTAATGAACTTTTTGTAATTTTGAAAACGCTTAGAAGGAAATTTTACATAAAACAAAGATAAGGATAATTTATGGGTAAAAGAAATTAAAATAGCTTTGAGCAAAATGTATTATTATCAATTTCCCCCATTGCTTCATGCAATTCATCGATTAACCCAAGGCGACGTTTATGAGATTATTAGTCTTAAAAAAGTCGTAAATAAAATTGCGTGCTACATCTTTAAGATAAATTATCCACAATTTAAAAACTTAAAGCTCTCTTTTATGCGATTACCAGCTGTTTGTTTCATTGTCTGGGATTTAGTTTCAGCCTACAAAGATTTTTTTCAATTTTTGCAAAAAATAGAGAATTAAAAATAGACAGTTTTTTAAATATAAATAAACCAAATTTGAAAAAACTTTATTGCGCAATACAAAAAATCTTGAACCATTACCGAATCTTATTTAATATGCAAGAAGTTGATAAATTATAAATACAGGATTAGTAAAATTTTGCAAAGAAAAAAAATAGATGGAAAATTTGTATGTAAAACTATTTTTTTTACATAACTTTATAATTTATCTGTCTTAAAAGATTTTAACTTTTGTTTTGTTTTTCGAACTCTTACCAGATCCCGGTTGTTCAACATCAGCACCACATTTTTCGATGAGATACTCAGCAACATCGTAATGCCCATTTCGACAAGCCATCACCAAAGGGGTGGCGCCATGAGTTTTGGCGCCTACTAATTGTCCTACCTCATCTTTTGATCGATGATCTAGAAACGCCTAAAACAAAAAAATTCATCATCGTCTATTAAATTAGAGTTATTTTGATAAGTTTTAAAACACGTAGCAAAAAACAACAATATGAAATTCAGTGTCAAATTTCTGCTTCAAAAATAAATCTGTTGAATTTAAAATATTATAACCTAACTTTCAGTTTCCAAAATTCAAATATGAGGAAAATTTTTGACAAAAGCCATCGAAAATGAGTAATGAAAAATCAATAAAGATGACTTCCGAAATCTCTTTCTTTATTTATATTCTTATCTAATAATTTTTAAATTTCCAAATCCTCAATTCAAACTTGAAAATTTGTTTAATTTTCCAAAATTTTGGTGCTTCTATGACACTCTTGTTTATAAATTACTTAAAATTAAGGGGCCCATTAAAAATATATTAAAAGTAATTAGTACACTGGAGAAACAGATTCATATTTTTTTCAATATTTTATTTGAACAATGATTCTTTCCTATTACAAAAATGCTGGATCAGGCGTCTGGATCTGATTTCATGATTCAATGAAACTTTTAGACGAATAATGCAGTGGCTTAAATTGATAAATCAATGATCAACTTCTTTATATCATTTTTGCTTTATATAGTGAAAAATAAAAAGCTGCAGGACCTAATTTTTGGCTGATTCAGCTAATACTCGTATTCATCACATGGACACCTAAGTCATTAGCTGGAAAATTAGTTGCGTTAGCTAACAAATAATTCAGCTAAATTATTTTTCTCTGTGTACAAATTGAGGAATGAGAATGTTTTAGCAATTTATTCGAATTGTTTCTGGTTTGTTCTCTTTAAAATTGAAAAAAGTACTTACACTCGACAATACGGAACCCGTCTTGAGTTTTCAAGGTTAGAATTTGCCAAAAGTCAGAATTTTGTGTATCGTCCAAGTAGTTTTAACACAGACTGAACTCCGTTTAACCGAGTCTATAAATGTTACGTTTCTATACTTGGTATTGAAGGCTTTTTCGAGAGTAATAAATATTGAAAATACGTTTGCTGTTCGAGACTTTTCTTAAAAGTCTGAGGCGGGAAAACCGAGTAAACCTGCAAAGAGATTTGAAAAATATCTCTCAGGTTCACCTTCCTGTTTTGAAATAGATTTTTATTTCTGGATTCTCTGAAGCGTTTTTCACGTTTTCCGCATTCAGATATGAATTGCGACCTTTGCGTAATTTTTCTTTTGTACTCTACTCTCTTCCTTCGCTTCTCTGTGGTTTTCGCAATTCTTGTATCTGCATTTATTAATATCGTTGCGAGATCAGCGGAATTGATAAGTTCGATGAACCAGATACAGAGAATACGTTTGAATGAAAATTTAATGTATATTCATTGTTTTTCATCATTCATAGTTTCAAATGTCTCAATATTTTTAACTTATACCTATATCCGAAAATTGACGTCAATAAATATATATTATTTGAAAGTTAAATTTTTAATTAACTTTTTCAATATTAGTCTTATTTATTTAATTTACAAAGAAGTGAAGAATAAGTCAAGTTATGCTTGTGTATCATCTGGTCTTTAAATCTGAATTAGTCTAGTTTTCACTGATGGAATCAGTGATTTGCCTTTTCATTGATTCAGCAATTAAAAAAATATTTTCCACTGTTAAATCAGTTAATTTTCACTGAATTAATCAGTGAAATTTGATTAATTCACAGTAACCTCTTTTTAGCTGTTTTAATCAGTCAAATTTCACTGATAATTAGTAGATTTTGACTGATTCAGATTTAGAGAGTGATTTATTAAATTAGAGAAATAATGAACAATCTAACAAGATCTCAAACAGTTTTTAAATATACAGTCAAGAAATTTGTCCACACTTTTTCTAAATTCAGTTTGATAACACAATTAATTTATACTTTGTTATTCCAAAAAATTGTCAATACATCCACTGTTTTTCTTATTCTCAATGCATCATAACAAGAAGAATTTCACTGTTGATTTAAAATCACACTATTATTTACACTGTCACGTAATTTATTATCGCTTAATCACAAAAATTCATGAAATATATCCATTTGAACTGTGATTTCTTCAGCTTTTAAGAAATTCACGTTTCGAAATATAATTTCTGATTGAAATTAAGATGATGATTTCTCATAGACAAATCAAAGATACGTTTTATTCATCACGTACGCAGACTCTTTCCTTGAATCTTTTTAAAAAAGCAATCACTTGCCCAAATAGATATGTAAATTAGGCAAATCTAAAGAATACATTTATCCAATGTTGTTATTGATGAAGTTTATCTGATAATCTTTATACAGTTTTTGAAGAGCAGTAATTTTTTTGTAAAAAGAAGAGACACTGTTCAGTGATACGTGTTGTCGCGGACTGGCCGGTGGAACCTCGATTTGACGATCTCATCCAGGTGAAATTCATTCTCCACTTCCTCCACCTCTCCGTCTTTTTTTCTGGCCCCTTCTCCGTCGTGTAGACTGCAGGTCCCGTTAACGAATAATTGACAGGGGTCCAAGAACGCAAACGATTCACACTCGCCGAATACAAACGAGAATCATTCGAAACTCGGGAGCAGCTTCTTCCTCTCTTGCTCCAGGTTACAAGTATCTTTCATCCTTGTACTCCTCTTCTGACTCTTTCTCTTAAGCTGAAGATCCTCTCCATAAGTGACCGATTTTGGCTCTCGAAGTCCATCCAATATTTTGGAGATGTAGGCAAGGAGGTCAAGCAATGATTCCATTCAGTGTTAAAACATTCACGAAAACGGTAAATATCTCAAACTTGATTTCCAGAAGAGAAATTTTTCCAATACTATCACTGATCAGAAACAATGAGGCTAACTAAATGTACAGTATCATATTTTTATGAATTTGAATATTTCAAAAAGCGAACCTGCTCTCTAAATCTGAATCAGTCAAAATCTACTGATTATCAGTGAAATTTGACTGATTTAAATAGCTAAAAAGAGGTTACTGGGAATCAGTCAAATTTCTTTGATTTATTCAGTAAAATTTACTGATTAATCAGTGAAACGATTATGCTTCACTGATTAAATCAGTTAAATGAAACTGATTTAACAGTGAACAATATCACTGATTCAATCAGTGAAAATTTAACTGATTCAGATTTAGAGAATGAAAACTTCAAAATTCAAGAATTTTATTTGAAAATCTAACTTGATCACCCAAACAGAATTAATACAAATAAAATGCGTCTTTCCATTGAAAACGCATTTTCATTTCTATCGAATGTGGTTATTAGATTAAGTCATCATAAAATAATTTATACCAAATACTAAGAGAAGAGTGGATTAGTTTTCGATGTGTAAGTGTTATGAGACGAGTGAATAAATTAAAGAAAACAAAAAGAACGATATGTTCACTGACATAAGAAGTCGTTTTCATATAGAGATGATTATCAAGCGGTAAAGCACGTTTAGGCGGTTTTTAACGAAAGAGAATCAAACCACGTGTGTTAATTACTATCACGTGCATTCTCTTTATACCGTTAAATTATTCCAGCTTGTTCGTTCTCTGTTTAATCGACAGTACAGAAATCACACTGAAAGTACTCCTTTTTCATCTTCATTTTTTTTTATTTATCCATTTAGAAATAAATATTATCTTGAACTATGAAAACCGAGAAAATGAAAAAAATAAATAAAAATTTTTATTTTTTGTTCAACGAAAAACGTATTTTTCCGAAAAGACAAATATTAACAATTTTATTCTATCAAAAAAAATAAATTAGGTAAATTATACTGAGAAAAATAAATTTGTTATACACGGAAAAAAATGTGTAGCTGTCACAAGGATTTTTAGGTTATATCAGACATATTTATGGTTAGGATAGTTACCCTGTGCGAAAATATCGGACTGGAGAGTTCATTCCGAGTCAATTACAACTATTCCGATTCATTCCGATATCTGTATCCGAGCCAATGCGAATCATTCCGAACCAATCCGAAAAACGTTTTGTATCTCATTTGATGAAAAACGATCAAAAATCAATCCGATTTAATCCGATTAATTTCCGAGACATCAATCCGAATGAATCAGAACCAATCCGAAACCAAGTTTTCAATCCAGATCAATCTGAATCAATCCGAGCTCGGATTGATGTTTTGGAATTAATCGGATTGATTTTTGACCGTTTTTCATCAAACGAGATACAATATTTTTTTCGGATTGGTTCGAAATGATTCTCATTGGTTCGAATACAAATATTGAAAATATCGGATTGAAATTCATTTCGAGTCATTTACAACTATTCCGATTCATTCCGATATCCGTATCCGAGCCAATGCGAATCATTCCAAACCAATCCGAAAAACGTTTTGTATCTCGTTTGATGAAAAACGGTCAAAAATCAATCCGATTAATTCCAAAACATCAATCCGAATGAATTCGAACCAATCCGAATAATTTCGACCTTGGATTCATTCGGATGGATTCTGATTGAAAATTCGGTTTGGATCAATCCGAGCTCGGATTGATTCAGATTGATCTGGATTGAAAACTTGGTTTCGGATATGGACATGTCCCGCAAAAACAGGACGTCTGGTTACCATAACTAAACACACTGTAAAAAATATAAATAAATGAAAAATATATAAGCCATTTACTAGATTTCTCGAATAAAATTAAATTTTCTAAAGAATGCAAATATTGTGAAATTAAATAGAGTGTAAAATGTTTCTTCTTATTTTTAAGGCCATTTGATTTTTTTAAACGTCTCATTTAATGACCTTAACTTTATGACTTAAACTGCCTTTAGTTATTCCAAATCACAAGTTGAGTAAGACCAACTTTAACGATCCTTGAGGCTTAGTTTTTTCGTCTTGATTTCCAATTAACGCACGTGCAAAGCAAGGGAGTTTTCTACAATATATCGACAATCTAAAAATTTTTTTCATCTTCAAAATTCCATAATTTTCAACTCCGAATTTATTATTTTTGAGTTATGCGTTAAAATCCAAAATAGTATTAAAATATAAAAGAGTAAATCAACTTTCAAATTAGTAATGCCTAATAACTTAGTGTATGCTAATTTCTTTCTATCACATAAATATTCATTAATTCGTCCAATAAAACTTCAACTCGTTCTTTGAATCCAAGCTAATTTTAGGTGTAATCGAACAGCTACACTTTATCCTAAGGATTTAAATTCAAAATGCTGATAAAAAATCTTCGAATATCGAATATTCTGAACGAGAATCCTTTTTGACGTGTCTAATGACGTTTTGTATAAAATCTTGACATCTCGTTTGCCTTGAACATGAGTACGTTCAACTTTTTCGCATTCTCAGCACAAAGCAAAGTATTCCTTGAATAAAAAATATTCGACCAGAAGTAAATCCTGCGAGATGAACCCATTCATGCCGAGATTTTATTTATTTTTTACACGGAACAAAATATGTAGCTACCACAAGGATTTGTTAGGTTAGATAAGCCATCTTTATGGATAGAATAGGTAATAATAATATATCTGGAAAAGCGATATGTTTCTTTGTACGATCCTGGCGAAAGTATCGGATAGGAATTCATTCCAAGCCAATCGGAACTATTACGATTCAATCCGATATCTGTATCCGAGCCAATGCGAATCATTCGGAACCAATCCAAAAAACCTTTTTGTATCTCATTTGATGAAAAATTGTAAAAAATTGATCCGATATAATCCGATTTAATCCGAGGCAACAATTTGAATGAATTTATTACCATTTTTCATGAAACGAGATACAACAATTTTTTCGGATTGGTTCGGAATGATTCTTATTGGTTCGGATACAAATATCGTGAATCGAAATAGTTCTAATTGGCTCGGAATAAATTCCTATCCGATACTTTCGCCAGGACAGCTACAGATTTTTTCCGTGTATTGTATTTTATTTTCATTAATATTAGTTTCTATTATTTTTTATTCACTTTTAGACTGGTATTTGCAATGAATCATCTCACAGTAAATTTTGCATATCTTGAACATTTTTAAATTTTGGGACAAAAGAACGACATAATTTATTTTTCCACATGTGGATAAATTTACAGGCAAACAAAATATAAAAGAAAGAAAATGTATTACAATAGTAAGACGTGTAAATCGTGCTGAGAAATCGTGAAAGCATTTATTTATTTTTACGTTGACCCTCAAATGCAGGTTGTAATCCGGTGTGCGCTTACCAGTTACGTCAATTACACCTGTGATAATTAGGCACTTGAAGCGAGTCACAGCAAATGCTATCAGGGTCGTCCTCGACCAAGTTTACAGTATCGTGTCTCTTTCTATCTCCACATAATACCAGTGTTCAAGACAAGGGAGATTGTAATTTGTAAAGCGATCTGTCAATTGCACCACCTGAACTAGTAATTTTCTCTGAGAAGTTGAGAGAAATTATTACTAGAATTTTGTTCAGCAACTGCTGCTCTATAATTATATGCCAGATTCAATGGAAGTATCTCTGAAGACTTTAGTTTACAAAGTAATGGAATTAGACATCAGATTTAAAAATATGTTAAGGGCAATAATTTAAAAATTAGCAGATTTCATTTTTTATCTTTTCTAATTGCAAAAAACTTAATACTTATTCATTAGATTTAAACTTTTTTAAATTAAGAAGATATCCAAAATCTACTTGCATCATCATTTTTGATTTTAGATTCGATATTTTACTCTCTAAATCTGAATCAGTCAAAGTTTCACTGATTGAATTAGTGATTTGCCTTTTCACTGAATCATCAGTGGAAACAATATTTTCCACTGTTAAATCAGTTACTTCTCACTGAAGTAATCAGTGGAATTTGACTGATTCGCAGTAACCTCTTTTTAGCTATTTGAATCAGCCAAATTTCACTGATAATCAGTAGATTTTGACTGATTCATATTTAGAGAGTAAGGTAGTTGATCCACGAAAATTAGACCTCAGGCAAAAATAGATAATATTGCTTTCAAGAATAGCAATATTATTATTGAAGGGCTATTTTGGAAGAGAAAAGATTAATTTCAATGAAAAAAATTTGAAATACAGAAAAATAATTTTATTAATAAATTTTATTTTTGCCCAAACTTTTTTTCTTATTGCTTCTTAAAGAATTTATTTTTAAAAATCACAAACGGTGAAGTTGTGGGAAATGTTTTCTCTAAAAAAATAATTCATGATTTATTAGAATCGCATAATTTTTTAAAATTTGGTAAGAAGCGATAAGAAAAAAAGTTGGGTCAAAAATAAAATTTATTAATAAAATTATTTTTCTGTGTTTCAAATTTTTTTCATGTAAAATAATCTTTTATGTGCCACCCGCGCGCAAACTCGTTTTTTCGCTACAGTTAACAGTAGCGCAATGTAGTATATTGCGCTACAGAGGAATGAAATGTAAAAATTGAACTGCACATGCGCCTATAGCCATGCAACAAAGCACAATCTTCTTCTTATTCTTCTTCTTCTTCGTACAGCGTTGGCACCGTACTGGCAAAGCCTTGTACACTTGAACTGCGCATGCGTCTATTGAAATCCATTACTACTACACAAGTCACAAGATCGATAAAATCAAAATGGCCGGGACTAGTCGTGACATATCAAGTGTAATGACTAGCGCCGCAAACAACTACAATACTAGATTAGATTCGAGTGTACGCATAAAAACTCGTATACGCACCGGTCACATAAAATAGAATACGTGCCAATGCACACATTCGGAAAATTACGAGACTCGCGACAATGCTCGCAGGACTGATCGCGCCTCGGCTTCGTCTCGGCTTTGTCTCGGCTTCGTCTCGGCTTTGCCTCAGCTACGTCTGAGGACTTATTTTCGTGGATAAAAACTACCTTAAGTGTCGAATTATTCATTTACTTATTGACTATTTTACTGATTCACTTCAACGTAGGCGCAGTAATAAATGATCTTTCATCAATTGAGTGTAGTATTTCATTAGCATAAACGGGAATTACTCTCGGGCGATTAATTGATAGATATATGTACAATAGAATAGACATTGCAGAAATCCGGATGTGTATCTCTGCTGTATCAACTTCAGGAAATCTGCCGATCCCCGTTTTTTTTTTAAATCAAGTTTTTAATGAATGGATTATTAGTTCATCAATTCCTATATAGATAGTTCAAAGAAAAACGGATGAGATATTTATGCACGAAATTAAATAACTAGAATAAAAAATGAATTAAAAGATTAAATCAGGGATGAAAAACAAGTTTCAAATTTAAAAACTACATGAGAGGTATACAGATTCAACTTGTTAATAGTTATTTGTCCAAGTAAGATAAGACAACTCTTGACTTTAAATTATCACATTGATGTTAATTACACAGGTCTGCCAATAATGGGTTTGTATTTGTTGTTGGAAAACGAAAGATCATTTGCGGGGTAATTTTTGACGTAGAATCCGAATCCGAAATCAGAATCAGCCTATCACGTCAGGATTTTGAGATATTTGAGGTTATGTGCTTGAAAAATGGGGTTTTTCGCTACATTTGAGGTTATGCACAGGGCGCAAGAAATTTTTTCAGTTTTTTCTCAAATGTCATCATTTAGCACTACTCTTTATCTTCAAAATGAGGTATTGAACAGTCACGAGCGATTTTTTTTCACAAAGATACGGCCATATCAAGTTTTGACATTTATCCGAACAACCTTATATGAGCATTCACATTGACTCTTTGGTGCATACCATTTTGCATTCGAAAATTTATCTTGAACATTTGTGCTTGTGGGTTTTGATGGTCTCTGAATGAGAATTTACAGTCAGAAAATTGACATTTCCATTTCTAAGATGGCGGATTCAAAATGGCGGATCGAAATTTACGAAATTAAACGATTTCGCTCTCTAAAAACTCTTACTCGGGGGTTTCGGAGTTGCTTTTGACTGTAAATTCTTATTCACAGACCATCAAAACCCGCAAGCACAAATTTTCAAGATAAATTTTCGAATGCAGAATGGTATGCACGAAAGAGTCAATGTGAATGCTCATAAGGTTGTTCGGATAAATGTCAAAACTTGATATGGCTGTATCTTTGTGAAAAAAAAATCGCTCGTGACTGTTTAATAGCTCATTTTGAAGGGAAAAAAGTAGTGCTAAATGATGACTTTTGAGAAAAAAACCAAAAAAAATTCTTGCGCCCTGTACATAACCTCAAAAATAGCGAAAAACCCCATTTTTCGAGCACATAACCTCAAATATCTCAAAATCCTGACGTGATAGGCTGATTCTGATTCCGGATTCGGATTCTACATCAAAAATTACTCCGGAAACGACCCATAGCTTCTCAACAACAAAACCTTGCAGACCTGTATTATATTCTACACTTTTTTGATTTTTCACTCTAGAAACTTTAAAGCACTGATATTTTACTACACAATCTGGAAACATATCATGCCCCACTCTAAATCTGAATCAGTCAAATTTTCACAGATTGAATCAGTCATTTGCCTTTTCACTGATTCACCAGCGAAAAATATATTTCCACTGTTAAATCAGTTAATTTTCACTGAAGCAATCAGTGGAATTTGACTGATTCATATTTAGAGAGCATAATAAGAGGGAAAACCCGAGAAAAAGTATTAATAACTGACGCGTCAGTAAGTAATATAATAACTTGAAATCTAAATAATCTGCTTCTTTTATTCTAAAGTAATTTCTGTCAACTCTAAGTAGAATTCTGATCTAGCTATCAAATAAATCAATAAATCATTAACTTAAGTCTTTCCACAAACCACATAAAAATAAAATCTGTCTTTTCTGCAGTTTTCCAAGCCCACAAAGCCATAAATCTTTTACAGTCAAGTGCTAATCAATTTAACAGTAAATAAGCTTCTTCTGTGATTTAATGCTAAACATATGTGAATTAATGAATTAAATAGTATATGTAATTTGAAGTGGAAAGATTTGTGGAAAAGAATTGTGTACTAAAAATAGGGTAGATAAGAAAAATGTTTTAGAAGAACGGGGGACTTCAAGGAGAAAAATAAAATATAATAAAAGAAAAACTGAATATTCAATTTATACTTCTATTATTTTTAAATATTTTATCTGACTTGACCAACATTTAAATTTTTTTTGGAAATGATAAAAACTTTCCAGTTAGTAAATTGATAAAAGAATGAACTATAAATAAATTTCTAATAATTTATCAAAAATTGGGAAAGAACTTAAATATAAAATTGAAAAATTATAAATCCAAACTCTTTTTACTGAAAATAACTAAAATCATAAAATTTCTGATATATATATAGCTTTCAAAAGTCTTCAGTGATTTTGAGTAATAAAATAAATTTGCGAAAAGATCGATTTAAAAACTAATGAAGCATATTTGTTGATTTTGAATCTTTTATGGATGCCTGCGTTTATCTAGAAAATAATCGTGTCGTTGCTCAGAGGAAAGGGCAATAACCGAGCAGTGAGGATTTTCGGTACCGACAGTGCAGAATGCCTTGCCTGAATTAATTTAGCTTGACCACAGACAAATTTCTAAGATAAGTCAACAGTCATCTTAACACCAAGTACAATTTTTCGGTAAGAAAACTGAGTGAAATTTTGTATTTTCTATCATGAATAAAAATTCTGTAATTGCGCTCCAAAAATCAAATTGGAATCTACAACCTACTCTCTAAATCTGAATTAGTCAAATTTTCACAGATTGAATCAGTGATTTACCTTTCCACTGATTCACCAGTGAAAAAATATATTTCACTGTTAAATCAGTTAATTTGACTGATTTACAGTAACCTCTTTTTAGCTATTTGAATCAGTCGAATTCCACTGATAATCAGTAGATTTTGACTGATTCATATTTAGAGAGTAGAATCGTAGAACTTTTTATTTGAATTACGTAAATTCTATTTTAAATAAATTTATAATTTAAAAAAAGCCATTTCTTTCATGTTTATCGAAACTTTATCGTCAGTGATCAGTGATTTGCCTTTTCACTGATTCAGTCAGTCAGTCAAAATCTACTGATTATCAGTAAAATTTGACTGATTTACAGTAACCACTTTTTAGCTATTTGAATCAGTCAAATTTCACTGATAATCAGTAGATTTTGACTGATTCAAATTTAGAGAGCGTGTAACGAAAATAAACAAAGCAAATCTTAAATATCGGAATAGCATTTAGCAGAAGTTGAATGCAACCATAAGATTAGCTGAAATAGGATTTTTTTCACTCACCCTCGTTAGATTTTGATCAAAACTCACAAAAGCCATTTGTTATCCACCCTCGATAAATGTTTTTCGTGAATGAAGAAAAAACTTGTGATAGAAAAGTACAAAGACAAGGAACTCCCACCTTCGGATTCTGACTTACTAAGGGCTCCGGAGAGATTCGAGGATGGATCTCTATTGATCTTCGAACAAGACTGAGGCTCCAGACTTAAGCAAAAGAGAAAGAGAGTTCAGACTTATCGACGAGAAAGTTGACTCCGCGATATTTATGCGACAGTCCGGGTGCGCCTGATACGGGTGCATAAATACACAGACGTATATACTAGTTAGGAAAAATGTATAGATTTAAAATTTGAGTTTTGGAAACTGACATTTTAAAATTTAGAAACCATAAAATGGCAGTAAATTTTAATTAAAAGCTCTTAAAACCCATTTCCTTCAAGTTTAAATTGTCTAAAACTCTTTCAAGACAACATTTATCTCGGAATCGTTCAATACCAGGATTAAAATTCCTTTTCAAAGAATTATCTTCATTCTTCCAAGAAATGTGATGAATAATCAAATTTGAACTCACCTAAAACAAAAAAAAAGATTTTCATTAGTACAAATCTTAAAAATAAACCGTGTTGATAAATATATAAAAATTGCTAATGACTTTTCTTGAACTTGATTTTCTGAATTATCGAGACATTAGAAATGATAATTTGATAATCGAGTGAAATTTCAATTATTTAATTTATTTTAATTGATAAAATTTCATTAGATTTTCAACCCTTCTTGATAAATTCTGGATACGCTACTGCAAAAACATTTATGTGCGCGAACGCCTTCATAGCGTGCTCGACAGCTTTCTAATTGTCTTCCTGATCGGCTCTTACTTTATGCAACATTATCGAGAATAAAAGAAAAATAACTGCTTCATCTAGATCGAAGGTGAAAAAGGAAACCAACGAGTGGAGTAAAATGAAGACTTATTACGTCCGTTATGCAATATTTTATGAGACCTTAACACTTCATTAAGACAATCTTGCAATGTCACAAAGAAGATTCTCAAGCGCCTGATTTCAAGAACTCTGGAATATTTTCATCCGAAGTCTGCAAATAAATCAATTATATTTTTTAAAAATACTCTAAGGAACTATAATTCGAGTTTCTTTATCATAAAAATACTCTCTAAATCTGAATCAGTCAAATTTTCACTGATTGAATCAGTGGTTTGCCTTTTCACTGATTCACCAGTGAAAAAATATTTTTCACTGCTAAATCAGTTCATTTTCACTGATTCATCAGTGAAAAAATATTTATTACTGTCAAATCAGTCAATTTTCACTGAAATAATCAGTGAACTTTGACTGATTTACAGTAACCTCTTTTTAGCTATTTGAATCAGTCAAATTTCACTGATAATCAGTAGATTTTGACTGATTTAAATTTAGAGAGTACCGAATGTATTTTTGAAAAGAATATTTTTTAAGAATTAATAAAGTTTCATCAAATAATTTTGGTCTTCAAACTCAAACTCCAAAAATAAAATTTTTAAATTTATTCGGAGATTCCCTACACAAGTCTGCAGCTAGTGAACAAGGTGACTCACTTTGTTTTAAAAAAGTTATTTTGCAGTCCAAGGTAAATGAGAAGATTTCGAAACCTGATATTATTTAAAAACCGTGTATTATTGTCAAAACACTATGAAGCTTTTGTAAAAAATATACATTTTAAAACTCGTTTATAAAAGCTATTTTTCTGGAAACGGGTAGAGACAAACGTGAGATGATTTGATCAATTCTGCATAGTATCGTGGAATTAGTTGGAGAACTTAAATTGAAATGCCTCTGACGTTCACCGATTTAAACGAATATGCGTTGAGAATTCGGAGTGCAGTAATCGATTGTAATTACTGATTAAAATGTACTTAGAGTTCTGAACGTTTATTGAGCGATGACAATTTTTTTTCTTTCAAAACAAAATTAATGATTATGTTTACTCTCTACATCTGAATCAGTCAGAATGTACTTATTATCAGTGACATTTGACTGATTCCAATTGCTAAATAGAGGTTACTGTGAATCAGGCAAATTTCATTGATTACTTCGTAGCAAATTAACTGATTTAACAGTGAAAAATATTTTTCCACTCATGAATCAGTCAAAATTGACTGATTTAACATTTGAAAATATCATTTTCACTGGTGAATCAGTGAAAATATCATTTTCACTGGTGAATCAGTGAAAATATCATTTTCACTGGTGAATCAGTGAAAATGCAAATCACTGATTCAATCAGTGGAATTTTGACTGATTCTGATTTAGAGAGTATACTTATGGTCATAAAAAAAAACAATCTATCTGAAAATATATATTACTTTGTAATTTACTCAAGCAAGAACTAATCATTTAGTTTTCAAAAAGAATATTTTCCATCGTTCAATGAACATTCAGAACTGTAAGTATATCTCTTTAACCTATTATATAAATCTACAACTTGTCGAACTATTTTCATTTAAAATTGATTCTCGTTTTCCTCAATTTTGTATTTTAATTTCGTTTCAATATTTAGGTGTGAAGTAAACAGTTTTGTCTTCTCACGCATACGCATAGTAAATATTAAAAAATATGCAAAGTGATTCATCGTATGACTGCGTTTGGAATCTCCTGCGTTTCAAAGAAGTTAAGCTTCTGACTTTAATACTATGAGCAGTATCTTTTATTTATGACGAAAGAAGCTGTGTAAATTGTACATTTTCAAAACAGAAGAAACAACGTGCAGAAAAAAGAGGCTTGGAATAAAACTTTTATCAAGATGATTTTTAAAAGTGGGAGGTATCCCGATTTCCTTTTTACGATTCCTCACGTCATTCGTAATGTTTAAAATCACAAAGCAATCGTATTAATGACGTTGGATGATTTTCATTTGCCTTCGCATTACACAGGTGATGTGCTTCATCATGGACTTCCTTTAAGAAACATCAGGTGCACTTTGTGGATTGAAAATGAGACCTAATCATGAAGCAAAATCTTTCTGATTAATATATGATAATTGAATTGGCATAGGGTCAGTTACTTTTTTTCCAACCTTTTAGGTGATGGAACTATAAAATTTCAATGTGGTAAACGTTTCGGCCACAAATGTGGACCCTCTTCAGTGCCAGATTTTTTTAAGAACATTAAGCTATCGAGATCGCCTTAGAAAATAAACCTTAACAATTAATCATTAATAACACAGGTCTGCAAATAATGGGTTTGTATTTGTTGTTGAAAAGCTATGGGTCGTTTCAGGAGTGATTTTTGACGTAGAATCAGAATCAGCCTATCACGTCAGAATTTTGAGATATTTGAGGTTATGTGCTCGAAAATGGGGTTTCTCGCTACTTTTGAGGTTATGTACAGAGCGCAAGAAATTTTTTTGGTTTTTTTCTCAAGTGTCATCATTTAGCACTACTCTGTGAATAAGAATTTACAGTCAGAAAATTGACATTTCCATTTCTAAGATGGCGGATTCAAAATGGCGGATCGGAATTTACGAAATTACACGATTTCGCTCTCTAATGTCAATTTTAATTTTAATTTTCAAATGCAGAATGGTATGCACCAAAGAGTCAATGTGAATGCTCATAAGGATGTTCGGATAAATGTCAAAACTTGATATGGCCGTATCTTTGTGAAAAAAATCGCTCGTGACTGTTTAATAGCACATTTTGAAGGGAAAGAGTAGTGCTAAATAATGACATTTGAGAAAAACCAAAAGAATTTCTTGCGCCCTGTACATAACCTCAAAAGTAGCTAAAAACCCCATTTTCGAGCACATAACCTCAAATATCTCAAAATTCTGACGTGATAGGCTGATTCTGATTCCGGATTCGGATTCTACGTCAAAAATTACTCCGGAAACGACACATAGCTTTTCAACAACAAAACCTTGCAGACCTGTGAAATTAAACTAAAATGCGTGCAATTTATGAGTTATTTAATAACCTAAGAGTAATTCTTATTTGAGTTTTTTCATTATTTTAAATAAGTTCGTAAACCATGCATAAAAAGTTTGGTAAAAAACTCATGAAAGGTAAAAGCACAAAAACACAAGAAACACGAAGAAAAACGAAAAGACAAGAAGAAATACAAAAAAGACATGAAAAACACGAAAAAACACAAAAAACGTGAAAAAAACACAAATACGAACAAAGGAGCCAAAAATAAACAGTTTAAAAAGGGTCAGAGTCAATTAGAAGGAAGAGATTTAAACCAAAAAAATTAATCACTTTTTTAATTCTAATCACTTCACTGATCTGGAGCACGACACTGACGTTGAAATGTATTTTTTTGAAAAAGAGAAACAAACACAAACAATTGAATTAAATTATTAAGATTGCTAAACTTAGACACTTTAATCACGCACTAAAAGTAATAAGTTTTAATCACAAAATTAAATTATAAAGCCTATAATTATCCTACACACACGCGCGCGAGCGCAACTAAGGTGTAAAAGAATTAGTTTTCCATTCTTTGAAAATTTAAAAGGATCAACGTTCGTCAAGGTCGTTCCACGTCAAATATTCTCTTGAAAGATGTGAAACTATTTTTGGTATTTTAAAATAATTTCTCTTCTTGGTTCGAATCAGACAAACTTCTCTTCAAGTTATGCAGACGATAAAAATACATTTGGCACACAAAGCCAGAAGCGAACGCCCTGATGAAAAGTTCCTCTGTCTTGAGATATGAGATTTGAGTTTGCTTTCATTTTTTCCTCTTTTCTTTATTTTAATGGAGTATGAGTCTTTCTGCGTCTCTGTATCGGTCTGCTTGAGCAGTTATGCCCCTGACTCAGAGTGTATTCAGTTTTCCGAGTAATATTAGAACAGCTTAGAAGTTGACTTCACCTTCCTTTCTTCCTCTATTCTCTCTTCTTCGATGTCTTATTTGTGCTTTTACACACTGGGCAGTATACATATATTCCAAGTTTATTTTCCTTTGGCAACCGTACCTCAACATGACCTCAGCCTCGTAGAAGCTTGCAATCCAACTTCCAAAGATCTTGGACCTAACTTAGCTTAGGTATTCAAACTTTTCAAGTAACAAAGCTCAGATGTATCTAACAGACATGAAAGCCAGTCTGGAAATGGAAGTTTAATAAATATTTAGAAATTGTAGTATAAAGCAAATCACAAGAGAGTTTGAGGCTCTAAAGTATTTCTGGTATTTTTCAACATTGACATAATAGAATTTGTTTTAGACTTGATTCCATTCAATTAAAATAACAAAGATATGTATTTCACGATAACTTGTCTAGAGAGATAAGTAAAAATGATCCATTTAGACGTGCTTTGAAAAATTCGCTACCTTATCAGAAATATACTTTATTGACATTCAAAGAAGTTGCTTCATTTCATTTGATACCAAAGGTGCTTCAAACTAATGTACACGGAGAAACTTTTTATATCAATTTTTACTATAGTATTTTTCAATTTAGGGAAAAACGTATCACTTTGAGAATTTTTGTTAGTAAAATTACTAAACTTTATAATAATGATATGAAACTTTAGTATGAACAATAGTAAAATTTGTTATGAACTATGCTGAAGTTTCATATCATTATTATAAAGTTTAGTATTTTTACCAACAAAAATTCTCAAAGTGATACGTTTTTCCCTAAATTGAAAAATACTATAGTAAAAATTAATATAAAAAGTTTCTCCGTGTACTTACAGTTTTCATCGTTCATTGAATGATGAAAAATATTTTTTCTGGAAACTAAATCATTGGTTTCTTCCCCATTAAATTAAAAAGTAGGGAATATTTAATAACAGATTGTATAATTGATAGGCTTTGAATATAGACATAATAATTAATTTTTTTTTTTTTTGAAAGAAAACATTTTATCATCGTCCAATGAACGTTCAAAGCTGTAAGCACATTTCAAACTAGACCTTGACCATTATGAAGATAAAATGGAAATTTTAAAATCTCTGAAAAAATGATTTGCTTAAGAATGCATAATTCCGATTATTCCAAATGAACTATTAATCGATCTTGAATACAAGTAAATGGAAGTATTACGACATTGCAGCGATAAAGTTATATAATTCGAGTTCTCACGTAATAGTCAACTTTAATCCTTAATTCATATGTGTTTTTTTTACTTGATAAGCTGATAATAATTTTATAAAAAAGCTTATTAGCGATAAAGTATAATTTAATTGATAATTTATCTTTCTCAGAGACAAATAAATACTGATTTCGATAGATTTATATAAACTATGCATGAGATAAAATTTAGCATGTAAAAGAACTGAGTCATTTACAATTAAGACTGAAATAGTGAACCAAATACATGTAGAATTGCGTCAGACAAATCACTCCATAAGACTAGATTAGATTCATTTTCATTCTTTATTTATTATTTACGTCACAGATTGTTTGGCTGAAAAATTATTACGTTTTTAGAATTATCGAGGATTATTTAATTCCTAAAATGCACGATGAATAATAAACTTATGAAAAACAAAATATAAATGGTTGTAATTATACAATCTTGCAGTGTAACGGGAAACACAGAAGTGACTCTGATTTTCAACATAAATTTATTTTGGTAATTGGGACGTTCGACACTGACATGCGTTTGTAAACGCAACCTAGATTTTATGCTCTACAGTACCTTTACAAACGTAGGGAAGTATTTAAAGGGTTTGAGTTTACGAAATAAGAAAATGACTATATTATTATTAGAATATTCAAAATTTAAATAGTCTTTTAATTTTCTGATCCATTCGACTTGTTTTTTCTCCTATAGCTAGGGTGACCATCTGTTCGGATTTCCCCGGACATGCCCTCATTTTAGGGCTTGTGTGAGTTGTCCTACAGGATTTTTGACATTGTCCGGATTTGTCAAATGATGAATTTTTATTTTTTAATCAACTTTTGGATCTTCTTTTGTACAAAATTTGATCATTCAAAGCTATCTAACGATTTCTTCATCAATTGGCAAACCTCAACAACTCAAAAATAATCTTTCAACTCAATAAATTATTAATTAAAATGCACCAGGGTTCAAGAATAAAAATATAAGATGTTAAGCGTTAATAACATTTACCAAAATAGTCACTTTTCTGTCCTATTTTGTCCTCTTTTTCAACCTTTTCTGTCCTACTTTGTCCTCCTCTTTAAATAAATTTTTGTCCTACTTTGTCCTCATTTTTCAAACCTTTTTGTCCTACTTTTCCAAAATCAATTATGGTCACCCTACCTATATCCTCTTTTTAAAAAATTCTGAAAATCTCCAAATTGAGTATCTATAAGTTGAATCTAAAGTTATGATTATTTATAGTTTAATAAAATTTAAATATTCTCATTTAATACTTACAGGTAAATAGAGTTAGGTACAGGTCGTTAAAGGTGTTAACGCGTAAACTAATAGTAGCCTTGAACTATTATATGAATATCAACATTGCGTGAGGAAATTCGAGGATACAAGTTCGATACTCTTGAGTACTTACATCACAAGGATATAATCACCTAGAAGTCAATATCCTTAATGAATTGAATTAACTTTTTTAAAGAAAAAAAAGCTAACGTATATCACTTATGAGTTCCTTTTTGCTTCTAATTTAAAACATAAAATATTGTTTTCCCTGATAAAATTAAAAAACTGATATTCCTATTAGAATTTTTTCTTAAAAGGATCCTAACTTTCTAAAGTTAAATAACATTGCTTTTGTGTCAAAATAAATATTCTTTTATTCAATGCCAACTTACGTTAATAACTTGAAACTTGTCTGATTATGAAGCTTCAAGTTTTAAATTATTCAGATTAGAACTTTCTAGTAAAAATTATTCAGCTTCAAACGCTTTCAATTTGAAATTATTTTAAAATTATGAAATAGAAGCCTTCATAAATAAATTTTGAATTACTTGTTTTAAAGAGAATTTTAATCAATTAAAAATACTTATTAAAATATTTTTTCAAACTCCTGACATTATTTTATAAAAGACACTGTGCCTATTCAACTCTCAAACATGAAAAATATGTCAAAAGGTGAAGGATAAGTCAATGAAATATGCTTTCCTGTTTAAATGTTATAAAATTCCTGCTGTGTGAAGTATTAAGTTTATTAAGAATTACTAAGAAAGATTATTTAATCCCTTGGTGTTATTTAGTACCTATTTATATTGTATTTTACTAGCTTAGTAATAAAATCTATAAAGTTAATAAAGTTAAGATTCTTGGATTCAATCCCTTTTCTTTGTCACTGCAGCAAAGTTACAAAAGTAATCTTCTTTGGGGGCGGAAAATATAAAGTGTCATATTTGCAGACCTTCAAAGTATGAATCTCAAAACTTATTGAGAATATGTTATAAATTTTGTGATTTAAACATAAGTTAACCTGAATAACAATAAAATAGTCCAAACATAAGAAAAGAAATTAGTACTTCAAGTTTGGAGCAATATAACCTCATGGTACCTAAAACCCAAGCTGTTGAGTCACTCAACGCCCAAGGGGTTGCGGTTTATGGCTCAGGTATATTAGGGATTAATTGCTTCTAAATCCCATGATGAATTGACCTGTTCACCACTATTCATTTTTCAACTTTTAAAGAAAAATAGATCAGAAAATAATTTTCTCCAAAAACTGTAATATCAAAAGTATAGAACCCTAATAGCTGTAGATAGGACTTGTATCGACACTTACATATTTTCGATATATGTATAAATTGGCTTTAGGGTCCAGAAATAATGAAAACACAGTTTTACATCCCCGTGCAGAAATTTTGGTGGGGCGCCAATCGGGCAAAATGTGGCCCCGATAGGGCAATCTGTCTAGCGCCAGACCAGTAATGAAACGCTCTACCCGATCGGGCCCAGGTCTGGGCCTGTAAAATGGGGGCCCGATCTGGCCCCTTGTAATTTTATATTTCTACAAATAGTCCAATTTAAAAAGTTTTCGTTTAATAACAATATACAGTTGTTTCAAAAAAATGTTTTGTATAAATTCAGATTAGTAATGCAACAGTATAATCAAAAGTTGAATATAAAAAGTTGAAAATTGAATATACGATATAAAAAATAATGAAACACAATAACGTTCCACACTTATTTAAAGAATTTGAAAATCTTTCTGTTGAAAAAAAGACGCTTTCGACTGCGCTGGGATTCGAGCCCAGGTCTTTCAATTGCCGGTCGACTCCTCTAACCACAGAGCTACACAGGCGCCCGACATCTCCTTCTCCACTAAAATTAGAATTTTCTTTTCTTTTCAAATTACCGTTAATAAAAAAATATGCCAAGTAATAATCTTACTTTACTTTTTGCTTTTGGCATTTTAATTTCAATATAGTCACTACAATATCATGACCACAACACAAAATTTGAAAATAATCTTGTCTATCATAATCCGATGTGGTTCCGACCCGGGCCACACCATGTGCCCCCCTGCGGCCACATGTGAAAAATCCGATCGGGCCCAGATCGGAACTTGGGAACAAGTTAAGCAATTTCTGCACGGGTTCTTTCAAACGTTATGCCTCGAATTGGAGTCCTCTTCAGTAAAAATTTATTGCTAAAAAAGTATAAAATCGAGATCTCAAAATAACATACTTTAAGGTGTATAAGGAATTCTTACAGAATTAAAATGAATTAAAACTTTTTTTAAATATGATATACTGGAAAAATAAAAATAAAATTGCACATAAGTATACTTTAGAGAGCTGCATGAAGGTGTACATGAATTTTTGTGTATAAAGTAATCACATAGGAACGGCTTTGGGTTGAACTAACACTAAATTGAATTTGCATAAAGATGATATCGTTTATCCAGGAGAATTATATATATATATATATCATGGATAAATTTTGTAATAATATTTCTTTGGTTGATTGCGTTGAAAAAATAAAAAATAACCAATTTATACATATATCGAATACAGAACCCTAAGTTGAAATTTAAAAATTGTTACAATTTGTGATAAATCCTAAAATAATTGCTTCCTGCAGTATTTTTCATTCTAGTCTTGATATCGACTTGTAAATTTTGGACATTTGCCAGGTCAACACATAAACCAATATAACCCAATTTGTCAAGAAATTTAAATTTTAGCTCATACTCATTCTTTGATGGGAAATAGATGTCTAATCTAAAATACTAAATTAGAGGAATTAGAAAATCAAGAACAATTGCAAGAATAATAATTCTTTTGCAGATATATCGAAGAAAACTTATTACCATGACCGGCATTGAATGCAAATCGGTTTTCGAAACTAGACGTCTTTTTTTAGAGCCGGAAGAATCGTGTCATATTGTAGTTTTGCATCACGTCAGTTGTAGCCTGTATAACATAGTTCACATATTGATTTGAAGTCAAACTGGTAATGTTTAAGCAATAATTCAATTTCAAAGGTCACTTAAGTGAAAAGAAGGCAAGAAGTGAAGTCAAATTCACCGATTCGGTCTTGTTTAAAAATAAAAACGTTAATAGACATACCGTCACCTTGAATAAATATCCTTAAACAAATAAGTGATTAGATCGTCTTGAAGAAAATTACTATTCATTTTACAACTGTTATACAAGTTGTGTTTCGCAAATATAAAAAGGGCTATGTCTGTGGATTTTACAGTTCGCAGAATTATCGTGCATTTGAGTTTCGTTGGAAAAGAAAAAGTAAAGTGGTCACACCTATTTAACTCTTCTAGCATTATAAATATTAGTTGAAAATATTGTTTTCCCAAGAGAAAATTAATGGAGTCATTTGTCAATTGATGTTACTATTTGATAATAAGTAATTAGAGATAATTTGATGCAGACACAAAATGCTCAATTAATTGAAGACGATAATTTATAAATAATTTTTAGTCCTGGTTTGCTAATCCTCTTTCGACACAGGTCAATTATTTCATGGTTTATTCAAATGAAATATCAGCAACCCATTGAACTGCTCAGTGATAGTTTGCTTAATTTGTTTTTCTTGATTCGTGATGGTAAACAGCAATGGATTAAATTAAAATTGAATGGAAAATATCCAGATTTGCATCCAGACAAAATTCAAATTTAAGATTACATATACGACTGATTTTATAATCAAGTAAGTCATTTCAGTTGCAAAAGAAGTTCAAGTGAAAAATAATTTTCTTTCAAAATTACCAAAGAGCCAAGTAAGATTTTTTCAAAAGCTTTTGTAATTGATCATTTGCTTAATGAGTTACAATTTTTGCTTTCTCGTAAGTGTGATTAATCTAAATTTTTTTAGAAAATTATATGACCTTTTGAGTTTCATAAAGCGAAAATCCTTTCAAGTAAAATTAACGAGTTGCTTCATCCATCAAGTTTGTACGTCTTGACATTTTGAAAGTTGCCTAATCAACGTTAGAATTCTTTTTCTTTCTCTGAGTGACTCAGACTATTCACTTTAAACACTAAAAAATAAGTATTGATATATATCTAATAATTATAAACTCACAGAATAATAAATAAAAACAATTCTAAAAAAACATTGAAATCTAGCAACTTGGACAGAAATTTCAGAAATTGTAAATCATCAACGTCCGAATTCTTTTTCTTCCTCTGCTATCCAAATCTGAATCAGTCAAATTTTCACTGAAATCATCAGTGAAATTTGACTGATTCATCAGTGAAAAAAATATTTCTTACTGTCAAATCAGTCAATTTTCACTGAAATCATCAGTGAAATTTGACTGATTTACAGTAACCTCTTTTTAGCTATTTGAATCAGTCAAATTTCACTGATCATCAGTAGATTTTGACTGATTCAAATTTAGAGAGAGAGTGACTCTCTTGTGAACCTTGTAAACATTATTCACTTCAAACACTAAAAAAATCAGTATTAATATATATTTAAAGAATTTGAAAATCTTTCTGTGGAAAAAATGACGCTTTCGACTGCGCTGGGATTCGAGCCCAGGTCTTTCGATTGCCGGTCGACTGCTCTAACCACTGAGCTACACAGGCGTCCGACATCTCTTTCTCCACAGGAAGATCTCCTTATATCGCCTAGTGGCTCAGCCTTGCGGCTGTAAATGATTTCAAATTAATTAGTTTAATAATTATAAACTCACAGAATAATAAATAAAAACAATTCTAATAAACATTGAAATCTAGCAACTTGGACAGAAATTTCAGAAATTGTAAATTATTATCGATGATATAATAAAATTTCCAGTTCAATTTTTCTGTCGAAAGCATTTCTTTACACAGTAAATGTCCCAAGTGACACGAGCAATCGATTCAGACTTACTCAAGCATTCTACCCTGGATAGTTTAAAATAAAGCCTTCGGCAACCCCTCGATTACAACACAATATAAAGCACAAATGTCGAAATTCGCCTTCGGGACCATTGGGTTTTATTTTCCGCTGTGGAAGATGGAATTCGTTCAACGAGCGAAGACCAGAATAGCATTTTATTTTGAGGACACCCGGTAGAGTAGATGCGCAATTTTGGCGAAGATCTCTGCGATCGTAGGTTTTATTTTACGAAGAAAATGGAATCGAGTAGTAATAATTATCAGGACGACATAAAAAATTAAATATAGTCAAATTTATATTTTGTGAATAATTTCAAATTACCTGCAACCTAAAAAAAAACATAGTTTCGGAGCCATGGAAAATTAAATATTTAAATAATTATAAATATTTAACAACCCCAATTTTTCTTGAATTAAAAAGCGAATCAGATATTTGCAGGATGAAACAAATTTTAGAGTATTTTGTAACCCATAAATAGTAAAATTCCAGACTAACAGAAAGCATATATTTTGAACGCTACCGTCACCCGATATATCTTGTGCAAAACAATAGTCATTGATAGTTTACATTAAATGCACGTATATTTAATCCTAGAATGAAACATCCATGTTAGAATTACCCGAAAAAAAATAAAATCAGTTCATGAAACAAAATTAAGTATAAATTCAAACAGAATTTTTGTTTCACATATTAGTAGAGAATTAAAAGAATATAAAAAATGCAATATATTCATAACAAATACAAGTCTGAAAGCAGGATGTTAGGTTAAAGATTTTGTGAAATCATACTTCAAAGAATAAAATTAAAAATTGTCCCATTTTGTCATGTATCTCTGATTTCCTTTGTATGGATTATCGAAATGCATATTGTCAAATCATTTTAGCGGGTAAAACTGATGAATTTTAATTTACTTACTGAAACAGTACACATGCATCATTTGCATTGTTTAAAAATCAACAAACAATTCTCAACAAAGTCATGCCGACTGGAATGTATGATTTTCTATCGAAGATGGCGTTTTTCCCTATTAGATAAATAATTACCTGCTGATTCATATCCAGTTCAATTACTTAAAATATCAGTCTTCTAGAAAAGTCATGAGCATACCTAAATAGTGTCGATTTAATCAAAATAATAATCAGTCTAATGTGTAAATTGAAAAAAATAAATTTGGCATATAGAATACTACAGAAGTAAAAATATTAGTAATATTAAATTACAAATAATTTCAAAATGTTCAATTTTTTAAATAAATAGCCAAAAAATTTAATTTTGACAAATTTGCTATTAGGAAGGGAATAATAAATAGACTAAGAATGGATACGCCAAAATCAGCTGATTGCAAATATCCAAAGCTCATGGAGCGCCTTCTTCTTTGACAAATCAATAATATACATACACTTAAAAATCGCCTGCTAAAAATAATTGCCTCGTATATTTTTGAATTTCAAGAAAAGACTGAGTATTTTATTGATTTGGATCCTGAAAAACAAATCTTAACTTTTAAAAAATTACCTTGAGGCGTCTGATTTTTCCATCCCTAGCAGA
This sequence comes from Diplolepis rosae, assembly GCA_030998225.1. Classification (NCBI taxonomy): domain Eukaryota; kingdom Metazoa; phylum Arthropoda; class Insecta; order Hymenoptera; family Diplolepididae; genus Diplolepis; species Diplolepis rosae. Next base: position 4,912,082 of record JAPYXD010000698.1, read on the forward strand.
GTTGTAAACTATGCTCTTGACATCCATTTTCTCATAATACGAAACCGACAGCCCAGCAGCACGAGTATCCTCGTGTGCAACTTGTTTGTTATTCCTTTGTCTGCCCTCTTGAGCAGTGAATGACAGGGTCGTATTCTTTCTCCTTTCACTTCTAACCTAATCCTGCGCCAAGATAGCAAATTGATTTGTGAAGAAAGTATTTACAACATGTAGATTTCCGATTTTTTGTTTCTCCGGAAAACACTATTTGTCTTGATAACGAACGTACAACACCGTTAGAAACTATTTCAAGATGCACACACGCACTAAAAACGTGCCCTCCACTGACCAGATGGACGATGGGTGTTCTAAGTTCTAATACTTTTAATTCGATAACTTGAAAATTGACGAATAATCACCGCCAGGGGGCACCACTAATCCTCGCACGTTGACGACTTTGCGGAAACTGACGGAAACTGAAATGAGCTTTAAGATCAATTGTGTTTGTACGGTTAACTCTTCTCCGTCTTTCGATTCCTATTTGCGTCTCTTTCACTCATTTGTCAAAACGCATGCGCTGTCACAGTTACTCTAACCTCTATCTCTTCGGTTATTGAGTTTATCTTTGTGACTCACGTTTTATTCTGCTCGGTCGGATTTTTTATAAAATTTTCAACCTTTCCGTCCTTTTCAGTCGATCCAAGTTTCGCTTAGTTCTATGGTTCGATGCTAGATTGAGACACCTTACGGTATTGTGAAATGGAGTCGGTAAATAAATATGTTGATATTTATGTTTTGCACCTGTAATATTAAATTAATAATTATAAGTAAAAATCTAACGGTTTTAAGGTAAAATTGTTGAATTAACCTAAACGGTTGGAATTTACCGAGGATTTCAAACATTGAATTCATTATAATTAAAACCTTTAATTTTAACTGTTATAAATGATTTATTGATTCCTGATGACAATTATTCATAAAATAATTGTTTTGAAATCCAATACATTTCTTAGATGAGTTTTTATTTCAAATATTTTTTTATTAAAATTATAAAAAGTCTGAATCTTATTTCAAAATTACAATTTACTTGAGTTGTTCTTCTATATATTCTCGTTAATGCAGACAGCCAAAACGTCGTTCTTTGAAATAAGACAATATACCTTTAAAATATATATTTCTTTTTGTATAATTCCATTCTGATTGAACTGTTAAAGTTTTTCAAACTTTCGCAGAGTCTTCTTGTTAGCATTAAGAGCTTTTTGGTCAATAAACCTTACAACATCAAAATTGAAAAAGTCACATAAAAAAGAATTATAAACAAACTCATGATTATATTGCGTGCATTTGTTTTTCAAATGTGATTGACTTTAATTTCAAATTTAGTTATGAAAAATTCTCTTATTTTTGGCTATCAGTTTATTTAAAGTATTTAAATTCGCTGCTTTAAGAATTGTTATATGGAAAAAGCCCTCAGGCTTTGCATTATTCAGCATTATCATTAGCATTTTGATCATCAACGTATAGGCGGAACTTAATAGAATTAGCGAACGCTTAATTTTTTATCATTTATTACTTTCAAGTGGATATAGAATAGTCAATAACTCAACTCTTTTATCTTTATCAACGCATTAACATATCAAGTATCAAAAGTGGTCTAATTCTAATCAGAGTCAAAATCAGAAACAATTCTAATCCGTTTTTTCTTTTTTCAGATTTCCTTAAGGGGTAACACCAAAGTAGAATGTTCAAAAAATCGTTTTTTCTTTTATTGGCTTAAAAGATGATTTGAAACTTCTAAAATATAAGGCAAAAAGTCCAATCCAATAGCAGATTAATGGTAAGAGTTTCCTAAGAGTAGAATTTTTTCATTTGTTCATGTCTATAAGACATTTCAAAACTTCAAACGCGTTTTTCTCGAAATATGATTTTTCAAAATGGCACGCAGCATAACTCTAACAATTTTCAATCTTTTTATTTAAAAATTTAACCTCAACTTTGAAATAACATTTCAAAGTGAACCACGTAGGGGTTTCTTGATTAGTTAATTTAAACAATATTTATTGACAAGTGACTGTATTTTTTTTTTTGTGAAAATTGAACGACTATTCAAACACTCGCCAATTACACAAAAATCAATATTTCTAAAATCCTCTACGTGGTTCACTAGCTACACTCATGTAGATTACATAGATTTTTTTTCTTTTTTCCAGTTTCAAATTCGCACCAGTTATAGTGCGTGCTGCAGATCGTCTCAAATTCAACGTGCCTCGGGAGAGTTGCTGCAGTGTCGCCATTTTGTAATATTTTCCTGCAAAAATTTTTTGTAATATACTTAAATATATGCTCAATAACTACCCCAAGTTACCCCTTAAATTCAGCTTTGATAAAGTCAAAATGAATCATACATATCGACAGTGAAAAAGAGTCGTTGCAACTGAATCAGATAAAATATTCTGTAAGCACTATTTATAACGCAATAGTTTTAAAATATTTTTTGTTTTGGAATACTGAGAAAAAGTATACACTTTCTAACATCTGGTAAGGGTTGGAGTTATAATACGTATGCAAAGAAGTAACCTTTTCTTTTTATTGATGATTGTAAATAGTGTGAGAAAACTGTATTACTAATCCCTTAAAGTGCTTAAAATTCACGTTTCAAAAATGAATACTTTTTATTGAATTTCTTGAGGTATTCAAGCCCTGCCCATATTCATGCCATCATATTGTCGTTTTATTTCCTAAAAATGAGCAGTTAGGTTTTCTTATTCTGACCATCTGTCTCACACCATAAGTAATATACTTTGACAAATTGTACCATAAATAACCATAAAAGTTACCGGTCCTTAACTTTAGACATAGGGTTTATGTTCAAAGGACTTCTAATCCTTGAGTTCTGCATAACAATTGACTGAAATGATTCAGAAAATATAACTTTAATAATTTCTTACGAATTTTAAATCCAAATTATCAAATAGTTTCAATGCATTTAAAAAATGATAAGATTCAAGGTTTCTGCATGCTTTCCTCTAAAAATTGGCAATTCAGGACGGAATTTTAAATATAATAGATAAATCGTAACTATAAAAAAGAGCAGATCATAAATAACGAGCACAAAGAGACATAAAGTACAGAGGTATGATGTCTTTGGCCCATCAAGGAAAATGGAAGAGGGGAGAAAAGAAGGGGATGAGATACTCGCCAACTCGCCACTTCACTTCCGACGCAGGGACTTTAATGCGTTAGAAGTGACACACTCTCGTGGATACGAGCTTTCAGGTTGAACTCGTTCGAGCTTCTCACACCACGAACAAAGAACTCGTCTAGCTAGAGAATTCGGTTCATTTTTGAAATCTAAAATACGACAAGAAGTCAATACTTTCGATCATTTCATTTTATATTACTCGGAATCAGTTTTGGTTAAATTAACAAAAATTTTGTTGATTCAAGAAAAATATTTCATTGACTCCAAAATTCTTTGGTTAGTAAAATTTGGTTGTTCGAACTAAATATTTTAGTTACTTTTAGTAAATTTCAAGTATTTATCAGATTGAATCAACAAGTTTGGTTGAATTAATAAAATACTTTGTGAATTTGACAAAACGATTTTGTTCAATGAACAGTAATTTTTTCTGGTTGTTGATTTATTCAATCTGAGTAATTTTTTATTGTAGAACTTCAAAGTACTATTTTCCAAAAATTAATTTTATTTGTTTTTTCCAAACTAGCTTATCATCAATAATTATCCCCAGGTATTCGTACTTTTCAAACTCATTGAATACTATGTATTAGGTCTTCTTTTATTAACAATTTGGTAACTTTTATGAGTTTAAATTGTAGTCAAATGGTAATTGTTTGCATGAAATTTCTAATGACAATTTAAATTTGTTGTCACCAACAATTAGTGAGTACTGCTTTGTCAAGGAATCACATCTGTTCAAGCAAACTTTGTTCACGAAGAGAACTAAAACAGTTTAAACCATAGAGAAATTGCAATAATGCAGGCGGTGGAGTTGAGCAAAGATCTTGAGAAATGAAATGATAGAAAGTGTCTTAGCGTACAACGATTCTCCCTGGCACGAATCCGTTGCAGAATAAAAGAGAATACAGAGACTGGAAGAGCTGGCAAAGGCAGCGAGGGTGGTTTCGTTGCAGAAAAAAAAGAGAGGTTGCCCAGAGTCTGCTAGGCGAGAGGAGTGGGCAGATTTGCGACAAGAGGTCCAGGGACGCACTCAGATGGATACAGAATCGCAAAATTATACATATGTGATTTTATTATACAATTTAGTACAAATTTATCAGTAATTTTTTCTTTTAAAAAGTTTTTTAGAGGAATTTATATTTATTGGATAATTTATTTGGCAAACTGGCTTTATAGCATTTTCTTGAAATAAAAAAGAATACAAAGCTTTAGGTTGATGATTTGAAAAAACTGATCATCTGACTTTTTTTCATGAGAAGAGGGTTGCTCGTTTCCGCAAAAGAGTGATTATAGAGTTAACTCGCATGTTTTATAGGTCTCTCACTTGTTCATTCGTTGTTTCGAATACTATAAAATATATAATTATTCGAATATATAAAAACCTTTTACAAAGAATTTTTCTTTTTTTATAGATTTCGAATGTATGGAGACGCTAAACAGATTTGGTTGTCCTAACCAGACACGGAAAAATGTTCAGTTGTACTAAATGAAGTAAGGGTTGATTTTCACGACAAATGAAAAATTAGGTTATGGTAAGTAGAACGATTTTATATATAATTATAATTTTCATATTCTTTACACACACGGGGAAAATGGATTATAAAATTTAATATCCAGGTACAGTGACTATAGGACAGCCATTTGAATTATAAAAGCTATAATATCGATTATAAGCGGTATGATATTAGAATATAGAAAAAATTGTAGGTTTTGTCACTTATAATCTGGATTATACTTCTTATAATCCAAATAGTTGTCCCATAGTCACTGAACCTGCATATTAAATTTTATAATCCATTTTTCTCAGTGTACTTTTGATAATTGCATTAAATGTAGTTTAACTATTGACATAAGTCATATGATTAATTAATATACTTACCAACTTTTTATAATAATAATGATGCAATTATTTTTGGAGTAAATAAATAATACAAAAATTAAAGAAATACGTAATAAAAAAATTGATTATTTTTGTTATTTCTTATTCAAACATTTGGTAAATTTCTTGTTATTTCAGAGATATTATTCATGTACCTATAGAAAATTCTATTCACATTATTAACAATGTTTTTCAACTTTCAACATTAATTAAAATTACATTTTCTTTTAATCGAAATCAGTCAATTTCACTGATTCAGATTTCGAAAGTTCAAAATGTAGATCCTTGTTGAATTAATCTTTGCATTCTATGTTATTTACTCGATACTTGATAGTTATTCTAAAACACGCAATTCGATTTAGGATAAGATCGTAGTTCACTTAAGGGGTAACACCACTGTAGAATTTACAAAAAATAATTCTTTCTTTTCTTGCCTTAAAAGATGCTTTGAAACTTCTAAAATATGAGTCAAAAAGTCCAATCCAATAGCAGATTAATTGTAAGAGTTTTCTAAGAGTAGAATTTTTTCATTTGTTCATGTCTGTAAGACATTTCAAAACTTCAAACGCGTTTTTCTCGAAATATGATTTTTCAAAACGGCACGCAGCATAACTCTAACAATTTTCAATCTTTTTATTTAAAAATTTATCCTCAACTTTGAAATAACATTTCAAAGTGAACCACGTAGGGGTTTCTCGATAAGTTAATTTAAACAATATTTATTAACAAGTGACTGTCTTTTTTTTGGTGAAAATTGGACGACTTTATTCAAACATTCGCCAATTACACAAAAAACAATATTTCTCAAATCCCCTAAGTGGTTCACTAGCTACACTTATGTAGATTACATAGATATTTTTTCTTTTTTCCAGTTTCAAATATGCACCAGTTATAGTGCGTACCGCAGATCGTCTCAAATTCAATATACCTCGGGAGAGTTGCTGCAGTGTCGCCATTTTGTAATATTTTCCTGCAAAATTTTTTTTAATATACTTAAATATATGCTCAATAACTACCCCAAGTATTATTTCTCTATCAACTTTTCTTTCGCCTAAAAAAAATTGTCAAAGAAACGCTTTTTTAGGCCCTTACAGTGATGTTACCTCTTAATCCAACTTAAAATCACGTTTGTCGCACGCAGAAAAAAAAACTGTAGAATCAACAGATGTCATCTGCTGGAATAGGGACAGCAGATTTTTTTTGTAATATTTACAGATTTTTCTGTTGGATTCACAGATTGTTTGTAAACTCAACAGAAGAACCTGTAAATCCAACAGAAAAATCTGTAAATATTACAAGAAAAATCTGCTGTCCCTATTCCAGCAGATGACATCTGTTGATTCTACAGTTTTTTTTTTCTCCGTGCGTGCAAAATAACTGACATAGTTTATTAATGAAACTAAATAATTGATTTTCGTTATATTAACCAACTATTTATTTACTGCAAATAAATACAGTCATATATTTCATGATTTGAGGAATAACCAAATATTTCTAGTTAACTTGATAATCGCACATTTTTTGCGTGGAAGTTGGGTTTTCCCAATCATAGTTTAGTTGGGAGAATCTGATTCCTGATTACGTTAATCAAACCTTTTTTACTGTCTCTACATTTTTTCTAAGATAGTTTTTATGTAAACAGTTCCTAACAAGTCTATACTATCGATTGTTACGAAAGCACATGTCATGTCCAAGCCTTATTCAGAATTCTTTTCAGAAGTCTATTTTTACCACTATTATTGATTTCTGGGTCATTGGTTTTTTCTGTAAGTCGGTCTATTGTACACTTTATTTATAGGCATAATTGACTTTGTCTTCTTTTTTATGGAAGGAGAATCCTGTTACTGATGCATTTAATATATATATATATATATATAATGAAATCCCATTTACACTTGTAACTGAAAATTTTGTTGAGTTTTTAAGTCTTTTTTAATAGTCGAGTAAGGGGTAAAAAGCTTGAATTTATACTAGAAGATTCGACTTTACTGGTGTTTTGACATAAAATACGTACATATGAAATTTGCATATGTATATATTTTTATATATACATAGCATGTGTCTCTCTAAATATATTCATTCTTTTTTCCATGTGTGCATCTACTCATATGTGTCAAGCTCGGCGGCTTGTAGTTAAAAATCAAGAGGGTGAAGAGTAAAATCGAAGAGCAGAATGAGTACGAACACAATTATTTCTAAGAGGATGAATGAGGGATACGGGAGAACGCGTTGGATCGCAAAAAAACGCAAAAACATGTATACCTTGGTTTCTATAATCTGGCAACGTCCTCAAGCTCTTCATTACTTCCACGGAAATAATAACCGCGCGATCTCGTGGAAAAGGCGCGGAAATTAAAATCATTAAAGAAAGTTATCATGGTAGTATATCTAATTGCATACAAAGACGTTTCTTTCATTGCACGCCTACATTCATCACAAAATTAGTAAAAAAAATATTTTGCTGATGGTATTATCAAGAAGATCTTGCAAAGAGGTAATTTTGAAGCACTAAAGGTTTATTTTAAAAATAAATATATATATGTTTATAAGTTCAAGGGGATTGGACAGCCAAGAAGTTTAAAAGTCTTATCGATTCGTGTCACATTCAACCGAAATGAAATCACCTGTGAAGCCCGAACTCGTAATTTCATTTTATGAACTTTTACCAACGCATTACAATTGCATTGATCTATCCCTGAATTCTAAAGTTCGTTGTAAACTTTTGTTTCAGTTTAGATATGCTTTCGCTGTTCGAGGATTATTCGTGAAATTTATAAACAAAAACTTGCTCGTATAACTGAGATTTTGTATATGATAGTTGTCACCTCAGTGGTATTTACTAAGTTCTTGAAAGAGATTCATACGTTGATAACTTCATGCTTGATTGTTTTTCCTGTTAGTCAAATTGTTAAGTATTATTTTTGATTCCTAAATTTTTACATTCTCATCATGGATGAGAAGGTATTGGTTTTATGTGAAAAATGACTTTCGAAATTTTCATCAAATCTTTACATTTTGAGACCCCCTGAGTCAGAAAAAAGGGTTTTTACGAAAGTGTCTGTCTGTCTGTCTGTAGTAGGTCGTGTGCGGCATAACTCTCGATAGAATTATCAGATTGAATTGAGCTTTGGTACACCTTATCAGAGCCGAAAAAGTAAGGACAAGTTCGTTAACCAGCCACATCCAATCAAAATTGAGGGATTGAGCACTACTTTTGTGTTTTTGAAAATAAATTTTTGAAAAAATCAAAAATTTCAACACTGGTTTTTGATAGTGCTCATAAATCTCTACAAATTATTCTGATAACATTTTTTGATTAAATCAAAATTAGAAATGTTACAGCATATTCAAATTCGAAAAAAGTCGCAATATCAAAATTCCATTTTCCAGTTAAATTATACGAGATACGAAAAAACATTAAGATACAATATTATTGAATAAATAAAGACCTACAAATTTGAATTGTAACATTTTTTCATAAGATGCATATTTTTCTTTTTAATTAAAAAAAAAACTATTGAAAATCCAAAATTCAATTTTTTAACAATAATATGTAAAATACGAAAAAAACGTAAGAATACAAAGTTGTTCGTTTCAAAAAGATCTACAAATTTTATCTGACGCAGTTTCTGGTAAAACATATATTTTTCGTTTCAATTCCAAAAAATACGTTTAAAATTCAAAAATTCCATTTTTTAGACTAAATATGTGAGATACAAAAAAAACGTTTATATGGAAAATTGTTTGCCTAAATGAGGTTTACAAATTATCATTGAGACATTTCGGGACAGGATGTATATTTTATGTTTTGATTTTGAATATTAAAAAAATTCGATTTTTTTCACCAAAATATGTGAGATACGAAATAAGCGTTGTTCTATAAAATCGTTTCCTTAAATAAGGTCTACGATTGTTTTTTCTTTTTGAGAGATTTGGAAGAAAATAAATTATTTTAATCATGTAATTTATTAAAAAGTTACTGAAATGTATACAGAAAATCGAGCGCGAAGCGCGAGCGTCATGATGAGTATGTGTTCCTTAAGGCTGATAGAGCCTTAAGTAAATTGAATTTCCTGTTTCACTTAAATTCAAAAAGAAATTGAGTGACTTTGAGAAAATGTGTAATTCACATCATCTGTAATATTATTATAAAATTGATTTGAGTTTCAGTATGAAATTATAAGAAATAAACTTAAATGTATGCGAAGAGCACAAGACCGAGCGCGAAGCGCGAGGTCCAGAAAGAACGGAGCGCGAAGCGTGACGATCGAATCGCTCGCCCTAGGCGCGCTCAAACTTGCGAGCGAAGTGAGCTGCGCGCGAAGCGCGCAATGAGAATGTGCCCGCTAAGCGGGCAGATTTTTCAAGTTAGAATTCTGAAAGGCTCCGACAGCGTTTCGTCTTTTTTTTATTTTTTAAGTTATTTACATGCTTGTTTTTTGAAGCTTCAAATTTTTAAATGCTGACATTGAAAATCTTTGAATGAGTGAGTTGAATAGATTTTTTAAGGAATCTAATACTTCTGATGTTAAATATTAAAAATATTATCTTAACCTTCTTGATAATTGAACGATTCTAAATATACAATCAGTTGTTTCGAGTCATATTGACCGAGACGTTTTCAATCTCGTTCTGGGCTCGGATTAAACCCGATTAAGTCGGATTGATTTTTAACCGATTTGCATAAAACGAGATCCAAAACGTTTTTTGTACTGAATCCCTTACCGAAACTCTCGGTTGTTCCTAGCAAATCATTTTTTGGCAAAAATTTTCATTCAATTTAACGAAAATATAATGTATTCTGCAAACCGCATTCCACCCATTTTCAAAATTCTTAATGATAATTTCAGCGTGCCTAGGTCGCGCTTCGCGCCTGGTTTTATATTCTTCGCATACATTCAAATTCATTTCTTGTAATTTGATACTGAAAGTCAAGTCAATTTTATAATATTGTCAATTCACTTAAGGCTATATCGACCTTAAGGAAAACACATATTCATCATGACACTCGTACATCGCGCTCGATTTTCTGTATACATTCCTGTACTTTTCTAATAAATTACACGATCAAAATAATTTATTTTCTTCCAAATATATTGCTGTGAAAAAGTCGCCGGGCACCTGTTTTTAACCATTTACATAGAAGCTTCTAATTTATAAAACACCTAACAATGCATTTTTTCCTTAGAATAACATGGAAGGTAACAAAATTTTAAAGACCCGAAACTGAAATGTTTTAGTCTATTATTATCGAAGATACTGCCAATAACTCTTGAAATAATGAATATTTTTTAACTTTTCTTGACTCATTTCAAAACTTTTTCTTGAATACAGCAAAAATCTGAGCTCAGAACGAAAAAGTTGCAAAACTTCAAATTTGTGAAAGCACTGATAAAAGAATAATTCAAAATTACAAGAATTCGAAACTGTTCAAACTTTCAAAATACATAAAAAACGACTAAATTTGGACCAAAAAAATTTTGAATTATACTTTTGTTTAGACGTTAAGATGAATTTGATTTTGTAGTGATACGCGGATTCAAACTTAGTTTTGACTTATGAAAAAAAAATTTTAAATAATTTTATTGTATTTTTTAATGATGTTTTGTATTTTTCTTATATTATCAATTTTTATAGTTTTTAAAATCCATTTCTTAAATATGAGAATGCTTTATATTCTCACAACTTTGTTTTTATAAATTTTAATAGTATCAAGAAAAAATCTATTAAAATATTTTTGATACGTTGCTAATTCCACTAGGCAACATAAGGAGATCTTCCTGTGGAGAAGATGTCGGACGTCTGTGTAGCTCAGTAGTAGAGTAGTCGACCGGCAATCGAAAGACCTGGGCTCGAATCCCAGCGCAGTCGAAAGCGTCATTTTTTCCACAGAAAGATTTCAAATTCTTTAAATTTAAATTTAAAATCAAAACATAAAATATATGGGTCATTCCATATTAAATTGACAGTCGATGTCGCAGATTTGAACGAGATAATTTTTTTTCGGTTCTTTATCAACAATAAATAGACACGTATTTTTTTGTTTGGCCAAAAAATTTTTTTTTACAATCATATGATTTTTCGAATTTTCTAAGAAATGATATTTTCGACCTCATTTAGGCAAATAATTTTCCATCTCAACGTTTTTTTCGTATGTCATATATTTTGTTTAAATAATAGAATTTTTGAATTTTAATCGTATTTTTTGAAATTGAAACGAAAAATATACATTACATTATACGTGATGGAAGTACAGTACAGAAATATCTAACAGTGTATCAGAAACTACAATTGGAGTTTTGGATTTTTTCAAAAACACAAAAAATGCTCTCATTTTAACAATTTTGTTCGGATCTGTCTGTTTATCGAACTCGTCCTTATTTTTTCGGCTCCGATAAAGTATGTCAAATTTCAATTCAATCCGATAATTCTATCGAGAGTTATCGAACTTACGATCAACAACTACAGACAGAAAATTTCGTAAGAACCGTTTTTTCTGACTCAGGGGGTCTCAAAACGTAAAGATTTTATGAAAATTCCGAAATTGCTTTTTCACATAAAACCAATACCTTCTCATATAATAAGAATGTAAAAAAAGAAACTTAATTTGAAAATTGCCATTCTTCGTAACTGATGCCCACATACTATCGCCCTTGACTCAAAAGACCGAGACACGAGTCGAATAAAGAAAGAGCGAGAGATAAAGAAAGATGCCATGAGATAATGTAGGTGGGGGAGAGAAGAAGCGAGACACCCGTTGCTCTCGCGGGTGTATTCGTTCCTCTGAATGTTACGTCGGTGGATACGAGCTCGTGAGTATTGGTGCTCGCTCATTGGTATTGGCCGCGGCGGCAAGCGGCGTTCACACGTTTCCCGTCATCCACTTCGAAACCGGGTCCGCAGTCGAGCGTCGTTCCTCGCCCGGGGTGGATGCGTTCCATACTTCGCGCTCCTTTTTCACCCGGGATCAAAAAGTCCTTTCCGTACAAAACACGCCAATTCTTTCCTACTCTCAACAGCCTTCGATAAAACCCGTTGGATGTGTGTGATCGTGAGTGTTCTCAATCACAATCTATCATCCGCGGTGTGACATCGTGAATCGAATGTAAGATTCAAAGGATACGAGTCCTATTTAAAAATATGTTACCGCTTTGCCAAAGCTAAATTTACACACTCGACTTTATGAAAAATTCTCAATTGTGAAATCACTGCCGATTTTCATTGAAATCACTGTGTTTGAGGAAAATAACGTTTGCTAATATTACAGGGCTTGTTTACTTCGTTAATTAGTCAAGCTTCCAAGTTCTCAGACCATTACTTCTTAAGTAGTTGTAATAGTTGTTGAATAAGGTTTATTTCACTTGGAGCGTTAATTTTCCTTTTGAGAGAGTCGTCAGGCTAATATGCATAGATAATAAAAACGATATGGTTCTATTTTTTAGCTGATAATAATTATGATTGTTGGAAGCATTGCTACTTTTCATCAGGCTTCGATAATTGTGTAATTTTCAGCATGAAGGTTGAATGTTTAAGTGGCACTTGGAAAATTATAAATAAATATCATTTTGTAGTAAAATAGTAGGCACTATCGATGAATACATTAAATTTGGCCAAAATTGAACTTTTGCGATTTTTCAAACCAAAAGTTGTCTATACATTTTTTTTTATTTACCCAAGCATTTAGCAAATTTTGAAAACAACATTTTATGTATTTTGGATTACTCTCTAAATCTGAATCGGTCAAATTTTCACTGATTGAACCAGTAATTTGCATTTTCACTGATTCATCAGTGCAATAATATTTTTCACTCTCAAATCAGTTATTTTTTACTGAAGTAATCAGTGAAATTTGACTGATTTACAGTAACCTCTTTTTAGTTATTTGAATCAGTCAAATTTCACTGATAATCAGTTGATTTTTACTGATTCAGAGAGTAAGGATCACATGCCCTTAAGGTTATGGAATTAAGGTGCAATAAAAAAGGAACCATAATTTTTATCCTTATGGATTTGATCTTTAAATAAAATATATTTAAGGAAAGCAAAGAGGTAGAAGTGATGTCAAAAGGTGAAAATTGATACATATAGGTAACGAAAGTTTACTCTCTACATATAGATATAAAAAGAAGCCTTAAATAATACTACATATCGGATTTAATGCCCAGTGTTGTAAAACACCAGAGGTACGAAAAGAAAATGAGACAAAAAGTGTATTCGCTCTCGGGCTAAGCTTATAGAGGTAAAAGCGACCACTTTTTGTTGGCTCAGCGGTCGTTTCAAAACCACCTTCGACGTTTAAGCTGATGAAAAAGGCATGTCATTATATTTGTGGACCTGCTTTAATCCCTAGATGAACGATAGTTCAAGAACATTCTCCCAGGGATTAGGGATATTTATTAGACGACGAGAACAAAAAACTAAAAGTGGTAAAAAACGGAAAGGTGCTATAAAGATGTGTTAATGGGTTCTTCTATTCAGAGATTTTTTCCGCATGTTATTTAATATCTTATGTGTATTAAACAAATTTAGTTTTGGGTTGAATAGCATTTAGTACTTGGAATACAATTGTTAATTGAATACAAGCAGATTCTGCGACATTTTATATTAATGAACTTTTCTCATTGAGAGAACATCTTTTTGAAAATTAAGGGCATGTGGTACTTGAGAAAAGTAGCAAGTTTGTGTGAACAATTTGATCCAGTTTCTACATGTTTGTGTCCAAAATACATGGAATTCTGATTTCAAAATTTAGGAAACGGGAGAGAAGATAAAAGGGAGGTAGATAGACTACTTTTGGTTTTGATAATACAAAAATGTTCTCCATAGATTTTGCTGAAATTCAATTCAAATTTAAAGAATTTTTAAATCTTTCTGTGGAAAAAAAGACGCTTTCGATTGCGCTGGGAATCGAGCCCAGGTCTTTCAATTGCCGGTCCGAACTCAATTTAATAATTTTGCTAAAATTAAACTTTTTTCTATCTTTTTGAACCAAAAGTTGTCTATCTACGTCTGTTTTTATCTTCTCTCCCATTTACCAAATTTTGAAATCGGAATTCTATGTATTTTGGACAGAAACAGGTAGAAACTTAAAATCAATAAAATTTGCTAATTTCCCAAGTATCACATGCCCTTAAAGAGCTCTTGAGGAAGATAAGCTGTAATTCAAGTTGTGTTGGTTTTAATGATTATGTTCTGTATCCTGATGTTTAAAATAATTATCTGAAACGCTTTATATTTGATATTCTTGAAATTTGTACTCTCTTATAGGAATTTCTACCGTAATTTTTCGAAACACGGGACTCAATTTTTTTCAGTTACAGTTTCGTAAAATTAAGATAGAATTTCAGAAAATCCAGTTACTTTTGAGTAAATTTAGGAAACGATTTCCTAATTTTTAGTTAGAAAGTGTTGAATATTTCGATACTTGTATCTGGAAATTCTGAAACTTGTAACAGAAATAATTTTACGTTTTGAGTAATTGAATTTTTATGTAGTTACATGTAACTGAAAATTTAGTTAGTTTTTTAATTTTATGATAAATTTTATAAAAATCTGTTACAGGTTCGTAGTTTTAAGATACATTTTATGAAAATTCAGTTAAATTTCATAATATTAAGAAAAATTTTAGAAATTCAGTGCATTTTTCGTAATTTTAAGATAAACTGCGGTGCAAAAGTCTCAGGGCACTTGGTTTTAAACATTCAAATAAAAGCTTCTAATTTATAGAATACGTAACAATACATTTTTCCCTTAGAATAACATGGAAGGTAACTATTTAATATTAAAATTTAAAAATCACAGTTGAGAGAATACAAAGGATACTCATATTTAAAAAATGGATTTTAAAAATCATAAAAGTTGATAGTATGACAAAAATACAAAACATCATTAAAAAACAAAATAAAATTATTTTCAAAATTTCTTTCATAAATAATTTCACAAATTTGAAGCTTTACAACTTTTTCATTCTGATGAGCTCAGATTTTGGCTGCATTCAAGAAAAAATGATCACAATTTACTTGCTACATTACTGACATTCTAGTAAATCTCATTTTGAAATGAGTCAAGGAAAATATTCATTATTTCTAGTTATTAAAAATTTTTAAAATCTTTGAATTTTTGGAAATATTTTTATTAATAATGGACTAAAACATTTCGTTTTCGAGTCATTAAATACAGAATTTTGTTATCTTACATGTTATTCTATGAAAAAAATTAATTGTTAGGTCATTTATAAATTAGAAGCTTTTATGTGATTTATTAAAGCCATGGATCAACCAGATCACGTAACTATTTTCCTGTAAAAGTAGATGTAAGATAACTTTCTTCTTTGACAATATATCTTCCTGAAAATTTGGAAAATACAACAGAAGATGACAAAGAACGTTTGTCAGCTTCGTTCAAGTGAAAATTTTGCAAGTTAACTGTAATTATTGATAACTTTGAAAAAAAATTTCAATACTTTTGCTAGATATAAGTTATCAGACGTTCTTCATTGTCTTTTATCACATTTCCCAAATTTACAGAAAGATATTTTGTAAAATAAAAAAGTTATTTCTCATGTACTTTTATAGGAAAATGGTAACGTGGTCCGATTGATCCATCACTTTAAAAACAAGTGCCCGGCGACTTTTGCATAGCAGTGTACCTCTACCCAAGTGCGGAGTTAGATACGGCCCAACATTGGCCCAGCATCGGAAAAACTGTTGCCAATATTGTGCCGTTGCTAGAATGATAACTTCGGTATGCACACTGAGAAAACAGTTTTGTCAAATCAACAAAAATATTTTGTTGGAATTTATGCAACCAAATTCTTTTGTTGTGCCAACAAAAATTATGTACTATATCATTCAAATTTTAGTTGCTCAAACAAAATTTTTTGTCAGGACAACAAAAAAAGTTTTTTTGCATACATTTTTTCTCAGTGCACTCGGCGACAAATTCTGGCCCAAACTCTGTTCGCCAACACTTGTTTTTGTTTTTTTGATGTTTTTTTTTGGTTTTCTCACTTCCAGAATGGTTTGCCGTAGTAAAAGTGATGCATGGCACAGTAATGTACGGTCCATGGGCCGGACTCTGGTTCTTTTACTTTCGAAACTGGATGCGATAGTAAAAGTGACAATGATCTTGTTATAGGGCCGATACTGGGCCTAGTTTCGGCTGAAGGTCGGTAAATGTAAACAGTCGACAAAGGCAGCCGTCTTCGGCCCAGCATTTGACCGATTTAAACTGCGACAATGGCCCAATAACAATAGCCGACTGTTGGCTGCCGAGATTGGGCCAATATTGTGCCCTTTTATCAGCTTTGGCAATTTGCACTTAGGTACTCAAAAACATCATAAATATTGTCAAATTTGACGTTACCTTTATAAGATGAAAATTTTGTAAATTTCCGAACGTTTCTAACAGTCTAGTCTTAGAATAGCTGAACGGGATTGGTTTGAATGCTTTAGACTCGCGTGTGCCGATTTATTAGAGTTGGATTTCCCGTCCGCAGCTGGGAGAGTAGATTGTGTTGAGTGTGGGAAGCCAGAAGATAATCGCAAATCGACAAACTCACCTCGTTAAATCATCGAGACAATCGATACGTTGGTAGACCGTGAAGAAACCTGACTTTATTATTTTTATTTATTTTTTATTAATTCTCAGTTACCGAGAAAGGCAAGGATCGCAAGTTGAGAGTCGAGGGAGAAAAATTACAGGAGGGTGAAAGTTCGTAGGCGGCGACTAAATAACTGAGCTCAAACGATCCTTGGGGCGTGATAATACCATTTTTTAGACCCAAACTATATCTTTCTTACTAAATGATTTTCCTAAGAAATTATTTTCGCATTTGGAGAACAATACCAATTAGGGATAAAGGAATTATTCCTGTTGCATTAATTACTCATGAGGGGATTGAATAATTGGCTTCACGTGTTTATAATAGTGTTTGTTATAATTTTGGCTTTGAATGATAAAGATTTATCGTTCAAGAAGCTTATTTTTCTTTCTATCTCGTCCATCCTTTGCCTAATTTATATGCCGTTCAGATAAAAATCTTCTCATTCCAAAGGAGAATGCAAAGAAAAGGGTGAAATATGTAAGTTCGTGCTCGAAAGAAGAACTCCGGGAAAGTATCTATATAGTTGTTGTCCTAATGCTCGTGCACGTTATCGATTTTGTAAACGTTCCATCATAAATTTTTAGTCGACATTCTCACGCTATTTATCTCGTAATCTTTGGCATTGATTGTCGCATCCATTATGATTATCTCTAATCACTCAGAGAACAAAATTGGTGAATGAAGAAGAAAAAGTTGAGATAAAAAAGGGATAAAAATAAAGGAAGAGAAAGAGTTAATGGAGATGACGAACTGAGGGTAAACGAGTTAAAGAGGGGAAATTCTGCCTCATTAGAAGGTAAGCGAGAACAATAGAGGGGAATGTTGAATTAATATTATAAACATCACTTTGAGATCACGCTGAAAATCAATCATCGAGAGGTTCTATTACACTAATGTAATCTAAATACAATCATCCTTTAAAATAATTTTATAATCATTTATAACATTCTTATAATGTTCTCTAATTTGTAAAAGGTGTAAAATATGTTTAAGTGCGAATTTTCGATTCTGATAATACGGTACAATATTGGCTAAATCTGGGCAGCCAATAGTCGTCTATTGTTATTGGGCCAGTGTCACTGTTTGCATCGGTCAAGTGCTGGGCCGACGACGGCATCCTTTTTTGACTCATTAAATTTACCGACCTTCAGCCGAAACTTGGCTCAGTATCGGCCCTATACCAAGTCGATTGTCACTTATACTAGTGCATCAAGTTCCGAAAGTAGAAGAGCCAGAGTCCGGTCCATGGACGGTACATTACTGGGCCACATGTCACTTTTACCGTGGCAAACCATTCTGGAAGTGAGAAAACAAGTGTTGGTGCCAAAGTTTGAGCCAGAATTGTCCGCCAAGTGGATACTTGTCTTATCATTTCAGCAATAGCGCGATATTGGCAACCGATCTTCGACAACGTTTTTACCGATGCTGGGCCAATTTTAGGCCGTGTTACGAAACAATATTGGCCCAATCTGGGCAGCCAATAGTTGTCTATCGTTATTAGGCCAGTTTCGTCCTTTACATCGGTCAAGTGCTGGGTCAAAGACGGCAGCCATTGTTGACTGATTAAATTTACTGACCTTCAGCCGAAACTTGGCCCAGTATTGGCCCTATACCAAGTCGATTGTCACTTGTACTATGGCATCAAGTTCCGAAAGTAGAAGAGCGAGAGTCTGGTCCATGGAGGGTACATTACTATGCCATGTGTCACTTTTACCACGGTAAACAATCCTGGAAGTGAGAAAACCAGAGTTTGGCACCGCATTGGCCCGTTGCTGTGCCGAAAACAAGTGTTGGTGCCAAAGTTTGAGCCAGCATTGTCCGCCAAAGGGTTACTGGAGTTATCATTTCAGCAATGGCACGATATTGGCAACCGATCTTCGGCAACGTTTTCACCGATGCTGGGCCAATTTTGGGCCGTATCACGGTATAATATTGGTCCAATCTGGGCAGCCAATAGTTGTCTATCGTTATTAGGCCAGTTTCGTCCTTTACATCTGCCAAGTGCTGGGCCGACTGTTCAAATTGACCGACCTTCAACCGAAACTTGGCCCAGTATCGGCGATGTACCAACCGATTGACACTTGTACTATGGCATCAAGTTCGGAAAGTAGAAGAGCCAGAGTTCAGCCCATGGACGGCACATTACTGGGGCAAAAGTGTCACTTTTACCACGGCAAACCATTCTGGAAGTGAGAAAACCAGAGTTTGGCACAGCATTGGCTCGATGCTGTGCCGAAAACATGTGTTGGTGGCCAGAATTTGGGCCAGAATTGGTCCCCAAGTGCATACCTGAGTTATCATTCTAGCAACGGCACGATATCGGCAACCGATCTTTGGCAACATTTTTGGCGATGCTGGGCCAGTCTTGGGCCTTATCTAATTTCGCACTTGGGATATTTCTACAAAAATCACTATTTTTCTTCGCTCTAAATTAATAAACTCGATGCAGTTCAAAAGTAAGGAATGAGAAACGATTATAGTGGACTGGAGTTAACGGTTGAAATACTATCCGAGAAGAGGGTTTTGTTTTAAATTTATTTTCCTCTTTTTTCGTCTCAATTTTACTTTTTGTCTCCGAGTCCAACACGTCTTGGATATTAGGATGAACATTCTTGGCACGAGAGGTGATTTTATACTCTGCCGTAAATCGAACGATAAATCGATTGCTCTACCGCCTTATAAAGCTATATTCGCACGGCTATGCATTTAACATCAATGCTCTTAAGGTCTTAGGAAATAATCGGGTTTGGAGTTTAGTAGCTTGAAAATTGCTAAGGCTACTGTAGGAAATTTTATTGAAATAGATGTAAAATTACTCGTGCTACTTAACAATATATTCAGGTTGATTGTTAGAATCTAATTTTCCTTATAGTTTAGCGAATGAGTGTAATTTGTGGAAAAGTGATGGTTGTGATATGAACCTTGGAAAACAAGCGACTAACGATACTACAATGGCAATTAACGATATGACTTGTGTAATTTATGAAGCTACAAAATGCCTTGATATTATTCAGATAAGCTTTCTTGTAGAATTCGCTATTAACTTTTATAAGGGGGAAAAAATGAAACTTTGAATTATATTATTTTTGGACTTTAAAGCAAAATTAAGGGCATGTGATGCTTAGGAAATTAGCAAATTTTATTAATTTCAGGTTTCTACATGTTTTTGTTTAAAGTAGATAAAATTTTATTTTCAAAATTTGGAAAATGGCAGAGAACATAAAAAAAGACGTAGATAGACGCGCTATTTATTCATATATATATATATATATATACATTTTCTTGAAGTTACTAAATTTGTTTTTATTTTAACGCTTATTTTGTATCTCACTTATTTTGGTTAAAAAATGGAATTTTTTGTTTTCAATAATGTTTTTTTGAATTAATTAGTTGAGTTTGAAATTTCTGGTCGACCGGCAATCAAAAGACCTGGGCTCGAATCCCAGCGCAGTCGAAAACGTCTTTTTTTCCACAGAAAGATTTAAAATTCTTAAATTTAAATTTAAATGTTTTTTTAAAGCCAAAACCTGAAATATACATCTTGTCAAAAAATGTCCTACTGAGAATTTGTAGATCTCATTTAGGCAAATAGTTTTCCATCTCAACGTTTTTTTCTTATGTCACATATTTTGTTAAGACAATGGAATTTTTAAATTTTAATCGTATTTTTTGAAATTAAAATGAAAAATATACGTCTGATTAGAAACCGTGTAAGAAAAAATTTGTAGATCTTATTGGAACGAAAAATTTTGAAAACTTACGTTTTTTTCGTATTTCACATATTATTGTTAAAAAATTGAATTTTGGATTTTCAATATTTAAAATCGAAACATGAAATATACATCTTATCAAAGAATGTCCTACCGAGAATTTGTAGACCTTATTTAGGCAAATAATTTTCCATCTCAACGTTTTTTTCCTATGTTACATATCTTGTTTAAACAATGGAATTTTTGATTCTTAATCGTATTATTAGAAATTAAATTGAAAAATATACGTTTGATCAGAAACTATATCAGACAAAATTTGTAGATCTTAATGAAACGAACAATTTTGAAAACTTACGTTCTTTTCGTATTTCATATATTATTGTTAAAAAATTGAATTTTGGATTTTTAATAGTTTTTTTCAAATTAAAAAGAAAAATATACTTTTTCTTCGTATTTTGTAAAATTTAACTGAAAAATTGAATTTAGATATTGACTTTTTTCCAGTTTTAACATAATCTAACTTTCCTAATTTTAGTTTAATTGAAAAATGTTATTATGATAATTAGTAGAGATTTACGAGAACTATCAGAAACCAGTATTGAAGTTTTGGATTTTTTCATAAAGTTCTTTTCGAAAACACAAAAAATGCTCCAATTTTTTTCACTGTCAAAACCAAAAACAGCCTATCTACGTCCGTTTTTATCTTTTCTATACCATTTCCCAAATTTTAGAAACAAAGTTTTATATATTTTGGATACAAACATGTAGAAACTGGACCAAATTGTTCACATGAACTTGCTACTTTTCTCAAGTATCACATGCCCTTAAAAACCAAAGACTATTAATATTCATTATTTTAATTATTTAACAGAAATTTCGACTGCTATTGAGAACGGAATCGAGAAGTGAAATGCCGCGCTAAGATCAACAGAAATTACTCTCTAAATCTGAATCAGTCAAATTTTCACAGATTGAATCAGTGATTTGCCTTTTCACTGATTCACCACTCTCTAAATCTGAATCAGTCAAATTTTGACTGATTGAATCAGTGATTTGCCTTTTCACTGAATCATCAATGGAAAAAATATTTTTCACTCTTAAATCAGTTAATTTTCACTGTTTAATTAGTGAAAACAATATTTTCCACTGTTAAATCATTTACTTGTCACTGAATTAATCAGTGAAATTTGACTGATTCGCAGTAACCTCTTTTTAGCTATTTGAATCAGTCAAATTTCACTGATCATCAGTAGATTTTGACTGATTCAGATTTAGAGAGCAGTGAAAAAATATATTCCACTGTTAAATCAGTTGATTATCACTGATTGAACCAGCGGAAAAATATTTTCACTCTTAAATCAGTTAATTTTCACTAAAGCAATCAGTGAAATTTGACTGATTTACAGTAACCCCTTTTTAGCTATTTGAATCTGTCGAATTCCACCGATAATCAGTAGATTTTGACTGATTCATATTTAGAGAGTAGATATTAGCAAAAGTTTCAAGATTAAACTTCCGTGAATCCTTGTGCCTAGTTTAGAACAAAAATAATTTCTCCGCGTCTCTTTTCCAATTTATCGGAATAGCAGCTACAATCGTGTAAATACGGCAGATAAGGAATTTAACGGCTTTGGCACGGCGGTACAAAGTACTAAGTTTACGAGTTTGAAACTTGGTGAGCAAAAAGAAAGAGGGAAAAAATAAAGCAAAACGACCTGGCCTTACCGAAGTTAAGTCCGATCCACGAACTCACTTTCCAGGGTGTCTCACAAGGGGTAAAGATTCGTTGCCCTGAAGGGAAAGTGAAAAAATAAAAATCTGTAAACGAAATTGTTTCAGAATCAATGCCAGGAGGTTGGATAATGTGTTCGAATTGTATTATATGTATATAAATGGTCAAGAAGCGATCGTTCTTTGTCTAAAAAGTAATTTGGAGTGGGTTAAGGATTTAGTGAGTTAAGTTTGTGAGAAAGGAAGGATAAAAAAAGAAATACGAAAGGAGTGAGGAAGATTCCTTGGGCAAAGGAGTTGGATCTCGTGTGTGAAGGAAGATCCTTTTGTTTTAAGAAACACGATGTTAGTGTGAATTTAAAACCGGTGGAACGTTAATGCTGAAAGGGTGCGGATCTACTGTGGATTTTGGCCAACAAGTGGAGAATGGATCCGGAAACTTGTCGAAATTTAGCCATGAAGTGACCTACCAAAGTAGTTGACGGTGTTGCCGCATTTTGTGAAACAATTAAGATGTACCCCGCGCCGGCGAGACTCCCAGCCGCTCCCGTAAGTACACACTCCAACTTTTCTTTAATTTTCTCTAGTTAATCTGTTTTTCGATTAAAGGAAAAAGATAAGCTTATCAGTGAATCAAATGTATTGATTACATCTTATCGATTATACATATACAAAGCATACATTGTTAAAAATCTTATTAATTTTAATAGACTTTAATATACAAGGGGTAAATTAAAATTAATTGATTTGTATATTATGAAAAATTAATATAGTTTCATATTAAATTTAATAAGTTTCTAAATATAAAAAAGAAATATAGAATATAGAAATATAGAAATTTTGAGTTAAACTTAATTTAATTTTGAGTTATGAAATTTATATAATCTATAGGAGTTTTTCTAAAAAAATTTCTCAGTGCAGGATTATCTATAAAGGTACTGCAATATCATATTATTCAATTTGGCAGAAGAAAACTATTGCCTTAAAATAGTTATTAATGATTAAAAAATTTTTTCTTGTGCGAAAGAAATAGACCCATTGGATTTAATTTGTATTCAAAAACATTAGAAGATCAGTTGGCGAAAATTCAAATTTAGGAAACGAAAATAAAATTATGAAAGCAAATTATCAAACATTATTAAAATATTTACACATGCAGGGCTGAATTTACACGTTAAAAAGAGCATTCGTTAAATCTGAACGCATTTGCCGAATTTCGGGCTGCTTAAAATTTCATTTATAAAAAAGGAAAATATTTTTGGAATATCGGAAAAGAACTTTCTGATTTAGGCGAAAGTTATAAAAAAAGAAAATAGTTTCTTAAAATCCGAACGAAACTTTCGGTAATTCTGAAAAAGAATGTTCGTTTTTAACATTCGTAATATGTGATTGTTAATTTCCGATATTGAGAAAATTATATGATTGAGGTATAGCAAATCAGTTTCTTATTTTCGGAATTTCGTCTTCGGATGTGACTAGAATACGTCTTTCGTATATTCCGAAAATGCTTTTGTGATTTTCAGAACATCTTATTCGACACATTTGAAAGTCACTTCCAAATTTTTGGAATTTCTTTTTCGGAGCAAAACAGAACGTGATTTTCCAAAATTCAAATAATGATTTTCTGAATTTCAGAATATCACACTCTAAACATTTGAAAATCATATTCTACTTCATTAAATTATAATTTATGTAAAGTATATAAATTAATTATTTATTTGCTATCAATTAATGAAAATTGTAATTCCCAATTCAATTCAATTTTTTTCAATTTCAATTTCAATATTTGTTTAAACTCTGATTTCTTTTGAATAAATAATTATTTTTAGAAAATGTAACATATATGTTATAATATATTGTTACATCATTATTTTTATATTATTATTTTTGTTGAATTTATTAATTATAATAGATACAATTGATTTGAATTAATTTAAGTTAATTTTAGTAAATTTATAAAACATTAATTATTATAAATGTAAAAAGTGTTTCCCTATAATAAATTCAAATAAATGTATTAATGAATAATTTTAATAATAATAAAATAAAAATAATAATAAATTCATTAAATTATGAAATTCATTTATAAATTTAAAAAATGAATAAATTCATCAATCCGATCAGCTTTTTGTAGATTTTATTTAAATGCTCGAGCTTTTTTCATATAAGAAAGAATTTGTTATTATTATTTAATCGTATATTTTTCTCATTTAGTAAACAAGTATTATAAAATAAAAATTTATCATTACTATTAAAAAAATTGCTCGTATATTTTGTTATTTCTTTGCGTGCTCAAGACCAGAAAATAATGTAAATCCGATTTTATCATGACGGATTCGTCATTCTTCATATTATACTTATAAGAGAATATATTGAATGGTATTAAAAATACACATAGCCAGGAGGGATTCATAAAGCCCTTTTTCTGACATCACATCAAATAAAGAACACGAGTACGCCTCATTGCCCCTCGGAAGTAAGACTAGAACCTTGTTCTTTTCATGTTAGCTGTATTTTGTCTAGTTTATAGTGTGAAGAGGAGTAAGGATGAAGCAAAAGTGGCTTGGGCACAAGGTAATTGCTTGTTTGACCCATGCACTCAGATGTTGCCTCTCCCTCACTTATTTTTTGTCTTCTTCTTTCTCTTTTCATTTAGTTACCGCGAATCGTTCTCTTAATTCAGTCTCACGCGCTTTCCTGCTTATACCTCTTTTCATACCCCTTTTCATACCTTCTCTCATTCTTTTTTATGCCTTTTCTATGTATACGTTAGTAATTTCACGCACCACATGACCTCAAAGTCTCACAGACCGGACGCGGTAGGGCCACCGATTTCGCGCGTGTTGTTTCTCTTTTCCTTTTCACGTTTCTTCCCTCTTTCCCGAAGCTACGATTTATTTTTATCGTAAAGAGAAATTGCTTTCCTTGGCAGCCGAGAGGCCGGAAGACTGGTTTAGGATTTACTCCCGGAGTGTCTGACAGAACAAGAAGGACACTGTGGCGACATGTCTTGAACTCGATTTTTTTTTCCTCTTAACGGGGACTTCCACCTTGTGTGTTTCAAAAAATCGAATTTTTTTATTGTTGCATTTTTCGAATTCATAGATTATCGAAAATGGATTCCCAAAAGGAACTGTACGGCCCTGATATTGCAGATTAGTAGTAAATCTTTTTTTTCATGATAAATCACGTGTTTTTCTCAAAACTTTTTTTTTTGAAGCTGTGAAAAATAGGTGCCATTTTGCTTCATTTCAAAATTTTGGAAAACGTATATCTTGAACGAAAGCCAACACGCTACTGATTAAAACTGCCTTGCGCTTATTTTGTTTCAGTCGACATGGGATGCTAAAATCATGGTCACATTTTGGCTCCAACTTTCCGACAAGGTCACGTTCCAGGAGGACTATACCGCGAAAATTTTGTTTCCAATTTTTCATGTAAATATATTTGTTATCTTGAGGAATAAACGAATAACATGCAGTAAAAACAATTGTGATATCTTATGCCATTCTGTAGAAAAGAAATGTTGAATTTTGGCCCGAAAACCGAGTCACAACGGTGGTAACTTACTACTGGCGCGGTACCACGCCTGTACCGCTGTCGGACCTCTGGTACTGGCGCAGTACTGGCTAGGCTCCTAATGATAACTCGGCTGGGAGATAGCAGTCAGTACTGGGCTGGTACTTAAAAGCAATACTGGTCCAGTACTATCAGCCGGTACTGGTAATAGTAATCAGTACTGGCGTCCGTAATAAACCAGTAGTAAGCCAGTACTATACCAATTTTTGGCGCAGTATTGACAGGCAGTACTGGCATTACTTCTCGGTTACAACTGGCATAGTACTGGCTTTACCCCTAATGATAACTCGGCTGGGAAATAGCAGTCAGTACTGGGCTGATACTTAAAAGCAGTACTGGTCCAATACTATCAGCCAGCACTGGTAATAGTAATCAGTACTGGCGCCCTTAGTAAACTAGTAGAGTGACAACTGTCAATGATACCCCTACTTCAAAGTTTCACCAGTACTGCCAAAAAATACCGCACCAGTAGTAAGCCAGTACTATACCAATTTTGGCGCAGTATTGACAGGCAGTACTGGCATTACTTCTCGGTTACAACTGGCATAGTACTGGCTTTACCCCTAATGATAACTCGGCTGGGAAATAGCAGTCAGTATTGGGCTGATACTTAAAAGCAGTACTGGTCCAATACTATCAGCCAGCACTGGTAATAGTAATCAGTACTGGCGCCCTTAGTAAACTAGTAGAGTGATAACTGTCAATGATACCCCCACTTCAAAGTTTCACCAGTACTGCCAAAAAATACCGCACCAGTAGTAAGCCAGTACTATACCAATTTTGGCGCAGTATTGACAGGCAGTACTGTCATTACTCCTCGGTTACAACTGGCATAGTACTGGCTATACCCCTAATGATAACTCGGCTGGGAGATAGCAGTCAGTACTGGGCTGGTACTAAAAAACAGTACTTGTCCATTGCTATCAGCCGATACTGGTAATAGTAATCAGTACTGGCACCCGTAGTAAACCAGTAGAGTGACAACTGTCAATGATACCCCTACTTCAGAGTTTCACCAGTACTATACCAATTTTTGGCGCAGTATTGACAGGCAGTACTGGCATTACTCCTCGGTTACACCTGACATAGTACTGCGCCAGTTGTAAATACTGTCTGACCTCCGACTTTTCCACCTGGGAAGGTGGAAGTCCCACTTAATCACGAGATATTGAATGCAATATTAATAATACTTCTCAGCCTTTCAGTTATTGCAGCAAAAAATTATGAGAAGAAAATAATATGTCAATGAATTGCGATTAGATTGATTCGTGTAACAAAAGAAACTGGTAGTAATTCTAGCATTTGCACTGCTGACAATGCACATACGCGAACGTGACGCGACACACAATGTTCGCTTTATTAGGTTACTATAATCGCAGCACTGCTCAGCCAAAAGCAATAATAACTGGTACAGCAATAATCATCATACGTTACGGCTCGCGTAACACATCCGTTCGCACAATCTATATCGAAATTAATTTACGTATTTTACCAATGAGACAATCACCACTGCAACATTCTGTGCTCAATCAATATTCATAAATGGGTTTTACTCTACGTGCTGTGGATTTGAATTCCATGTGACCATTTTAGGGTTTAGGATATGCTGTCCGAAGTTTACTTGTTTGCCTTCTTTCGACAAGTTATTGTGTTTTTAAATAAAAGTTCTCTTTCTGGAGAATTATTTAGGGGAGAAGCGGCTAAATTGGCGCACGCTTCTTTGCAGAAAATTATAATATCTAAGCAAACGAAAATAGTCCTATCATATTCATTGTTGCATAATATCTTATTAGTGAAAAAAGCCTACTCTCTAAATCTAAATCAGTCAAAATCTACTGATTATCAGTGATATTTGACTGATTCAAATAGCTAGAAAGAGGTTACTGTTAATCAGTCAAATTTAAGTGATTAATTCAGTGAAAATTAACTGATTTAACAGTGAAATATATTTTTATAACTGATTCGATCAGTGAAAATTAACTAATTTAACAGTGAAAAATATTTTCTCACTGGTAAATCAGTGAAAAGGCTAATCACTGATTTAATCAGTGGAAATTTGACTTATTCATATTTAGAGAGTAATCCCCGTGCAGAAATCGCCAGACATGGCCCAGACCGGTGGTGAAACATACAGCCCGATCAGGCCCCAGTCGGGCCTTGTGTTTCATCCCTGATTTTGGATTCTTGACCTGGGCCCGGCCAGGGCCACAGTAAAATTTCTGCATGGGTCATTCTATTGCTTAATAAATTTTAATTGATAATAAGAAATTTTTGTGTTTGATGGTTATGACCTGACCGCTTGAATTGTTTCTAATTATCACGAATTAAAACATAATCATACGAATTCTGCTACTTTATATTCATTGATATATAAACTTACAATTGGAAAAAGATTTTTGCATGAAACCGAAGCGTATATTCACTGTTAGAAATTTCTAATTGAGAAGTTATTGAATTTAATATGAATGTATATTAATTTTTTCATAATATACAAATCTATAAATTTTAATTTACCACTTTTATATTAAAGTCTAATGATATTAATAAGATTTTTGAAAGTGTTGTTTACGTCATAAACACACGGAGTAACTTTTTATAGCAATATATGTTTCTTTTTATAATGATAATTTTAATAAATATTAGGAATCTAGGGAAAATCGAGGTGCAATGGTAATTATTCCTAGCAGACTCGAAATTTTTCGGAGACAAAATACTAAAGATTCGAAAAATTATATAAAACTATATAGGTTGTAGTGAAGTTCGATACAATCTATAGTAAATTCTAATATAGTTCATCTAAAATTCAGTATTTCACAGCCAAAAATTCTCACAATGACACGTTTTCCCCTAAATTGAAACCTTGTTTAGCATAAATTATAAAGTTTAGTTTTTCCGTGTATGCGGAGAAAAAATCGATTTTTTGGAACCGTCTTGAGTAGAATTTGAGAATTTTACTATCGGAAAACGAAACAACCGGAGATAAATTTACATGCAGCAATTCATTATGCATCATTTGCAGATTTGAAAACAATTTTTATGTTATAAATTTCATCCATAATATCGCTGTCCTTGTTATGTGTTCCATGTCTATCTTCTATGCCGAGTACAAACGGTGAACATTGTAGCTACTACAATTTTCATCCAACTGCAACAAAAAAATTCAGTGATTTATTAAACAGCAATGACGATCAGGTGACGTAGAGGTTTTGCGAAATTTTGTTCTCCTGCTGAACAGTAATGTTTTACTTTAAAAATGCGTTTTTTCCCGATGTTTCAATTTATTTATTAATTTATGTATAAAAATATATTTTTGGAAAAAGTCACGACACATGGTAAAGAATATATTTATTAACATGCCATACAAATTTCAGAACAATCGGATGGAAATTGTAAGAGTTACTATGTACACCGATAAATGTTTTTTTTCATACTTTTGGAACTATTAGGATTTAAGCTGAAAATTTGTTTTTTACATCTTTTAAAAATTCAGGGGTCACGTAACGCCTTAAACACACTTTATTCTCATCATAGCGTGTCATTTAATCGTTTCTATGTCCATAGAAATCAATCGAGAATTGGTTACAAATGCGGCATATATATCTGTAATAGAACGTTATCCAATTAAGTGAATTCATAAAATGAACGTTAAATATTAGGTTTCAAATATGCGAGGCAATTTCACCTTTAAAGTCCTCTGTTCTTTTTGCCTGCATTTTATTATTGACAACACGTGATCAATTAACTAACGCATGCAATAGTAAGTAGGCGTTAGTCGGACGGTTATCAGCATGAATCATAGATTGGTGTTAATGTACGTTAGTGTGCAAGTTAAACATGTACTGCTAATATATGTACATATGCATATCATAAACACATATGTATATGCCCTTATACAACAATTGCATGAGGCCAGCAAATAATGTTCCTTGTCATTTGAACGCTTTGTTAATGCGTTCACGTTCTCGCATCATGCATCACTAAAAAGTATAAAAAGAGTCGTTTTCCTTTTTTCATTCTCTTTCTCTATTCTCATTTTTAGCTTTGCATCTTCACCTTCGATATTATTTTCCGCATGCAAAGCACACGGAGCTTTAGAGTGGAAGTCGTTTTTAAAAGATTTCTAAAATGTGAATGTTCGTGTTCGAAATTGAAATCCTGTTCTGCATATTTATGTTTGTACATTTTTTTCATGTTACATACACACTTACACCACACACATACACATGTCTATGTAAATTGTATGTGTGCAACGTATACATACGCGTTTGTATTGGATATAAGCAAGATACAAGCATGTTAGATGAATATACGTATGATACATATATATTTATCGGTATTACATGGATCCAGCTTACAGTACTTCAGCTATATTGTGTAGTCTTTGCAATTCAGGATATCAAATGCAGATTCACGTATAGCTAGTGACATAATAACCACATTAGATTGAAATTTACTTTGGAACGGAGGTTTATTGCTCCTCTTGAATCGGATAAATGAATGTGCAAATGTAAAGTAAAGTTACCCTCACAACAGAAAACTGGGAGATGAGCAGAGTTACCTCGATATATCGTGAATATTCAGGAATTCAGAAAGCCGGAAGCGAGGACATGTCGAGTGGTGTGAGGTCGAACTGAACCACGAAATGTATAACGAAACTAGTGTCCGTCGTTCAAAAAAGTTCGCGAGGATGAACGACTTTTTTTGCACTGCCTTTCATTCCCTACTCCTCTCGCTTCTCTCTGCTTTTCTCGTCTACCCCTTCCGTATCCCTCAGGCGAGCTTTTCAATTTTCACCCCATTCCGATTCGGCCGGGCGATTCAACGAACAATTAGCCGGTGCGCAATTTGATTAGCGATTGTCATCGTGCGAATTTTTTGTCGAGCCTGCATGGTAGTGTACAGAGAGCCAACGTAATATTTCCTCCTAGGACTATATTTTCTCCCCTCACTCCCCACTCACCCCTCTTATATATATATGTATCTCTATTTTTAATCAGGCACGTTTTACTCACCTCGGCTATTCTAAAGTTGCTTTTCATTGCAGAGATGCTAATGTATCGTTTATGTGTATTCAATGGGACGAAAAAGGTACAATGAGTTATGGTAATTTGAGTAAATTATGAATACCTTCACAGCAAAACACACACAGAGAAAAATTTATATTTGAGGGCACGTGATACTTCAGAAAAGTAGCAAGTTCGTGTGAATAATTTGGTCTAGTTTCTAAATGTTTGTGTCCAAAATATATAGAATTTTGTTTTTACAATTTAAGAAATGGTAGAGAAGATGAAAACGGGCGAAATAGACTACTTTTGGTTTTGATAATGGAAAAAAAAATTTCAAAAATATTTTGTGAAATAAAACTCTTTTTCATTATCGAAACCAAATTTACGTCCGTTTTTAACTTGTTTACAATATCCCAAATTTTGGAAACAAAATTTTATGTACTTTGGACATAAACATGTAGAAACCTAAAATCAATAAAATTTGGTAATTTTGGAAATATCACATGCCCTTAAGGGGTCATTTTAGTTTAGGCGCTTGAAAAAAAGGCTATTTTTATGAATTTTTTTAAAGGTTGTTATTATAATTATAATAGTTGATTATTTTGAAAATTTGTTTAGCAAAGAAATCCTATATTAGTACCAACCTATTTTCAATATAATTCCTGATTTAAATATATATTATAAATTAAAAAAACAATTAAAATTAGTGTAAGTTGTATTGACCCTCAATTTTAATAAAATGGTAAGTTGTTGGAAAAAATTGGCTGCAGGGTCTAAAAATGATTAAGTCGAATTAATTAGACGTTTCGGCGCAGATTTGTGCCCTCATCAGTGATATTTATTAAAATCTTGAAAATACAAAAAAGGGGTGGCGCTAATTTCACATTTTTAAGAAATTTTGGTGGGGCGCGTATCGGGAAAAATGTGGCCCCGATAGGGTAATCTGCCTAGCGCCAGACCAGTAATGAAACGCCCCACCCGATCGGGGCCAAATCTGGACCTGTAAAATGGGGCCCAATCTGGCTCCTTTTAATTTTGTATTTCTACAAATAAATTCAGATTAGTGATGGAACAGTATAATCAAAAGTATACAAACAGTATAATCGAGGACTGGATATAAATAATAGGCGATTTTACTGAGATTATTGCTTGTGCTGCGCTTGTCTAAATCTTCTGCCTTCGTCCCAATCCTTAATATTTCTCAAAATAGTGCTGATGTCGGAAACAACTTCCTCCTCTGAACATCCATATTTCTCTGCAAGTACATCTTAAGAAAATGGCAAAAAAATTAATTAAAAATGACAGAATAATCATTCACTGAATACAAAATACACAAATACTATTTATTTGCTTACCAATAATGCATGTGCACATGTGGTATTCTCTGAAAACTTGTTTTGTTGGTACTTTTATCCCAGCTGTGAACTGACTACTTACATTTTGGGAGAAATATTTTTAAAAAAATCAAATTTAAAGAATTTGCAATCTTTCTTGTGAAAAAAAGACGCTTTCGACTGCGCTGGGATTCGAGCCCAGGCCTTTCGATTGCCGGTCGATTGTACCTAGGCTCGAATCCCAGCGCAGTCGAAAGCGTCTTTTTTCCACAGAAAGATTTCAAGTTCTTTAAATTTGAATTTAATTTGCATTTATTTACAATATAAGAGTTTGAAATTGTCTACGAGGACACACACCTGTCGGCAACGTATCCTATCTGATACGCTACTAGTGATTCTCCGATAACACAGGTCTGCAAAAAAAATGTTGAATTTGTTCTAGAAAAGATAGGAGTCATTTCCAAAGTAGTTTTCCCGTAGAATCCAAATCCGGCCTTAGAACTGCTCTAGCACGTCAGGTTTTTGAGTAATCCTAACCTAAAAGTGCGGAAAACACGGTTTTTCGCTTTATTTGAGCACCCATAACTTCGGGAATTTTTATTATTTTTCAAATCTGAAAAAACCACTAAAAAGAGCCACTTTTCAGCTTTCCATTTCACTAATTATATGTATGATTTGAACTTTTATAATCAGAGATATCGCCAATTGAAAAAAAAAATTTGATGTCCTATAAGTTTGTCCCTTCATACATACGTCGCTCATTGCGAGACCTGCATTTTTTTTTTTTTGAATTGGCAATATCTCTGGTTATAAAAGTTCAAATCATACATATAATTAGTGAAATGGAAAGCTGAAAAGTGGCTTTTTTTGTAAGTTTTTTCAGATTTGAAAAATAATAAAAATTAGCGAAGTTATGCGTACTCAAATAAAGCGAAAAACAGTGTTTTGCGCACTTTTAGGTTAGGATTACTCAAAAACATGACGTGCTGGAGCAGTTATGAGGCCGGATTCGGTTTCTACGCCAAAAATTACTTCGAAAATGATCTTCAGCTATTCTAGAACAAAACCATGCAGACCTGTGTAATGTAAGCAGTGGCAGCAATTTCAAACTCAACTAATTGATTTTTTAGAAATATTGTTGACTGTCTTGCGCATGATTTTATTATCAAAAGACAATGCCAGTGAATTTTTCTGCATTTTAGTTTCAATATAGTCACTACAATATCACGACCACAACACAAAATTTGAAAATAATCTTGTCTATCATAAACCGATGTGGTTCTGACCCGGACCATACCATGTGCCCCCCTGCGGCTACATGTGGAAAATCCGATCGGGCCCGGAATTGAACTTGGGACCAAGTTGGGCAATTTCTACACGGGATAGCACTTATAAATACAATATGAAAAACGAGTACTTGATTTATAAAGTTAAATTTATAAGTGAAAATGGAAGGTTTGGATATTCGACCAGAA
Organism: Diplolepis rosae; assembly: GCA_030998225.1. NCBI lineage: Eukaryota > Metazoa > Arthropoda > Insecta > Hymenoptera > Diplolepididae > Diplolepis > Diplolepis rosae. The sequence continues at coordinate 4,945,579 of JAPYXD010000698.1, forward strand.
CAAAAGGTGTACAAAAATCATTGTTTTAAACAAACTAAAGATTAATTTGATAAAAAAAATATAAACTAAGAAATCTGTTTAAATGATGAAAAAGTTTTTTAATCTCACGGCAATGCACATATTTGTTTGATAAAAAAAATTATTTCCGAGTGAAGTGGCTTATTTAGAGTCCTAAAATGCGAGAACAAATCCCAGTTTTAATAACTCGACGACGCGACGCGTTTATTGCGGTTTTCGCAGCCAGTAGAAATTGGCATAATCTCAGATATTTCATTTGTTTTTCGGGGAATTGAAGCGTTTGAATGAAAGGCTCTGTCAGGATTTGAGTGGGCGGGAGAGGTCCCCACATCAAATGCTTGTCATACCGTTTCTAACCTCAAACCCAGAGCCTATAACGGATCCCAGCAGTCCGTAAAGCCTGACCCACCCCTGGTTACAACGTCGACGACTCTAACCCACCCTTTTCCTACTTTCTCTTTCTCTATGACCATGACTGTCTCCTTCACTTTCACACAATCTTCCCCTCATAACTCGTGGTAAAACTAAAGCCTAGCCTTGTGATATACTCGAGGGCCAGGAATTATCCTGCTAAAACCCACCAATTACGATCGAAGGGTGCCGGGCAGAAACTGCTTCTCTTTCGATTTGCTCCGAGGGGCTTTGGTTTAACGCTACTTTCACTTTTAGTGTGTGTACAATTCACACATACACCTAACTTCGTCCTCTCTGTGGTGTGGCGATGTGGAGAGGAGTGGAAGGACCTCGAGGACGCAAACAAGGGGAAGTTATTTTACTCCTATCGCATTCACGATCGCTGACGACAAATACAAGTGCGCCGCTTTCAGTGTAAATTGCTTTTTGCTCTGATCAAATAAAAGATTGTATGCACTTTTAATATCTTTCTAATACCTTTCACATCTGGTAGGTCTCTTAAAAAAATGTTAAATCCGCCAATAACGCACTTACTCTAATAAAAAAGAGAGTATTTCGCTATTTCTATTTTTTATGAGTAGTTATCTCGTTTTTTCTCATTCTCGGGAGTGGTTTTTGTGCTACACTTGTTCAAGCGTGGCGATGCGTTTTCAAGAGCTGGACGCGTGTCCGCGATGCGTGTTTTACGAGCGCAAACGAATCTCGTAGAAGCTCCTCCTATCCTGGGACTCTAAACGCGCTCTCTATTTATTACCTCGTAAAAAAGAATACATATATCTCTGTATGTATGTGAGAGTGTATGTGGATGTGTTATATAGGAAAGTAAAGAGCGGCTAGCTGCCAGCAAGGTGCGCGATTATTTAAACGTCATTTCGCGTAACGATCAATCCAAAGTAACCAGCCTTTTTGCTACCTCTAGCCTCTTATCTCACGGAGGCTTTTTATGGCCCCTGAAACTAAGATTTATTGCCATTTTTATATGCATCATTCTTTATTTCTTTGCATTCACAGTTATTTTCTCTTCTCAAAGTTCCCTATTAGGTACAATAACTTGCTAAGCTTTGGTTATTAGAAATATTAATTTTTATAATTAATTTGTATTCATCTTTATTTGTTTTAGCACTGAGAGACTTTTCGTTAGAGCAAATGATAGAATTGAATGAAGGTTTAGTATAATATTGTTTTGAAATGGGAAAAGCTGAGATTTTATTACACATTGATATTATGGCATCGAAATTCAATATAGTCATAACAGTTTTTGAAACGTGTAGAAGAAAAATTAGTATTGTAAATACCAAATATTATGAATCTTCAATATTTAAAGTATTTGAAAATCTTTCTGTGGAAAAAATGACGCTTTCGACTGCGCTGGGATTCGAGCCCAGGTCTTTCGATTGCCGGTCGACTGCTCTAACCACTGAGCTACACAGGCGTCCGACATCTCTTTCTCCACAGGAAGATCTCCTTATATCGCCTAGTGGCTCAGCCTTGCGGCTGTAAATGATTTCAAATTAATTAGTTGAGTTTGAAATTTTTGTCACTGCCTACATTATCGGAGGATCACTAGTCGCGTATCAGATAGGATACGTTGTCGACAGGTGTCCTCGTAGACAATTTCAAACTCTTATATCGCAAATAATGCAAATAAATTCAATATTTAAAGTATTTCAACTAATTAATTTGAAATCATTTACAGCCGCAAGGCTGAGCCACTAGGCGATATAAGGAGATCTTCCTGTGGAGAAAGAGATGTCTAACAGTGGTTAGAGCAGTCGACCGGCAATCGAAAGACCTGGGCTCGAATCCCAGCGCAGTCGAAAGCGTCATTTTTTCCACAGAAAGATTTTCAAATACTTTAAATATTGAATTTATTTGCATTATTTGCGATATAAGAGTTTGAAATTGTCTACGAGGACACCTGTCGACAACGTATCCTATCTGATACGCGACTAGTGATCCTCCGATAATGTAGGCAGTGACAAAAATTTCAAACTCAACTAATTAATTATGAATCTTCATTCAAAAACTTTAGAGTACGAAAAAATAATATTATGATTACTAAGATTTCTAAAAATAATTCTAATAAGTCGAACAATGAATATTATAACCTTGAAAGCATATTTGAGAAATTTATATAATGAATATGAACTTGCTGGGAACCTAGCGACGCGCAGCAAAAATCAAAACATTCATTCTCAGTTTTTCGCATAGTTCGTTTCAGAATGTCGTCCGAGTGCTTCCGACATTTTCCGATTGGTTTCGTAGGCTCGATCCAAGTCTGTCCAACTCAGAAGTGGCTTATAAGCATGATTTCTTTCGGAATATGGCAAGCGAGAATAGCCGAGAGGCTTTAGGCGTTAGGAATGCGTTAAGTTATGTAGATATAGGTAGGGTTATAGAGGGTTCGAACCTAAAAAGCAATTCTTAAATTTAATTTTCAAGCGTGTGCGATTATAAATAGTATATCATTGCGTACTTAAATATGTGAACATAAATAAGGTATGATAATAATATTTGTGTATGTGTTTCCACTGAAACCTTCCCTCGTCTCAGTGCCAAAGTCCCCCTCTATCTTCCTCTTGTTTTGCACACGTTAGAAAAAGACACAAGATTTCATAATCCGGAGTCGTCACTTCTGAAGGTCAAATCTTTCGGTGGACTAAGTAATTTTTCACATAGTCGTTTTCAGATTCACATATTCTGTTTCGCTTCGCAACTTGGATATAGTGAATTTCAAATTCTCGTCGGTTTTATAACAGTTAGTAGAACATATATTTCATTTATTCAAACGAAATATTAACTTCGCCGCTTGAAAACCACTATATTAATTTCTGATACGTAAACCCTATTTGCCTCATTTTGAAACGATATCATACTGAATTACATTCTGTCAAAAAAGTATCGGGAATTGGTCAATAAAACACAAACTATTTATTATTCATCCAAATTTATTTTATCACCTTCAAAGTAGGTCCCTCCCGAAATAATATACTTATGCCAACGAATAATCCAATCATCAAAATATTTTTTAAACGCATTTTCCGGAAGCGACTTCAGTTCTCGCCGCAAATTCTCTTTTACGTCTTCTATCAACTGAAAACGGGTGCCTCGAAGTGGTAATTTGAGTTTTGGAAAAAAAAGGGCCGGAGCCATATCAAGTCAATACGCTGGTTGTTCGATAACAATGATAGCCTTGTGAGATAGTACGTTATCGTGGTGCAAAATCCATGAATTTTCTTTCCAGAAATCGTTTAAAATGGTACGAATTGATTCGTGAGACACAGAAAATTCAGCGGCTATCTCTCTTAAACTTAAATGACGATTTGCAGTCACCATTCCCTTCACTTTAGCGATGCTAGCTTTAGTTGAAGATGATGGCCGACCAGAGCGAGGCAAATCTTCCACCACATCTCGACACTCATATGCACGTGTTTTTGATAAAGTCGATTCACCGGAAACTATCTGTAACATTTCCAGCGATTCCACACACAAAATTCCATTTACAATGAAAAATTTCAGACAAATTCTTTGCTCAATATTCTTATCCATTGGAAAAATCGCGAAACACACTTGAGAGAAACTGACGACATCGAGCACTGTAAGCAAACTAAATAACAGATTGCGCTCGAATTCCATGTCAGTATAGAGGACAGTGGTGCCAACTTTGCGTAAAAAAGGTTTTTGACAATCTCATTAAGCGGGCTTTTTGAATGATCAGTTCCCGGTACTTTTTGACAGAATGTATATTAGGTGTGCAAATAAGTTTCCTCCATTTGAAAAAATTGGCGTCATCAGTAAGTTTTGATTGAAATTGATAGATATAAAATTTCACTGTCGTAAGGTTGGCTATCTGTCAACAACATAACCTTGAAATATTAGTGAATTTTTATCAGTTCTTTTCTGTACGAAAATGTTGAGTTTTGAGCCGAATAAGCGTCATTTGCAAGAACTTTTGATTTACTTCAAATTGAAGAAATATGCAGCTAAGGCGCATCGATTGCTTGTAGAAAGATATGGTGAGGCTACTTTAAGGGGGGAGTCCATGTAAACGCCTCAGAATCAGTCATATTTTGAAAATGTTTTTGAAGGTGATAAAATAATTTTATTGTTTTAAATTTTTAACATAATTTTATTTAACCTTTCTAAAGTATAAAAAGTTTTTTTTACATTCTCATCATGGATGAGAAGGTATTGGTTTTATGTGAAAAATGACTTTCGAAATTTTCATCAAATCTTTACGTTTTGAGACCCCCTGAGTCAGAAAAAATGGTTTTTACGAAAGTGTCTGTCTGTCTGTAGGTCGTGTGCGGCATAACTCTCGATAGAATTATCAGATTGAATTGAGCTTTGGTACACTTTATCAGAGCCGAAAAAGTAAGGACAAGTTCGTTAACCAGCCACATCCAATCAAAATTGAAGGATTGAGCACTACTTTTGTGTTTTTGAAAATAAATTTTTGAAAAAATAAAAAATTATAACACTGGTTTTTGATAGTGCTCATGAATCTCTACAAATTATTCTGATAACATTTTTTGATTAAATCAAAATTAGAAATGTTACAGCATATTCAAATTCGAAAAAAGTCAGTATCAAAATTCCATTTTCCAGTTAAATTATACGAGATACGAAAAAACGTTATGATACAATATTATTGAATAAATAAAGTCCTACAAATTTGAATTGTAACATTTTTTCATAAGATGCATATTTTTCTTTTTAATTAAAAAAAAACTCTTGAAAATCCAAAATTCAATTTTTTAACAATAATATGTAAAATACGAAAAAAACGTAAGAATACAAAGTTGTTCGTTTCAAAAAGATCTACAAATTTTATCTGACGCAGTTTCTGGTAAAACATATATTTTTCGTTTCAATTCCAAAAAATACGTTTAAAATTCAAAAGTTCTATTTTTTAGACAAAATATGTGAGATAAAAAAAAAACGTTTAGATGGAAAATTGTTTGCCTAAATGAGGTTTACAAATTCTCATTAAGACATTTCGGGACAGGATGTATATTTTATGTTTTGATTTTTAATATTAAAAAAATTCGATTTTTTTCACCAAAATATGTGAGATACGAAATAAGCGTTGTTCTGTAAAATCGTTTCCTTAAATAAGGTCTACGATTGTTTTTTCTTTTTGAGAGATTTGGAAGAAAATAAATTATTTTAATCATGTAATTTATTAAAAAGTTACTGAAATGTATACAGAAAATCGAGCGCGAAGCGCGAGCGTCATGATGAGAATGTGTTCCATAAGGCTGATAGAGACTTAAGTAAATTGAATTTCCTGTTTCACTTAAATTCAAAAAGAAATTGAGTGACTTTGAGAAAATGTGTAATTCACATCATCTGTAATATTATTATAAATTTGGTTTGAGATTCAGTATCAAATTATAAGAAATAAACTTAAATGTATGCGAAGAGCACAAGACCGAGCGCGAAGCGCGAGGCCCAGAAAGAACGGAGCGCGAAGCGCGACGATCGAATCGCGCGCCCTAGGCGTGCTCAAACTTGCGAGCTGCGCGTGAAGCGCGCAATGAGAATGTGCCCGCCAAGCGGGCAGATTTTTTCCATTCAAAATAGCGGCTCAGGATAATTTTTCGTCTGTCGTCTTCGGCGCGAGGTCCAAAAGTGCTCTATTTATCACACATTTACCATTGATCTGAAACAAAAAATTAAATTTCTTTCTTTTTATAACATATTAACTGGAAGGATAAACCTATAACACTAAAAAAAAACATATATTTCAATATAAAATAAGCCTTTGAAAAATAAGTTGGAATTTCCGGCTATTTTTCGACATTTTTGACCCCTAAAAGTAATTTATTAACGCAAAATATCTGAAATTTTAGGTTTATCCTTTCGATAATAATGTAGAGAAGAGCCTCTAAAAACTTAAGATAAATCGGTCAATAACTTTTTGAGTTACAACACGAGCAGTTTTTAAAAATACAGTTTCGAGATAATCGCGTTTAAAGTTTTAGTACAGTATCAGGACCAATTTTAGTTAATTAACGATTAATCTGCAATCCCAGGTCTATACAATAGTCCTTCTGAGTCTTCAAAAAACTGATTTTCTTCAATCTGTTGCTGTTTGCGAGCTGTACGATTTTTTGAAATTTTGACATGGATTTCCCCCCTTAAGGGGGGAGATACCTCTAGAACCCTTAAAAAAAGCAGTTTTTTTCAATTTTATTCTGGGTTAATGAAAACGAAACAAGTCCGGATTTTTTGCATATATTAGAAGGCATTATTTAACTTCAAAAAAACAATTTTTTCATGATAGAAAAATACAAAATGGCGGAAATATGACGGATCCCGTCGATAGCGTCGCTGCTAACATTTTTTGCGGCCGTCAACTTCCTGGCTAGGTTTTTCATCTGAAACGATAAAAGAAAATTTTTTATAAATCGGGAAGCTTTTATCGAGTGCATAGCAGGGGGGTTTTGAGAATTTCGAAAAATTGGGTATATTTTCATGCGTTTCATGAAAAAGTGCCATTTTTACCCGTTTTTTTTAACATGAAAATAGTTAAACAACTGTAGAAATACTATTTTTCTCGAAAAAGCGCCCTACCACCCACTTGAATATAGAATTATCTATAAAATACCGTTTCATTCAAGTAAATCGGTTGAATAGTTTGCTCGCAATCTTGACGGCCGGATAAAAAAAGTTAGTTTCGAGAAAACGAGCCTCAAAGTTATTGTACATGAAAAGATATGTTTCATTGAACTTACGGGTTACCAATAGAACTTTGGGATTATATTTTTGAATAGTTTTTCAATCGATTTGAGCAATAAAAAAATTTTTGATTTTTTGAAAGTTCTAGAGGTATCTCCCCCCTTAAGTGAGAGAATTGGTCGTGAGTGGTTTCAAAAGTTTAAGAACGGTAAATTTGACATCGAAGACAAAGAACGCAGTGGACGGCTGAAAGCGTACGAAGAAGCGGGATTGGAAGCATTATTGAATCAAGATTCGTGCCAAGCGCAAAAAGAACAATACGATGGACAATACTTCGAATAAAACATAAGGTTCTGTTCTTTCACAATAAATGCCCAATTTTTAATAAAAAACGGCGGAAACTTATTTGTACACCTGATAATTCATTTTTATGATTTACTCTAACGAAAAGTCTTTCAGTGTGAGTCTCAAAAACTTATCTTGTAGCTTTTAAATCAAAATGAAGCAGCGCAGTATGGAAATCACGCGATAAAAATTTTGTAGACTCCACTGTATACAATGTTGAATATTTATTTGATAATTTTCCGAAATATATGACTGGAGTTTTATTCAGTTAGGGGCCGTTCACAAATCTCGTGACTCAAAATCCCCCTCCCCCCCCCCCCCCTGTGACAGAATGTGACGATGTGAAGACCCCCGCGAAGGGTCGTGTGACGAATTTTAATTCTACTTTGAAAATGATTCACTCATTTTTGATTGTCTGAAGCATCATAATAATTCATGGGCTTGTACTTAGGTCCTACTAAGGTCTTAAATAATGTGAAAATAACACAACATAGAGTGAAAATATGTATAACAGTATTTGAATGAAAAAAATCTTCTTTACTATTATTTTTTGAACTTGATTTACTGAGCTGACTATAAATGTAACAAATAAGCAATTCCATTCGATTTACTTTGTCACGTGTCGTTTTGACCCCCCCCCCACCCTTCCGCGTCCCGAGATTCATGGATGGCCTCTTACAGTTTCGTAAAATTAAGATAGAATTTCAGAAAGTTCTGTTATTTTTTAGTAAATTTAAGAAACAATTTCTCAATTTTCAGTTACAAAGTGTTGAATATTGCGATACTTGTATCTGGATATTCTGAAGCTTGTAACATGAATAATTTTACGTTTTGGGTAATTGAAAATTTTGTTAGAGTTTCGTAATTTTATGATAAATTTGATAAAAATTCTGTTACAGTTTGGTACTTTTAAGATACATTTTATGGAAATCCAGTTGAGTTTCACAATATTAAGAAAAAATTTTAGAAAATTCAGTACAGTTTTCATAATTTCAAGATACCGTTAGTCAAGAAAATAATAAATATCGTCAAATTTGACGTTACCTTTGTAAGATACAAATTTTGTTAGTCTCCGAATATTTCTAACAATGTGGAAATTTTCCTATTTTCTCCCAAATAATAATATTCAATATTAGTACTTGATGTCGAGTTGCCTTGCAAATCGAGTAATAGGTATATTTGGTTAAGAACTACTGGGGAGTGTGTTGGGATATCCGCAATACTCTTGCCGCATCAGGGAGTCCCCGAACATTGTGGACAGTGATTCTCTTTGGTGGTCACCTTGAGAAGAGAGGTAACATCCAGGTAATTAGATACTGAGAGATACAAGGTTGAGAGACTCTGAAGGGTCTGGTCCAACATTTGCATTTACATGTCAAACAAGGATCGATCCTTGGCCCTTGTTAGAGAGGATGAAAACAAGGAGGATGGCAAAGACAATAGAGATGATAGTTTTAATGGTTGACCACCACTGTTGCCGTCTTCGATGCCATCACCACGATTTACGTGATTCAAAAGAAAGATTATATATACTTTGACTTGCAATACTTAATAAATAAGAGCCTACAATACTCCAATTGGCTGTGCGCATCCTATACATTTTTACCCTCCCACCTTCAATTATCTCAGTTTTAATTAACTCCTCCATTCTCTTACACTGTCTTCCTAGGTTTATTGTTTCTGCTTAACACCTACCTTCTAGGAAAAAAACAATATTCATGTGCCATGATAAGTAAAAATGTCCAAACGAGTTTGAAAAAGTGCTACTGAATCATGTTAACTTATTTATCAGTTAATACCCCTTCTTGTAAATTTTGAAAAATTCGACAGCATTAAATTGACGTTTTGGAATATTCATTGTAATATGATGAAATATAATTGAATAGGGCTGGAATTGATGACCTTGTGTAAGCAAGAAAAACAAAAAATTTATCTGTATGTAAATAGTATCTCAAACTTTAAATGCGTTTTTCTTAAAATGACGTTTTCAAAGTCGGTGAATACGATTTATTAAAAATCACTGAACTTATCAATTTTTAAACTTGGCAGCCTCTTCTTGAATATAAAAAAACAATCCTTAATCGAAGGATTTTTTTTTTATTAACAAAAAACAAACGAATTTTCTGACAAAAATTGAAGTTTTAAACTGATATTTTTTCGGTAGCGATTTTTTCGGCAATGACATCGTCAACCACGATATTTCTTTTTTCCATATGAATCTAGCATATTTTATTAAGATAATCTCTAAGTTTCAGAGCAGTCTATAATTTTTTTCAAAAACGATCAAGCCACCTTAAACTGAATATTAACCTTTAGGTTTTCTCATCTTCTTCTCAAAATTAATATAATAATAATAATTTTACAGTTTCTGATGGTAAAAAAGTATCTGGTCGTAGAATTTCTTTTACGTCAGATTTTTTTAGTAACTCCCTATTAAATGTTACAAAAATGGACATTTTTATAAGATTGGCCAAAGTAGCCATTTTTAGACCAAAATTTTGTTTACAAAATTAACATCCTAAAGAATTGCTGCAGTCAGATTCATTTTTAGCGTCGAAAAATTGATAAGATTCTCCTCCTGAAATTTCTATAACTAAAGAAATCTAAAATTTCCCAGGCCTTTGTAATCCTGGCGCCCCAGGTGGAAATTTACTACTGGCGCGGTACCATGCCAGAACCACCGTCGGATTTCTGGTACTGGCGCAGTATTGGCTATACCCCCAATGATAACTATCCACTGTACCAGTACTGTACCAGTACTGGTAATAGTAATCAGTACTGCGCCCGTAGTAAACCAGTAGAGTGCCAACTATCAATGATACCCCTACTTCAGAGTTTCACCAGTACTGCCAAAGAATACCGCGCCAGTACAGCGCCAGTAGTAAGCCAATACTATACCAATCCTTGACACAGTATTGACAGGCAGTACTGGCATTACATTTTGCACGTACGAAATGTTTTATCCTCTATTTTTATATATGTTGTTCGTTATCGACATTTTAGATTGATGATTTACTTGAATGTGCGGTGAAATTGGAGTTTTATTTGAAATTAAGAAGACAGAAATAGCGTATAACTTTATTAGTATTATGATGTGAAAAGTCGATTTATTATTATTGCTATAATAAATTAATGAAGATACAAGTACCTTAGAAACACGTAAAGATGAAATATTAAAATTTTACACATTTTTTGACGTTTGCGTGACATTGAAGCTTCGGAAATGCACGAACTTTTAAAATTATGTTTACTGTTTATTAACCTCTGGCGAATAATCGATATATTTAATAAGTTATCATGTTTAATGGCAAACTAAAACATTTTAGTGTAGTGTCCTCATTCAAAGTAACATAGCACATCACGATATGGTTCTGACATAAACTAAAATAATGTTGATGCGCTCTTTAAATCTAAATCAGTGAAAAAATATTTTCACTATTAAATCAGTTAATTTTCACTGAAGTAAAAAGTAAAATTTGACTGATTTACAGTAACATCTTTTTTGCTATTTGAATCAGTCAAATTTCACTGACAATCAGTATATCTTGACTGATTCAGATTTTGAGAGTGTAAATTGCACGATATGCAGTATGTAACATTACAGAAAAGAAAATTATTATGAAATAATAATACAGAGGTATATATAAATTTTCGATCGATGTTATATTGACGCATGCAAAAAGTGCTCCATCTTTCCCGGTTTGAGCTTGAACTCTGAACGCATCTTAGCAAACACATTGACTGGAAAAAACTGATAAAACCTTTCAGTTAGCACAGTAAACAAAAGTGATTGCATCACACTTCTTAAAAATTAGAATTAGCTTTGCTCTAAATAGACTTTATAAAATTTTCAGTTTTTGAAGTTAAATAGGGTTCTCTATATGGGGTCGGAAATCTCTGTTTATTAATTAATTTTTAAAACTTTTATAATTAATAATTGAAGATATATGTTGATGTTGATAGTTGTCTTTAGGGTCCAAAGTTAATTGAAACTTAAACTTTTACATAATTAAACGTTTTGGCTCTGACCGGAGCCCTCATAACTGATTTATTTTGAATCTTGGGTAAATTATTATGTTTGTGTATATATATAAAAAAATATAAAAAAATATAAAAAGTTTTTTTTTCCTTTTTCGTTTTCTTGGGAACCCCGTAAGAAAAGTATGCGCCGTTCAAGTTATGTAGTTACCCAGAAAACGAAAAAGGAAAAAAACAGGGAAAAATTAATTTTTTATACACAAACATTATAATTTACTCAAGTTAGATGTAACTGCATAAAAATTCAGGTACCCAAAACGTAAAATTATTCCTTTTACAAGTTTAAAAATTTCTAGATACATCTATCAGAATATTCAACACTTTCTAACTGAAAATTAAGAAATTGTTTCTTAAATCTACTAAAAAGTAACTGAATTTTCTGAAATTCTATCTTAATTTTACGAAACTAACTGAATAAAACTCCAGTTACGTGTTTCAGGAAATTACCGTAGAAATTTCTAACAGTGTAATTGAATTGATGAGTAAATGAATTCTCACTAATTCTCAATTTAGAGAGCTATTAACCGACTTTTCACCAATTCACATTTCTTTTCTCAATAGGTGATTGGTGAAATCTTGCAATGCGAACAGTAAAATTTTCAATAAATGCGAACGCAATTATTGTAATTTTAATGACACAATTTCACTGCAAAAAGAAGTGTCTTACCTGGTATCTTACTGTAAGATATGAGATGGGAATTTGCTATCTTCTGTCTTAAAATAAGATGTCTCACGAAGTGTCTTATTCAAAATTAAGACGACTTACGTATCTTGGTACGAATAAAGATGTAATTTCCGTCTTACAAAATAAGATACTTTATTGAGTTAGATAATGTGTTTTAGTTTAAGATGTTTGGGATGTCATAAGATGGTTCTGGCATAAGATGTTTCTGAATTGTAAGATATAGCAGGTCAATAAGTTAGCAAAAACTAAGACGCGTAAAGTGTCAAAGAAGTAGTGGTCGAAAGATAGAATCTAGCTCTCATAGGGTTATAGTTACTGTTCATAACCTCAAGAAATGGAGCGTTTTGACTGTTCCATGTTTTTCTTCTGTGGTGTAATATCAACTCATTTAGAGGAATATATTGTTCATTTTCATCGACACGATTCTTTATTCAAACTTTACATATGACGGATGTGGAGCTACATGTAAAAAGTGTAAATCATATCAGCAACACGTGACTCGATATCAGGTATACCTTCTGTTTTAACGTATTGGATACGTTTGCTAAATCGCTTGTCTCCTTTTCCAATATAGATCATTTACTTGAATTAATTTTTTTAAGAAGTACGTACAGCCATGTAAGCCACCATATGTGTAGCAGACACCGGTATGCCGTAAGCTTTTTCTCACAGTATAGAGGTTATAGGAACAATAAACTGTCGGTAACTTAAGTAATCTGTGTTACCGATGGCTCAACTGAAGATATTTTACGTGTATTCAAATAAGATGTTTTAAGCAACTTGAAAGTGACTACCGAAACATCTTAGATATGACTACACAAGTATCTTAAATTAAGACATTTCTTTTTGCAGTGTTGACATATGTGCGAATATTTTCTTTTGCGTATTAAAAAAATCCTCTTTCCGGTTTAGTGATACAGTAAGTGCATTTATATATTAAAATTGCCGTGTTTGATTATGCAATTTGAGGCGAGAGACGTGTTACATGTGCACTTTTAGGGTCAAGGATGGTGTCGTTTCGGTCCCATACGGGTTAAGAGACGTGGCTAAAATCCGAGATTAACTGCCCATTGTTATACTATGGCACATGTGTGCTAAATACATAAGGTCAAGCGTACATCGAGCATGTACGAACATGCTCTTGCATGAGCTTTACCAACACTGATCATTCATTTGGAGGACCGGCCGACAGAGAAGTGAAGTTATGTCTGTCAGGTCTCTATTCTTCTCTACATTGTGCACGAACCACGTTTCCTCTAACGTATAATGATATTTCAGACATGCTCTTACACTCCGTGTGAAATAACAGTTTTAATTCGCATAGTCATATTCATGCAATGCGTGAACAAGAGCATAATTTAGATTCATTGTATATGTGATACATGAAGAAAAATGGAGATCAGAAGAATATTAATGATTACTAAAAAACAGAAGTGGTTACTACAAAATAGGAATAATTACTAGATGACAGAAGAAAAGTTTCATGCAGTTTGAGAATAACTTCTGTGCTGTTAAATTACACTGACCAGGAATTTTACTGATAAATTTCTAAGTTTTCATTATCTAGAGCCTTGAAAATAAGGAAAATATGTTAAGGGGCATAACTAGTTTGAAATTTTGAAAATTTCGATTTTTGTTGTTGCATTTTTCAACAGCGCAGCAGGCGCTTTTCGAAGAAGAGGAAGATTAATTGTATGGGCCTGCAATAGCAGATTAGCTCTAGGTATGATATTTAAAAATTTATAACAATGAAATCAGTACTTTTATCTCAAAACTACATTTTTCAAATTTGCTGCAGTTGTAAGTCAATAACAAATTATCCGATCGACTTGGGTCTTTTTTAGCTTATTGTGTACTTGTTTTTCCATACAATGAACCTCCAGTTTTATGATTGGATGAAAAATATAATTTTACCAGGCCAAAAACTATCAGATTTTTCTGTACAATTTTTATTTTTTTTTTCAAAAATCTGCCATTTTGTTGCATTTGAATTTTGTTTTTTACAATCGAGGGTCATTGTATAGGAAATATATTCTAGTATAATAAAATTTTTGGTTTTATTGATTTCACGCACCGTGAAGGCTACAATCACTGCAGCAGTGGGAGAACTTTTTTTTTTTAAGACTCAGGAGATGGTGGATAAGTTGCTGAAAATCGAATATTTTCATTTGAAAACATTACTTTGTATTGCAAAAATCACCTTTCTTTTAGGTGGTCAAACTAGCTGTGCCCCTTAAGGACAGAAATCAATCAGACCACGTGACTAAAATATACACGGAGAAACTTTTCATGTCAATATATGTTTTATTTTATAATGATGATTCTAAAAAATATTAGGAATTTAGGGAAAATCGAGGTGTAATGGTAATTATTACTAGTGAACTGGAAACTTTTCGCAGCCAAAATACTAAAGATCAGAAAAATTATATGAAACTAGTATAGTTTATAGTAAAGTTTGATACAATCTATACTTAATTATCATATAGTTTCTCTAAAGTTCAGAATTTCGCTGTAAAAAATTCTCACTATGACACGCTTTTCTCTAAATTGAAACGTAGTTTAGCAAAAATAGTAAACTTGGGTTTCTTCGTGTACAAGCAGAAACTTTGTATAACAATATATGTTTTATTTTATAATAATGATTCTAAAAAATATTATGAATTTAGGGAATTCGAGGTGTAATGGTAATTATTACTAGTGGACTGGACATTTTTCGCGGCCAAAATACTAGAGATTCGGAAAAGGATGTGAAAAGGTCATATTAAAGTTCGATACAAACTATAGTAAATTATAATATAGTTCATCACGGGAAAAACATTTATTTTATTTCCTAGTTGCATAAAATACTATTTCTACTAGCGGGTTAAAAAGTGGTAACTTCAACAATCACAGGAGTAAAATAAATGTTTTTCCCGTGTTGCAAACGATTTTTTTCTACTTAGGGGTCAAAAAATGGATGTGTATGTCCCGCAGGGGGTAATAAAATGGACTTTTTGACCCGCTAGTAGAAATAGTATATTATGCAACTAGGGAGTAAAATAAATATTCTTCCCTTGCTGCATACTATTTTTTTCCGCTTAGGGGTCAAAAAATTAATTTATTTGTCCCGCAGGGAACAAAAAAATGTACTTTTTGACCCGCTAGTTGAAATAGTATTTTATGCAACTTGGGAATAAAATAAATGTTTTTCCCGTGTTGAAATATATTTTTTCTACTAGCGGGCCATAAAGTGGACTTTATTGCCCCGTGCGGGGCAAACAAATCCATTTTCTGACCCGCTAGTAGAAAAAATATATTTCAACACGGGAAAAACATTTATTTTCCCTAGTTGCACAATCTACTAATAATTTACTATAGATAAAGTTCGTTGAGTATTTCGTTGCGAAAAATTCTATACTATTACACGTTTTTCTCTAAATTGAAACGTAATTTAGCAAAAATTGTAAACTTGGGTTTCTTCGTGTACATTTATTCGTTCATATAAAATATGAAGATCTACAAGTTTGAATCGCAACATTTTTTCATAAGATGTATATTTTTCTTTTTAATTAAAAAAAATACTATTGAAAATCAAAAATTCAATTTTTTAACAATAATATGTGAAATACGAAAAAAACGTAATTTTGCAAAATTGTTCGTTCCAATGAGATCTACAAATTTTCTCTGACATAGTTTCTGATAAAACTTATATTTTTCATTATAATTTTAAAAAATACGATTAAAATTAAAAAATTTCATTATTTAAACAGAATATGACGTACGAAAAAAACGTTAAGATGTAAAATTATTTGCCGAAATGAGGTCTACAAATTCTCAGTTGGACATTTTTTGACAAGATGTATATTTTATGTTTTGGTTTTAAAAAAAACACAAGAAAAGCAGAAATTCCATTTTTGAGCCAAAATATGTGAGATACAAAATAAGCGTTAAAACAAGAAATCGTTTGCTTAAAAACAGTCTACGAAT
The DNA here is from genome assembly GCA_030998225.1 of Diplolepis rosae. NCBI lineage: Eukaryota > Metazoa > Arthropoda > Insecta > Hymenoptera > Diplolepididae > Diplolepis > Diplolepis rosae. The sequence goes on from JAPYXD010000698.1 coordinate 4,961,729, forward strand.
TTTTTTCCTTTTTGAGATATTGGGAAGAATATAACTTTTTTAATTTACGAAGTATCATTCTGAAAATTTTGGAAACCTAAGAAAATACAATAAAGCTCGTCTGTTAATTTATTTTTGGTAAAATTTTTGAAAAAATTTCGAAAACTCATCAATAATTACAATTAATTGTACATTTCTTTTGCAAAACTGTCACTCAAACGAAGTTGACAGACGTTCTTTTTCGTTCTTAGTTGTATTTTCCATATTTCCAGGAAGACATTTTGTAAAATAAAAAAGTTATCTTACACGAACTTTTATAGGAATTTGGTCACGTGATATGGTTGATCCATGGCCTTAAGATGAGAAAAGTTTAGTTGCCTCAGATGTGTTGTGAAAAAGGCATGTAGGGATCTTTATACCTCAATATACATAGCAGTCTATCTTCGTTTCCCTTCTTTTGCCAATGTGTCGCTGGTAATAGTTCTTTGCTCTTCTTTCTTCTTCTTTTTCTCTGTTTCTGTGTTGCGCACTCTATTCTTGCTCTTTCCGTCTCCCAGTATGATTTATAGCACTGCTTCAAAGAAGATAGTTACAAGAACGTGAATAGAGCATAATGTTTGATATGCTCTGAAAACGAAAGCACATCATTGAATTAATAGTAGACTTTAATGTTCGTTGTTTTACACGCGATTTGCAAGCTGCACATAATGAAACTTTATTTGACCTTAAGAATGTTTTAATTAATCAACTTTAATTGCATAAAAATAAAGAAATGTCATAAATCACAATGTTTAAACATTTTAAGGAAAAGAAAAAAAAATTCCGATACCGGGAATCGAACCCGAGCCTCCTGGGTGAGAGCCAGGTATCCTAGCCACTAGACCATATCGGAGTTAGAGATTTTAGCCGAAAAACCAATCTCACTGGGAATCCACACCTCGACTACTTACCAGGGGTATAAATAGATGCGACGCCTTATTGTGTGTATGTCGTGAATTGAATCTGTATAAAAAGTTGTTTAAGAAAAGAAACTACAGTAGCTACTAGATAAAATTTTTACCAAAACAAATTAGATTAAAGTTACCTAGAATAGTATTTTATGCACCTAGGGAGAAAAAAGTTAAATAATGTTTCTCCTGTGTTGCATGCGATTTTTTTCCACTTAGGAGTCAAAAAATGGATTTTTTTGCCCCACAGGGAGCAAAAAATGCACTTTTTGACCCAGTAGTAGAAATAGTATATTATGAAACTAGAGAGTAAAATAAATATTTTTCCCTTGTTGTATACGATTTTTTTCCACTTGGGGGTCAAAAAATGGATTTGTTAGCCCCGCAGTGGGCAAAAAAATGCACTTTTTGACCCGCTAGTGCAAATAGTATTTTATGCAACTAGGGAGCAAAATAAATATTTTTCCCTTGTTGTATAATATTTTTTTCCGCTTAAGGGTCAAATAATTAATTAATTTGTCCCACAGGGAACAAAAAAATGCACTTTTTGACCCGGAGGTAGAAATAGTATATTATGCAACTAGGGAGTAAAATAAATATTTTACTTTCTGGCATACGATTGATTAGGTAGTAGAAATAGTATATTATGCAACTAGGGAGTAAAATAAATACTCTTCCCTTTCTGCATACTATTTTTTTCCGCTTAGGTGTCAAATAATTAATTAATTTGTCCCGCAGGAAACAAAAAAATGCACTTTTTGACCCGCTAGTAGAAGTAGTATTTTATGCAACTATGGAATAAAATAAATCTTTTTCCCGTGTTGCATACGATTTTTTTTTCCGCTTAGAGATCAAAAAGTGCACTTTTTGACCCGCTAGTAGAAATAGTACCCACTCTCTAAGCCTGAATCAGTGAACGGCCACTGATTCGCAGTGACTATTCACTGATGGCAGCAGCTATAAGTCTTTCACTGAGAATCAGTGAAATTCGACTGATGATTCAGTGAAATAGATTGAACTCACTTATTGAATCAGTGAAATCTTCAGATGGGAGTAATAAAACCAGCAATATATTTAAACGATCGATTAACTCGTTTATTTTAGGGTAAATAATACTAAAACGAAATTACGTAATTATTATTATTTTTAAGGGACGATAAATCAGTAAAGTGTAGATCAAAGTTTTGAATTCGGGAATTCAAATGTTATGTTCACGTGACGCGTTCACTGATTCCTCAGTGAAATCAAAGCAGGGCACTGATTCATCAGTTGATATATTTTCACTGATATAATCAGTGACTATTTCACTGATTCATGTTTAGAGAGCAAGTATGCTCTCTAAATCTGAATCAGTCAAATTTTTACCGATTGAATCAGTGATTTGCCTTTTCACTGATTCAACAGTTACAAAATATATTTCACTGTTAAATCAGTTAATTATCACTAATTGAATAAGTGGAATAAATGTTTTCACTGTTAAATCAGTTAATTTTCACTGAAGCAATCAGTGGAATTTGACTGATTTACAGTAAACTCTTTTTAGCTATTTGAATCAGTCAAATTTCACTGATAATCAATAGATTTTGACTGATTCATATTTAGAGAGTGTATTTGATAAATTAGTTTGCTTAACCTATAAGAATTTAAACATGTCATCAATTTTCATATTTACATCATTTTTAAGCTCAATTCTACCCCTAGACGTCGCATTTCTGAAATTATAAAGAAAAAAAAAGTAATATTAATGATTAAATTAATTTGAAATGTAAACCAGTTTGAATGATGCATACGGGTTATTAAAGAATCTGTAGGAAATGTTATGTTTTCTCGACCTTTGATACATATTGAAATTCGTGATTGCGATTTAGAAAAATATTTGTCTAAATTTACCAAAATATTTGGAAGCACATGATAAAATTCTAGAGTGACGTACTTTTTTATAATAGTTTCTATCACATTTCTGTTACAAAATACGCTAAATTACCGTTAAAAATTTCAATCTAGATGGTAAAATAAATGGAATTATTATAAATCTGTATCATCTAGATGGGAATTTTTATCGGTAATTTAGCGTATTCTATAATAGAATTTCTAATAAATATGAATTATTGAAAAGAAGTACGCCGCTTTAGAATTTTATTATGGCTTTCCAAAAAGTTTGGTTACATCAGACAAATATTTTTCTCCGTGTACATTATATTGTATCAAATTAATTAGTTGAGTTTGAAATTTTTGTCACTGCCTACATTATCGGAGGATCACTAGTCGCGTATCAGATAGGATACGTTGTTGACGGGTGTCCTCGTAGACAATTTCAAACTCTTATATCGCAAATAATGCTATAAATTCAATATATTTCCACAGAAAGATTTTCAAATTCTTTAAATATTATATTCTATACTATATACTTGTATACTATACTTGTATACTAAATTTAATACAAAAACTTTCAACAGTATACAGTCCGCGCTCTCTATAGGGACGTTTCGAGCGGTTAGGGGAAGTGTCTTCTTAGAAAAAGCCTTCCCCCTCCACTCACCATAGGGAGCGCGCTCGAATCACTTTTTACCTTTCTCAATAGGGCCGCTCGAAACGTTACTGCAAGACAAACCTAACCTCATTAACAATTTGTAATCGAAATTGTTTTGTGCATCTATGTAGATGTAATATTTAAGTGCCAAGATTTTGGCACTATTAAATAATAAAGGATTTTGTTCAATAAACGAATAATTTTGGCTCTGAATGGCCATTTCCTTTTCAATTAACAAAGACAACAGAGCATTTACTTTAAAAAATGTATATAGTTAATATGATAACAATTTCATTCTAATTTACATTTATTTAGCCATAGTCAACTTTATGTATATTTGATATATTCTTCTCTTACTGTATTGATCGCGCGGCCCTATTGACAAGGGTGGAAATTAAATTCAGCAGTGCACATGGTGGGGGGAAGCGTCAAGTAGAGATTAGGGGTAGAGGCCCTGTTGAAAGCGGCCCTATAGAGAGCGCGGACTGTACTCATACACGGAGAAACTTTTTATATCAATTTTTACCATAGTATTTTTCAATTTAGGGAAAAACATACCACTTTGAGAATTTTTGTTGGTAAAAATACTAAACTTTATAATAATGATATGAAACTTCAGCGTAGTTCATAGCAAATTTTACTATAGTTTATACTGAAGTTTTATATCATTATTATAAAGTTTAGTATTTTTACTAAAAAAAATTCTCAAACTGGTACGTTTTTCCCTAAATTGAAAAATACTATAGTAAAAATTGATATAAAAAGTTTCTCCGTGTAAAAAATAAGTCTCGATTACGTTTCATCTTCATCTTGAAATCTTTCAATTTTTAAAAAAAAAATACACCAATTTTATTTACACACACATGCAAAATGAATATTCATAAAAAATAGTCCTAAAGAATAATTGTATAGGAGTGTTTGGCAATAAATAGAAGAAAACACGAAACGGAATGTCTGATTTTATATGAAATAATCTGATTCCGAATTAAGCAATCACCCCTGCTCAGAACAACGACACGTTCGTGTTACGAAGTTATTCGAGGATTGATTTTCCGAGTGATGTCCCCCTCTTTCCGGGGCAGATGGTTGTAGTCAGTAAAGGACGGTCGGAAGTTAATTAAACCAAAACACGTAGATCTGATATAGAGCGACTTTTATACGCTGTAGAAATAGAAGGACTAAAGGAGGGAGGGACGATCTGAGCGGATCGTGACAGTGGTAAACGAGTGACCTTTCCTTTTATACGGGCCTTTGATGTTTCACGCGTGGTAACGATGCTTTGTCGCGGGGTTGGGGAAAGGGACTCGAATAGATTCCCGTAGTCGCAGATCCGCAGGAATACGGATTGCGCACCTCTACCTGGCAAGCATTCTATCGCGTGCTCAGAACACCCTTCTCTCTCTGCAAACCCGTCACCGTCACCTATGTACCTCCATCTTCTCTCTTCCGACCCACATCCCTCAGGCACTCCCACTTCTTACAACTGTTTCATCCCCCCCCCCCCAAACCAGGACTTATAATTTTGTGCTCTTTTCCTCCCACCATTCTGTGACCTACTCAATCTTTTATTTTTTACTCTAATTGCCCGATGCCACAGGGGACGTTTTGTGTTGCTGAAGCGCTTCTAATTAATAATAACGATTAATAACACTATCAGGGTTTCATTAGTGGGAGAGTAAAATTATTGTATACCGAGTGTGAATTTAAATTATACGTAAATTAAAGTCAAGTGAGTGTAATGAGGTGTGAAGATTGCTTTCTTGATGTGGTATCGAGGATTATTCCGTAGCGGACCCGGTTTAATGAATGGTGAGCGTATACACTGACCGTTCAATGACCATTCATTGACTTTGCAATATTATGAATAAGAACGGTGAAAACAACATTTAAGTTATTGCAATTATGATCTTGCGAATGAATTTGAATCAGAAGGTGTAGGAATAAGTAAAATAATTTTATTTTTCAACAGGGCTGGCTCAAGAAGATTTGGCGCCCTAGGCAGAATAAATATTAGCGCCTTTTCAATCTGAGGATAGATTAATCTATCTCTATATTAAGCAATCTGAAGTTATATTTTGGCGGTGAAATCAATAAAAATCAAGATTTGTCAGTTAAGGTAGTACGATCACGAAAATTAGACCTCAGGCAAAAATAGATAATTTTGCTTTCAAGAATAGCAATATTATTATTGAAGGGCTAATTTGAAAGAGAAAAAATTATTTTTCATGAAAAAAATTTGAAACACAAAAAAATAATGTTATTAATAAATTTTATTTTTATGCCCAAACTTATTTTCTTATCGCTTCGAGCAAAATTTTTAAAAATGATGCGATTCTAATAAATCACGGTTCATTTTCTTAGGAAAAAGATTCTCTACAACTTGACTGTTTCCGATTTTTGAAAATGAATTCTTTAATGGCTGAAATTATAAAAAAACCATTTTTCAAAACAAAATTTTTATAAACAAATTGCTTTATTTGATAATAATTAATTCAATTTCAAAAATAGGAAACGGTCAAGTTGTAGAGAATCTTATTTCTAAAACAATGAACCATGGTTTATTAGAATCGCATCATTTTTAAAAATTTGGCTCGAAGCGATAAGAAAATAAGTTTGGGCAAAAATAATATTTTTTATAAACATTATTTTTTTGTGTTTCAAATTTTTTCCATAAAAAAAAATCTTTTCTCTTTCAAATTAACTCTTCAATAATAATATTGCTATTCTTGAAAGCAAAATTATCTATTTTTACCTGAGGTCTAATTTTCGTAATCGTACTACCTTAAATCAACACAATTTTTTAATTTCTCTCATAAAATTGTACTCTCTAAATCTAAATCAGTAAAAACTCACTGATTCTCAGTGAAAAACCACTGTTTCGAATATTACAAGTCTTCCGCATTGAAATCAGTCAAATTTACCTGATTCCACAAGGGAAACGCACTAGTTAATCAGTGAAATATACTGGTCAACAGTGAAATTCGCTGGTCAATCAGTGATTTTCCCTAATTATATCAGTTGAATTTCACTGATTCTATGTGGAAGACTTGTAACATTCGAAACAGTGGTTTTTCAGAATTTCGGTTTTGGGAAGTAACATAAAATTAAGTCGTTGCATATTTGGAAATCTATAATCAATTACACACTCTTTTGTAGTATCGAAATTACAGTGAAAATACTTGCTACAATCTATCTTGATTGGATAATCACAAGTTTTTTGGTAAGGAAAATAGCATATATTGTTGGCAAGGGCGATAAGTTCGTTAATCCCGTACGAGCAGGATTTCATTGTTTTAATAAGTGCGTTCAATCCATTTCATTGATTCATCAGTCGAATTTCACTGATTTTCAGTGAAAGACTTATATCTGCTGCCATCAGCGAATAGTCACTGCGGATCAGTGGCCGTTCACTGGTTCAGGTTTAGAGAGTATTGAAATTGATTTTTCCCTTTAATTTCCAATGAAACATGTACAAAATTTACTCGCATTTCAAGAAAATAATTTACTTTTTCAAAAATTCTAAACGGTGTTGTAAAGAATTGAAAAAAATTGTTATCTATTAAAATGAAATCAGCTGTTGAGTGAATTTAAAATTGATTGCTACAATAATCAGGATAATAAAATTATATTTTTGAAAAGTCAAGAAATTTTATTAAAAAACAATGAATCTGTAGTAAATGAAAATACATTTTTAACATTTCTTATCGCTACCCCGTTTTGGTTCGGCGTTTTATTTCGAACTAAAGCCAGATCGGGGAATTTTTTCATAGAAAGTTTCATTGAATCAGTTCTTTTGACTGAATTCAATTTAAAGGTTTGATGGAATTCTCAATTCAATTAATCGATACAACCCTCTAAGAACTGACTTGAGTTTTGTTAAAAGTCAGAATTTCACCAATTCGTTTCTTGTTTTCTCAAATTTTGAATTCTTTTGGATACATTTTGAATTTGTTTTAATTTGATAGAATTATAATTGAATGGAAAGCTCGTCCAGTTTCTAATCTAATCATTTTGTAATAATTATTTGCATAAAGTAGAATCCTTTTGGTTTGACCTGATATTTCTAAACCATAAACCAGAAGAATCTGTAATTTTCATTGGGAAATAGATTATGGTACAGACACCCTGATGGTATAATTATTATCCGAATAAATATTCTCTGACCCGTAGTGTGAGATTTTCACACTTTTTTCCGTCGTAAAATATTGTGGATATAAATGTAGTTATAAAATGAGAGAATTTATCTGAGATGTAATGAATGTTTTAAGGTCAGAGCCGTTTTAACATTAATCAGACTTGGATTATTTAGTTGAATTATTAAGTTAAGAAATGATGGACGTCAATCTTGGAGTCAATTACAGTGACTCGAAACTGCACAGCTTGACGTAAGTCGGCTTTATAAATACTTGGGCGGAAACTTAAATCATCCGTTCTGAATTTAGAGCCTGCCAGTAAAGATTGAGGCTATTTGCCAATCCCAATACATTTATCGCTGCCGTATTAATTTTATTGATCAATTTTACCATATTCAGTAATATTCCTTAGGGTGTGCGAATCTATTCTATTGAATAAATCTGTGGCCTTAGACATCTTATCACTTCACGAATCATTACACAATTCCTAATTTAAGTGTGTGTTCAGTAGATTTTACAAGAATCTGAGAAAATATCCATAATAGTAGAAATTTCACATTTTCTTTGTACACTGTTAAAAATATTATTAATTTTAATAGATTTTAATATACAAGTTGTAAATAAAAATGACTAGACTTGCATGTTATGGATGATAAATATACATTTATATTAAATTTAATAACTTTTCAATCAGAATATATTAAGCTTAATAAACATTATACAAGTGGTAAATTAAAATTATTAGAGTTGTTGTTATAAAAGATTAATATCGATTCATATTAAATTTAATAATTTTACAATAAAAAAATATTAAAATTAACAAACATTATTGAATTAAATTAAAATTCGAATAAAAGTTTGTATTTTTTAAGATGAAAATATTTTTAATTTAATATACACTGTTAAAAATCTTATTAATTTTAATAGACTTTAATATACAAGTGGTAAATTAAAATTAATAGATTTTAATATTATGAAAAATTAATATGCATTCATATTAAATTTAATAACTTTTCAATCAAAATATATTAAATTTAACAAAAATTATTAACATATAAAAACGTGTTTATTAAAATGCAAATATAATTTTGTATTTTTTAAGATAAAAGTATTTTAAATTGAATATACGTTAATGGAAAAACTTACATTTGTATATTATGGATGATAAATATACATTCATTACAAGTGGTAAATTAAAATTAATAGATTTGAATAATATGAAAAATTAATATGCATTCATAATAAATTTAATAACTTAATAACTTTTCAATGAAAATATAATAAAATTGATAATAAAATAAAGTTTGTATTTTTTAGGATGAAAGTATTTTAAATTTAATATACGTTACTGAAAGAAATTTCCATTACATGTAATGAAAGTTAAATACAGAAATTTCTAAAAGTGTAACTCTTATTTGAGCATTGAGCGCAACTTGAAGAAAAAATTCATGAACATTTTCTTTTCATTTGTCATTGACGCCTAAATGAATTTTTCATTATAAGGATTAAGAAAATACAAAGTTAATTTCTAATGTTACAAATTTTTCAGATGTTTTACCAACATTTAACGTAATTAATGATTACATTTAAATTTGTAAAAGGGTTTCAAAATTAATTTTTCATAACTAAATATGTTTTTATATTCTAAAATATGTTTAATCTTAAAAAATACAAACTTTTATTTGAATTTTAATACACATGTGTATATATTTTAGTAATGTTTGTCAATCTTAATATACAGTACCGGACAGAATTGTGGGACTATCTGTTTTTTGATAATTGCTTAAATTATCCTAATTTGAATTATGCGAATAAAAAAATGTATTCACTTAACATATATAAAATTTGATATACTTTCACCATAAAAACTACTAACTTCTATTTGAATCTACACTGTTAGAAATTTCTGTATTAAGCTTTCATTACATTTAATGGAAGTTTTTTTCAGTAACGTATATTAATTCAAAATTAAAGAATTTGAAATCTTTCTGTTTTGAACTCAACCACCTAATTTGAAAACGTATATTAAATTTAAAATACATTCATCTTAAAAAATACGAAATTTTATTTTAATTTTAATACACATGTGTGTATATTTAAAAAATGTTTGTTAATTTTAATATGTTTTCATTAAAAAGTTATTACATTTCATATGAATGTATATTAATGTTTCATAATATACAAATCCATTAATTTTGATTTACCACTTGTATATTGAATTCTATTAAAATTAATAAGATTTTTAACGTTGTAAATACACATGTGTATTTATTTTAATAATTTTGATTAATTTTAATGTATTTCTGTTAAAGCTGGATGGAATTTTAGATGAATGAATACTAATTTATCATATTTCACAAAAATATTAATTTTAATTTGCTTCTCATGGGTGAAAGGACATTAGAATTAATAACATTTTTAAAGTGTATAGTATCTCAACTTTATATTTATTTTCAGAATATTTAACATGTGATATCTATTTAACATATATGTAAATAACATTAAATATACATCATAATCAGTTATCAAGCATAACACGTGACGATACGGAAATGAGGAAAGGGTGATATTCTTACCTTTGATAAGCCTCGTTTCCCTCTAGTCGATTAAACCCGGATTTAGTATGTTTTGTGCGTGACTCATACACACCATTTTTCCTTTTTGTGTCCCTTGTTCGTTGCTATTTTTTTTCTTTTTTACTTCACTGTAATAGCTTATCGTGAACGAAGTACTAACACTTTCGCGATACTCTTTCCGCTTAATGAAACACGTGTACACGTGCTCACATGCCAGCACGTGTGCGATGCGTGAGTTTGGTTTTTGCAATCACGCACTCTGGGGATTTACATGTGCGTGTATGCGGCGCTATAGAAAGCTATCGAAAACCGGCTGGTTCACTTTGTTGCAGAGAGCTGCCAGAAGATAAAGGGCGTGCGAATCGTAAAGAAGATAATGGTCTTCAACCGCAATTTTAACTTTTTCTTGGCAGGGACGAACACATTTCAAAAAATTCATAACCGCTTACACAAACTCGACAGGCTTAAATATTAATTTCATAACGTTTTCAAGTTTCCCGAGGAATACTATCAATGGCTTTCCAGTTCGCACACAAAAAAAAACTAAGTGTTATATATACAGGGTGAGGCACATAAAGTGTTACAGATCAATACACTGAGAAAAAATATTTGATTGAATCAAAGAAAATAATTTGTTTGAACGACTTTCTTTGATTTGAAGAAATGATTTGTTTGATTCAAACAAAATATCTTTGAACCAAATAAATATTTGTTTGAATCAAATTAATTTTTCTTCTAAACAATGAAATTAATGCATTGATATATGGTCAAAGATATAATTTGTTTGATTTAAGGCAGAAATTTATTTGATTCGAATAAATATTTATTTGGTCCAAAGATATTTTCTTTGAATCAAACAAATTTTGTTTCATTTAAACAAATCATTTCTTCAAATCAAAGAAAGTTGTTCAAACAAATTATTTTCTTTGATTCAATCAAATCTTTTTTCTCAGTGTAGCACTCAAACTATTGATCATATCCAAAAATGTTTCAGACAAAAGTTTCAGTGTTCGAGAAGGCCGTCATACTGGACGACCCTATTTTTTTATCAGTGGAGGCTACTATAATGAGTCTTGATACTCCAAAATATTCTATAGGGAGAAAAATATTTGTCTACAATTTTCAAATTATTTGGTAATGCATGACAAAGTTCTAAAGCGATGTAATCTTTTACTAATAATTCATATTTATTAGGATTTCTATTATAGCACTCAGAAAAAATATTTGATTGAATCAAAAAAATTATTTGTTTCAAAGACTTTCTTTGATGTAAAGAAATGTTTTGTTTTAATGAAACAAAATTTGTTTGATTCAAAGAAAATATCTTTGGACCAAATAAATATTTTTTCGAATCAAATAAATTTCTGCCTTAAATCAAACAAATTATATTTTTGACCATATATCAATGCATTAATTTCTTTGTTTTGAAGAAGAATTAATTTGATTCAAAGATATTTTGTTTGAATCAAACAAATTTTATTTCATTTAAACAAATCATTTCTTAAAAATCAAAGAAAGTCGTTCAAACAAATCATTTTCTTTGATTCAATCAAATCTTTTTTCTAAGTAAGAATACGCTAAATTACCGAACAAAATTCCTATCTAAATGGTAAACTTTTCTAATAATTCAATTTATTTTACCATTTGGATGGGAATTTTTATCGGTAATTTAGCGTATTTTGTAATAGACGGAGAAACTTTTGATAGCAATATGTTTTATTTTATAATGATAATTATAAAAAATATTAGGAATCTAGGGGAAATCGAGGTGTAATGGTAATTATTCCTAGAGGACTGAAAATTTTTCGCAGCCAAAATACTAAAAATCCGAAAAATAATATGAAACTAGTATAGGTTATGGTAAAGTTTGATACAATCTATAATAAATTATTATATTGTTCATCTAAATTTCAGTACTTCGCTGTTAAAAATTCTTACTATTACACATTTTTCCCAAAATTGAAACATAGTTTAGCAAAAATTGTTAACTTGGGTTTCTCTATGTAGAAATCCTAATAAGAGCGAATTGTTAGAAAAAAGTACATCATTTTAGAATTATATCATTCATTTTTAAATAGTTTGGGAATTTTAGAGAAATATTTTTGTCTGTCTAGTAATAAAATAACACCCCTAAGGTAACATTTGTCGCAGTTCAATTTAACACCAGATCCAAGATTAAAAAAACACTATTTTTTTTCTGTGTAGTTTTAAATTATACTAATTGCATGAGAATATCATTTAGTTAAATTATACATTAAATACTGCGATTTTCCTACGACCCTAAAAATTTATTGATAAAAAAAACATTTTTTAAGCTCTTCAATCATTAAAGTTAATTATACGCTCTATAATGAGACACGCTTTTTACTATTTGAAGTCGGGAATTTGGTTCAAATGAACTTTATAAGCTTTCCAAGCTATAAAGCTAATCTTTATAAAGTATTATTTTAATTATTTTCATGGGATTAAAATTATTTATGCAATAAAAAATATACTTAATGTTTATAATAGAATAAAAAGTGGCACAGGTCGTATCCACATCTCGAGAACGCAGTGTTTGCACTTAGTTTGAGGTTATTATTTGTCTTTATTATAATATTAAATTTTGTTCCAAGTACAAATAGATGGAGTAAATAGGTGACTGCTGGTCATAAATAATATTCCTAAATCGTGCAATATTATTTTAAAATATAATAACGCTTGGCTGACCAAACACGTTTTTACTACTGAAGATATGCACGTTTACCACAGACTGCTATTTACTGACGCGTTTTTTTTTTTTTTTTACTAATTTTAAAAAAACTGCTTTTACGTTTACCCTCTGCAGTAAAACGTTAATAAACTGTTATTTTATAACCCTCGTAAAGCAGAAATAAAATGTTAAGTGCTTTACGACTTTCTTATATGCAATTTACTTAATTTTTTGCAGGAAAATTGAATTTAAAGATACTCCAATTTTTACATTGATACTCCCACATCTTAAATAAAATTTTAAAAATGTAAAAAGATTATGAAATAAAATTGTTGCAATTTCGAATTTTTGAAGATTTCTATGCTTATGGATTCCAGATTTATCAAAACTTACAATTTTTTTATTGAACATTTTTCCTATAATTTTTAGTTTTCTATAGGTTTGATTTGGAATTCACAAACTTCAAATATTTTAGAATTGTTTGAAATATGAAAACTTGAAAAAATTTTATTTCCTAACAATTTACAATAGAAAACTTGAAATGTTTCTAGAGTCGCTAAAATACTATTTTCGCAGATATTGGAATGGAAATTGTTCACAAATGTAACTGCAATCAAATAAACAATGCATCATTGTCACATCAAGCTTCTGTACAACCATGCACTGTCGAAACAGCTGTGCGACAATGTTTTCGTCATTTTGAGCCCATGTGCATAAGTTATCATGTACAAGTATGAACGAGATACTCTCTATACTGTTTGAAATGTTCGGAAACTTACAAAATTTTAATGTTACAAAGGTAATGTAAAATTTGACGATATTTTTGAGTAAATGTCACTGTTAGGAATTTCTGTATTAAACTTCCATTGCATGTAATGGAAGTAACGTAACGGTAACGAAACAGTAACGTATATTAAATTATAAATACACTGTTAGAAATTTTAACCGTAATTTCCGGAAACACGTGATTGGAGTTTTATTCAGTAAGAGTTTCCTAAAATTAAGATAGAATTTCAGAAAATTCAGTTTCTCTTCAGTAAATTTAAGAAATAGTTTCTTAATTTTCAGTTAGAAAGTGTTGAATATTCTGATACTCGTATCTGGAAATTCTGAAACTTGTAACAGGAATAATATAACATTTTGGGTTACTGAAGTTTTATGCAGTTACATGTAACAGAAAATTTCGTTAGTTTCGTAATTTTATGAAAAATCTTACAAAAATTCTGTTAGAGTTTGATAGTTTTAAGATACATTTTATGAAAAATCAGTTAAGTTTTATTAAGAAATATTTCAGAAAATTTATTAGATTTTTCGTAATTTTAAGATACCTTTACTCAAAAATATCATAAATATCGTCAAATCTTACGTTACCTTCGTAACATAAAAATTTTGTAAATATCCGATGATTTCTAACAGTGTAAAAAATTTTATTTGATTTTTAATATATTTTGATTGATGAGTTATTAAAGTTGATATGAATGTGTATTAATTTTTCATAATATGCAAATCTATTAATTTTGATTTACCACTTGTATATTAAATTATATTAAAATAAGATTTTTAACAGTGTATCTTAAAATTGCGAAAAATGTGAATTTTCTAAAATTTTTCTTAATATTATCAAACTCAACTAAATTTTCATAAAATGTATTTTAAAATTACCAAACTGGAAGAGAATTTTTAATATAAATTTTACAATTTTAAAAATTTCAAGATACAAGTATCAGAATATTCAACACTGTGTAACTGAATATTGAGAAATTTGTTCTCAAATTTAGTAAAAAGTAACTAAATTTTCTGAAATTCTATTTTAATTTTATGAAATTGTAATTGAATGAAACTTCAGTTACGAATTTCGGGAAATTACGTTAGAAATTTCTAACAGTGCAAAATTCCAGTAAGGGATAATAATTATTTTCGAAAAAAGCTGGGAAAGCTAAATGGAGTCTATTTTTTTTCATGCATAATTTCTTGATCATTAACTCAAAGCTTTGGATCAACAGAAGTACGTGACGTTGAAAAATTGCAATTAGAGTCTTTAAAGTTATTTAATGAATTAATAACCAAAATAAATTGACGATAATTACGATTCTTTTTAACAGTGAATCTTAAAATTGCGAAAAATGTTGTGAATTTTATAAAATTTTTCTTAATATTATGAAACTCAACTAAATTTTCATAAATTGAATTTTAAAACTACCAAAAACTGTAACAGAATTTTTATTAAATTTTTCATAAATTTAGGAAACTGTTAAAAATATTATTAATTTCAAGGCCATGGGTCAACCAGATTACGTGACCAAATTGCTGTGAAAGTTCGAGTAAGGTAACTTTTTTATTTTACAAAAAATTTTACAGTTAACTGTAATTGCCGATAAGTTTTCGAATTTCTTCAAAATTTTTAGTAAAAAGAAGTTAACAGACGTGCTTTATTGTCTTTTGTTACGTATCCTTTTTAGGAAGATACTTTGTAAATTAAAAAAGTAATGTTACATGAATGAATAAATGTATAATTTAGTCACGTGATCCGATTGATCTATGGCCTTAACAGACTTTAATATACAAGTGGTAAATTAAAATTAATAGATTTGTATATTATGAAAAATTAATATATATTCATATTAAATTTAATAACTTTTTATTAAAAATATATTAAAATTAACAAACATTATTAAAATATATACACATGTGTATTAAGGTAGTTGTTGCGCCAAAAATCAGTCTCTGGAAAAAGAAGTTTTTCTATGATTTCAAAACTGGTAATTATATCATCAGCCGTGTCATATGTAAGGAAAGACACTCTTTTTAATAAAAAAAATTTTTAAATTACGAAAAATAATATTTTAGTAATGTTTTTTGTAATAGGATATTTCCTTATTATCGCTCCATACCAAATTTTCAAAAATGGTGCGATTCTGATAAATCATGAATTATTTTTTTAGGAAAAGGATTCTCTACAACTTTACCGTTTCCGATTTTTGAAAATGAATTAATTATTATCAAATTCAGCAATTTGTTTATAAAAATTTCGTTTTGGAAAATTGTTTTTTAATGATTTCAACCACTTAAGAATTTATTTTCAAAAATCGGAAACGGTAAAGTTGTAGAGAATCCTTTTCCTAAAAAAATAATTCATGATTTATCAGATTCGCACCATTTTTGAAAATTTGGTATGGAGCGATAATAAGGAAATATCCTATTACAAAAAACATTATTAAAATATTATTTTTCATAATTTTAAAATTTTTTTTATTAAAAAAAGTGTCTTTCCTTACATATGACACGGCTGATGATATAATTACCAGTTTTGAAATCATAGAAAAACTTCTTTTTCCAGAGACTGATTTTTGGCGCAACAACTACCTTAAAATTAAAATAAAAGTTTGCATTTTTTAAAATGAAAGTATTTTTAATTTAATATACGTTACTGGAAAAAACTTCCATTAGATATAATGGAAGTTTTTTTAATTTAACACATGTTACTGGAAAAAACTTCCATTACATGTAATGGAAGTTTGATACAGAAATTCCTAACAGTGTATAAAGGAGTTAGAAGTTACACAATGACACATGTGTCATATCCCCCCTTTCAATTAAGATCTGAATAAATCTAATAAGTATAAGGTCTTTATACGAAGAGCCAATTTAAATTTAAATTTGTCTTCTGTACTGGAGATATTTTCCAATTTGAATAATGCATGAAAAATAAGCCATCAGAATTAAAAAATTAATGATAGAAATAAACACTGATTTAGTGATGAAAAGAATGATTTTAAACTCAATATTTTTCCATGTAGAAATTCTGTTCTCACTAAAGTGATAACTTAATTGATACCTGGAGAAAATAATTGTGATTTTTGCATAGGACGTGATTTACATGAAAACTGCTGCGTGCAGAGGCAATATCAGATATCCAATCGAGTTAACCGTCGAAACAACCTGTTCGATGACTATTGCGTTTGATGATTGCAACAAGTGAAGCGACCATCCACTTTTCCCCTTTGAAATTCCCCCCTCCAGCCTTCTCTCCCACCACCCTCACACATTAACTGAATTCAACAAGTGGTGAAATCATTCTCTTCGTTATTCGATGCTTCCAAAAAAGTTGAGTTGCATCATTATAGGTTTATCATCAATCACTTAAGCCCATCATTACTGATTTTTTTTTATTAACGTAGGAGTGAATGCAATTAATTATAGACGATAATTAAAAGTAGTGCAAGTTGTATTGACCACCAATTTTAATAAAATGGTACATTATTGGACAAAATTGGCTTTAGGGTCCAAAAATGATTAAGTCAATTTAATTAGACTTTTCGGCTCGGATCGGAGCCCCCGTCAGTGATATTTATTAAACTTTAGAAAATATAAAAAAGGGGAGACGCTAATTTCACATTTTAAGGAATCCGCCACCTTTAATATTTTTATTTTTTGAGTTTAGACCTTACATATAAATTTTTTTATGTTTAGTACCATTATTTAGAAATGTTTAGGGTTTTTTAAAAAATTTCAGCACCATTGTGTATTTTTAAAGTAAAAATTTTGAATTTTTTGGGAATTTTTTTGATTTTGAATAACTTTTTTTTTTATCAATTGTCATGATTTTTTAAAAATTTTGTTCCTTTCAGTGTATGGCAACTTTTTAGGTATGGAAAGCACTCTAGTTAAAAAAATAACTACAAAATTTTTTCCCTGCAAATAACATGAAAGACGTGGAAATTATGCATAAAACGACCTCAGGGTGGTGTGTCTTTGTCAATTTTCGAGAAAAATATTGTGAAAAAAGTCCGAATTCCAAACTTTTTTTGAATTGTAAATAATTCCCGAAATAATTGACGTTTTTAGAGGTTCCTCGACTCGTTTTAAAGGTAAATTTACGTAGAATTCAAAAAAAGTACTATCAACTTACACTAATTTTTCCCCAGATTATGAAAAAGTCTAAACTTGAAACAAAAAAGGCATAAAAAATCAAACTTGCAAAATTATTTATAATAAAATACTAAAAATAATCACATTAAAATTTTCCAGAAAATTCAATTAATTCTTGTGGGTTATAACTTTTATCTATTTTTAAAATTCTTTTTTTTGAGTATTAGATTTTTTTCAATTTTTACGCTTTTTTTGGTTCTAAATTTAGACTTTTTCAAAATCTAGGGAAAAATTAGTATAATTTGATAGCACGTTTTTTAAATTTTACGCAAATTTACCTTCAAAACGAGTCAAGAAACATCTAAAAATATCAGTCATTTAGGGAATTATTCATAATTTAAGAAAAATTTGGAATTTGGACTTTTTTCACAATATCTTCCTCAAAAATGTGACTTACAAAAACAAAGTGAGTATAATAATATGGCCAGGGATTGTATAGACGATAATATTTGCAAAAATTTATTTCCTTATTTTTAACACTACACTGTTAGAAATTTCTGTATTAAACTTCCACTGCATCTACACACGGAGAAAAATGGATATTGACCCATAATATCTAGATATTGAGGCACAATGTCAGTAGCATTCAACTATGTGAGAAACATTTAGATATTCTACTTCAATGCCTGCAGATATTGAAAAAAAGATATTAACCACCAGTATCTCAGATATTGAGCTTGATTATCTCAGATATTAAGAATGAATATTCAAGATACTAAACTTCTGAATATCTTTGTTAGTAAACTGGAATGTCTGAGGTACTAGAGTTGAATATCTCAGATATTTAACATCAATATCAGGTATACTGAAAAGGTAAGTTATAGATGTTACAGCTCAATGTCTAAGATACTCAAAAAATTATTTTAAAGGTTATAAAATAACTACATATTCAGTTTTTAGAAAAAAGTCAAATTATATTTTATTATTTTCTTTTCTATAAAATTAATGTAGATGTTTGAACCAAATTTTCATTATCTGGCATGTCTAAAATTAATTTAATGTTATTGTTAGAAACTTAACCTCAACACTAAGGATAGAATTCAGTCTCGGCTATAAACCACATATAGAGAAAATATATAACTTATATGTTTTACTTACTGCATCTCAAGTTAAAGATCCGATCACTTTTATTCTATTAGAAACACTTATTAGAATTTAAGGAAATTTATCTTTCCGGAACGCTGCAAGCATGTCAATCTTAGATTCACTTAGATTTCGATGACAGCGAAAAAGTGATCACATGACTTTTATATATATGCGCGCACACTTCATGCTTCAATATCTAAACTATTGAATCTGAATATCAAATGTTACTTCTCGGCAAAATCTTATATATTGAAAAAAAAAATTTTAATATTGCGTGTCAATATCTAGATATTATGGATGAATATCTCCTATTTGAATATCTACTTTTCAATATCTATTTTTCTCCGTGCACCCAGAACACAGTTTCTTTGAATCAAAGAAACATTTCTTTGATATGCGGTCAAAGAAAAAAAAATTCTTTAAATTGAAGAAAGTTTTGTTGATTCAAACAAATTTTCTTCAATGTTTTTTGAATTAACAAACCTTTTTTTTTATCCAAAGAAATTTTTCTTTGACCGTATATCAAAGAAACTGTTTCTCAGTGTAATGGAAGTTTTTTACAATAACGTATATTAAATTTAAAATAATTTAATCTTACAAAATACAAACTTTTATTTTATATATAAAATAAAAATAAATAAAAGTATATTAATAATGTAATTATATAATAACTAATAATGTAATAATATTAAAAAAATTAATTAATTGGGTTTGGAATTTTTGTCACTGCCTACATTATCGGAGGTTTACTAGTCGCGTATCAGATAGGATACGTTGTCGACAGGTGTCCTCGTAATGTCGAACGGCAATCGGAAGACCTGGGTTCGAATCCTAACGCAGTCAAAAGCGTCTTTTTTCCACAGAAAGATTTTCAAATTCTTTAAATATTTGAATATTTAAAAAAATTTTGTTGATTTCAATATATTTTCATTGAGAAGTTATTAAATTCATAATATACAAATCTATCAATTTTATTTTACCACTTGTATATTAAAGTCTATTAAAGTTAATAAGATTTTTAAAAGTGTATTTTTGCCTCGATATAGAAACATGAAAACAAAGTCTATACACGTTTTGAATTTGTAGATGTAATGTGTTTGAAAATGATTCGATGCCTGAGGCTGATGTTCTTTTTTCTCTGAAAGGAGACTAATTACCGCTTGTAATTGTATGTTTGAATGCATATCTTCTGAATTATTAATCCTCTTTGCCTTGAGCATTAACATTAATACTTTAAAGTCGACGTTGGTGAAACGGAGGTTGGAAATTGCAATAATAAATTGTCGTTTGAGAGGAGATCCTAGCCGCGGTAATTTCTAATAGGACGAGTGCCAGAATGGTGGAGCAAAGTGGCTTGTCACGATAATACCATTAATCTTGGACATGTTATTATTATTATCACTACCGTTACTTTAACCCATGTATTGGATATTCAATGCGGATGACAGTTTGATAAAATAAACTAAACGTTTTTAGTTACATTCTTTTCTTATGCATTAAACGTTCGTACTTCAAGTATTATTTCATAAGTTTAAAAACTACATTTGAACCCGTATCACTAGAAACACAAATTCATATCAACATCCAAGCAAAAGTATAATTCAAAATTTCAAGAATTCGAAACTGTTCGAACTCTCAAAATACAAAAAAACGACCAAATTTGGAACAAAAAAATTTCTAAGAATAAAGGATAAGGAAAGGGAGAAAGAAAAAAGAAGGCAACCTTCCCAAAAAACCCTTCCTTCTTTTTCTTTCTTTCGTCCTTTTTTGTCTTTACTACAAACATCACAACATAAGACAAAAAGGGCGAAAGAACGAAAAAGAAGGAAGGGGTTTTGGAAGGTTGCCATCTTTTTTCTTTCCTCCTTTATTTGAGGACGATATATTTTTTCACGATAAAAATAAACGAGTAAGAAACTTATGAATTCAAAATTTCGAAAATTCAAAACTGTTCAAAATTTCAAAAAACAAAAAAAAAAAAAAACGACCAAATTTGGACAGAAAAAGTTTCATAGGATCAACGATTATAAGAAACCAATAAAAAAGAACGAAAGAAAGAAAAAGAAGGAAGAGGTTTTGGGAGGTTGCTTTCTTTTTCATTTCCTCCTTTTTGTTGGTTTCTTATAATCGTTGATCCTAAGAAATTTTTTTGGTCCAAATTTGGTCGTTTTTTTTTATGAGAGTTCGAACACTTTCAAATTCTTGAAATTTTGAATGCACAATTCTCTTTCTTGTTTATTTTTAACATGAAAAAATATATCGTACTCAAATTTTTGCTTTTACCTACATTTTTTATATATATCTAGGATGGCATTTATCAAGGAAGAAGGGTGTTTTGCTTTGAAATAAAATAGTTTCAAGGAAAAAGGGTTGTTGGAGGTTAGGGATAGTAGATGCGATTTTAATGATCGCCTCCATTACACTAATTTACAAATACGTGACTGCTCGCGTACGCCAACTTTTATAAATAATCGGCCTTTCATATAGTGACTTTTTTTTAGTGCCCAGCACGTAGGCCACGAAACTCCCGCAGTTATTAATTTCCACTGTCGTGACCGTTTATCTTACTCTCAGTTCTCGCGGGCGGATCGATCTTCTGGGTGGAACGAAACGACGAGCAGCGGGCAGGCTACAATAATAATTGTCATTTGAAAGGGGATCTCGACTGCAATAATTTCTGCTACAGCGGGGCTGGCCTCAAAGTAAACCAATGCTGCTAGCCTTAACTTTGAGGATACCGAAAGAAGGAGAATCTTCCTAAGAAAGGGAATTCAAAAACACTAATTACTAACGAGACATTTTCTCTTCTCTTCAATTCATATGATCCTATCTTATGAAGCACCGTCATCACTTTAATCCGCGACTATTAATTACTAACTATAATTAATTATCGAGGCAGTACTAGAAATTAATAAGAAGTAAAGGCGAACTTCTTTTGTTTCGGGACATTTGGATCAGGACCTGAAGAAGGGGGGATGAGCCTCATTAAGAAGGCCTTTATGGCCCTTCATCCTCTCTTCTTTTGGTCCATGACTCTACATTGGGTCTCTGAATTCTCTTTTTTCTACCTGTACGTCCTGAGCACACTCTGTATTCGCATGCTTGTGTGTTTGAATTATATGTTATGCGGATAAGAGTGTGTTTGTAAAATACATTCCTATAAGTCTCTTGCTCTTGTCATCTTCGACTCCAATGCCGAGGCCAGGGCCGCCGCACGCTCCACGCTTCAAGGCGTGGAAGGGATTATAAAAAGTCGAAGATATTAAATCGAAATCACTGTGGTCCGCCTCCCTTTTGACTTAAGGTGAAACCTCAATGATGAAAATCAATCGATTGCCGAACAAGATAAATCAGAGTTTATATTAATGAATCATCTTCTTATTCTCTCGAGAAATATTGTTCCTGGCAGAAATCTTTTTAAGATTACCTAGACTGTTGAACATTTTTCTCATTTTACACAGGGAGAGAATTTTTATAGCAACAAATGTTTTTTTAAATAATGATCATTTTAAATATTAGGAATCTAGGGAAAATTGAGGTGCAGTGGTAATTATTCCTAGCGAACTGGAAATTTTTCGCAGTCGAAATACTAAAGGTTCGAAAAATTATATGAAACTTCAGTATAGGTTATAGTAAAGTTCGATAAATCTACAGTAAATTCCAAAATACAAAAAACGATTAAATTTGTACCAAACAAGTCTCTTAGGATCAACGGTTATAAGAAAGGGGTTTTAGAAGGTTGCCTTCTTTTTTCTTTTCTCCTTTTTTTGCGTAATATATTTTTTTCACATCAAAAATAAACAACGAAGAAAATTATGAATTCAAAATTCCAAAAATTCAAAACTGTTCGAACTTTCAAAATACAAAAAAAACGACCAAATTTGGACTGAAAAAATTTCTATAGCATCAACGATTATGAGAAACCAATAAAAAAGGACGAAAGAAAGAAAAAGGAGGAAGGGGTTTTGGAAGTTTGCTTTCTTTTTTTTCCTCCTTTTTTGAGTACTATATTTTATTTACATTAAAAATATACGAGGAAGAAACTTATGAATTCAAAAATTCAAAAATGTTCGAATTTTCAAAATACAAAAAACGACGAAATTTGGACCAACAAAATTTCTTAGGATCATCGATTATGAGAAAGAAGTTTTAGAAGGTTGCCTTCTGATTTCTTTCCTCCATTTTTGCTGTTTTCTCATAATCGTTTATTTTTAGAAACTTTTTTGGTCCAAATTTAGTCGCTTTTTGTATTTTTAAGGTTTGACCAATTTAAAATTCTTGAACTTTTGATTTATACATGTCATTGGGTTGTCCCAGAATATTATTATATATTATTTCACATATAGATGTCTTTACTATCTTTTTGAATGGCTTCTTTCAATGTCATGATTTTTTCCTTCTGGCGCGTGTTAGCTGTCACTCTTAGCTTGCTTTACAAACAAATTGCGCGTAATTTCGTTTACAATTGTTAGTTTGGCATCAAGTTTAAGATGGAGTCTAAAAACGAACATTTTCGTCATATTTTGCTTTTTTATTTCCGTAAAGGAAAGAACGCAGCACAGGTTTCTAAAAAGTTACGTAATGTGTATGGTGAGGAAGCCTTAAAAGATAGACAGTGTCGAAATTAGTTTGATAAATTCCGTTCTGGGAATTTCTCACTCAAAGATGAGCAACGTTCAGGTCGGCCAAATGGAATTTATGATGACTAAATCAAAGCCATAATCGAATCGGATCGTTATGTAACTGTGCGAGAGATTGGAGAAATGTTAAAAATACCAAAATCAACAATCGACCGTCATATACAACTTCTTCGACTCGTTAAAAAACTTGATATTTGGATTCCAGATGAATTGAAAGAAATTCATTTAATAAAACGCATCAACGCTTGTGATTTGCATCTTAAGGGAGTTACTCACCTACCCGCCTAGTCAAAACTGGGTTAAAAACGCAGGTTGATTACAGTAGTACTTGATCTGGCAACGTTGCATCTTGTTTGTTCGTGTGCGCACAGGTGTAAAGTCGCACATATCGTCACGTCAGTACCTAAGAAATGTTTCTCGGACATGAAATTATACAATGAATTAAAAAGTTGCACATCCGTCCAAATGAGGAAAAAAATGATTGCCTCTGACATCACGGTAGCTATGGTTATCGATGCATACAAAGAACATGGTTTTGATGGATTATCTCGTTTGTTTGGTGCTGATAAAAACGGGAAAATTCGTGTGACAAATAATAAGAAGGTTAAAAATAAAATCTGTGATTATCTGAAAACAAAATACTAATTTACTTTAGTTTAGTTGGTATATATTTATTGAATATGTATCAAATCTTCTAAATAATAATTAATGATCGATTGTGATGATAATAGATATATATTGAAAAATTCTTATATCGATTCAAGACTGTGAAAATATGACGAATTTAGTATGTCATTGAGAAAGATTTTACGTACTACGTATTATGATATGTATGTAAATAAAGTTGTTTGTATGTACTTAACTCGTTTATTTACCATACGAATAATTAATGTAATATTTCATTTATTAAAAACATGATTTTCATAACAAATTTTAATCACCAGTTAGTACGATCTGCTGAATAGATATAACGCATACATTTCAAATTTCGCGCACATAACCTACGAATGCGAGTTGCCACATACCTAACCAAAGACCAAAATCACAGCAATTTCCAATCTTCATCGTCTTTGTTATTACTTTTAGAACCCACCTTTGAATGTTATTAAAGTTAATAACTATTCCTGCACATCTTATTTTTCTACTGTTCAAATCCCGTTATGATCTGTTCGTCAGTTGAAAAGATATCAATGATAATACACGATAACCTCCACGACTTCTCATAAGAGCCCATGTTGAATCAACTAGAGAGGCGCAAAATAGAAATATGAATATTTCACTAAAAAACCCACCTCAGACCTTGAAATTTCGTACGGATAATTTTTTAATTATATTCTAACGCTCTGCACAGTTTAAGATTTTTCTGTTCGTTAATTCTTCATCCTGAGTAACTCCCTTAACACGTTGAACGCCCCATCACCCGCAAGCATGGATGACGGATATCACAATTTCCTCGCTCACGAAAGCTATCTTTCTTCGGAACACTTATCGCATTTCCTACTTTGAGGCCTTTATGAGGCGTATTTTATTCTTCTTCAGCGGTGTGCCCCCTCCTATAGCCCAAGTGGCGAAAGAAAAATAGTGATTGCTACGTCTCCTAGTCACCGCTAGTGTGTCATCGAAATGAACGCCGTGTGCAGTCGTGCGCGGTAGACATATTGTCACTTATGTTATCTGCACGTTTTAATTCATTAAAATTGATTGCCATTTCAAGTGATTTTAATGAGGTTCGATCTATAAAGTGCTAATACCTAATGTGCCAACAATTAGTAGTGCTTTACTGTTTGCCCTCCAAATTAAAATAGTTGTAGCTTCAAATCGGGTAAGTCACCAATAAGTTTTGTTTTGAATCTAAAATAAAACTCGTAAAGGCTTGGTTTCTCGTATTGTGTATACAAATTCATTACGTATTATCATATTTCAAAACCCGATAAGAAAGCTTGCATTAAAAAGTATTTTTGTCCTTCAATTTTAAATATGCATTTAAGTGTCGATAAAGATAAAACTCCAGCCCCCTTAAAAGCCGATTTAAGCCATGTAAAGTAACCTTAAATATAATAAAATCCGAATTTTTCCTTTTTCGCATGGGAAGGCGAAAATTTTGCGCCCTTCATTACTGGATCTGAAGTGGAGGGGGAAGGGATAGTTTTCGTCAAATCTAGTTCCTGCTACGTCCCCTAGATGTCGCTGATATAAATTCATTCGCCCCGCCACCATCTGTAAGTATCCCTTTAAAATACATGGGAGTGGGCACACCGCGTCTTCTTCTAACGTAACGTTCTCCTTAAACACGATATCACGAATTTGGGCCCCGGGAAAAACTCCGATGATTCACGCTGGGCGTTCAACGTTTTAAACGCATTGAATTTGATCCTTTTTTGAAACGAATTATCACTGGTGATAAAAAATCGTTTGTTTACAATAACGTCGTTCGAAAAGGATCATGGTCCAAGCGTGATGAACCACGACAAACAACATCGAAAGCTGAATTGCATCAACAAAAGATTATGATGTCTGTTTAGTGGGATTGGAAAGGTGTGGTATTGTTTGAACTGCTTCCAAGGAACCAAACAATTAATTTGGATATCTACTGTCGTCAGCTGAACAAATTGAACGCAACATTCAAAGAAAAACGGCCAGAATCGGTCAATCGTAAAGGTGTAATTTTTCACCATGACAACGCTACACCAACCACACACATCTTTAGCCACTCACCAAAAATTATTAAGGCTTGGTTGGGAAGTGATGTTACATCCACCATATAGCCCTGACCAGGGCCGGCAACCTCTAATGGATGAGGAGTCCGCGTAGCTTAGTTCATGTGCACAGTTGTACGCGGCGCTAGTTATCGCAAGCGGGTGGAGTGCGGCAAGGGGAACTGGCTTCGTATGAGTTCCGCCATTGTTGTTTAAAAGTATTTAAAAATTCATTAAGAGATTGCGCGTTATCATGAATAAAAAATACGAAATTCAGTGTGCTTTTCGTGTGTGTGCCACTAAAAGGGGTCGAAAGGAAAGTGTGCCTATCCATCGGTTTGCAAAGAGAGGAGATGCTGGACAACGATGAATAGAAGCTTGTGCGGATTCCTACTTGTCGAGGTTAGAATACCGTCAAGTAGTAGAAAGGACATTTTTTGTTTGTCATCGAAATTTTCACATGCTTTTAAGGTTCGCAGTTCGTTGCATAGGAAAATTTTCTATATATCTTCTCGAAATAAAAATACAAATTGCAGATATTTATGATTTTTACTCATTACGACTAAACCAAGATTTAATGCAAAATTGTGAAAATGTAATTCAAAAGTGAGAAGTTAATATCAACTTCTCACTTTTGAATTACATTTTTACAATTTTGCACTAAATCTTCAATTTCCTTTTAATTATATTCTCTGCAAGGCATTTAAAGAATCTACTTATGCATGTACAGGGTGGGCCATCTAGCATTTTAAATTAGAACTATCTGTATTTCGACATTGGAAACGTCAAATACCATTCGGAAAGTGACAGATATTCAGTAAAAAGTCTAAAATTTACGAAATGGGTCGCTATTCGACCTTCCGAGCCGTCTACAGTTCGCAGATTGGGCGGAAGATTGTTTGACCGAGAATGTTCAATTTTACCGAAAAATCATCTTTTCGGACGAGGCTCACTTCCACCTCGGTGGTTACGTTAACAAGCAGAATTGTCGCATTTGGGGCACAGAAAACCCGCACGTAATCGTCGAGAAGCCAATGCACCCAGCACGAGTGACTGTATGGTGCGGATTTTGGTCTGGTGGAATCATCGGCCCATTTTTCTTCGAAAATGAAGAAGGAACCGCCGTAACCATCAATGGTGAGCGATATCGCGCAATGTTATCCAAATTTTTCTTCAAGCAAATTGAAGAGGAAGACTTGGACAACATTTGGTTCCAGCAGGACGGCGCTACGTGCCATACAGCAAACGCTACACTCAATCTTTTACGCCCTATCTTCGAAAATCGCATAATCAGCAAAAGAGGTGATGTGAATTGGCATCCCAGAAGCTGCGATTTAACTCCGTTGGACTATTTTCTGTGGGGAGCTGTTAAAGATAAATGTTACGCCAACCATCCAGAAACAATTCAAGATCGAAAGTACGAGATTCAAGCTGCTGTTGCTGCCATAAGGCCTGAAACCATCGAGAAAGTACTCCAAAATTGGGTGGATCGGATAAGCTACTGTAAACTCAGCCGTGGTGGTCATTAGTCCGAAATTGTTTTCCACAAATAAATTTCATAAAACAACCTTTCAAATAAATGTTAGACCTTTGCAAAACATCAAGCCGTTTTTTTTTATTGACTTTTTAAATTTAAAATTTTATATGGCCCACCCTGTATATGCACTAACACGTGTACATATAATGATAGTTCATATGCACAGTCGCACGCGGCGCTAGTTGCTAATCGTCCACCATTTATGCATTAGGTTTTCAAGGCCTGGCTCTGATCTTGCACCATCAGATTATTATTTATTTCGATCTTTGCAGAACTCCTTGAATGGTAAAACTTTCAATGATGATGAAGCTGTGAAATCGCACTTGGTTCAGTTTTTTGCCGATAAAGACCAGAAGTTCTATAAGCGTGAAATCATGAAGTTACCAGAAAGGTGGCAAAAGGTCATTGGACAAAATGGAAAATATATCATTGATTAAAGTTCATTCCTTGTATTTAAAAAAATGTGTTTAATTTGTATGGAAAAATCGGAAATTACTTCTGGGACAACCCAATATTAAGAAACAAAGATTTTGTTTCACTAAAGTAGTTTCTATATGAAGAATCGTTTTCCAAGCGAACTATGCGTATTGTCGTATACTAATCGAATTTTTCTCTGGGTTTGTTGCAGGGTGGCGGAGGAAGCGGCGGGGCTGTGGGAGGAGTAAAGTTCACGGTGGCTGACACTTGCGAGAGAATCAAACAGGAATTCAATTACATCCAGGAACAGTACCACTCGTGAGTTCTCTTTTTGCGTAGCTCTTCTCTCTTCATCTTCGCCTATCCTTTCCTCTTTTTCTACTTATTGACGCCAACATTTCTCTTCCTCCTTTACCTTCTAAAGCATTACTAGTACCTCCTTTACCTTAATTTCCATCGCTCTTGAATTATTTTCCCCAAAAAATTCTTTACTATACTTCCTCCATTGCTTCTTTTTCTCAATTATGTTTTTCTTATTTATCTCGATTGCTTGCTTTATATTCTCCTTGTTTCAATTATCTTTCCTAAAAAGGGCTCCATTCATCGTAATTTATCCATTGCATTTTTCTTTTTATAATTTTTCTCTTATTTAGCTCTTTTTCTTCGCTTATATCTTTCTTTTTTCTCATTTTGAATATCGATCTCTTCTTTTATAAATTTCTCTCTTTTGAAGAGAACTTCCCTCCCCTTATTCTCTCACGTTTACCAACGATCGGGTTCTCAGAAAGTTATTTCTCTTGCTTTAAAATTCGAAACTCTGTAAATCCCTAGAGCAAAACGCGAAAGAACGAGAGGGCAACACACAAATGTACTAACCTTAGCACATGTCACTTTTATTCTTTTTCACGTTTCAGGTTGAAAATGGAGTTTGAGAAGCTCGCGACTGAGAAGAGCGATTTGTACCGGAATTTTACAATGGTTAGAGATTACGTGAGTATTATATATTTTGGAATACCATGAGGTTCAACAGATTACAAGAATTTCAGATCTTTTAGGTCGAATAATTATTAGCTTAAAATATGCGAATTTTGTTTTCAAAAAGTCCATGTTCTTTCATTTTTCAAAATTTTAAGGGCATGTGATACTTGGGAAATTAGCGAATTTTATTGATTTTAAGTTTTCACACGTTTGTATCCAAAATAAATGGAATTCTAATTTTAAAATTTGCTAAATGGAAGAAGATAAAAACGGACGTAGATAGACAACTTTTGGTTAAAAAAATAGAAAAAAGTTCAATTTTTGTAAAATCTATGGAGAACATTTTTTTATTATCAAAACCAAAAGTACTTTATCTACGTCCGTCTTCATCTTTTCTACCATTTCCCAAATTTTGAAAAGAAAATTTTATGTATTTTGGACACAAAAATGTAGAAACTGGACCAAATTGTTCACATAAACTTGCTACTTTTCTCAAGTATCACATGCCCTTAAGGCCGTGGATCAATCAGTACAGCTGACTAAATTAATAAATTCAGTTTGCCCAAGATTTTTCCACCATAATGATTTTTTTAGCTCAAAATTTAGTACATAATAAAGGACTTATTAACGGATGGTTGTAGACTTTAATTAGTTTTTAAGAATTAAAAAAATTGTAGTGTCGGTAAAACAGGAATTAGTTTGTTTGATTTTTTAGAACTAATTGAAGCCTATAGCCATTTCCTAATATCTCCTTCATTATGTACTACACTTTCAGCTAAAAATAAGCGTTATTGTTGAAAAATCTTTGGGGAAACTAATTTAACTGAATTTATTTATTTAGTCAGCTGCACTGGTTGATCCATGGCCTTAAAAATCTTTGAAAAATAAAAGAAAGAAACCTTGGAGAATTTTTTTTAAACCTCTTTACAAATTACCTATAATATTATGATAATATCTTATCCTTGAAAAATATTCGCATATGCATCAAGTTGATTATTCTTCTACTTGAAGGTAAAAACGGTTTCTAAATTTAACTATGTATATCGCTTTGGAAAAATTCTATTTCTTGATTAAATATTACAATTGTCGTTATTTTGGAAGTAGGCCTCTATGATGTTTATATAATCTCAATTGTTCGATATAATATGATATCGACTCTATGTAAACTGTTGATGATTGGTATTACAGTTACGATAGGCATGTTTTGAAGCTTATAAATTGCATGCAAAGGAGTAGAAATATAAAAAGTCTTACAATTTAATGGTGTTATTTTTTGTTGGATTGGTAATGTTTAAGGGGATCCGCCATATTTAATATTTTTTGAGTTTAGACCTTCCATATAATTTTTTTTATGTTCAGTATCTTTACTCAAAAAGGTTTTGGGATTTTTTTAAAAATCCCAAAACCTTTATGTATTTTTAAACTAAAAATTTTGAGTTTTTTGTCCATTTTATTGACATTGAATTACTTTTCTGTTTTATAACCAATTGTCATGATTTTTTTTATTTTGTTCCTTACAGTGTGTAGAAATTTTTTGAGTATCTAGAGCACTCTTGCTAAAAAAACAAGTTCAGAATTTTTTATTTTGGGATATTTTTTTATTTGTAACTCTTTTCCAGTCATTTCCTAAGTTTTGACAACCAAATCTATTTAAATTTGGATATAAACATACCTAAAATAAATAAAATTTGCTAATTTCCGGATAGTTCAAAATTTCAAGAATTCGAAACTGTTCGAACCCTCAAAATACAAAAAAACGACCAAATTTGGAACAAACAAATTTCTTAAAATAAACGATTATGGGAAACCAATAAACAAGGAGGAAAGTGAAAAGAAGACAACCTTCCAAAACTCCTTCCTTCTTTGTGCTATGTAAAGCACTCTAACTAAAAAAATAACTACAAAAAATTTTTTTTTATATTTTGGTATTTCTTAGACTTTTTGGTTGTTTTTTTTCATTTGTAACTATTTTTCAGTCACGTTACCTTATTTTCCATATTTAAACAGTTGCTACACAATCTAAAGAAAAAAATAAAGATTCATGATAATTGATTAAAAAACAAAAAAGTTATTCAAAGTCAGACAATGTCAAAAAAATGCCCTAAAGAATCAAAGATTTTATTTTAACAATTGATAAAGGTGCTGGGAATTAAAAAAAAATCCCAAAATCTTTATGAATAAAGGTACTCAACACAAAAAAAATTATATGGAAGGTCTAAACTCAAAAACTGAAAATATTAAACGTGGCAGATCCCCTTAACAAAACGGTATAGGGAACATTGTTAGAAATATAACT
This sequence comes from Diplolepis rosae, assembly GCA_030998225.1. NCBI lineage: Eukaryota > Metazoa > Arthropoda > Insecta > Hymenoptera > Diplolepididae > Diplolepis > Diplolepis rosae. Next base: position 4,993,165 of record JAPYXD010000698.1, read on the forward strand.
TTACATTATCAATTTTAGTGATGGCATCTCAACCAAGTATCATTACTTGAACACTAAAAATTATCACTTATGGGAGGAATCATACAAGAGGATAATATAGACAAATCCTAAATGCAAGAAAAAATTTAATAAATATTTTATTTTCTAAACAAGCTATGATTCAAATGAATAATTTTGAAGAATAATATTCTCCAGTGCGATTCTTGCAACTTATTCAGAATGAATGGTTCTTCCGAAATCACAAAATGCTCAAGATGAAGTATGTTAGAGTCAAGTACTCATTGAACTCTTACAGCAGAAAACTTGTTGACCTCGATAAACAACCTGCGTGGGAGAGAAAAGTAATTGAAACAAAGAGGGCTCTAAATTGTGTCAAAGAACTTTCTTTCATTCTTCTAAATACACTGACAAATTTGCTTCATAAATTTTATTCAAAACTTCCAAGAATTGTCTCAATATTGGCAGTAGTAACATTTTTCAAACTATTATTTAGCCTTGACTTACGGAGGTTTGAGTTTCGATTTCATGATGTCGCTTCAAAAGTACTAATCCCGGAAATTGAATGCTCCGAATGAAGTATTGGATTGGTTGCTGCAGTTCGTTTCAATCGATTCGATCGAAGTGTAACGACTTCTCTGCATTTGCAGGAATCATCCTCTTTCCTTCTCCTTCGACCTCGCACACAGATGCAAATGTAAATTCACACTCTCATACTTCATACACACGTGTGTAGCATAGCACTTACGTAAACTGAAGCAGCGTGACAGGATGTTATATATCTACTCTATGATTGAAACGATGTACGCGCAGAAAATATCAAACACGACTCCTCAGTCCATGTCGAAGCCGTATCACGTCAATAATACGCCGGGAAGCCTAAAAGATGGAATTTAAAATTCGAATCTTTTCTGAGAGAATAACATCAGCAACAATTTTTATATACGGAATACTGTACAAAGAATTTTCTTGAGTGGAACTTCTATATATTTTTCTTAATGTTATTTATCATCTGGATTCATTTTACATGCGGGTTCAATCCTTTGAAACCCTCAAAATTTGTAGACTCTAGAAATTGTTATCATCTTAATTCTGTGACTTTAAATTTCAATTAAATAAATTTCTGAAACTTGTTATTTTTGAAGTCCGTGTACATAATAACTCAAAATCTACTGGACCAATTGTTTTGAAATTTTGCTCAGTACTTCTTCACATAATTCACCAGGTATCCCTGGGAGCTTTTTTGTTTATTTTAATAATTACTACTTTTAAAATAACAAATTAGCCGACTTTTTTTGAGCGAAAATCAGTTTTTTGACTTCCAAGTGCTACAAAAAATTGAAAAACCGAAAAAAAAATTCTCCCAGGGTTACCTCGAGAAACATCTCCTTTAACAAATGCACTTTGATTTTTTTGTTTTAAATGATTCTGTTGCGAGTTATGATTTACACCGCAAAACAACTTTTTTTCGAGGCGCCTCTGGAGATTTACTGTCACTCGCTTAATTTTCGATATTTTGCAATGAAAATTTCAGCAAATATTGTTCAAATGTTGTATTATTATATGGAAATTGACTGGATGAACTAACACTATTTGTGTCGCCAAAAAAAATTGTTGAAGACGCCTTTTTTCACCGAATTAACCTTACACCCCTCCCCCCCCCCCGGACTTCCTCACCATACACATTACGTAATTTTTTAGCAACCTTAGCCCACTTTCCCTTACGGAAATAAAAAAAAGGAGAATATGACGAAAATGCTTGTTTTTAGACTCCATCTTAAAGTTGATGCCAAACTAACAACTGTAAACGAAATTACGCGCAATTTGTTTATAAAGCAAGCTAAAAGTGACAGCTAACGAAGACGAGAAGAAAAAAATCATGACATTGAAAGAAGCCATTTAAAAAGATGGTCAAAGACATCTATATCTGAAATTGGCAATTAATTCTGGGACAAGCCAATAATTAAGGGTCAGTGCAAGTCCAGAATATGAATAAAACACATTATTGATGAATGAAACGTCGATAGTGAGACAAATATGATAATAATATCGAAGATCTCTTGTTGATATACTCGAAAAATCAATAATGCTTTCAGAAAACCAAAATGCCGAATTAATTTGAATGGACCACAATGAGAGTCAACCTTAATCTCAATTGAATTAATCTTACGATAATTACGAAATGCAGGTACTTAGAATGTAGCACTATACATGTAGGACAATCAAGATGATCTTGAGGATAATTTCGATATAGGAATAACGAGCGTAGAAACTCGGATTCCTGTTGGCATGATTATTGTTAAATCGACATCTCCCTCTCTCTTTCTCTGAGAAGTAACTTGAGCGAGTGGTTTGTCCCTCCTCAGGGCGACCTCGCTTTTCCTCCTCTCAACTCTCAACGAACGAGGACGTAGTATAACTTCACTTCGCCAAGAAAGCACCCTTATGCCAACGGCTTGTGTACATCCCTGTAAACTGCTACACTGATGTGACACCAAGCAAGCAACCAGGCAACAAGCTGGGTGAGTGGGTGGAGAATAGTGAAGGGGGTTGAGGGGCCAGTCGAGCTGATGGTATGGGGTGGGTCATGGGGGTAGGGAGTTGAGCCGGTAATCGATATCTCCAAAGTAAACGAAGAGAGAGAAAGGGAAACCAAGAGAGACAATTCCAACTGTGGGCTAGACGTAAAGTGGGTAGCAATGGCTCGGGGAAAGGGGAGCAGTTACAAGAGAGAGTAAGAGAATCAAACCAAGAGAGGAAATCCTGCTAAGAGAGATAGAGAGAGAGAGAGGGAGAAATAGATGTCGAGGGTTTGTCAGCCACCGGCAAGTAATATACGGGTAGATATACAGGACACTGTTTCTATCTATACTATTCATGTAGATATATCTGATGTTCTAATTTGGCGCTAGTGAATAACCTCTTTTCTTCCTCACACGATTTTCATTAGTATAATACTCACTTTAAATCGTGCCTCTTTTCGTCTTTCTTGCAAGGTTGCTTTTTGTTTATTATAGATCAATTTTGAGAACAGAAAGCAGTAATCTGTTCTTCATACATACGATCTCTATTGTCGTTCGAGTCGAAATTGGATTACTGTTCTCCGTTCCTCATGACCCTTCACTGTGGCGAGGTGAAACCAACCTTATCCTTCATCTGATCCTTCATGTTCTGGTCCATGTTCTACATTGTAGGTTGATTTAGGTAATGAGCGATCGTAAGTGTTTTAATCTCCTCATTAATACTTCTTTTCATAAAATACTACTGTGGGCAAAAACCTTAGGTGAATTTTTAATTTAAACTTCGCGGGCTAACCGATTCGGGCAACCTCTTTTATTTTTATGTTGGTCCTACTGTTACTAACATCTGTGCCAAATTTCATGTGAATATCATCATTTGTTACATAGTTACGCTTGTGTTTTCTAAACGACTAAAAGTGATTTTTTTCGATTTTTACAATGTCTGAATTTGTTGAGCAAAGAAGTGCCATTAAATTTTGTTTGCGAAATGAAATTTCAGTTGCGGAAACGTTCAGAATGTTGCAGAAGACCTTCGGTGATTGGACCATGTCACAGAAAAATGTTTATAAGTGGTACAGAGACTTCAAAGAAGGCAGAGAACGTGTTCATGACTTGGAACGCCCCGGACGACCATCAACATCAACTGACGAGCAACACGTCAATCAAATCAAAGAATTATTGCACAAAAATCTTCGATTGACAATTAGAGACCTTGCTGACACTATTGGCATTTCAAGAGGATCACTCAACACCGTTGCAAAAGATATTTTGGGCAGAAAACTCGTGGCTTTTGCATCACGATAATGCGCCGTCTCACACTGCACTCGTTCTTCGTGACCATTTCGCCAAAAACTCAACGCATATCGTTCCACAACCACCATATTCGCCTGATTTGGCTCCGTGTGACTTCTGGCTGTTCCCCGAACTCAAAAGACCACTCCGAGGACACCGTTTTGACACGATTGAAAAGATACAAGCCGAATCGAAGAAGGCTTTGAAGGCAATTCCGGAAATCGAATTTAACAAGTGTTTCGAAGATTGGAAAAAACGTTGTCATAAGTGCATTATATCGGGAGGGGATTACTTTGAAGGGGATGAAATTGATTTGGATAAATAAATGAGAATTTTTCATTTTATAACAAAACTCACCTTAGTTTTTGCCCACGGTAGTAGAACTTGTATCGACCTTTAAATAATAAATTCTACGGTGTTGTTGTTAATAATTGACTTTGGGGTCCAAAAATAATAACTCAGAAGGTTACGTGCTTTCGAACGTTTCGACTCTGATCAGAGTTCTCATAAGTGATCTTTATTTCTAAAATATCAAAACAATAGTCTACTGTGCATAAGTCACCGGGCACTTGTTTTCAACCATTTACATGAAAGCTTCTAATTTCTAAAATACCTAATATTGCATTTTTTCTGCATTTTTGAATTTTTCTCAGCTTATTATAACGGTAAATTTACAAAGACTGTTGGAAACGTATCAAAAATATTTTGATACATTTTTTCTTCATATTAAAATTAATATTAAAGAATTTGAAAATCTTTCTGCGGAAAAAAACAAAAATTTCAAACTCACCTAAATTATTAAAATTAATATTTAGAATAACAAAGTTGTGAGAATACAAAGGACTCTCATATTTGAAAAATGGATTTCAAAAATGATAAAAATTGATAATATGAAAAAAATAGAAAAAACCATTAAAAAATACAATAAAATTATTTTTGTCCGCCGTACACAGAAAACTAGCTTTGTCGGTATCGTTTTGCGTGCGAAAAGTTGATTTTCCCGCGCTAGTGTTGTAAAATTTTAAGTGTGGGAAAAATTAAATCAAACATAAAATTTTACCGCACTAGTGCGGGAAAATCAACTTTCCCCACGCAAACGATACGAAATATACTATTTCCAAATTTCTTTGATAAATAATTTCACAAATTTGAAGTTTTACAACTTTGTCGTTCTGAGCTCAGATTTTGGCTGCATTAAAAAAAATGATTACAATTTAATTGTTACATCACTGACATTATACGTAAATCTCATTTTGAAATGAGTCAAGAAAAGTTAAAAAATATTTTTTATTTCAAGAGTTATTCAAAATTTGAAAAAGCTTGGAATTTTTGCTTTTTCTGTTAATATTTTTGTTAATAATGGACTAAAAAATTTCGTGTTGGGGTCATTAAATGCAGAATTTTGTTACCTTCCATGTTATTCTGAGGAAAAAACTGCATTGTTGGGTATTTTATAGATTAGAAGCTTTTATGCGAATCGTTAAAAACAAGTGCCCGGCGACTTTTGCATAGCAGTGTAAATAAAATATCACTGGAAAAACTCACTGATTGACCAGCGAATTTCACTGTTGACCAGTACATTTCACTGATTAACCAGTGAATTTCCCTGGTGGAATCAGGAAAATTCCACTGATTTCTATGTGTAAGACTTATAACTTACGAAATAGTGGTTTTCCACTGTGAATCAGTATGTGTTTACTGTTTCGGATTTAGGGAGTACCTAAACTAAAAAACAAAGGATTATTTATGAAAAAATAGCTGAGAATTGCTAATACGAATTCTAATGCTCAAATATCTTTTGATTAATAAAAAACTTCTGATAAAAACACATAAAAAATCACTTAGAGTAAAAAATTGAAATGTAGCACATAAATTTGAAATATAAACGTAAAATATAATTGGATTGCACATAAGAATGCCAGTGTTAAAATATTAATTGTATGGAAAAAACATGTGTTCTAGCAATGGGATATCTAAATTTTCCAATCAGAAATATATACTAGTTTTTTTAGTTTGAGTACTTCAAAGTTATGTGCTAGAATTTTATTATTATTCATAAGGAAGTTTTAGGTATTTTATCGATGTTTTATGTAAATTTCCTCAAGGTTTTTTACTTTTTTTCACATTACCAAAATTAGCTACAAAATAGAGCTCATATTTGCAATATTTTATTTCTTGTTTTGATATTTTAGGAATAAAGATCACTGATGAGTTATTTTTTCTGGACCTTAAAGCCAATTATTAACAAAAACATCGCATAAAGTACTTCTTTTGTTTGAACTATATTAATAATCAGTATAGTAAAGATAAAAGTAGTGATGATAAAGAGAATCACTTAACTATTATTATGGATAACCTGATAATATATCATCTAGACCAATAATCACAAAGGCATTTCCTATTGATTTCTAGTCTGAGAGTATAACAAACAGAATTTGATTAAATTTCTTGTATGCTAAAAATAATTTCAAATGTTGCTTTCCATTTTTAAGAGGATCCGCCACCTTTAATTGGTATATTTTTGATTTTTTGACATTTTCCAAAAATGTTATTTTTTTATTCTCTATTTTTTTCTTGTAATAATAAATAAAATTAAAAGTTACTACGATTTACGAATAACGCGTTTTTAGCGAAAATTAGCTCTTCACACAAAATAGTTTGTTTATTTATTTACTAATATTTTTGAATTATTAACCCTTTGCACTCGAGACCTTCAAGAATTCAAATCAGGCGGGCGCCGTATCGGCGCCGCTCGAGTGCTAAGGGTTAATGAATTTGAAATCTTTCTGTGGATAAAAAAACGCTTTCGACTCCGCTGGGATTCGAGCCCCGGCCTTTCAATTGCCGGTGTAGGCATTGGCAAAAATTTCGAACTCAATTAAATAATTTGATATAATTTCTGAATTATATTGAAAATGGTATATAACAGGTATCCCTATAAAAACACAATGTATATATTGCCTTTATGTATATACATATATGATTTAGTAACACAATATTTTTATTTTTATTTTGGGATACTTTATCTTTTTATTTTATTTGTAACTTTTTTTTCAGTCATGTTACCTCATTTTTCATATCCACAAATTTGCCACACATTGTAAGGAACAAAATAAAAAAATAATCATGACAATTGGTTAAAAAACAAAAAAGTTACTCAAAGTCAAAAAATGCCCAAATAACTCAAAAATTTTAGTTTAAAAATACATAAAGGTGCTGAAATTTTTAAAAACCCCCAAATTCTTTCTAAATAAAGGTACTAAACATAAAAAAATTATATGGAAGGTCTAAATTTAAAAAATAAAAATAATAAAAGTGATTGATCCTCTTAAAGAAATATTTCAAATCTTTGAAAAAAATCATTGATATGTTATAATTTAACGACGAATCTACATTCTTGTTGTTATGGTCATTGGTTCGCTTTCAGAAAGGATAAAAATATAAATTGCAATTGACTCCGTGTTCCTGTTCGCTAATTATTTTTGCTTGCAAGTTGACGACAGTGTTGCGAGTGACGTAAGTCATAAAGATTGCGAGAAAAAAGGGAAAAGTAAGGAAAGAGGAAAAGAGTATCTAGAAACGAAAAAGAGAAGGAAAGCGACTCAATCACCCTATCAAAGACTCGGTGCTGAGAGATCCCCCTCGAATAACCAGAGGGCTAGAATTATCGGCACAACCTCCTTCCCACTCTTATTGGATTCGACTCACCGAGCTACGTAAAAAGATCGATATATATAGATACCGATACACCAAAGTGAATATCCAAGCCAGTCCCGCTGGCTTGATACGTACCAATTTCCCTATTCAATATTGTTTCTCTATATGATGCCTCGGCTTTTCTGAAATTTCGAATATCGTACTCGCTCGTCGATGCAAATGAAAGGTAGCTAGAGAGCAGGAAAACAGGTTATAGTTCGTCAATGCGAATAAACAAATTTTGGAGCTGCAGTCTTTCAATTGAGGTAGATAGCAAATTCAATGGAAAAGGAAATTGGGATGTGATTCTCGGGATTAGTTGGCCTTAGGGTTTGTTTCGCTTGGAGTCTTGAAAAGAAATACTTCTTATTTTTGGGACTCGATATTCAACTTTCTCCTTCTTTACAATATAAGGCTACTTTTACTTTCTAAATTGAAAAAAGACAATATTTAAATATATAAAAAAAAACTATTTTATTTATAATTATAATTTTTTTCATACATTGTTAACAATATTTTAAGGTTTACAAAACAATTTTTTGTGGCACTTTTAATTACTTTTTACCACTGCAGAGGGCGTCTTCCAAAAGATGCATTTTAATTTGCGGGACACTTTTCTGCCTTCCTGGAACAAATTTATTTAAAATTGCAACGCGATTTAATTCATGAGACTTGAAACTAAACAATAAACCTTCAAAAATTTAATTTTTTTATATTTGTATGGCCTTTATACGCGATTTTATAAAAAGTTCGAAAAAACGCCTGTTTTGGGGATGAATTTACCCCTGTACTAAAAATATGGGGTGGTTTTTTTAACTTTTTAGAGGTTTAATTACTAGTTGTTTATATAAAGTATCAACAAAATTTTTGTTTACTCAGATTGGTTTAGTAGATTTTGAGAAAAACGCGTTTAAAGTTTTTTTACTATAATTTTATTCAATAAAAGGGTCATAATTGCATTCTTTCTATTTCGAATTTCTTAATAAAATTTTAGGGAAGTATTTCTATGATACTAAGGAGCATTTTTACGTAAAAAAAAATCGATTTTTTGAAAATTTAGAAAGTTAGTCCCCTTAACAAGATTTTTCCTTTTTACGACGTTTCTTATTTGTCAAAAAAGTGATAACATAGAATGATTTAATTCCAAGGTAATTATTTTATTTTATATGGAAGGTAATATGAAATGTAATAAGAATGTTGTAGTAAGTGTTATAAAGTAATGAAATGGTGTATTTTACTGTCTACATTGTTGGAAAATCTGAATAAATTAAATAATATGATTTTTTTGAAGACTTATTTTTCCCTGGCAAAATTGGCTTCGGTCACTGATTTTCATTTATGAAGAAATTGCATGCAGAAGTTTTTGCTATCTTATTCAACACGAATTGCGGGTAGAAAGATTGGCAAAAAAATGAACGTAGATGTCTCTAAAAAAATCGGAGTTCAATCTTCCACACTTTTCCAATTATCAGTTCCACTAAAAAATGCGAAAAACAGAATTTGCATAATCAGCGAATACTGACTCAATATAGCGGTAATATAATTAAAAAATTATTAAGAAAATTATTATGAATGCGAGTATGCGAGTACAAGAAAAACCGGCAATGATACATTTCCAACGACGAGTAGCATTAAAATCGCCGATTTTGGACATTATCGATTTTTTAAGTGTCGTCCATATTTTTTAAAAATCTGAAAAAATTATCACATACGCGTCTTTAGTAGACATATTATTGACGAAAAACTCAACTTTGTTTTCGAATTATTTAATCGAAATAATTGCATGCAAAAATTTTCGGAATTTTTTTTGCGAATTTTACGCGCAAAAATTCGCGAAAAATTTATAGAAGTTTCTCTTGATAAGACTAATGATTTACAAAAGTACGGTGCTTGATTTTAGATTTTTTTCCATTCAAAACTATTTCTTTAATTAACAAAAAACGGGTGATTTTTTGACAAAAATCGGATGTCCAAGTTTGACCGGTCACAATTTTGTCAAATTTTTTTTTTGAAGCTGCGATCCATTACCGTAGAATCTAATAAATTAAAAAATAATTTAGGATTTTTAATTTCGAATAACCCATTGAGGAACTGGAATGGTCACCACAGAACGTCTTTCGCAAAACATTTTCCGGCAAACTACGAGTTTTTCATCAATTTTTAATTATTTTTCAAAGAAAATTTGACAAAGCATCAATAAAGTTATATACTTTCGGATACTAAAATGATTGAAAAAAGATACACATTTAGCAAAGAAAAAAAAATTCTCAAAAAATACGCTTTTCTTCCTCCTCTGATTGCGACTAACCCCTTAAAAGAACCAATTTTTGAAAATGCTGATTTTTTGTATCACTAATAAAGGACTTTAAACCGAGAGATTTTTTATATTTTAAGTTTTTTTGTCTGAATGTTCGTAAGATTTTAATTTTTTAAACTCCAGTGTTAGAATCTAGCAGCTATTTTTAAACTATTATGTTTTAAAGGTCGGAAACATTTCTAACCTTTTATGAAGCTGACATTTTACATTTTGAAAAATGTAATCAATAAGAAATTGCATATTCAAATCTCAAAAATATAGATATTTTTTACCGGTTTTTAAAACAATTCAACTCGATTGTCGAGAGACTCTGATATCAAAGTCCACAAGAAGAATTCTCAAATTTGTTAATTGTTCGAGTTTGTCAATTTCACATCTTTCAAAAAAATTTTCCCGACAGGTTCGTTTGCAAAATTCTGAGTTTTGTTCGTTCTATCCTTTTGTTTATATACAGTGAATGCTAATTTTTTTCCAATACGTGTTGCGCATACCGGACTGCTTTATTTTGATTTGCAAGCTATGAGATAATTTTTTTCATTTTTATGCTTTTCCTTATTTTAATCGTCTCCTATATTTTAATATTTTACAGAAATTTTGAATTGATATTTTAATTTATGGCACAGAAGAGGGCCCCCATATGTGGCCGAAACGTTTGTCTTCCTTTTTACATTTTTTATATCTGCCATTGATAATTTTTAAATGTCAAAATAAAACGAGTCTGACCCTATGCCAAAATAACAAAAATGAATAAAAATAGGTATTTTTATCTACAAGATTAACTAAAATTGGAGTTGAATTTTTACACATTTTGGAGGATATTTAGCCGTAACTTTTTGAACTGAAAATAAAAATTTTGAATTCACATGGCCACAAAATTCGATGGCGACAGCTGGGATTGTGGAAAATGTGAATTCCTAGTTTTCCCTGTCATATATTACAATGTATATATTATTATATACATCTTCAGTAAATGCCCGCGTGTCTGTTTCTATTATTTTCCTACATGTGTCGACGAATCGTCGTTCAAGGGGTGAAAAGGGATAAGGGTTAAGGGTTTATGTAGGTTTGTCTACGAGACGGTTAAGGGCGAAACAAGGCTCGTTTATAACGACACACACATACATTACTTACGCATTCACACCGTCTATGTATGCATGCTTGACGTTGTCATAAAGTGCATTATTAAGCTAGTGTATTTCCGCATTCGTAGTTATCGATCTTCCATCTAACAACTGTGATATGTACAAAAGCACGAAATACATATTGTATTCCGAACCAAAGGCGTTTGTATGCCTATGGTCAATTAATGGTGGAGCCCATGTAATATTATAAACATTTAAGGTAGTAAGTTGCATGCATATTAGATTTACAATTATCACGCATCTCATTATCAATTATCTCATATAATGTAGTTTTAGATTTTACACGGAGAAAAACGGATACTAAAAATTATTATCTACACTTTTAGAAATGTTTGGAAATTTACAAAATTTATATATTAGAAAGGTAACGTAAAATTTGAGGATATTTATGATGTTTTTGAGTGAAGGTATCTTGAAAAGGCAAAAAAGGAATTGAATTTTATGAAATTTTTCTTAATAATATGAAACAACTGAATTTTCATAAAATGTATCTTAAAACTATCAAACTGTAACAGAATTTTTATAAAATTTATCATAAAATTAGGAAACTGTAACAAAATTTTCAGTTACAAACTGTTAAAAATCTTATCAATTTTACTAGACTTTAATATATTAAATTAAAATTAACAGGGTGGCCACTGGACCGGGAAACCGGGAAATTACCGGGAATTTTCTGTTACCTGGAGAAACCAGGAATTTTTTTGTTGACCGGGAATTTTTCTTAATTTTTAATAAAAAACGATTTTAATTTGTTTTAAATGTGATACATAAAAGGATTTACTTATATATTATTCAATGCATTTCGAAATTCCCGTCTTATTTTAACAATTACTTAACAAATGTATATATCGTATTATTTAGTGATTTCGATATAACAGGAAAAATTTCATTTCAGAATATTGAATAAAAAATATTTTAAAACTCTAAAAACCCATTGCATTAACTGTTATTCATTCGAAACTATTTTTTTAATGACCGGGAAAAAATTTTCGATGACCGGGAATTATTTTTGTCGATAAAAACGGTCACCCTGATTGAATTAAATTAATTGAAATTAATTAATTTAATTAAAAACAATGGATTTGTATATTATGTAAAATTAATATACATTCATATTAAATTTAATAACTTTTTAATCAAAATATATTAAAATTGTGAAACATTATTAAAATATATACATATGTGTATTAAAATTCAAATAAAAGTTTATATTTTTTAAGATTAAAGTATTTTAAATTTAATATACGTTACTGAAAAAAACTTCCATCACATGTAATGGAAATTTAATACAGAAATTTCTAACAGTGTATGATTTGTATGATTCAAACAAAGTATCTTGAACCAAATAAAAATTTGTTCAAAAATCAAATAAATTTCTGCCCAATCGGATTACGTGACTAAATTATAGATTTATTCGTTCATGTAAGATAACATTTTTAATTTACAAATTATCTTTCTGAAAATTTGGGAAACGTAAGAAAAGACAATAAAGCACCTCTGTTAACTTCTTTTTTAGTAAAAATTTGGAAAATTTTTCGACAATTACAGTCAACTGTAAAATTTTTTGCATCACTCAAACGAAGTTGAGACATTCTTTATCTTTTTTTTATGTATTTTCCAAATTTCCAAAAAGATATTTTGTAAAATAAAAATGTTATCTTACAGGAATTTGGTCACGGGATTTCTTTGTTTTGAAGAAAAATTAATTTCATATAAAAAATATTTATTTGAACCAAAGATATTTATTTTGAATTAAAGAAATGTTATTTAATTGAAATAAATATTTTTATAAATCAAAGATAGCCTTTCAAAAAAATTATTTTCATTCATTCAATCAAATCTTTTTTCTCAATGCATAGTTGAATATCTAGATATTCACTTTTAATATCCATTTTTCTCAGTATATGAATTATATTTTAGCTTCTCATTTAATTAAAATTGATCAAAGTAATTTATACATTTTATATATTTTTATGAGTACCTTCCAATCAAAACTTGTATTAATGATGGTTTTCTTTTTGTTGCAGTATTACGAGATGTCTTGTGGGTTCAACCTCGAAATGCACAAGCAGGTGAGTTTAACCAATTTCAATTTTTCACTCATATATACCGTTAGAAAAAGATTGAAAATTCAAAAAAATGTCAGTCACCAAATTGTCGAAGTTTTAGAAATAAATCAAAATTATTGACATTTCAGACATTTCAACGAATTGCAATAAATTTTAACAATTTCAAATTTCAATATAGATTTTAGTATTCTCAAAATCATTTAAAAACATCTCAATAGATTTAATGTACAACAAAAAGGCGAATGAAAAATGCGACTGTGAAGAGATAATTATTTTGGAAAAATTATGATATTTAATTGTTAGAAGAGAGGGGTTCGAAGTACGCGTTATTGCAGTGGTCAGGAAATCGTGTAATTTTGGCTAATTAACGATGGTCCCTTGTCAGCAATCTTCTTAAAAGCAACTACGACCCTTCTTCCCGTCACGACCCTATTGCGACCGTAGGCTAAACTAAACCCTGAACGAATGCTTTCCCCACCCTTTGCTCAAATTCATTAGCATTAGCGGCCGATCATTTCTCACTCTTGTACCCAGGGGCGTTGCTCAATGGAGTGAGTAGCGAGGGCTTTACCCACCAGTCTTTCCACTAAATCGTTGCAAAATTATCAGGATATCGGAAACTTCTCACTAGTCACTCTTGTTACCTCCTTTCTTACTCTCGCCATCCTAAAACGGAAATTAATTCCTATTAAGTTGTCACTCCTTCTTTTATACTCACTTTTAGTCTTCTACGTTCCTTTTCAAAACAAAGAGGGTGAAAGACCCCAATTCTTCAAGGCTTTTCTCTAACTTTAACTTTTTCAATTTTACATATAATTGCAAAACTGACTTAAGGAAAGTTAATTAACTATTTAAATCTATTGTACACCTTTGAAAAGTAAAAGCCGAAGAAGAACAAGATTATGCTCTGCTGTATCGTAATACACAACATTACGCTACTCTCAAATGCAGCGTAAAACGAGTTTACGTCCCGGAGGCACATAAAAAGTTTATAACGTCACATATTTAAAAACTAGTTTGATTGAATCCACATATGTGATAAATATAAAAATGAATAATCCTACACAAAAATAATAAGTGTAAATCTACTGATTATCAGTGAAATTTGATTGATTCGAGTACATAATAAGAGATTACTGCGAATCAGTCAAATTTCCCTGTTTCGATCAGTGAAAATCAACTGATGTAACAGCGAAAAATTTTTTTTTACTGATGAATCAGTGAAAATTAACTGATTTAAGAGTGAAAAATATTTGTTCCACTGATGAATCAGTGGAAACGCAAATCGGTGATTCAATTAGTGAAAATTTGACTGATTCAGATTTAGAGAGTTAAATCTGACAACTTTTGGAAACTTATATTAATTAATGGTTTTGACAAATTTTAAGAATAATCAATTGTGATATCTTTTACTACTTTGACAAATATCAGATTATACTCTCTAAATCTGAATCAGTCAAATTTTCACTGATTGAATCAGTGATTTGCTTTTTCACTGATTCATCAGTGAAAAATATTTTTCACTGTTAAAACAGTTAATTATCACTGATTCATCAGTGAAAAAGATATTTTTCACTGTCAAATCAGTCGATTTTCACAGAAATAATCAGTAAAATTTGACTGATTTACAGTTACCTCTTTTTAGCTATTTGAATGAGTTAAAGTTCACTGATAATCAGTAGATTTTGACTGATTCAAATTTAGAGAGTATATTGAACAAAGTTTTTCTTCAAAAATATTTTTAAGAATTATATTTTGTGATGTATTGTAAAAGTGTAGAATGGAATAGCCTTTTCACTGCTTCATCCGTGGAAAAAATATTTTTCACTCTTATATCAGTTAATTTTCACTGATTCACCGGTGGAAAAATATTTTTCACTGTTAAATCAGTTGATTTTCACTGAAGTAATCAGTGAAATGTGACTGATTCATAGTAAGCTATTTTTAGCTATTTGAATCGAGCAAATTTCACTGATAATGAGTGAATTTTTACTGATTCAGATTTGGCGAGTAATGAAGAAAATCATCTAATTTCAGTTTCTTCTTATTTTCTTTATTTAAGGCCATGGATCAATCAGATCATGTGACCAAACTCGTGTAAAAATTCGTGTAAGATAACTTTTTTATTTTACAAAATATCTTTCTGAAAATTTGGAAAATACTATAGAACACATTCAATTACATTCAAATTATTTCATGTTTTCTTTTTCATATTTAAAAAAAAAAATAATTATTTAATTTTAATTGTGTTTTGAAATTGGAACACAAAAAAAATATATTTTATCAGAAACTGTGTCAGACAAAATTTGTAGACTTTATTAATACAAACAATTTTGCATTTTTACTTTTCTTCCTAATTTTAGTTTAATCCAAAAATGTTATTTGGGATAATTAGTAGAAATATATTGGAACTATCAGAAACCAATATTGGAATATTTGATTTTTCCAAAAACACAAAAAATGCCCTTATTGTGGCCGAAACGTTTACCTTTTTTTCTTTTTTGCGTTCCTTGGATAATTTTTAACATAATAATATAATAATAATTTTTTATGATAAACTATTGATAATTTTTAAATAAAGAAAATAAGAAGAAACTAACCCTATGCAAAAACAAGAAATCAATAATAACTTTAGTTTCTTGAATAAATATGAAATCTTTTCTAATTTTTATAATTTTTAGAATATTTTCAAACCTGTTAAAATGTTTTAAAATCTCGAAATCTAGAGACTGGGTAACATTTTGCCTAATTAGGTCTGATTTTTTTCAGCCTA
This sequence comes from Diplolepis rosae, assembly GCA_030998225.1. Classification (NCBI taxonomy): domain Eukaryota; kingdom Metazoa; phylum Arthropoda; class Insecta; order Hymenoptera; family Diplolepididae; genus Diplolepis; species Diplolepis rosae. Next base: position 5,008,971 of record JAPYXD010000698.1, read on the forward strand.
TTGAATTTATTTTTAGTGTTGAATTTTATTGAAATATTTTACTTTTCATGATATTAAATTCAATTTGTGGAAAGAAAGTTTTCAGTTAACCAAAAGAGACGATTTATGTAAAAGGATAAACATTTGAAAGTTGTGTAATTAATTTGAGAGATAATTGTTTAACGACATTTGAAAATGGCTTGGTTTAGGGTTGAAGTGTGGAAATGTTGAAAGAGATTGGCTGCGGAGACAGATATACATTTTCGTGGAGCGTTTCTGTAATCCTTTTCAATTTAATCCCCGAATGAAAACAATCTTCCCCTATACGAGGTTAGACCCCCTCCCTTTTTCCCTTTCGCCCCTTTTAACACCCTCTCCATGGCTAACACGATTCTCCGTTTCCTACTCTTGGGAAGCTTTTCCACCCTCACTTTCATTTCTCTTCTTCCTTCAATTCTCTCATTCTCTGATACTTTCTGCCCTTTATCTGTATTTCTCTTTCTAGGACTATGCCTGTTTCTCTCCTTTTCTTGTATTTCTCCTTTCGAAGCTCTCACTCTCGATATTTGCTTCATCCAGCAACCCCACAAGCCACCACTTTACTACTCGCTGCTCGACAAACTCGAATTTGTTGGCAATGTCCCAGTTTGGTCTCACGCTCTTTAAATAACCACATATACCAAAGTGAACCCTAAATGTACTAAATCGTTCAATTTCTACAGATCTCTGACCTACCAACAAGTTTCGCAATTTAATATACGTAAATTATTTCATATGCAAATTAGAGTAAATCGAATTAAAATTTTAAAAACCTTTGAAATTATTTGAAATACATCGAAGCTTTTATAATAATTTTAAATGCTTGGAAATATATTACACCCAGAAAAAAGTTTCTTTGATTGAAAAGGAATTTCATTGATTTAAAGAAATTTCCTTCCTGGAAATTTGGAAAATACAACAGAAAACGATGAAGAACATCTGTAAACTTCGTTTGAGTGAAAATTTTTCGAAAAAGAAGTTAATAGACGTGCTTTATTGTCTTTTGTTACGTTCTTCAAATTTTAAGAAAGATACATTGCACCCAGAAAACAAAGAAAAATGAAATAAAAATGTAAATGTGTATCAAAGAAAAATTTCTTTCATACACGGTCAAAGAAATTTTTTTTCTGAATTGAAGAAAGTTTTGTTGATTCAAAAAATGTTCTTTAATGTAAACAAATCTATTTCTTTGAACGAAAGAAAATTTTTTTGAATTAACAAAACTTTCTTCAATTCAGAAAAAAAATTTCTTTGACCTTATGTCAAAGAAATGTTCCTTTGATCCAAAGAAACTGTTTTCTCAGTGTGTAAATTATAAAAGTTATCTTACATGAACGAATTAATGTATAATTTAGTTACGTGGTCGGATTTATCCATGCCCCTAATGAAAAAATTCTCTTTGTTCAAGGTAATAAAATAAAATAAATGATTTCTTAAATTTTTGTCAGTACTGTATTTGAATCGAAAAAATATTTCTTTAAATCAAATAAATAATGTTGAACATTGTCACACCCAAAAAAAAGTTTCTTTGAATCAAACTAATTTGTGAATTGCTACGGTTAAAAAAAAGTTTCTCTGATTTAAAGAAATTTCTTGATTATTTTTTTTCCTTTGAATTAAAGAAATAAATGTATACGCAGTCGCATACACTGTTAAAAAATTTTTACAGTGTAGTACATACGTAATGCGATTCACATATATATTTTTTTAAATTTAAGGCCATGGATAAACTATATCACGTGACTAAATCCCTGTAAAAGTTCGTGTAAGATAAATTTTTTATTTTACAAAACGTCTTCCTGGAAATTTGAAAATACAACAGAAAACGATGAACAACATCTGTAAACTTCGTTTGAGTGAAAATTTTTACTATAAAGAAGTTAACAGACGTGCTTTATTGTCTTTTGTTACGTTTTCAAAATTTTCAGGAAGATATTTTGTAAAATAAAAAAGTTATCTTACATGAACGAATTAATGTATACTTTAGTCACGTGATCTGAGTAATCCATGACCATAGAGAAAAAATTCTCTTCGTTCAATGTAATAAAATAAAATAAATGATTTCTTACATTTTTCTCATTACTGTATATTTGAATCGAAAAAATATTTCTTTAGATCAAATGAATAATGTTGAACGAATAATGTCTTTCATTTAAAAAAGGCTAAAATAATTTTATATTTATTTTAAAGGTGTTTTTACTTCGAATTGAAGAAATGAAGTTAAGTAACGATTTCTCAAATTTAAATAAAACTTTTTCTGGGTCTAGCATATTTTAAAACCTCTTAAAATATTTTGATTATATCTGAAATTACATAAAAATATCATTTGATTTAAAAATAACTAATAAAAATTATCAAATATTTTACAAAAAGTTTATCACTCAAAGTTTTTACCTCCAAGTACTTTAAATTACTTAGATGTACAAAGAATATAACTGATATTTTATTTTATGTGTAACAGGAAATTCTCACGCGGGGAAAGGGACTTAAACTATTGAAAATTGTCTCCACGTAATTAATGGACGCTCCCCAGCAAAACGTGGAAAATCTGAGTAATAAATTCGTGATTAGCTACGAATCCTTCATAGAGATATTTAATATATCGAATGTCGAAGTTTCACCTTGCCGAGGATTTATTCCATGCCACTGGAGGCCCATTGATAAAACGTTCATCCGCTCGGCGCCGTTCTAGAGGGTGCGGGTAATTAATTTTCATGGGAAATGGGATTTTCCTACATGAAGGTGCTCAGGTCTCACTCCCATTGCGAATGACTATCACGTTCAAATAATTACAAATTTTTTTTTTTTAATTATATAATGGGATTTTTAACTACCAATGGGATCAGGATAAGAAAATAAAAGAGACAATTTTTAAAAATACAAAGAAGGGAAAAAGCAATTGTAAAAGTATACGTGCATTGAAGAAGCACAAAGTATATGTGCATATGACAAGTTTTTTATCGATCCGAATGATCGTGCCATCCAATTTGTATTCGATAACGCTTGTCGTTTAATTGAAAGGCGCGCCTCGAAACCTATTATGTATGCATGACTTCCTATTCTGCCGCCTGATTGCTGAATGCTCCCAAAACTTTTTTACAGTATTGGGAAGATGTTAAGAAGCAAGCTCAAATGTTCTTTGAATATCAATTTTATGGATATTTATTGTAAATAATATTCATGGAAGATAAATTTCAGAATTTGAAAATAAAATTACTTTTTTTATTGACAAATATAAACTTAAGGGGACCCGCCAAATTTAATATTTTTATTTTTTGAGTTTAGATCTTCCATATAATTCTTTTTATGTTTAGTACCTTTATTTGGAAAGGTTTTGGGGCTTTTTTTAAATTCTCATACCTTTATGTATTTTTAAACTGAAATTTTTGAGTTTTTTGGGCATTTTTTTACTTTGAATAGCTTTTTTGTTTTTTAACCAATTGTCATAAACCTTTTTTTATTTTTTTATTTAAATTGTGTAGAAACTTTTTGGTATTGAAAGCACTCTAGCTAAAAAATATTATTTTATTTTATTTCTAACTTTTTTTTCAGTTATGTTAACTTATTTTCCATACCCAAAAAGTTGCTACACCTTGTGAAGAACAAAATAAAAAAAGAATTATGACAATTGGTTAAAAAACAAAAAAGTTATTCAAAGTTAAAAAATATCAAAAAAATGCCCAAAAAAGTCAAAATGTTTAGTTTAAAAATACATAAAGGTGCTGGAATTTTTAAAAGACCCCAAAAACTTTCTAAATAAGGGTACTAAACTTTAAAAAAATTATATCTAAGGTCTGAACTCAAAAAATAAAAAAATATTAAATATGGCGGATCCCTTTAATGGTATTACGACCGATTAAAATAATTGAACCATTTACAATTACGGGACTATATTAAATTTAGTATCGTTATTCTACACAACAGACACGATGATACGGACATATATATATATATATATATAATGAATTATTTACACTGAGCTTCCCACTGGTACTAAATTAATACCGATTAATATAGGATATATTCGTATCACTGCAATATTCATTTTTCACGTCATGCATATTATAACTTCAATCAGCGAAATCGCGTTGCATATAAACGATTGATGCTTACGGTCCATCTGTAGTTTCGTTATACCGTAGTACCACAATTTCAATTTCGTTCTTCCAACTTTGAATAACAGAGCGCGACTGTTTGTTGCTGATACAATAAAATAATCCTCTTCTATTCTGTTTTCTGCATTGTTGTATGATAGCAGTTTAAATTCCGCTAGAGAGTAAAGAAGAGTAAACGTAACTGCTTTGTAATTTTTGTTCATCAGATAATATCCCTACAATTCATTTACTATGTGAAAAGAGAGATGATAGTGTATGAAAATTTTTGAGAGTTAAAAAGTAGAAACTAAATGCCTTTTATTCGAGATATTTTCAACGTTAAATTTGAGTATTTTTGATTGACAACTCTGTTTTTTCTGTGCATGCTTCGTTTTTTACAAAAAAACATTTAAAATGGGCCAAGAACTAATCAACTTGTAGAAAATATACTTTTTACAAGTGTGACGTGGGATTTATTGATGAAACGCCAAAAAGGTTTTGTGCATTAAAAATACTATCTAAATCTCACAATTTGAAAAAAAAAAAATACTTTTTTAGTATACAGTTTTTCGGAGTCTCCTTTTCCCCTAGAGATATTTCGATGTCTCAAAATGAGAAACTCCCCGTGTGGAAAAATGTTCTGGCAGTTGAAATTTAAGAAGAATGTAGCTTTATATATTTTTAACGGCAACTAATGATTTATTTTACCCTAAGTGTTTGACGACGTGAAGTTAGTTGTCGATGAAGAGAAAATGTCTAATGATCTATCCAACCTAACGACAAGAGCTCGATTAATATAACTCGAAAATATTCAATTTTTTTACATTTCATGAGAATTGCAAAATCATTTTTTCCACACATTTCTAAAAAGATAAATCTTAAAACCCAGATAATTTACGTGAAAATTTACCGTCCCGTCTTACTCCGGTGTCCCATTCCGCCCCGGTTTCCCCTATCATATGTAAAAGCGTTGTTCCCAGACATAATATACATAAACTTTCTATTTCTCATAAAATATATTTTTAAGTTATTTTTATTGTATCTGCTAAGGTACTTTATTTTTAACAATTTTAAGTTCAAATAAAAAAATCTGGATTTGTTTAAAAAAACATTTAAGTTTATTTATTATAATTTGATACTGAAGCTCAAACCAACTTTCTAATAATATTACAGATGATGTGAATTATATATTTTCTCAAAGTCACTCAATTTCTTTTTGAATTTAAGTGAAACAGGAAATTCAATTTACTTAAGGCTCTGTAAGCCTTAAGGAACACATTCTCATCATGGCGCTCGCGCTTCGCGCTCGATTTTCTGTATACATTTCAGTAACTTTTTAATAAATTACATGATTAAAATAATTTATTTTCTTCCAAATCTCTCAAAAAGAAAAAACAATTGTAGACTTTATTTAAGGAAACGATTTTGCAGAACAACGCTTATTTCGTATCTCACATATTTTGGTGAAAAAAATCGAATTTTTTTAATACTAAAAATCAAAACATAACATATACATCCTGTCCCGAAATGTCTTAATGAGAATTTGTAGACCTCATTCAGGCAAACAATTTTCCATCTAAACGTTTTTTTTGTATCTCACATATTTTGTCTAAAGAAATGGAATTTTTGAATTTTAATCGTATTTTTTGGAATTGAAACGAAAAATATATGTTTTATCAGAAACTGTGTGAGACAAAATTTGTAGATCTTTTTGAAACGAACAACTTTGTATTCTTACGTTTTTTTCGTATTTCGAATATTATTGTTAAAAAATTGAATTTTGGATTTTCAATAGTTTTTTTTTTAATTAAAAAGAAAAATATGCATCTTATGAAAAAATGTTACAATTCAAATGTGTAGGACTTTATGCAGAAAAAAATATTGTATCATAACGTTTTTTCGTATCTCGTATAATTTAACTCGAAAATGGAATTTTTATATTGACTTCTTTCGAATTTGAATATGCTGTTACTTTTCTAATTTTGATTTAAACAAAAAATGTTATCAGGATAATTTTTAGAGATTTATGAGCACTATCAAAAACCAGTATTGGAATTTTTGATTTTTTCAAAAATTTATTTTCAAAAACACAAAAGTTGTGCTCAATCCCTCAATTTTGATTGGATGTGGCTGGTTAACGAACTTGTCCTTACTTTTTCGGCTTCGATAAAATGTGCCAAAGCTCAATTCAATCTGATAATTCTATCGAGAGTTATGCCGCAGACGACCTACTACAGACAGACAGACAGACACTTTCGTAAAAACCCTTTTTTCTGACTCAGGGGGTCTCAAAACGTAAAGATTTGATGAAAATTTCGAGTCATTTTTCACATAAAACCAATACCTTCTCATCCATGATGAGAATGTAAAAATATATTTCACTTTTAAATCAGTTGATTATCACTAATTGAATCAGTGGAAAAAATATTTTCACTGTTAAATCAGTTAATTTTCACTAAAGCAATCAGTGGAATCTGACTGATTTACAGTAACCTCCTTTTAGCTATTTGAATCATTCAAATTTCACTGATAATCAGTAGATTTTGACTGATTCATATTTAGAGAGTACTTCAGTATGACAAAAACCAGAGTTATTATCTATTGAATAATAAATTGCAAATACGTTTCATTATACTTTTTAGTTACTTTTTATATCCGATTTCATCGTTTCGAATCAAGAGATGTCAAGTCTCATTGTTTGAGAAACTCTCACAACCACACCCAGAGAAAAGTTTCTTTGGTTAAAAAAAAATGTCTAAATCGTTCGCCAACGAAGCGTAAAGTTCCACATAAAATAGTTGAGATAATATTCAAACTCACACTAAACTTTCATTGAGATTTGGTTTAAACTTTACAATAGCATAATGTAATAAATGACATTTTTTTCGAAAAGATTCACAAACATTTTCCATTCCTTGACTTATTTTAAATGAAATATCAATACTCTGCAGTTGAAAAGTTAAAATCTTTTTTCAGAATAAATTTTGCCCAACTTTAGATAAAAGATTCAATTATTTTGGGTTACTTTATGACAAAATGTTTGCAAACATTACACTCCTCATGTTAATTATTACATTACTAAATTTTTACTCTACGCTTTGAAAGTTTACTCAACTGCTTGAGTATTATTTAGAATTTGTTTTTTAATAAACGCGCAAAATTATTTTAAACTTTCCCCAAATATCTCTATGCCCCCGTTTTCTTCAACTTTTGGGTAATGTTTCGTCAATAAATGTTAGTAGACAAACAAAAAATGGATTCACATGTAAGCTATACCTAAAACTTTAAATGCGTTTTTCTCGAAACCACGTTTTTTAAATCGGTGACCACGATTACTCGAAAACCGCTTAAGGTAGTTTTCATCCACGAAAATTAGACCTCAGGCAAAAATAGATAATTTTGCTTTCAAGAATAGCAATATTATTATTGAAGGGTTATTTTGGAAGAGAAAAGATTATTTTAGACGAAAAAAATTTGAAACACAGAAAAATAATTTTATTAATAAATTTTATTTTTGACCCAACTTTTTTTCTTATCGTTTCTTACCAAATGTTAAAAAATTATGCGATTCTAATAAATCATGAATCATTTTTTCAGAGAAAAGATTTCCCACAACTTCACCGTTTCTGATTTTTAAAAATAAATTCTTTAATGGCTGAAACCGTTAAAAAAACATTTTCAAAAATAAAATTTATTAATAAAATTATTTTTCTGAATTTCAAATTTATTTCATGTAAATTAATCTTTTCTCTTCCAAAATAGCCCTACAATAATAATATTGCTATTCTTGAAAGCAAAATTATCTATTTTTGCCTGAGTTCTAATTTTCGTCGATCAGCTACCTTAAGCGATTCACTTCAAACCTGACAAGCTTCTTTGATATACAAAATTACGATGCTTGATCGTAAATTTGTTTTCCATTCAAAACTTTTATATGTTAAAATGATTGAAAAAATATATGCATATAGCAAAAGGGAAAAAATTCTCAAAAAATACGCTTTTTTTCCTCCTCTGACTGCGACTATCCCCTTAAGGTATTATAATAAAAATAAATAAATAATTTATTAAGTTTTTGCTGGTATTATATTTGAATCAAATAAATATTTTTATATATCAAATAAATATGTTTAAAAAATAATTTAATTTAATTTAAAAAAGGCTAAAAGCGTTTTTTATTAAAGTCAAATAAATTTATATTTGTTCTAAAGGTTTTTTTACTTCGGATTGAAGAAGAGAAGTTAAAAAACGGTTTCATAAATTTAAATAAAACTTTTTTCTAGGTGCATGAGATTCAAATGACACTCGTACGAAACTTAAAAAATACAAAGCTAAACTTAAGGGTGTACAATGTACATAGTCTCGTTCCAGTCGGACCAATCCGTGTTTTGACGACGTTCACAACAAATTCAATAGTGCGCCAGTACTGGTTAGCCAGTAATCCCAGTACTGAATGGTACTGGGAGGTAGTACTCAAACAGTACTGGCAAAACTTTATCGTCCCTGTATTATGCCAGTATATGTGCCAGTACTGATTTCTAGTACCGATTTCCAGTACTGCGCCCGTTGTTAAAGCCTGATTGGGGTGTTGAGGCCCGTTTCGGAAGCTTATTCCAGTATTTTGTTTATAATAAAATAAACTAAAATCATTTCAATTTTTTACATGTTGTTATTGACATCGTAAACTATAAAAAAATTATACCTAATTTTACACAATTTTGTAATTCTTTTTTTAAGCTAAAGTAAACACCTTTAAAAGGAGGTTGGTGGGTGGCGCAAATGATTACAGCACTTGGAGTCATCTGAAACAAAACAATTCAATTAATTATTGTTCTGAATGCTTGTAGCTCCGTCCTGTTCTAGATATAAACATTTTTATTAATAAATAACAGGGCAGGGATGTTACGGCTATCATTGTAATTTTTTAAAAAGAAACATCTAACTCAACGAATATCCACACCAAGTGTATAGTGGTAGTTGTACTCGTGGTCGCTTCTCAGGGGCTGGGGGAGGGGAAGGATCAGAACGAAGCAGGGGTGGTAAAAAAGTCATGTGCTGGCGCAAGTATTGTCCGGAAAAATGGTTATTCCTTCACGAGTGTGACGGTGCACATGCACATTACCCACAGAACGGATGCTGGATGGCTGGCGGGAGGGAAAGGGTGAAAGGGGGTGAAAGAGCGGGTAACATTGAGATTAGCAACGGGTAAAAAATCGATGTCATCGCTCCCAGCCCAACTCTACCCTCACTCTCGACTCACTCACTCACTCAACCCTCTGCCATCCCTGGAGGGCCAAATAAAAGAACGCGAGAACACGCTCTCTACGTATACGAGTGCTCGCGGACGAGAGGAAAAAAGAGAGAATGAGAGGTGGAAAGAGTAAAAGAGAGGCCAGGAAAAACGACCCCCAACCGGCCTCCAAGCCCGGACAGTTAGATATAGTAAATGTATATGCATGAAAGTAGGAGGAACGAAAAGAACGAAGAGAGAAAGAGGTGTGGCGGAAAGGTGAGTTATATGCAATTGGTCAGTCCGCGAATTTTTTAATCGAGACTCCACGTCAAGTATGATGCGAGTCGAGACACCAAAGGAGATTGCTAAATAATTTATTTCGTTTTAACATTAAAATTTAAAAAACTATTAAACTTCATTTTATTTTAGATATTTTTATTAGTTTTATGGAATTTTAATTTTAAGATTTGATAACAAGATATTTTGTCTGATTTCAGTCCGAGATCGCGAAGCGGCTAAACGCGATTATTGTCCAGCTGCTTCCTTTTCTGGCACAAGAGGTGAGTAGTTTGATTTTATTAATTGACTGCATGTGGAGCGCGGAAATAACCGCGATCGAAAGAAACAACAACGCGATAATGATAGCATGGATTGCAGCATCAACAACAAGTGGCCAGTGCTGTACAAAGGGCCAAGAACGTCTCGGCGTCTGAACTCACCGCTATTATTGGGGTAAGTTTACTGGAAACTTTATTTATTCCGAAAACCTCTATGAACTCTCTTTATATTCAAAACGACAGGGAAGAACGTTCCCAGGTGGAAAAGTCGGAGGCCAGACAGTATTTACAACCGGCACGGTATTATGCCAGTTATAACCGAGGAGTAATGCCAATACTGCCTGCCAATACTGTACCAAACATTGGCATATTACTGACTTACTACTGTCGCGGTATTCTCTGGAAATACTGATGAAACTCTAAGGTAGGGATATCATTGACAGTTGCCACTCTACTGGTTTACTACGGGCGCAGTACTAATTACTATTACTGGCAAAATACCGACAAGGGAGGCGTGCTAATCTTCAGAATAGTACTGGTTTAGTTCTGGCTGTATACGAGGTCTGTCCGGAAAGTATCGGGCCTACCTTTACCAGGGGTATTAGTTGAAATTTGCCGGTTTTACTCATAGATGTCGCTAGAGATATGTATACATTTCTATTATTTGGCATCTATGTCATATTTTTCTATGGACAATAACCTTCAAAAATACACAATTACATTCTGCCAAAATAATAGCATCATAGTTTTTTACCTCAGTGAATATGTCGAGTTTCGTTCCAAGTAAATCGCATTTGCGGCATTCGTTGCTTTTCTTATTTTATCAAAAGAAAAAAGCAGTTGAAGCTCATCGATTACTGGTAGAAACTTATGGTGAACATGCTCCAGTGATTAGAACATGTGAGACATGGTTTCGTCAATTTAAAAGTGGAGATTTCGATTTAACAGACAATGAACATCCTGGTGTAGCGAAAAAGTTCGAAGACGAGGAAGTGCAGGCGTTATTGGATGAAGACCCAACCCAATCGCAACAACAATTGGCACAAACACTAAATGTGACCCGAGGAGCAATTTGCCAACGTTTAAAAGCCATGGGAAAAATCCAAAAGTATGGAAAATGGGTACCACACCAACTGAACGATAGACAAATGGAAAATCGAAAAACCGCACCGAGAAAAATGGAGTGTCAAAATTTAGGTATGTCAGTTTTGTATTGCAGATAGTACCACGTACTATCTATCATTTTTTCTTGATAGTCAGGGAGACCATAATTTTATAGACTGTTTGAATATCGACAGAATGTCAGGTTTACATTCTGAAATAGTTAACCTGTCAACAGTGTCAACACTTACACTCCGAGATAATCGAGCTAACGCTCCTGAGATACTCAGGTTTACATTCCAGGATTCTCATACACTCTGGGAAAGTCAAGCTGCACATCTAGTTTTTACACTTCACAGATAGTACTTTACACCATGTAGAATGTTATCCCATAGTTAAAACTCCAATATAATCAGTTTGACACTTCATTCATTTTCATTTTTTTTCGTGCGTCTCATACCGCTAAAGTGGTGAAGAACACATTAAAAGCATTGAATTGGGAAATATTATCGCGCCCGCCGTACTCTCCAGACCTCGCCCGGTCCGACTATCACCTTTTCGCATCGATGGGACACTCACTCGCAGAGCAGCGCTTCGCCAATTTTGAAGAAGTCGAAAAATGGCTCGTCGAATGGTTTGCCTTGAAAGAGAAAAAGTTTTTTTGGAATGGTATCCATAATTTGCCTGAAAGGTGGGCAAAATGTGTAGAATCCACTGGTCAATACTTTGAATAAAAATTTTTTGAGATTCCCTTGAGAATTAAGTGTTTTCTTTATTGAAAAAACCGGCAAATTTCAACTAACACCCCTGGTATATCTCCGCGCTGGCGTTATTCTTCATTATCGGGCGGGTGGCATCCTTCAAAGTAATCCCCACTTGATTGAATAACACGGTTCCAGCGATGTTTCCACTTCTCGAAACAGTCCTGGAACTCACTTTTAGGGATGGCCTTGAGTACGCTCGTCGCATTATTTTCAACCGTCGTTTTGTCATCGAATCGCTGTCCTTTGATTTTTGGAAACAGCCAAAAGTCGGGGCTGTACGGAGGTTGTCGAAGCAATGCGATACTGTGTTTACTCAGAAACTGCTGCACAAGATTCGATAAATGCGCTGGCGCGTTATCGTGGTGAAGAAGCCAGTCACCGCACACACGCGAGTCATTCCTAAAATCTTGTTTAAAATTTCCCAAACAGTAGTTTTCGGTATTCCGAGATCATTTTCTAGTTCACGAACAGTTAATCGACGATTACCTTCAATTGCAAGTCGCACCCGCTCAATATTATCCAATGTTTTTGTCGTCGAAGGTCGGCCAGAACGAGAATCACCATCAACAGAAGTGCGGCCTCCTTTGAAACGATTACACCGCTCTTTTATTAGTGTTTTGCTCATACACTTATTCCCAAAGGCCTTCTGCATCATCTGAATTGTTTCCGAACTAGTTTTTCCGAGTTGAAAACAAAATTTGATGCAAATTCGTTGATCTTGTTTTTCAGTCATTTTTAACAATCGGAAAATCCGCCGAACTCAAAAATAGCTTTGTAAACAAAGACACGCTGCGCATGAACTATACGTCCGGCAGATGTCAGCAAGCAACCGATAGGTTCATGAGGCTTTACTGTTGACGTTCATGTCTCGCAGAGGTCGCTCGAACACTATGGCGCGGAAATATAAATGTAGGCCCGATACTTTCCGGACAGACCTCGTACAGAATCCAAATATTGGCTATCAGGCGACATAGGAATCTCACTGACAGTTGGTGCTCAACTGATTTACTACTGGAGCAGTACTGATTACCAATACTGGCAAAATACCGACAAAGGAGGTATGCTAACCTTAGGTACAGTACTGGTTGAGTGCTGGCTGTACACAACATCCAAATATGGAATATGAACCGACATGGAAGTCTCGTAGACAGTTGGCATTCTACTGGTTTACTAATGCCGCAGTACTAATTATCATTACTGGCAAATTGCCGACGTACTATTTTCACAACCTTTAACTTATCTACTTTTGACATATCCATTCAAAACGTACTTTTCTAAATTATTTCATAATTATTTTCCGTTAAGTGATCTATACATTTTTCAGTTTTTTTGTAAAAGAACGATATTTTTCAGTATAGAATATGAAATTTCAATAAAATGTTTTTGATTCAATTTGTATAAATTTACTTTTAAATAGTATTGTAAAACTTAACGATCAATATAGCTTTCAACATAGTTATACTAGAAGTTAGAATACTTTCGAAATTACAAAATGTCATCAGATAAAATCCAGTCAGTATCGGCTATTAGTACTGGACCAATACGGCTTTTAAGTACCAGCTCAGTACTGACTGCCAACTACCAGTCGAGTTATAATTAGGGGTCTAGCCAATAATAAGCCAGTACCGGCTGATAGTACTTGACCAGTACTGCTTTTAAGCACAGACCAGTACTTACTGCGAACTTCCAGCCGAGTTGTCATTAGGGGTCTAGCCAGTGCCCTGCCAGTACCGGAAATCCGACGACGGTACTGGCATGGTACCGCGCCAGTAGTAATTTTCCACCTGGGTTGCTCGAAGAAGAATTTATGCAACTCGAAAAATTATGTTTACAAGTGAACATTTTATTTTTTCAGCAACAACATCAACAAGGCCTGCAGCAATTTATAGTAAGATATATTAATTTATAATTACTATTTTATATCTATTTTACTTTGGTCAAAAGTCAAATATTTCAAGAAAACGGAGAAGAGCTTGTCTAATGATATATGTCAAAGTAAACCAGTCATGGGTAAGTGACTTTTTAAAAGTAACTAGTTACTAGTACCGTTACCGTTTCAATGTGTAACTGTTCTTTAGTTATTTTCGCAAAAAAGTAAGTATTGTTACTTTTTTACTTACTTTTAGAAATATGATAAATATTTACTAAGAAATATGGCTAACGCGCATTTCTCTCTGCATTCTTTATTATTTTTATAAACAAAATATACTAACTTATCTAATTGTCTGTCTGCTGATTTTTTTTATTGCCAATCAGCTTTTTCAGCCTTGGTCGTTAAAAGTGCCATCACAGTTCGAATAGTGAAAATAAAAATATCGTTGCAAGAGCAATAAACTACATTGAATGTCGTAATAAAAAAATGCCTTCGCAATATTTCGAAAGTAACGATTTTCAAAGTTTCCACTACTGAAAAAACGTAACTAGTTACAAATTCGTTGCTTATTCAGAAAAATAACTATTTGAAACCGTAATTGCCAAAAGGAAGCTATTTAAAAGTAGCTAGTTACTTACCATGACTGAAAATAGTTTAATTTCTTGAATTATTATTAGATTTATTATTGAATTGCGAAGTTCACCGAGAAAAAAATGATCTTCAATTGGGAGAAAGAGGTACTTTTGATACCCGTGTTAAGGGGACCCGCCATCTTTAATGTTTTTATGTTTTGAATTTAGACCTTGCATATTTGTTTTTGAACCAATTGTCATGATTCTTTTTTTATTTTGTTCCTTACAATATGTATCAACGTTTTTGGTATGGAAAATAAGGTAACATGACTAAAAAATAGTTACAAATAAAATTAAAAAATAAATAAAAATATCCCAATATATAAAAAAAAATGTTGCAGTTATTTTTTCAGATAAAGTGCTTTCCATAACCAAAAAAGTTGCTACACACTGTAAGGTACAAAATAAAAAAAAAATCATGACAATTGGTTAACGAAGAAAAAATTCATTCAGAGTTAATAAAATGCCCAAAAAACTCAAAATTTTGATACCTCTCTTATGGGGGCATTATGTTGAAGTTAACATTTTTTTAAAACTTTTTTATTTCATAGTGCAAAATTGATTGAATTTATTTTGGAATATTTTTATTTGTTTTTTTATTTTATTTGTAACTTTTTTTCAGTGATCTCACCTTATTTTCCATAACCAGAAAGTTACTAGACATTGTGAGAAACAAAATAGAAAAGAATCATGAGAATTGGTTAAAAAAAAAAGAAAGCTATTCAAAGTCGAAAATGTCAAAATTGACCAAAAAATTCAAAATTTTTAGTTTAGAAATACATAAAGGTACTAGAATTTTAAAAAAAAACCGCAACCTTTCTAAATAAAGGTACTAAACATAAAAAAAATTATACTCTCAAAATTTGAATCAGTCAAATTTTCACTAATTGAATCAGTGATTTGCCTTTTCACTGATTTATCAGTGGAAAAATATTTTTCACTGTTAAATTAGTTAATTTTCACTGATTCATCAGTGTAAAAAATATTTTTCACTGTTAAATCAGTCAATTTTCACTGAAATAATCAGTGGAATTTGACTAATTTACAGTAAGCTTTTTTTTGCTATTTGAATCAGTCAAATTTCACTGATAATCAGTAGATTTTGACTGATTCCAATTTAGAGAGTATGGAAGGTCTAAACTCAAAAAATAAAAATATTAAAGATGGTGGATCCCCTTATGAGAAATGTCTTATCAAAATGAGAGAATATTCTTAAAATAAAAGGAATATTCTCACATTCAGGATATTCCTTTTATTTTTAGAATAGCCTATAATTTCAAAACGACTGTTTTCTCTTCACAGGGGTATCAAAAGTACCTATTCCTCTCAATTGAAGATTATTTTGTTCTTGGTGTGTAATTAGGGCTTTAATTTACGAAATAATTAGAATGTTAATTTGTTACAGCAACAGGCAATTCAGGCACAACAAATGCCGCATGGTGCAATGGTAGGAGGAATGCCTCCTGGTGAATTTCTGAATTTTGCGGGGGCAGCAGCTGCAATAGCCGGAGTGCCACCCCATCTTGGCCCCTCGGCTCATCCTGCAGCGATGGCCGCTCAAGCCCAAGCTCAAGCCCTTCTTAAATCTGCGGATTTGCAACATAGGAACGCCGCAGAAACACCGGAAGAAAAGAAAGCCATCATTTTAACTGAACTCAGACGGTCGTCCTCACCCCCTGACAAATTTCGTTCGCGTACCCCTGAACTTGAAAGTGATCCTAAGAGGCTGAAAGAAGAAAAAATCTCTCGGGTAAGTAAAAACTGTATAATATTTTAATGATAAAGGAGGAGTGTTGATTATACACGGAAAAATTTAGTCGCTTAAAGTTTAAGTTACTTTCGAAGACTCTTGGACATAGAGCTTTAAAAGACGCAGTCCCAGAAAATTTCAGTAACTTTCATTAAATAGTGTTTAATTTTTTCTACCATTTAATTAACTTCTTTTGTTATTTAATAAAAAGTCACTGAAATTTTCTGCGACTGCGTGAGTCTTCGAAAGTAACTTAAACTTTCAGCGACTAAATTTTTCCGTGTAGGGGAAATTGGGGAATTGTGAGACACACTTTTTCCCACCTCGATAACTTCCACAGAAATACTCACAAATACTCACAAAAGAGTAGTTTTTTTGAAATTATTATGTGCCGAAAAATTCTGAGCATTGGCAAAAAATATGTGTTTTGAGATTTTCAAAAATGTTGAGGAATTGCAAGACACTCTAAAATAAATAAAAAATGAAGAATATCGACGGAAAATGTTTATTAAATGGTTGGAAATGACATAAAAATGATTTTTTTTTTTTAATGAAAAAGATTGAAATTATTATCTGACGAAAAAAATGTAAGCATTAGCAAAAAACATGTGTTTTGGAATTTTTAAAAATGTTGAGTAATTGTGAGACACCGTTTGAATTAAGTCAAAAACGAAAAATATCAATTGAAAATGTTTATTGAATGGTTGGAAATGACATGAAAATTAGTTTTTTTAATGAAAAAGATTGGAATCATTATCTGACGAAAAAAATGTGAGCATTGGCAAATACATGTGTTTTGAGATTTTCAAGAATGTTGAGGAATTGCGAGACACTCTAAAATAAATAAAAAATGAAAAATATTGACGGAAAATGTTTATTGAATGGTTGGAAATGACATAAAAATTAATATTTATCAAGATGAATAAAAAAGATTGAAATTATTATCTGCCGAAAAAATCTGAGCATTGGCAAAAAATGAGTATTTTGAGATTTTCAAGAATGTTGAGGAATTGCGACACACTCTAAAATAAATAAAAAATGAAAAATATTGACGGAAAATGTTTATTGAATGTTTGGAAATGACATAAAAATTAATATTTATCAAAATGAATAAAAAAGATTGAAGTTATTATCTGCTGGAAGAAATCTGAGTGCTGGCAAAAAACATGTGTGTTTGAGATTTGATAAAATGTTGAGGAATTGTGAAACACCGTCTGAATTAAGTCAAAAACGAAAAATATCGGTGGCAAATGTTTATTGAATGGTTGGAAATGACATAAAAATTAGTTTTTATCGAAAAGAATAAAAAAAGATTGAAATTATTGTCCGCCGAAAAAATCTGAGCATTGGCAAAATATGTGTTTTGAGATTTTTAAAAATGTTGAGGAATTGTGAAACACCGTCAGAACTAAGTCAAAAACGAAAAATATCGGTGGAAAATGTTTATTGAATATTCGAAAATGACATGAAAATTAGTTTAAATAACAAAATTCAAAAAGATTGTAATAATTATATATAAAATTTTAAAAATACGGAAAAATCCACTAAACTGATATTCCTTTAGAATTTTGCATAAAAATGATAAGCACGCATAAAAATGCGATATTGTTTCGAAAAATCCCATAAATGTTGTGTCTCACAATTCCCTTAAAAAATGTCCCTCTATTCCCCAAACACTTTGCTTGACATGATGGCCGTGTATGATTCACTCATTGAATGTTAAATCGTTGTGAAAGCAATGCAAACACATTTTTAATCGTCATATTCATTTGCAGATATGAATTTTTATAAAAAATCATTCCAACAACAAGAGAAAATATTTAGCGCATGCGCACTAAACTTTCCGATAAGTAAAATGGTCAAATATATTGTGTCTCAATTCGTTTTATAAAACAAATCGATCAAAAAATATTAGAACTTTATGAAGAGCGAGTCTCTCAGTAGTAAAATCCACAATTAGTCAGACTTCAGAATATGAATAATCAAAAATTCACTATCTAATTTTTTGGAGCAAAAGCATCTAAAATTATTTTTTATTGTTATTTTTTCATTTTCCAATCTAGTGGAAAATAGTAAAATGATAAATTTTTAAGGTAAAATCTGTAGTGGAATCTTTTTTGTTTATAAAAAGGAGGAAAATATTATATTTTCTTGGAATTGGGGACTTTATTAGGGCACTCGGGGGTGGCTCTTGGCAAAGGTGAAAGTTGCAGTAAGATGATTTGAAGGCGCATTTTCAAGGCGGTGAAAAGGGGCCAAGGAAATGCCGAGGAAAACTCGTTCCTTTTGTCAGGAGCGGCGCTCGCGGCGACAAAGTGTGCGGCCCGCATCGGGTGGAACGTATAATTAAAACCGTGAAAACAGGCGGCCGTGCCCCTGGAGCGCTCCTATTAAATTAAATTATTTGTCTAGGTCGCTCCTTTTCGTTTCTCTCGTATGCATAACCAACATTTTTATTCACTTTTTCTTACTCTCTTGCTTTATCCTCTACCAGCAATTTTAAGTAAATTGCTTGTTTTACTAGGTTTTTGTTCTTAGGATTCTGAATTACTCGTTTTTTCCCTCTTTGACCTCTTCGAGCTAAATATTTCAAGACATGAGGATTCTCACTGTTTAAATAGGAAGTACACATTTCCAAAACTTCTTATATCCAATAAATACCGTTTTTCACAAGTATTTCTTAACCGATTTTGAATTTAGTTTTTTATAAATTCTTGAGAGAATTGTTAATTGCGATTTTTTAATTTTTTCAGAGAGGAACAATACATAAAGAAAAAAAGTAACAGAATTGGCTATTTCAGCTTTGTGACATTTTAAATTAAGAAAAAACAAATTCTTAATTTCGTGTATTTCTCGTCGAAAAAATTTTATGTTTGACTCTAATTGCTAAAATTTTTTATAAGAGTTATAATTTGCAACGAAAAACTCACATAAGTTAAAAATTAATATTGTTATAAACATGAATAATATAGATTGTTAATAACAACAGTGGTTGGTTTTGAATAATTTCTATAAACAAATTACCCAATCGGCCGTTTACTCATAGAAAAAAGTTATTTTTCCTTTAATTATTGTTGGAATGACATTTTTGTGTGGTAATTAACCAACGAGATGAATTGAAAAATGATTTATATAATTGTTATAAACATTTTTTTAACCAAAAGCTTAGATTTATCACTTTTTCATACAAAAAAGACGCTTTTCACGGAAATTATCCGCCAATAACCTAACAGTGGTTCTAAAACTAGATATGACACACTAAATAATAATTTGTGTAATTGTTAATAATATTTTCTATAAACAAATGTCACAATCTGCCGTTTGATCGTAAAAAAAATGATTTTTTCATCAATTACTGTTTATGTTATAACATATATCGACGAGAAATTACAGAATTTTTTACAGAATTACAGAATTTTTTCTGTTCTATGAGATCAGTTACAATAATTCTGGTCAAAAGTAAGTTCATTTCAGCATTTTTTCGTAAGTTGAAAATTCACAAAGCTAAAAAGGCCAATTTTGTCACTTTTTTTTTTATTCCGTGTAGAAATTTCCCTATCTTTCCTCATTTCAAGTTGGGTTCTAGTGGGGCCCGGACTAGAATTCCCTAATATAGAAGAAATTGGTAGGGGCACTGTTAGCATCCGATTAGTATTTCTAGGCCAGAAAAATAATAATAATTATATGCGAGCACGTGTGAATACATAATTTCGTTATGAAATAATTTTCTTGATTCAAAAGTTTCATCATATTTTTGGAATTGAAAAAACCCAAATATTTTAGTTTCTGAATATACGTTGATTTTACTCTTGAAAACAAAAATTAAAGGGATCATAACCTGTTTAAAAATATTGTCGATCCCAGAATCATAAATTAAAATCGGTGACTAAATATTTAATGTATCTTTGATTGTAAGTAATCGCTTCACCCTCAATTTTCCGTGGGCTAGAATCCCCTTTTTCCCAATATCGTTAAATCTTCCTTGCGATGATGTGGCTTTTCTCAGAAGCCTAACGATATGTCGTTTACATGAGGAATTCTGCCTCGAGGGTTTGAAAGTTTGTTTGAAGTTCTACTTGGTGAGCAAAGCGTCTCAGCTCTTCTAATTCTGAGGATGTTGTGTGTTGAAGTATCTTCGTATACGCGAAAGAAAAGAGAAATAGGCCAAGAAGAAGATAGAGAAAGAGGTCGAGGAAGAGGAATAGGTAGAAAAAGGAAGGGGAAGAACGTTAACCGGAAATGAGTTCTCGCGTGTCCACGTTCGTCTCTTCGAACAACTCCCTCTTGTGGGGTAGCTAGTCGTAGTTCTCAACCCCTCAGGAAAGCATTAATCAAAGGAGCAGCGGTGCACCCCGTTACCAGTACGACGAAAGATGGAAATGCCACGTGAACACGCTCAAAGTATGTATCGCGGAAGTAAACTCGGCTCATGTTGCCTTGTTCAACCGAAAACTTTCCCTCTTTAGATAAAAATGTTTTTTTACAGGTAGTCAATTACATCTGAATAACATTTGATCAAGTTCTTCCATTTTGAACTTTTAGTTACTCTCTAAATCTAAATCAGTCAAACTTTCACTGATTGAATCAGTCGTTTCATCCCCTTCAAAGTAATCCCCTCCCGATATAATGCACTTATGCCAACGTTTTTTCCAATCGTCAAAACACTTGTTAAATTCGATTTCCGGAATTGCCTTCAAAGCCTTCTTCGATTCGGCTTCTATCTCTTCAATCGTGTCAAAACGATGTCCTCGGAGTGGTCTTTTGAGTTTGGTCTCTAATTGTCAATCCACGATTTTTTTACACTAATTATTTGATTTGATAGACGTGTTGATCGTCATTTGATGTTGCTGTTCGTCCGGGGCGTGCCAATTCATCAACACGTTCTCTGACTTCTTTGAAGTCTTTGTACCAACGTTGCCAGACGCACGGAGCGAAAATTATGAAATCGGCATGTTAAAATTATGGTACACTATGGTACATGTTTATAAGACGCATGCGCGGCGCGAAATTCAAATTAATATATCTTCAAATACTTCAAAGTTTAGTATTTTTTATAAATAAAATGCTAATAACATTAAAATAGTTTTGTTAAAACATAATATTATTATATTTATTTTAAAAATGTTATTAGCATTCTATTTATAATAATTTATAATAATAATTATAACACAGCTTCTACTTTTTCAAGTCTTTGTATTTTGTAACATTTACTTAAGATAATTCTTATTAAAGAACATTCTTTTTTTTATAAAACAGCTTATAATCTATAAAACGTAAGTATAATATGTAATTGTCTTTGGAATGTCTTTACGTAAATCACATGAAAATTAACTCTACTCAGCCTTCATTTAAAAAAATGATTAATTGGTCAAACATTCTTCATATAGGGCAAAAAACAATTCTCATTGGATAATGGCCATTCTGCTTTTGTTTCTGCTATTTCATTTTGGTTAAATGAAAAATAAAAAATATAAGTATTTTCAAATTATGGTACATTTAAGAGGTATGGTACACGAAGGATTGTACATGGTACAAGACTCAAAATTATGGTACGATTACATAATTATAGTACGGTCTGGCAACGCTGCTTTGTACCACTTATAAACATTTTTCTGCGACATGGTCAAATCACCGAAGGCCTTCTGCAACATTCTGAACGTTTCCGCAACTGAAATTTAATTCCGCAAAGAAAATTTAATGGCACTTCTTTGCTCAACAAATTCAGACATTGTAAAAATCGAAAAAACCACATTAAACCGTTTAGAAAACACAAGCGTAACTACAGTAAAACCCCGTTTATCGCAACATCCGTCTATTGCAACTTGTCTCTCCCGTTTATCGCAATAAATTCTACCATTTTTTTTCCCCTCCTATTAGTAGAAGGAGAGGTCACGTGATTCTTAAGGATAGGTGGGAATACCCCTCACTTTTAAATTTGTGATAAACAGCGAACGCGCGCGAAACTACTCGTTAAGGCGCATGCGCCGACAACCAGTTGGTCAGGCTGGTGGTGGAGGAGTGGGAGCCCCTCCATATTTGCGATAAACGGGGTTACTGTATGTAACAAATGATGGCATTGACATGAAATTCGGCACAGATGTCAGTAACAGTAGGACCAACATAAAAATAAAAGGGTTCGCCCGAATCGGTTAGCTTAGTTTTTGCCCACATTAGTATTATAAATCTCGACGTTGAACGCGTAGAATAACATCTTTTAACAATGATAGTAGATTTAAATGTGTTTTTAAAAATACACTTAATTCCCTTGTACTCCAAAAAAATGTAATTGATCATAATCTCGAACATTTTTTACAGGCTTGTAAACGAAGGAAAAAATTAGCTCTAGCAGCTAATTTTTTTCACTTTTATACAAATATTATTGAAAAATTTACGATTCAATAATTTATCGTTAAAAAGTCGTTTTCGCTGTAATAGAATAAGTTTAAATAAGTCTTGATTGGATTTTTTAAAAAAGTAGACCTGGGATATTTTCGAAATTTGACCTGGAAAACCTTGAAAAGTCATGGAGTTTTAAAACCAGACTTGTATAGCATCCCTGATTATGCAAAATAATAAAAAACTGTCCAAATAAGATTTTAATCTCTTGCCACAAGAATGATAGTAAAAACAATTATTATTTTCACTTCAATTGCTGTGTTATTATCAACCTAATTAAAGTTCCATGCACTTGAAATATTCGAAGTGCTGGATCAACCGGTGGTTAATCGAACGAAATAACCGAGCTGGCATAACCGCGGTTGAAATTCGCAACTAAACTTTTCCAGCGGTCTCTATAAAATAATTTATCCACTGTGAAACTAGATCACCCTTATCTTGCTTGAAAATTCTCAGGCAATTCCCAAGGGAAAAAGTTAAATCTTTGAGAAGTCCTCGAATCTGAAAATAACTCTCTATCATGGCCGTAATTAAAAGCCGCTCTCAACTCGAAAGAAATCTGATTTTCTATTTTCAATCTGAACTCTTTGTACCACTACTTTCTCACCAATTATTCAGCGATATCCCATTTGAATCCTAAATACACCCGACAAAAAATAAATGGACAAATTTTAAAAAGAGAAGGTTAAACAGGAGCTTTGGACGTCAATTTTTCTCGATATTAAATCCGACGAAGTAATCGAAAAATGCAGGACATATCCATCAGCAAATCCAGAATTTTTGATATTTGTATAGGCGCCACACATCCGACGAATCCTGCGTAGGGAGATAGAGGATGAGGGAGAAAAAGTGACGAAGAGAGAAGGATAAAAAAGAAGAAAACATGTCGAGGGAGCAACGGACCAACCATTGGTGTTGGACAGTGACGAGCGGATGGGTAGGACCCACAAAATAAACTGAAACCAGCCTTTTTCCCATCCTCAACTCTCATTCTAGCCGCTTCACCCTCTGGATTCTCCACCCCCATCTCCAGCTCAGCTGTGGTAGCTCGACCAAATAAATTACACCGCCTCGTGACGCAAAAAAATCGAGCGAGTTGCGAGAGCAAGCGAAAGAGCACAAATGTCTATATAGATCAGTGATGCCAATAAATGACCCCCTAATTGCGCATGCGTCAAGTTTCCTATGAAATGAAATGAGAAAAAACTATCATCTTTCTCATTTCATTCCACAACTGATATAGATATAGAGAGAAAGGACTCGAGCAAAAGAGGTGAGTGGGTGTAGAAGCGAGAGAAAAGAAATGCTGGACAAGGTAGATGAGAGAAGAAAAAGGATAGAAAAAGGACACCACACAGCCTGGAAATAAAGAGAGGAAGGGGAAGTGTGTAGGTAGAGAATACCGTGGTCCGCTTTAATTGGTTCGACGTGGTTAGATGAAAAATTCAACCCGAGCTTCCATCATGCTATCTACATCGATGTAGACTAACACTAGAGAAGGATAAACATTATATTTCTGGGCAACTAGGTAATGGGCATTATTGGACCTATTTTTGAATTTAGGACATTACGCATGCAAACGTTTGATTGATTGAACGGATCTATACTCTCTAAATTTGAATCAGTCAAAATCTACTGATTATCAGTGAAATTTGACTGATTCAAATAGCTAAAAAGAGGTTACTGTAAATCAGTCAAATTTCACTGATTATTTCAGTGAAAATTGACTGATTTGACAGTGAAAAATATTTTTTTTACTGATGAATCAGTGAAAAATATTTTTTCACTGATGAACCAGTGAAAAGGCAAATCACTGATTCAATCAGTGAAAATTTGACTGATTCAGATTTAGAGAGTATATATATATATACAGGGTGCGCCATTTAGACCTTCGGTATTTCAACATTAAATAACTATGACACTTCAGCCGATTTTGGCAAATGAGCAAGATTTGTTTAGGATATACTTTACCATTTATTTCAAATCAGTTTTAAAACACAACATCGATTAAATGACCACCTCCATTCGATACACAAAAAGCAGCTCTTTTTCGCGCATTCTGCATAACATTGGCCAGAATTTCGGGCGTTATAGCAGCTATTTCGGCTCGTATGTTATATTTAAGTTCGTCAATTGTCTTTGGCTTGCTGGCATAAACTTTGCTTTTTAGATAACCCCAAAGAAAAAAGTCAGGTACAGTTAAATCCAGAGAACGAGGAGGCCACTCCAAATCGTCATTTTTCGGCACAACGTGTTTTCACAATTGAACGATTGTTTTCAATGTAAAACGCTACGATTTCAGCGCGTTCTTTCGGTGTGTATTGACTCATGGTTAAAATGGCACTGAATGACGTTTCAGAATAGTGCTCATTTGTCAAAATCGGCTGAAAAACAACAGAGTTATTCAATGTTGAAATACCGAAGGTCTAGATGGCGCACCCTGTATACTAAGAAATAGAATTATAAAAATGCTGTCAACCTTTTTCTATCTCGAAAATTTTTTTTATAAGAGTTGACACACAAAAAATATCACTTTTTTGGAAAATGATTCATATGTGACTATTGTATCTCTGGGGTGGAAACCTATTAGGGTTTTTAAAAGTAGGAAAGTAGGCTTATATATATTTTATATATATATATATATATATATATATAAAAATACGACTTTAATACTATTTTTGCCATGAAAACAAAACCCATCTCACAACCCCCCGATGTCCCCTATATATATATATATATATATATATATATAGGGGACATCGGGGGGTTGTGAGATGGGTTTTGTTTTCATGGCAAAAATAGTATTAAAGTCGTATTTTTGCATATTCGAAAGATTATAATCTTTGGTACGCCTCATAACACAACTTCTGTCTCAAGGAATTTGAACAAATTCAATATGGTTGGAAAATTATGTCTTTTTTTCCAAAAGATGTGATTTTTGCAGTTTCAAAAACATCAAGGGGGTTGTGAGACACGCCTTAAAATAGAAGAAAGTAGCGTATTTTTGTGAAAACTCTTCATTTAAAAAGTAAAAAATGGCAAAATTTGCGGATCATCCTTTATTCGAGTTGAAAAAAGTTAAAGGGGAAAATATTCAAATAAAACATATGTGAACGAATTTGAAACGAAAAAATCATGAAAAACACAGAAGACACTAGAGAAGAACATTGAAATTGTATAAAACATTTGAACTATTCACAAAAAATGCGAAATACGCAAGAAAAATTCGATTTAACATTGAAAGCTGTCAAATATAACGTGTCTAACAAACCCCCCCAAAAATTTTGTCTTACGACCCCTCGAGTACTATATTTTCAAAGTGGTCACCGCGCTATCGATATATCAAATGTTTATGCAAAACTCTTTTGTATGTCGAAAGGCTATTCACGGAAGAACGATCTGTGACCTTTGTGAACAGTTTGAAAAAGTAACTGAAAAAGACACACAAACAAATGCTTAAAAAAACTTTTTTCAACGAAATTGAAATCACAAACTATAGAGACACCAATAATGCGTACGACAGAACAAAAGTTAGTTGAAAAATGACATCTTGACAAGAAAAACATTTGACAGCAGTAGCAAAATGTTTAGCTTTTCAAATAAAATGTTTGTTCATTTCTTTGGCATAGGGTAAGTTTCTTCTTATTTTCTTTGATTAAAATTATTATTACATTTAAAAATGCGCAAAAAGAATGAAAGGCAAACGTTTCGGCCACATATGGGGGCCCTCTTCAGTACCATAAATTCAAAGATTAATTCAAAATTTCTGTAAAAGATTAGAATATAGGAGATAATTACAAAAAGGATTATCATAGAAATCAAAAACTTATCTCATAGCTTGCAATTCAAAATGAAGTAGTACTTCATCGTTTCATTCATTCATTATATGAATTGGGGTCAATACAATAATAGACATGTTATCAAACATGTCACTTTGAAATTTTCAAATAAAGTTCCTGTGAGCGTGTCTCATAACTCCCCGATGTCCCCCATATATACAGGGTGGGCCATCTAACATTTGGAATTTGAATCGGCTATAAAAAAAAAACTTATGGATATTTTTTTAAAAGTATGGTTTTATAAGAAAGATTGAACCTTTCCATTTAAGAATGAATAAATGAATGAATGAATGCCACGGCTGGCCTTACAGTACCCCATTCGATCAACCCAATTTTTCAATACATTTTCGATTGTTACATTCTCATCATGGATGAGAAGGTATTGGTTTTATGTGAAAAATGACTTTCGATATTTTCATCAAATCTTTACGTTTTGAGACCCCCTGAGTCCGAAAAAATGGTTTTTACGAAAGTGTCTGTCTGTCTGTCTGTCTGTAGTAGGTCGTGTGCGGCATAACTCTCGATAGAATTATCAGATTGAATTGAGCTTTGGCACACTTTATCGGAGCCGAAAAAGTAAGGACAAGTTCGTTAATCAGCCACATCTTTTGTGTTTTTGAAAATAACTTTTTGAAAAAATCAAAAATATCAATACTGGTTTTTGATAGTGCACATAAATCTCTACAAATTATCCTGATAACATTTTTTGATTAAATCAAAATTAGAAATGTTACAGCATATTAAAACTTGAAAAAAGTCATTATCAAAATTCCATTTTCCAGTTAAATTATACGAGATACGAAAACACGTTATGATACAATATTATTTTCTACATAAAGTCCTACAAATTTGAATTGTAACATTTTTTCATAAGATGCATATTTTTCTTTTTAATTAAAAAAAAAAACTATTGGAAATCCAAAATTCAATTTTTTAACAATAATATGTGAAATACGAATAAACGTAACAATGCAAAGTTGTTAGTTTTAAAAAGATCTACAATTTTTGTCTCACACAGTTTCTGATAAAACATATATTTTTCGTTTCAATTCCAAAAAATACGATTAAAATTAAAAAATTCCATTTCTTTAGACAAAATATGTGAGATACAAAAAAACGTTTAGATGAAAAATTGTTTGGTTAAATAAGGTCTACACATTCTTATCGAGAAATTTCTCGACAGGATGTATATTTTATGTTTTGATTTTTAATATTGAAAAAATTCGATTTTTTTCACCAAAATATGTGAGATTAAGCCTGATGAGGTTGGCGAACCAAGCCAACGAAACGTCGCTCATGACAAATTATGTATGAGTGTTTCAATTATTTTGTCTAACCCACAACTTGATACATCTACTAAATAGACATCATAGAGGGTGAAAATTCTACAATATTCTCAATTTGTCGAAAATGTTTAATGCGCGTTGCAAAATTCCGAACATTGTGCGGAAAATTTTTTTCCGTTATAATTGTCCTTAATTTTTGGGCTCTGAAAGTCATTTTTCACATAAAATCAATACCTTCTTATTGATGATGAGAATGTAAAAAAATGTTGATGACGAAAAAAATTCAAAACTGAAAAAAAGGGTAAAAAATGACTTTTTTACCGGAATATTATGTTCGTGATGTGAGTTAATATATTCAGAGTATGATAACTTGATATTTTTATAGAAGAAATATTCTATCATGCAATTATGCAAATTAGGCTTGATTCGAGTTCAAATTACCTTAAATTTAGAGAATAAATGAGGGTTCACGGTTGGGGCAAAGTTGTCAAAAAGAAATATTTGATAAATTCTTCACACAGAAAAAAGATCAGTAAAATTTACAGGAAGTTCGGTACTTATTTGGACAACATAACTTTTTAGTAAATTTTACAAGAAGTTGAGTTCAGTCAACAGATTTTCTGTACAATTCACTTAGCGTACAGTACAATCAACTTAACTCGGATTTTTTCGTATTCAGTAGATTTTACTGGACGCTGAGTGAAACGTACAGAAAATCTGTTAATTGAACTCAACTTCTGGTCAAATTTACTGAAAAGTCATGTTGTCCAAATAAGTACCGAACTTCCTGTAAATTTTACTGATCTTTTCTCTGCGTGTTGGATGCTAACTGAAATAAATAAATAATTTATGTTTTTTATGAAAAATAAATATATCGCACATGAAAATATTTTATATAATAGTTTCGGACTCGGAGTAAGAAAAAAACGCGTCAATAACACGTTCTATCAACTTTCTTGAGAGCAATAAGTGTAAAACCGACAATTTTTCCCCGGTCTGCCCTATTTACTTCTTGAACTTTCAAACTATTTCATGACGGTGAAATTTTTCTTTCTTTTATCAAATTTTTATTGCATATATATGTTTTTATTATACAACAGCCATATGATATTTGCAAGGAAACTGACGACAATAAATTTGCACAATAACAAGAAAGCGACCTTTAGCCAAGTATTGTCATCTCTATATTATTGGCTATAGTTAATGCTCTGCACTTATACATCCTGGTCTCTCTTTACTCATAAAGTGGGACGTTCTTCGACTGAGAAATGGTACCTTCTTTGCTCTCGCAGAGGTGTGGGCGACGGAAGGGGGGTAGGATATAGGATACACAGATCGTTGTACAATAAATGCGATATTTTCTGCTCTGTCCGTAGTAGCGAGAAAGGAGGAAGCGGTGCAAGAGGAACAGTGGGTGGGGAAGTAGCTACACCCCCCTCCCCCCTCTCTCATCCATCCCTAGTAAGCACAGGATAACTCGGGGATGGTATAGATTTTTATGTCTGCGAGAAATACAAAATGATGGATATAAACCTCCGTCTCTTGCACCTCACCTCGGCGCCCTTCGAACCACACTACTACTACCCCCCCCCCCCCCTCTTCTTCAACACAACTACCCCACAGCCCGGACTTCTCTTTCCGCCTGGCGCTCACGTTTCCCACCCCCTAAACCTGCACTGGGCTTCCGCCAACTCCGCCGCCTCTGACACACCCTTGTGACTATATACCCCCCCCCCCCCCTTTCAACAACCATCCCACCGATTGCAGAAGCTCAGAGCAAATGTTTTGTCATCATACCGACCCCAGCCGACTCGCTAACCCCCTCGTTCTCTTACACTCTGCCTGCCCCGAAGCACTGAAGTCCCGAAAAATACATGTACACTTGCGAACAGGTACACACCTTAAATTTTCACACAATTTTCAACACATAAATTATTTTGGTTTGTTACTGCTAGTTTTCTTTTATGAGACTTAAGGGGGCATTCTGGTCTAGAGGGACAAATTTTGGACGTTTTTTGAAATTCGAATAACTGTTATGAATGGGAAAAATCCTATTCATATACGTTGTTTGCCTTTTAGATGAAGGATGCTGCTGAAAACGTATTAAGGGGGTATTCTGGTCTAGAGGGACAAATTTCGGACGTTTTTGAAATTCGATAAAAAAAACAAAAAATACTGTTATCATCCATTTTCTTACCAGATATTTATTGATATTTAACATTTTTTTTAAATTTTCTGCGTAAAATTTACGAAAAAAACCGCAAATATTGTTTAAGGTAGTTGAACCACGAAAATTAGAAATCAGGCAAAAATAGATAATTTTGCTTTCAAAAATATCAATATTATTATTGAAGGGCTATTTTGGAAGAGAAAAGATTAAGTTCCATGAAAAAAATTTGAAATACAGAAAAATAATTTTATTAATAAATTTTATTTTTGTCCCAACTTTTTTTCTTATCGCTTCTTACCAAATTTTAAAAAATTATGCGATTTTAATAAATGACAAATTACTTTTTCAAGAAAAAAATTCCCTACAATTTATTCATTTCCAATTTTCAAAAATGAATAAATTATTATCAAATTCAGCAATTTGTTTAAAAAAATTTCGTTTTGGAAAATGTTTTTTTAATGGTTTCAGTCATTAAAGAATTTATTTTTAAAAATCAGAAATGGTGAAGTTGTGGGACATCTTTTCTCTGAAGTAATGATCCATGCTTTATTAGAATCGTACAATTTTTTAGAATTTGGTAAGAAGCGATAAGAAAAAAAGTTGGGTCAAAAATAAAATTTATTAATAAAATTATTTTTATGTATTTCAAATTTTTCTCATGGAAATTAATCTTTTCTCTTCCTAAATATCCCTTTAATAATAATATTGCTATTCATGAAAGCAAAATTACCTTTTTTTGCCTGAGGTTTAATTTTCGTGGATGAAAACTACCTTAGGTATTTTATTCAAATATAAAATTTACCAATGAATTTGAAAGAGCTGTTTTCGGGAATTTTTTCTGAGCATCCTATGAAAGTTATTGATATAAAACTTATTGGGTGTGATAAACAAAGTCTTAGAATATATGAAAATTTGTTTTATTTCATTTTATTCAATTTTTGTGTACAAAATCCGTAGCCGAACGTAACTCCTCGAAAAGTAGGTAGATCGATGATAGCTTCGGATGGAAAACATGGTAAAAATTAAAATTCAAAAAAAAAAATTCAAAAAGTTCTTAATTCTTCATCAGTAAGGCTGTCATTATAGTCCCTACCTCAGAGAAAAAGAAAAAAAAAGTTGCGCAAAATGGTGACTATTTGAAAAAAAAGTCATTTTTTACCCTTTTTTCACAGATTTGAATTTTTTCAAATAGTAGAAAAAAAAATGTTGACATAAATCTGGTAGGAGCGATAGAAAGTTATATAGAGAAGATTCATACCCAATTTCAAGTAAATCAGTTCATTAAAACTTGAGATATCATGTCAACCGTGGTGAAAAAAGTAGTTTCGAGAAAAACGCGTTTAAAGATTTGAGTAAAGTTTCAGGCAGTATAAATCATATAATGGTGCGCTCTACTTACATTTTGTGAATCGGCGTTACAACAACCTTCGGTTGATCGATTTTATATTCTTGAAGGTCTAAACTTTGAAAATTTGAAAATATGTAAAACTAAAATTTGGTAAGATTGTAGTAGAATGATTTTTATAAATTTTCATTTTTTACTCGAGATTGGTTTTTTTTTTAAGTAGTGCTAGTTTTCTCACTTTTGTGCCTCCTCGAGGGGATAGGCAGATGTTTTAAAAACTTTATTTTAGTGCAAGTTTTAAAATATTAGTGGGAGTGTTTAAATAGTGTACTTTTTTGATAATAATTCAAATAATAAATGAGTTGAATTTAAATAATAGTGAAACATTTTTTATGGACTTCTCCGGACTATTTTTCCATTTTGTGTAAAAATAAAATGTTCCGAGCTGAAAGAATATAAATTGGAAAAGGAATTTTTTAATAACTTTTAACCAGGAACTTTTTTAATTCCACGAATCCAAGGGCCTTTCTACATTTTTTTAACTTTTATGCCATGCACTTTAAATCTATTAATTTTTCCGCTTTTTGTTCGCTTTTGTAAATTTAAAAAAGATTATCTTTAAAGTTTGGGTGAGAACATCCTCAATAAGAAATTTTAATATGAGAGAGTTGCCGGCTTTCTGGCGCTCTCTAAATCTGTGTTAATATGCAAAACTTTATGACTTATAAGTTATTTTATAATATTAATGTAATTTTAATAAAGCACCGGTAAAGTTTTTGCACAAAAATCTAGATTTTTATTATGTTTTGTTTAAGAAAAATGAATTTTCTGAATAATATTTTTTTTCTTACAAAAAATGTATTTGATTGGATTTTGAAATATGGGTTAAATCTTACACAGAAAAAATAGTTAAATTAAGTTTATAGAACTCTTCAAGAGTTAGAGATACAGGTATTTACGGAAAAATCGCTAAACACCCTAGTTTTCGATTTTTCAAATTTTCTGGGTAAAATTTACAAAAAACCGCAAATATTGTTTAAATATTTTATTCGAATGTAAAATGTACCATGAATTTAAAAGAGCTGTTTTCGGGAGCTTTTTCTAAGCATCCTATGAAAGTTATTGATATAAAACTTGTTGGGTGTGATAAACGAAGTCTTAAATATATGAATTTTTTTTTTTATTCATTTTATTCAATTTTTGTGTACAAAAACCGTAGCTGAACGTAACTCCTCGAAAAGTAGGTAGGTCGATGGTGAAGATAAAGCCTTGATAACGGCTCATTTAAAACAAAGAAATCAAATACCTTTGGATTCAGTATGACAGTGGCTATCGTACTTTCTATATATTTATCAATAAAAAACAAAATGGCAGATATTAAAATTAAAAAAGAGGTTTTCTTCACTGTTTATGGCCAAAAAAATGGTAAAAATTAAAATTTTAACACGGCTGTTACGTCAGAAACGTAACATTTCTCTTCTTAAAAGATCTCCTCGTTTTATGTCAGGATCAGAAGGATCCTCTCTAAGGGATGAGGAATAGTCAGTGATTGAGAAGGGTTAGGTATATAAAATATATTTATTGTCAATTGTAATTATATCAGGTAAGCACCATGGAAATGTAAATATAGAATCGTAATTAGAAATACCCTTTTAGTTATCCTGAGTTTGAATTGATTGATGATCAATTGAGTCCAGTAAGCGAATGTGGTCAGTTGAGTGTAACTTGTAATCTTCAGATAGTTGCTGTTGTATAGTAAATTCGTAATCTAGACAGTTGATCTAGTTGATTCTTCGATCCCAGTTTCGAGAAAATTTGGAAGGCGATTCCCCTTCACTTTCTAATGTTGTTGAACTCAGCGCCGAGTTAGAATTCGGGTTGAGTAGCGATAGAAATCTAGAGAAGCTGGACTGACTGGATTGCACTCGCGGTATAGATTCGATGGCACTGGACTTGACTCGCGTTGGTCACATTGTAGAAATCGAACGTTGACTAACTAACTGAACTCGCGGTGTAGAGATGATGGTACTGGACTGACTTTTCTTGGAACTTTCGTTTTTTATAGAACTTTGAAAGGTCAAGTATGACGAGTAACATGCTATGACGAGTCGCATGTTATTACCAGTCACATGCTATTACAAGTCGCATGTTATGACGGTAGTGTGTTGGTATTGTAGGGCTTCATTTACTTTCTCTCTGGGTCAGTCGATTTGTTATCATGTGTAGGTATTAGAACGACACATGGTAATTTCGTATTGATCATCCTATTGATCTGTAGATTTGTCTATAACTTGCGTCGATAAAATCACACTCGCTGTAATGCTGTCTTGATCCCTTTATTGGTTTCTTAATCTGCTTGTTACCTGTGGCGGTAGAGTCGCGGGACGTGACAACGGCTATAGAATGTGCGAAAGCTATTAATCTATTATTTCATAATGATCGATTCAGTGGTTTCGGAGAAATCCCCTACATCGTATGAGAAAATTTTGTTTCGAGTAAAAAGCGTTTAAAGTTTTTTTAATGAAAAATCATGAAAAAATCTTGAAATGAAATATATGACTGTATACACCCAGAAAACAATTTCTTTGAATCAAAGAAACATTTCTTTCATATACGGTCAAAAAAAAAAAATTTCTTTAATGTAAACAAATCTATTTCTTTGCGTCAAAGAAATTTTTTTTGAATTGATAAAACTTTCTTTAATTCAAAGAAATTTTTTCTTTGACTGTATATCAATTAAATTAAATTAAATTTAAATTGAATATGAATGTATATTAATTTTTCATAATATACAAATCTATTAATTTTAATTTACCACTTGTATATTAAAGTTTATTAAAATTAATAAGATTTTTATCAGTGTACCTAATTTTACCAGTGAAAGTGAAATGAAATATATGACTGGATACACCCAGAAAACAATTTCTTTGAATCAAAGAAACATTTCTTTCATATACGATAAAAAAAAAAAATTTCTTTAATGTAAACAAATCTATTTCTTTGCGTCAAAGAAAATTTTTTTGAATTAATAAAACTTTCTTTAATTCAAAGAAATTTTGTCTTTGACTGTATATCAATAAATGTTTCTTTGATTATATGAAAGAAACTGTTTTCTCTGTGTATGAAAGCAAAAATAGGCAAATTATCGATTTAGCAAAGATGAACAATAAATAATTGAATATGATAAGAAATTTAGAGTTTTATGGATCATGAGATCGAACAAGTGTGGTTAATTACGCGATAATTAATGTTCGCTTACTGCACATAGAGCAACCAACCCGCTGAACGGGATTCGATATCTATTCTGTTACTCGAGTGCGCCATTACATTCTGTATTAGTGATTTCATTGGAGCCACGCTTTACGTTTACGTCCACGCACACTTTACAAACTGCTCGTGTGGTTAGCCTTCACGAAATCGAGAGGCTCCACTGATTATTGTACACAACTAAATGGCAAATGCACATCATAATTGACATTGAAATACGTCAGGCTTTGATCAGTTAGCTAATTAATAAGCAAAACGAATATACCAACTTTGGATGTAAAAACATATTATTTTAGAAATATTAATAGAAATGAAATTTATGAAAAGTAAGTAAACATATGTCTAAGAAAAATTCAATCTTTCATTAAAGTTATGACAATGTATAAGAAAAACGGAATAACTATCACTAAAAACAATTAAAAAACGTTAGGGAACAGAAAAATAATAGTTTGCAAGACTCGTAATTAGACAGTAAATTTTCGCATAAAACCAAAAAAGTGTATATCTATTATCTATTGGGCTATTGAAAATTAAAATTAAAAAATTTTTTTTTTCTAATTAAAATTTTTTTTATTGTTTATAGAGTCTTGCAATCTATTAATTTTGTGTTTCCTAACGTTTTTTAATTGTTTCTAGTGAAAAAACAATTTTCAAAATTCATCTGACTAGACGTTTGAAACTTTAACCCAATCTAGATGTTTGTGTTCAAAATATATAAAATTTTGTTTTCAAACTTTGGGAAATGGTAGAGAAGATAAAAACAGACTTAGATGGACTACTTATGCAGGGTTGCTACAAGACCTGAACGACCTGGAAGAAAAACTTCTAGAAAACCTGGAAAGGTTAAGGAGTTTTGAAAAAATGACTTAAAATTTTTAAGTCGCCTCTATTTTAAACTCTTAATAATTATTTTAGAATATTCAGATGCTGAAAAAAATAAGAGGAAGAAGAGAATGAAAAAGAAAATAAAAACTTGAGAAAAAGACAAATATCAGACAAAATGTAAGAATTAAAGGAAAAGAAATGGAAAATTCAATTGGATAAACAAAAAGAATTTGAAGGCATCGAAGAAGAAATTAATGAGCTGATTAAACCTCGATGAATTCATAGACGAAATTAATTGTTTATGCGATTTGAAAGTTTTATCTTACTTTTTTTAAAATTTCAGCTCTCTAAATCTGAATCAGTTAAAATCGACTGATTATCAGTGAAATTTGACTGATTCAAATAGCTTAAAAGAGATTACTGCAAATGAATCAAATTTCACTGAATATTTCAGCGAAAATCAATTGATTTAACAGCGGAAAATATTTTTTCACTGATTCAATCAGTGGAAATGAACTGATTTAACAGTGTGAAATATTTTTTCACTGATGAATCAGTGAAAAGGTAAATTACTAATTCAATCAGTAAAACAATATTTTATATACTTTAGACACAAACATGTAGAAACTTGAAATCAATAAAAATTGCGCGTACAAAGTTGATTTCCCACTCTAGTGCGGGAAAATCAACTTTCCGCACGCAAAACTACTCCGACAAAGCTAACTTTCGGTGTACCATTAGTTGTGAAATTACATTACCTTTTGGTAATAAATTTACATTACAGTATTGTGAAATTACAATATAAATTTTTCACAGTGTAGACAAGTTTTTTAGAAAAGAAAATATTTATTTTTAGATATAACGAATGAATTTTTCATTTTAGTTTCAGTTGGAAAATGAATACCACTTACATATATATTTTTTGCTTCGATTATTTCTACACTGTTTGTTTTACTAAATAAGTAACGAGAAGAGTTGTAAAAATACTTGTGCATACAATAGAATGTATATTTTTTGTTAAATTTACATATAAAATCAAGCTTCTGGAATTATTTTTCAAGAGTTTGAAAATCTTTCCAATTACTATAATACAATTTATAGTATCATGATGAATTGATGAAGTACTTGTAACAAGATATAAAAGAAGGAAAAGATATCGGCACAATTTCCACTTCGTAGGAAAGCGACGAGAGAATAAGATAAAATGTCGTAAAAGTTAAATTGCTAGGTTGCTTTTCTCAAGAGTCCCTGGTTCGTCTCTCTTTTTTTCTTCTTTAACAGTGTAATGCACGTATGAGATGAAAAAGTTGAAAAAAAGTGTTGCGTACTTGCATCTACATGCACAGTGAAGCTTGAATTATTCTCGTTTTAAAGTGCAATGCCATTATGTTATTTTTTATGTAGTTGCTTTACAGAATTAAATTTTAAAAATGTATAAGCATTTTCAAATAAAAAGAAAATATTATTCGCAGACATATTTAATTACCAATTACAAAATCTGGCAAAATCAAAAAATTCTTAAACGGTTTAAAGACGTGGGAATTTAATTCACTGAAAAAATTTCAAAAAACCGGAAGTTAATTTCTACTAATCTGATGCTCTCTAAATTTGAATCAGTCAAAGTATACTGATTATCAGTAAAATTTGGCAGATTCAAATAGCTAAAAAGAGTTTACTGTGAACCAGTCAAATTTCATTAATTACGTCAGTGAAAATTAACTTATTTAACAGTGAAAAATTTGAATTGAATACTCTCTAAATTTGAATCAGTCAAAATCTACTGATTATCAGTGAAATTTGACTGATTCAAATATATGAAAAGAGGTTACTGTAAATCAGTCAAATTTTACTGATTATTTCAGTGAAAATTGACTGTTTTAACAGTGAAAAATATTTTTCACTGATGAATCAGTGAAAAGGCAAATCACTGATTCAATCAGTGAAAATTTTACTGATTCAGATTTAGAGAGTATCGAAATTGAAAATATTGTACAATTTTGGAGAATATATTTTTAATTTAAATATTTGTAAATGAATACTTTTTTATATAGATTGTGGAGAAAGTACTTTGTACGTTAAAGTGATGATATAAAACATTAATAAACAAGTTATAGTTCGAGGCAGAAAACGTGAAAGGTAGAGGCCGCAATGAACCAAGCTTCCACACTTCCCCTAATTACATTTTCATATGAACCGGTTTTCCCTTTATTTTCCTCGTGCACAGGGACCGTTTTTCTCAGAGTGAAGCCTCCCTCACTTTTTCCCTTCCTCTGCACAGTCTACATTAACCGTCAACCCATCCCTCTGCATTTCTAAACCCTTCACGTTTCCGTCAACTTTTACCTGGTCCTTCCCACTATTTTCCCTTCACACTCGTCCAGTTGAGCAGCTTTCATGCGTTGTCGCCCACCGGAATAATGAAAAAAAAAGAAGTTTGTGCCGGAAAAAAGGATTAAAATTTTCTTTATCTCTCCGTGAATTATTTATAAATTTCTGTTTTGAGAAATTTTCAATGAAATCTATGAACTCGAGTCCTTATTAATAAAATTATTTAGTTTGTTTTGGAATTCTGAGTTCAAGTTCTTGCCCGAAAAGTTATGCAAGTAACTTTGATAATATTCTTTGCATAGGCCAAAATTGAAAAAGTTATGACAATTTATGAAGATACAAATGAATTAGCTTTTTCTATTTTAACTTCACTGTTAGAAGTTTTTGTATTAAATTTAATATAAAAGTATATGAAGTCATTTGCATATACAGTATATGAAATTATACGCAATTAAAGAGGGAAACCACATTAAGGGGATTCGCCACCTTTAATATTTTTATTTTCATTTTTTGAGTTTACTTTCCATATAATTTTTTTATGTTTAGTATCTTTATTTAGAAATGTTATAGATGTATTTTTAAACTGAATATTTTGAGTTTTTGGGAATTTTTTTGACATTTTTTGAATTCGAATAACTTTTTTGTTTTTTATCAAATTTTTGATTATTTTTTAATTTTGTACCTTACAATGCGTAGCAACTTTTTGGGTATGTAAAAAAGGTAACATGAGTGAAAAAAAGTTACAAATAAAATAAAAATATCGCAAAATATAAATAAAAAAATTTTGTAATTATTTTTGTAGCTAGAGTGCTTTCCATACCCAAAATATTGATAATATAGCAAAGAATAAGTGGTGAAAATTTCAAAGGCCTGTGTTTAATACTTTAAATTTTATTCAAAGATATGTTGCAAAAAAGTAATTTTTGTTTTATTTATTTTTCTAAGAAAAAAAAATTAGATTGATATGAAAATATACTCATACTCAGAAAAGTATAGAGAATATAAAAATAAGATTTCTGGAAAATGTCAAAAAATTAAAAAATATACCAATGGAATGTGGCGAACCCCCTTAAGGGGGCAGAGGTGTGTATTTTGCTGATTTCCATGATTTTTTTTTAATTAATGATTCATTCTATATTTTTGAAAGTTGGCATATGGTTTATTCATATTTTTAAATAATACAAAAATTCTTTTTTTATGGGTCGCAGCGGGACTTCTCGATCGTCGGACATTGTAGCCTCGGTTCTATTGATCTGAAAATATAAACTAAAATTCTGTATGATTATTAATTTCATATTTTGTAGATGGATAAA
Source organism: Diplolepis rosae (assembly GCA_030998225.1). Lineage (NCBI taxonomy): Eukaryota > Metazoa > Arthropoda > Insecta > Hymenoptera > Diplolepididae > Diplolepis > Diplolepis rosae. Next base: position 5,047,759 of record JAPYXD010000698.1, read on the forward strand.
AAAAATGAAAAAAAAATTCGCAGAATGAAACAGTTTATAAAAATAATTTGACATTTTCGATTATTTTAGCTTCGATAAAATCATTTTTTCAACAAACTTTTTGGAAATATGTAGGTTCATATAAAAAGTAATATTTTGGAAAAGATGTGTGCAGAATTCCAGGGGGTCGATAAATAACTTTCTGAGTTCTCGTGCCCACCGTTTTGAAAAATATAGTTTTGAGAAAAACTCATTCTTTTTCACTAATTTGCTCTTGACGTGATTGACGATTTTTTCACAATTATTGAGTATTATATATATTGAGTATTTCTCGGGATTTTTTTTACAGGAAAGAACACAATGAAAATTTTGTAGACTTCAAGTACACTGAGAAAACAGTTTTGTCAAATCAACAAAAATATTTTGTTAGTATTTAGCTAACGAAATTCTTTTGTTGTGCCAACAAAAAATTTTGCTATATCAATCAAATTTTGTTACTCAAACAAAATGTTTTGTTATGACAACAAAATATTTTGTCAAGACAACAAAAAAAGTTTTGTTGGGTAAATTTTTTTCTCAGTGTATCTTTTATTCATGTTTTGATGTACACATGGTAATTTAAAAAAAAATTTTAGTCACAAATCATCAAGTTATTAAGTGTCCCCCATGGCAGGTCTTCATCCGAGTCAGCAATTTGCGGCAATTCTAGAGGTAAAAATAATTGAAAAATTGAACCTTTTTGAAGTGTTCAAAAAAGTGGTATTGATTTTCACTATTTTTTTCCGTTTTTTGTAATAATAAAGATAGTTTTAAAAATGCTACCATCTCAATTTTGAGAATGATCGTTTCAATAGTTTTTGAGTTATCTTTCCCACAATTAAAAACATGTCGTTTCGAGAAAAACGCGTTCAAAGTTTAGAAAACGAAAAACTCAAATTAATAAATGATTACCTTTATTGCGCATAGCATTGGAAAGTATTCAAATTTCGTTCAAAAACTTTAAAAGCGTATTTTTGAGATGTTTTGCTAATAATTAATGCAATAATAAAAAAATCGATTTTTTGAACCACCTAATGTGGTTTCTCTCCTTAAACAATTTAATAAACATCCAAATGTCGATAACACAGGATATTTTCTAGATTATTTGATAGCTCGTAAATCATTCAAACTGGTGGTTGATATTTCAAATTAATTCAGTCATCAATATTACCAAACTTCTTGCTGAAATTGCTCTGAATATGAAAATTCATGATGTGTATAGATGTTTATGGGTTAAGCTGACTAATTTTCCAAATACTCAGGTATTATAAATAGTTTATAATTAAATGTGTATCTATATGACAGAAATTAATCTACTTTATTATTCACAATCTAAATTCGCTACAAAATCAAGTTTATAATTGCGTATGATCAAATTACTTGAACAGTTCATTTTGGTATATTAAATTTAGTAAATCAGTATATTAAATTTAATATACAACTGTGTATGATACTTAATAATATTTCTAACAGTGTTTTTACAAGTGTTACATTTAGTATTCGTTTTTTATTTCATAATTTATTAATAATTGTATTTTTATATTTAAACATTCTTTATTGTTTATTCAGCTGCAACAAACAATGCAATAATAATAATAATAATTAATTAAAATTAATTAATAATAATTACTGATTATATTTTAAAGAATTTGAAAATCTTTCTGTGGAAAAAATGACGCTTTCGACTGCGCTGGGATTCGAACCTATGTCTTTCGATTGCCGATCGACTGCTCTAACCACTGATCTACACAGGCGTCCGACATCTCCTTCTCCACAGCAAGATAAAACAATGATAGTAGTAAAATTTCCATCAGCTACCAATAATTGAATGATTAAGGCAACGAACTGTGATAAGTAGATGATAATAATAATAATATTCAAATATTGTTGATGTTCTTAGTTGGCTTTAGGGTCCAGAAAAAATGTAACTCAAAGTCTGGACCCTAAAGCCAACTAAGAATATCAACAGTATTTGAATATTAATACTAAGGGTCGATATAAGTCCTGTTCGTTATTATTTACATTATGGTTAATAATAATAATAATAATAATAATAATTATTATTATTATTATTATTATTATAATGATAACAGAATAATGTGGATAATGAAATTGTTATTAATCATTATAAATCCTTTCGCCATCATATCATTATAAATCAATCATCCATTTATAATTAAACAGTTTCAATCATTATTAATAATTCAATTAGGGAGGTAGAGTTGAAATGTCACTGTCTACTTTATCAGGCCACAAGTCTCAGTATCAGATAGGATACTTTTCCGACACGTGTCCCCGCAGACCGTTTCAAACTCTTAAATCTTGGAAAAAATTAATTAATTTTAAAGAATTTTAAATCTTTCTGTGGATAAAGAGACGCATCCGACCGTGCCGGGATTCGAGCCCGGGTTTTTCGATTGCCGGTCGACTGCTCTACCCAACTGAGCTAGACAGGCGTCCGACAATCAGCAATCGAAAGACCCGGGCTCGAATCCGGCACAATCGGATGCATCTCTTCTTCCACAGAAAGATTTTTAATTCTTTAATATTATTAATAATTAATTAGTTGGGTTTGAAATTTCTGCCACTGTCTACATGCAGTCGACCAGCAATCGAAAAGACCTGGGCTCGGATCCCAGCGTAGTCGAAACCGTCTTTTTTTACACAGAAAGATTTCAAATTTTTAAATTTAAATTTGAATTATTAATAATAATCAATATTAAGAAGTATAAGTTAAAGAATTTGAAAATCTTTCTGTGGAAAAAATGACGCTTTCGACTGCGCTGGGATTCGAACCTATGTCTTTCGATTGCCGATCGACTGCTCTAACCACTGATCTACACAGGCGTCCGACATCTCCACAGGAAGATTTCCTTATATCGGAAAATCACTAGTCGCGTATCAGATAGGATACGTTGCTGACAGGCGTCCTCGTAGCCAATTTCAAACTCTTATATCGCAAATAATTGCAAATTAAATTCAAATTTAAATTTAAGAATTTGAAATCTTTCCGTGGAAAAAAAGACGCTTTCGACTGCGCTGGGATTCGAGCCCAGGTCTTTCGATTGCCGGTCGACTGCTCTAACCACTGAGCTACACAGGCGTCCGACATCTCTTTCTTCACAGGAAGATTTCCTTATATCTGCAAGGCTGAGCCACTAGGCGATATAAGGAAATCTTCCTGTGGAGAAGAAGATGAAATAATGGTGATAGTCACAGTTATTATGATAACCATAATAGTAGTAAATATTATAATTATAATATCAGTCACCATAATAATTAAAACATTAGTAATAAGTTACGGATGCGTGACACAAGATTAAATATTACTTGGAATCATTTTTTTCAATTGAATAACAGTTAATACATTTTTTCCAAATGAAGAGAAAATTTAACATTGTTTTTTCACCTCTTTACACCAAAAATGAATTCTGATTAATGCAGCTTGAGATTGTTGGAAGAACAAAATGCCGCATAACTGGGATTGAAGCTCTTCGGGGTCAGGTTGCGCTTGTTTACAGAAAGAACGAGGCGATGGTATAAAGATGAATAGAAGTAGAGAAGCTGTAGAAGCTGAGAGCTGGGACGGAGAGGGGTGGAAAAATTAGAGGATTCTTGAGGCGAAGAGTCGAGTGGTTGGTTGGGGTGGTGGTGGTGGGTAGTCGAATAATAGAGTTGCCCTTAATACCGCCATCCCCAGGATGCCATGCTCTACAAACTAGAGAAGGAAAACAGGGGAGAAGAGAAAGAATAGAAAATGGGAGGGAGACGAGATGAGGATGAATAAGAGGCAGAGGGTGTCCGCTCGCTCGTGGTTCGGGTATAAGAAGAGACTGGAATAGAAGAGATGATAACATTTGTATCATATTTAACGCTAGAATGAACAGGTTAAGGGAGAGAAGACACTGTCCACGCTCCTCACTCTTATCCCATCCCTTGTCTTCTTTATCCTTTCCTTCCAGGGACGAAGACAAAACTTATTCCCTGAGAAAAGTAATCACTCCCATTTTATGAGCTCCCAATTAAGGTCAGTGCATTGAGAATACAGTTTTCTCGTTGATAAGAAAAGAGGCTAAAGTCTCATTCTCAAGAGGCTGATTTTTTTACATATCAAGAGTCTTCACAAATTTTGAGAAAATACTTTCCAAATAAATTTAACCCCCTAGGATTCGTATTGTTTCTAATAGTTTAAGGGGTAACACCACTGTAAGGGCCTAAAAAAGCGTTTTTTGACCATTTTTTTGGACGGAAGAAAAGGTGATAGAGAAATAATACTTGGGGTAATTATTGTGCATATATTTAAGCATCTTGAAAAAAATTTTTGCAGGAAAATATGACAAAATGGCGATACTGCAGCAATTCTCCCGAGGCATGTTGAATTTGAGGCGATCTGCGGCACGCACTGTAACTGGTGCGAATTTAAAGCTGGAAGAAAGAAAAAAATCTATCTAATCTACATGAGTGTAGCTAGTGAACCACGTAGGGGATTTTAGAAATATTGATTTTTGTGTAATTGGCGAATGTTTGAATAAAGTCGTTCAATCTTCACCACAAAAATAGACAATCACTTGTTAATAAATATTGTTTAAATTAACTAATCGAAAATCCCCTAGGTGGTTCACTTTGAAATGTTATTTCAAAATTGAAGTTGAATTTTCAAGTAAAAAAATTGAAAATTGTTAGAGTTATGCTGCGTGCCGTTTTGAAAAATCATATTTCGAGAAAAATGCGTTTGAAGTTTTGAAATGTGTTATAGACATGAACAAATGAAAAACTTCGACTCTTTTCTACAATTCTACAAATTTTTTTTCAGGGATTGGACTTTTTGTAGCATATTTTAGAAGGTACAAAGCATCTTTTAAGCCAATAAAAGAAAAAATGATTTTTTTGAAAATTCTAGAGTAGTGTTAGCCCTTAAGAACGTCTCTTGGAAATTTTTAGCTCGTTGTACAAATATCATAGGTGTTAGGGAAATCAATACTATTATTGGTTTCTATCGAAATTTCTATTCACCCAGATTCATGGTCCATGTATAAATTTATTGCTTGTCTCTCGCACATAATCTCTAATCTCCGTCGATGAAACTGTCGGAAACGTACCGAACAGAATTCGACGAGGGATCCGCAAAGCGGCTTGTATCCAAATCTATATGTATACGTGGCTTAATGTGACGTCAACAATATACGTTAGGGTTACGAGTGAAGACAGGCAATTCGATGGTCTATTTATCCTTCTTTAATTGAATTCGAGATATCTTATGCAATAATCAGATGTATTATTTAGAACTTTGTGTTGTTTAGTCAATAACCAGACATTAATTCAGTATAAATAATAAAGGAAAATTTTTCTTCTAGGAAAGTGATGGAGAAAAGAGCGATCAAGACCTTGTTGTAGATGTTGCGAACGAGGTGAGTCCAATTTTCTAATCTTCTAATTCCTGAAGTTCTTGATTTTAAGCATTGATTATGAACTTGAGATCGTTTCTGCTTGAAAAATTGAATATTTTTAGTAAAATAAAAAAAGAGAAGTTAATTAATAGAAAGTAATTGCTTTATCTTACAGGATGTCACGTCTCCCCACGCAAATGGCGAACATGCAGAACCTCGGGAAAACGGTACTCTGGAAAAGCACGGAGCGCCTGGCCACGGCGGTCCAACTTCCGGATCCGGTGCAACCTCCGTCAAGGACAGACCCCCGTCGCGAAGCGGAAGCTCCTCAGCACGAAGTACTCCCTCTCTGAAAAGTAAAGATGTAAGATCTTGCAAAAAGCAAGCTTTTCCCTAGCTTACTAAATTCATAACTCATTATTTTTATGCAAAAATAAGTTAAACGTACTGTGAAAATACTGAAATGTGATTCCTTAATTAAATCTGAAGATCCATGAATTATTCAATTTCAAAATTCATTTGTCAAATGCAGGTGTCCTACCTACAGATTCAATAACATCTTCCAATTTTAATTTAATGACCGAATAATTAAAGTAGAATTGAATATCAATATTACAAATAACTCATTACCGACCCCTTTTATTGATCTAATCTCTAATTAATTTCTCCAGTGCATACTAATAAAATTGATTCAAAAAGTCAAGCTGTAAAATATCTTTTGCATATCCCAGTGCTTTGAATTAATTGTTCCAAATCATAATAATTAGGGTACCTGTTTCGTCGATTATGAAATTTTCTTTTTCAATTACATTATTATTAAAAAGTACATAATAGTTGAAAATTCTGAAACGTTTCAAAATTGGGCATTTAAATTTATTCAAATTGAAGATGGGGTTTGAGTTACAGATTAATGAGACAATAATTGAATTTTTATTCTAAAATTGGAAACAAATATTTGAAAAACGTAGAAAAAGTTAACCGCTAGTGTTTTTTATGGTTGTTACACGTGTGTGTATGTTAAGATCGACAAACCGGGTACACCGGTAGTGGCTGCGAGGGGCTCGCGCAGTTGTACGCCAACTATGGGGGCAATCCTTGGGCCCTTGGCGTCGCGAGTCTATCATCCGCCATCCTCGCAGCAAACTCCACCTCAGGGTTTTCAGGGCTTGCCATCCCGAGGCAATGAACCACCACAATCACCCTCGTCCTACAACAGTTTATCCTACGCCAGGTCCTCAATGGTAAATTCTTTCTTCATATACTAATATTTTCTTCCCCCTTGCTACTGATGTTTTTCAGAGATTTCGAATTTCAAGCAAAGTTCCTTCCTATTGATAAAAATAATATCATTCATTTTGATAAAAGTAACATTCAGATTTTTTTGAGTCCAGAATATCTATTATTAAATAATAACTAAATTTATTTAGATCAATTTAAAAACAAATTCCAGAACTACTCGTAATACAGTTTTTTCAAGGCGAATATTAAACTTTTAATGTCTCTTTTCTGGAGATTTCCACAATTGGAGAATTGGAAATAAAGTTAAAGTAAAAAAATTTTAATGAGAATTATATAATTTACTTGTTTTTCAATTTTTTTAGTTTTATGGTTTAAAATTTACACACGCAAAAAAATATTTAGCTGGTACAAAGGAACATATCGCTGTTCCAGCTATATTATTACCTATTCTAGCCATAAAGATGGCTAATCTAACCTAACAAATCCTTGTGGTGGCTACACATTTTTTTCCGTGCAATTGGATATAGCATCTGATCGAATTTGACCCGGACTGGTTAAAAAAAACAATATTCTTGTGTATTTTAATACAAATCTTTACTATCGCCTGTAAAATAGGCTCCTTTTGAGCTAATAAAAGCACGCCAACGGTTAATCCAAATTTCCATACACTTCTTATAGCTCTCGACCGGTATGGCCTTTAGTTCCTTCAGCGAATTTCTTTTTATGGACTCAATCGACTCATGGCGCGTTCCCCGGAGCGGATATTTGAGTTTTGGAAATAAGAAAAAGTCACAGGGAGCCAAATCTGGCGAATACGGTGGCTAAGCAATGACTTTTGTTTCGTGTTTAGCCAAAAATTCAGTCCCAATCAGGCTGGAAAATTCATACCTTTCGGTACGAGTCTAGCAGCGACGTGCTTCATACCCAAAACATGAACCACAATGTGTTGAGTCGATCCATAAGAGATGTTGAGAGGCTCTGCTACCTCTAATGCCAACACGATGATTTTCGAGCACAGTTTTCTTCACTTTTTCGATGTTATCGTCGTTAACGTCGATGGACGACTCGCATGAGGCAAGTTTTCTACGACATCACGACTCTTACTAAATGACACTCAAATACTTGCGTTCTCGATAGAGTAGACTCCCCAAAACACTTCTGCAACATTTTCAATGATTCCGTAGCCGTGATTCCATTGGAAACACAAAATTTCAAGCAAACTCGTTCAATTTTTTTTTTCATGGTACAAATCACCAGACAAACTTTCCGCGTCCTTAACCAATGGCTGCCAAACACACACTAATGGACGTCTCCCGCTCAAACTTCACATGACAGTCAAAGAAGGTGTTACCAACCTAAAAAAAAACTTTTTACTGTTTCGGTTCACGCGCGCGGTTTAACTGGTCCAGTCCGGGTCAAATTTGATCAGATGGTATTATAAAGCAATGCAGATTCGTTATTCAGAAAATTGAAAAGTTTAGTCGCTTGTAAAATTCAAAATTGCAGAATTTCCAAGATTTTTAGTTAGGATAAAATTTAATTTCTAAATTTGACTGACTGTTATGGTATCATATGATTTATCTTGATCTTTGCTAAGACATAGTCGAGTTGAGTATTAAGTTAATGAAACGCAATTCATTTTTGTACCTTTTGATCTGTAGGAAACATGCAACGTTCCATTATGACTTACTGAGTAACGTTTCTTATCTGCCTTGTCGCGAGTTGTTTACGCTTCGACGTGCTTATGTGCAGCATGTTCCATTACCCAAGTGTACATAGGAAGATTAAATCGCTTGTATTTTGCAGCTTGGATTCGACGGTCACGTGCGACTACCTTCGAGCAATGGACTAAGCAATATTCCGGGCGGTAAGCCGTAAGTGTTACAAACTGCAATTAACACGCATGTCAGTTTTTTTCTAATTAAAGCATTCGATAAAAGTAGCCCAAGTCAAATAAATTTTTAATAACTTGTCCCTTTTAGTGCTAAGTAACATTGTTTTCAAAACTTTTCCAGAATAAAATTGCTAATAAAAAATAATGTACTGATTATTCTCTAAAATAAAATAAGATGCTAATTTAGGGTGACCATCCGTCCGGATTTCTCCGGGCATGTCCTCATTTTAGGGCATGTGTGCGTTGTCCTACAGGATTTTTGACTTTGTCCGGGTTTTTGTCCGGATTTTTCAAATGATAAATTTTTATTTTTTAATCAATTTTTGGATCTTTTTTTGTACAAAATTTTATCATTCAATGCCATTTAACGATTTCTTCGTCAATTCACAAGTCTCAACAACTCAAAAATAATTTTTCAACTCAATATATTATTGATTAGAATGCACCAGGGTTCAAAAATAAAAATATAAGATGTTAAGCGTTGATAAAATTTAATAAAATATGGTAGTTCATTTGAAAAACATGTGTGAAAATTCTCTTTTTTATTTAATCCTTTGTATTCTACTGTGTCCTACTTTGTTCTGTCTTGAAACTATTTTGTCTAATTTTTTACTCTTTTTCAAACTTTCCTGTCCTACCTTGTCCTCTTTTTTAAACTTTTCTGTCCTACTTTGTCCTATTTTTAAAATAAATTGTTGTCCTATTTTGTCCTCATTTTTCAAACTTTTTGTCCTACTTTTCGAAAATCAATTATGGTCACCTACTTTGTCCTCATTTTTTAAACCTTTTTGTCCTACTTTTCGAAAATCAATTATGGTCAGCCTATGCTAATTAAGATTTAAATTGCTTTAGTTGGTTACTTTTTGAAGCTGTATAAATTGAAAGAAACTAATTGGAATTATTTTCTACGATTGAATCGATGAAAATTTCAAAATAAATTTAATTACCTAAATTATCTCATTCCAGTGCATATTCCTTTCACGTAAATGGCGAGGGTCAACTCCAACCAGTTCCATTTCCCGCAGATGCCCTTGTAGCAGCAGGAATTCCTCGACACGCTCGTCAGATTAACACCCTGACCCATGGCGAAGTAGTCTGCGCAGTAACTATCTCAAATCCTACCAAATACGTCTATACAGGAGGCAAGGGTTGTGTCAAGGTCTGGGACATCGGTCAAGGTGTTAATGGAACTGCGAATCCTGTTTCCCAACTAGACTGTCTTCAACGAGACAATTATATCAGATCTGTGAAACTCCTCCCAGATGGCAGGACACTTATTGTTGGCGGAGAAGCGAGTCAGCTCAGTATTTGGGATTTAGCAAGTCCCACACCTAGAATTAGAGCTGAATTAACTTCCTCAGCCCCAGCTTGTTATGCTCTAGCCATTTCCCCAGACTCCAAAGTCTGCTTCAGCTGCTGCAGCGATGGAAATATCGCTGTCTGGGATCTTCAAAACCAGACTCTCGTCAGGCAATTTCAAGGCCACACAGATGGAGCCTCTTGTATAGATATTTCAGCTGATGGTTCCAAATTGTGGACTGGAGGCTTGGACAATACTGTGAGGTCCTGGGATCTCAGGGAAGGAAGGCAGCTTCAGCAGCACGACTTTACATCTCAGATTTTCTCTCTAGGGTATTGCCCCTCTGGAGAGTGGCTAGCTGTAGGGATGGAGAATTCTAACGTTGAAGTTCTACATGCCACCAAGCCTGACAAGTACCAACTTCATCTTCACGAGTCTTGTGTTCTCTCCTTGAAGTTCGCCTCCTGTGGCAAGTGGTTTGTCTCCACTGGAAAGGACAATCTCTTGAATGCTTGGCGCACGCCCTATGGTGCTTCCATATTCCAAGTGAGTCAATTACCTAAGAGAGACAAGCGTCTTATCATAAATCTAATTTGTAAAGCTTTTTTTGTAAATCTAAGATAAAGAAGTAATTTAACGAAATTATAAACGTTGTACACGTCTATGTACCACTGAATGAGGAAAAGGTACTACTGAATCTGTAGCAACAATGCTGTTGCCAGCAAGCCAATATATTATAAAAAACATAATAATAAAAAAGAATTATGAACATTCACGATAAATTACAATTATTAGTAGATGTGCAGATAGAATATCAGGCCAAGAACGGTAATAGAACTGTAGAGTTCTTAAATTCTCGAGAATTTAAGTTCAAGTAATATAACCGAGAATATTACCAAATTTAAAGAATACAAGAGAATATAAAGGGAGTTTTGAGAATTTATGGATTAAATAATTATTTATAAATATTTTGAGTACCTTTATAAATATACATGTATAAATAAGAAGCTAAGAACAGTTTTACTGTTAATATATTCAAATCATATACTGTCGAAATTTGAGGTTAGGTTCATTTTGAATTTAATAGACTGAGTACTAAAAATATTGAATTAATATTATACTTAAATTTATATTATCTATATACAGAATATATATAAAATCCTTTATTGCACAATAAAATTTAAAGAATAAAACAGTTTTTTTTTTGCATTTTCCGGGGTCACTGCTGGTCACGGAATTTAAAAATCGGCAGAAAAAGTCAAGTAAAACTTAAAAAAGTTAAGGAATTTTTTTCATTATTAATTATAATTAACCAAATAAATTCCTTTATTAACACCCACTGATGTGAAGTAATTCCAATTTTAATAAAAAATTGTAAGATTTCCATATAATAATTTCCGCAATAATACTTTAAACTAAGTGTCTGGAACATAACCCATATTATTATACCTTTTTAGTTCTCATTTCTCACTTTCCTCCGCATAAATAAAATGCACATACAAAGTTTAGGAGATAATTTCATATTGCATTATTAATTCATTTTCATTGTTTAACACGTTTAACAAGCCAAAATAACAAAATTCTCATAAATTCTAAAAGAATATATCTGCCGGTTATATTCTTGGTAATATTCTCATTTTCGTTACCATTCTCAAAGTAATATAACCGACTCAGAACTCTATTTTTCGTATAAAATTGATAGAATGTCAGTAAAGTTGAGATTATGAGTTTTCAAGACTAAAAAATAAGAGGATTCTTTTGAAAGTTACTTGAATTTGTTTCATAATAAATTCAATACCGTCTGACGGAAATTAGTTTACTCACAGTCTGCACAGTAGATAAAGACAGCTTCAGTAAGACCATAAAATAGAAGAAATCGTCTTTACCTACTTTCGTATACAATTCACGTATTTACGCTTACTGGCTTTGAATACCTTATGTTGTTCTCAGAAAATGAAGAATATTACCGAGTAGTGTTTACCATTAAGCTTAAAACTTTCCTTTGGAACCTATAAATTATCTCTAATTGCCCAAAATCAATTTTCAGTTACATTTTCTTGATATAAGAATACATTTTGTAGATATATCAATACATTACAGTTGAAACTATTTTTGGTCTATTAATTATTATGAGTTAGTTTCATTTATACACAAATTTTTTTCTACAAAAAGTGTTTTTTACAGATCTTTTTTAATTGGAAACAAAAATCGGAAAATATCTTCCAAATTTTGGTAAAATTAGAAAATACAAAGATTTAGTTTAATCAGGAACCAAAATTTGGAAGATATTTTCCGATTTTTGTTTCCTGATAAAACTAAATCTTTGTATTTTCTGTAAAAGCAAATGTGTGTATAAATGAAACCGAAACCGATGAATGTAAATTATCCACTTAAGAATGAATGCATGTTATTTAACGGTTTGTGTTTATTTTCCAGTCAAAGGAGTCCTCATCAGTTCTGAGTTGTGACATCTCAACTGACGACAAGTTCATCGTGACTGGTTCTGGCGATAAGAAGGCTACGGTGTACGAAGTGATTTATTAGACTAGAGTCTGAGTTCTACAAAGTCTCCGGATATATTTTTTTATTTGCCTTGGATACATAGTTGCTTCTTGATGCAATTCTAAAAAAGAGAAAAGGAAGGATTTTGATTTTATTTTGATGCTTCTATTTCTACTCAATATTCACATCAAGGGTCAGTCTGCTGCTGGATCAGATGTCCAACTAGCACGCACCATCACTATTGTATTCACACAATAGCTGTCTCGTTACCAACACAATGACTACCAGATTATTCGAATTTAATAATGATCAGAGTCAAGATTAATAGAAGTAAAGGCTGTGTATCAAGAATGAAAGATTCTCAAGACGTTTACAGTTTCATTTTATTTTACTTCAGTAATGGAAGTTCTGTTTAACAGGAAATCGATTTAAATTCAAAACATTTTATTCGTAAAAGCCATCGGATTTAAATAACTTTAAATCTAAAAGCCTTGAGTTTGAGAGCTTCGACTTCAGAGAAATTTAAAATAAATCTCGAAAAGAACTTTGTGAACTCTCAACTCGGCCCTAGCCAAATGCAGAACTCGGTTTCAATTCGATGAAAAGAACTTCAACTTCAACCCAGTATGTACTATAAATCAGGCAAAGTTCCATTGTGCATATAAATAAGTTATTAAGTAATAGTAGAGCGGCATTATCAAGGAAATGGAAAATTGAACTTTCGTGTCGCTTCAATAATACGCGAGTGTAATCCATACAGATGCAATAACCGGACTTTTAGTTGCCTCGCGTTTGTATAATAAGGATGTGTTAATAGGACAAGCTGCGGTCTACGTATGCAAGAACGGTTCATGTGAGGGTGAAGCGTATAAGCTAGAAATACATGTACGTCAACGCAAGAAATAAGCGGATTACATTGCATAAGTGTGCGCACACTTACATTATGCATGTAAACTTTCGATTCGTTGACGGGGAATAGCGTAAAAAGCGAGTGTATTGCTCTGGATGTCTGCGTGCCTGTTTGTGAAAGACGAACGATGTGTGAGAAAATCTTTGTATAGAATTCAGTATGCATCCAGGTCGTACGCAAGCGAAAATCTCTGTACAGACTCGAAGATTAAATTTGTTTAAATATGTATAGTAACGAGTGCATAGAAACAAACGAAACGAAACTATTTCTCTACTCTAGCTAGATGGTACAGAAACCGTATCTACTTTTCACACAATCAATCACCGGGAGGTCAATTATTTTACAATCGATTCAATATACAAATTAATTTTGCATTTTTACACTTTAGCTTTTTAGCTTTTAATTTTAAAGTATAAGAATGTACTTCTTAATTGTTTGGAAACAGAAAGCAAGCGATATTACTGAGATATTCTTTTATGCAGCTTGAGAAAATATGATTGACCTCTAAGAGAAGGCTAGATTTATTTAAGGTAATTTTCATCCACGAAAATTAGACCTCAGGCAAAAATAGATAATTTTGCTTTCAAGAATAGCAATATTATTATTGATTCTAATAAATCATGAATCATTTTTTCAGAGAAAAGAGTTCTCACAACTTCACCGTTTCTGATTTTTATAAATAAATTCTTTAATGGCTGAAACCATTAAAAAAACATTTTCCAAAAACGAAATTTTTATAAACAAATTACTGAATTTGATAATAATTTATTCATTTTCGAAAACTGGAAATGGTTAAGTTGTAGGGAATATTTTTCTTCAAAAAGTAATTTGTAATTTATTAAAATCGCATAATTTTTTAAAATTTGGTAAGAAGCAAGAAGAAAAAAAGTTGAGGCAAAAATAAAATTTATTGATAAAATTATTTTTCTGTTTCAAATTTTTTTCATGGAAATTAATCTTTTCTCTTCCAAATTAGCCCTTTAATAATAATATTGTTTATCTTGAAAGCAATATTGTTATTGAAGGGATCATTCAAACGAAAAAAGATTATTTTCTATAAAAAAATTTGAAAAATAGAAAAATAATGTATTCAACAAATTTTATTTTTAAGTGCTTATTTTTCCATATTGCTTTTTACCAAATTTTTAAAAATCTTACAAATCATGGATCATTTTTCTAGGGAAAAGAATCTCTAGAACATTACCGTTTCCAATTTTTGAAAATGAATCAATTATTATCGAATCAATCAATTTGTTTATAAAAATTTTGTTTTGAAAAATTGTTTTTTAATAGTTTCAGCCAATAAAGAGTTTATTTTTAAAAATTGGAAACGGTCAAGTTGTAGAGAATTTTCTCCCTGATAAAATTATCCACGATTTATTAGAACCGCACCATTTTTAAAAATTTGGTAAAAGGGGCTATGAATAAAAGTGGGTTTAAAATAAAATTTGCTAAGGGGGCGTTCATATAATACGTCACACAGTATATGGGGGGGGTCTGCAAATTGTGACGTGGTGTGACATTTTGGGAGGGGGGTCTGCCCTCTGCGTTACGTCACACATTAAATGTGTACCCACGAAATTTGGAAAAAAGTTCTGAAAAGATTATCTACAATAATAATTAATATTAAATAGGTAAAAATAGCCAAAAATCGCGTGCCGTATTATGTGAACGCCCCCTAAATATATTACTTTTCTACGTTTCAAATGGTTTTTACAGAAAATAATCTTTTTTCTTTTAAATGATCCCTTCAATAATAATATTGCTATTCATGAAATCAAAATTATCTATTTTTTCCTAAGGCCTAATTTTCGTGGCCGACCTACCTTAATCGTTTACCATCTTCGTTGCAGAAGCTTAAGATATAGGTATTTGATTTTGATACTTGGACAACAGATTTTAATTTATAGTGATTGGCTAATTCACACACACAATATTCCAGTTCATCATCGGAAATTTGAAAATAACTAAATATGGATTAAATTTTTTTATATGGATAAATATCTTTAGAGTTACTAACCAGCCTTTTTCAACATGGATAAATAAAAGCGCAAACTTCGATCTTAAAATAGGCCAGTAAATAATGTGAGAAGTAATAATATGATATTTATTATTTCTAAAATGCCGAAGGATACCGATGGCATATTAGATCGCTTTGCGTGCTGAACATTTTAATTAAAACTTTAAAAAATATATTACAAGACTCTTTTTTACTATTCAATGTATTGTTTCTGGTGATTAGAATTATTATTTGTGCAATACATATAAAAGTTTGATTTTTTGTGTGTGAAAATTCCGGTGTATGTGTTCGCATCTCACTATTTCATCCTCGTATCTTTAGCAATAATACGTGACAAATGATATTGCGATTTTGTTTATCGTCTCGCAAAAAGCCAATCTCTCTCTCTCTCTCTCTCTCTCTCTCTCTCTCTCTCTTTCTCAGTGTGATGAAAAATAAATCCATTTATGCCACGAGTAAAGACTGACTTTTCTTTCACCTATATATACTTTTGTAAAGAAATAAAATTTAAAATATTTTTTTGTTCTAAAACTAAAGCAAAATTACGTCAATACTTTTGGGAAGTGGAACGAACGATTAATTTTTGGTAATCTCTATGTATTTACAATTACGTGTAACCTGTGTACAAGATCGTTAAAAACATTAAATGTTTATACTCGCTTTTCGATAATCTACCCATGTATTTAATTATTTACATGTATATCTGTGTACAAGATCGTTAAAAACATTAAATGTTTACATTTTGTTTCTAGCATCGCGTATGATGCTTTGTTTTTGTAAGTTCCTAGCCCCCGGTTGATGACTTTGAATATGTTCAAATATCGTCGATATTTACATGTAGGTAAGTAGAAAAAATCCTAATAACTTTGATAACTACAATTTTGTCTTACGCGTTTACGAATGAATTTTACACCATATTTTGCATTTGACGCGACTGATTAAACACAATCAATCACTCGCGTCTTTATTTCTCTCTTACACTTTCTATCGCATACTAACAATTCATTTTGTCATTCACACTTCCGCTCATTCTTTTAATTCTACCTGTCTTGTAAATTTTGGAGCTTCAACTTTAGCTCGAAACAATCTGACTCTTACCACGACACAAACTTCGGACGTGAAAATCAACAGGAAATCGTATTTCTTTTTTTAACTGCTTCTATTTCGCTTTCTTAATATATTTACAACTTATGAAATATATAACGTGACTATTCAGCCTAGATTAACTGATTTTACAGAAAATGTACAACGCCATTTTTCAAACATAAATTTAACAATTAAAGCTCATCGGGTCGAGACCGATGACACATCTCAGAATTTAATCTGGAAATGATTTACAAAATTTTTGGATAAAACTATAAAATTCTAAAATATTTATACAGAAATTTTAATACATTTAAAAACATCTTGTGCACCAAAAGCGATATTTCAGACTATATAAGTTAAAATGGATGACATAGAGATTTTCGCTGTGCTTAAAATTATTATATAATAAAAAAATGTAAAGTTTGATCATAGGAAGTTTTTAAAATGAAACTTTCTATACGGAAAAAGTACAAAATTCATATTTCTCGACCCGATCGATTGCTTAAAAAGATAAATGTATCAAGAAACATCGATGCTATGCATTATAATTAAAGATTGAGTCACAAATTCAACATTAATACACAAATCGCAATCCTTTTTAAAATAATCTTCAAATTTCGATTTCAATTAATTTTGATAAGTTTTATTTTTTATCGACGTTTTGCTTTCATTCTTTTCTCATTAATATAAACAAAATGAAAAAATACATAAATAGATCGTCACAAAATCGCAAAGTTCATTTTCATTTTAAATTAAGACACCTGATTTATAAAAAGATACAATCAAATAAGTTTTCAAAATAGATTATAAACTTTTGGTAATCGATACCAAAATTGCGAATTTCATAATTTACAAATAAATCGGAATCAAGAATACAACTAAAAAAACTGTTTTCAATTGATTATCAATAAATATTTACTAATTTAAATCACCTTCTGATTAGAATATTTTCCAAATTTGCAGAATTGTTCCTCTTGATAGGAAAGTAAAAAGAGTTTCGACAAAACATCTAACTGTCTATGTTCAAAAAGTATGAAGAGACTTTCGGCCTTCGTAATAATTGATTTTTCAAACTTTCGCGATCGAATTCGAAGTACGGTATATTTACAAGATTTTCTATAGTAATCTATTATGTATATTATATTATCTTACTATTCTTAAGGCTAGCATAGCTTTCTGCACACATTTAACGTGGTCCGTGTGACGTATGAAGACACTAGGTGGTCAGTCGCTATCCGAATCTATCTTTTTCGTTGTCTTTCTTCTCTTCCTGGCTTGCTTTGATTTAACAATCTCCTCCTCCTGAGAAACAAAACATTTGTCCAAATTATTCTACAAAACATGCAGACGTTTATAATTCACCTAAAAAAATTGATTTCTTTTCAACTTTTTAATTGAGAATAATAGAATTATAAATCATTTAAAATGAAAAATTGAATAAATTCTTAATTACAACATAATGATTTGCATGCAATATTTTTTCTCTTTATATAATAACTTCTGCTCCATCCGACTTAATCAAAACTTATTAGAGTATTTGTCCAAGTAATACTCACTTCGCTACTTTGCTCGCTGCTCTCAGAAAGTCTTTCCCGAGGAGGTTGCCTCTTGAAAGCAGATCTTTCTCTTGTACTGGCGCCAGCTCGTTTGTAACTTTCCTTTCCGATAGAAGCTGAGGCATGTTTTCTAGTGGAACTCGTTGGTGGTGGAGGTGGTTGATTCTCCTCGTTTACTTCGGCGAGTGCAAAGAGATCACCGTAGCTCTTCCTCAGAGAATCACTGCTTGCGGCCTGAGCTTGCTGAAGAGCTCGCTGCATTCCCTCCGATTGATATAATTGCAATTCAGAAGCAGATACGCAATGCTGACGTAATCGGTCCAAGTGTCCCAGAACTTGCTCTCCAGTTGGAGGACCAGATTGTTGATTGTGTTTCGGACCCGTTCGCTTCCGCTTATTCGGACTCGTGGCAGGGTAACGTGTACTCAAAAGATTTGCCAAAAGTTCACCGAGTTTTTCTTCATAATCTCGACACCAGTAACGAAGCGCCGCTACTACAAACATGTCACCTTGTACGCTCTGGCGAACTAACAATTGTTTCAAAAGCTCCAACGTTGGCCTGCAAAGGTAAAATTATTACTAAGAATCTCATAAACTGAAAATTAACTAAAAATTTTAATCTCATTTCAATATCCTACTTTTCCTGCTTGAGCATTAATAAAATTGACGTTAGAGCTTCTGCGTGCTCCCTAAATTGTAGTTTGGGCAGAACAGGAAGTACATAATCGATAGGGAAATCGTGTGCGAATATCAATTGCCAGAAGCAATATTGTTCGAACGTTTCCCAGTTCAAACTGGCAGTCAAAATAGAAGAGAAGGACTCTTTTTTTAACATTTTCAAGTGGCCTTGCATGATTTGACAAACCAATTCCTGTAGTTGAAAAGAGTCAACAGTGGACACAACTAAATGTAGCAGATGAACGTTCCCCAAAGCAACGTTTTGAAATTCTGTATAAATGTCAGGTACCAGGTAAAAAAGCAAGGATATGTTGTCCTCGTGACAGAGCTAAAACAGAAATTATTTTTCAGCATTACTTTGAATATCTCCGATACTTAATTCTGCTTTGAATTTTTCGTACCTTTAAATCGGCTATTAAACATAAATCTATCTTTTTTTCTCGTTGAGAGCAAAAGTCCTTATACACAGATGCCTTCACGTCGTTCAAAACGTTACTGAAACGAAAGTAAAAAAAAAAATTAAATATACGTAATGTTGAATATAGTATCAAGTGAGTTTGACGAACAATTAATTCATCAATTTAAAAAAAAACAATAATAACCTTGGCTCTCCCTCTCTTTTCTCTTCTTCTCTCCCCCAAACTGTCAAAAAGTACAAAAGAAGATACCCTATCCTCGGTTGAATCGATTGTATCTCAGCTAATATCCTCGCAAGAAGTTTTCTTCTATTGTCCTCTTCTTTACACAGTTGAAACTGATTTCTGAACATGACAAAAAGAGGTGTACTTATACTGTCAGCTAAAGCTTCCTCATTGAGGTTGTCTGCAGGAAATATATCAGCCGTGATTTGGGTTGCGAGTATCGTAGAAATGCAAGTGGCCAAAGAAGGTATCGTCTCTGCATCTATTTCATCTTCAACAACCATCTGCACTATTCTCTCCATTGTCTGACATCTTGATTCATTGTCACTTTCCGCATGCAAACTTTCTACAGCAGTCTTTAATTCTTCTGGTTCTAAGACGAGGTTCAACTGCGTCGTTATGTCTTCCTTCTTCACACAATTCACGTTTTTCTCATTCTTTAAGGGTTTTACTTTTGCTAAGGGGATGTCGACGTCGTGGACATCGTCATCGGATTTTGTCACTATCCTGTAATTAGCATACTAATTTCATTTTATTGGAAAAATTTTTTCATGTAAAAAATATGAACCTTTACATTTCATCAGTGGGTTTAATTTGTTTGTTTGGACTATGATAAACAAATATTAATTTGTGTAAACGTTTTTCATGAGCTTTACACATTGAAATGTGTAATTATATAAATATGTTCTTAAGTAAAGAATTCGAAATTGTTTGTAAGACATATCTATTTCATTATATTGTACCATTTATTAAAAAATAAGTTTTTTAAATGACAGATGGAAGATGGAATACGAACCTTAAAGGCAATTCTTCGTCTTCATCACTAAAGACAGGTTCGGAATCTGGGTTTATATGGTTGTTTTCCACCATCGTGTTCCCTGTAGTCTCCAACATGAGTCCCGGACTTAGATCCTTACTCAGTTCCTCCATTTTACCTGAATATATTGGAAGCTTATTACCTGCTCAAGAACAGCGTGCAAAAACCAAAGTTAGTAAGCGTTGAATGTGCTGAGACGTGAAGGTTTCTTAGAAAAGAACTAGTGATTTTTTTTTGTTACCATAAGACCAAATATTAGATGGCATGGAAGTAAAAACCAAATTTTAAACAAAACGAGCATGTGCTGAATGAAGGTGAACTGTATGAATATATTATACAATGCCATTTACTTATTATTTCAAAACAGCAGTTAAACAGCCATATGATTCTAATTAATTAAATTAAAAGTCAACGTGCATGCAATTAAGATATCAAATTTTACCAGGATCTGTGTTTGGAGGCAAACAAAACTCCTTGAATGTCTCCCTGATTTTACTTCGCAGTTCTCTGTCTAATTTAGGACTATCAAAAAGAGGATATAAACTAGGCAGAACTCTCTTTTCTAAGATTTGTCTCAGAGAAGAAAATATCCCATTCCGCACTTTCTCAGTCAATGTTGGATAAAAGTTTGGAATTATCTGAAATTCACAAATTAGCTGTTATAAATTAATCAATTTTCTGAAAGATTTTAATTTTAGTGAAATTTTCTTAACCCACCCTGCATAAAAAGTCTAGAAGAGTGGCAGTGACTGCGGGATGCGATCTCATCGAATTATGCATAACAAGGATCGCAGGTTCGATGTTCATGATGTTATCTTTTTCGGGATCGAAAAATAGCCAGTCGTAAAAGAGAGCTAATTTAGCATTGCTAGCTGCTACAGTAGACGTACAAGTCGTGAACAGCCAGCCTATCACTGCCCATCGGGGAATAATATCTGAGCACAATAGTTCGTTTGTGGGGTGAATAACTCCGACTATGAAGCGTATAAGGTCGCATCTTAAAGACTGAGATTCTGGTGTAGCGAGATATTGCCTTTGAAACCAGTCCTGGTAGCGTTTATGATTGCCGAAACGCACTTGACTTGTTAAGAAAACTAGCTTCCTTTCCATGTCTGGAGTTAGTCGGGACTGCAAAAATCTACGGGAAGTCCTTGTTTGTAAAAGTTGCAAAACTCCAGTGAAATTGGGACAAAGCGATTTAGGGTTAAGGAGCAAATCCTTCCACAGTGTTTCGAACTCTGGTATTCTTGCCACATTTTGCAATAAGCGTACTAAGTCTCTGAAACATTATTCACAACTCAATTAACACAAACGTTTAATCATTTAGATTTTTATGTGACTTAATTTGTAATTTTACCTGCCAATAACTAAACAGTCAACCAATCTCTCTCGAATGAGGCTCACCATAAAGGTGACTTCTTTTTGCCTAAGACTGGCTAAGTGGGCTGCATTGTGGTCCTCTATTAACCGAAGGTAGGTGTAAACAATAGATGCTGTTAAAATAGGGAATTTATCCAACCAGGGTCTGTTGTCTTGAAAAATGTCTAAAAGGGCGTCAACAAGGAACAAATTTCGAGGTGAGGTGTCCCCACCGGCCGCGTGCCTTAACAAACTTAAACAAAGATTGTCCACACTTGCAACACTAGTCCTTATCATTTCCCGCAATAACCAAAGCAGCTGACTTCTCGCCACGTCATTCAATCGTAGGTATCTCTCTAACACCAGTTGATTGAGGTGGCCTAAG
Source organism: Diplolepis rosae (assembly GCA_030998225.1). NCBI lineage: Eukaryota > Metazoa > Arthropoda > Insecta > Hymenoptera > Diplolepididae > Diplolepis > Diplolepis rosae. The sequence continues at coordinate 5,069,551 of JAPYXD010000698.1, forward strand.
ACGATGGCTAATCCATCTCTGGTGATCAGGGTTAAGTCTCTATAACTTTTGGCAGCTTCTTGAGGCTCCGAGAGAATTACCACCAATAATCCAAGGGAAACCTCCTCGTGGGTCTTTTCTTTGCAAACGGCATTGTTCAGTGTGTCATGTGCTTCCTTTTCTGACAGCCCTGCAGTCAGGTTCTGGAGTATGGAATGGCATCTTTCGAATTTCTGAGAAAAAAAACAAAGCGAATTAATCATAAATTATTTTTTTAAATTTAAAGATAAGATCTAATTACCCATTTTTTATTTTGTCCTTTTTAAGGCCATGGACCAACCGGATTACGTGACGTCGGTAAATGCAATTACAGTATATAATGTTATTCGAAAAATATTAATTAAAATTTATTTTCGGTACCGGACAGACGTGACTGAAAAAACCAAGAAAGCTTGTCTAGTACCAAAAATCCATTTTAGTTATTCATTTTTGAATAATCTTACATACTGTAATTGCAATTACCGACGTCACGTGTTCTTATTGATCTATGGCCTTAAGAAAACGATCCCGAGATACTGAAATAAAGTTGAAGTCAAACATTCAACTCAAATTCAAGATACATATTATATAATCAAATTTCGAATATATTAATAATAAAAATCCTGCAAATATGAGAATTATAATTCTTTATCGTAATCTATAGAATATTGGTTTAGGTTTTAATCAAAAGATCAACACATAAAGAGCTATAAAGAAAAGGTCTCGTTAAATAGAAAAATGTAAAAAACATCATCTCACTAAACACGATGATAAAACTGCTGTAAAATAATAAAATTCCAATTTTAGACTACTTAGTTCAAAAAAATAACACGAAACGTGAACATTTTCTGATATCTTTGTACTATCAAACTTAGTAGTCAAATTGTACCCATATTTTACTATCTTTTTATTCATGTATAATTATCGATAAGTTATTATATTAAGATAAATCAAACATATAAATTCATAATGTATAAATGTTCAGATGTCCGCATCATCGTCATGCCAGTACAATCCAATTACCAAAACCGTTGCTCTAGACTTAAACATTCGACCGCAAAACCCAAACTCCAATAAAACCTTAAAAGATCTAGAGAAATATTAAAATGAAGCAAAAATAATTGAAACAATAATAACAAATTAAAAAAAGGAAATAACAGAGCGACTTTTTTTTATCAATTACCCGGATAATTCGAAATATAAGTTGAATTTACTGTTTCAAGACTGAATACCCCCGCGACGGAAAATAACCTAAAAAATTGCAAATTTAAATTTCCCGCTTGTCAGTAGCATGTGGCGCCTCTTAACCTATTCGCGACGGTCTCAACAATGGCGGACATCGCACTTGATACGGATCCAGCGAGTATTTGAAATATTTATGTTACCTCTTCCAGGTCGTCCTTATTCTCAACGCAGGATGTGCTGAGTAGCCGGGAAGCAGGCGATTTGGTTTGGTCCATCGCAGAAGCTCCTATCTGCCCGTCCCGAGGTATAGACGAGGCTTTTCTAGGCCTCAGCCCTCAGCCCTGTGCCCCTGGCCGTTTCCTCCGTGCATCGTGATCGTCTCTCGGCTCGGCCTGTGTCGCTCTATCTTTGTCTCTCGCTCTCTCGGTCTCTCTACTTTGTTTATTCTCGCCTCGGACCTCTCTCAAGAAACGTTCCGATGCGATTGCGCATTGATACACACCGCTTCGCTTCTCGTTCTCGCTTCGTGACGCGGCCCCCTGCCATCACCAGCCCCCACTAACCAGGTTGTAACCAATAATAATCTACCAGGCCGTATGCGACTCTCTTAGCGGTTAGTGGAAGGGACAAGAGCAGAAGCTCAAGAAAGTAGTACTTCTGCGCTTGCGCCTGTCCATTGGATAATCACATTGCCGCCCTGGTTCCTGCTTCCCGCTTTTCGCCTATTCTGCCGTTCACTCATCGCTTTTTCGCGATTTCCACGCTGCTCCTCGGTCTCTTCATATCTTCATGTCGAGGGTGCATCTTTCCACGAACTCGTCATTTTACCTGCACGTTTTTCCGAGGTTAGTGACACTATGCAACGTAACGAGGATGTCAGAGAATACTTACCTCGATGAGGCGAACATAACCCCCTTAAAGTACTCTGATCTCAGATTATAGAAGACGTTTAAAAAAGGAGACAAAGCTTTCCACTTTTTGAATTCCTATGATGTATTAGTTCTCTAAGACTTTATATCCCCTATTCGAATACCGTTAGGTGGAGGTTCGCACAGCAGCACACCCCCGGGATCGTGTTTATACGACAGCGCACCAGGCTTGAATAATATGATTAGGACATCTCATGATTTGTATACTGGTTATGATTCTTTTAATTTTTTTATTCGGTGCTTGTTTTTTAAGTTTTTCTCTGCTGACATCCGCTGAGTGAAAGGTGGCGGGAATTAAGTGGTAAAAGGGTTAGGTGGATTTTCCATTATCTGGAAACGAAATTAAAGATTATGTTTTAAGGCCATGGACCAACCGGATCATATGACTAGATTCCTATCTTATCAGAATTTTCAATTTGTGTAACCCTATGTCTGTAAAAAATGAGATGACAAGTTGAAAATTTGTGAGAGTAAATGAAATCCACTAAACAAGTCTGGTCATAAAAAATTTCTTTGAAATTTTTTTTTTTATAATTATAAACATTTATGACCAGACAGACCGAAATTAATGTATTTTATTTAATTCTACAAATTTTCAGTTACCTGTCTTAATTTTCATAGAAATGGGGTAACATAAATTGAAATGCTGGTAAAGTAGGAATCCGGTCACGTGACCAGGTTGGTCCATGGCCTTAAATACTGACTATTGAATCAGTCAAAATCTACTGATTATTAGTGAAATTTGACTGATTCAAACAGTTAAAAAAAGGTTACTGTAAATCAGACAAATTTCACTGATTACTTCAGTGAAAATCAACTGATTTAACAGTGAAAAATATTTTTTCATTGATTCAATCAGTGAAAATTGACTGATTTGACAGTGAAAAGATAATCTACTGGTTCAGTCAGCGAAAATTTGACTGATTCAGATTTAGAGAGGATATTATTAACAAAACATGTATAATTTCCGTTAACCCTTGCTTACCACACTTCCGTAGAATTACACGCTTACCACACATGGGTCTAAGAGACCCCAACGACAAAAATCGTTATAAAAAAGAAACTATTCAATAGTTTGACATGAAATTTTTTTTGGAACTTCCCTAAAACCCATTTCAAAAGATAACGTAGGTTTGATGGCCAAAAAAAAATTTTAAATATGCTAAAAAAAATGTTAAAGTTAAAAAGTGTAGAAAATGACCATTACCACTGAAATTCATAACTTTTTTAATATTTAATATGAAGGGTTAAAAATTTAGTCGGACATAGTCAAGATATATCTCTAAAAGTACCTACAAAGGTTTTTTATGTCCAGTAAAAAAAGTATATTTATTTTGAGGAATGAATGGCGAAAAAAGGGAAAAAATAAGTCATGCGTTCTTGTCAGAATACTTAATTGTATTAGCTGTCATAAAAACATTTATACTGAAAATATCGATGGATTATGAAATTAATAGAAAGTAAATATGAAATAAAAACAAAATATGCATAAAATAACCAATTTTATTCTCAATGGGAAGGTGACGCGGTGGGGGCTGCCCCTCGAGAGTCAAAATCCCGACGCTTGGCTAGTACACGTCTGTTCCGATATACACGAAAAATACTCCAATTTTGAGTCTATTTCGGAGCAAAAGATCGTTTACTGTTTTTTTAAAACGTTATATGTCTTTTAAAAAAATTACACGTTTTAAACATACTTTATAGTCTTTATTCTTTGATCTGAAGTCAATATTCAGTAAAAAAAATTGTCTTCAAAAAATCATTTTCGAACGTAATTACCACTCTTGGGTCTTTTAGACCCAGGCCTATTTTTGAATAGCTGCCAAAACTAAACTAATGGTCCCAACGTCATCCTAAACATTCTGAAAGGTAGTTTAACTATTCAACTATCGACTAATATTGCTACAGACTCGCTCCCTTTGCATTTAGGTACATAAAATTTAACTACAAAGAAGGCTTGGGTCTCGAAGACCCACGTGTGGTAAGCAAGGGTTAAACAGCAATATTCTTACAATAAATAAGTTTACGGAGTTGACTTCAACCTACATCGTGAACATTAGATTTTCAGTTTTTTTTAATATCCACTTCACATTTTGGCAAATGAGAAATTTTGTGGAGCATCAAGTGCGCAGGTTTTAGAACAATTCCCAAAACAGGCGGTCTGTTTTCAAAGCTATGCCGTTTAAAAATTATTCTTGAGTAATTAGCGGTTTCAAACTTTACTGGAATTAGAAACGAAATGATAAGTCACACTAAATGATGTATATTATAGTCATGGATAGATATAGTTTAAATCAAATTTATAAGTTTGAAATGGTTTGAAATTATGACTGACATAAATAGGTTAGGTGACGTATCAGTAATCAATTTTTATCAATAAATTAATTATGTTCCTAATCAGAAACTCCAATTAATTTCGTTGCAGTTACCTGGTGTTCTTTTTCTTAGTTAATAAGATCAAAAAGTATTTCGAGCTATTTATTTAAAAAAACTTCAATAAATCGGAATCTAATTTAAATTTTACCACAATCATAATTTTGTAAAATGCGAGAAGTGAATAAAATATTGCTTTTGTGTCTTCATGATGCTTTTATAATTTTTCAGATTTAATAAGAATAACTTTTAATAAGATTTTGATTAATATAAATTAAAAAAATTATTTTAGCAAGTTATCGATTATTTGATAATCAAACTTCTCGTCATTATAAAAATTAAAAATAGGCTTTTTACACCTGCCTGCATGTGGCTTAGTTTCTCTTGAGTCTTTAATTGATAGTTTGAATTATTTTTCACATGTCCTAACGTATTAAATTTATTTATGCTTTTACATACAATAGTGAAATATATCTACTATGAATAAACTTAAAACAGTCTACAAGGAATAGACGATAAGCGTATTTTTCAATCTCTAGGATGAGGTAACCAACCCGTTAAACAAAACAGCAACTAAAGTAATGGGTGTAATGTAAATTAGAGTATTACTTCCTATAAGTATCGACAAGAATCCTATGACCTGTATGACATTGAAATAACGTTGTTACTTTTTCTTCTATTGGTTGTGTTTATAAATTGTGAAGTAATTTTTCAATTTTATCGTTCCGTTTCTACAACAATGATTTGAAGGTACGCAAAAGGAATAAGAAATTAGTATATTGTTTTGTTAAGTAAGATAAAATAGAACAAAAGATTAGTGGAGACTAATCAGCAAATAGCATTGTTTTTCGAATTAGAACAAGATGCTGCTTACTCATTGAAGTAGGTATTTAAATTTTATTGCGCGATAAAATTGTATGTCTTATAAATTACTGCTTATATTTATATTTATTCCGCAGTTTCTGAATAATAACGGAACTCAAACATTTTTTTCTACGTAAAATAGGTCATTTTTCAATTTTTTAATACATCTATATAAAACTCTTTTCTCTAATGTCATTAATAATAAGTATAATATAATTTTAAAAAAGGATTTGTTTCGGAATTTATTTACGATACAAAATTTGATTTACAATAAAGAAAATTTCGTTTAAAGTCGCCTTTTTGATATTGTGCTATATTGTCATTTTCTTCCGAAAAAAAAACTATTGATACTGATTGATCTTGATTCAAAAAAACAATTGCAATTCATTAATTTTATTGGAAACAACAATTTAGAGTCAATTTAATACGTTTAATGAATTGGTTTCAGGAACAATTTTTTTTTTTCTAGAAAAGTTTGCTTAATGATGTACCATACATTCAAGTTCTTTTATAAACAAAAGCATTGTTAATATTAATTAATGTATTAAACGCTGTTTTGTACCACATAGACGTCACACCAAGTACATAATACGTACATAGGGCCATGGGGGCGCCACGAGTTATGTTCAAAATTTCGATATTTTCATTAAATACTAATTGATAAAAAAAATGTCTTAATAATTATTGTTTATATTTTTATTTTTAAAAACACCTGTTATGCTTAAAAATAAAATTCGTCACTTTTGTCCAATATTCCTGGCGTATAATGACCCAAATAAAGGAACAATGATTATACAACATATCTACACATATTCAACTATCAAATCAATATAATAGCTTTATAGCACTTACCTGTGTAACATAAAATCAAACAAAAAATAGAAAAAAAAAATGGTTTCCTCAAATGCCTTTGAGAAATATTTATTTTAGGGAAAACAATTTGGAGTAATATTGCATGGCGGAAGATTTATAATGAAAGTAATCTTATGAAAAAAGAGACATTAAAAATAATTCCTGGATCAAAACAAGGTTAGAAAGAAAATATGAAGGTCTCTTTCTGTCTCCTTTCATCTGTTTTGTATTACCTAACAGACTAACGCACCCAGCTCTCTTCGTTAGTAAACAAAAGTTTGATCTTTTTTTGAGCCCTTTCCTCGAACAAGCGTGTTACGTTATTGAATTAACGACTAATACGCGCTCTCCTTACTGATTAATATTTATTTCTCATCAGTATAAATAAGTTCTGTTCGATAGAATCGACTGTATCAAACAATTAGTAAAAATAAATTAGTAGAAATTTTTGAAATTTATTCTGAGTCAATCAGAACTATTCCGATATCTGTATCCGAGCCAATGCGAATCATTCCGAACCAATCCAAAAAACGTTTTGTATCTCGTTTGATAAAAAACGGTCAAAAATAAATCCGACTAAATCCGATTAATTGCGAGACATCAATCCGAATGAACCCGAACCAATCCGAAAACAAGTTTTCAATCCAGATAAATTTGAATCAATTCGAGCTCGGATTGATCCAAACCGAATTTTCAATCAGAATTGATCCAAATCATTTCGACCTTGGATTCATTCGGATTGATTCTGATTGAAAATTTGGTTATTATCAATCCGAGCTTGCATTGTTCTGGATTGAAAACTTGTTTTCGGATTGGTTCGGGTTCATTCGGATTGATGTCTCGCAATTAATCGGATTTATTTTTGACCGTTTTTTATCAAACGAGATACAAAACGTTTTTCGGATTGGTTCGGAATGATTCGCATTGGCTCGGATACAGATATCGGAATGATTCGGAATAGTTCTGATTGACTCGGAATGAATTTCAATCCGATACTATCGCCAGGGTACTCACCTGAAAAACTCAATTATATTTATTATAAACGATTATTGTGCAACATTCCTTTTATAATCTTATAATTTCCTTGCAGTTTATCATCACAAATGTATACCAAATTCTCTTAGAACCTGAGAGTGTCAGGTCCGTAAAAGATTTCATCGAAAGCTGAAACCAAGTTTCCTGAATAATCGGTGGAACATGCGTCATCCCACTTCTCTTTCATTTTTTCTGACACAAGTTAAGCCTCATGTGGCAGTCAACAGCCTTACATAGAAGATTCACACACTATACAAAGATTGTAAAGTATCACACGAGTTATAATCGTTTGCATTCAAATTATTATAAAATTAAATGCGGGCTCATGACTCTCTGAAAGGAAAACATGTCTTGCTAGCCTAAAAAGGATTTGAATCTCATTTCCTTGAATATAATATGGCCTGGATTTTTGCCTCTCAAATGTATTGAGCATGAACCAAAAGGGGTCAAAAGTGTTGCTTATATAGAAGATATAAGTAACGCGAAAAAATTTCATAAAGGAAAGTATTTAAAAAACCAAAAAAACAAGATGAAGAAAAAGTATCTTATTCTTTATGGCATTAAAGAACTTTGAACTCTAGACTGTTAGAACCATTGAACAAATGAAGGAAATTCATTAAGGTATTACTAACGTGGTAAAGAGAATTGAAGTGAGCTGCGAATCAAATCGGCTCACCATGAACTTGGATGCGAATAAATAAAAATATGACAACAGCGGATCACCTTTATATATATCTATATATTTTTTCCCTCTCCTTTTGCCGTCCCAGTCCAAGCATAAACATAACCAAATATTTGACGTTTCGGATTTTACTCCCTGAAATATCGAAAGAAAGATCCCGTTTCAAAGGCCAGTGGCGAAAGAAAAAGGATGTTTTGAAGCAAGTTTTTTTTTATAATTTTTTGTTTTCAATAGTAATAAAATCGAATTATTCAAATTGAACATTTCGAGCTGTATTTTGCAGCGTTGCCAAGTCAAAATAATGGAGTGATCATGTGTCAGATTCCAACTTTCCTATTTTTTTTGTGACAATTAAATAGTGAAATTGGATGCAGTTCAACGGAAATGAATTGCTACTAATATTCGCGTCATGTGCAATTTTTTCGTAAATTTTTGAGGTCTAGTTTTCATTCTATCAAGTAACAAAAAATCTCCCCATAATAACGTATAGAATTTATAATATTTCTCGAATTTTTTATAAAAAACTAAGTGGTGAAAAATTCTGAAAAAATTTCACTGTGCGTAGAATTTCATAAACTTTCACGTCAAAAATGTTCCGAAACTTCTGAGGAAAACGACTTTTTTCTTAGTAATACCTTAAATGAAATGATACCACCTTTTTCTAATTTTAAAAATAATTATCTTTTTTTACAGTCCCTACAATGTTGTCCACTGTACTTGTTAAAAGCGTGATCAAGCGAAAAATTGTCGATGTTCCGAGAGACTGAATTTAGCCACTGGAGAAAGGGAACGATCTTTCCTTGTGGAAGTTTCAGAGAGAAATGACTCCAGCCAATGTGTCGGGTACCCCAAGCTCCAATATCTACAGAGGTTTGCTATGAGACCAGAGGCCAAATTGTTAGCGCATGCGTTTCAATCCACTTCACTGACAGTGCCTTGCAGCGATTTTTTTCAATAATTTTCGTAATATGCTCCAGCTGAGGGACGTTCTTACACAATGTTGGACGTAAGTATTAAGTATTAGCAAGTATTAGAGACTGGGAAATATCATGAGGCTCGTTAATTTGCTCCCAGTGGCGTAGGTATCGGGGGTGTTGCAGGTGGCAATCACCGGGGCCCCTAAATTTCTAGACCATCTATTGATTGGTCCTTCCAATTAAATTTTCGATTTTTAATTTTATTGTGTTGATTTTATTGTATATTTTTAACTTTGAATGTTTCGCAATCGTCATTTTGTTTACTAAATAAAAATTAATTTATATTGATTGTACCTCTAAGTTGTATTGTAAATGTTTGTAATAATTTAAAGAATTTGAAATCTTTCTGTGGAAAAAAGACGCTTTCGACTGCGCTGGGATTCATTGCAAAAAAATTTCTCGAAAAATTATATACTGTTCCAGTGAATTATCATATATTTTTAAAGACATTTCTGGGGAATTTATTTCTTTTAAAATATGGAAAAGGGTATATTATTCCTTTTAAAATATTTTACATATATATGGTAGTAAGTAGAAAGGTTTTCTTACCTACTAGTTATTATATTTCTAAAAAAAATACAAAAAATGTTAATATTATTGCGTTATAAATATATTGAGATTTTTTTTAGTTAGGGGGGCCCCAAAGAAATTTTCCAACTGGGCCCCGCAAGGTGAAGCTACGCCACTGTTTGCTCCGGATCCCTTCACGAAATAGCGTAAGACTTAAGAGCCCTTTAGGGTATTATGAGAAGAGTTTATCCTCTCCAAGTGGTTGGAGTAAGTATTTATTCAGACATCTGAGTATTGGATGAGTCGTTGATAAACTATCGTTCATTCAGCCTCGAATACTTAAATAACAATTAATGCAATCAAGAAAACTAATCAGCTCCACTATATATTGCATTTTTTAGTTCTAAAGTTTTTATCTAAGTGCACTTATCTTCAAGCATTAATCTTAATGTCGTGTAAAAATTTAATAGTGGCTAAACGATTAGTTAATATCTTTCTGAACAATGAGTCATTTATTTTACATATCTTGCACGAACTTATTGGTGCAAGTTTTAGATGTTAATAATTCAATTAAGTGTCAAGTTTTGAAAAGTGAATTTAAATTAAAAAATGAATTATCTCACTTAAATTAAATTTCAAAAAAGTTGATTTAAATGATACTTTGCATTATTTTTAACTCTATCCGATAATATTGAGTTCAAATATGAAAATAACGTTTGTTAGAATTTCTGGCTCCAACGTGACACCCATGAGAGTCATCAACGAAACAACATTCATGCATAAGTGACATTAAAAGCGAGTCATGATGCAAATTAATGACTCCAATCAGAATATGCTAGTATGTAAATTTAATGAAGCTGAATTTAATTGATTGATTTTCAACGATGAAAAGTTACCTCTTTTCAAATTTGGTCTCTGATTTATAATTAAAATCACGAGTAGTGACTTTCAGCTTTGAAAATATAGAAACTTGGAATATACACTTTTAAAATAATGTCATACTTAGTTTCCGTGAAAAATATCATGTAGACATATACTTGTTAACTCAAGATTGTGTAAATAGATGAAAACAGCTTTTTTAGTGAGAAAATGATAAATAATTATAAATAGAGAAAAATTGTATTTGTCAGAATAATTTTTCCATAGTTCCGGGCCAATATATGAAATCTTACGTTGCAATTTCTAATAAGTCAATTTACTAAATATTTCTGATTTTCAATTACTTATGTTATTTTAGATTTCTTTTGTTCTCACAAACAATGAAATAGTTCAATAATTGTGTAATTCACTCGTGTAGACTGAAAGCCATATGTTAGCCATAATCAGGCTTTAAAAGTTTTCCTCGTAAAAAGTTGGTTTACATATTGATAATACACGACAAGAAGGAAGAAAAACGTTGATCGATAAAAATAAAGTTGAAAAGAAAAAATAACTGATTGAAGAGATACTTCAAAATACTTCAAAATTGAATGACGAATATCAAATGAGAAAAGACTTATTTGGAGCTTGACGTTTACCTGAAAGCAAAAGACGAGAAAGTAAGCTGTAAACTTTCTTGCTGCAACTCTTGTGAAGTTTTCTAACAGTTTTATTTACGTCTTGAGAAAGATGTTTGAAATACTAAATAAGACAATTTATATTCTTTAGAAAATGAAGAAAACAATTTTTTTTGCATTAAATGTAAATAGGGTATATCATGAGCGTGTTAAATCTATGCACGAAATTGGTCGATCCGCCCCAGACATTTAAACATTTAATATTCTAAAAAGTGCTATTAGTTGTTTTAAAAAAATGTAAAGGTTAAACATTACGTGTAAATATGCATTCCGAACTTAAAATTTTACCTTCCGTAACTCGATATGCATAATTATCTACTCGTCAAACGCGATGTTTAACGTTTCTGGAGTAATAAAACTTTGTTTTACTTTTTTTGAAGCCTAATAGTTGCTCCAGGGCCTCAAAGTTTAGATATAACACCCCAACTAAGAAAAATTATAAATATTAATAGAAAAAATGCACTGATTTAATTGTAACATGAATTGTTAATTTTCAAAAATATTTTAAACTTAAAAAAGGATTTAGTAAACAAGAAGTACCTACTTAAACTTTTAATTCAGTGATTGTATTGGCACAGAGCGAAAATACGAAAGTGATGGAAAGAAGCTAATATACTATAATTTTAAAAAGTGGAAGTACAGTGCATAAAAATATTGCTCGTAATATAGTCAAGCAATTGAGTTTTTAACAATATAATGTGCGGAGAGATTCAATATTTCTTCCTTTCTCAGAGCGAAAATTGGAAGACATCACATGTAGTCACTTTAGATATAATTGAATCAGAGTTAATTTAGTTAAACAGAAAATTATAAAAATTCTTCTAGATCATCAAGATTTTAAAATTGTGAAAAGAAATTGAAGAATTTGTTTAGAATAATCGGTAATAAAAATAAGAGAGTACTGCGCCCCAAATATGTTTACCTGTACCACTTATTTATGCAAAGTCTTATAAATTCGTACAAATGTATAAGAATTCTTGTAAAAAATTTAGCATTACGACAACGTGCACGTCATTATTCATTTCTTCTTTTATGAAAATTTAAAACTGACATAAAATCGCTAATATACGCTTTGAATGAGTTTCTACTAGAGTTATCTCTCCTGCTTTAATATTGTAAGAAAAGTTTAGAGTTATGGTTAGTTTTTTCAATTACAGATGAAGTTTCTCATCTTATCGGCAATGCACATTTTCGCAGTGTTTACATTACAAAATGTGAGGCTCCATGGTTTTTAATCTTTCAGTCGTGACTACTTCGTTTGTTACTTGATCATCTAATACAATGTATTTTTCAATAGTAAGATAACTTGGATTGCAAATCTGCTTTGGTCTCCTCAGTTGAAGTAAGTAATATAAGAAATAATAATACAATAACTAATAAAAATGTATCAATAATTAATTTGTATAACTTAAAAGTAAATTCTGAAATACCTTTGTACCATAGAAATAGATTAGCCAGGACCTTTTATTAGTCATCATTCATTGTATCATCTCATGATACTTCCTGGCCAAATATTATGTCCCAAATAAAACCTCTTTTACCTTGTCTGATAATTACGAACATGTTGATAATCAAGTGCAGACTACGAGGCCAATAATTATAAAAATGGCAAGCTGTCTTTAATAATTTGCTATGACTTTCCTTTTTTAAATCTTTGTCTTGCTTGTGCTTTACTGTACTTTGGATGTTTTTCTTTTTCTGAATTTCTTGCCGAATCCGCTTGATTTTCTTTTTCTTCTCCATAAAGATCGATTGGTGGATCGAGTAATGATTTCCTTTGGCATTTAACAAAATATCGAAATCCTTTAGCTATACCAAAACCTATCATCGCTATCGCCATCGTCAATAAAACCATCAAAATAGGATGCTGTAATTCAAAAGAAAGGAAATAGTTAAATATTTAGTATTTCATATATTGTGTTTAAAAACATCTTTAAAGTATTTGATTGAGGGCCCTTAAAATTAAAATCAATGTATTTAGTTTTATGCAATAATCCTTACGGACAATGTGGGCTTATTCGTGAACACGTAATCAGCAATTACTACTATCACTCCAAAGATAATTCCCACTCCAGCACCAAGCCAAGGAATTTGCTGATCAGCTGCAATAATTTTTATCAAAAATATTATTTGGTTTTAGGCAAAGTTACTATTCGAGTTAAAAATTTTCTATTTATTTCGACTCATTAACTCATTTACTCATTAATAATTAGAAAATATTGTAGTATTAAACCGTTTTCAAGGACGAGGAGATCACTTTCTTTTTTAAAAGTGTTTATGAGAAGATTCCGAAAAATGTAAAAATATTTCAAAAGATTTGACAACTGAAAATCAAAATATTTCTAGAGATTTAGAAAGATTGTAAGAGATTAAAATGAACTAGATTTCAAAAAATGTTATAATAGATTTTACAAGTGATTAACTGTGGGCTTATCTAATAATAAATCTAAAAATACCTCTCTTATCTTGCAAGAGAGATCTAGAAGCTCTGTTCATGGCATCTATTATGCTAGGATCTTCTGGCTGCAATTGAAGGGCCTTTCCGTAAGACTGAATTGCTTCATTGAATTGAAAAGTGTAATACTCGACCTCAGCCTTTCGGTAGTAACCCTGAAAATCAAAATATGTTATTGAGTAGAAGAAATAGTAAATTACTTTTATTTTAAATATTCAATATTGGCATTTGCTATTCCTACTTTTGTCCAATCAGGCTTAAGTTGTATTGTCATAATAGCGTCCTCCATAGCTAACTGATACTGTTGCAGTCTTAAGAAGACGAGGGATCGATTACTGTATAAAGAGTAGTTTTGTGGATCAAGTTTGATGGCAAGGGTATAGTGATACATTGCCTGCTCATATTTCTGTTCTCTCACACAAGTATTGCCCTGTTCCTTAAGATTTTGAACCTGAAAGTAATAATACTAATTTGATTTCTTGTAAGTATATTTCAAAAATTTAACATGAAATTTTAAAACATTCATTAATTAAATTTGAAAATAATAATCTTCCCGCTATAAAGTAGATAATTGATTACGCCTAGGGCCTGTATAAGCCTTGAAGGAAAATAAGATAATAGAATTTCAGAAATTTCTACATAGTCATAAAAATTACATGAATTGCAGTCTTACTATTGTATAAAAAATCTCACTTATCAATAAAATTCCAATTAATTATTTACCGAAAAAGCTCTAAATTCCAGTTTTTATTCCAGAATAAATTTGACATTTGCTATAAGGTTATCTTACCTCATTTTCTTGATCAGTAGACATCTTTCTGTTCTTTTGTGAGCGAGTTTTTTCAGATGAGACTTAAAAACTTCCTTTTTCGTATTTCATATTGTTTTGGCAAATTCTTCCAGAAAAAACTGAGCTTTTGTTATAAATTGAATCGTTAATTAAAGACGACAAGAAGCAGACGAAACGCAAACTGTCATGGCGATTGATCGGCGCTAAACTGCGCATGCGTTCTTGATTATTAGTGATAAGCAGGTGCGAACGGTGCCAAAACATGAAGATACTTAACTCATATAGGTACCATTTCAAAATTAATCAACATAAATTTTGTCTGAGCGGATAGGTTCCAATAAATATTAACATAAACGATACTTTTAAAATAATTCTTTCTTACCAGTTAAAAAGAAAATTCAATCACCTTGAAGAAGTTTATCATGTTCTACATAATTTGCATCAATTATTTCAATAAATTCAAAGATTTATGTTATATATACACATATATGTAAAGAATTTATTAGCAAATAATTTCATCTCTCGGAATATATAAACAGTTTTGAAGAAATTTTGTTAAAATTACTAAGATTCTTTCTATCTAATTATTTATTTCTTAAAGTAAAATATTACATTGGTTTTCAATTTTAAAAGATACAGATTTTATTTATTCATCTATGAAAACTCCTTTAAAAGGAGTCTTATTTGAGTTTCACAAATAATTTTTTTATAATTTACCTATCTTATCTCTCTCGTATATTTTAGTGTTATTTCAAACTTTATCAGTATTATTTATTTTAAAATAGAATATTCATTTAATTTTGTTATTTTTTAATTATTTTATATATGTAAGATGTATAGGTGATAAAGGAAAACATAAAAATATTTTCATCATTATTTTAATGATACTTCCATTTCATACAAATTAAGTGGGGAGTTATAATACAAACTTAAGATATATACATCAATATCTCATGAAAATTCTCAATGTCTATATACGCCTCATTCGTTAATCCGAAATCTATAGATCTTCTTCGATTCTATCTCTCAATATATACTGTGCAATGAACTTGGCAAGTCGTTTCAATAAATAATTGTAAATCCCGTCGTTCGCGGTCAATCCTTTCGATAGAAACTAGACCGCTTACGAAGTGATTAGGAAAGAGCAATCGAGAAGTCGAGACACTGGTTTTTCTCTTTCAAAGCAAAACTTTTACAATCCATATTTGTCTTTGCCTTTCAACAGAACTCGCCACATTTGTGAATTTTTAAAATTCACACCAGTCTCAGAGCCATTTAATTGTTCTATTATTCGAGAAAGAAAAACATAGCAACTCTCAAGTATTTTCTTTAGTTTTCTTTTTCTCCTAAGCCTAAAGCGGAGACTAGTTTTTCCATTTTTCTCACCGTCGAGCCGTTTCTTAAATAAATTGTTAGTGCGAAGAGTGAAAAGTCACTAGGCATCAGTATTAACATTAAAATAAAACGCTTTTTTCTATTTTAAACAGGACTCAACACCTTCAATAAAAATCCAAGAAATATTTGTCTGCTTAAGATATTTTTGGATAATATAATTAAATACCTAATAAATTAATTCCCTTTTGTCCTTTTTCAGCAGAGCCAAGCGATTATTTTCGGAAGTATCAGAATATTTTTCTTTGGTGTTTAGCAATCTCTAAGAAGATTTCACAATTACCCATCTGGGACGGAAGTACAAATAATAGAGTGGTCACGTCCGATTAATTTTTTTGCGGTTCTCGAGCGTGACAATATAATATTCTTTTCGACTCTAATTTACTTTACCTATTCTAACTCAACTCGGAAAGTTTTTTAAATTTTCACAGCGTCTCGACGGTAAGAAAAATAAGGTTTTTGAGTGAATTTCTTCTCGGATTTTTCGAAATTATTATTCTCGATAGGCTCTAGCCAAAACACGTACATACGTATCTTTATGCACAACCCACATATGTATTGTTACTCGTAACTGTAAATTGTTGCCTTGCTTAAAATACATATTATACATACTCCTTTTCTCTTCCTAATCAGCATCATCTTCTATCATAAACATTTTAACCATTCGCTTCATCGTAGTAATCCTAATCGTTAACTTCGTCGACACACTCTTTTTTTTCGTTTTTCTAATGCTTTCTCGAAATATGCAAGTTCTCCAATAATAAAAACAGAAGCGCGTAAAGGCAGGAACATAGAGATTGTCGTGAGCGCTTATCGTGTAACAATAATTCATCATCATTCATACGAGTGGTCACGTAGGATCCATACATGAGAGATTCTGCAAAGTAGTCGACTAAACTTTCTCGCTTTCTTTTTTCTCATAAATATCTCAGACTAATCTTGACTCTCAATTTCTTATTTATCTTTATTTTTTTATGTCCCACTTAATTCTCTTACACTCACGGAAAATCAGTGGTTCAAAAGTCTACAATTCTGAATTTAAAAAATAGTCCAGCACTTAGGACTGTATCTAAAGTCAGAAAACTTAAGCAAAACAGATCAGCAATAACTGAGTGACTTTAATGCAGATTTAACTCATTCGTATATTGATTGAAGTGATCGTTCCATGCCGTGCCACACATTATGTAATTACAAAAATCAAGCGCAACGTAACAAAGAGAAAACATAACTAACTAGAAGAACTTCTAGATAAAAGAAACTTCTTTTCAAGAACGCATGTAATTTTTCGAATTGCTCTGACGTTCCTTCCTTTACTAAATATATAGTCCTTTCCTTTTTTTACTTTAATTAATGAATATAATAATATATAGATAATAAATTGCAAATACAACTATATAATGGATATACGAGCCTTTGTCAAGGGGAGCAATGCAGTCGTCGTCAAAAAAGAGTCACGGGTATATTTTTACGATATACCTTGTTTAACATATCGCCACATTCGCCTTAATCCTGATTTCCTTTCAGGCAAATCGACGCCTTGAGGAGTTCGCTTCAAGGTTCTTTCGTTACGCTCACAGTCATCCAAATATTACAAGCTCTTATAAAATAATAATCATCGATACGTGTCTTCGCAATGGCCTACGGATTTCGTTATTTATTTAGTATTATTACATTAGTAAATTTCATTATTTTCCCTTGCGCAAGTGCCATTTGATATGGGTATTGATAAAATTACACTATTTCGCTAAGCCTTTCCCCCCTCTCGCTTTTCAAAAAATTCGTGCAAAACATACAAATTTTAGTATCAATTTTGAAGGAGTTAGATTAACAAGATTGAAGTTTCTACACGAATTTCTTGGTGTCAATTTACAATCTCACTTTGCTTCATTTCTCAAAACAAAATTGATAATTGATTCAAAAGCAAACAATTAAACTTCATTTAATAGAAATTATCGAAATATTTCAAACTAATTTTGGAATATTTATGCATTTTATCAAATGATGCATTTCATTTATCCTGATCTTAAAAATAAATTTATTATATATGAATCTCTACATACAAATGTCAAGAAAAACTTCGACGAAACACAACTTAGTAATTGCAACTAGAGCTCGTCAGTAATTATTAAAAATATTTTAGGTATAAAAAATCACATAAATCGCACTTTATGATATACAATGTGTAGAATAAAACAGACTAACAATAAACAGGCATTGGGCGAAGCGTGGTGAGAGCTTGTATCACATAAGCGGCGAGGGAATCGAGGATTATCGAATTGGTGTCACGGCACAAAAAATGCAAACATCGTTGAAAACAAGTATATACGCACGTAATATGTATTATATAATGTAGCATCACAGTCAAAATTGTAATATTACAACAACGAGCATGCATATTTCTTCTGACGCCTTTTGTTTTTCTTTCGCAAAACATTACTAATTTTAAATTCATATTTGAATTCCTTTTTCTTTCCGCAAAAAATTTAAAAGAAAAAGAAATCCAGGACATTTCGAAGGGACAAAGAACTCAATTAGAAATCACTAGTTGAAAAAATAACTTTTTTTTTAAACTCTGAATTTTTTGGGAAGAATTTTAAACTGGGACTTGAATAAAATATCATATTGTGTAAGGGATTACAAAATTTTAAAGGACCTAAATTTGTTTGCTTCAGAATTAAAGTTAATCAGTTCTGCATATTATTAAGTAAAATTTAATTTAAAAAGCAAACCTAATTATTGCACATGAAAGCTGTTAATTTCTAAAACTTCAAATAAAAAAGGCAAACAAGATAGGTAGAATATAAAAACAAGTAAGAAATTCAGAGTTTTTCGAAAGGATGGGACGACTTTTTTCGATTCTTCCTTTCTCGTGTATTTGGCTCTCTTGCGGGAAATTCTCATAGTGAGATATATGCGCGCAATACATTTTTTTCGTATGAATATTGTACTATATGTAGTATATATGTATGTATACATATGCATATGCTTTAGATACAGTAATGTATGTATAATAAAATCGTATTGTTATTTTTGCTATGATTGGCACTTGGATTCTCTTAAAACAAATAGTGTCGAAGAATATTTTTAATTTTCTTGAGACGATTTTGATTGAAAACTCGACAAGTGTGAGTTTCCCTTTTACCAAAATCAAATAACAAGAAGGAAACTCACCAGAAGATATAAACAGGTAATCTGATCTGTGCGAAGAGAACCTTTCTTTATTACTGGGAAATTGGAAAAAGCTTAAAGCAAAGGCTTAGAAAAAATTAAGAAGTTTGACACATTTCAATCTCTTCGAACTTGTGTTCATAATAAGATAAAGATACAAGTGCACTTTGAAACTACGGTTTAGAATTGTTTTAGAGAAAATTTGAAAGTTTTGATTTCCATAGCAGATCTGAAAATTTTCTGACAATCATTTGAGTCTCAGATATGTCATTAGATGTGTAGTCACGGTTCTTGTTCCGCAGCTAAAGCGCATTTTAAAATAGAAGTTCAAATCATAATAAGAAAGAAGGTACTGACTGGTATAAAGTGGTAACTATAAAATTTGATTGCATATTCAAGAGGAGTGTGCATCGAGATTTTAACATAAAAAACGGGAGACGTATGGCACAGTGGTACGGTTATAAAAAAAATAAAAATACAAAAAATAAAAAAGAGAGAAAGAGAGAGACAAGCGTTGCTTTTTAACAAATTTTTATTTGACTTTTCGCTTTGGAAATAAGATATAAATTGCAACAAAAATATATTAATTGATCGCCCGCGGTTTGGTTAATCAAAGTTTTCACTTTTATCTTCTTTTTTCATACAATTCTCCTAGCTACTTATTACGAGTCGCAATACAACAACGTTGACAACTATTCATTAAGAGTAAAATAGAATAAATATCACTGTGCCATACGAGCCGCTGTAACAAGGATTGTGCGACTAAAATCGAGCATCATTCACTCGAATAATCTAATAGAAAATTTTAAAAATTCAACTATGAAGTTCAGAAAATTATAATTATTCGAGTGAAGGGCTACCTTGTATTTTTATTCGCACAGCCCTTTTGTATCTCGACTCTTTTTCTTGTCCCTTCAAAAGGCGACAGTTTGAAGCACTAAGTCGATAATAGCATGCTGAGCAAAACCCATAAAAATCATTCATCATTAATCACTTAATTGAGCAGTATCATTCGTGAATAAAACGCAACAGCTAACGTCTGACTGAATCACAGTGTAGCAATAAAAAGGGTCACGATAACTTAACGAAAATAAAAACGAAAAGAAAAGAATAAAATGTTAACGTATCATAGTGAATTTAAATAATGCAGTAATATTATTTATATAGTAGCCCTTTATTATTGCTCACGCTGATTGCCATCGCTAAACTCGAGGCAAGGTTTTAACCGAACCAAACAATTTCCTAAATCCGTCAATTTTCAAATTTCCTAGACAATTCTAATTATCTGCTATCGACTCGTCTTCTACCCCAGCGAATTTAAAATTAGAAACAAGTTATAAATCGCATTAAAGAAGGCCTTTTCTTTAAAAACAGGAAACTGGATTATCTGAAATTTAAATAAAATATTCTGCTTGTTTCTAATACTTTAAACCGCGAAGTGGATGGAAGTCATAATCCTCTTTCGATTCCTAACATTTGCTATAATTTTTCCTTATTCCCCAAATCAAATGATTGCTAGGAAATTACGGAACTTGCGGGAATTTATCTGAACGGCGATAGTGATAGCGATGTTGCTAATAATTATACTAATAAGAATCATAACATGTATTATATTTTTACACGAACGAACAAATTAAATGTCTTTAAAGCGAAATATCGCGATCCGCCAGTACATTATTTTCGAGTCGTCTGTATTCGACAATGTCCTTGAATAGCTACTAAGAAATTTATCCTGATAACTTCCTTTTAATACAAAATCTGTTACGATGAGTGTTTTTTTAATTATTAATCATTAATAACGTTGCGTTAATAGCTAGTGTTAAAATTCATAAAATTTGTTATAGTCTACACGATATACAAATTTCGAAACAAGAGCATCCTCTTGATCGTTGCCATCATTCATAAGCGATCTTCAAGTAACTCTCAAATACATCAGTCGTATGTGGCTACACATATCATTCATCGTTTCATTCAGCTTTGAGTACTAGATCGTCTGTCCGCTTCTCTTTTCTTTCTTTCTTTCTTCGCCTCGCTACCGATTCGTTTTTGGCCCATTTTAATTTCATTAATTTACTATTATCATTATTGAAATTCACACAAGCTGTTTGACATTATTCTCAAAATTGATTTCTCGGTAAGAGACATAAAGAAAAAAATGAAGAAGCAAGGAAGAGCTTAATATTGTCAAAAATAAATTCTCGTCAAAGAAAATACTTTTTTGTGCTGGACGAGAGTTTTGGAAATATCAAATGGAATTGATATAAAAAGATTTGAAAGACTTGATATGCAATCATTTCTTCTAAAAATCGCAGCTTTCGCCTCTTTGTAGAGATGTGGACATGAAAAACGCAAATAAAAAAAGCCCACTTTGGAACTCAATAAATACAAAAACTTTTTGACTTAATAAACAACTTTATGAAACTTTCTTATTCAATGTAACTACTCATCTAAGACTCTTAATGAATTTAACTTTCAGGAATCCACTTTTCTCACATTTACGTCTCTAGAATGTTTCGCAACTTTACAATTATAAATTCAAATTAAATTTAAAAAATCTAAATATGATTGAAAAAAAAAGAAATTGCCCTGGAAAAACCTTAAACTAAGGCTACAACTGAGATAAACATTTGGACACGTTAACATTTTCAATGATATGACGCATCGTACTTTCACGGTTACTTGTTAATAAACCCAGTGCTCTGCTTTCAAGAAATTCGCGTCTATTTTTAACGTAGAAAATCAAAGACGCAGACTAGTCTTGGACCATTTTTGCAGTCAAGCACATTTTTAAATTGGACGACACACTTTGGACGTGCGTGGTGTAAATAACTTACGTAGACTTTTCAACTTTTTCATCTTTTTCTTTTCTTTATGAATGGACAGTCTTGGACGCGACGCAGCTTTCCTATGAGGATGGAGTGTTCCGAACGAAGTTTGTCGGTCATTCTAATTGTCATCAGACTTCGCTAATTGCACGTGAACGGACTGATATTGTCGAAGAATCGATTCGCCTGGAGGACACTAAGTTCTTTCATTTGATCTAAAATCTTTTCTTTTTTTCAAAGTTCTAGATGCCATTGGAATTCGCTCTCACTCTCGCAGCTTACAATCTGGGATCGAAAGTCGTAGGAAAAATAATATGAGCATTTTTCAGTCAGCTCTAGACAGAGAGCCAAGTCTTCGGCGAGGATTCAGGAATAATTTTAATCACGAGATTATCCTTTAAAGATGCCAAAGAAATGCGAGTTTTGCATTAAAATCGAAACTGCGGTACTGACAACTGAGAAAAAGCGATGGACGAGTGGCGACTTTTTCAGTTTATGTCAGTAGTGCTGATTCTCTTTCCCTTGAGGAGTTGTGTTACTATTGTTGCTAGTTCCGAAATAAATTTTATCGTACTCTTCGACCAAGCTCTTTAAGTGTTGTAACTTTCCATGCAAGTAATCGTATCGCGAATTACGCTGCCTGTAGACCGGGTCATTATTTATCGTATGGTAATCTTTCAAAATTTGGAGCCTTATCATCTGAAATTAAAATTAGAGAATTTAAGCTCTTGTATTCACCTTAGTAAATATATCAAATACTTTTACTTCTTGCAAGAAGTGATTAAAATTACAAAAAAAAAACTTTTCTATAATATTTAGGCTTTTAATATTTTTGATAAATATTTGAAACACAATTACCTCAAGCTGATGTTGGTTTCCCTGAGCTCTCATTTGCTGGTATTGCTGCTCATACTTATTATATCGACTTTTTATTGGGTGAACGTATGCGTACAATTTTTTATATTCCGAATATAGGGAGTTGAACTCGTCCTTGTAACGTCTCCTCTGTTCAAGGCTACTCACTTTCGTGTAACAGCTAAAAATGACAAATTAAACATTAAATTAATAAAATCAAATTTAAATTTTAGAATGCAAAATTAAAACTACTGACAATTCCTAACGTATAGAAAAAAGTAAATATATAAACTGAGAAAAGCTTACGTGAGGTAGTCTGGATATTCTTCACGGGGAATGGAAGCGTGAGCCCTTTGGGTAGAAGCATTGTCGGTAACGTTATTGGAAGGATCAGGACTCGTGTGAGGTTCACAAATGTTTGCAGGCGCTTCAGAGGTTTCTCGGACGTTGCTGCTATTGGTGATGTTACTCCTGTCGTTAGCACTAAGCTTGGGATGTTGAACAGCATGGTCCTGGTCATCTTCGCTATCACTAGATAGACACAAACTCGCAGAATTGTAGCTGCTATCACGAACCACATCGTTATTGGTTGTTCTTTCAGCATAGTTAAGGTGACTCTGCTGCCTCTGATTCCAGTTGCTGTTCTCCCCGACAAGCAAACTGCTTCTACTATTGCAATTACCACTATTACTACCGCCGATATTTTCGACACTATTAACACTATCGGAGACTCTGTCAGCACTACTAAAACGACTGTCGCCACTATTAATACGATTATCGCCACTATTAATACGATTATCGCCACTATTAATACGACTGTCGCCACTATTAATACGACTATCGCCACTATTAACACCACTACCAGCCGTCCTTCGGTTGTCTCCATGGTTCACAAAGATAGGTTCCGGTTTTCGGTAATGAGATATCCGAGGTTTCTTTGTAGGTAAGCCGTCGTTACCCTCATAGTATCCTGGTCTCTTTGAGTTTAGAAGTGCTGATGGAGCTGTTATCGCAGGAGGTGAACCTGGGTGAACCGAACTTGGAGATTGTCCACTGCCTAGAAACAGAATAATTTCTATAAAAAAATAATCCATTAAAGGGTATATACTTTATTTACATCTCTTTTAATCCCTGATTACAATTATGACAACAAATTGTATACTGTGTTTCTGAAAAAGAAACCAAATAGATGTCTCTCTTGTTCCATACTCGATAAACAAACTAATAAGGGGTCTACATATTTTTCAATCTTTGCAATAAAAACCAAATAGGCTAAAACTTTAGTTTTTTTTAGTTACGAAAGTTAACACAAATTATTTTGAATTCTGGTTTGAAAAAGTTAATGCTTCTCAATCCAAACTGTGTTCACTGAATTTTTAAATAGATGTTAGGAACTCTATTTAATAATTATTTTTTAATTTAAAATATATTAATTTACCACTAGAGCCACCATCGCTAGAACCTGGAGGAGTGAGGTTTTGAGGTTTCCGTCTCTTAAGAATAGCCTTTTCCTGCTCAGTATAGTGAATCCAATTGTCTTGAACATCATTCCACACAGTCCTTTTCAGATGGTATGCATTATCTCTTGTAAATGTAAGGTCCATTAATATTTCGAAAAGCACTTTCCGATCTTTATCTTTGATTCCCTCTGGAAAATTAGTTAAAAATTCTGTTATTTGATTTGAATTGAGAACCTTTATTTCGATAAAAATAACTTTATTCTTACCTCTGTTTATACGTTCGTAAAGTTCAGGTTTCTTGTATGGCCTTAACGCTAGGAGATGAATAAGCCGCTCTCTGTAGAATAAATGTAAGGCATATGTTAGTAAACTGTATTGCGGGTATAGTTACAAAGAAAGTTAGTCTTTTGGACAAACTTTATTAAATTAACGCCCACCAGATTAGAAATATACATTAGAAACACATACACTAGAATGAGAGACATTAGAGACATGGTTAATAAAAGTACAGCATTAGAAACTAACAGCTTGATTTCTGTCATACTTTATGCCTTCACTAAGTCTCGTAGTTACGTAAAGGTCCGTAGCGATAATCGCACGTCAATATTTCTTGTCGTACTTAACATTCTTGCAAACTTTCTTAAAAGTGATCATATTTATATCAGAATTAGAACAGCAATCGTTAAAAATTACAGTGCTAACTAAAACGAATAAAATTATGTAATTGATAAGATTCTTGATTGAGACTTTTGAAAAGCTTCTTTATAATTTTTAATTACAATTTTAAAATCTTGATGTTTTTAATTTAAATCTAAAGCATTTACATGATTTATTTTAGAGAGATGGCATAAATTAATACAAGATAAAGGAAAGCAAAAGCGGAAAAAGTAATTAAAAAATAAAAAGTTCTCAATCGTACTTAAAATAAAATTTACCTAATTGGGGTGCGTGTAATGTCTGGAAGTTGCTTCTCAGGTTTACTTCGAGCTGGAAGAGGATTTCGAGAAATTGATTTAGATAAAGAGGATAAAGATGATGACGACGTAGATGACGACGACAACGGGAACCTGGACGAATTCGCACCGGAAGTTGGAAGGCTTGGTGATTCCCGTTGTCTAATGACGTTCACAGGTGGTGGTATCGTTCTTCCTCCCATTTTCACCTTGACTTTCCGCCCGATATCCGTTCCGTTAGTCTTGATCATCTTAGTGCTAAAAAACAGATTGGCAGTCTTAATATCTTCACTTAGTTATTATTTTTTAAACTTGAATCCTTTAAAAAAAATTAAATTATCTGTATCGAATTTTATTTTAAAACTAAGAATTTTTTTAAAATAATCATTTTGTCTGAAATGATAAATGATTCTCCAAGTTTTAATATTTAGCTCATATGTTTACTAAAGTAATTTTAATGTTAGACTCACTTGAATTAACAGATCAGTTGCAAACATGATAATGAAAATACTGTTCAACGAGAAAAAGAAATAAACGAGGTTTCAATAAACTGAAGAAAGATATTTTCTCGTTTTTGCTAGTTAGCTTACTTGACAAATCTAATGAATTTCATTTTTATTTATAATAATTTACCATTTGTTTTTACTATTTTCTTCGGCAACAGCCATACGATGCCTGGTGGTTTCGTAGACATCATCAGTGGCATGTATTCGCATTTTACTGGATAAAGCTCCCAGACTTTCCAGACTTCTAAAAATTAAATAATCATATTTTCATATTTCGTAGTTAAAATGAAATCTCGTCTTCAAACTTAATTGACTTTGATATAAAATGAAATTTCAAATTGTTTTTCAAGAACTTACTTTGGTCCAGTTTGCTGTATGCACTCGAATCCACCCTGAGGACCTTCAATTTCCGTATTTCCGGTAAGACTGAAGTTGAAGTTCGCGGTCCCATGGCTGGATTGTGCGGATGGAATAGATATTTGCTGAAATTGAACAAGAAAAAAAGAAATTTAATACAAGTTGTAATTTAACTCTACACCAAATAATTATATATCTAATTTAAAGAATTTGAAATCTTTCCGTGAAAAAAGAGACGCTTTCGACTGTGCCGGGATTCGAACCCGGGTCTTTCGATTACCGCTCGATTGCAGCAAAAATTTCGAACTCAACCATCTAATTTGAAATTATGTATCTAATCTATTTAAAAACGATTTTAATTGCAGTTCCTTAAATTCTATGATTTATTTCGAAGGGATATTTAGTTTTTAGGGATTTTGTTTGAAAATTTACTCTATGGAGAAAACACTCTTGTCATTAAGTGTCGAGAGAAAGAGACAGTAAGCCGATATCTGTATATGGTACAGTAACAATAGTACTTCCCTCTGGCAAATCTGTAAAAACTCATAATTCTCTGTTATCGTGTGTCTTATTACAGATACACGATTGAAGTACAAAGGGATCTCGCGGTGTTCAAAGTTAATCCACACCAGCTACTGTAGAATAATAAAGCGCGTGCGCTGAGTCAAAGGACTGCAGGCAGAATCTCAGTAATAATGTATGACGTGGTAATGCATCAACCAGGTGTTTAATTATTGCTATCCCGGACATAGGTGCAGATTAAAGGACGATTAATTTTAAAATAGGTAGACTGAAAGTAACAAAATAACATTCTGCAAAATTCTAAGTTTTGTTAGTTCTATCCAACTGTCTATATATAGTGAATTTTACATATTTTTTCAATACATGTTGTGCATACCGGACTGTTTCATTTTGATTTGCAAGCTATGAGATAAGTTTTTGAATTAATCTTTTAATTTATGGCACTAAAGAGGGCCCCCATATGTGCCTGAAACG
This sequence comes from Diplolepis rosae, assembly GCA_030998225.1. Classification (NCBI taxonomy): domain Eukaryota; kingdom Metazoa; phylum Arthropoda; class Insecta; order Hymenoptera; family Diplolepididae; genus Diplolepis; species Diplolepis rosae. The sequence continues at coordinate 5,096,289 of JAPYXD010000698.1, forward strand.
TTTGCCTTACTTTTTACGTTTTTTTATATCTGCCATTGATAATTTTTAATGTGAAAATAAAAAGAATCTGACCCAATGCCAAAATAACAAAATGAATAAAAATTCTACAGAAAACTTAAGATTTACAAAAAAAAGTTATTTAAGAAAAATAAATGTAAATTACAATATTTTTACTGATACTGGAGAAATTTGAAAAAGAAAGAAAGTAAAGAAAGTATTTAATCAGGATAAAATTGCAAAACAACAGGCAATTGTAATTACTTGTTGAATTGGAAATTATGGTATGCAGGAAGAAATGAATTAGATTTTTTCTGATAGCAAGAAAGAATCAATATAAAAAGGTAAGTTATATTAAAAGTTGATAATTATGGACTCGTTAAATGAATACAGACTCAATTATGAGACCGGAAGACTTTCAAGTCGACGAATGATAATGTACTGTACAATCGAGCAATCTTGAGAAATAGAAAGTAACTTCGATAGTCGAAAACTCAATGGAGCTTTCGTATGATCAATCTGGAATCACGTGATCTCAGAAGAATGCAGGTGTAGATAGCTAGATATATATATATATATATATATACTGTTGGCAACTTGAGCTCGCGGATATTCCTGCTTTCGCAACGTTGAGTGCATCGAGCGAGCGAGCCCGTCATTAAAGTCCTTTCTTTTTCGTTCAAAGAGAGCCGGTTTTGCAATATTAACGCAGATTCCGTTTTACCATGACATTTGAAGATCTGTTTTGCCAAATTTCTTTCAGACGCCTACTCACACATTTGCATTAAGATTCATTTTAAAAAAAATACCAGTAAGTCATATTCAGGCCACTGAGGTGTCAGGAAGTCGCCTAAAGCGTTGATTGAATAATTTCTTATTTAATTTTGAATATTAACCCTGAGATTAAAAATTTTAATTTATACTCCTAATATTTAAGTATTAGGAAATAAATTTCCAAGCTTTTTACGTATTACCAATGATTTTGGAGGGGGTCTACACGATTCTTCGAAAAAATTCCTAGTTAGCTTCAAGAATATTATTATTAAAATTAGTTAATTAAATTCTACTCAATTCAACTAAATTCAAATGACTGAGTAAACTCACTGAAATATACTTCTCTGATTGTTTCTAATACATTAGAAATAAACTTCAAATCGTTTCAAGATATAGTAAATTAACTTGAATTCAATCGAATTATACTTTATTAGAAAATTAATTTTTTGCAATAATTTTTAATAATTCTTTATAAATTTTTATTTATTTCTCAGTTTTCTTGGTTTATAGGCACCTGACTTTAGCAACGTGAGTTTGAGCCTCTTCTTTCAGAGGTCAAGATGAGTTCAATATGGAAATCGTATGAAGCCACTTATTTCATTTAAATTTTACAGAGGAAGGACAACGTAAAGGAGCCAGTTTTCAAGTAATTTCACAAGATTCATTTATGTATCTTTCCCTCAGATCTTTCTATACACGAGAACTATTGGGAAGAAGGGACAAAGTATCGAAAGCGACCATTTTTCTTCCTTGGTAGACAATTAATTACTTTCTTTTTTTCTAGTTACATATCTTCCAATCTAGTCAATATGGGGGTTATTCATAAGGATAAAATATTTTCTATAGTTTTTTAGCCTCTAGAAAGAAGAATCAAATAAACCTAATGAAATTTCAAGTGAGTGGTAACTTTGACATATAAATTGATATACGCAAAAAATGTTTACCTGGTACAAAGAAACATATGGCTGTTCCTAACCATAAATATGGCTGATATAACCTAAAAAATCTTTGTGACAGCTACACATTTTTTTCTTTGTAGAATTTTCAAGAGAATTGAATCTGTTGAGAGATGAAGAATTCTTGAAATTCCTAGAAATTGGATTAATGATAATTGGTTGAAACGCAGACTTTAGAGGGATCTGATCTTTGATAGAACGTTAGTGGCGAACTCGGGGCAGCTTTCACTGCTCGACCGATGTCAACTCGTAAGGCACGCAGAACTCAGATAACACAGCGACACATACTGCGATTTATGGACTACACAGAGAGCTAGTCTTTCGATATACATGTAAATGTACTTCTTACCACTCGACAAAACCACAATGACCATATGTCTTGTTGAAAACCGCAGCGCATGCGTCAATTCCTTCAAAGCAATGGGCATTAATTTCACTTCGAGGCTATTTCAGTCAGTATTACAACGTAATAAATTCATTTATAACTAAAAAATATGCAAAAGCACGTAGTTTCATATTTTTAACAATTCCCAGTTTTAACCCTTTGACTCCCGTCTGCTCCCGTTGACACAAATATGGGCCAGGTCCCATAATTCTTGAACCAGCTAACCGTTTCCACCCAAGCAAATTTTGAAATATGTGTCTTTTCAAGATTTATTGAGTGAATTGTGTTATTTTTTTTATTATGTCGTGATCAGTGAGAAATTTGCAAAAAACTGCTGAAAAATGAACATTTTTAAGGTTCAGTATGTAGGAGATACCGTTCAGATTGAGATTCTCGTAAGGATATGATATGTCTGTGAAGTTAGCACTGCAACTATTAAATATCGTACTTTTTATTTTTGGAATCGTTTGGTGGTCGTTTGGTGGTCGTTAGGTGGTGGTTTTTAATGTTTGGTGGTTGAAAATAAAAAAAATATAAAATTTTGAAAATTGTAGTGCTAACTTCACGCTTGCACTACACTTAAATGTTTTTCAAAAATTTGATGTCGAATCGTTTGGTGGTCGTTAGGTGGTGACTTTTATGTTTTGGTGGTCAAAATTAAAAAAGATACAGAATTTTATAATTTCACTAGCCTTGCATCTATATAACCTCTTTCGGGCTTATTTTGAACTTATTTTGTTTATAGAAAATGGAAATTCATTTTTTTGTGGAAAAAGTTATTTTTTTCATCTGAAATTAATTAAGAATGTTTCAAGTATAATTATAATAATTATATTTATTTAAAACTTCTGATGTGATTACATATATATGAGGGCATATAAAACCTCCATGCACTGCCGAATGGTGTCGCTCTTGTGCACTTGTATTCAAATTCAAACTACTTCTTGCTGCAACATTTATTTTTTTTATTAGAAATAGGACAGGGATTTTGACATTAACTTATTATTGTTTCTATAATAAATTGAAAAGTCAACTTTTAACATACCCAGTGTTTTTAACAAGATAAGCGTATTCTTTTTTCCTATATTATTTCAAATTTCTTAATCAATAAATATTAGTAAATAAGTTTTTATAATTAAACTAGTTGCAAATAAAGATGGTATTAATTAAGATATTAATTTTTACCTTCGAATGTAAAAAACTATTGGCTATGCCTACAACACTAAAAAAATCTATCATGGTTTCGAAGCTAGAAGCTAAATAGTGACGACCTTAGATTGTTGGACATTTGCCGTCTATCGCACGAGTTGAAATACGATTAAAAATATTATTTGAGTAAAAAATTGAATACATGTATGAAATTTTCAATAAAAAATCCCATTAATTAAATGAATAAACTAATTTGATTTTTTGAGTAAATCACAATTTGTTACTTTCAAGATTGACTTTAAAATACTACTCTCTAAATCTGAATCAGTCAAATTTTCACTGAAAAATATTTTTATGTGATATGGATTAGAACTACACAATTCGACAATAACATTGTATTATAAGTGTTTAATACGTACGTAAAATTTAAAAAATCAAAAGGTTTGTTATTAACTCACTTTTTACATGACAGTATAAATATTAACCAACGTTAGGAAATACGAAACTGTGATTGGAATCCATCCAAAAACTCACTATACAATGTATTCTTCAAAAGTACAAAGAAATTTAAATTATAAGTTAAGAATGTATTTTTTATTCAATATAAGAATGTTTAATTATCAAACAATAAATATTTATGAATCTAGAATTACGGAGCATGAAAAATAATGTATTATTATAATATTTGCATGTGCTATTACTCTCTAAATTTGAATCAGTCAAAATCTACTGATTATCAGTGAAATTTGACTGATTCAAATAGCTAAAAAGAGGTTACTGTAAATCAGTCAAATTTCACTGATTATTTCAGTGAAAATTGACTGATTTGACAGTGAAAAATATTTTTTCTCTGATTAATCAGTGAAAATCAACTGATTTAGCGGTGAAAAATATTTTTCCACTGATGAATCAGTGAAAAGGCAAATCACTGATTCAATCAGTGAAAATTTGACTGATTCAGATTTAGAGAGTAGTATTTTAAAGTCAATCTTGAAAGTAACAAATTGTGATTTACTCAAAAAATCAAATTAGTTTATTCATTTAATTAATGGGATTTTTTATTGAAAATTTCATACATGTATTCAATTTTTTACTCAAATAATATTTTTAATCGTATTTCAACTCGTGCGATAGACGGCAAATGTCCAACAATCTAAGGTCGTCACTATTTAGCTTCTAGCTTCGAAACCATGATAGATTTTTTTAGTGTTGTAGGCATAGCCAATAGTTTTTTACATTCGAAGGTAAAAATTAATATCTTAATTAATACCATCTTTATTTGCAACTAGTTTATTTATAAAAACTTATTTACTAATATTTATTGATTAAGAAATTTGAAATAATATAGGAAAAAAGAATACGCTTATCTTGTTAAAAACACTGGGTATGTTAAAAGTTGACTTTTCAATTTATTATAGAAACAATAATAATTTAATGTCAAAATCCCTGTCCTATTTCTAATAAAAAAAATAAATGTTGCAGCAAGAAGTAGTTTGAATTTGAATACAAGTGCACAAGAGCGACACCATTCGGCAGTGCATGGAGGTTTTATATGCCCTCATATATATGTAATCACATCAGAAGTTTTAAATAAATATAATTATTATAATTATACTTGAAACATTCTTAATTAATTTCAGATGAAAAAAATAACTTTTTCCACAAAAAAATGAATTTCCATTTTCTATAAACAAAATAAGTTCAAAATAAGCCCGAAAGAGGTTATATAGATGCAAGGCTAGTGAAATTATAAAATTCTGTATCTTTTTTAATTTTGACCACCAAAACATAAAGCCACCACCTAACGACCACCAAACGATTCCAAAAATAAAAAGTACGATATTTAATAGTTGCAGTGCTAACTTCACAGACATGGATATGATAATTCATGTTAAGTGACAGTAGCGCCGTGGTGTAGACATTTTATAAACTAAATCGGATCCCGATAAAAGTCGTTCAGTTTGTTTAAAAAGTAAAATTAAATTTGTGCTATTAAAACTTGTAGTCTTTTTTAGATTTATCTGTATTTTTAGTGATAATCACTTCAATTTCATGTGGTAAACCAAATAAGTCATTTGATTTCACACGTAAAAAAATTAAAGTCGTTTCTTCATCACATTCATATGTTATACTGCAATAAATTAAATGATTGGAATTCACAATATTTTCTCCCTCAATAAATTTTCTACTACTCTCTCCCGCATAATTTAATACATCACTTACATTGAGTAAAAGTTCATTCCGATATTTGCATTTATTATTCATATATATAGGTACATCATGTGTTAAACGTGTTAAACAATCATCAGTTGTTGACAGTTTGACAAGTTTATATCGGGATCAGATTTAGTTCACAAAATATACGGGCCGCGGCGCTACTGACACTTAAAAAGACGAATCAGGGTGTCTAGTAACTAGGTAATTTGAAATTCCCGGTTTTTTCACGGTCACATTTTTTTCCCGGTCAAGTAAAAGATGTATTTTTGTGGTTTTTAAAAGTCAACGTATTTAAAATTAATTTAACAAACCATTAATAAATATGAGGCATGTCTTTTTATCAAAATTTCTTAATTGGAACTTTTGATTATAATATTTTTAAGGAACTTAATAAAAACTGATGTAAGAAATATAAATTCTAACCTTAAAAGCGAAAAATCATTTACTTTTAATATTTGTTAAGTGGAATGAAATTATTCAATTTTAAGGTTAGAGTTTTTATCCAGCACTCTTGAAGAAGAAAAAATCGGATTTTTTGATGAAATGAGAAAAAAATCCCCGTCATAAATTAAATTCTCGGTTTTTTCTATATTTCCAGGTCCGCTAGACACCCTGGAAGTCTCAGAAGACAAATGCAAATAGAAATTATCTGATTTGGAAACGTATAAAGCTTATACTTTTGATAAAAAAAACTATTGGGCGTGAGTCAAAGGGTTAACAAAGCTTGAGAGTGAGAAAAAGATAAATTCTGAAATTGCAATAAGGAAACTGCCAAATGAAGTTGGCAGTGAGAAAGTAAAGGAGTTGTTGATCGTCAACGAGCCAGAAAGACAGTCGATTTGCCTTTACTCGATTTGTAAAGAGAAGGAAAAAAAAGAGATCAACTAAACGTCCCTGGCTAAGGATAAAACGCCATTTGGCACAAGGTCATCTATGCTGGTACAAACGTACTTATACATTTATTTATGTGCATAGAAGTGTGTGTAAAACGTAAAGGGGACGTCATTGCTGCTCCAGAAGTCTCAGTATTCAAATTTAAATAACTTATCTAAAAAAATAATGATTTTCTATACATTAATAACCAGCAGACACTTTCAGAATTCGATTTCCAACATTTCATTAAAACTTTAATTATTAAATTCTAATTAAATGAAAGTGAGAAAAATATTTAGAAATTCATTTATTAATGTACTATTGCAGTAGCTATGCTGATTTATAATCTCGATTAGCAAGAAGATTTAAATAATCAAACAAGTCACAAGCGCGCATTCGTTATTGGAAACTAGAACAACTATTGAAAATTTGATCTATCAATGCTTAACGCTGATATATTGTGCCCACTTAGAAGCCCTCTGAGAAAGGATTACACTGGTTCTTGGTAGTGTTTAGTGTCATGAACTGATACTGATTCCATTTCCAACTTGTTTCCGAGCGGATGACTTAAAGCTAAACACTAAATGCTACAAGCCTACTCCAAAATGTATCTCAACGTAAAATTATATTTATTTTAACTCAGAAAAAAGATTTAATTGGGTCAAAGAAAATTGTTTGTTTAAAGGGCTTCTTTTGATTTTAAATAATGATTCATTTGAATAAAATAAAATTTGTTTCAATCAAAGAAATTATCTTTGAACAAAATAAAAATTTGTTCAAATCAGATAAATTTTTGCCTCAAATCAAACAAATTATATCTTTGACCAAATATCAATGCATTAATTCATTTTTTTTTTAAGAAAAATTTATTTTATTTAAACAAATATTTATTTTCCTGAAAAGGTATTTTGTTTAAATTAAACAAATGTTATTTAATTCAAATAAATATTTCGTTTTAATCAAAAAAAGCCTTTTGAAATAAATATTTTCATTTATTCAATCAAATCTTTTTCTCATTGTTTTCTTATATTGAAGTCAGAAAAATAGATTAAATTGATATTTAATAATTAAATTTTCAATGTATATTTAACATGATAAATCGATTAGGTACTTACTCTCGAAATTCAAATTAGTGGAAAGTGAGTCACTGATTGACTTTAGTGACAATTTTTACTGAATTTTATTCAATTTCTACTATTTTCATTAGTGGTTATAAAGTTTTTGAAACTAATCAGTAGAAAAATGACTAATTAATAGATTTATTAGTTAAATTCACGATAATAATAATTATTTATTTATTATATATATTTATAATACGTAATATAATTTAATTAATTTTCACTAAATTAAATTAGTGGTTCACTTTTCATTGAATTATGAAAAATATTCTTTTTTGAAATGAAAGGATTGTTTTTTGCCCAAATACATTAAAAAGTAGCGTATATTTTATAACATACTCTTTATTTAAACGACTCTTAACATAAAAATGAGGAAGAAAAAGAGGGCAAACTTCCAAAACCCCTTCCTTCTTTTTCTTTCATTCGTCCTTTTTTGTTGGTTTCTCATAATCCTTTGTTTTGAGAAATTTTTTTGGTCCAAATTTGTTCGTTTTTTTTGTATGTTGAGAGTTCGAACGGTTTCAAATTTTTGAAATATTGAATTCATAAGTTTCTTCCTCGTTTATTTTTAATGTGGAAAAAATATATTATTCAAAAAAAGGAGGAAAGAAAAAAGAAGGCAACCTTACAAAACCTCTTCTTTCATTTTATTTCTTAGAATTTGTAGTGGTATGGGTTCGAATTTAATTTTGGATATTAGGTTGAGTTGGTAACTGTGAAAAATCATTAATTTTGGAAGGATATAATATTGTAAGAATCGATGTCCAACCAGCCCCGTGCACTCAAATTACAAGATAAATAGATGTATATGGGCCAGGCGTCGACGCATTTGTGTGTTGAAATCAATTTCCCTCGATTATGAAATATCCAACTTTTTCATTATGGCTGTCGGTCCAAGTTTCTAATTTTTTATTCGTAAATTAGTCTGGGCTTCATAGCAGGTCTAACGCGCATTTTCAACGGTACAGGCGCATGAGCGTTACGGTTCATACTTCTCACTATAGTATTCGAGGAAAAATAATAATATTTAACATCGAGCCTCGCGTGAAACTCAAGTTACGTATAACCACCTAGATTTCAAAATACCTTCAAAAAGAGTCTCCACATGACTAATATCTATAGTTTAAAAATTACTTCCGCCGGCTTTCCAAATTGCAGGTTCAATTCCTTTTTTCAAATAGATTCAAAATTTTCTAATTTAATAATTACAAAATGAAGATATTTAGGAATCTGTCAATTTAAAAACCCTAATGAGCAGAAAGAAATAAAATCCTTCGGAACTTTGACATCAAAGTATAATATTGTTAAATTCATAAATTAAATCGTTTTTATGGTAATAAATTTTTGTATTCGGAAAGTTTGAATTTTGATAAATTAGAAGATAATAAATTTCGAAAATTATAATTAAAAAGAGATTAATTATTTGCAAATATATAGAAATGAATTTGACTAATTTAGATTTAGAGATTAGAATAAGACGACTCAAATATTTTTGATAAAAAACTGTAATTTAAATGCATTTGATAATTAGAATTACTCAAGGGGATCCGCTACCATTAATTTTTTAATTTTTTTAGTTTAGACCTTCCATATAATTTTTTTTTATGTTTAATACCTTTATTTTGAAAGGTTTTGAAGTTTTTTAAAAATTCCAGCACCTTTATGTATTTTTAAACTAAAAATTTTGAGTTTTTTGGGCATAAACAAACTATTTTGTGTAAAAAGTTAATTTTTGCTAAAAACGCGTTTATTCGAAAATCGTAGTAACTTTTAATTTTATTTATTTTTCCAAGAAAAGAAATCAGATTGCCCTGAAATTTTACACACATATTCAGAAAAGTATGAAGAATACAAAAATAACATTTTTGGAAAATGTCAAAAAAATCTAAAATATACCAATTAAATTTTAAAGAGACATGTTTGATAACATGCCTCGTATTATATTGACCCAAATTCATAGAATTTTTGTTAATTTCTCGTTATAAATAACGAGTAATTAAATCTAAGAACCACCATAGGTATAGTGAATTAGTATTCTTAGTCTGAAAAGGACCTAGACCCAGTATAAGTAATGAATTGCTTAATACCTGCTGCAACTAACATAGGGAATTACGTTAAAGAGTGACGAAGCAGTGTAACCTTCGACTAAAACCGTCATACACGACATTATTTTTTAAAGAACGGGTTCTTTTATTTGTTTGAATTAATCAAAACATTACTGACTTCTCATTCCACGAAATCTATAAAAATTATAATCTCTACATATTAATTAACATAAATATTAAACTTTAACATAAATTTCTTGGATTTTTTTCTGATTAAATAGGCAAAGCTTTTATTACACTAGCTTCTATTTGACTGAATGGATTTTTTAAAATGAGAACAAATTATTTTTATCTTGCTACTGTAGTTTTAATTGGCTGAACATAATTATATAATAGCAGATATTATTTTTGAATTTCGCGTGAAATGTAAAAATATGATTACATCAGAGAGGTTTGCGTAACCGAATTGGATTTCTCTGAGAAAAAAGCTCTATGTTTCAGTACATGTAAATACTGAAAGTGGTTCAATTTAAGCAGATTTCACCTAATTTTCGTCATATATTTTTTTCTTGTTAAGGCCATGGATCAATTGGACCACGTGACTAAATTATACATTTATTTGTTTATGTAAGATAACTTTTTTAATTTAGAAAGTATCTTTCTGAAATTTGGGAAACAACAAAAGATAATAAAGCAAGTCTGTTAATTTATTTATAATAAAAATTTTGAAAAAAATTCGAAAAGTTATCGACAATTACAGTTAATTGTCAAATTTTTTTTTAAATTTTTACTTAAACGAAGTTGATACACGTTCTCTATCGTTTTCTGTTGTATTTTCCAAAATTTCATCAAGATATTTTATAAAATGAAAAAGGTACCTTAGATGAAATTTTACAGGAATTTGGTCACGTGATCTGGTTGATCCATGGTCTTGAAAGTTTGGAATAAAAAATAATGTTCAACAATTGGCACAATTATTTCAACGAGACTTTTTTTATTCTTATTGACGCAAATTATGATCATTGCTGCCTCACAATAACAAACAAGATTTTTTCTACATGGTAAATTCATCAATAGAAATATCTATTCTTTCTGATTTCCTATTTATTAAAGTCAACGCAGCATCTGAAGCTCTTAAAAGATGATCTGGAACGATTTTCTCACTACTTCCTCTCGTTAAAGATTCAAAGAAACGTTTAACGTGACAGTCTCCACGAATACCTTTCCATTAATTCAGACTTTTTTTTAACACCTATCAAGAAAATCATTTGATAAAAAAAATAAATAATATAATTAAATTATATTTTTAAAGTCATGGATCAATCTGACCACGTGACTAAATTATACATTTATTCGTTCACGTAAGATAACTTTTTTAATTTACAAAGCATCTTTCTAAAAATTTTGTCAAACTTAACAAAAGACAATAAAACAGGTCTGTTGATTTATTTATAATAAAAATTTTGAAAAAAATTCGAAAACTTATTGACAATTACAGTTAACTGTAAAATTTTTTACAAAATTTTTACTTAAACGAAGTTCACACACGTTCTCTATCGTATTTTGTACTCTCTAAATCTGAATCAGTCAAAATTTTCACTGATTGAATCAGTGATATGCCTTTTCACTGAACCATCACCGGAAAAAATATTTTTCACTGTTAAATCAGTTAATTTTCACCAAAGTAATCAGTGAAATTTTTACTGATTCAGATTTAGAGAGTAATATTTTCCAAATTTTCAGGAAGATATTTTTTAAAATAAAAAAGTCACCTTACACGGAGAAAAATGGAGATCAGAAAAATATGAATGATTACTAAAAACCAGGAATGACTACTAAGTATGAAAAGAGAGTAATAAACAGTACAGAACTCATTCCCAGACTGCGTAACACTCTCTTTTATCACCTGCTGGTCATTCCTGGTTTTTGGTAACCATTCATATTCTTCTCGTCTCTATTTTTCTCAGTGTACACGAACTTCTACAGAAATTTGGTCACGTGGTCTGTTTGATCGATGGCCTTAAAACTAAATAATTAAATCAATTATAAACAACATTGATTATATAGACCTATAGAGAGAAAAAAAAATTTTTTAGACAAACAAAATTAATTAGAATTCTTGGAAGGAGTAAAGGATCGTAAATGACGTTTATACGTCACTGTTCATTGGAAACCTTACAAGAACAAAATGTGTGTAAAACTCAACTTTGTATAGTTAATTATCCAAACAAACGAACTACCTTCTGACATATGACATGAAAAAGGAATAGCGAAATGACTTTGTATATCTTTTGCACAATCAGGAATCATTTTTTCGCCAGGAGAATTCTGGAACAAATTGACTTTGAAGAATGTGTTTATTTTACATATTCATTTCAAATCACTCTATTCACTTTGGAGATTTATTTGCCCCCTTGAGGGAACATATTCCACGAGGCATGTAGTATTTGTATGTGACGTAGTTCGATCCAAAGTTCGGAAAGTATCGGAATATTAAAGAGTTGTTTCAGGAAACAGGAGACTCAATACTAGGTTACAATGTTTGAGTCTGACCTTCGACTCTCCCAGTTTTTAAGGTAGTTCATACACAAAAATTAAACCTCAGACAAAAATAGATAATTTTTCATTCAAGAATGGCAATATTATTATTGAAGGGCTACCCAGGTGCAAAAGTTGGATTCATGCCAGTATTTACAAACGGCAGAGTACCGTGTAAGTTGTAAACAAGGAGCAATGCCTGCACTGGACAGTTAGTACCGGGCCGAGGGTTGGCGCGGTACTGGCACAGTACAGCCCCAGTCCTGTGAACAAATATCGACAAACAACCGACTTTGGAGTAATGCCAGTATTGAACCAGTACAGATTTTTGTGCTGGGGTGGTACCGATGTCCAGTACAACGTCAGTACCGATGAACAACTTCCAGCCAAGTTATCTTTGGTGCCACGCCGGTGGTAGGCCGTGCTTATGCCAGTACCGCGCCAGTACTGCAAATCCTTCGGCGGTACCAAGCTGGTTGTAAATTTCCACCTGGGCCCAGATGAAAAAGTCGGATTCATGCCAGTATTTATAAACGGCACTGTACCGCGCCAGTTGTAAACAAGAAGCTATACCTGTACTGGATAGTTGGCACCGGGTCGAGGGTTGGCGCAGTATCGGCTTAGTACTGCCCCAGTCCTGAGACCAAGTGTTGCTTAGCAAGCGACTTCGGAGTACTGCCAGTACTGAACCAGTACAGATTTCATTGCTGGCATGACACCGATGTCCAGTACCGCGACAGTACCGATGGACAACTTACAGCCAAGTTACTTGGTGCCGCGCCAGTGGTAGGCCGTGCTTATGCCAGTACCGCGCCAGTACTGCAAATCCTTCCGCGGTACTGGCGCGGTACCAAGCCGGTTGTAAATTTCCACCTGTGTAAATTGAATGAGAAAAGATTATTTTCTAATAAAAAAATTTGAAGCATAAGAAAATAATACATTTAACACATTTTATTTTTACCCGAACTTTTTTTCTTATCGCTTCATACGAAATTTTAAAAAAATATGTGATTCTAATAAATCAAGAATCATTTTTTCAGGATAAAGATTCTCTACAAATTAACCGTTTCCAATTTTCTAAAGTGAATAATTTATATATAATTAGTAAAGATTCTTTTTCGTGAAAAAATGATTTGTGATTTAGTAGAATCGCATTATTTTCAAAAATTTGGTATGAAACGATAAGGAAACAAGTTCGGAAAAAATAACATTTTTTAAATATTCGAACATATATCGAATATTCATCAAAGGGTTGATACAAGTCCTATCTATAATTTTTTAAATACATTATTTTTCTGCATTTCAAATTTTTTTCATGAAAAATAATCTTTTTTTTTCAAAATCAATCTCTAACAATAATATTGCTATTCTTGAAATCAAACTTATCTATTTTTGCCTGAAATCAAATTTTCGTCGATGAACTACTTTTAGGGGTATGTGATATTTCCAAAATTAGCAAATTTTATTGATTTTAGGTTTCTACATGTTTGTGTCCAAACTATATAAAATTTATTTTTCAAAATTTGAGAAATAGTTGAAAAGATAAAAACGGACGTCAGGGGCGGATCCAGGCAAGGGTTCGGGGGGGGGGGGGGGTGCTACCAAGCTAGTTGGGAACATCGCTAAAAAAAAGGTCATCAAAAAAGTCTGAACAATTTTTATTTATTTATTTATTATAAATAAATATACTTATATAAACTATTAAATATTTATTTCAAATAAATTTTTTTTAAAACTTAATAAATGTAGTTAACAATTTCAAACATGAAATGTAAGTCTGGGTTTTCGGGGGGGGGGGCTCCATGCCCCCCTGGATCCGCGCCTGTTTCGAAAATGAAAAAAGTTCAATTTTAGCAGAACATACCGAAATTTTTGTTTTCATTATTAAAAGCAAAAGTAGTTCGTTTTTATCTTCTCTAGCATTTCCCAAATTTTGAAAACAAAATTTTATATTTTTTATATCAAAAAATATAAAATATTTTGGACACAATCATGTAGAAACAGGACTAAATTGTTCACATGAACTTTCTATCTTTCTCAAGTATCACATGCCCTTAAGCTTCAATGTTTTTTCAACTACCTGCGTTATTCGAATAATTACTTTCAAGATAGTCAATAAAGCCTGTGCGTTAGACTTGTCTATGTATTTCCATCACCTCGAAATTCCTATGAAGGTCGTACGCCAATGACCATGTAAAAAATTCAATTAAAGCAGCCATCTCATAGAAAAGAACGTGATCAAAATACTAAAGGAAAAAAATCACTAACTGAGTAAAAGCTGAAAAAGTGTCTACTGATTTAATTAAAATGTAATTAGAGTAAAAAAGGGAAAGGATGTTGGGAGACTAACTGCTGTAAATTTGAAAGTTGGCCTTGCAAATTGGGAATTCCAAGGAAGATCAAAGGTGGATGCCAATAAAAAATTTAATTTCATCAGCATATTATTATTAATAATAAAACAATATAATAAATTATCAATTAAAATTCCCTAACAAAATTGTAAGAACTGCCAAGAAGAGGAAAAAGTAAAAAAATCTTATAAACAGATTATCACTTTCGAAAATTTTAGAAATTTAATATTTATATCAAAGCAACATCTAACTTTCAAATCGATTTCTACAAATTCCATTCCAAAATGAGTGTTGTTGAATATTGTCAGAGGTTGGAAGAAATTCCTTTGCAGATAAAAAACATTCGCAGAAAGTAGCAATTTTCACCTTTGAATTATAATTAAAAATTTAAATTATACGAAATTAACGGGAACGTGTTATCCAAATTTTAGAATTCTAATTATATACGGAATTTCGTGCTATATTGACCAGCTAACGACATTGAGGAAAAATCGAGAGGCCAAAATGTTTGCGAATGTAACTTTTGTCAAAATGCATAGAATCCCAATTAATTGCAATTTGCGCGCGTCATAGAAAAACGCAACGTGTGCATTTAATGAGAGAAGACGTTACGCGATATGGATTCAACGTTTTATATCGCAAAAATAACTTTTCTGTCTGATTCACCAGTCACCGAAAGAGAACTGACTATAAATATGCGTTTCTGACTCATCGTCTTGTCTCTATCTTGAATGGTTCAGTACTTTTGAAAATCCATTCTTTCCATTGACCGACTTTGAAATTTTAGGATGGGCTTGTTATGAAACTGATTACTCACTTAATTACCTCCAACAAAACCCGGATCGAGTTTCTAACTTTTTCTTTATAATACGTTATAAAGAATCAAACTTTACAAATGGAATGATATTATTAAAAAATAAATCTAAACGATAATAAATTTCAATCACTTTCCAAGTGTGATTGCGTTAAGCAACTTTCACGATTAATTATAATTAAGATAAAATTCTTGCACAAATAAAAAGTTCATTTAACTTTTGAATAAACAAATATTCTGATTCATTATTGAGGTGGTTTTACATGATTTGTAGATTTTCATTAAATTTATAGACTTATCTATGTATAACGAATGGAAAAATCACGTAGTTTGTTTTGCAAATATCGGAGACGATTTTATGCCTGTTAGTTGACATCGAAGTAAGAAGGTTAACTTACAAGATGGATGAATTCCGTTAAAGAAACACCACGTGTGTGGTTAGAAGCTGTGGGAAGAAATAACGGTCTAAGCGATAATCTCAACGAATCCTAAATATCAAAAATATGCAAATTGGTTTTTCGATAGAGCATCATTGCCCCTATTTCACCGGAGCAGAACATTACCAATATAAAACTAATCTGGCGGAACGAGTTGGTCAACTGATCGAAAAATTGCTAAATTCTACATTTTTCATTCTACACTGAGAAAACTCGAGTGTCAAACTTTGAGTGTCAAAATGTAGATATTAGTCATTCTGAACTTCAAGATAGTACAACATTCTTTCCGACATTTTTTCTTTTTGTTCAGGGAGACACTCATTTGATATTCTGCTTAACTGTTATCAGAGTGTCAGAATCACTATAAAGAGTGTCGATTGGTGAAATACGCGCCAAAATTGTAATGTCACGTGGGTTCGCCTATTTTTCCTCCAATATCACCCGCGTGGACTCTAACCTCATTGCCGGTTTCGCGTCCTTTACGTGTTAAAGTGTCACGAGGGTTATTTTTGCCAACTAATTGGTGAGTACCTATTTCACTTGCTATAATAACATAATAATTGTGAAAGCTTAAATGTAAAAGTAAGTATTCAAGTTGACCATCTTATTTTCACAATTCACAGGTAATAAGTTACACTATCTAGAAGACTGTCCTATATTTTAACCTCAAATATAGTCTGCTTCACCCTCCAAATGTTTAGGTTGACACTCCAGTTTTCTCAGTGTAGTTCATTTTTTCTTTCATTATATTTACATAGTTTCTACAGAAGTTTGGTCTTGAAATTCCATGACTTTTCCAGGATTTCCAGGTCTAATTTTGAAAAAATCCCAGGTCTACTTTTTAAAAAACTCCAATCAAGATTCATTTTAACATTCTATTACAGTGAAATCGACTTTTTAATGATAAATTATTGAATTGTAAATTTTTCAATAATATTTGTATAAAAGTGAAAAATAATTCTGTAATTATTATTATATTATTTTTATTAATATTAGAAATAGAATATTTGAAAAACAATGATAGTGCAACTGTTTATTTTAAAATTAGGATTAACAGTTGGAAACGACAATAATTTAAGAAACTCTGAAATTTAAAAAAAAGTTAAGATTAAACTTTTAAATCGCATAAACAACTAATTTCGTCTATATATAAATTCATCGAGTTTTAATCAGTTCATTAATTTCTTTTTCGATGCCTTTAAGTTCTTTTTTGCTTTTCCAATTGAACTCTCAGTTTCTTTTCCTTTAATTCTTGCATTTTGTCTGATATTTGTCTTTTTCTCAAGTTTTCTTTTCCTTTTTTCTTCTCTTCTTCCTTTTATTTTTTGATGGAATTTTAATATTTTAAAATAATTATTAAGAGTTTAAAATAGAGGCGACTTAAAAATTTCAAGTCATTTTTTTAAAACTCCATGACTTTTCCAGATTTTCCAGAAGTTTCTCAAAATTCAATGACTTTAATATCTGCCAGGTCGTGTAGGTTTTGTAGCAACCTTGGTTTATATAAAACTAAATATTATTATTGTATTTATTACTCGTTATTATTTTTCTCTTTTGGATTTCCTTCTTTTTCGAATTTATATTTCTAGAAGGAAGAAATTTTGATAAATAAAGAGTGTCTGTAAAGGTAAGAAGTTTACTTGATCTACTACTATAGTTTTCATTGAAGCGAGTACAATTTCGTGACGACCGACGGAATGGTCGATAGTGTGTCAGTAGGTTGCCGATTCCGATTGCACGCGCCCAAATTAGGCGCTCGATCTGGTGCGATCGAGGTCGGGCGCGTCTTTCGCCCAATACGGCACTGTCAATTTGCATCATTTCTATTCGTTCTTTTGCAAAATAAAAAATTCCGATTTGATCTTCATTAATAGGTCTTTTTTTTTCACAGAAGAAAATCAACAGTTTTGACCTGTTATAGCGTAACTTATCAATATAATTTGGAATGAAAAAAAAAGATTGAGTTTTACTTTATCGGAATTGCCTATCCTTTCTCTCCGTGTTAAGAATTTCAAAAAAATTCTAAAAAATTTTTTTTATTAATTGGATTTTTTCAAATTTCAAACCATTGATAATAGTAATAGTTTTCAAAATAATCACTAGAATACAAAAACTTGTACAAACTAAAGTAATTCTACCCTTGAACGTAGATAATAAAGTAAAATATACAATTTATTTGATGCAAATAAAGGAATTATGTTGATTCTACATAATAAACAACAAATTTTTTGTCTACATCGAATAAAAACTCATTTTTTTAATCATTATTCAATATTTCTGTTTTCTCCTCATTCTTTTATTTAAAACTTAAAATATATTGGTTTTTTACATGAGCTTAGACTATAAATATATAATTAATAGATTTTTTCTGATTAAAGATTACTAAACTTGAAAAAAATTCGATTAAAGGTAATCGTAGTGCAAAAAATCAGGTTTGTGGAAAAAAAATTTCTTTGCGATTTTAAGACTTAAAATGATTATTATTAGTCATGTTTTATGAAAGAAAAAATAATAATTTTAATAATTTTTTTTGCAATAAAATTTTTCCCTGCTGTCGCTTCTTACCAATTTAAAAAAAATGACAATTCTCATAAATATTGGCTTATTTTTTCAGGTGAAATATTTTCTACAACTCCACTGTTTCCAAATAAGAAAATAAAGATTAAAATCTTCAAATATAGTTATTTTTTAAAAACAAGGTTCTTTTGTTAAAAATTTCAACGACTTCAGCCACTGAAAACTTTACTTTTGAAATTAGAAAATATCATTAATAATCAAACATTCTAATTTTCTTTAATATTAAATTTTCTGAATACAATTCTCGTTTTCAAGATGCATATCAAACTCATGTAACTAAAAAAGGAAAAAATTGTAATGCCACGGGGAAGTTGACGAATTTAGATTCCTAGATTTTTCCATTTATTCATTTTCTTGTAAACATTCCAGTTGTTTCTTAACTCCTATGGGTTAGGAGGTCGCGTTGAAAACAAGGAAGTGAAGATGAGAACAAACGAGTGGTAAGACCACGAAGAGCGAGTACGAGAGAGAAAGAAGAAATGATGAACAAAGAGAAAAGTAGAGAGAATAGTAGGAAAATTTCCAATAATCAAAGGTGACGAGTGGGTAATGACCGTATTTTCAAGAAAACAAGGCCAACCGCACTTAACTACTGTAATTAACTATGATCGAGGTTGAGAGGTTCCTAGCGATTCCACCAAACAAAAAGAGGCTACACTTTAATCCTCGAGTAAAATTGGCCCTTTAAAATTATCTTTGACAATTTATAAATATTTTTTAAGTTCTGAGTAAAATTTTTATATAAAGTAGTCAGCCTCTTATCTGAACTGATATGAATATTTGATCATGAAATGATGAGTTATAAAATAGTTCAAGAAACTTATTAACTTTTAGCAAAGTTGGCAAATTTTAATTAGAAAAATTAGCAAAATTTAGAAAAATTAATGATTTGTGATCTACCAAATGTTAAAGAATGCATCAGAATGCCGTAAACTTTAAAAATATTGAGTAAAGTTTTAAAATGTAGGTAACAATTTATTAAAATAATATTTTAATGAATTTGAAAATCTTTCTGTGGAAAAAATGACGCTTTCGACTGCGCTGGGATTCGAGCCCAGGTCTTTCGATTGCCGGTCGACTGCTCTGACCACTGAGCTACACAGGTGTCCGACATCCCTTTCTCCACAAGAAGATCTCCTTATATCGCCTAGTCGCTCAGCCTTGCGGCTGTAAATGATTTCAAATTAATTAGTTGAGTTTGAATCCCAGCGCAGTCGGAAGCGTCATTTTTTCCACAGAAAGATTTTCAAATTCTTTAAAATATTAAATTTATTTGCATTATTTGCGATATAAGAGTTTGAAATTGTCTACGAGGACACCTGTCGACAACGTATCCTATCTGACACGCGACTATTAAAATAATATTAAGGCTATGAATCAATCGGACCACGTGACTAAATTATACATCTATTCGTTCATGTAAGATAATTTTTTTAATTTGCAAAGTATCTTTCTGAAAATACGTGTAATGTAAAAAAAAAACGTGCCAAAACATTGAAAGAATTATTTCTTAGATTCTGAAACCTTCGAAACCTAGACCAAAAAAGGCGCGAAAATAAAACAAATTCTAATACTCAAAAAAAGGATTTTAAAAAATACATAAAAGTGATAAACCACAAGGAATTAAATTTCCTTAAAAAATTGAATATAATTATTCGTACTATTTTTCATGAATAAATTTGCAAGTTTGAATTTTTACGCAATTTTTTTTTTAAGTTTAGGCCGTTTCAGAATTTATCGAAAAATTAGTATAATTTTTGGCACGTATTTTTACATTTCTAGTAAATTTAGCTTTAAAATTAGACGAAGAACATCTAAAAACATCGATTATTTCAGTTATTCATAATTTAAGAAAAGTATGAAATTTTGACATTTTTCACAATATCTTCCTCAAAAATTGACAAAAACACTTCATCATGAGGTCGTTTTATGCATAATTTTGACATCTAATGTTATTTTTGGTGAAAATTAATATTAGTCAATATTAGATTTTATGCAGCTTACAAAAACAAAGTGAATATAATAATATGTCCAGGGACTGTATTTTCCAAATTTCCAGGAAGACATTTTGTAAAATAAAAAATATATCTTACACGAATTTTTATAGAAATTTGGTCACGTGATCTGGTTGATCCATATCCTTAAATAATTTTCAACTTGTCCACGTGTCCTAACTTTGCTCGAAAATTGAGTAAAGTTTCCCGAACTATTTTTCTCCATCAAATTATTGGAAATGACGATACGTGAGTGTTATATAATTTGCTTTTGGAATGCGAATATTTACCATAGAGAAAGATACTATATTGACTTTTCTAGAGAGAATGCATTCTAATTTGAATGAGTCATAAGGCAAAACTACTTTTCTTATTTTGAACTGTGAGAGTTATTCTACCCTCAGGTAGGTGAATCATCCGGTCAAGGCCTTATAAATTTTCACGGCCATGCCAACCACATTCTGTTATTGACAATTTTTATAAATATTTATGAATATTCAATATATAATATTTATAAACACAATATATTTTATATTTTGAAGACTAATTACAAAATTGATTTATTCAGTTTAATTATTCAGAGCAATCATTTCTCTACTGTTGATACTTTAAATAAATTAATTCACTTTATGAAACGCTATTAATCTGCGGTTTGTCCTGTTAAAAATGCTTCTTATTTATTACAAAACGGCAGTGACAAATAAAATAACAAGGCACGTAAAATGTAATGAGGATATAAGTTTGTGAACATTTGAATCAAATTTTAAAGTGACGTCTGATAAAATGTCTGCTATTATATTGACCCAAAATTCATAGAATTTTTTTTCGCGTTTTGCCATTAATAACCAATTTGGCATTCTTCTATAATAATAAAATTTAAAAAAAATTTTGGTCGATTCGTATGCAAAATTTTTTATGTTTTTTCAACTTATCCGGTTTTTTTATTTACAGTGATATTTTTTCAATCCGTGATGCTACATACTGGACTACTTAATTTTGAATTGCAAGCTATGAGATAAGTTTTTGATTTCTATGATAATCCTTATTTTAATTATCTCCTATATTCTAATCTTTTACAGAAATTTTAAATTAATCTTTGAATTTATGGTACTGAAGAGGGCCCCGATATGTGACCGAAACGTTCGCCTTTCTTTCTTTTTTCGAGTATTTTTATATCTAATAGTGATAATTTTAATCGAAGAAAATAAAAAGAATCTGACCCTATGCCAAAATAACGAGAAATGAACAAAAATTTGAATCAAACTTCATCAAATGCTACATATTCATTTACATATTTTAATAAGTTATTTATTATCTCTTTTTCATATGCTAATTTCTAAACTCGAGATTACTTCATCAATCAGCTTTGATTATTTAATCACAACCAAGTAAAATTTACTTTCGCTTTGAAACATATAATTTTATAATGTCGGAAATTTATAAAATTTCTTATTTCTTTGGGGAAGAATAATGGAGACAAAAAACACTTAACGTCACTGACCCAGCGCGGGGTTAAACGAATTCAGCAAATCAGTTCGCAGTTCCTTTTTGCAATTCAATAAGTTTCGGCCTTTGTATAACTGCACCAAAAGGTCTTTTCTTTTACTCAAGATTTATTATATAAAACAATAACTAAAGTAAGTATTTACAGGACAATTAAATATTCTTATCTGTTTATACATAAAAAAATATAAATATTAAAGTAATTAAAAAAAGTATACCAATATGAGATACTTTATCAAAATCTCAATCAAATATACTTAAGAGCATGTGATACTTAGGAGATTAGTAAATTTTATTAATTTTAGGTTCCTATATTTTTGTGTACAAAAAATACATAAAATTTTATTATCAAAATGTGGGAAATGCTAGTGCAGATAAAAACAGACATAGACTACTTTTGGTTTCAAAATTGAAAAAAAATTCAATTTTAACAATATATATCGGAAAAATTAAATTCATTGTCAAAACCAAAAGTGGTTTATCTATTTCCGTTTCTATCTTCTCTACTAATTCTCAAATTTTGAAAAAAAACATTCATGTGAACAATTTGATCCATTTTCAACATTTTCGTGTCCAAAATACATAAAATTTTATTTTCGAAATTTGTGAAATGGTAGAGAAGATGAAAACGGACGTAAATAGAGTACTTTTGGTTTTAATAATGAAAAGAAAATTTTCGATAGATTTTCTAAAATTCAACCTTTCTATATTTTCCAAAGTAAAACTTGCCTACCTACCTATATTTTTATGTTCTCTACTATTTTCTAAATTTGGAAAACAATATTTTATGTATTTTGAAAATAAACATGTAAAAACTTAAAATCAATAAAATTTGATAATTTCCTAAGAATCACATGTCCTTAATTTCGTGAAGTTTGTAATATTGAGGCACCCGTTCTTAGCATTTCAATTCATTCGATAATGTTAACTGACTCCCCTCCTATTTTCCTCTCGCCAATAATAAACTTCTCAAAATTTTTATTTATTTTCTGATATGAAGCAACGTAAAGATAACATAAAAGAATATCGTTTTCCTTTGTTAAGACTTTGTTATAAATTCTAGATTTTCAGTTCAGCGAGTTATTGAATACTGTTATTAATTAATTTTCATTAAGAATTTAACTTATTGCAATTTTTTCAAGTTCTTTATTCAAATCTATTTATTGTAAAGAAATACTTTTTCCAATTTTTATAAGAATAAATCTAATTTAAACATTCTTAAGTGAGAAGGACGCATGGGGGGAATTTGGCTGAGATTTTGAAGAAAAGAAAAACAAAAGATAGAAAAAAATTCCATTACGACGGTGGAAAGATCGTGAAGGCGTTTACGACATTTTAACGATGAGGTAGCGCTTCTAAATTAAGCAGACCGTCGCTAAGCAGACGAATCTCTTCTGCTTGCTTCAATGATAGCAATGAACAAAGTAAAAGCTTTTGATACGAGCACAATTTAAAAAATAACCCTGATAAGAATTATCTTTTCGCAACTTAAGAAACGCACAGATGTCGATACTTTCGATAGGAACTTGGCCAGTTAAAAATATGAAATAAAAAAATATTTTTTGCATATTCAAAAATAAATTTACAATTACTTTTATTTCATTAATGCAGTAGATGTTTTTATTCTACAATCATTTATAATCTTTTTATGAAAATCATAAAAAATTTCAGTCGAAATTTATGAAAATGAATTCATATATTAATTTTTAATTGATTACCCGAAAGTGTACAGGTGAAAAAATGTTGAAGGTTGATATTTGTTTAATTTATGCAAGATACAATCTCAAACTTTGCACGGAGAAAAATATTTTGAAAAACTTTACTCAATTTATGAGCAAATTTGGTAACAAGTTGAAAATTATTTAATATTATTCTAATAAATTTATTTATTTTATTTATTTATTGTAATGAATTTTTGAAATTTTACTCTAAATTATAAAAGTTTACCGAACTGTGATGCATTCTTTAAGATTTGGTACATCAAAAATTATCAATCTTTCTAATTTTGCTAATTTAAATTTGCCAACTTTGCTAAAAGTTAAGAAAATTTTCTTGAACTATTTTTCACTTTGTTTATAATTTATACTCAGATAAAAAAACCACGTAAATTTAATAAAATCACATCTAAACTTGATCCAAATAATAAATATTGCGTAGCTTACAAATGACTCATTATTTTTTCTCTTTATTTATAAACAATTTAATTATTTGCTCTTTATACTAACTTAATTAAAAATAGAAGTAAAAATGCCTTTAATCAAGATAATTAAACTGAAAATAACAAGACGCAAATTAAAATGACAAAAAAATAACATATTGACCTAACCGCGAGATTCTGAGGCTGGATTAAGTTGTTTTTCACTATATATCGTTTTAAAGAATCATTAATGGCATGTAAATGGAAAGATGTAATAGCGTCCGTCAAATAATCAAAATGGAAACGTATCGATAAAAACAAGCTTTTGGTAAATAACTTTGTTTAAAATATCCACTGATGCGTGATATGTGGAATTTATCTCTCTCAAAAAACTATAGGACCAAATGCCTCTATTTTTAAAACAAGAATAAATTACAGTTTCATACAATTTTAATGACAAGGACAATCGAAAGGAGATTGGAAAATCAGGCAGCGTCTCTCTTTTTACGTGCGAGTTATTTCTGCCGTTCAAAGCATAAAGGTAGTTAACTACATTCGACTCTAATTCGAGAAAATCAAGAAAAACTTTTTTCTTACAGAATCAAGTGAAAAAATCATTATGTTTTTTTTGTAAAACCGTCTCTAAGACAAGTAAGGCATGCTTAATATAATTCTTTTAAAAAAAATTGAGTTTTTCAATAACAACAATTAGTTTACATATAATACAATATATAAAATAATATATAATACATAAATAATAATAATAATAATTTTTTGAAATGACAAACACAGTAAAACACGAAATTTCTTCAAAAATCGATGTAACTGCCGTTTGCAACGTTTATAGCCAAAAAGATAAAATTTGTTTTCAATTATGATTTATTCGTTTTTAAATGATTGATTGATTAATACTTCTATTGTCATTTTCAACATCTATACACGAAAATATAAACTGTTTGTAAATTATTTTAAATTTTATTTGCATATGATGGAATTTTGGTTTTGTATTTTCGTTTATAAACGTTCCAAACGGCAGTTACATAAGAATAGAATTATATAAAAAATCATTTTTGCGAAAAATGTCATTTAACGACTTTTATGCTTTGGACGGCAGATTTGCACATGGAATTTACTCTCTCTCACTCACTTTCATGCGAAAATCCAAAAATACGAGAAGACTACGACAAATACAATAACCAGAGAGAGATTCAGATGAAATCAGTATGTGTTGGTTTTGCGTGGATTTTTACAAATACGTGTAAGTCCTTCGGTCCATGTTATTGTACATTTGCCAAACTGTGGGTAATGTCGAGGGAAACAACTTTACCTTCATTCTGTCTGGTTGAGAAAGAACATTTTCTATCGTCACTTGTGAACAAGCTGCTAACAATGTCGTCTAATTAGTAACAAACCTGCTCTTTGTTTCCCCTTTGTTGACAGTCAGGGGAGAAAAAAACAAAGTAAATGTTTTTAAGACAAGTGTGAACTTCATTTTAAAAATCATTATTCTGGGTTTTCAACTTATTGACAATTCATTGCAATATTTTTTTAAAGAGAATATAAATTAATTAAGTGAGAAAATAGTAATTAAAAAAATTCTAAATTAAATCTGATTATACAATTATAAATCAGAGAATAATGTGAGTAAAAGATTTTAGTCTATAAATCGAGAGAGAAGGGGTTAGTGAATGTAAAAGCAGCAAAGACGAAAGTGAATTTCCGTTTCCAAGGTTTCCTGATAAGGAAAATAACCGACAGGCGGAAGTAATTATGATCGGATTTCTCGTCGCGAAGCACCAAATGCTATAGATCACCTTTTAAGTCTCCAACTTCATTTTCCAGAGAGCATCACTTAAATAATTTAAACATTTTTTCATCTTTATATCTTAAGAGTTATTGAAAATTAGTCGAAAATTGTGTTTTGACGAAATAACTTTATTTATAACGTGATTAAATTTCTGTTGTCGAAAGATATTGTGAAAGCAGATAAACCGACAACGTCAGAAGAGTTTCAAGTCATCCATCGAGAACGTGCAAAATACTTGTAAACAAGATTTGAATAAGGTCAAAATTGATTTTATATTTTTTAATAAGATTTTTATATTTTAACCAAAATATTTGAATTTTCAAGAAAAATTAAGAATTTTTATGAAATTTTTAAATTGAGACTAGAAAAAAAAATAAAAGAGCCTGATTGATTGTTCACGAGGAACGATTGACAGCCTCGATCTAAGCGTCTAAGGCGAGCAAGGCCATAAAATAACAATGAAGCGTGCCATTTTTCAAAGAGATATCTACTGTTACATCAGAGTTCCGTCTCATTCGGACGCTCCTTTTCTCTTTCTCTGTTCTTATTATTGTCATCGACTACGCAACAGCAAGCTGAAGATTGTGTAACATCTTTTATTAGAGTTAGACGAATTCACCCGCTGAATCGCTTGAGAATTTGGGCTAACGGTGCATATAATTAGCCGCAAAGCGGCGATCGTGTCTAGGTCGCGCCTAATTCTCACCAGAAAAGTAACCTGTTCCCTATCCCCGCCACTGAGTCCCGTAAATTTCCACGGTCAGTCGTCGATAAGAGAAAATGATTCATTCAATTAAAAATCCGTCCATTGATCTCGAAATTAGTCCTTGCACTTCGTTTTTGGTGAGGTCGGCTCACTTCCGATCAATTTTATTAATATATCACCGATTTTATGAATTCCGGATCAATTAGTAACTTATTGTTTTTTAATGAATTTATCTCCAGTTTCTTGAAATAGATTCTCCTTTATTTGATTCATTCTTGTGGTATGGAATGTGCAAATTGTGCATTTGTATTGCGCATGTGTCAATTTTCCCATTCTCGTCTCGTGCCTGGGGGCAATGTTCCTTCCTTGGTGACAAGCCCTCTTTCACCCTCTTTTTTCTCCTCTCTCCCTTCATCGTGTTTTTTGTCGTCACTCGTCAGTGACCTACCTCAAGAGAATTTCGCCTGAGACTTTTCCGAGCACGTGTCTCTTTCGTTCCTAAGGAATAATCGTCTTTGGAATTTGGATATGCAATTCCTGATGGATAGAGGGGGAGGAAGAGGAGGAGGACGACGAGTTCAGCTACGGGTGTAGAGGTAGTGTTTGGTGGTTTCGTTGGAGCCAGTCGGTGAGTGGCTGATTCTTGCCTCGATCCGGTCTGCTTATATATCCGCGAGGCCAAGTCACGTGGTGTCGTCGTCGTTGTCTTCCTCTTACACTCCGACTCCCCTCTTGGCAAAATCCCGGCCACAAGCAAACAACGCCCGCGCGTTCAACCTCGACACCAAAGGACCGTGAGGCTCTCATTTCAGCGCATGCGCTACGATTTATCGTTTCTCACTCACACATCAAGTTTTAAAAAGCCCGGAAATCATGAAAAAAAGACAGTAGTATACTTTATTAAGACTCAACTAATGAGTTTAACCTTTTTTTTTTTTTAAATTTAGACTTAAATATTGTTTTTCAAGCAAATTATTTCGTTTTATGAATTTTGAACTCAAATTTCCTTTTATAAAATCCTGTATTTAGGAGATAATTATGAAAATTGAAATCCAATCAACTCATGGGAAATTTGGCAAAGGTACAATATGCAAATAAAATTTATGAATTCGAAAGAGAATTTTCAATTTTCTGAATTTATAAACTTTTAATTTTGCATTTCAAGATATATTTTGAGGTTAATACTTTAGGAAAAGGAAAGTTTTTTTTCCCTTAACTAATATTGTATCAATATTTCAGAACCACTCGAATATTTTTAAGGAACAAAAATCGGATTTTTCATAGTAATAGGTAGAGGCTGAAAGTTTTTAAAGTACACAGAGAAAAATGGATGTTTAGAATTAACATCTAGATGTTTAACTATGGGACAGCCATGTTAAATGTTTAGTTGTAATATCTAGATATTCAGGAGTAATATCTAAGGTGTTAAAATATGCAGAGATTAATATCTTGGATATTACAGTTGAACATCTATTTTTCCCCGTGTAGTAATTAAAATTCTGATATTTTTTTAAAATTTACTTTTTCTGGATTTTATATCAATACAAGGATATGGTTTAATAATTTGATACTATGTTGTTGTTCATAATTGGTTTTAGGGTCCAGAAATGATAACTCAGGAAGTTATATACTATCAAACGTTTCGACTCTGATCGGAGTCCTCATCAGTGATCTTTATTTCTTATATAATGTAAAATTTCATAGTTCCAAAATGAGGGATTGAGATACCCTCAGATAATTATTTTACGCAAATTTTTTTCTTTTTTTGTTTCTTGATCACACACATATTTTGATTTAACTCACTGGTCTTATCTGTCTACATAGATCAGGAAACGAAAAAAGAAAAAAATTTGCGTAAAACAATTATCTGAGGGTATCTCAATCCCTCATTTTGGAACTATGGAATTTGACATTATATAAGAAATAAAGATCACTGATGAGGACTCCGATCAGAGTCGAAACGTTTGATAGTATATAATTTCCTGAGTTATTATTTCTGGACCCTAAAGCCAATTATGAATCAACAACATAGTATCAAATTATTATTTGAGAGTCAATACAAGTCCTATTTTATGGATATGGTTTAAGGCCATGGATCAACCAGATAACGTGACCAAATTCCTGTAAAAGTTCGTGTAAGATAACTTTTTTCTTTTACAAAATATCTTCCTGAAAATTTGGAAAATACTACAGAACACGATGGAGAACGTCTGTCAACTTTGTATGAGTGAAAATTTTGCAAAAATTTTTACAGTTAACTGTAATTGTCGATAAGTTTTCGAATTTTTTTCAAAATTTTTACTAAAAAGAAGTTAACAGACGTGCATTATTATCTTTTGTTACGTTTCCCAAATTATCAGAAAGATACATTGTAAATTAAAAAAGTTATCTTGCATGAACGAATAAATGTATAATTTAGTCACGTGGTTCGATTGATCCATGGCCTTAATATTGAAATTGAAGTCAGATTTCTTGAAAGTAACTCTTGATTTCTTTCTTGGGTATTTAACATGAAAAAGGCGCAACAATAACGGATGTGTATTTCTCCCTAACGTGTTATTTTTTAGTTACCGAGACAGCAATCGTAATTTATCGTTTCGTCGTTAGCTCCAAAGCGTTACATTTTCTCATTGCGTAAATGTATAATGCGGTAAGAGTACGACGTCAGTAACCACGACACGTAAACGCGATATCTTAGTTAAATGTTAAGATGTCGAGATTTTGTAGACTCTATACAAAAAAACATTCAATAGAGATAAGTCGAAAATAAGAAATTTGCAAAATCGTCCCGATACATTTAATTCAACGAAGAACTTTAAATGTCTTATCCAATACTGAATACCAAGAAAATATGAAATTGTTGAAAAATTAAAACTAACAAAAGAGTCTGATTAATCAGACTTTATTTCAACTTTACTCACGCCAAGCGCTTGTAGTTAATTCAAAATAGACTCACCTGAAACAAAGAAAAAAATAAAGATTAATAATCATATACCTTAAAAATAATCTATTTTATTATTAGAAAGGAGATTCAATAATGTTTTCCCCAGTATGAAAATTAATTAATTTATTGCAACCTTGTACCATTTATCATTCATCAATAGACGATTAAAAGCATACATGATAATATAATTACGTTGATGGAGCAAATTTATCCGCTTTATGGAATATTAACACATTAATTAAAAACTTTCCTACAATGTTGCAGATTGAATATTTCTTTTGGAAATAAATTGGAAATCATGAGCTATATATCAATAGTTCTCTCAAGTCTAGATGTTTTACTGTTAAATCTATGACAAGTGAGTAATTACGATTCAAAATTTCAAAAATTCGAATCTGTTCGTACCCTAAAAATATAAAAAAACGACCAAATTTGGACCAAAAAATGTCTTTAAATTATTTTTATGTACACGGAGAAACTTTTGATAGCAATATGTTTTATTTTACAATGATAATTCTAATAAGCGGAATTCCGGTTAGGCCATATTTAACATTATTTTCTGGTTATTTCAAAAAGAATTCTGGTTATTTCAATCAGAATTCCGGCCATTTAAAAAAGAATTCTGGTTATTTCAACCAGAATTCCGGCTATTTAATGAAGAATTCTGGTTATTTCAAACAGATTTTCTAGTAATTCCTTAAAAATCTGGTAAAAATAACCTGAATTTCTAGTTATTTTAACCAGAAAATAATGTTAATACGGTCTAAACGGAATTCCGGTTGTTTTAACTAGACTTTTTTTTAGTTTAGTACAAGTTATAGTAAAGTTTGATACAATCTATAGTAAATTATCGTATAGTTCATCTAAAGTTCAGTATTTCCCAGCGAACAATTCTCACTCTTACACTTGTCTCCCTAAATTGAAACGTAGTTTAGCAAAAATAACTTGGGTTTCTCCGTGAAGATGGTTGTGGGTAATAAAAACAAAAAAGGACCAAAGAAGGAAATAAAACTGAGAGATTTTGAAAATTTGCCTTTTTCTTTCCTCCTTTTTTGTTCGTTTCTCATAATTGTTTATTTTAAGAAATTTTTTTGTTCCAAATTTGCCTCTTTTTTATATTTTAAATGTTCGAACAGTTCCGAATTTTTGAAATTTTGAATTATACTTTTGTTTAGACGTTCAGATGAATTTCAGTTTGTGATGATACTGGTTTGAATTTAGTTTTGAGTGATTACGATTAAATAAAAAAATAGATTTTTTAATTCATGATAATTAGTGAAAATAATTAAATAGGAAGTGGCGGAAAAGAGAAGGGGTGAGAAAAGTGGGTCCGGGTTATGTGTAACGATCTTCTTGAAGAAGCAATGCAATTACGAGGCGCGGATAGACCGTTATTGCGAGTTCAGGAGAGATTTCAGCTTTCCCCAGGTAGGGTAACTGAATTCAATGAAACTTGATAATTTTGTAGCATTAACTAATATATACCGGAAGTTACAAGTTAAAATATTATTACATAAGATATGGCATGAAATAGAATTGGATTAAATTTTTAATTAATTATAAATATCGATTTCAAACTTGAAGCCGGTATTAGTCTTGACGTATAGTATAAAAATATCGAATTTCATTTAATAGTGCTTTTAAACTTCTAAATGCCGAATGTAAACATGCAACCGGCCATAGGATTAAGGGAGAGAGAAAAACAAAATCCCAGATGGAACTCTACAACTGGCTTGGTACCATTTAACGCAGAAGGACTTATAATAATGGCTCGATACTGGCACGGTCAGTACTACTGGTAGTTAAAATCGGTTTTGTCCAGTTTTTGATATTCTGTCTCCCTCAGACTTATGGCGGTGTTTGCATGCTCGTAGTCACGCATTCAGAAGTATAAAAGCACCATAAGTCGAATAACTTACTCCCACGATGTATAATAAATCTAGGAGACTTTATATACAGCAGCACTGTTAGAAATATTCGGAAATTTACAAAATTTATATGTTATAAAGGTAACGTAAAATTTGACGGTATTTATGATTTTAAATTTTAGTAGAAGTGGCGCTCCATACGGTAAAAAAGAGATTTTCACAAAATGATGAAACAATGATTTCAGGTAAATTTCTTTATTTAAAGTGGCAACGTTTCGAACTCGTCTGAAACATTGTTTCATAATTTAATGAATATTTTTTTTACTTAAATCTCCTTATACGTAAAAGTTTATATACTATTACGTTAGAGTAACTTTGTTAGGACTTATTTAATTTAAATTTAATTTATTATTCTAATTATTAAATTAAAATTAATTTGACGGTCAGTTTGTACATATTTTATATTTAGATTCAATTAAATTAATTGATTTAATTTACTCTTAAATCCAATTTCTTAAATATTTTAAAAATAATTTAATTCATAAAATAAATTTAGCAACTAATATCTTTATATCTACGTGACATAAACATATTAAACAAATCAATAAAGAACCAACAATTCTCAACCTCATAATTATAAATTAAACAAAATTTTTCTATTAATAATATAAAACGTATTATACCATATCGCCCTAATTTTAATATAACTCCAGCTAAAATTATAGATCCAATATAAAATAAGAAATAATATATATATTAAAGAATTTGAAATCTTTCTGTTGAAAAATCTACCTCCGTAAGTGAAAAAATATATATAAATTATTAAATTTAACAAAAGTTATATAGTTTAAATAAAATCATTAATATTCGATATATGTGTAAATTGGCTTTAGGGTCCAGAAATAATGAAAACTCAGTTCTTACATTCTTTCAAACAAAGCCAATTTACACATTTATCGAATATTCATCAAAGGGTCGATACAAGTCCTATCTATAAAAATCATTAATTTTGTAAATTAAAATTAAATCAAATTTTATAACTAAATATATATATTATAATGAAAATAAGTTGAATATATTTTGAGTGTCTTTTAATTCAGTTCTGTGCGCTTAGAAAAAAAATTTGGTTGAATCCAAAAAATCTGTGTTGGTTCAACCATAGTACTTTGTTGTTTTATATAAACAATCAAATTTTTGGTTGATCCAACGAAATTACATATTTCATTGACCCAACAAAAATCTCTGCTTAGTAAAATTTTATCAATTGAACCCAGATTTGCTTGATCCAACCAAATATTTTACTTATTTTCAATAAATTTCATGTATTTATTAGTTACAACCAAACAATTTGGTTGAGTCCATTAAATACTTTTCGAATTTTACAAAATTATTTTATTCAATAAACAACTTTTTTTCTGAATGTGGACATTAGGTTTTTTAAACTGTCAAGAAATCATATATAAGTCGAATGCTAAAGTTAATTAAGCATCAGAAGTGTAGATATTAGGCAAAAACAAGGTAATAAGCAGATTCCTTTGGTTGAAAAGCTTACCTAGAAATCTCATTATTTCAGTTGCAGAAAGGAGAACGCGTTCTCGTTTGTATGACAGCAGACTGCAGACGCGCAATAGTAAAGTGAACCATTCAATGCAGGGTGTCAATTATTGAAGAAATTATCTCAGACACTCAAATAAAGTTTCATTTTTTATTTTACAATTCTTAGATAGAAATAATATAGGTATACAGAAATATACGATTACACAGAGAGAAATTTTAGGTTTCACTGACCAAAGTTTTTTTGTTAAAATCGTCTTTACAAAAATGTTAAAGTTCTCATGACAATCATGGTAGTGGCTGTCATACATTGGAAAAAGTGTTTACTTCAACTGCAAGGAACGTTACTGAGACCACGATTCTGGTACTTGAAATACCATAGCGCTGCGGTTATAGGAACCAAAGTCCATCGTAAAGCCGCGCATAGAGTTTAGTTAAAATGACTAAGTCTACGGACAGTAAATACCCAGCCAAAATTATTTTTAAGGTTATAGGTATGGTTCTCTTAGTTATCAAAATACAAATTCAATTTGATGAGAAAAAATAAAGTTTCACCGAAAAGATCTAAGAAAAATAATCCGGTATAATGATATTTATGATAACTTTCGTCGATTAAGTTAAAAAATTGTCACTTTTTTCATCATCATAAACTTTTTTTGACTGACTATAGTTTTGACAAAATACGACGAGACAGCAAAATTGGAACGCAAAGCATTGTCCCCGAACAAAATCGTTTATCATTTAGAAAGAATTGTCAAACTATATTTATAATAGAATTATTTACCTGATAATGCTTGGCACGGTGAAATATAGTCCAGGAATCGAGAACGAGAATTGGCAGGATTCAACTTAGGCTGCATATCTTTCAATGAAAGTTATACTTGATTTGTCTAGCGCAACAGCGAACGCTGCGGTTGTAGTAACCAAAGGAGCTTGTCAGTACACATAAAGAAAATGTACGTGTACTAACCGTTGGGGTACGTATAAAGCTCATTCTAATCATCAACTTTGGTCACAACAACCGAATACACAAAAAAGTCCAAATTACTGTCATGATAACTATAAAAGTAGTAGCTTCTCTCAACTTTTTTGGTCAAGGCAACTACTGTACAAAAAATTTATGTGCTATGTGCACAGGAACCAAAGCCGATTTCTCTCAGTGTATAGGTAGACTGTTATCTATAGATTCTGATTATTCTAGAGATTTTTAAACAAAGATTGCGTGTAATCCATAAAGTTTGGAAAATTTTGAATAAAATTAATATTAATATTTTTTGAGTTTAAAACTTCCATATAATTTTTTTATTTTTTTGTACATTTATTTAAAAAGGTTTCAGAAGTTTTTAAAAATTCCAGCACCTTTATGTATTTTTAAACTAAAAATTTTGAGTTTTTTGGACATTTTTTTACTTTGAATGATATGTTGAATAACCAATTGTCATGATTCTTTTTTATTTTGTTTCTTACAATGTGTCGTAACATTTTTGATATGGAATATAAGATAATATGACTGAAAAAAAGTTAAAAATAAAATAAAAAAATAAATAAAAATATCCAAAAATATATTTTTTTTAATTTTGTAGTTATTTTTTTTAGCTAGGGTGCTTTCCGTACTCAAAAATGTTTATAATATAACAAAGAATATTAGTAAATAAATATTTAAAGAATTTGAAAATCTTTCTGCGGAAAAAAAGACGCCCTCGACAAATAAACAAACTATTTTGCGTAAAAAGCAAATTTTCGCTAAAAACGCGTTATTCTTGAATCGTAGTAACTTTTAATTTTATTTATTTTTCAAAAAAAAAAAAAAATTAGATTGCCCTGAAAATTTGCACACATACTCAGAAAAGTATAGAGAATAAAACAATAAAATAAACAATAAAAATAAATACACTAAAATGTAATTCATGTAATCACACCTTTCCTTTATGAAGAATGGTTAGCCTTTAGTCTTAACTAGTAATTAAAATATAGATAACAATTAAGACACAAAGTGCCATTGTGACCTGTTTTATCGGTGGTCGATAAAACCTTTGAAAGTCAAATTTTGATAAATAAAATAGACTTTGAACAGTATCATACGATGCAAAGCATTTCTTTTTTCGAGAGAGGAGTGATATATATACAAATTGTTTTGAAGAATCGTTTGAAATAACCATAATCACAGGACTCTGTATAATAATTAGAATATAGCATAGTCAGGTTGAGATTAAAAGAAGGTAAAGGGGTGAGGGGATGCATGCAAAACTAAAAACAGACTTGATTATGAAGCTTCTGGCTCAAAGATGTTGACCTTGACTCGCCAAAAAAAGACACAAGAACGCACATCTTGTTCTTTGATTCGCGTTTCACAGATAGACGGAGACACAGTTCAATACGAAACGAAAGAACGTTTAATAAATTATACGTTATCTCCAGTCTTAATATCATTTGCTATCATAACTTATCGAGAGAGACAAATGGTTTTTATTATTGACTTTTCGCTTTTAATTCAGTAGCAAAAATTTTCCACTTCAATCACAATTTATTTATATTTTTATTTTATTTAAATTTCACAACTAAATAAATGTACAACCTTATATCTTTAGTTATTATTTTTAACTTGAAATTAATTATTTTAAAAGTGTCATGATTCATTGAAATAATGTTTACAGTGAAATGATAAATTCCACACGCAATGTTATTTAGAAATTTAGAAACTATGCACGATACAAAACTTACGTCAGAGTTTTGCGAAAATAAAAAATGGATTTATCTATCTAGGTGTAATAATGCAGAGTGTGGATGCTGCGTAGGAGGCAATACGAACAGTTTTCCCCGAGGATTCGCCCACACAGGACCGCGTCTGACGTCACTCGAGTATGAAAGTCACCCCTTTATCTCACATATAATCCACCAACAAAATACCATAAATTTTCCATGTTGAACGTTCAATTAAACCGAATTCGATGCTATTAAAGATACGAATAAAAAAAAACCATAAATTCAACTTTTTTGAGACCTCATTTATGCTCTCTAAATCGGAATTTGTTAAGTTTCCACTGATTGAATTAGTGATTTGCCTTTTCATTGATTTATCAGTGAAAAAATATTTTTCACTATTAAATCAGTAAATTTTTATTGACCTAATCAGTTAAAAATATTTTCTACTGTTAAATCAGTTGATTTTCACTGAATTAATCGGAGAAATTTGACTAATTTTCAACTCTTTAATTTTTTGACCTCTTTTTAACCATTTGAATCAGTCAAATTTCACTGATAATCAGTAGATTTTGACTGATTCAGATTTAGAGAGTAAGCAATACATTTTTGTTAAATTTATACCTATTTATTAATTGATTTATCAATAAAATAGGGATGTTACATAAAATAAGATAAAAAGATATTTTAATTATTTGATATTTTATTATTAATTAAAATTTTAATTACAACAGATGAGACTGGAGAGTTTGGATCTTATTACATAATTTAATTTTGATTCCAAAGAATTTTCACGCTTTTTTAATCGAGGTTTTTCTGTTTATTTTTAAGCTCGTTTTCACGTTTATCTAACATTACCAAAGAAGTACTGTTTTTTTCATTTATGGACACTATAGCCAATCAGCTAACATTGCAAATATTGTTATTAAGGGTCAATACAATTCCTGTTTTTTAAATATTTAATTAATACATTCTAAGACAAAAAATAAATTCCTTGGATAGAAAAAGTGTCTTTTTTTCAAAAATAAAGTTAAAATTCTGAACCCGGTCACCGATTTTACGTCAACTTTTTTAAATTAGGCATATTAACTTCCATAAAAAGTTAACTTTACTTCGTGGAACAATGTTGGCATTGTTCCCATAAAAAATGTATGGGAAAGGATCATATTTTCGAATTTCTGCAATAAATAAATATTTAAAATAGAAAAATCAGTCAAAATTAGTCTAATTTATTGTTTAGTTTAATTCATTTTGCGTAATAAAAAATATTTTCACCCATAACATTTTTACGATTAATTCTTCCTTATTGCAGAAATTGTAAAATAAAATTCCTCTCGATACATTTCTAGTGGAAACAACCAATGTTCCATAGGGTGAAGTTAGCTGTTTATGGAAGTAAAAATGCCTGCATGACGAAATTTTTAGCGGGAACATTTAAATTATCTAATTATAAAATTGTCTATAAACACGTATATAAATGTCCTTAAAAATCTTGCATATATATTTATCATAGAATAATTAACAATAATAACAAATATTACGATACCAGTTATTTATTACGAACATAACCTATACCACTGACGCATTTTAGTGTAAAGTTTTCTGCAAATATTTTTATGAGTCAGCTTATATACCACGTTATTTTGGATTAAAAATCACAGAAATAGCATTTGAAAAATATATTTTTAAGCAAAGTATTAAATTATATATAAAATATGTATGCATAAAGGCCACATGAACTTTTGAGAATTCGTTATTTTAAGGTAAATTTAGCTGACATAATATGGAAACGTAATACTATTTTTAGGTTAAATTAGACAAGAATTTATTAATTCCAGAGCCGCAGAGGCCTTGAAACCTAATTAGTCAAAATATAAAAAAGATCCATGGGGACTCGACTGATCGGATTGGCATAAA
The DNA here is from genome assembly GCA_030998225.1 of Diplolepis rosae. NCBI lineage: Eukaryota > Metazoa > Arthropoda > Insecta > Hymenoptera > Diplolepididae > Diplolepis > Diplolepis rosae. The sequence goes on from JAPYXD010000698.1 coordinate 5,133,650, forward strand.
ACAGTATATCTTTGTGTAATCACAACAATTTAAATACACTTAAGGCCATGGATCAACCATATCACGTGACCAAATACCTATAAAAGTTTATGTAAGATAACTTTTTTATTTTATAAAATATCTTTTTGAAAATTTGGAAAATACTACAAAACACTATACACTCTCTAAATTTGAATCAGTCAAAATCTACTGATTATCAGTGGAATTCGACTGATTCAAATAGCTAAAAAGAGGTTACTGTAAATCAGTCAAATTTCACTGATTATTTCAGTGAAAATTGACTGATATGACGGTGAAAAATATTGTTTCCACTGATGAATAAGTGAAAATTAACTGAATTAACAGTGAAAATTATTTTTTCATTGATGAATCAGTGAAAAGGCAATTCACTGACTCAATCAGTGAAAATTTGACTGATTGAGATTTAGAGAGCAGAACGTGCGTCAACTTTGTTTGAGTGCAAATTTTTGAAATTTTTTTACAGTTATCTGCAATTGTCGATAAATTTTTGAATTTTTTTCAAAATTTTTACTAAAAAGAAGTTAACAGACGTGCTTTATTGTCTTTTCTTACGTTTCTCAAATTCTCAGAAAGATACTTTGTAAATTAAAAATGTTATTTTACATAAACGAATAAATGTATAATTTAGTCACGTGGTCCGATTGATCCATGGCCTTAAGTATACCAAATTTATAAATGATAATCAAAGAACTAGAATCTTAAACATGTTTTTTGGTTTCTTCGAAAACGTTATTCATTGTTTGAAATTTCAAGAATATTCGTATCTCATTCAGGTAACATCCCTATTCGAGTTATTTAGATAGAAAAAAATATGGAATATACATGATTTTATTCTGAGAATAATAATAGTAATAATAATTTTTACTTTGCACGTGAGGTAAATTAGGTCATTGTCGTCTTAGTAATCCCAGTAAATGTGATATCACTATTTTAACTCTTTAAGCAATTAAACTTGTTTGTTACTCTTTTTGATAATACATTGGGCTATAGCATATATATTATCATTTGTCGTAAAATACTTCTTTCTACATTATTTTTCGTTATTTTTTTATTTTAAGGGTAAAGAAACAATTACAGGAACGCTCATGAATACCATAAACAATAAAATCTATTTTTCAGTAATAACATTGTTTCAACTGACTTAGAAATTTTTGCAAATTAAACCAAAATTATATAAATCTAGAAACAATACTTATTTCGGTTTGTATCTTTGTAATCAATCAATAGAATCCTTTTTAATTTTCTTAATTAACCTTGAACATTCGCCATTAATCCAAATTGGATTAATCTTTCGTAATACAGTGTTCTAGAACGATTATTTTTAGAAATAGGAGACCTTGAAGATTAAGATCGTTTATACAGTGTTAACAAATTCTTAGCTTTTAAACAAATCGTCATTGGCGGTATTTCATCAGTAAAAGACAATACTTTCTAGTGACTGTCTTTAAAAATACTAACTCTAATTGATGTTTTATTAGATGTAAAAAGCATGATTTTCATAAAGTTTATTAATTAATCCAAAACTTGGATTTATTTTAATTGAATTTGTCCTATGGCAGATGGAATCGTAATGTTTAATGTTTTTTAAATTTAAGAACTTATTTTTGCATGGTCAGTTAAATATAAAAATCTGGCAGCTAAAATAATTGAGGGAACAGATAAACGATGACATTCTCACTTGACATTGTTATCTAAGGATGAGAAAATGCATAAACATTTTGACCTGCAAATCAAAACGCAATCACATTTTTATAAGCCAAGATTTTATTAATTTCAATTGCTCAATTATGAAACTGTTAAATTTAGAAGCTCTGAAATTTAAAAATATCCACTCTCTAAATATGAATCAGTCAAAATCTACTGATTATCAGTGAAATTTGACTGATTCAACAGTGAAAATATTTTTTCCACTGATTCAATTAGTGATAATCAACTGATTTAACAGTGAAATATATTTTTTAACTGGTGAATCAGTGAAAAGGCAAAACACTGATTCAATCAGTAAAAATTTGACTGATTCAGATTTAGAGAGCAAATATTTGTTTGCATCTTTGTTGAAGCAAATTTATTAATTAACGTTTGAATTCTTTAATTTAAAAAAAAACAACAGCACCAGGAACTGAACTCTAAACGCCATACTAAAGAGTTCTTAATATCATAGGCCAACGGGACCATGTAACCAAATTAAATTTGTAAATATATTCGTTGAAAATAACTTTTTTTGCACACAAAATATCTCTCTGAAAATTGGTGACATATGATAGGATAAAATTAGGAACGTCTCTGGTTCGTTTTAGTGAACATTAAAAAAAAATAGAGCTTGAAGAGTCATTGGCAATTATAAATTATAAATAATAGAAAACAAGACAGACGTTCCTTATTGTGTTCTATCATGTTTCCTAAATTTTTAGAAAAATATTTTGCATATAAAAAAGTTATTTAACATTCATATAAACTATAATATTGTCACATGGTCCGGTTGGTCTATGGCCTTTAAGTCACAACCGTTAGTCAAATACAGTGAATCGTGTGCGCAGATGGTTGGGTTTAAAAGTTTAAGGTCATGGATCAACTGTACAATGCGACGTCGGTAATTACAATTATAGTATGTAAGGTTATTCAAAAAATAATAACTAAAATGAATTTTCGGTAACATAGAGACGTGAACTAAAGAGCCAAGAGAGTCTCTCTCGTACCAAAAAATCTATTTTAGTTATTCATTTTTGAAATAACTTCCATACTGTAATTGCAAATACCAATGTCACGTGGTCTGGTTAATCCATAGCCTTAAGAAATTATTGGTTAAGGCCACGGGCCATGCAGGTCACGTGAACAAATCAGTCCCTGCCCCATGCAGAAATTTTGGTGGGCCCCCGATCGGGAAAAATGTGGCCCCTATAGGGTAATCTGTCTAGCACCAGACCAATAATGAAACGCCCTACCCGATCGGGCCTGAAAATTGGGAAACCGATCTGGCCCCTTCTAATTTTGTATTTCTACAAATAGTAAAATTTAAAAGGTTTTCGTTTAATAACAATAAATAGTTGGTTCAAAAAAATGTATTCCTTAAATTCAGATTAGTGATACAACAGTATAATCAAAAGTATACAAACAGTATAATCTTTAAACCGGTAAATCGGTCAAAATTTAGAAAATGATAAATAATAGAATATGAAAGGAATATGGGAAAGAATAGTGTATTAAAATGACATTTTTTTAAATTTTTATCAAGGCCATAGATCAATTGGACCATGTGTCTAAATTATGCATTTATTCGTTCATGTAAGATAACATTGTTAATTTACAAAGTATCTTTTTGAAAATTTGGGAAACGTAAGAAAACACAATACAGCACGTCTGTTAACTTCTTTTTACATTGGAAAAACAGTATAGCTAAGAGAACTATATTTTGGTCCTCAGAACCAGAAAATATTGCTATCAGACCAATGCTACGGTATGGTCCTCAGAACTATACGAGTATAGTGGAGACAGCTATACAAGTTCGATGATATGACAATACCATGTATAGCGATCGTAAACAAAATATTATGCCATCGTTATCGCTCTTGTGAATTTTAACGTGTGATAAAACAATACGCGATACGCAAAAAAGATCTTTCAAAGAAAGAAAAAATGCTCCAAACAAATCGACAAACGCTTCGAAAAAACGCCACGAAAAAATGACACTTCTTTCTCATTTCGAGGTTAGAGTCACGTGCATGCGAAGCAATTTATAGGTCGCGCGGCAAACCAGTATAGTTGTCTCATCTATACCGCATGGGTCGAGACACTATATACCGGTATAGGTCGAACAGCTATATTGTTTTTTCCGTGTAGTAAAAGTTTGGAAAATGACTTCTTGGAAATTTTGAAAATACAACAGGAAACGATAAAGAACGTCTTTCAACTTCGTTTGACTGAAAATTTTGCAAAAAATTTTACAGTTATCTGTAATTGTCGATAAGTATTTGAATTTTTTTCAAAATTTTTACTAAAAAGAAGTTAACAGACGTGCTTTATTGTTTTTTCTTACGTTTCCCAAATTTTCAGAAAAATACTTTGTAAATTAAAAAATTTATCTTACATAAACGAATAAATTTATAATTTAGTCACGTGGTCCGATTGATCCATGGCCTTATTTACACTCAAACAAACTGTTTTCTCAAATTAATCAAATGCATCTAAATAAACGATTTGTTTCACATAATTAAATTTTCGTTTGCAGGTTAGGCATTGTTGTTTTTGTTGTTGTTGTTGACATATGTTAGGATTGAGATATCTCGGCTTCATCTCGCTCTCAGATCCCCAAAGAAGGGAAAAGGCATGTGAGCACTCGGGAATTCGGAAATCGTCGTTCATATATGAGGTTCCAGCATCTGGCATAGTTGTAGTCGATAAACAAGCAACGGCAAGTACGCATGACATGTGACAAGGCATGAAACCGTGTAAATTTTCTTGGAATGGCGTTTGCTTTGAATTTCACGAGAGGAAAACACGTTTGGATTAGCAGATAAATAAACATGCATCACTGATGTGTAGATTCGCGAATTCTTTGGGGTTATCGTAACCTTTTTAATTACAGAGTTCTTTTCACAAACTTGTTACGATTATACTAGAAATGGTTCATTCAATTTTTTATCGCATTCGCTGAAAATCCACAAAATTATAATAATTATACACTTTCTGAATTTAGTAAAGTCGCATATTATGTTAAAAGTGAAAATTTTTAAAACCGCATAAGATTGTATAAATAATGGAACAATGATAACGTAACTTTGAATACTTATTTTCTTGAATTCCGAAGCGCGTAATTTTATTATAAAAACGCAAATTTGGGCGTATTACTTACTTTTTCAGAAACATGCAATGCTCTATTTATCTCTTTACGATCTTTTCTTGAAATGTAAGTGCCCATTTCGTGACGGGAGCGAAAGCGCTAACAGTCATTGCGACACCAATCTCGAATTAATATTAACAAGAATTTCTTTTATCCTAATAAGCAATTAAAAGTCGAACTAACAAACAAATTCTTTGATATTTTCCCCTTATTTTCAAATAAAAACGTATTTTATGTTGCTAGAATCACTTCTGAGAGTGGAAATGTATAAGCACTAACAGTCATTGCGACACTAATCTAGAATTAACATTCACAATAATTTCTTTTATCCTGATAAGCAATTAACAGTCGAATTAACAAACAAATGCTCAAGACCATGAATCAATGAGATCACGTGAACAAATTCCTTTTAAAGTTCGTGTAAGATAACTTTTTTAATTTACAAAGTATCTTTCTGAAAATTTTACAGTTAACTGTAAATGTCGATAAGTTTTTGAATTTTTTTCAAAATTTTTACTAAAAAGAAGTTAACAGACGAGCTTTATTGTCTTTTCTTACGTTTCCCAAATTTCCAGAAAGATATTTTGTAAAATAAAAAAATGATCTTAGACGAACTTTTTTCGTTTATAAAATATCTTGCTCAAAATTTGGTAAATGTATCAGAAGATAATAAGGAACATCTGCTAACTTCGTTTTAGTAAAGATTCTGCCACTTTCTTATTTTAAAATATGAAACTGAAGTGTTATCGGTAATTACAGTTCTGTAACTACATTTCCACGGAGAATGCAATATTGTCTTGAAATTTTGGGAAATTAATTAAAAGTTACTGAGACAGGTCTCTTATATCTAGAATATTCATAATAATAGAAAAAAATGTTGATAAAAATAAGTAATTTTAGCAAATTTGCAGATTATATTACCGACAGTCTTATACCAGTGCAGCAGAATTCAAGACACTCAGTTGGTATTACTAATGAAATTTAAATAAAAATTTATTTTTTCATATGATATTATTTATCATATCATATATGGAGAAAAAAATCAATAACCAGTCACTGAATTGGTCACGTGACCTGCATAGCCCATGGCCTAAAATATTTTCATCTTATTTTCAAATAAAATCGTATTCTATGTTGTTAGAATCACTTTTGAGGTATTCAAAATAGGAAAATGAGAAACATGAGTAGAAATGTTTAAACTCGACGTTCGACTTTCCAAGTAAGAAGAAAACTTCAACACATCATAGAATTTCTTTGGAATTATGTTCTGGTTGAGTGCAATTGATTTTACATAGACGGAATAGGTGAAGTAAAGGAAATTCGTGTACTGGAACAACGGTATGGCGAGCTCCATTCAGTGTAAAGCCAGCTATAACGGTTTCCGGGCAAGGATGTGGCACAGCCTACATACCTTTGGTACACCAAGTAGGAGAAAGAAGGATGGAATGAGAAGGGGGCAGGGGAGAGACAGAAAAAGAGAGAGAAAGGAGAGAGAAAAAGATGAAAAAAGAGACATACGCGAGCTAGTACTACTGGTTTAAAGACACCTTCCCGTATTTAACTCTTTCTTCATCTCTCCCCTTTTTTCAACTTTTTTTGTTGCTCAACATTTTCAAGATGATGCCCAATCAAATCACATAAAATAAATTATTTGACTAAACTTTACAACGTTTTGTTCACCCAGAAAACAGTTTCTTTGAATCAAAGAAACATTTCTTTGATATACGGTCAAAGAAAGAATATCTTTGAATTAAAGAAAGTTTTTTTGGTTCAAAAAAATGTTCTTTGATGTGAACAAATTTATTTATTTGTATCAAAGAAATCTTTTTTTCTGAATTAACAAAACTTTTTTTAATTCAAATAAATCTTTTCTTTGAGCGTATATCAAAGAAATGTTTCTTTGATTAAAAAAAACTGTTCTCTTAGTGTTCTCTTATAGAAAATAATTAAAATCATCCACTTTTGAATTTTAAACCAGTTTTGTTCAATTAAAATTAACTTTCATTTTTTCAATTAACTAAAATTTGTGTTAATACAATTAAAAATCGTGTTGATCAAACGAAATGTTTTATGTGTAGCATTGGCAGTTTTAAGCAATTCGAGATTCTCCCAAAAAATCGAAAATATTTGAACCTTAAAAACAAAAACGACCTAAAAAACATATTATTTACTTATTTCCAATTCTTCTCAAAAGAGAATAAAATAAAAAAATAAAAAAAGAACGAAAAGGTTTTGGATGATTGCCTTCTTTCCTTTTATCCTCATTTTTGGTTAAGAAGTTCATTTTTGTTTTTGAGCGTTCAAATATTTGATTTTCAGGGCAAGTTTTGAATTACTTTAAATTATAATACGAATCAGAAGTTAATATTAATTTGAGTTTTTAGTGATATAAATTTGAATTCTTTTTAAATTTTTTATACCAAATGAATCCTTTCCTCAAAATTATAAATCCTCGACCTTCAAACGATTTAAAAAGATCTCTTTTTAATCAATTATTTCGAGATTAATTTTTTCAATTCTTCAAAGACCAGAATAACATGTGGGGCATTTTCACCGAAAACTTGGTTATTTTTGGTGACGGCCATATTGGGAAAGTCACTCAATTAATGGTGTCTGTGTCCTACGTGCCTGAGATCAGGCAATTGCAGCAGGTCGTATCCTTACTACAAATACGTGTATATATTTCTATGTATGTATATGTAAGTAAGTTTTCAATCTGTATAAGTAAGTATTTCATGTACACGCGTTCTCAGTGAAAGGAAGTATAACGCGGTAGGTATAGTAGTTACTTAACCTCCGTTTGACAGAAACGAGGTCATTTTTATTGGGGCTATAGTATCGCGTTAGTAAAGTACGCCATAACCTATCGTCGTCGCCATATATTATTATTTTGCAAGCTTCAAAATAACCATTAATTTCTTCAGTTATAACTTAAAACTAACAATAACTACTTTCTACGATATTTTCTTCACTTTTAAATGAAAAAAAATTCATTATTTTACCAAGTTTGAACATTAAGTTCAAATTAAATCATCAAATTAACTAAAATTGCATTTTTTAGATATTTATTGGCAAAGCAGATAAAAATTTATTTATCAATAATTACTGCGCAAAAATTTAGACACTACTTCACTAGTCTACACGAAAAAAATAGTTCATTAAAGTTTATGGAACAGTTCAAAAGTTGGGGGTAGAAGCATTTACAGAATCTTCTAAAAAATTTACAGAACTTATCAGAATAAACAGCATAACATTCAGGAAAAATCATCAAAAGTTCAGCATTTTATTCTTGAAAGTTTTTTAAATTTTCTAGAACACGATTCCGTAAATGCTTCAATCCCCAACTTTTGAACAGTTAATGAACTATTTTTTTCCGTGTTTGCTTTTGTGTGATAACGTAAAATGACATTAAAATTTCTTATTAAACTAAATCTGATATGAAGCCTCGTGAAAAGATACATTTGATAACGAAAATTACATTATATAGCAAATGTAAAGATAATTTTAGATGAAATCGACATAAATCAGAAAGAAATGACGAATACTTATCGTTGATTAAAATCCAATAATTCCAGAAATTTTCGAAACAATCGATACTACTTTATTTAATTATTATGATTATTATCTCTTGAAGGTGATGCCATATCGAGGGAAAACCGATGACAAAGAATCGTATTACTTGAAACCTTGCGATTTGCTTATTAATAAAGCAGAACCCTCCACACATTCCCTACGCTTAATTATCTCTGCTTTGGAAACAGGAGGTACGAAATTAATAGCAGTACAACACTGCAATTATATTAAATAGTCTCTCCATAAAAGCATACGATACCACACCAGAAATATAATTTGCAAAAACAGTCAAAATTGTAATAATAGTCTATGCTCCCCAGAACTTAATTACGTCTCAAAATTACATACCAATGACAATTTTACTCGTTTATATTATGAATATAAACTTCCCATATGTGAGAAACGAATAAATAAACGCTTTTCAAGCATACAATTTATTATAATCGTGTAAAATAAAAAATAGGGGACTATTTTAAAACTGAAAAGTTTTTTGGAGAACAGGTGAAATCTGGGAAGGTCGGCGTCTCTCGCGTCACTCTTATTAAGTGATGGAGTTGTGAGGAGATCCGGCTTTTGCGTGGACAGACCTGTTAAATTGGTTAATATCAGTATATAGCGATGAGGACCAGTGAGTGTAATACAAGAACACTTTCGCCGACGTACTTGCTTTTCCTTCTCAACAATCTGGAGTGCATGTCTCTCTCTCTCTCCATCTCTATCTTTTTTCCTCCTTCCCTCTCTTGTCTATTAGTCTTGTACCCTTCTCTTGACAAGAAAGCTCCCTCCTTTTATCTATAACCTTCCCTCTCTCTTTCTCTTTCCCACTCATGCACCTCAAGAATCCGGTTCTAATCCTAAAGGTTTGCATAAAAGAGCACAAACGTTGATCTTTCTATTAAGATTTTATCTTTTAATTATTTTTATAATATTATTTTTCTCTTAGACTATATAATATTAAATAAACAGTACATTTATCGAGATAATATTTGTAGCAATTTGAAACATTAATATATGTATTCATTTTTGTAAATAAGAATGTTATTATTTGAAAATTTTTAAATTTAGATTATTTTATTATATCCAAGGTTATCTCGGGATATTTGCGTAATTTAAAATGCGTCAATCTTATTGTATAGTTTATTCACATCACTATTAATTCTTTAAGTTTGAAAAGCTACTTCAATTTTAAAAATTCAGTGTTTCAAAATGTACTTATAGTTCTGAACGATGGAAAATATTTTGCTTGAAAACTAAATGATTAGTTTTTGCTTTATTATATTAAAAAGTAGGGTATATATTATGATAGATTGTGTATTTGAAGGACCATACATATAAACATAATCATTAACTTTGTTTTGAAAGAAACAAATTTGTCATCGTTCAATGGACATTCAGAAGTCTAAGTACATTGTTTCAAACTGGCAGATTTATTTTGCATTAACATACGGTTTAAGTTTTAAGACATTTTGACAGATTTCCTGATAAATCTAAGTTTTTTTAAATTACTTTAATCATTTATCTTTATACAATTTTTTTATATTTAGCAATTACGCCCAGAAGAAAGTTTTATTTAAATTTAAGAAATCGTTTTTTAAACTTCATTTCTTTAATTCGAAGTAAAAACACCTTTAGAACAAATATAAATTTTTAAACCTGAACTCGAACTCGCATACCACGAACCCGGATTCCTCTCAACGTCCAAACAAAATCACAATTAAAAATTTCAAGGATTCGAAAGTAATCGAATCCTCAAAATAACAAAAAAAAACAACCAAATTTTGACCAAAATCACAAGTACAAAAAAACTTTGAGAAAAACAAAAAAGGAGGAAAGAAAAAAGAAGGCAACCTTCCAAAACCCCTTCCTTCTTATTCTTTCTTTCGACCTTTTTTGTCTTTACTCCCACCACCATTTACATAAATAAAATTAGATTTTAAGAAATCACGTTCTTAGACTTTTTTAAATTAAAAAAATTATTTTTTCGATACAAATACTGTTTTAGCAATAACCTAAGAAATAATTTATTTAATTATATTATCTTTAAACGAAGACAATTTTTTCTTTAAATTAAAGCCATGGATCAATCGAGCCACGTGACTAAATTATACATTTATTCGTTCATGTAAGATAACTTTTTGAATTTATAAAATGCTCTTCTGAAAATTTAGGAAACGTAACAAAAGATAATAATACACGTCTGTTAAGTACTTTTGAGTAAAAATTTTGAAAAAAATTCAAATACTTATCGACAATTACAGATAACTGTAAAAATTTTTGCAAAATTTTCACTCAAGCAAAGTTGACAGCACTGCAAAAAGAAGTGTCTTACCTGGTATCTTACTGTAAGATATGAGATGGGAATTTGCTATCTTCTGTCTTAAAATAAGATGTCTCACGAAGTGTCTTATTCAAAATTAAGACGACTTACGTATCTTGGTACGAATAAAGATGTAATTTCCGTCTTACAAAATAAGATACTTGATTGAGTTAGATAATGTGTTTTAGTTTAAGATGTTTAGGGTGTCATAAGATGGTTCTGGCATAAGATGTTTCTGAATTGTAAGATATAGCAGGTCAATAAGTTAGCAAAAACTAAGACGCGTAAAGTGTCAAAGAAGTAGTGGTCGAAAGATAGAATCTCTCAAAGGGTTATAGTTACAGTTCATAACCTCAAGAAATGGAGTGTTTTGACTGTTCCATCTTTTTCTTCTGTGGCGTAATATCAACTCATTTAGAGGAATATATTGTTCAATTTCATCGACACGATTCTTTATTCAAACTTTACATATGACGGATGTGGAGCTACATGTAAAAAGTGTAAATCGTATCAGCAACACGTGACTCGATATCAGGTATACCTTCTGTTTTAACGTATTGGATACTTTTGCTAAATCGCTTGTCTCCTTTTCCAATATAGATCATTTACTTGAATTAATTTTTTTAAGAAGTACGTACAGCCATGTAAGCCACCACATGTGTAGCAGACACCGGTATGCCGTAAGCTTTTTCTCACAGTGTAGAGGTTATAGGAACAATAAACTGTCGGTAACTTAAGTAATCTGTGTTACCGATGGCTCAACTGAAGATATTTTACGTGTATTCAAATAAGATGTTTTAAGCAACTTGAAAGTGACTACCGAAACATCTTAGATATGACTACACAAGTATCTTAAATTAAGACACTTCTTTTTGCAGTGAGACATTCTTTATCGTTTACTGCTGTATTTCACAAATTTCTAGAAAGACATTTTGTAAAATAAAAAAGTTATCTTACCTAAACTTTTGGCCAGGTGTTCTGGTTGATCCATAGCCTTAAAGAAAATATTTTTGTGAGTCACATTACGTATTTACTATGCGACTGAACACACATTTATATCTTTAAACAAAGAAACCTTTGTTTTACCGTATAGCAATGCACAAATTTGTTTGAATCAAATAAATTTTGTTTGAATCAAAGAAACTTTTTTCTGGGTCTACTCTCTAAATTTGAATCAGTCAAAATCTACTGATTATCAGTGGAATTCGACTAATTCAAATAGCTAAAAAGAGGTTACTGTAAATCAGTCAAATTTCACTGATTATTTCAGTGAAAATTGACTGATTTGATAGTGAAAAATATTTTTTTCACTGATGAATCAGTGAAAATGAACTGATTTAACAGTGAAAATTATTTTTTCACTGATGAATCAGTGAAAATTTGACTGATTCAGATTTAGAGAGTAATAAATCATAATTTATTAATTTAAATGAGCAGAAAATTTTACGAAAATATATGATTCTTAATTTATATTTCCATCAAAGTTCTATAATGTGAGAACCTGTATGACTGACTAGATATTAGTATATGTTTTTTTTTTAATAATGAAAAAATATCGCTGCCGAATTGACCAACCAATCTGCGATACCTGGTAAGGGGGTTAAGGCCGTTTAAGGTCGCCTTTGGAAAGTTAGGAGTGTGTTTGAGAGACGGGGATATAAGTTGATCGTCGTCGTGAGGTCAACGTTGTCGAGAACATAAAGCGAAATGAATTGCAGACTGAGAATTGGGTTTGGAAGCATTATGCTTGGCAACTACACAGATATTTAAGTAGTTTGAGCAGGTGTGGTATGGCATGACTCTTAGTTACGAATCAATTATTACAAAATACTGTTCAAATATAATTACAATAAAAAGTAAAAACTTTAAGTAAGTATTTATTTATTACATAAGATTTTTTGATAAAGAGAGGGGATTAAAATTCCAATAATTATCTTCGTATAATTAATGGACTCTTCCTATGAAAGTCTTAAATATTTCCATCGTCATCAGCATATGATGTGATGAATTAATTTTATTAATAATCATTGAACGTGATTTTCTTGCATGATGATTGCAACCAGAATTTCTTATTTCATCCTTATCAGTAAATTGACATTCTGAAACGAGAGTTACAACCCAATAATATTTATTAAAAGGAAAAAATAAGATGTGAAATGCTTCATATTCTGAATACGAATGCGAATTCAATTTTTCAAATTCATTTTGAATATTTGGACAGTACAAGATAAATTGAATTACTGACTTATTGTATTCTGAAGATGAAAAAAAGCCACCAAGATTGTAGAGAGAATGACAAGTGGTTTAAGAATATAGGTGTTCGATGTCGAGCCAAGTGAAAGTTATTCGTGTTTAATGAATTCAGAATTGCAGCAAGATAACTTTTGCAAACACCTGACCAAGTTTCGTCTAATTTTCATACTATACATTCAACTTTTACAGATAAACTTTATCTTCAATTAACATATGTATTGAAATTCAAGAATAATAATCAACAATTTATTACTATTATTTATGATACCTTTTGTAAATATGTGTCAACAACATAAAGGAAAAAGATGGAATATCACTTTGTTTCCTGTACTAGCAGAAGCATGTGTCTATTTACAGAGTAATTTGATACGTTTTAATGTCCTTTAAGTGCAATTGAAGAAGATTAAAAAAATAAGAAAAACCACCACTCTGCTAATTATTTACATCATACCTTTATTATCAAAAGATTAAATAACGAAGACCATTGAGTATAGTCAGTTGTCTCCTTTTGTTTGACAATACGATACGTGTTAAATGCAACAGTTTCCGTCAGTTGCTTCAAGCAGAGACATATAGCAAATGCATTTTATACAAAGTGCATGCGTCACTGTTTCTCTGCGTCAGCAATTTTTTTTGCTCCTGGAATTCATAAGGTCATTAGACGCTCAAGTTTGATGCAGCACACATAATAAGGAAATGAAGTTCTCGAATTTTACTAGCTCATTATTGTTTCTATGAAATTAACATTTACCTATGATTATTTAATATTTCAATAAAATATATCAATTCCAGAGGAATGCAAACGACCTTATTCACAATAAAATTGTTTATAAGGTAATAATTCGAAGGTCTGTACAATTCATGTCTATAAAAGATGGTTAATTTGTCCAATGAGGTTCTACCCAGGTGGAAATTTACAACCGGCTTGGTACTGCGCCAGTACCGCAGAAAAATTTGCAGGACTGGCGCAGTACTGGCGCAGTACTGGCGCAGTACTGGCATAAGCACGGCCTACCACCGGCGCGGCTCCAAAAGGTAACGTGGTTGGAAGTTGTCCATCAGTACTGGCGCGGTACTGGACATCGATAACATGCCAGCACTGCAATCTGTACTGGTTCAATATTGGCATTACTCTGAATTCTGTTGTTAACCTACACTTAGTCTAAGGACTGGGGCTCTACTATGTCAGTACCGCAGAAATATTTGCAGCACTGGCGAGGTACTGGCATAGTGCTGGCACAAGCATGGCCTACCACCGACGCGGCTCCGAAATGTAACTTGGTCGGAAGTTGTCCATCAGTACTGGCGCGGTCTCAGGACTGGGGCTGTACTATGCCAGTACCGTGCCAACCCTCGGCCAGGTACCAATTGTCCAGTACAAACATTCCTCCTTGTTTACAACTGGCGCGGTACTGTGCTGTTTGTAAATACTGACATGAATCCACATAATGTTTTCTTGGTAACAAGATTTAAAAGTTGATAAATTAAATCTGATTAATTTCAGACTGATATTTCTTGAAATATTTTCTATCTGATTAACATTTAGGAGTTGTTTTTCTTTATTAAGCGTCTTATTAAATTTCAGAATGTAAATCAACTCTAGCAAGTTGCTACAGCCTAGAACTTTAACTTACAAAAATCAGCGAATCACTACTAGTCTTTAGAAAACCATTAACTCAAGTTTTTCTCGCAATTAGGACTTTTTTTTCTAAGCGTCAGTAAGTATCTTACTGAATTTTATCAAATCTCTATTTTCCACAGAATCGTTACAATTAAGAACTTGGACTTTCTAAAAATTCGTTAATGACTTCTAGTCGTTAGAAAACCATAAAGTTACGTTCAGAGCATCAAGTTCTACATTTCAGAAATTTGAGGACAAATTGAGAAATACCATAAAATAATTGTTCTATTCTAAAAATATTCGTATCGAGTTTCTAATGTGTAGAACACCCCGTACTACTATTTAGAAACCTTTATTTAGAACTTGGAGTGCTAAAATGCGGCTAGAAATTTTCTAGTCTTCGGTACATATTTTCTAAACTATATAGTATTTTTCATCAAGTGACTAGAAATTCCTATAAATTAGAACAAAAGTTCTAAATGCTAAAACAAAAGCTCTAAATATTGAATTATTTTTTTTAAGCGTGTATCTTAATTTCATCCTCGATGTCTTTTATGCATTAAAGAAATATAACGTTTCACTAATTCGAAAACGCAATTTGCATCATAAACAACAGACAAAGATTAAAGCTACACTACTGTGTAAAAGACGCCGGGTACTTGTTTTTAACGATTCACATAAAAGCTCCTAAATTATAAAATACCTAACAATGAATTTTTCCTTAAAATACGGATTGAGTCCTTTATTAACGAAGATATTTCCAAAAAAAGCAAAAATTAAAGCTGTTTTCTATTTTGAATAACTCTTCAAATAATGGATATTTTTTTAACTTTCCTTGACTGATTTCAAAATGAAATTAACGTAAAATGTCAATAATGTAACAAGTTAATTTTAATAATTTTTTCTTGAATGCAGCCAAAATCTGTGCTCAGAACAAAAAAGTTGTAAAACATCAAACTTGTGATATTATTTATGAAAGAAATTAAAAAAATAATTTTATTGTATTTTTTAATGATGTTTTATATTTTTTTCATATATTATCAATTTTTATAATTTTTGAAATCCATTTTTTAAATATAAGAATCCTTTGTTCAAAATTAAATTCGAACCCGTATCACCACAAACTCAAATTCATCTCAACGTTCAAACAAAAGTATAATTCAAAATTTCAAGTATTCCAAACCCTTCGAACCTTCAAAATATAAAAAGCAATTAAATTTGGACCAAAAAGAAAAAATTTCTTAAAATAAATGGAGAAACCCTCAAAATATAAAAAAACGACCAAATTTGGATAAAAAAAACCAACAAAAAGAAGTAAAGAAAAAAGAAGGCATTGTTTCAAAATTTCAAGAAATTTCACGAAAAGTTATCTCTAATCATGTAATATGGTGTGCATTCTTCCATGTAATCTTAGAGTAAACGCATGTAGTCAGTGTATCTTTTGCAATCCATTGTAATCCCTTAAATTATTCAATTCCATGTAGTCTGAAATGTAATCCCTTGTAATTCTATAAAATCCGTTTCAATCCCCTTGGGAATTTGTGTAGTCATTGATTTTAATTATGCAAACTGTTAGAAATTTCACTTTTTCAAGAAAAAGATTCCCTACAACTTAACCATTTCCAATTTTCGAATATGAATAAATTATTATCAAATTCAGCAATTTGTTTATAAAAATTTCGTTTTGGAAAATGTTTTTCAATGGTTTCAGCCATTAAAGAATTTATTTTCAAAAATCAGAAACGGTGAAGTTGTGGGAAATCTATTCTCTGAAAAAATGATTCATGACTTATCAGAATCGCATAATTTTTTTAAATTTTGTAAGAAGCAATAAGAAAAAAAGTTGGGTCAAAAATAAAATTTATTAATAAAATTATTTTTCTGTGTTTCAAATTTTTTTCATGTAAAATAATCTTTTCTCTTTCAAATTAGCCATTCAATAATAATATTGCTATTCTTGAAAGAAAAATTATCTATTTTTGTCTGAGGTCTAATTTTCGTGGATGAAAACTATACCTTAAAGTTTTGTAATTTTATGATAAATTTCATAAAAATTTTGTTGCTGTTTGGTAGTTTTAAGATACATTTTATGAAAATTCAGTTAAGTTTCATAAAATTAAGAAAAATTTCAGAAAATTCAACACGTTTTTAGATACCTTTACTCAAAAGCATCATAAATATCGTCAAATTTTATTTTACCTTTGAAACATACAAATTTTGAAAATTTTCTAATATTTCAAATAACGCATACGATTGTAATTCCCGAACTGCTCTTCAGATGAGATTTTGTCACGATATATAGAATCTGGTTTGCAGTGGCGTAGGTCAGGGACTAGTGACCTCTTGTTTGATGAGATAAGGAGAGTAGCACGGTTAAAGATTTTCTGAATGTGAAAAATCGTGCACTGATGCTGCCGGTCAACAAGGGTATAGCTTAAAAGCTCTTGTAAGAGTAATTCAAGACAAGAACGTCATCCTCGATTGTAGCACGCGAGTACTGAAGAGTGAAGACGCACGTGCTACACGCGAGTTTCCAACGACAATTTTACATTAAATATGCATGTATGCTACTTCTCTTACACTCCCTATAACTATCTCTCTCTATGTATCTCTTTTGCCTTTATATATACACTACAAGCTGATTCCGAGTCTTGTCTACTATCTTATACCCATACCAGGTAAACCCCCCCTTTATCGTACGAGACCGTGAATATTTTAAGACCTTTTCCGAGAGCGTTTTGCCCCGGGACTTCAATTCCCTTTCTCTCATCATAAATAGATAAGAAAATGCTATTGCAAAGACTCACTCGGTACTATTTACTGTTTATTTTTAATGAATTTTATTATTTTAATTTAAGTAACGATCTTAGGGAGATTGAAGAACTTTCTGTTGGAAGAAAAGTACATTAGCTAGGGGAATATCCCTAGTAAAATTATAATTTTTAAGCCACTGCAGAATAATAATTATTGTTAATTATTTTCTTCAAGGTTTTTCTTTTAAATAAATAAATACTAAGAAAAAAGTTGCATTTTAATTGATTAAGAAAATAATTACTTGAATCGAATTAATTGTTATATGTTCTTTCCAATTAAGAGAACTTAGTGTTTCAAACTGTCAGATTTATTTTGTATTAACATACGGTTTAAGTTTTGAGTCATTTTGACAGATTCCCTTATAAATCTAAGTTTCTTAATACAATTCTTGATACATCTTGATACAATTTTTTCATATTTAGCAATTACACCCAGAAGAAATTTTCATTTGAATTTGAGAAATTCATTTCTTCAGTTCGAAGTAAAAACACCTATAGAACAAATATAAATTTATTTGATTTTAAGAAATCACCTTTTCATGGTGTCTAGTGATGATTAAATTTTAAATTCCTGGGTTTTTCACGGTCAAATTCTTTTTATCACGATCAAATTAAAGATGTATTTTTGTGGTTTCTGAAAATCAACGTATTCAAAATTAATCTAACAAACCATTAATAGATATGAGGCATGTCTTTTCATAAAAATTTCCTAATTGGAAATTTTGATTATAATATTTCCAAGGAACATAATAAAAACTGATGTAAGAAATATAAATTGTAACCTTGAAAACGAGGAAACATTTACTTTTAATATTTGTTCAGTGAAATGAAATTATTCAATTTAAAGGTTAGAGCTTTTATCCAACACTCTTGAAGAGGAAAAAAGTGGATTTTTCGATGAAATGAGAAAAAAATCCCCGTCCTAAATCAAATTCTCGGGTTTTTTTCGATTTCCAGGTCCGCTAGAGTTCAAGTTTATTTATCAAGTTTATTTATCACTATAAATTTCATTACATAGAATAAATATTGTATTGTAACTTGTCGCACAATATACATAAAGCTAAAAGGTGCAAATGGAAGTTTAAGTGAAAAAGAAGTAGATTTTTCAATAAAATAAAAAATTCCCTGTCCTAAATAAAATTATCGGTTTTTCCCTGTTAAAAGAAATTCTCGGTTTTCCCGACTTTTTTCGGTTCGGTCGACACCCTCAAACTTTTTAGCCTTTTTTAAATGAAAAAAATTATTTTTTTAATATTTATTTGATTTAAAACAATATTTTATTATTTTAATTCAAGTTACGATCTTAGGTAGTTTGAAGAACTATTTGTTGGAACAAAAGTACATTAAGTAGGGGAAAATCCCTAGTAAAATTATAATTTTTAGGCAACTCCAGAATAATGGTTCTTCACAATACACAAGAAACGCTTTAATTGTTTAAACAAATAATTTATTGAAATCTATCAAAAGATATGCTGACTTGGGGAATTTTTCTCCAATTCAAATACAAAATTTCACACTTTCAAGATTATTTTATTGATAAATTCAATTGTAACGAATGTCTAAATTACCAGCCTGTAAAGAATCTGAAAACGTGAGCTTGAAAATTTTAAATGAAATTCGCAATTTTTTTCTTCCTATTCTGGTGCTCTCGACTGATTGAGTACACTCAGGAAGTTCAAAGATACTTTGGCACGTAATTCTAAAGCTTTTTCTCCAGTAAAGAGCCTTTGATGAGCAATAATGGAGATACGTGTAGTCAAAGGGAAACAATGCTTGTAAAATGTAAAGTACAAAGAATATTTCTTCAACCAGCAAGAATTACTTTCTCATTAAAAAAAAAAAAAAAAAACAAAGAGTTGAAGCATCGGAGAATCAACTACTGATATTAAAATTATTACTGTTAAATCGGCAATGCAATATCCCAGGTGGAAATTTACTACTGGCGCGGTGACACACCAGTACCGCCGTCGAATTTATGGTACTGGCACAGTACTGGCTAGACCCCTAATGATAACTCGGCTGAGAGTTGGCAGTCAGTACTGGACTGGTACTTATAAGCAGTACTGGTCCAGTACTATCAGCCCGTACTGGTAACAGTAATCAGTACTGCGCCCGTAGTAAATCAGTAGAGTGCCAACTGTCAATGATACCCTTACTACAGAGTTTGACCAGTACTTCCAAAAAATACCGCGCCAGTACTGGCTAGACCCCTAATGATAACTCGGCTGGGAGATGGCAGTCAGTACTGGGCTGATACTTAAAAGCAGTACTGGTCCAGTACTACACTGAGAAAACTGGAGTGTCAAACTTTGAGTGTGAAAATGTAGATAGCCAGTTTGAACTTCTAGACAGTACAACACTTTCTCCGAAATTTTTTCTTTTTGGTCAGGGAGACACTCATTTGATATTCTGCTTAACTGTTACCAGAGGGTCAGAATCACTATAAAGAGTGTCAATTGGTGAAATACGCGCCAAAATTGTAAAGTCACGTGGGTTCGCCTATTTTTCCTCCAATATCACCAGCGTGGACTCTAACCTCATTTCCAGTTTCGCGTCCTTTACGTGTTAAAGTGTCACGAGGGTTATTTTTGCCAACTAATTGTCGAGTACCTATTTCACTTGCTATAATAACATAATAATTGTGAAAGCTTAAATGTAATAGTTTTGAGGTTAGCCATAGAGGTCTGTTTTTCCCTCTTCGATAATCTATTTTTCTCTCTGCGATGATCAACTTTTCCCTCTAAAGTATTCAAGTTGACCATCTTATTTTCACAATCCACAGGTAATAAGTTACACTATCTAGAAGGCTGTCCTATAGTTTAACCTCAAATATAGTCTGCTTCACCCTCCAAATGTTTAGGTTGACACTCTAGTTTTCTCAGTGTATCAGCCCGTACTGGTAACAGTAATCAGTACTGTGCCCGTAGTAAATCGGTAGCGTGCCAACTGTCAATGATACCCCTACTACAGAGTTTGACCAGTATTGCCAAAAAATACCGCGCCAGTACGGCGCCAGTACTGGCTAGACCCCTAATGATAACTCGGCTGGGAGATGGCAGTCAGTACTGGGCTGATACTTAAAAGCAGTACTGGTCCAGTACTATCAGCCCGTACTGGTAACAGTAATCAGTACTGTGCCCGTAGTAAATCAGTAGCGTGCCAACTGTCAATGATACCCCTACTTCAGAGTTTCACCAGTACTGCCAAAAAATACCGCGCCAGTACGGCGCCAGTAATAAGCCAGTACTATACCAATGTTTGGCACAGTATTGACAGGCAGTACTGGCATTACTCCTCGGTTACAACTGGCACAATACTGCACCAGTTGTAAATACTGTCTGGGCTCCGACTTTTCCACCTGGGATCTTGCATAATTATCTGATTTACAATTGGCAACTTTCGACTCATGCCTGAAGATTGGAAGATATAATCTTGGTCTTGCCATATGGAATCCTTTTTGACTACTGTAAACCCTATGAACATCAATTTCGATTTGATCTTATCGTAAACTGAGACAACTCGTAAAAGTAACCAAAGGAGACGAGGAGCCGGATCAAAAGTTAAAGGAGCAAACAGAAAGATTGGCTAAAGGTCTTCAAAACCAGTTTAGCCAGACATTGAACAACATTTCTCGATTGATCAGTGCAACTGGACAATCACTGGATTTCTTCCTAGTCTGACAATTTGTTCAAAATCACAATTTACATCTACTCTGTTAAAAATCTTATTAATTTTAATAGACTTTAATATACAAGTGGTAAATTAAAAAAGATTTGTATATTATAAAAAATTAATTTAAATTTAATAACTTTTCAATCAAAATATATTAAAATTAACAAACATTGTTAAAATATATACACGTGTGTATTAAAATTCAAATAAAAGTTTGTATTTTTTAAAAGCATGTGATACTTAGGAAATTAGAAAATTTTATTGATTTTAGATTTCTAGATATTTGTGTCCAAACTACATGAAATTTAGTTTTTAAAATTTGAGAAATAGCGGAGAAGACAAAAAAGGACGTCAATAGACTACTTTTGGTTTCGAAAATGAAAAAAAGTTCAATTTTAGCAAAATATACTGAAAATTTTTTTTTCATTATCAAAACCAAAAGTAGTCCATCTATGTTCGTTTTTTATCTTTTCTACCATTTCCTAAATTTTGAGAACACAATTTAATGTATTTTGGATACAAACATGTGGAAAGTGTACCAAGTTTTTAACATAAACTTGCTATTTTCCTCAAGTAACACATGCCCTTAAGGAAGTACACTAGGTACAGTCAATCTCAAAGTTCGCTAATCTTTATAATCAATTATAAAATCGACCAAAATATATCCATTATTAATTCCTACGAATTTGGAAGAAGGCTTACAAGTGTACTTAAAAAATGATAGTTCAGGTGAAAATTATTTAGATTTTAATTTTTTTTTCTCTTCACAAAAAAATCACAATTCTTATTTAATTCTAATGATCAAGGGATCATTTTACTCTTTTAAGAATTTCCTACAATTCTATTCGGATGAGTTTTATTAAAATTTAAACTATCATTGTTTATAAAAATAATAATTGTATAATTTCTAAACATAATTTTTCTAATAAAACTTACCGGAATAGAATTGTAAGGAATGCTTTAAAGAGTAAAATGAGCCCTTGATCATTAGAATTAAATAAGAATTGTAATTTTTTTGTGAAGAGAAAACAAAAAATTTAAATCTAAATAACTTTTTTTAAGTAAATAATTTTAACCTGAACTATTTTTTTTTCTAAAGTACGCTTCAAAATTCGTAGGAATTAATAATGGATCTATTTTTCGAGATTGACTCTACTTAGTGTACATCCTTAAGATGAAAGTATTTTTAATTTAATATACGTTACTGAAAAAAACCTCCATTACATGTAATGGAAGTTTAATACAGAAATTTCTAACAGAGTAACTTTAAATCTTTGTTAACCTAAGATTGTCTAAAATACATTTTATTAATTTTGCAATTAATTTCAATTTTATATTATTTTTAGGGCAACTCCTTATTTATGTATTTTTAATTATCTTAAAAATGGATCTAAATCGTAGCTTTGTCTGGTGTTAATGCGGGACATGATACGCGACCTTGGACGTATGCGGGGTTTTATTTATTTATTCTCATCTTTTGGTGTCATTGTTTTCGAGATAAGCCTAATGTATTGTTTTTATGGGTTAATGTCTCTATACATTTATAAATAGTTTTTCAATTTCAATTTTTAATGTTTATCAAATCCAAAATGCAAAATTCATTTTAAAATTAGCAGTAGATTTTTTTTTTTATTAAATTGAGACATACTCTACTGAACGCTTGTATACTTAGCATCGTTGGTTGGCATTCGATTAAACACGAGGAAACTTTCAAGTAACTAAAAACACGTTTACGAGGGAACTTGAAAGATGTAAAAAAATGATGGTGAAATTGCCGAGACGAGTTTTCACGCGCATTATTATAAAGTCACGTGGTCTCATTGATCCACGACCTTAAGATAGTTCATCCACGAAAATTAGACCTCATGCAAAAATAGGTAATTTTGCATTCAAGAATAGCAATATTATTTTTGAATGGCTAATTTGAAAGAGAAAAGATTATTTTACATGAATAAAATTTAAAATGCAGAAAAATAATGCATTTAACAAATTTTATTTTTACCCCAACTTTTTTTCATATCGCTTCAAACCAAATTTAAAAAAATAATGTGATTCTAATAAATCATGTATCATTTTTTTAGGGAAAAGATTCTCTACAACTTAACCGTTTGCAATTTTCTAAAATAAATAAATTATTACCAAATCTAGCAATTTGTTTATAAAAATTTTGTTTTGGAGAATTTTTTTTTAATGGTTTCATCCATTAAAGAATTTATTTACAAAAATTGGGAACGGTCAAGTTATGAAGATTATTTTTCCTAAAAAAATGATCTGTAATTTATTAGAATCACATTATTTTTAAAAATTCCGTATGAAGCGATAAGAAGAAAAGTTCGGGTAAAAATAAAATTTGTTAAATGCATTAGATTTTTGCATTTCAATTTTTTTTCATATAAAATAAATTTTTCTCTTTCAACTTAGCCCTTCAATAATAATATTGCTATTCTTGAAAGCAAAATTATCTATTTCTGCCTGAAGTCTAATTTTCGTGGATCAACTACTCCTCTTCAAATTGAATTTTCTTCGTATAGAAAAATTAAGAATTGTTCTTTCAATTAATTTTATACATAGAAATCTAACCTCGAAATTTGTACCTATAATTGTCAAGCATATAATTGATTAACATATTTGAATTGAAAAACACATTTAAGATTTACGTCAGAAGGAAATTTCTTGATGAATCAACAAATAAAAGTTGCTAAATGAAAATAGTGAAACGTCTTCACGAAAATTTTTCTATAATTCTGCTTCAATTCGAACTATAGTAATGGGATAATCTGATTTCTTTAAAGATTTTACAGTCGGTACATATTTTTGTGAACCGGTAACTATTCCCGCATAATTTGCTCGCTTAGCAGACGTCCTTGCGACTGACGTATCACGTAGACCGACCGCTTTTCTTTGCAGGTGTTAGTGCTGATGTGGTGATCAGTGACAATATGTGTAGTAGTCAGCAAGCCTTCACATTGTTGCCTTTCACTCGGCTCTACTAGTGGCGGGTTTCTGGATAATAACTGAGAGATACACCACAGCACTAACTCATGTTGATAATCGTTAAACTTTAGCTTTATTTCGAAATATTGCCCTTTTGATAAACACATTACAATTTTCTGTCTTCTAATTCGTTCCAAACTGAACCCAGAAGTAGTTTCACTTGAAAAATCAAATATTAAAGTAGATAACTAGATTTTAGAAGACCATACAAACATTCAATTGAATGAATATATTGGTGTCTGATAAAGATTAGTAAATAAAATTAAATTAGAAGTGCTAAGATAATTAACTTTAAATATTTGATCTGATTTAAGTTGTTTATACAATTTGAGTATATTCAGAGATAAATTAAGGGGATGTGATACTTGAGAAAAGTAGCAAGTTCGTGTGAACAATTTGGTCCAATTTCTACATGTTTGTGTACAAAATACATTAAATTTTTTTTTTTTAATTTGGGAAATGGTAGGAAGGATCTACCGTCCAGAATAAAAGAATCGTTAACTGAATTTCGTTTGAAACTGAGAAAAAGTCCAAAAACTTTTATTTATCAAAAAACGTCTATTTTTGTAAAGTAGCCTCACGTCCCGAAATATTTCCCACGAAAGAGCTCTTCTAAATCTTTAACTGTGACGTATTCACAAACGTTTCCAAAATTAAATGCAAAATTTTTTCAAGTTTCTAATAATATAAAAAACTCATTTAAGTCGAAAATGTCAGTTAATGGTTCTTTTATTTTGGGCGGCAGAGATAGAAACGAAGGTGGATAGACTGCTTTTGGTTTTGACAATAAAAACAAAAATTTCGATATATTTTGCTAAAATTGAACTTTTTTTTAAATTACGAAACAAAAAGTAGTCTATGGTTCGTTTTTATCTTCTCTGGCATTTCTCAAATTTGGAAAAGAAAATTTGATGTACTTTAAACACAAACATGTAGAAACCTAAAATCAATAAAATTTGCTAATCTCCTGAGTATCACATACCCTTAATTACTTAATTCGATAGTCATTTTTATAGAGCAGAATTCATTGAAATTAAGATAAATAATAAACTTTTTTAATGAAATGTAATGTTTTCAGTGATTCATTTCACATTAATAATTTTTTATACGAATGTGAAAGCAACTGACAGGCACGAATAACGTCACTTTGTACACATTTTTATCGATTTAATTATCAATTTCACATTTACTGCACTGAATTTAGTAAACCCAACAAAAAATATTTCAACCGAATAAAAGGACTAATTTTTTGGTCAAACTTAAAAAATATTTACTAGAATTTTTTCTACGTGAAATATTGATTACGAAATAGTAATTTCTGAATAAATATGTAATAATTAATCAGATTTTCTAATATAATTTCACAACAAAATTTCTGGTTTATTTTATAAATAATTTCGGCTAAATAAAAAATTATAAAGCTTTCTACATCGACAAGAATTCTTCGAGAGCAATTTTTACTATCTTTTCTTTTCCATTCATTCAAGAGAAATTCACACATCATTTATTTATTAATAAATTGATTTATCTTCCTAAATTCCCGACAAGATCTAAGAAATTTCAGTCTTCTTCTGATCCAATTAGAATTAGTTATTAGAAACCCTGTTAAAAGAAATTAAACCAGTAATCAATACTTTGAATTCAATGAAGTTGATTGAAATAAAATTAAATTCAAGCGCTACAGTTTATAAATGAAGATAAGGTTTGCAAATCAATTAATTGCGACTTTGTTATCAACTGTGCTATACTGTTTTAAAATGTAATTACGAATAACTGACTGTGTAATTCTGCAGTTCATAAGCTTTGAAACCCAAGTACCTTCAGATAACATCGAGATTAATTAGAGAGCCTTAATAAATTTAATCAAGAGACTAAACAGTTCACTGTTGAAAAATCTATATAAAGCTTCCATCAAAAGTATAAGAATACGACTTTAAGGTAGTTGTCGTGCCAAAAATCAGTCTCTGGAAAAAGAAGTTTTTCTATGATTTCAAGACTGGTAATTATATCATCAGCCGTGTCATATGTAAGGAAAGACACTCTTTTTAATAAAAAAAATTTTTAAATTACGAAAAATAATATTTTAATAGTGTTTTTTGTAATAGGATATTTCCTTATTATCGCTCCATACCAAATTTTCAAAAACGGTGCGATTCTGATAAATCATGAATCATTTTTTTAGGAAAAGGATTCTCTACAACTTTACCGTTTCCGATTTTTGAAAATAAATCAATTATTATCAAATTCAGCAATTTGTTTATAAAAATTTCGTTTTGGAAAATTGTTTTTTAATGATTTCAACCATTAAAGAATTTATTTTCAAAAATTGGAAACGGTTAAGTTGTAGAGAATCTTTTTCCAAAAAAAATGAACCGTGATTTATTAAAATCGCATCATTTTTATGATAGTCTTTCCTTACATATGACACGGCTGATGATATAAATACCAGTCTTGAAATCATAGAAAAACTTCTTTTTCCAGAGACTGATTTTTGGCACGACAACTACCTTAATACACTCTGGACATTTTAAGTGTAAATATATTTTGAAAGTATAAGTTTATAAATTTATTGAGGGCAAAGATAATTTTGCACAATAGTCAATTACAGTCTGTAAGTTTATTTAAAAATCAATAAATAATTTTCTTTACGCTCTATGGTTTAGAAAATCCATTTTAGTTATTGGTTTAAGAATAAACTTATAATTATACGTATATTATAATTTATATTATAATATATTTAACAGATTTCTATGGTCGCCGGGCACTTGTTTTAAACCATTCATATAAAAGCTTCTAATTTATAAAATACCTAATAATGAATTTTTTCTTTAGAATAACATGGAAGGTAAGAAAATTCTGCATTAAATGACCCCAAAACGGAATGTTTTAGTCCATTATTATTAACGAAAATATTTCCAAAAAAGTAAAAAATGAAAGCTTTTTAAAATTTTTAAATAACTCTTGAAATAATGAATATTTTAAAACTTTTCTTGACTCATTTCAAAATGAAATTTACGTAGGATGCCAGAAACTGAGCTCAGAACGAAAAAGTTGTAAAACATCAAACTTGTGATATTATTTATGAAAGAAATTTTGAAAATAATTTTATTGCATTTTTCAATGGTGTTTTGTACACGTAGAAACTTTTTATATCAATTTTTACTATAGTATTTTTCAATTCAGGGAAAAACGTAACACTTTGAGAATTTTTGTTAGTAAAAATACTAAACTTTATAATAATGATATGAAACTTCAGCATAGTTCACAGCAAATTTTACTATAGTTTATACTAAAGTTCCATATCATTATTATAAAGCTTAGTATTTTTTCTAACAAAAAATCTCAAAGTGATACGTTTTTCCCTAAATTGAAAAATACTATAGTAAAAATTGATATAAAAAGTTTCTACGTGTATTGTTCTTTTATATTATCAATTTTTATAATTTTTAAAATCCATTTTTTAAGTATGAGAATCCTTTCTATTCTCACAACTTTATAATATAAAATAAGCTGAGAACAGTTCAGAAATGTTCATTGTGTCAAGAGTTGTTTAAGATTTAAGAAAACTTTGAAATCAAAAGTATAATTCACAATTTCAAGAATTCAAAACCGTTCGAACCTTTAAAATATAAAAAAAACCAAATTTGGACCAAAAAGAAAACATTTCTTAGAATAAATGATTATGAGAAACTGTCAAAAAAGGAGGAAAGAAAAAAAAGGTACTAATTCCAAATTTCAAGAATTCGAAACCGTTCGAACCCTCAAAGTATAAAAAAACGACCAAATTTGAACAAAGAAAAAAAAATTCTTAAAATAAATGATTATGAGAAACCAACAAAAAAGAAGTAAAGAAAAATAAACTAATATTTTATGAAAACTGAGAAAAGTACAAGAATGTTCATTGTTTCAAGAGTTGTTTAAAATTTAAAAAAACTTTGAAATCTTGACTTTCTTTGCAATATCTTTGTTTATAATTGACTAAAATACTTCGTTTTGGGGTTCATTGTTAAAAATTTTATTAATTTTAATGGACTTTAATATACAAGTGGCAAATTAAAATTAATATTTATGTATATTATGAATAATTAATATACATTCATATTAAATTTAATAACTTTCCAATCAAAATATATTAAAATTAGCAAACATTATTAAAATATATACACATGTGTATTAAGATTCAAATAAAAGTTTGTATTTTTAAGATGAAAGTATTTCAAATTTAATACACGTTACTGAAAAAAACTTTCATTACATGTAATGGAAGTTTAATACAGAAATTTCTAACAGTGTTGTTTCTGCAAATCTATAAGTGTAGAGTAATCTCGATACAGATTTTTCTAACATTGTTCTCACATGTATACATACTTTCTTCACGGGATCGAGACGATAAGATAAGCCTAGCACGAGAAGAATTAAGAAGAACGAGTGGAATAACTTGGAGGAAGTGGTTTTGAATAAAAGGAAATCCCCAAGAATCAGCAACCACTTCTAAGAATAACGTCCAATCTGAATCTGAGACTCATGAGACGCGTTATAAAACGATAGACTAAATTTTCTACAATTTTTCAATATTCTTTTTCTCACAGTTGTGTCCGAATGAAAACGAAAATGAAAACAAAAAATCTGCCCGCTTCGCGGGCACATTCTCATCGCGGGCTTTGCGCGCAAGTTTGAGCGCGTCTAGGGCGCGCGATTCGATCGTCGCGCTTCGCGCTCCGTTCCTTCTGGACCTCGCGCTTCGCGCTCGGTCTTGTGCTCTTCGCATACATTCAAGTTTATTTCTTATAATTTGATACTGTAGCTCAAACCAATTTTATAATAATATTACAGATGATGTGAATTACACATTTTCTCAAAGTCACTCTATTTCTTTTTGAATTTAAGTGAAACAGGAGATTCAATTTACTTAAGGCTCTATCGGCCTTAAGGAACACATTCTCATCATGACGCTCGCGCTTCGCGCTCGATTTTCTGTATACATTTCAGTAACTTTTTAATAAATTACATGATTAAATTAATTTATTTTCTTCCAAATCTCTCAAAAAGAAAAAACAATCGTAGACTTTATTTAAGGAAACGATTTTTGCAGAACAACGCTTATTTCGTATCTCACATATTTTGGTGAAAAAAATCGAATTTTTTCAATATTAAAAATCAAAAAATTAAAATATACATCCTGTCCCGAAATGTTTTAATGAGAATTTGTAAACCTCATTCAGGCAAACAATTTTCCATATAATCGTTTTTTTTGTATCTCACATATTTTGTCTAAAAAATGGAATTTTTGAATTTTAAACGTATTTTTTGGAATTGAAACGAAAAATATATGTTTTATCAGAAACTGCTTCAGACAAAATTTGTAGATCTTTTTGAAACGAACAACTTTGTATTCTTACGTTTTTTTCGTATTTTACATATTATTGTTAAAAAATTGAATTTTTGATTTTCAATTGTTTTTTTTTTTAATTATAAAAAAAACTATGCATCTTATGAAAAAATGTTACAATTCAAATTTGTAGGTCTTTATGTAGAAAATAATATTGTATCATAACGTTTTTTCGTATCTCGTATAATTTAACTGGAAAATAGAATTTTGATATTGACTTTTTTCGAATTTGAATATGCTGTAACATTTCTAATTTTGATTTAATCAAAAAATGTTATCAGGATAATTTGTAGAGATTTATGAGCACTATCTAAAACCAGTATTGAAATTTTTGATTTTTCCCTCAATTTTGATTGGATGTGGCTGGTTAACGAACTTATCCTTACTTTTTCGGCTCCGATAAAGTGTACCAAAGCTCAATTCAATTTGATGATTCTATCGAGAGTTATGCCGCACACGACCTACAGACAGACAGACAGACACTTTCGTAAAAACCATTTTTTCTGGCTCAGGGGGTCTCAAAACGTAAAGATTTGATGAAAATTTCGAAAGTCATTTTTCACATAAAACCAATACCTTCTCATCCATGATGAGAATGTAAAAATGAAAAAATGAAAACGGACGTAGATAGACAACTTTTGGTTTGGAAAATGAAAAAAAGTTTAATTTTACAAAATTATCCATTTTTTTTATTTTCAAAACCAAAAGTAGTCTATTTAAATACGTTTTTATCTTCTCTACAATTTTCCAAATTTCGAGAACAAAATCAAATGTATTTTTGGTGCAATCATGTAGAAACTGAATCATGTTTTTCACATGAACTTGTAACTTTTATCAATTATCACATGCCCTTAATTTTCCCTAGATTCCTAATATTTTTTAGGATTATCAATATAAAATAAAACATTTATTGCTATATAAAAATTTTCTCCGTGTACTTTGAATAAGTTGCTTTTTTTTCACCAGATGAAATCTGACTCTAATCTCTAAATGCTCAATCCTTACAATTGGTGCTAGGAGCTCGACCGGTTTTGCTTGATATTATTACCAACTATATCCTATTCTCTATTCAAACATTCAGAAAGTATTCTAATTTATACACACTAATAGACGACTGTAGTTAACAGTATAGTTTATAGTGTAAGTTTAACACTAATTTCAGTATATCTGTCTGGACAGTGAATTTATCGGATAATGGAGGACCCATTTTCGCCTAAGGCGGTGTGGAGAACACGTCTGGAAGCCTCGTAAAGGTCACTCGAGATTCTTAGATCCTGGGGAACGTCACGTGGTTCTAGAGAAAGATCGAAGGGAACGAGATCACGAAAACGTGGAGCGGATTTGATTGAATGTGGGACAAGGTAAACTCATTTAGTCTTTTACATAATCTATACCTATGTTTCAATACTTTTCTGTAAACAAATTCTATGAGATAATTTTATATGAAAATTATAACTATGCTCGCTAAATATGAATCAGTCAAAATCTACTGATTATCAGTGAAATTTGACTGATTCGAATATCTAAAAAGAGGTTACTATAAATCAGTCAAATTCCACTGATTGCTTCAGTGAAAATTAACTGATTTAACAGTGAAAATATTTTTTCAACTGATTCAATTAGTGATAATCAACTGATTTAACAGTGAAATATATTTTTTAACTGGTGAATCAGTGAAAAAGCAAATCACTGATTCAATCAATAAAAATTTGACTGATTGAGATTTAGAGAGTGTTTTACTTGAGTCATGTGACCAAGTGATCAATATTTTTTCATCGTCCACATAAATTCTTTTCTACATAAAATACCATCTTGAAACTTTGGGAAATGTTAAAGAAAATAATGAAGTAGGTTTATCTGCCTCATTTGGGTGATAATTGAAAAAGAAAATTTTTCTAAGAAATATGCTTGGCAGAGTCGTTCACCCAGAAAAAAGTTTTATTAAAATTCAAGAAATCGTTTATTTAACTCCAATTCGCAGTAAAAACACCTTCAGAACAAATATGAATTTATTTGATTTTGAGAAATCGCCTTTTTAGTCTCTTTTAATTGAAAGGAATAATTTTTTAAATATTATTTCTTCACTTTATAAGAATATTTTTTTTTATTCAAATATTTAAATTCAAGAAATCGTTTCTTTTAACTTCAATTCGAAGTAAAAACACCTTTAAAACAAATATAAATTTATTTGATTTTGAGAAATCACCTTTTTAGTCTCTTTTAAATGAAAGAAATAATTTTTTAAATATTATTTATTTAATTTAAAACAATATTTTTTTGATTCAAATACAATACTGGCAAAAACTAAAAAAATAATTTATTTTCATTATCTTGAAAAAAAAATTTTTTTCTTCAAATTAAAAAAAAATAATTCTCACATTCATTTCTTTAATTCAAAGGAAAAAAACAATCAAGAAATTTCTCTAAATCAAAAAACACTTTTCTTCGACCTTATAGCAATGCACAAATATGTTTGATTCAAAGAAATTTTTTTTTAATCAAAGAAACTTTTTTCTGTCTGTTACACGCATAAATCTATTTATTTATCGAATTTTTTTCACATTCATAAATATTTAGAATCATATAAAACTTCTTTATTGCCTTACATTTAAATTACTAAGTGTCAAATCAATTTCTCATTCCGTGTGGAAATGCGATGAACGAAAAAAATTCTCCATTTTTAATTCCTTTGAAATTTTTTTTTTCAATTTCCACCCAAATGAGGTAGGTAAACCTAGCTCATTGTTTACTTTAGTATTTCCTAAAATTTCAGGGTGATATTTTAATTACAAAAAAATTTATTTGAACGAGAAAAAAAATTAATTACTATGTCACGTGACTCAAGTAAGATATGACCTTAAATATCAACGTGATTGCAAAAAAACTCTTAAAATGCATCACTGGGTGTGAAAAAAAATTACGTCAACAATTTCATAAGAAGTTGAGTCATCAGGAAAAACAATGCATTTATTTTCCATAGCAAAGGCAGAAAGTGAAAATTTGAATTTCCTAGTAGAGCCTGATTTTGAAAAGTAATTAGCAGGTGAGTAATATATGGTAATTTTCGTAAAATTTGAAGTTTAACAAAATGACTCATAATTGGCCAAGCTAACGCTTTCTTCGACTCTTAAGCTAAATATTCTTCAATTTTAATTCAACTTTATGAAATAATGCATATTCTTGTTGTGTTTTAGTTTTTGGATTAATTGGATTGATTATGCAAATAGTAAACGCGTTAGAAAATTTTCAGAATAAAGATGAATAGAGAAAATGGCATAACCTTGCGCTAGCGACCTCGATCGCCTTCACTGAAGAACCTTCATACAATCTAAAAAATACATCCTTTGTATCAGCATACAATATGGCCGTCGATCCATATCTCGAGATTCTCAACTCATACTCTTACTTCTTTACCCCAAAGTCAACAAGAATTCATTTTATTTTCTCCCGCGTGTATATCGAAGACATCAAGTTAATTGAATTTAAAGGTCACTAACAGCTTTTACTTTTACAAGGAAAAAATTTCTCTTCTCCTTTAATCACATTTGAAACAGTTTATTTTTAAGAAGTAAAATATCAAATATCTACACTTTATTTATGTGATTTTTGAAATTTAGAAACGATGATGAAATCATTTTGACATTTAAGGAATAAATCTTCCTTTCGAAAGGATCTCTTATAGTTTCCTCCCAAGATTTTGAAAGAGCTTATATTACTTTGATAGGCAATTATTTTGTTAAGGACATGTAATTTAATTATGCAATTTTCCTGGAAAAAAGATGTGATTATTGTGTCACAAAATTTGCGGAAACGTAAAACACGCAATGCAAGGTTACGGATACGATTGTTGGCAGTTGGATTAATGAGTTTAATTACTCGCCCGCTTGATTGCTAAGAGGATCCTAAACTCACTTTGTCGACAGTTGAGTTTTCTAAAAATACAAATGCAGATCTACGAACCTGACGCTTTCATGAGACTAAGTGTACGGTGAATTTAATTTATGATTAGTGTAATTGAAATCAAGAAAATAATTTCGAAAATCTACTATGTACTTACAGTTCTGAATGTTCATTGAACTATGGGGATTATTTTTACCTAAATAATTAGTCTTTGCCCCAGTAAATTAAAAAATAGAGTATATTTTATGACAGATTGTACGTTTGAAGGGTCCTAAATATAAATATATTATATTAATATTAATTTCAAATTAGATGGTATAATATTATATTTCAAATTAATTAGGTGAGTTTGAAATTTCGACCGGCAATCGAAAGACCTGGGCTCGAATCCCAGCGCAGTCGAAAGCGTCTTTTTTTCCACAGAAGGATTTTCACATTCTTTAAATATATAATATTATATTACTGTTAATATAATTAATTTATTTAATATAATATTTAAAGAATGTGAAAATCCTTCTGTGGAAAAAAAGACGCTTTCGACTGCGCTGGGATACGAGCCCAGGTCTTTCGATTATAATGTCAATTATATTAATTAAATTAAATAAATAAATATAATTAAAAATTGAAGATATATGTTGATGTTGGTAATTCAACATATATCTTCAATTATTAATTAAGGGTCAATGTAAGTCCAGAATATGAATAATTAAAAATTTTCTTATCCTTCAATGAACGTTCAGAACGGTAAATAGGTAAACCTACGGAATTATTATCAAATGTTAAAGGTTTTTTTGAGGTAATAAATCGATCAAAGTCAAATTTCAGACTTCTGAAAGGTACTGTGATTGACGATTAGTGAAAATAAGTATAGTTAGACACTTACCCCTTCATTTCCTAGAATTTGTATCGTAGGGTTCTGCTTGAGCTTATTCTGAAACAAAAAGAAGTACAGAGATTAAAATAATTATGGAGATGATTACAGATCGAATAAAAATGTTTCATTTCATGGCCTTGTGAATATCAAATTTGAATTAGAAATCACAAGTGCAATTATTTATAATTAACTCTACGTAATTGGAAATTCTGAGTATTAATTCTACTAATTTATTAATTTATACGGAGTTTTGCTGTTTTAAAAAAAAATTGTTTATGAAATACCTAAGTTTCGATTTTTTAAACAAAACGTGATATTCAGAGAATTTTAGAACGAAAAAATAAAGCATTACATATTCTTAAACCGGAAACATATTCATACATGATTTTCTCATTGCAAGTTTGTAAAATTAATATCAGGTTTTATGTTCAAGTTTATTTTAGTATTAGTAAAAAAACTAACTCGGACTCTAAAAACTATTCAAAACCAGATTTGACAGTCAAGAGAGAAGAAGATTTGTCCGAATAATACAATGCAAACGAGGAGAAATTGGCAGATTCCTTACTTCTTTGAGATTTAAATTTGCATAACTCGTATTCACATTCAAGTTATAAAAGAGAATTTGAGTATAATAATTAGTAAAAATACGGTTACGATATTCTAATACTGAGAAGTGTCTCACAGCACATGTTTGGTAACTAGAATAATCATTCCAGCAAATAGTAATATTACTCAATAGATATTGTAATTTTATTAGCGTTCTACTTCTTATAATAATAACAGAAGATTTCTTTCGGGTTGGAATAAAAATAGAAATTCGTTTGAAAAGAATTGCTCAAAGATAATCGCTCTGAGGATAGATTAAAGCGCGTTGGAGAAATTTACATTTATGCGAAAAAGGCACAAGTAGTGTTGAAATTTTAGTAAAAGCTGTTTATCAAAAAAAATTACTGACACATTTGAAACATTCGAATTCTGTCTCTTTTAGTTATGAAGCACTAAAAAAAAAGTCTAGTTGAAACAACCAGAATTCTGGTTAGGGCATATTTAACATTTATTTTCTGGTTTAAATAACTAGAATTAGGCCAGTTTTACCAGAATTTAAAAAATTAGTCTGAAAATCTTCTTAATATCATGGGCCATACAGGCCACGTGATCAATTTAGTCAGTGGATATCGATTTTTTTCTCTATATATAAAATTAAAATTTTAAAGTAGTTCATCCACGAAAAATTAGGCCTTAGTCAAAACTACATAATTTTGCTTTCAAAAATTGCAATATTATTATTAAAGGGATCATTTAAAAGGGAAAAGATTATTTTCTATAAAAAAATTTGAAACATAGAAAAATAATGTATTTAACAAATTTGATTTACAAGTGCTTTTTTTTTCATATCGCTTTTTACAAAATTTTAAAAAATTGTGCGATTCTGATAAATCATGGATCATCTTTTCGGGAAAAAGGTTCTCTACAACTTGACAGTTTCCAATTTTTGAAAATGAATCAATTCTTATCAAATTCAGCAATTTGTTTATGAAAATTTTGTTTTTAAAAACTGTTTTTTAATAGTTTCAGCCAATAAAGAATTAATTTTCAAAAATTAGAAATGGTCAAGTTGTAGAGAATCTATTCCCTGAAAAAATGATCCACGATTTATTGGAATCGCATCATTTTTAAAAATTTGGTAAAAAGCGATATGAAAAAAAAGTACAGTTGAAAATCAAATATTTTACATACATTATTTTTCTATGTTTCAAATTTCTTGTATAGAAAATGATCTTTTCTCTTTTAAATGATGCCTTTAATAATAATATTGCTATTTTTGAAAGCGAAACTACGTATTGCTGCCTGAGGCCAAATTTTTCGTGGCTAAATTACCTTAAATCAAAATAAATCGGTAAAAACTTAGGAAATGATTAATAAAAGCATATTAAAGGTATAAGGGAAGGCATAGTGCATTAAAATAAAAAAAATTATTAATTTTATTAATAAAACCTACTGAGTGTCTTGAGTTCTGCTGCACTGATCTAACACTTTTGGTGATATACTCTACAAATTTGCTAAAATTACTTTTTTTCATATCATTATGAATATTCAAGACATAAAGGATCTGTCTCTGAAATTTTGGATTTATTTTCCAAAATTTCTAGTTATTATCCATGGAAATCTAGTTAAAGAACTGTTATTGTCGATAACATTTAAGTTTTATATTTAGAAATAAAAAAATTCCAGAATTAATACTAAAACAAAGTGAACAGACGTTCCTTATTATCTTCTGCTACATTTATCAAATTTTGAACAAGATATTTTATAAAACTTATCTTACATGGTTGAATTAACATATAATTTCTGTCACGTGACTTGCTTGACCCATGGCTAAGGCTCGCATCTTTTTTCGAGTCGAAAACAGGATAAATGTTCAAAAATTGGGTATTTCACGGGATACCGTTTTTTGGAGAAAAAAAAAAGGATAAAAGCAGGATAATTATACAATTAAGTCTTTTAATGGAAGTGAATTATATATCATATATGGATACAAAAATATGTGTATGGATTATGTTTAATTAATATCCATGGCGAATTCATCATCGTTATTATCGTCCTCATAGTGTGAGAATTTTGAATCGTCGGATGACAATAATTTCACAACTTCTAATTTTTTTATTATATCTGTCTTTTCCACCGATTTTACTCAGTAATTCTATTTCGGTTTGTGGATTTTGCAATGTTACTGTTTTATTTTTGAGTGATACTCGAAGTGTTCATTCTGAACTCGCAAATTAATTTGTTAACAAAAAAAAAACATTTGTAAGTTAGAAAAAAATGAATTTCTCAGGATGAAGCGGGATTGGAAAAATTTCCACGGGATTGATTTTTTGACTCGAAAAAAAGGAGTATCCTGCAAAGTACAGGATAAATACGAACGTTAAAATAACCAAAATTCTGGTTAAAGCAACGAGAAAAGATTGTTAAATATGCCCTAATCGGAATTCTGGTTATTTGAACGAGATTTTTTTTTTAAGTGAGTGAAAGACACTTGACAAAGGCAGTTCGCTGAGTGATGTTTCAACAATTTACAAAACATCAAAGACCTCGCTGATTTTAATGCGATTTAAAAATTACTAGCTGTGATTTGTAAAAATGTATTCCTCTATTTTGTATTGACGATAAAGTTGTCTTTATTCGAGATTAAACATTTAACACTAATAAATTAAGAATTGGATTTAGCAGGCAAGAAGAAAGATTAACAAATTTGTTCTTATCTTAGCAAAATTTTCAATTCATTATATAGTGAGTGGAATAATTCCAAGACTCATGCCAAACTAGTCACGCTCTTATTGGCGGAGACAAGAGGGAAGTTTACCCCCTGCTGGTAGAATTCATTCGGTTGACGCCAACCACGTTTCTGGGATTGGAGGATAGCAACAATGGCGTCCTATTTTAGTCCAGACGGTCGATCATGTCGTCTTCTAAACGCCCTTAAAGAGATCTCTGTCTTTTATGATTAGCAGCTTTGCACACTTGAAACAATATGTACTTCTTATCCTTCCAAAATCCTTTAACTATAATCTCCATATTTCCCCAACGGACCCTTGTATCCTTAAATTTTGATTTCTATGGTCAGGTACTAGCTCTTAATATATTGCACGCCAAATTAATCATTTTCAGTTTTCACCAGTATTACTAAGGCTCACATTTTTTTCGGATCGAAAACAGGATAAATGTCCAAAAAATGGGCATTTCGCAGGATATCGTTTTTTTTAAAAAAGGATGATTTTACAATTAAAATTTTTAGTAAAAGTTAATTATACTATTAGAAATTTCTGTATTGAACTTCCATTACATGTAATGGAAGTTTTTTTCAGTAACGTATATTACAAAATTATTTAGTTGAGTTTGAAATTTTTGCCACTGTCTACATTATTGGAGGATTAACAATCGAAAGGCCTGGACTCGAATCCCAGCGCAGTCGAAAGCGTTTTTTTTCCATAGAAAGATTTCAAATTCTTTAAATTTGAACGTATATTATATTTAAAATACTTTCATCTTAAAAAATACAAACTTTTATTTGAATTTTAAGACATGTGTATATATTTTAATAATGTTTGTTAATTTTAATATATTTTTATTGAAAAGTTATTAAATTCAATATGAATTTATATTCATTTTTCAAAATATAAAAATCTATTAATTTTAATATTAAAATTAATAAGATTTTTAAAAGTGAATTATATATCATATATGAATACAGAAATATACGTGTGGATTATGTTTAATTAATATCCATGGCGAATTCATCATCATTATCATCGCCCTCATCGTGTGATAATTCTGAATCGTCGATTACAATAATTTCACAACTTTTAGTTTTTTGATTATATTTGTCTTTTCCACCGATTTTACTTAGTAATTCTGTTTTGGTTTGTGAATTTTGCGATGTTACTGTTTGATTTTTGAGTGATACTCGTAGTGTTGTTCATTCTGAAGTCGAAAATTGCTTTCTAAATCTGAATTAGTGAGAAGTCGGTCACTAATTTGCTTCAATGAAAATTCCTACTAATCATTAGTCATTTTTCACTACAACTTTAGTAAAAAATTGAAAATTACTAAAAGAAATAGTGAAAAATGACTAATGATTAGTAGAAATTTTCACTAAAGAAAATAAGTGATCGACTTCTCACTAATTCAGATTTAGAAAGCAATTTGTTAAAAAAAAATTTTAAATATATATTTTAGAAAAAAAGGAGTTTTGCGGGATAAAGCTCGATTATATATGATGTATATGAATAATCTGACTTTAAGCAATTGGTTAGGTAACTAATACGTTAGGAGTTGGTACCTGCTCTTAAAAGAGAAATTACCTGAATTATTTTTCTTTCTATGAGTTGTATTTAAAAAATTGATTTGTATTTACTCTTCCGTGAGCAATTTCAATCCGGTAGTAGGCAGGGTGAAAATTTCCGAGCATGCATTAAATCTTTTTTCACAATTCTTATCTTGATAAAGTCGTTTAGTACGTTCGATTATGGATACAATAACATCACTTCCTTTCACGAGGCAACTTACTGCCTTTCTTCGAGTTCACCTGCATGTCGGGAATGATCAAACGATAGAGGACTTTCCACAATTGAAATTGTGATTCAAAAGTTTTCTCTTCAAGATTTTTTTTTTAAATTCATTAAAACTGTAAAAGATATATAAGATGTTCCTATTTCTTGATAAAGTTTGTCTGACTAGAACACAGAGAAAAATGGAGTTCATAAGAATAGTTTCAAAATTCTACGACTTTTCCAGGTTTTCCGGGTCTAATTAAAAAAAAAAAAATCAAGTTTACTTTAAAAAAAAATTCAATCAAGATTCATTTTAACTCATTCTATTACAGTGAAAAGGATTACAGTTGGAAACAATAGTAATCTAAGAAAATCTGAAATTTAAAAAAAAGTTAAGTTAAAACTTTTAAATCGTATAAACAACTAATTTCGTCAATATATAAATTCATCGAGTTTTAATCAGTTCATGAATTTCTTCTTCGATGCCTTCAAGTTCTTTTTGCTTTTCCAATTGAATTTTCCTATTCTTTTCCTTTAATTCTTGAATTTTGTCTGATATTTGTCTTTTTCTCAAGTTTTCTTTTCCTTTTGCCTTCTCTTCTTCCTTTTCTTTTTTGGCAGCATCTAAATATTGTAAAATAATTATTAAGAGTTTTTCAGGTTTTCCAGAAGTTTTTCAAAATTTAATGCCTTTTCCATGTCTTCCAGGTCGTCCAGGTCTTATAGCAACTCTGATTGAACAGTACAGAACTCATTCCCAAACTGCGTGATTCTCTCTTTTGCCATCTAGTAATTATTCCTGTTTTCCAGGAATCATTCATACTCTTCTGATCTCCATTTTTCACCTAGCAAAAAACTTTTTCGAGCTTCAATAGAAATAACAAGTGATTAAAGTCGACCTTTAGTAGATGATAAAGAAGTAATTAATAACTTTTATTGAGTCGCGTCAAGTCGACATTGACAAGAGTTAGAAAATAAAGGTAAAAATAGATAAAAAGCGGATAATATAAAAAGAGGATGTAACACCAATATTACGTCAACTTTACCGAGTCTTTACAAGTGCAAAGAAATAATTTGGGATTTTTAATTTCGAATAACCCATTTAGGAACTTGAATGGTCACCGCAGAACGTCTTTCGCAAAACATTCTCTGGCAAACTACGTGTTTTTCTCTCATTTTTAATTATTTTTTAAAGAAATTTTGACGAAAAATTACTAAAATTATATACTTTCGGATGTTAAAATGATTGAAAAAATATATGAATATAGAAAAGACCCATTAAGGACCCATTAAAACTAGATTATATTTGTTGTTAATTAATGAAGACAAAAGTGTGCGGAATACAAAGTATTAAGAATTTTACAGTATATTCGGCAACACCGCCAACTGGTTCACTTTCTCTTGGACAGCGAAACTGTCTACTGCTTTGCTTTTATTGAAACTCCGATCATTGTGCTGATCCCGGATCAGAAATCTTTCATAGATCCAGGATCTTTTGATTCAAAGATCTATTGATTTGACCATCACTTTTCACTTTATCGACTTGTATCAACTTTCTCGCAATCCATTACGTACAATGACCGCTAATTATGAGCTCTTTAATGAATTGTGTCAATTACTACAATATTTAGAAACGAAAAAAATAAAGGCAAGAATTAAGAAACAAAGGTACTGATATCTATTAATAATTACTATATAAAGGTAATTTTTATAAAAGTTTATTACAGCTATAAATATCGTGCAATTTCGAAATAGATCAGCTTAATGAAAAGTGCATTAAATCGCTAATAAATCTCTTGAAAAGCGGTTACAAAAGAACAGAATCGTATTTTGAAACAGAATTGCAGTTGAATCAAGTAAGATAATTAAAATAAAAAATATGAACGTTTCGGCAGAGCATTAATTTTTTTCAGTGCACAGAAATGTCAGGGACGTTCATTGCTCCCGATCCGTCTGTGCTTCCGTCGCAAATTTAATTAATCCCTCAAATGATTTTATCATTCTCTATAATCTTAACGTTTCCAGTGGATGAACAGATATCGGACGAAAAGACCACAACGGAAGCAAATTGAATTCACACTCTATTCAATCTAATGCCTAGTTCAAAAGTATTTCACTTTAAAAAGATCAAATTATATAGTTTATTGTAAATTAAATTTGTTCAATTTAAAATTGGATAATTTGAGTGAAGGATTCGACATAAAGAAATACCAAAGGCATTTAAGTTTTTACAAGAGCGATGTTGTAACTGCAATAAGAACCAAAGTCATACCACAGTTGGGCGCAGCGTAATAGTCCTATTATTGAGCCAATAATAATTTGTCCTTTTTTGCCTTGAAAATAACAGGGTTATTTGAACTCAATATATTGCGGGGTTTCTACTTTCTATTGAGCTCCTTTAGTCTTAAAACCGAACTTTATTTTATTACTATTTTACGATCAATAAACTTTGAGAATTTTATTGAGAAGGTGCAAAATGACGAGATCAACATGCAACAATTGTTACGTCAAAAATGTTTCAACTATATGATTACGGCATAGGATCGTGACGCTATCGATTCAAATAACGCGATTGGTAAAATATGACTCCGATGCGATAGGTCACTCGATTCTTAAAGAAAACAAGACTAAGTCAGAAAATAAAATAAACGTGAAAATATTTTAGATCCTTATAACTTAACTATATGCTGAGAAGTTCCGAATTTTAGAAATCGATTTATATAAAAAGAAAGACTGCAAAAGTCACCGATATGCAATTATGCCCGAAATTGACTGATAAGTGTTAGAGTAGTTGAACGAACTATAAGCTTCCTGCGTTTTATTGTGTGAGTAATCGGAATAATTAGGCTACACTGAGATAGGCAGTGTGCCATTTTGTCATCGTAGTTTAAGGTGGCTTAATCGTTTGGTGTCGTATGAAGTGAGGGGCACCGTGGGGGCACGTGTTACATGAATGCTCATTGCTGCTTATTTTTTTAATAATCATATGTATTATAGTAACATCTGAGTAGAAGGGTAAGAAATCGCGGAAATGTACCCGTAAAAAAGCGATAGTAAAAAATTATTAGTTTCACCTCGAGGCGATTTCTATATTCTGTACCTTTTTCGCAATTTTTTCTTGATTGAAGTCGTCAACCCTTCGTTTTTATAATACTAATAGATTCCTCGAAATCGAAAGTACTAGTATATATTTAATTTATAGGGACTTGTGATTTTTTCCGGAGTTTCGCCGATTTTGACGAGGAATCCCATAAGACTACGTGTTAAACTGTCATTTTTTCGGAAGCGATTTTTTCGGCAATGACATCGTCAACCACGGTATTTCTTTTTTCCAAATGAATCTAGCATATTTTATTAAGATAATCTCTAAGTTTCAGAGCAGTCTATAATTTTTTTCAAAAACGATCAAGCCACCTTAAAGAACAATTTTGTGACGGGTTCATAGGCTTCCAGTTAGTTTCTCTAAACTCTCTGAACTCTCTTTGTAAGCAGATAAAGATGAGAATGGAAATATCAGTAAGGCTATGG
The DNA here is from genome assembly GCA_030998225.1 of Diplolepis rosae. Taxonomy (NCBI): domain Eukaryota; kingdom Metazoa; phylum Arthropoda; class Insecta; order Hymenoptera; family Diplolepididae; genus Diplolepis; species Diplolepis rosae. The sequence goes on from JAPYXD010000698.1 coordinate 5,176,493, forward strand.
ATCAACCAGATCACGTGACCAAATTCCTGTAAATGTTCGTGTAAGATAACTTTTTTATTTTACAAAATATCTTCCTGAAAATTTGGAAAATACCAGAGAAAACGATAAAAAAACGTCTGTCAACTTCGTTTGATTGAAAATTTGGCAATAAATTTTACAGTTAACTGTAGTTGCTGATAAATTTTCGAATTTTTTTCAAAATTTTTACTCAAAAGAACTTATCAGGCGTGCTTTATTATCTTTTGTTACTTTTCTCAAATTTTCAGAAAGATACTTTCTAAATCAAAAAAGTTATCTTACATGAACGAATAAATGTAAAATTTGGTCACGTGATCCGATTGATCCATGGGTTTAAGACCATGGATCAACTGGATTACGTGACCAAATTCCTGTAAAAGTTCGTATAAGATAACTTTTTTATTCTACAAAATATCTTCCTGAAAAATTCGAAAATACTAGAGAAAACAATAAAAAAACGTCTGTCAACTTCGTTTGAGTGAAAATTTGGCAAAAATTTTTACAGTTAACTGTAATTGTTGATCAGTTTTTGAATTTTTTTCAAAATTTTTACTAAAAAGAAGTTACGTTTACGTTTCTCAAATGTTCAGAAAGATACTTATTGAATCAAAAAAGTTATCTAACAAAATCTGCCATTTTTTTCTCCTAATTTGTTCCGTCAAAAAGTTTCAGAAATTTATACTCGATTTTCTTTATCAATTCAATTAAATAAATTATAAGTTTGAATAGCTAAATATGTCGAATGTTTTAAGGCCTTAAATAATTTTCAAATTTCTAAAGCTGCTAACGTTGCTTGTAGAACATTTAACAGGGCGCGGACTCTTAAATGTCAAACGAGTTTACGTCTTAATAAAAAAGGATAAAAAAAATCAGGCGTCTGACCGCTGGTCGCAATCGATTCCAGGCCAAAGGAATCGAGAGGAGAAAGGACTTTCCTTCGTTCTAACTTACGACACAAGACGTTTAAATTCTACACAACATATGCCGAACAATTTTGTTCACGCAGTTGTAAATTACTCTTAGTAAAATAAATAGTTTCATAGCGATAAAAATTTTAAAAGTGCATAAAAACAGTTCTCAACATATGATCTCGACATACAAGCAAGTGAACACAGCAGTAGACTAAGGATAGAAGGAGAAAGGACTTTCGAGAGGAATATATGGCTCAGAAGGATGGCAGAAGGAGAAAGGACTCTACGACCTTCGAAGTAATGCGAGCATACGAGCTGGTCGCAGAAAACCTAAAATTAAGCTGAATTATTTAATGTCTGTTGTAATTAAATGATAGTATAATTTATTTTATAATAAAAACTCTTAAGAAGAAGGAAATGTGAACCAAATTATCATTTAATGCAGTGACAAAAATTTCAAACTCGACTAATTAATTTGTAATAATTTATATTCATAGTTGTTAACGCATTTGTGGACATTTAAGGGGGTCCACCTGTGTGAGGGCGGTATTTCGAACGCTTTTTCGGGAATGTTTGTTAGGAGAACTAATTCGAAAATGAGAATAAGTTTAACGTTATTTTGAAGATTTGTGGTTTTATTATAATAGTAAATTTTTCCAATAGTGTAATCCGAAGGCTTGTATTCATTAAGGGCATTGAAAGTGACCCCTTCAAAATGGAATACCGAAATTGTGGGCAAGATTCCGCTCGAACCAGTTATCTAAAACACAAAAAGTAAAAAAAATATTATTTCTGTTTATGTTGTCGAGGTACTGACGTAGCATTTTGACGAAATTTTAAAAATTGAAGAAATGGCAGTACTTTTCATAAAGATTAATCATTTTCATGTTTTTTTCGATATAATATATGCTGTAAAATTAAAAAAAAAAAAGATTTCAAAAAACCGCTACGTGGGTACCTTCAGTTATCTCAATAAATGAGTCAGTTAAAATTTCAAGTCAATCTGTTGAGTAGATTTTTTTCAATCCTGCCTACAAATTTCAAAAACATGGTTTCTAGAAAAACGCGTTTAAAGTTTGGAAACACAACAGAACTTTGTATTGTAGACTCACATTTAATCTGCAATACCAGGACCATAAACTTCCCCTTCATGAAAATTACTTAAGGACATCATTAGTCATATCTTAAAGATGCAAAAAATGTCAAAAAAAATCGATTTTTCGAAAATTTTACACAGGTGGACCTCCTTAAGTTACTTAACAAAGGAATATAAGATTAAATTTCTGTGGTTAAATCCCAACTAAGTATTAATTTTACGATTTCCCCTTTTACGTATCGATTTCATTTTCATTGTATGTCACCTTTATTTTTCAAATTAAAAAAATAATTATAATTATATTTCATTAATCTTGCTCAATAATATTTATTTTCAAAAAATCATTTTATGTTTATTGAAGAAATATTTTTAATCGTATAAAGTTGAGTTATAAGATGAATGCTATAATTGTGACATGATCTCAATTTTAAAAAATGTTTCGAAAGTATGTTTAAATACGTTTAGCACGACTTGATTCGTTTTATACGACACAATTTCCGTATTTAAATTCCTCGAAGAATACATGTTGACAAACATAGTTGATGAACGAAATGCAGAAAATAAGAATAATGAGATTTTGCCAAGACTTGAATAATAATTACAACCGATTCAGACGATTAATGACATTTGAATGAAGCAAGTAGAATATTGAAAATAATTTTTTTAAGCGTCTGAAAACCTTTTGATAACCGCTCGAATGTTCTTAAAATACAGCTACATAGTTAATCGAGAAGATTCGAGCACATAGTCACGTGTTCTTTTTTCACAGATTTCAAAAACCTTCAAGTTTTATTAGCAATTTAAGAGTTTAAAATTTTTGCGAACGACATCTGTCGGGAAAGTATCCAATCCGAAACCAGGCTCAATGGTGTTACTCTGATAAGGTAAACGCAGACAAAATTTTTTATTTTAATAAGAAGGTAAGACCCTTTTTTGATTTTAATGAAAGAACTCAAACCCGCCAGAGAAATGAAAATATAAGAAAAGAAAAAACTATTTACAATTATTCATTAATGCTTTGATCGGAGTCCTCATCAGTGATCTTTATTTCTAAAATATTAAAACAGAAAGATTTTCAAATTCTTTAAATATTGAACAATAAATAAAATATTACTTTGCCAATTTTAGTCTCGCTCCGCAAACTTAATTTTTAATTTATGTATTTCTTAATGTGGCACTATATGACTGCAATAAACAACCAAAGTCCATATATATGTCTCTTTTTTAGTTTACGATATAAATTGACGACTTCGTCCATACACGGAGAAAAATGGATGTTCAACTATGGGACAGCCATCTTATATGTTCAATTGTATTATCTAGATGTTCAACTGTAATATCCAAGATATTAATTCTGTCATATTTTAACATCTTAGATATTACTCCTGAATATCTATATATTACAACTAAACATATAAGATGGCTGTCCCATAGTTAAACATCTAGATGTTAATTCTAAACATCCATTTTTCTCTGTGTACATGGCTTGTTTTGGTCAAATTTCAAACATTTTTTTTTGTAATAAAAAATATTTTTTTTTGTCGAAAATCACTATTCTGAATATTTTTGATAGTTTTGAAGATCATATGATGAAAAAAAAGAAAAAGAATTCGTCACACGAGACCTCACAAACTTCAGCCCAATTAAAAAAAAATATAGATTTGATTCATAAAAAAATAGCTAAGAATTGCTAATACGAATTCCGGTGTTCAAATATTTGTTGAGTAATAAAAAAATAAATAAAAAAAAACTTGAAACATAAACGTAAAATATAAATGAATTCCTCATAAGAATGCCAGTCTTCAAATATTAATTGTATGGAAAAAACATGTGTTCTAACAATGGGATATCTAAATTTTCCAATCTCATCGAAATTTGGAATTTTAAAATAAAATGAACAAACCTTAGGGACCAATTATTAACAACAACATCGAATGAAATAAATAAATAATATTTAATAAGATCCGGGCACGTTTATTGTGAATACGAGCCTGTCTCAAGTTGCATCTGTGCATCGATAGTCTGGACCAGCACCTGCTTCTAAGGTTGCATTATTTTGTCTGAACTGAAATTCTTGGTGTACGTTCGAGGACCTTTTTGGGGAGACTTTCCAAAGATTCCACGCGTCAGTGACTAAAGAGACCTAGACTGCGGCTCGAAATTATGAAATCGCTGTAGTCGTCGAAAGAGAAATCAAAGCAACGTCGGGTGAAACCTGCAATTGCGTTCCGATGTTTCGCGTACGATCAAAGTGTCGAAAGTAGCCACCGCAGAGCCAAGAGAAACAAAACGAAGCGCCAAAAAAGGCAAATCCCCCGAATTCCCACCCAAAATAACATTCAATTCAAATACTTTTGTTCCAATTAAATCAGTTCTTAACCAAACTTCAAAAATCTAGAATCAAACATTTTCAACTTTCAGGGTAAAAATCAAGTGAAAATAAAACCCTTCGAAATTCAATAGAATTCCTTTTCAAGGAAAACCCACGAGCAGGAATAAAGAAAAGGGGAGATTGAATAGCTAAGATTTTTGTCGAAAAAAGAAGAAAGCATGGATGATCACTTGGACGGAAAATTCTTCTATAAAACACACACGAACTTGCTGACGTTTATATACATAAGTGGAAAGTAGAGAATAGACATCCCGACAGACAGCAGCAAGTTCTAGCTAACGAAGTACATTTAAAAGCTTGACATGACTAATTACTTAAATAATGGGAAATAATGAGCAGGAACGTTGTTTCTGAGATGAGCTACCATAAAAACATGAACTTCTTGAACGCTTCATATCTCAAAGTAATTCTCCCTTAATTATTTCGTTTATGACTCCCATACTCTCAACATGTTTATGTCATTTCACGTCAGATTGTCCTAACAAATAAAACATTATGAAATATGAAGAGGCAATAACTTAAGTTCTTCTTAAGGCCATGGATAAATCGGACCACGTGACTAAATTATACATTTATTCATTCAGGTAAGATAACTTTTTTAATTTACAAAGTATCTTTCCGAAAATTTGGGAAACGTAACAAAAGATAATAAAGCACGTCGGTTAAGTTCTTTTGAGTAAAAATTTTGAAAAAAATTCAAAAATTTATCGACAACTACAGTTAATTGTAAAATTTTTTGCCAAATTTTCACTTAAACGAGTTTGACAGACGTTTTTATATTGTTTTCTGTTGTATTTTCTAAATTTCCAGAAAGTCATTTTGTAAAATAAAAAAGTTATCTTACACGAACATTTAAAGGAATTTGGTCACGTGATTTGGTTGATCCATGGTCTTAAGGCCATGGATCAATCGGACCACGTGACTAAATTATACATTTATACGTTCATGTAAGTAACTATTTTAATTTAAAAAGTATCTCTCCAAAAATTTGGGAATCGTAACAAAAGACAATAAGGCACGTCTCTTAACTTCTTTATAATAAAAATTTTCCAAAAAATTAGAAAATTTATCGACAACTACAGTTAACTGTAAAAATTTTTTGCAAAATTTTCACTCAAACGAAATTGACTAACGTTTTCTATCATGCTCTCTACTATTTTCCAAATTTTCAGATAGACATTTTGTAAAATAGAAAAGTTATCTTACGTGAACTTATACAGGAATTTGGCCACGTGATCTGGTTCATCCATGGTCTTAAGGCCATGGATGTCACCACGTGACTAAATTATACATTTATACGTTTATGTAAGTAACTTTTTTAATTTAAAAAGTGTCTTTCCGAAAATATGGGAATTGCAACAAAAGACAATAAGGCACGTCTCTTTCTTTTTCTTTGAATTGAAAAAAGTTTTGTTAATCTAACAAATTTTTCTTCAATGTAAACAAATCTATTTCTTTGCATCAAAGAAAATTTTTTTGAATTAACAAATTTTTCTTGAATTCAAAGAAATTTTTTCCTTGACCGTATATCAATAAAATGTTTCTTTGATTCAAAGAAACTGTTTTCTCAATGTACTACACTGAGAAAACAGTTTTGTCAAATCAACAAAAATATTTTGTTAGTATTTAGCTAACAAAATTCTTTTGTTGTGCCAACAAAACATTTTGCTATATCAATCAAATTTTGTTACTCAAACAAAATGTTTTGTTGTGACAACAAAATATTTTGTCAGGACAACAAAAAAAGTTTTGTTGGATAAATTTTTTTCTCAGTGTAGAAATTTTGAAAAAAATTCAAAAACTGATCGACAATTACAGTTAACTGTAAAATTTTTTGCAAAATTTTCACTCAAACGAACTTGACAGACGTTTTCTATAGTGTTCCCTAGTATTTTCCAAATTTTCAGAAAGATATTTTGTGAAATAAAATAGTTATCTTACATGAACTTTTACAGGAATTTGGTAACGTTATCTGGTTGATCCTTGGCCTTAATTCAAGGCTAATAGAATCCCTTCCTATGCTTAGTTATGATAATGTAAGATAGAAAAAAATTAAGACATAGAAGCTTAAGAATTCAAAAATAAATCATAGATTATCAATTAACGATAAGACATGTTCAGACTTGCCTGATAGAAAGGAGATGGACTACATATGTAATGTTGAATCTTACAGTGAATTGAAAAATACATTTCTGACTAGTATTTAATCTAATGAATATGAAAAACATCTGTAACAGTGAAAACTCGAGAGGCATGATTAATATGTTAAGAAATGCACGTATGCGAATCACAAGTCGACCTCCGATCCAGTGAGAGTTTCATCCACGTTACTTTCATTACATTAGCTTTGCCGATCGCGAAATCAACGTGGGTATTCGAGATGCACCTAACCTCCAATTAGCTTACGTTGAGCGCCATTCTCCTTGCAATAAGCGCGTTGCGTAAGTTTTCTTGATCGATCGGGCCGATCGATCGATCCTGCTTGATCGTTGATCAGGCACAATGCGTCGCGATGTCGTGACTCAAGCATGATGGAAAAATGAAAAGATATTGAAAAGTTTCTATAGAGATTCTGAACAGGTTTAGTTCAAGAATAAGAGAAATTCTGAATGTAAATTATAGAACAATTCAATTATGATTTTCGATCTGCGATTCATGAAGGTGACATTTACGTACTGAGATGTCTTCCGCGTTGATCCAGCGATTCTTTATGTACTGCATAAATTCCTATCGCTTCTACCAAGCTTTCTTTTTCATTTATAGACATACGCACGCAACCTGCATCGTGAGCTCGTTTTAAGAAGATTACGAAACCGTCGATTATAAATTGCCGCTTTAAATACTGAGTTTGGTCCGCTAATACTTTAGAACCGAGGGGGAAATTCAGTTTATGAGCTTAAAAATCTAACTTTGAATTTACGATAAAACGAGATTATTCAGAGGTTTCGCTTTTCAGATTATTTCTTTCCAAGTCAAAGATTCAGTTATCCAACATCTTATCATTGTCAATTTCTGGTAAAACTTAAGCTAGAAATGATAAATGAGAGACGAGAATTTTGAATGATTTAAGGAAAATGTTGAATAATATTTTTAAATGCAATTCCAAGTAATCGTATTGAATTATCTTTGGGAGACTTGAATGTGAGACAATACCGAGACGAGACGGTCGGTCGGGAGACGACATCGACCTTACGCTACTATCGATTTTCACAGTAGCGACAACAGATGCGCGTGGGACATCTTTCTATCTAGTTGCTAATTACGAAGATGACCATTTTAAAGTTCAATAAGATAAGAAAATATAAACAAATTATTATAACTTGTTTTGAGCACTACTTGACAGTAATACTTTCAACTTATACTTGAATCCAATTGAATTGGCAATTTTTATTTTTCGTCGTATTATCTTCAAAACGATCAAAAATATGCAGAATAGTGATTTTTTACAAAAACAATATTTTTTATTGTGGAAAAAATATTTTAATGTGTGACCAAAGGAAGCCATTTATGAACGAACTTGTTGAATTATCTTGCAAACCAAGAAAGAAATATATAAACGGACTTCGGTTTTTGATGGCAGTCACATAGTGCTACTATAAAAAAAATATGAATTTAAAATTGAGTTTAAGGGGGTCGTCTACCTTTGCGGTTTGGAAAAATCGTTTTTTTTTTTTGCATATTTTGAATGTAGATGTTATAAGGAACACGCCATATGAGGGATTTTTTGAAATACGCTTTCTTACGTAGGTATTGCCGATTAAATCGTAAGTTTCTCAAATCATGTTTTACACTGTCATTTATTTTGAAACGTGATTTCCCAAAAGTTGCATTTTTCAAACTTTGTAGTATGACTTCTTCTAGAAATATTGATAGAATTTGATCAAATTTTTTTTCAGTTATTCAATAAACATATAGCTATGTTTTCCCAGAGGCGATTTTCAAATTTTTACTTTGTTGAATTTTAACAGGCTCTAATAGGTCAAAAATCAAGTGAAAAATAGATTTTTTTGGAAGAAAAAACATGTAATAATAAAAAAAATTTTAACTGGCGTGAAAATCTTTAGTAGTGTTTTTGCAATTCATTACCAAAACTAGGCTAAAATTCTCGGCTCGAAGGTAGACGACCCCCTTAAGGAGCGAAACCAAAATTAGCAAAGTTTGACCAAAGGAAGCCATTTATGGACGAACTCGTTGAATTATCTCGTAAACCAAGAAAGAGACATATAAACGGACTCTGGTTTTTGATTGCAGTCACAAAGTGACACAATAAAAAATATATAAATTAAAAATTGAGTTTGAATTCCATATATATGTCTCTTTTTTAATTTGCGAGATAATTCAACGAGTCTGTCCATAAATGGCTACCTTTGGTCCAATTTTGCTAATTTTTGTTTCGCTCCGCAAACTCTATTTTCAATTTATATATTTTTTATTGTAGCACTAATGACTGCAATTGAAACCCGAAGTCCATATATATGTCTTTTTATTAGTTTGCAAGATAATTAAACATGTTCGTCCATAAATGGCGTCCTTTGTTCAAACATTGAAATTTTAGTTCCACAATAAAAAATGTTGTTTTTGTCAAAAATCACTATTCTGCATATTTTTGATCGGTTTGGAGAACATACGACGAAAAAAAAGAAGAAAATTTCTCACACAAGCGTCACAAACTTCATCCCAAAAGTAGTATTACTTTCAAGTATAAATTACTTAAAAGTACTTATTTGGAAAGAATTAATATAATTATAAGAATATACTCTTGATACAATTCAACTGAATTGATGAAAATCATCAAGAATAGATTTTAAAATTGTATACAAATACTGTGATATACACTAGCGATAAAAATAATTTGTTCATCTGTTGTTTCAGCAATTCTTAAAGAGTCTTCATTTTTATAATAACAAGTTGACATTTTTTCCCCCATGATAGCAAGAAAGCTGACAAATTTTTCATCTAATGAGATGTAGTAGTAATTAGAAAACACTGATTTCAGTAATTCATTAGGGAGAATCGATTGTACTTATACAGTAAAATGTACTTGCTTATTATTCGTTTGAGTGAAAATTTTGCAAAAAATTTTACAGTTAACTGTAATTGTCGATAAGTTTTCGAATTTTTTTCTAAATTTTTACTAAAAAGAAGTTAACAGACGTGCTTTATTGTATTTTGTTACATTTCCCAAATTTGAAAGAAAAGAGATTAATTAACAAGAAAAAATTTGAAAAATAAAAAAATAATGCATTTAATAAACTTTATTTTTACCCGAATATTTTTTTCATGTCGCTTCATACTAAATTTCAAAAAATGATGTAATTCTAATAAATCACGGATCATTTTTTCAGGAAAAAGATTCTCTGCAACTCAACCGTTTCCAATTTTTTAACTAGATAAATTATTACCAAATTCAGCCATTAAAAATTCTTTTTCCTGAAGAAAATGATTTATGATTTATTAAAATCGCATCATTTTGTAAAATTTGGTATGAAGCTACAAGGAAAAAAGTCCAGGAAAAATAAAATTTGTTAAATACATTATTTTTTTCTGCATTTCAAATTTTGTTCATGGAAAATAATCTTTCCTCTTTCAAATTAGAATAATATTGCTATTATTGAAATTAAAATTATCTATTTTTGCCTGAGGTCTAATTTTCGTAGATGATGAACTACCTTAAAGAGTAAAATGACTAAAACTTGAATGTGGAGACTTAACAACAGTACAGAGCCTTAGATATACGCACCAATCTCTTAATCTCTCTTTTTCTCTCTTGGCTCAACTCTCACTATAGGATATTTTCATCGACAGGTTTCAATCTATCGCCCAGGTTACAGGACATTTTCATTGGCCAAGAAATAACTCTGCATTTGCTCCTCAACCCGGAAACCGACTTTGACATTCGAATATCCTCAAGATATACGATATCAATAGATGGATTAAAAAGCTCTAATTCTCATTGGTTTCACGTTTTGATTTGATCTTTCGATAATTTTGGTGTCAATCTCAAATTGATAAATCAGTTTTGAATTATGATCAATAATAACAAAAGCCAGATAATAAAAGATAATATAATATATACGCAGTTAAGTCTATTTATTCAAGAGTAAATATATGTAACTGATAATAATCAATCCAGCATCAATTGTATAGTAGATTATAGTAACAAATCTACTAAAAATATCGTTCAGTGTACAAATTAAAATCACCCTTGGGCAGTGATCCAATCATTCAACGGATAAAATTGTATAAATTACATAAGAGGTCTTGCATCTTCCGAGAACATTTTCGTTGATGATAATTTGATGTGTTCCTTGCCAAAGAAACTTTTATGATTGTTACTTAATTTTGTTGAGGCGCTTTATGGAACTGACATTTACGAAGTTGGTGCTTCCATGTCGTGTATATAATACTGCATAACTGAGAAACTCAATTTTAAAGACTTTCATCATTTTCAATTGCCCAAATAGATTCCGTGACAAATGTATTCTCATTTAATTTGAATATTTTTTTGAATTAAGATTAATAAATATTTAAAATCTAAATTCGAACCCGTATCACTACAAACTCAAATTCATCTTAACCTCCAACAAAAGTATAATTTAAAATTACAAGAATTCTTTTTTCATCTACTTGCAGTTTTGAACGTTCATTGAACGATTGAAATTTAAAAAAAAAAATAGTGTATTGTTTATCACAGGTTGCATATTTAAATGGCTCTAACCAACATAATAATTAATTTTGTTAAGAAAAAAATTTGTTTCCATCGTCCAATGAACGTTCAAAACTGTAAATAGATTCTTTCCTCCTTTTTTGTTGATTTCTCACTATCGTTTATTTTTAAAAAAAAATTTGGTCCAAATTTGGTCATTTTTTTGTATTTTGAGAGTTCGAAGATTTTCGAATTTTTGAAATAAATATTTTCTGAAAATGAATTTTAATTTTCTCTCTAAAATCTTGACTTTGTAAAATATGAATTTCAAGTGTCACGATCAATCTTTCAGTTAATTTCCAGTTACAAGCTCTCGGTAATCAGCGTTAGAATCTTGAGTTTGTATCATCGTCTCTGAGACATTACTGGGATATTCTTGGCAACATCCCATCAATGTGTAGTGTAAATTTATACACACACGACTTAATAATCTGGAATAAATTACATAGTTCTACCGTTATTCGACTACTTAATCCCGCATGATTCCTTCGACCAATGATAAGTATTGAAACACTGGAATATCATTCCAATTTACGACACGAATATTGAGAGAGTGACCCAAAGACTGAAGACTTGAATCTTAAGTCGGATAAAATAATAAATGTTGAGCAAAAACAACTTCTTCATGAAGAATAGACTAAAGATATTATAAACAAACGTTTATCTGTACATATAAAAAATCCAAGATTGATGAAGAATAAAGTGATTGATAGCTGAAAATATTTTTATATCAGAAAAGTGAAACTGTAACAATAAAGAACTTTGAGTGAAATAAAAAAGACAACTGTTTTGTAACTTGGCAACGCTGTAACGATTAAAATTACTTTGAACGTCAAACTGTTACCGGCTTATTAAAATAAAAATTTTAGAATATGGTTTAAAAACATAAACTAGATGCAGTAAATGAACATTTCAACATAAAAATTGAATTATCGACGAGTCCAATGGAATTGAACTGGTCTTGTTAAAAGTAGATTAGTTTCACTCTAATACTTTTTCAAGATATATGCTACACCAATGACCCACTCTTCCCAGTTGGAGGAATTTCAAGTCTCAATACCTCTATTTCAAAACGAAGATTTTTATTCTTCGAGTGAAACACGTTTACAGTTAATTTCTAAGCTCACTACTTAAAATATGTTTATAACAATAACAAAATGAAAAGAATTTTAGATAACGAATTTGATAAGGAACAAGCAACTAAGTAAAATGAAATTTATGAGTTTTTTTTGTTTAATGCTCCATTACTCGGTGTATTTCACTTCACTTCACTTCTAACGAAAAAGTAAACAAAAATTTAATAATAGTTTTAGATAAATGTTCTTTTACTTTTAAAAGTAAGTTTTAAAGTAAATTATTTTCTTTACCACAAGAGATAGGATTATACTATTAAAAGTGTTTCTGATTTTACAAATTCATATTTATTTCTAATTTAAATAGTTTAATATAAAACATAATTGAACTTTTAAAGAATTTGAAAATCTTTCTGTGAAAAAAAATACGCTTTCGACCATGCTGGGATTCGAGCCCAGGTCTTTCAATTGCCGGTCAACTGCTCATTGAAGATATTAAAATGATTTTATAAATTTTTTAATTCATCTTAATATATTTAAAAATAAATTAAAATTATTTTTATAATGAAATTATAATGTTTTTATATTGAAATATTTAAATAAATTAATAAATATTATAATTATTATAATTTTTAAAGGAATTTTATTACCATAATGTAAAATTACAGTCGAGGTATTGTCAAGTAAAATTGCACCACTTGCAAAGTTATTTTACGGAATAGCAATACAAGTGCTGTAAATTTGTTCTGAAGCGGCACCACCATCAGTTGTGAATTTACAACAGACATTTTTTACACTCTGCAACAAATCAAAAATTTCGAAGAATTAAAAAATCGACAAAAAATAATAACTGCATTACAAATTACTTTAGAAGAATTTGAAAAAAGGTAACATATTGGTTATTTTTGTCTTAAAATTGACTAAAACCTCTGGATGTTTAGAATTTATCTAATCATTAATTTAACGGAGCTCGTAAAAGAATGTTTGTTGATAGAGTAGAGACTAATTCTACGCAGATAGAATGCAATGTCGCTTGTTTAGAAGTGAAGGGGCACGCGCTCTTTAGAGTGCAACCATTTCAACCACACGAGGACGTCTGGTCTCCACGGTTTGCGGAACTTCCGTTATCCCTCCAGCCGATTCTTATTCTCTAAAGTCTACATTACAAGACATCTATATCAAGCCCGAGTCTTATCATATTTCCTTACACGGTAAACTGAAGTATTATTTTTTATATTCATTTTTCCCTGACTTAAAAAGAAGAATTTCAAGTCTTTTGACTATTATTTATAACAGAACTCAATTATCAGTCAAGGACATGGATTAATCGGACCACGTGACTAAATTATACACTTATTCCTTCATGTGAAATGACTTTTTTAATTTACAAAGTATCTTTCCGAAAATTTGGGAATCTTAACAAAAGACAACAAGACACGTCTCTTGAGTTATTTATAATAAAATTTTTGAAAAAAAATTTAAAAACTTATCGACAGTTACAATTAACTGTAAATTTTTTTTCCAAATTTTCACTCAAACGAAATTGATGAACGTTCTTTATCCTGTTCTGTAGTATTTTCCAAAGTTGCAGGGAGTCATTTTGTAAAATAGTAAAGTTACTTACACGAAATTTTACAAGAATTTGGTCACGTGATCTGGTTGATCCATGGTCTTAAGGCCATGGATCAATCGCACCACGTGACTAAATTATACACTTATTCCTTCATGTGAAATGACTTTTTTAATTTACAAAGTATCTTTCCGAAAATTTGGGAATCTTAACAAAAGACAACAAGACACGTCTCTTGAGTTATTTATAATAAAATTTTTGAAAAAAAATTTAAAAACTTATCGACAGTTACAATTAACTGTAAATTTTTTTTCCAAATTTTCACTCAAACGAAATTGATGAACGTTCTTTATCCTGTTCTGTAGTATTTTCCAAAGTTGCAGGGAGTCATTTTGTAAAATAGTAAAGTTACTTACACGAAATTTTACAAGAATTTGGTCACGTGATCTGGTTGATCCATGGTCTTAAGGCCATGGATCAATCGCACCACGTGACTAAATTATACACTTATTCCTTCATGTGAAATGACTTTTTTAATTTACAAAGTATCTTTCCGAAAATTTGGGAATCTTAACAAAAGACAACAAGACACGTCTCTTGAGTTATTTATAATAAAATTTTTGAAAAAAAATTTAAAAACTTATCGACAGTTACAATTAACTGTAAATTTTTTTTCCAAATTTTCACTCAAACGAAATTGATGAACGTTCTTTATCCTGTTCTGTAGTATTTTCCAAAGTTTACAAAGTATCTTTCCAAAAATTTGGGAATCTTAACAAAAGGCAATAAGGCACATCTCTTGACTTCTTTATAGTAAAAATTTTGAAAAAAATTCGAAAAATTATCGACAATTACAGTTAACTGTAAAATTTTTTGCCAAATTTTCACTTTAACAAATTTGACAGACGTTCTTTATCGTTTTATGTTGTATTTTATAAATTTCCAGAAAGACTTTTTTAAAATAAAAAAGTTATCTTACACAAAAATTTACATGAATTTGGTCACGTGGTCTGGTTCGTGATCTTAAGGCCATGGATCAATCGGACCACGTGGTTAAATTATACATTTATTCGATCATGTAAGATAACTTTTTTAATTTACAAAGTATCTTTCCAAAAATTTGGGAATCTTAAAAAAAGACAATAAGGCACATCTGTTGACTTCTTTATAGTAAAAATTTTGAAAAAAATTCAAAAATTTATCGACAATTACAGTTAATTGTACAATTTTTTGCCAAATCTTCACTTAAACGAATTTGACAGACGTTCTTTATCGTTTTCTGTTGTATTTTCTAAATTTCCAGAAAGTCATTTTGTAAAATAAAAATGTTATCTTACACGAACTTTTACAGTAATTTGTTCACGTGATCTGGTTAATCCATGGATTTAAAAAAAATATTATTTTAATGATTATAGATTTCAATTAGATTGGTCTTAATGAAAAGTACAAAGAAATTGAAAATATCAAATACACCAAGAGCCCTTAATCTACTTTTACTAAACTTGATTTTGCAATTCAGTTTCAAATGAAATACCGTTGATAAGATCGATTATGCTGTATGTACGTTTGACAAGGAGGCAGTTATTCAGATTCGTTGGACTATTCCTTGATGGCGAATTGATAATTTAATGCCTGTGTTCATTTTGGTCTTTCAATTTATTCAAGCACTGACAGTTATCATGAGCAAATATCTTCGCTACAACTCACAGCAATAACAAGTATGATGTGACGATAATAAGATTGAAAGAGCGTTACTGTGTTTTATTGTAATAATACCAGCACTTGAAAATTTGTCGGTAGGCGTTTCTGAGAGTGGACATTTTTTATTTGTTTCGTTATAAGAACAATTTTAATAATTGAATATATTTGTTATAATTGATAATCAGCTTTAGAATCTAAGGTTAGTAAAAACTCAAAGTTTTAACGTAATTAGACGTTTCGGCTCTGATTGGAGCCCTCGTCAGTTATTTATTTTGAATCTAAAAAATGCATAAAACAATTTTGCTAACTTGAGGTTTTTTAATATAGAATTTTGTAATTTTCATTTTTACAATTCTGCATAAAAAACCCTCAAGTTATCAAAATTGTTTTATCCATTTTTTAGACTCAAAATAAATAACTTACGAGGGCTACGATCAGAGGCAAAACATTGAGTTTTTATTAACCTTGAACCCTAAAGTCAACTATCAAGATCAACAAATATCTTCAATTATTAATTAAGGGTTAATACAATTCCAGAATATGAATTTTATTACTAACCATAGGATCTAATATCCACAAAACTAAAGTTAACTAAAAGAAACAATTAAAAACAATTAGAGAATGTAAGATGAATTTTTACATTCTCATCATGGATGAGAAGGTATTGGTTTTATGTGAAAAATGACTTTCGAAATTTTCATCAAATCTTTACGTTTTGAGACCCCCTGAGTCAGAAAAAATGGTTTTTACGAAAGTAAAATGTATATTTTATGTTTTGATTTTTAATATTGAAAAAATTCGATTTTTTTCACCAAAATATGTGAGATACGAAATAAGCGTTGTTCTGCAAAATCGTTTCCTTAAATAAAGTCTACGATTGTTTTTCCTTTTTAGATATGTAGAAGAAAGTAAATTCTTTTAATCATGTAATTTATTAAAAAGTTATACTGAAATGTATACAGAAAATCGAGCGCGAAGCGCGAGTGTCATGATGAGAATGTGTTCCTTAAGGCCGATAGAGCCTTAAGTAAATTGAATTTCCTGTTTCACTTAAATTCAAAAAGAAATAGAGTGACTGAGAAAATGACTAATTTACATCATCTTTAATATCATTAAATTGGTTTGAGCTTCAGTATTAAATTATAAGAAATAAACTTAAACGTATGCCAAGAGCACAAGACCGAGCGCGAAGCGCGAGGTCCAGAAAGAACGGAGCGCGAAGCGCGACGTTCAAAAATTCCGGAGCGCGAAGCGCGCGATGAGAATGTGCCCGCCAAGCGGGCAGATTTTTTAATTTGAAAATTCGGGACTTAATTGTATTGATAAATGTGAAATAAAACACCTAGTTCAGTGATTAGTCTCATAAACTAGTTTTGAAGAAATTTTTCAGGCGTATCGAATACACAGCACGTGGGTGCTTCGAAAGCCGGAAACGTCGGCTGCGCTTCTCGAGAGATAGATCGTTAAAGACAGCAATATAATTCATTTAGAATGATTTAGATGTGTATTCGCATTTAAGTGTAAATTAACGTACATTTTATGAACTATTCCTCTGGAAATAGTTCCTTAACAAAAGCCGAATAGAATTTGTCTAATAAAACTAAGATAGAAAATTTCATATTTCCCACGATATTTTTTCTGTCAAACTTTTTTGAAATTTCAGAAATGATTTTCAAATTTTGTTAAAGTCCTTCGAAATATTGAATAATTAGCACTTTAAATAATATTTTGCAGTTGCAGTTTTTTCCAAGTTTACTTTTTGAAAATGATCAGATTTTAAGGAATGATGGCTTATTTTCTTCTTTAAACAATTTTAAAAGATTCCGCCATCTTTACTTTTCTAATTAATCTCCCATTTTCCAACTATAGCTATTTATTTATGAAACTTATTTAATTTTTCAACATTCCTAATTAACGTTCAAAAAATGAGAAATTAATTAAAAAATCTAAAATGGAGTTTTCTAAAAATTTTCAAAGGAAAAATTGACCCATCAATCCTTAAGGGCATGTCGTACTTAGAAAATTAGAAAATTTTATTGATTTTATACACGGAGAAACTTTTTATATCAATTTTTACTATAGTATTTTTCAATTTATGGAAAAACGTATCACTTTGAGAATTTTTGTTAGTAAAAATACTAAACTTTATAATAATGATATGAAACTTCAGCATAGTTTATAGCAAATTTTACTATAGTTTATACTAAAGTTTCATATCATTCTTCTACAGTTTAGTATTTTTACTAACAAAAATTCTCAAAGTGATACGCATTTCCCTAAATTGAAAAGTACTATAGTAAAAATTGGTATAAAAAGTTTCTCCGTGTGTTTCTACATGTTTGTGTCCAAAGTACATAAAATTTGAGAGTAGAAAAAATAAAAAACGGAATTTTGGTTTCAAAAGTGACAAAAAGTTCAATTTTAGCCAAATATATCGAAAATTGTGTTTTCATTATCAAAACCAAAAGTAGTCTTTTTACGTCCGCTTTTGTCTCAAATTTTGAAAACAAAATTTTGTGTATTTTGGACACAAACATATATAAAATCGGATCATTTTTGAAAATTAAAATTTAAAAACTGCATCGAACTTTGACTTTCAGTAATTATTATTAAAAAAATACATTTTTATATTTTTTAATTAAAAAAAAAAAAACACGTAAAATTCGCATATAAAGCTATATTAATTACATACTGATAGTGTTTAAAGTGCTCCTATTTTGTATGGTGTACGGCTATAGGGTCTCACACGTGACTTTCTAACGGTCACGAGGGGTTGTACTTGCCCGGTTATGGTAAAATGTATAATAACGGAGGGATACCAAAAGACCGATTTAACGAGGCGGTTTTGAACGTTTTAACGCTCCAGGCCTCCAACAAGACTTCATGAATTTTATATATTTATTCTGCAGGAAAAATATGAGGATATTTTTTATAGGAAGCAATTGTGATTACATCAAGTTATTTCATTCCGATAAATAAAAGAATAATAAATTAAAATCGAAAAATGTTAAAATATTTACGTACTGAAGTAACTGACAATTTCATAAAAGTCTACTTCAAACACTTAAATTTATCTTTTCAATTAGATAAGCATATACTTAGCATGCATAAATAAAACGCAATTTTCTTTATCAAGCGAATATTGTATTTTTCAACGCAGTTTATCAGTTTCAAAATTTCGAAAATTTTAACACTTTTATATTTCATTATAAACATTTTATTTCTAAAATAACAAATAATTATTTTATTGGCTGTTTTCAGCCAGGTTTGTTTTTTTTTTCAAAACGACACGTACTTACAGTTCTGAACGTTCATTGAAGGATGAAAAAAATGTATTATTCAAAACCTAATTAATTACTGTCTTTACATAGGGCCCTTTAAATATCTGCATAATCTTTGACGAAAAATACCTTACGTTTTAATTTACACAGGCGTCTGACATCTCCTTCTCCACAGGAAGATCTCCTTATATTTCTCCAATAATGTAGGAATTTCAAACTCAACTAATTAATTTGTAATAATAATTAATTTTTTTTTTAATGAAAATTTTTTTTTATCGTTCAATGAACGTTCAAAATTGTAAGTACATAATGAAGGTAATTATTTACTGGAATTCCCCCCGAAAATAAACGTTCACTATAAAACAAGATAATTCTAAGAAAAGTCCTAACATTGAATAAACAAGCTTAAAGCTGAAACTACTTTGATAAATGATCTATGAATTTCAGAGGGCGACAGACAGGAAGGTTGTCTAATTGTTTTTTCTTTTGTCAGTGCGGTTCATCAGCTAGTGAACTCATCTAACCTTGTTAATTATTGGTTTTGATTTATAGATCAGATAAGCAAAAAGAAAACAGGAAAATCTAGCAACTACATTTCCATGAGGTGTAATGCCCGAGATGCAGGAAACCTGATGTATACTTACAGTTCTGATCGTTCATTGAACGATGGAAAATATTTTTCTTTAAAACTAAATGATTATTTTTTGCTTCAGTAAATTCAGAACTGTACTCTCTAAATCTGAATCAGTCAAATTTTCACTGATTGAATCAGCGATTTGCCTTTTCACTGATTCAACAGTGAAAAAATATTTTTCACTGTTAAATCAGTTGATTTTCACTGAAGTAATCAGTGAAAATTGACTGATTTACAGTAACCTCTTTTTATCTATTTGAATCAGTCAAATTTCACTGATAATCAGTAGATTTTGACTGATTCAAATTTAGAGAGTAAGTACATGGAAACTCGAACTTTAATAAAAAAATTTAATAAAATTTTTTTTTCAAAATTTGGGAGATAGTACTCTCTAAATTTGAATCAGTCAAAATCTACTGATTATCAGTGAAATTTGACTGATTCACAATAGCTAAAAAGAGGTTACTGTAAATCAGTCAAATTTCACTGGTTATTTCAGTGAAAATTGAATGATTTGACAGTGAAAAATATTTTTTCACTGATGAATCAGTGAAAATTTGACTGATTCAGATTTAGATAGTAGGAAAAATAAAAACGGACTTTCGGATAAGGTAAACTCGAACTTTACGCGGAAATTTATTCCACTAATACTTGGTTTTCTATTATCTAACCTTCCAATGACAGAGTTACCCATTATCTGATCTTCATTTATCTCAAGGACGATAGAGGATGATCTACTGTTAAGTGATTTAAAGAAATCGAGTGATGTACTTACAGTTTTGAACCATTGAACAATGATAAAAATTTTTCTTTCAAAAAAAAAAAAAATTAATTATTATGTCTATATTCAAAGCCTTTCAATTATACAATCTGTTATTAAATATCCCCTACTTTTTAATTTAATGGGGAAGAAACCAATCATTTAGTTTCCAGAAAAAATATTTTTCATCGTTTAATAAACGTTCAAAACTGTAAGTACGTAATCGAGTGCTGGACTAAAAGAAAAAAATGTGTTTCATATAAAAAAATAAAAATCTTTAAAACAAATAAATTTTTAATTTAATACTAGATTATTTATTTCGAGTGAAAATGCAAATAAGAGTATGATTCTATAAAAGTAAAGATTCTTCTCTAGATGTGTACAAAAGATTCAGAGAATAATTCCAAAACCAGATTTATAATTTGAAACGTGAAGTGGGAAAGCAATATGACTGTAAACAAGATATGTTTGGGAAAAATAGCTTGAGAAGTATCGATTTTAATGAAACGAACAAAGAGAGGATCGAAGTGAACCCAGAGATCGGGTCATGGGAGACTTTCTTTGTGTCAGTATACAACTGTACAGAATGAGTCAGTGAAGTCTGGCCCACTCGGCAGGAATTCTGTTTCGATGCGACTCGTTTCTTTCGCACAAATATGCGTTGCATTTACACATATAACCACAGCATAACCGGTAGGCAAACTCTGACACTTCCGGCGAATCGCCATATTAAAAGAGTGGCATTAACACATTACTTGCACCTGGACTAGGGTGGATTAAGAAAACTAGCCCTTCATTCTAGCAGTTTTCTTTTTAAATGGATAATATAATTTTTTTAAGGGCATGGATCAACAAGTACAGCTGACTGAATTAATAAAATCAATTTCCTCCAAAAAGGAATTTTTTAGCAGAATCTTTAAGACCTAATCAAGGACACTAGCGGATGGCTGTAGACTTCAATTAGTTCTAAAATATTAAAAATAATAATTCCTGTTTTACTAACACCAACATTCTTTTAATTGTTAAAAAATAATCAAAGTATACAGCAATCCGCAAATATGTCCATTATTATGTCTTAAAGTTCCAGCTAAAAAAATTCATTATTGTGGAAAAATCTTGGGGAAACTGAATTTATTGATTTAGTCAACTATCTGTACTGGTTTATCGATGCCCTTAAATCCCAACTACAAGGAGAAAAATGGATTATAAAATTTTATATCCAGATCCAGTGACGATAGGACAGCCATTTAAATTATTATCAAATTATTATAATTATATAAAAAGTATAATCTCGATTATAAACGGTACAATGTTAAAACACTGAATAAATTGTAGGTTATGTCACTTATAATCTGTAACTATATTTCTCATAATCTAGATTGCATTCTTTATGATATAAATTTCTGTCCTGTAGTTACTGTACCTGAATAATAAATTTTATAAAATTTGCATCTTCAATTTCAACATTGCAACAGTATTTGTTATTCAGTCAACCTGAATGAGTTGGTGTTTGAGACTTTGAAAAGCAGACTTTAGGGGCCATCCATATACCACGTGGACAGTTCAGGGCTGAAGGGGTATGGAAAAATTTCACGCTTGTCCACGAAAGGGAGGGGGGGAGTCGGGCTAAAATTCCCCTAATTCTGTGAAAATATACAAGTATTGGGTTGTGTGTGTGGGGGGGGGGGGGCAAACAAGTGTTTAAAAATTGTCCACGTGGTATATGGATGGCTTCTTAGGATATTTTGAGAAGGTGAAAATTTCTAGTCACTTGAAAATTCAAATGATATTCCAGGATGTCGATTTTCTATACGACTCTATCAGGTTGGATTCTAGGATCAGTTGAAATATCGAGATATACTAGATTCATAACACGCACGAGCGCACAATCCGCGTACGTGAAAACTCGACTTGAACGCATGCTCCTGCATATTTTAGTAAACTATACGTAAGCGATAGTTAGGTTTACAGCCAAATGGTCTGTTATCGAAAGTGAGACGTGAATAACGACGTGGCAGTGCGAGTCGTAACCGTGCGGCCTTGGGAGGGAAAAGTTTAAATTGAAATCGACGCTCTATAAGAATATATTTTGTGTCGAGTAAAATTTACTTGATCAAATGCACTTGGAAAATGAGAATCAATAGGGTTCAATGACTTCCAACCAGGATTTAAATCTAACGTTTACTATTTACGTCCTTGAGAACACAGGATAAAGAAATCTTGACTTGGAAGAGAAGAATGCAAAATTAAATATAGATTAGGCGTAAAAAAAATAAGGAAAATCATTGGTTGAACGAGATCTATCATGTATGTTATTCAACTGAAAACAAAGAAAAATAAATCAAAGGTTTTTTTCATTACATAGATGATACTGGATCTTATCTAATCTTCGAGAAATCAATGTTTTAAGTTTCATTATTGCCCCGAGGTTAATATAGAAATCTGCAACTTAAAGGAGATTAAAACATATTTGAGAACAATTCAATGTTCTCCAAAATGAAAATATTCATTTTTGCAAGTTACATTACTGGGTTTTTTTTTGGTAATGCTGTCAACACTTGTTGCTTCAAGTTGTTTTTTGTTGTATTCTTTTTTTGTGATGTTTACACAGCAGTGTTATTTTTATTCTTCTTGTAAGCACTGGTACAGTGGTTATCGCCATATTTTACACGCAAATGCTGATAAATAGAGTATATTTTTGTGCTCATATCTTTGAGATCTCGCGCATTAAGGAATTTTCTCCTTCTCTATTATCGGTTTTCCTTTTTTTGCAAACCGAAATAAAATATTTAATGAATTGAATGTTGTTAAGTCAAAAAAAATCTTTCTAAATTAAAAAATTAAATAGATCTAAAATTTCGAAAATTTCAAAAATCCAAGAGACCTTGAAAGAATCGAGAATGACAATATTCCATTTTTTTCCTTCTTTAATTTTATTTCAAATGTTTATACAACTGATAATATTTAATGTAGACTGAACAACTTTCCTTATTCATGTAATTGCCGTTTGTAACGTTTATAAACAAAAATACAAAACGTTGGTGAAAAAAGTTAATCAAAGTGATACAATAAACAAATATCCTTTTTTTCTTCTTTTCTTTCGTTGCAAACACATAATTTTTGTAAAAACACTCCTGTTATGTGTTTGCAACGAAAGAAAAGAAGGAAATTTGTCTATTGTGTAATTTTGATTAATATTTTTCACCAACGTTTTTTCCGGCTACTTAACAAAATAACAGAAAAAGATTCTCACTAATGAGGACTTCATTCTGAGTCGAAACATTTGAAAATATAAAACACCGAGTTACATTTTTTCTTGACCTTAAAGCCAACTAAGAACATCAACAATATTTGAATATTAAAACTAAGGGTCTCGATATAAGTCCTGATGTTCATTATTAAAAATACAAAAACCAAAATTCCACCATCTGCAAATAAATTTTAAAATATTTTTCAAACAGTTTATATTTTTGTGTATAAATGTACAAAATGGCAATAGAAGTATTAATCAGTCAATCATTTAAAAACCAAAAAATCATAATTGAAAAGAAATTTTATTTTTTTAGTTATAAACGTTGCAAACGGCAGTTACATCCTTATTCAGTTAAATTTGCAATACTCCCTTGAGAATGATACCAGGTGTATTTTTTCGAAAATCCAATGTATTGAAGAATCTCAGGTGCCTGTGAATTAAAGGTCTGCATGGTCATCAGGACAAAATCCTTTGAACAAGGTGGTGCTTTTTTTCTTTACAGGACTACCTAAAGTGTGTTCGACCCTAGTCCTGACAGCGATCAATGGTGGTCTGCACCAGCTGCGTTTTACTGGTGTGGTGAGCCAGTGGATCGCAGACAGGGGTTCTTACAAGGTGAGTGAGAAGGTGAAATGAAAGAGAAGAAGAGAGACGAAACAGGAGAAAGAGAGAGAGAGAGAAACAGGAGTCGTTCTCGTGACTTTCGAGCCCTCAAGAAGCTGAAGGTGTCATCACACGAACGGATGCATTACCAGCTGTTTTTTCATACAGTTTACTGCGACTATTCAGTTTAAAACCCAGTTGCCTTGCTCTAATTATAAATCCACAGTCAGTCTTCTCATATCGCGAGATACAATTCGACGCGCATGTCACTGCCCAACAAGAGATTCAACACTGAAAAATGTACAAAAATAGCAATGTTCCACATTCGAATCTTGAAAAACAAAACATTCCAAACTTGAGAAAAAGAAAGATCCGTGTGCCTTTTCAGTTAAATTTCGCTTCGACAAGACTTTTGCATCAGAGAAAGATAAAAAGAGTTGAATAAATTTTTTAAATATGATAATCACCGAGAGGACTTAAATTGAATTTAGTGGACATGAGACGTTAACAACCCGTCCATAGTCAGTTGTTGGGATCGTTATTTAAATTCCAAAGAATACGTTGCAGCTGGATTGCTCTAGGGGGTCGTTACACGAATTTCCGGTAGGGTCCCGAAAGCTTGAAAGAAGGGTCTTCCGCAGGAGAATAGAAATCTCGATAACCTTGCGAGTTCACCCGCCTACGGGTGCTTCCAATTTGCACACGTAATTTTATTTACCGTTTGCCGACATTTCCAAACGCATTGCCAACTGAGATGAAATTATTATTGCAAATTTAATATTTATAAGTCAGAGATTGCGATGTTCTATTAAGGATAAGATTGAGAGGTTACATCTTATTCTCTATATTCGAATCAATCTAATTTTCACTGTTAAATCAGTTAATTTTCACTGACCGAATCAGTGAAAAATATTTTCCACTGGTGAATAAGATAATTTTCGCTGAAGTAATCAGAGAAATTTGACTGTTTCACAGTAACCTCTTTTTATATACTTGAGTCAGTCAAATTTCACTAATAATCAGTAGATTTTGACTGATTCAGATTTAGAGAGTATATATAAACTTGAATGATATTTGAATGAAATAAAAATTGTATTCCATGTTGCTAATATTATGATAAAATGCTGTCATCAGGAATAGATAAGATATATTTTACCTCAGAGAAAAAAAATTGCCAACTTTAAAAAATCAAACAAACATCTTCTTTAACAATAAGAATCTATTCACTTTACTATAAATATGAATTTAAGTTGAAATACTTATGATTCAAACAACTTGTGCTATTTCATCGAAAGGCCTTGTGCAAACTTTTATGTTTGGATCAAACAAAACATTTTTCTCAGTAATTCTTCCAGCTGGGAATAAAAACGAGAATGATTACCATATAACGCTTTTTTTCAAAAAAGAAAATTAAAACCGCATATATTTATATATAGCAGTTATATATACACAAATAATTTTTTATTTTGGGCGCGTTTTATGATTATTTTAAGTTGGAATTCACAACAGATTCGAGATAACTTCCGGCAAACATTTGTTGTATTAAGAATCGGTTTTTTAAATTTTCTCATAATATCCATACCAGTAATGAATGCTTCTGGATTATGCAATGGCTAATAGATTCGAATGCATTAATGCGTGCAAATGAAGGCATAGCGAGGCGTGGAAAACTTGAACATAGACAGTCTTCTTTTAGATCGATGGATACAAAGAAAACGAGATGATATCGATTTTCTCTTCGAGAAAAAGAAAACCAATGAATTACATAGATTGCGTGCATTTCGCAGTTGTATGCGTGCACAGAAAGCTACCACGTGTCTCCATATGTTGCATGCACAAAAGGCGGGGGTCTCCAACCGTCAAGTGAAAAATTAACTATTTTTATTACGTGTATTCTTTGATGAAATATATGAATGGCAATAATTTTATTCATATATTGACTAAAATGTACTTTCTAAATTTGAATCAGTTAAAATCTACTGATTGTAAGTGAAATTTAACTGATTCAAATAGCTAAAAAGGGTTACTGTAAATCAGTCAAATTTCACTGATTACTTCAGTGAAAATCAACTGATTTAAAAGTAATGAATATTTTTACATTGATTCAATCAGTGAAAATTAACTGATTTCAAAGTGAAAAATATTTTTGCATTGATGAATCAGTGCTAAGGCAAATTACTGGTTCAATCATTGAAAATTTAACTGATTTAGAGAGTATTTTTAATCAAATATATGTTTTTCTCAGCTTTTTGCCAGGAAGCAGGAAAGGATGTGTTTTTGCAGTTTTTATGTTACATAAGAACAAAATGAAGCATGTCGATGAAAATATTATTTTCCGCATGAACGAACATTAATGTTCAAAGAAAATTGCAAAAGGTTTACACAGGTGTGTTAAAATTAACAAACATGGCTAACTTCAAAGTGCAAATGGACATTAAAGTGGAATGACTCCATATTGAAACAAAGTTTTGAAACTTGTGTAAACAGTATTGAAGTAGTTCGGGCTACGGCGATATATGCAGTTTTTAAAATTTGAAGTCTCAGAGTGGCTTTAGTTTTTGAAAGAAATGTTCAAATTCCTGTGTTACCTTGGTTTCTGTTCACGCACAGAAAATTGAACAATCGACGAATATTTCGATTTTGAACTTATCCAATTTGAATTAGCAAGTTTTAAAATAAGTTAGATGGAAATAATATCTGTACCTCCTAGTGATTTGATAAATTGGTTAACACACTTGAAGCGGATCCTACAAAGAAATTCCAAAACATGTGTACACTGCTAATGAATACTTGCTTTTTATCTGGCACTTCTCAGAAATAAATTCTAAGTGTCAATTGTAATATATTCTGGAAAGAGATAAACAATTCCTGATAAGATTCCGCCAGCAGTGACCCGCAAGAATTGTCATATTAAGAGGAATTCACGTCATGATAAAATAATTTCAAATTGATTTCAATTTTACGTAAAAAGTAAGAAGAGTGAAAACAAAAAATGGCACGTTGCAGAATACGGATAACTCATTTTGATAAAAAGAAATATGACGTTAATTAGTCACATACTTTTGAGGAAAATAAAAAGCTAATTTTTAATTTGTCGTAACCTTTTGTACACTGCAGTAAGATAAGTTTTTAAAGAAATTGTATCAATCTGTTTAATAGCAAAGATTGCAAATATCACATCTCACCAGGGGGGAAACCTAACCTAATTGTTCCATATTTCAGCAAATATTCCCAGAGTTTCTCGATTTCTCGAAAGCTTGACTGAAAAAAAAGAATCACAAATAAAACTCATCTGAACTAAAAAATTGTATGCAACATCTCTGAAATATTAAGGAGAAGCATTAAAATTTAGAAATGTCAATAAGAATTGTGACACGGTTAAGTCTTTGTCATGATGACGTCTGAGTTTTTGCTCCGTTGCGACAACTAGAACTAAAGAAACAAATGAAGAGTTTACTCAGATTTAAAATAAGTACACATACATCGCGAAATTGACTTCTGGACTAGAATGAAAGCATTCAAAATAATTCTCATCAGCGATAAGATTACGTAATATCGTTGTCAAATCACAAGAAGTTGCAGTTCCGCTTATCTGTCACTTTCAAATCTAGGAAAAATCTAGATACATACTCAAATCAAGGAAACTACTTGAGATTTGAATCGCATCGTGTGTGCAACCTTCAAGAAACCTTATGCAGCAAGGTGGCAGCTGGCTGTGCGACATTAGAAAAGATCTCGCGTGTTGTTCACTAGAAACACCTGAGAGGCAAAAATCTCATGGATCTTAGATTTTATAAAGTTGCACATTTGCCAGATTTGAAAATATTAGGGCCAGTAGAGCTGAGAACGGGCTCAAAATATGGCTACCGCAATCAGCACGTCTCGTGTTTCTGTCTCGCTCTCTCTGAAGTGCTTTTTCTCTCTCGTTTCCTCTCACCTCGCATTATTCTGTCTCTCTCGCACGACATTATTACGACACACACGCAAAGAGGCCGACGGACACACATTGGCGATCTACCGTCATTAAGACGAAACTTCGCGGGGAAAATTGACAAATTTACTTACCCGATTGCGCAAAAAGTCTTCGATGGCACGCTGCGCTGAATCGGTGAGCTTCACGAAGATGAGAGACTTGTTTTCATGGAAATTGGTGTGCGACGACAAACCATACTGGACACCTGCCACCAGCGCCGCCATTTCTATCTTTGGCTCGTTCTCACACAACTGAACCGACCAGCTGACGTCGGCTAATCAAATGGGCCCTTTTTTAACCCTTATAGGTTAAAGAGCAAATGAAGTTTTGGGCTCACAGCCTCCCTTGACAAACCGTCGACGAAGTTCGCGGCTCTGGGGAGGTGCACACTGAAACGAGCTTGAAAAACACTGCTCGTAGCACTCGCGATCCTCGCCCCCGAAAGTGGCAAACACGCACGAAAACCACCCTCTCGTGTCCTCCGTTATCCGTTACATATTAGCGCGCCGACACGATTCATTTCAGATTTTTCTCTCGATTGAAGAGAGCAGCGCCCGTCGTTTCTCCGTAGGGAACTACACAACTACACTTTCGAACAGACACCTGGTGGGCGGGGCTTTCCAATCGACGCCGACCAATCAACGCAGAGGTTGGAGATGTAGCATCGTTCAGTGGCGCTATCTCGTGCTGATTCCAGTATACTAAATCGGACTCATTACCAACCACCGGTTATACATTTTTCATTATTTTATTTATTTTAAAGTACATTTTGTTATAAAATTCATTATATATTACATTTTTTTAATTCACTAAAATAAGTATATGACTCTTCTTCAAAATGCCTTCTATATCCTATAGAAATGCATAGAAGATATTCAGTTCGTATGTTTGAAAAATTCCGCTATTATATAGAGGCGCTGAAATTCATTTTGACGTTTTCTGTTTGCAACTCCACTGGTTTCCACCTTGCAATAATCAGCAATAATTACATTGTAAGTTGTAGTTTTTGTTCAAAATTCTGTTTTGAAAAAAAATAACGCAAGATATGGTGGATTCTACATCAATTTTTATTACCCTCCTTGCTGTCAAAACAATAACGCTGCTGTATCTAACGGATAATCCTTTTAAATATGATTTATGGTCTCCTACCGAACTCCGACCACTTCAGGATAAAAGCAAAGTAAGTTTCATATAATGTTATTTTAATTTCTTTGAACTATTAATTCTGAATTTTTATCTATACATTTCATTTGTAATGTTCCAATTTTTGTTTTATCTTGTTGCATTACATAATAAAATTTGTGACGATTGAGGTTAGGTTTCTTCTATAAAGTCTATGAATCATTATTTAATCTTGACCACTTTAAAATAGTAGACTTTTTCTTCGAAAAAGTGTCATTAGTGGTACTAATCAAAATGTTGATAAATTTCATGTAAATTTATGTACAAGTTTTTAATGACACTAATTTCGAATTCCTCATTTCAATATGAACAATAATAATGACTCACGATTTCATTACGTCAGATTTTTGATAACCCTATACCAATTCCTGCATTTATAAATTAATTTTTTTATTTTTGTTTCGGCTATATTGGATCCGCCATTTTGCATTTTGAGAATCTCATACATATCAGATTTGTAATCAACAACCTAAAAAACCTAAGAAAACAGAGTTTTATACAAATTCATTGAAAACTGTTGAAGTTATCGCAAAATGTGCAGATATGATATATTAAAACTCAACATTTTTGAAAATTGATTTTGAATGTATTATAAGAATTAAAACTTTCTTTTATTAGAAAGAATATAAATACAATAGAATTAAAAAAATGTATCGATGACCTGCTTGCTTCAAAATCTTTACAAGCTTGCACAGTTATAAGTTTCAAATTATTTAAAAATTAGTAATAAATAATTTATTTTTAAATATAAGATTTAAAAAATGCTATGTTTCTTTTTACAGGATCGCTGGCCCAAAAAGAAGAAACTTGAAACAGAAAATCAGTAATACACCTGCCAGCCATGTATGTAAATATTAGCGAGGCGTATTCTATTATTTCAAGAAACCAATAAAAATGCCTAGTAACGTAAATATTAAAATATGTAAACCAAAATAAACGTGTTTTACTTTGAATATGTTCTTATACTTTGTTATGGATTTTAATTAAAATTAAATTTTATTGGTGAAAATTATATTAAAAATGAGGAGTTTATGTTTACAGTTTAGAAAATATATTAATTCCAATTTAAAATCTTATATCGTCGAGCTACATTTTGTTGTAGCAGGAGATTTAAGCACTTTCGTTCGCTTCTTAAATAAGGTCCAACTCTAAAATAATTTTTATATTTTGAGCAGATTATAAAGATTTATGATTCTAACTTTACTGGCGCTGACCATTCATAAGTCAAAAATTTGCCACACCTTCAAAGAAGAAAGCCAATAAAGGGTGTGACAATAACTTTAAAATATCCACTAAATCCTGTACATAATCTAGAATTAGAGATTCAGCGCCAAGAAAACAGATTAAAAGCTACCTGCTGTTGTTTTACTATTATCAACATCAGTCTTCTATGACAATTTAGAGAAAATAGTTTCTGAATAATTTTGTTGCTTGATTCCGAAAAATTCTTTTACACTATTCCATTTTCATCACAGATTGAAGATTTTATTTTCAATGGGGTAATAAATAAATAAGTAGAATCGATAAGAATTTTTAAAATGATTTATTAGAATTCAAATCATCTTACGTTTAGAGTAAATCAATAGAGGAGATAAAAAGATTTTTTCCATTTTGATAATTTTATTAGAAGATGAAATACAAGTAAGTCAGGTATTTGGATTCCGGGGAATTCCTAAAGGGCTTTCAACAAAGGGACAGTGTCACGTAGTTTTATTACTTGTAGAAATCAATGAAAAGAAAATGGTGTTAGATTTTAGATAAAGCACGTTTGTATTTTAAACTTAGAAGGTAGCTAATGATGGTCTTAAAAGGGAAGTACTTGTAACACAATGGTAGGAATATCACTTTGTTTTGATGGTCAGGTTCATTAAATATTTCAATATCTTGTATCTTATGATAAAATTAATATGAGCTTGATAAAAATATTCAACTAATTCAACAAAATTAAACAAATTTTCATACCAACAAATATAAGTAGCATTAAAAATTTACTGGACAGCAATTTTGCTTATGAATTCATAATTTTCGTATTTATATTTTACACCTATTTTTCTTAAAATTATATTTACATTTTTTTTATTTGTATTAAATATATTTCCCATTAAAGAATACAAATTCTTTCCAGAATAGTTGAACATGTAATTTAAAACAGCTGTGGCGAGAAAATTAAAATCACGTTTAAAGGAAAATTACCAATAGGTAAGCTGGACTGCAAGTGTAAGATTTCTTACCGATGGGAATTGTCCGTTTATAGTGTTTACACATTTATCATTAGATTAGTTTCACCAGACGCCCCCAATGATGATGGAGTGCCATTCTTCACTACTTGACCGTTCACCTGAAGTTCTAAAGGGTTTATACCTGGGTAGTAGTAAATATATGTATGAAAGTGAGCCGATTATCCAAATGACGCGATAAGTTTACATAGTTTTAATTCGTTTTATAAACAGAAAGAAAAGCAAAACTAGAATTTCAATTCATACCCAATTTTTGCGATTTCACTAATAATTATTTTATTCAACTTTAGATTAAGTAAATGAATATATGATGTATTTTTTTTAATGAAATGCCTGCTATGGAATAAGAAAAGTCAAGAATCTTTATTTTCAATCGTTACCAAGAAAATACTTACATTTAAAATATCTACTTGGAATAATCTTTCTGAAAAAAACACTTGGCGAAATTTCTAAAGATTCTAAAAATTGATTTTTAATGCCTTGAAGCAAGAATAATTACTAAAGTAAAATAGCTATTAGTAGTTTTTCGAAAATTTATAAATTTCTCATAATAATCAAACTATTTTCATAAAATCTCTCTTCTTTCATAGTTCTTTAATAAGCATACCCAGCCGATATGGTACATTTTCCAGAATAATAGAGGAGAACGTGCGGATAATGTAAAAATGCAGAAGAATAAACGACGAGTGTTAGAATGCATAGTATTGCGTGCTACATATCTTATCAAGCCGGATCAAGGAGAACACGCATTTATTTACAAATGTTTAAAAATTCTGACTTGGAAGAACGGATGGTATGCTTCTGAATTGAAATTACATACTTATTTATTCCTTCTTTCTCGCGCGTTTTTTTTTATTATTTTTAAAACATGTCAAACGTTTTAACAGTGCACTTGATAAGACAGTTGGATAAAATAAAAGAAGAAATCGTAGACGGTGTTTCGAACTGGAAGCCTCTCACCATTTTTTCACCGCCTTCCAAAGGAAATTAAGGAATACAATTTCATTTTGAGAAATACGATTTTATTTTAGTAATGATTTTTCCAATAGATTATATACTGGAACTGGAAATGGCGAAAGGCTAAGAGCATCGTTACAGCCGTTTCTTTGTACAATTTTATTTTTTTCATATTATGTATAATATGTGCATTTGTATGTGCAATATTATGCGATTATA
The DNA here is from genome assembly GCA_030998225.1 of Diplolepis rosae. NCBI lineage: Eukaryota > Metazoa > Arthropoda > Insecta > Hymenoptera > Diplolepididae > Diplolepis > Diplolepis rosae. The sequence goes on from JAPYXD010000698.1 coordinate 5,209,059, forward strand.
CGAATTGAATGCGATAATTTACACTTTCAGATGTCATCGATGCGATTTAAAAAGAAGAATGTATTCAGGATCCTAACAATTAATGGTGATGATGGCGTTGATGAAACCGGAGAATATGAAGATGAGATGAGGTTTATGTCTCTTTATCTGAGTCTTGTCTCGAACTCTAGACCCCAAGGTCCCCCTTCTTAAGCTAAGGCTACTGAAAAACGATGAATTTCCAAGACAGGAACAAAGAGAAGTTTCGCAAACAGTAGTAGGAAGATTTATCGTCTACGGGGAGAGACCTTGGGGCTTTTGCGAATGCAAAATGCTTCCGAATTACATTCGAATCGTCGTTTGCTTGTCGACGGGCTATCGTATTTTTCTTAGCAATCTTATACTAATTCGCTCACAGATCGGATAATAATTCTATCTAGCTAGACTTACTGTAGTAGTAATAATTAATCTCTGTCCTCTTGTCTCGGTAAAATGTAATGATATGGAACACGGCACAGTATAATGATTAACGGCAATATACTCTTTACTTTTACAACTCTTACAATTCTCTATTCTTTTGCACCTTTCATAAGTCTTTTCTCTTCATTTCTTTCTTTTCTTACTTTCCAATGTTCAATTCTGCTAATTTACAACTAATTAATTATCCACTCCATTATTAATTCCATTGCTCATTCTCTCTGGCTCTCTTTTCACAATTCGCATTCGCTTTCTCTTTTCCTAGTGACTAATATTCTAGTCTCTCTTCGCTCGTTCACACTCGCTACACTTCAACAGATTTTCTATCTAAAGTCTAGTCTCGGTTATCTATTGTAATTTAAGATTGATCTTGCTTCTAATCCTCTTCGATTTTTTTTACATTTAAAAGAACTGACAAAAAAATTGGAAAGGGTAGGTTTCACAGTCATGAGATTGAACAATGTAGACCCTTATTTCAATTTTGAATATGTTTAAATTTTCTAGGTCAATAAGTAAGGTCTTCCAGTTTTGTCTGTGCTCTTCGATCATGACTGACATATGCGATTTTAAAATTCATAGATATTCATATAGCAAATGGCTAAGAAGTTATTAATCGAAAACAAAGCATAAGCACTCTAAAGCTTGTTAAATCACATAAAAGACGTAAAAGATTTTTTCTGTGAAGATTCCAGAGTAGTGCTTGCACTTTGCTTGTTGTTTGTTTTTGATTATTTTGCAGATTATGAAAAAAATGATGATAATGCACGTTTTTATATTGTTTTACAACGTGAAAAATATGTTAATATTTTTGCATTATTTGAGAAACAAGGAGAGCAGCTATTTTTTGAAACTGGGTGAACTTACTGAAGAACAGAAGATCTAAAAATTTTTAGAATGCTAGATTTTTATTTTAAAAATAATGTATTCAGAATCTTTGACTTCTTCAACGAAGTTTCGAAAATTGTATATTATCTTTTGCTTAGGAATTTATAGATATGAATTCGAGCCTGTTTTAAAATAAATGATTCTCAATCTAAAGTAATTTTAGTTTTTGATACTTATGAATAAGAATGCTTAAACCTTCTCACTATTTTGTAAAACATCGAAAATATTGAAACAAAATATTTTTTATAATGATATAGTCTCACTTTTAGGCTGAAAACTAATAAAATATTTTATTTCTCAATTCTTTATACCTGGTAGATATGTGTTGATTGATTAAGAACAGGGATAGTGTCTGAAAAGTCGATCATGACCACCCTCTTCAGAAACTAGATAATGACAAGAATCCACAGAGAAATTGTTTTTTATCAGTCTATTTGAATATTGTCTTCTATTTTAGAGTGTAAATTCTCTAAAATTATCTTTCAGAGAAATAGATTTAGTTAAAATTGATTTAAAATAAATCTGAAGTTTAGAATTAACCAAACTAAATATTCGATCACATTTTGAAATATAAAAGATTCTAAAATTGGAATCTGTAAATTATTAATAATTTTTATTCAAGGGGTGCCAACACATTGAATTTTCAGACCAAAATCGTTGGTGAAATCGTGGCGCGAGTGAACGAACGAAAATGACACGTCTATCAATAAAGAGTGATATTTTTCGAGTATGTATGTAAATGCACACTTGTGAATGTGCGTGTTTGACATGGTATACATTTGCTGCGGGTCGTTTATTACATTTTGAGAGCTGAGTAATGACATGAGTTTGTTTTCAAAAATTTAGATAACAAATGGTACAACACTCACCATAGGCGAAAAATCATGATACGCTTTTAATTATACCTAATAAACACACAGTTATCGCATATTACGCACAGATTTACGCAATCCGCTCGTATTTTGAGTTTCATATGAGAGAATTCCTTACAATTTACTTACGAAAAACACAAGCATCCTCATGTTTTTTATAATCATTGGGTTCAGTACATACGCGCCATATGATTTTCAAGCATAGTATTGTCAACAATTGTGGGTATTTTTTAGGGATAAACAATTTTTCTTCATTGGACCTTGCATCACTAATTAATTTCCATTCTGACTTTTGCTCATGGTGGTTAAATATTCATCTAGAAGTGCTCGAAATTTTCAATTAAAGATTTTTTCACTCTTAAAAAATCAGATAAAAGTAGGTAGTTTTAGTTTTAAATTTGTCCTTGAATGGAATTTTAAATTATGTAAGGTTCTTTTCGAGCTCTTTTAGAGATCGTTTCTAAAAAATCAGACATTTACTTCCAGAACACTTGCAATTATTCCTGTGTTTTCCTTATTTATCGCGTCATGAGTATACCTAGAATAGGAGTCGGAATGCTTTTTTGAAAGAGAAAAATATTTCTGTTACTGGGATGGATTTATTAGAGTAATTGTACAAACTGTAGATGTTGTGTGGAATGGCTGTGTAATTGATGTATTTGAGTAGTTTTCTCAAGTGTATGTATATAAAGGGGTAATTATCACAGAATATACGAGATATTTTTTAAGCTTACTAGATGAAAATTCAAGCTGAGAGTAAGAAGAAAAATTCAATCAGTTTAACTTTTGCTCTTTAATTACATCATGAAAATCTCTCAAGTTTATTAATCCTAAAATTTGAATAATTTAAAAGAAATTAAATATTTTAATTTAACGTTTAAGAAACTGATTTTATGCAGGATTTTCATATTTCTACATCCTTGTTCAGGCAGCGTAGAAATTCACAAATTAAGATTATGGCGAGATTGGACCTTAAACTTGGATTTTACACCGAGAAGAAATTTAGCTTTCCCTAATATTTTGAATTGATATTCTGGTTTGGAAATTTCAGTACAGTCGCTCAATGAGTCAAAATTAAATCAGAATTAAGAGACTAACAACACATAAAGACGGAACTGGAATATGAGATTTCATACCGAAAATCCCGCACTTGAGGCTACATTAACCTTAAATGTTATACACAATTTGCATTTTTACCTAGATATGCTAAGGAGTAGAAATTGGATCAAATCGGAAATTACTAGCTTCGGAAAAGACGGAGATCCTGATTTGCGTTGGTGGAACGATAAAATTTAATAAATTCGAAGTAACGTGCACTTGTGTTTCTCTCAGGAAATTCGGATGTCGTGTACTACGTGATCGTCACTACCTCGAACACACGTCGTGCCTAAAAATAACTCCTAATTAAAACGGTCAATAAAAGACATTTTCTTGAACCTTTCAAACATAAACTCCATTTTGTCTTAATTTCACATTAAATTGCATCGACGTTCGCACAAGGGGAACAAATTTTCAAAAATTCTTATTCACAACTGGAATCCGACATCATTCACCACGGCATACAGACTCTTCGATCTAGTACTCTTATGATAAGAACATTTTTTACATTACAATGTCTATTATAACTAGCGGCGCACCTTGAGTAATATCAAAGTGCGCCTATTGGTCGTACGCAATGCTACCTTATTTTGTATTAGAAAAAATTCTTCGTCAACAACGCGTCGTATATCTACATTTAACTCATTCTTTCTTACGAAGAAGAAGACATAGATCCTAGTTGGAAGTTTCTCCTTCCTCCTATTCTACCGTCAACCCCTCCGCTTGTGTATTTATCCGCTTGTTATGTCACCTGGGGTTGCATACTTAAACTCTTACGTGTGCCTGGAACATCGAGTCATCTCGAAGACCCATTTGTCTTAAAGCTAGCTACTATTTTAAGTCTCTCGTCACTGTTCACAGACGAGTTCGTATCACTCAATTCAACTTTCAACGCACATATATTCTCTATATCGATCTTTCACTTTTACGTTAAAAGTATTGCGTACTGGCAGCAGTTTTTCACCTTTCATGTTTACGTATTTGAGACACCTTTTTTCACCTCGACAAGAAAGAGTCCGAAGCTCTAGTGTCTCAGCGCTTTTATTTCTTATTCAGATATTTAGATTTTTACTTAGATTCTATCTCAGATTCTTGTCTTGGACACTTTCGTTGGTCGCTTTTCTCCGATGGATATAAGGAGAACAATGTAGAAAAAGAGAACCCGTAGATGGATAATATCCTATCAGTAGAAAAACGTTCCGGAAGGTGAACGTTGGGACTGTGATCGGCTCCTTTCCAGGTTCTTCCCAAAGTGCGGATCTCATCAGTCTTTTTAGCAAGGCTTTGTGCTCCAGGGGCCCTTTTCTCAGGGTTTTATCATCTTCAGGGACTTGGAAAAATCCTCTTCCCTTTTCTCCTTCAGGCTCTTTCGAAGCTAGAAGGACGAGTGAAATTGCTGTTGATTTATTTCGCCCTTCATTCGTCAGTTCAAGTGGGATTTGGCAGAGGATTTTCCTGTCTGATGTCGCTCTTCAACTTTACGAATTCCTTGGCGACCTCATCGTTGTTCCTCTGAGAGAGGATTCGTAGAATTGTCCAGCCCGTCTCGTCCATCTGGATACGCCTGCCGAGCGATAACCAGCATGCACATGAACCTTGCTCTACGATGTCCTTCAACTGCATCACTGCCACGCCAACCAGTCTATCCTCTCGGGCAAAACAGTAGTCCTTCACGCAAATATGCAACTCGAGGTAGTCCAGAAGATTCTGTTCGTTTCCGATGATACTATTGAAAAAAAATTCTAATTAACCTCCTTTCTGAACAGAACAGCTTTATCAACTTATTTACTTCAAATGAATAATCATTTTAGAGAAAAGCTTCGATAGAATCTTATCTAGGAACTGAAAGAAAAGATAAAGTAAACTACTGCGAATGCTTTTGATACCAACAGAATGGGGTAAAATCTTTTGTTCATTGAGTTTGCGTTAAAACACACAAAGACACTTTCACTGACTACCCTTCACTTTTAGAGAGCTATTGTAGCAAAATTGAAAAAGCTTTTCATTAAAAATGAGAAAGCGAACAGCCGAACATTTAACTTGGTTTGGAATGAGTGAGAACTGTTTAAAATTGTAGGAGCTAAGTTTCTCAAGGTCATGATTCTTTATTCGCTTGAAGCGAATGTTGACACGAGACCAAATAGTCTGATTCTTATCGCACTTACAAGTGGAAGGTTTCGTTGAACTTCGGTGACAGGTTATTGCTCTTCGACTTGGTAGCGTGCTTTCTCTTCTTGTCTGCTAGATGTGGTCCGATCAGGTTTACCTCGACGAATGGCCTGAACATTCCACCAGCTAAGGGCCATTTTAGATCGTTTGCAGCAACCACTTAAAAAATAGATTTATTATCAATTATAAAGTCTACAATAAACTGTCAGTAAAAAAAATAAAAATCCATTAAATTTGTATGTTTTAAAACGTTTTTAAATTACTAGAAATCTTATAAAAGCATTTCTTAATTTCTGATTTTTCAGAAAAATATATACCTTAATTCTATCACTTCAAGAAACCAAGTTTACCTTTGACGCTAACTTTCTGTTCGCCAGTACCAGGATGTGTGAAAAGGTCCACCTGGATACTCACTTCCCCGACAGATCCTTCATCCGATCCAGCGGTATCTGAAACAAAACAATTTTAAAAATTGTTCTCGAAATGTTCAGATATAATTCATTACCTCTTTATTTTAATTCTCAAATTGAGGCTTAGCAAAATACCATTGTCTAGATCTATCTACATTTTCTGCTCATCTGTGCCATAATAATAGTACATAGTAGAAGTACATGCTCTACTTGTGTGGAATCAGGGTTATTATTTTTTTCAATTTAACTATATTTCTTAAAAACTAAAAAGCATTTAATGAAGTTTATATTTAAATATAGTGCATAAAATTGCTTTTATCAACATAGTAATTACTGAATTGAATTCTCCTTATAAATTATAAGCTGCAGAAAAGTTTTTTATGACCTGATTCATTCATGAGTTACAAGCAAAATTAACTAAATTGCACTCGAGAACTATAATATTTTTTGCTTGATAAAAAAGAAAAAGGCAAGTGTCAGTTATTCTAACAACTGAAGTGAATCACCTAAATTCTAAATAGAATGAAACATTGGATTATGAAATATTTTTGCATGTGGATAATTCATAGAGGATTGATAAGGTGAAACCGTGTATTTTTGTGTATGATTATAATAGCGTGTTTTTTATTCATTTTTTGAGTGAAAGATAATATTTTACGTGGATCAGCAAGGTTTATCGTTAGCAGCAATAGCAGCAGCAATAATAGCAGCAGCACCTAGAATCACTATCACATATCGAGACGTCTTTGGGTCATTTAATTAAATCAAAATGATCTTAACATTTTCTAATTCCACTAGAAACAACAATAGCAACTTAAAATATTCGAAGCACGTCAACTTTAATGAAACATAATGGAGCATCATAATCGCTGAGAGCAGGAATAAAAGTTGGGTCCAACTAAATTTGTCTGAATTATAATTATTTTAGCTGATAGGAAAAGGCATCTGAAGCTTTCTAAACAAAAAAATATTCGAATCTCTACGCTTTTAAATTATAAACGCTTAAATTCGAATTTAAGTTTTTTAGTTTTAATACTTTAAATAATAATGCATTTAAATTTGAAAGCTTTCGATGTTGATAATATCGAATTCAAAGGCTTTCACCTAAAGTTCAAATCAAATCGATCTAATTTTAAAACTTCCATATTTCAATATTTGAATTTGTAAGGCTGCGAGGTATAAAGGTATTCAAGTAATGGGAAACTAAATAATGGAAATCAGGCTGAAAAGACGTCTCGATAAAATGCAACAAACAGTCCACTATGTCCTAGTAGTATCTAAATTCGAAAAGGAGTTGAGCTCGATTCCTAGCAGTTCCGCTCAAAAGTTTTCTGGTACCTTGACGACTTTCTCGACGAAGAGGGGGCTTGCTCTGACGAAGGGGTTCCTCAAGGCTTTCCAAACCCTTGACCCCTTCTTCTTCGTCACCCCTCTCGCTGCTCATCGAGCGCTGACGTTGATTCATTGTGGTCGCGTCATTCAGAGGCACTAACAATTCACATTATATTGTTTTAATTTTACAACGCATCGCGTTCAGTATTGTTATTTTTCAAGCAGCTTTGCTAAAGTTTTGATGAATTTACTTTGTATGTGTATTGGTTCCAATAAATGAAATAAGTTATGATAGATCTAAGTGTGATAAATATGAAATCTACTAATTTGTTCTAAAATGTATCTTCTCGCAGTAAATGGTTGTGTTCAATAGGATCAGATTTTTTTCAAAACCTTACCAGGTTCTTTAACTTCTATTAGACCATGAATTCTAATAGGTTAACGAGAACCCATCCCATTTAAAGATTAATTATAAGTCAAGAGAATCGAAAAAGCTTACCCTGATGAATTTGTGATGTGACGAAGGTTTTTATAAGGGTGTCTGTCGTCTGGGTGTAGAGACTCAAGGCGTATCGAAGACTCTGGAGCTCTGGCGACTTCTCCAGGAAGGTCTTCTTCAAACCATTTCCTCCTGCATGGAAGTACTGTTTGATAGTATCAAGAGCGACATCCAAAACTGCACATTGTTTTGGTGAAAGGTTCTTCTCCACTTCCTTCGAAATGTCCTGCAAATGTGTATAGTAAAAATTCGTAAATATGTTACAACTCAGGCATGAAAATCCTAGAACATTAACTATGATTAAAGAACTAACCATGACTCCACTAAGGGCTCCTTTTACATCTGGTTTTCCTGCCATGTGGTTTTTGAATAGCCTCGACATGTCCTCGATTTTCGCATTCGCTGCCAGATTCTTCGCGTTATCTGTTAGGTTCTTGAGCATCATCTGTTGAAATAAAAATATTGAATAGGTGTCATAAAAATTCATCAAAAATATTAACTCCCTTAAAGAGACACTTACACTCTTATCAGTCATTGGTGGTAAGACAACCGTCTTCTCGAGAATTCTCATAACGATCTTCCACAATTCCTTGAGCAATCTCTTCAGTACCGTTTTTTCGCATGACTGAGCATACAGTGATAAACTTCCATCAAGAAGATCCATCAAAGGTCTTAGAACCTCATCAGCTTCGACAGCAACGTTGTTTCTCTGATCAATTTGGTTTAACTGAACTTGGCCACCTCCCTTGATCGCTACTAGCAAGTCTCCAAGTTCTCGGACGGATACTGTTATCCTAGGTTCAAGACTCTTAGCAAAAAGCATTGCCAGGTCATCTAAGGCTCCATTAAGTTGCTGCTGTAATTCTTTCAGAATATCCGCTGCATCCTTTTCTAACTTTTCCCCGCCCATCGATTCAAACATCTTTTCCAGTTGGACTCTAAGTTGCTGGATATTGTTCATCAGGATGCAGGCCTATAAAAAAATCAGAATTCGTATATTTTATGGAGGCAAAGCAAAAAGAATTATTTAAATCTTAAAATAAAATCAAGATTTGCAGAAAATAAATAAAATACTTACGATGCGCTCGTCTTTAAGGTGGCTAGGAAACTCTTGCTTTACTATCGTGGCATATGCTTCAAGGACTTTGACAATTGTTTTGGCGAACCTCTTCATATACCTCTTCCAGATTTCGGGATCAGGACATTCCAGTTTTGAAACCACATCGAAGCATTGAGTCAATTGAGTGAAGACGTCCACTACAGAGACACTAAAGAGAGCATGTTCACTGCTTCTTTGGAACTGCAGTGAAAAAAAGGAGAATTGTAGATACAAATATAGATTTTCAAATACTAAAAAGGTAGAACTATCAATGAATAATTCGCAAAATAATGCTTACCCCATCTTTCTTATCTCTGTTGAAAGCCCCATGAAGATACTCCAGAGATACATCATCGTTCTCGTTCAGCCATTGCATCACGAAAGGTTCAAACCAAGCTGGATATTCAGGAACAGCGCCTTTATAAGGTGGCACATCTTGAACATAGTTAGTGTAAAGCCACTTGACCTTGAAATGCAGGTTCATATAGGCTGAGGACTTGCAGAGTCTAACTTGCTCGTGTTCATCCAGGGCATACTTCATGTCAACTGCAAATAATGACCAAACAGTAGCAGCGGACAATTGTCCGATATTCAGTTCTTGAGGAAATTGGTTGAGCACTGGTGCATAACTAGTTCTATCTTCCTCGATTACAGAAACTATCAAAGCTATCAATTTATGCCAGAAGTCCAGAGATTCCAGGCCAGGTTCTCGATCCTCAGGATCTCTTTTTGCTTCGCTGGGATCTACCTGGAACTCTCTATTGTAGAGTTCATAGCAGTTTTGGAAGAGGAACTGATAGGTTGATCGAAGACAAGCCTTTACACAGTCTTTTACTACCGTACTTGCTCTTGGTGGACTTGTTAGCTCTTGAACTTTCATCCTGAAGAAGGTGATGCTGGTTAAAAGGTCAACTGTGCTTTTCAGGTCCATTAATTTCTCCTGGCTGGAGGCTGGGAAGTTGTTTCGATACATGGAGAGGTCTATTCTCAACGAGTTGTGTAGCTGATCCAGCAATTTGACGAATTTCTCTTTCTGAAAATTTATTTGCATTAAACTCATTTTTTTATGATAATTGATAATTTTAAGTTATATGGCTTCCGATATTTCAGAATGAATACTGATATCTTTTTCAGACAAATACTAATGGCTGTATTGATATTCTGTCCATTACCCGTTCACGTACGATATGTGAGATTAGGAGAAGTGGATGAAGAACAGTAACGTGTGTTATCTTATTGCAAACTTTATGAAGTCTACGTTTTTGGTTGATCTAGCACGTATTTTTTATTTATGTCATGTGATTCCACTACAGTAAAAGCAGATGGACTGAGACAGAGAATAAAGAGGATATTGTTGAGAAATGAAAGACCTACTTTATTTTACCGAAAGAAGGGGATTTGTAGAGGATGATATCTTAGTTTCTATATCTGACAGAAATTCAAACGGAATTTATAGATAGGTTTCCCTGGTTTCATTAATAAAGCTCTTATTCACTTGAATTTGGTATTCACGATCCCATCATTTATTTTTGGTTAATCTTACCGTAAGAATGAGTCTCAGATGAAGATAAGTTTTTTTCTAGCGAAAAAGGGGGTTTTTAAGAGCAGATTTTATTTTCCATCAAATGGACGAAAATATTTAATTTATAAAGCTATAAATTTATAATAACAGTGGTGATATGTAATTATATGCTACATTAATTTATGCTAGTGTAACTTACGTACAACTAGATAACGCGATGCATAATAAGGGTCGAAATAATGTTGCATAAATATAGAGTGTTTGTGCTCAGAGAGTTGGGACTGTACTTGCATGCAATATAGAGATTATGGACCTACGCGATCTTTCTATGTTCCCAAACTATATTATTATTCATCAATCCAAGCTGTTTACTTTATCTGTATTAGAGATAATATTATAACCGAGGTAATCATTAAATTTTATTCTAAAAGATGAGTTAAAATTAGATTCTTTTAAAAATGGGTCACGTATTTAAGATATTTACCAAATATACATTGAATAAAAAATTATATTTAAAATATATTTTTAAAATTCTTTGCAACTTTAAAAAATACTTTTACAATTTTTCAGTTTATTCGTATCAATAAAACTCTCGAAAAATAAATATCACAAATCGTAAAAAGCTACTGAACCGAAAGTCCTCACATGTGCCATAAAGAGTTTATTGTGGATGAATAAATAATTGACGAGATACATTGAACTGTAAAAGCCGTGATATTTACTTGGAATTCTTTTAAATGGGGCATATTCACGTTTCAGCATAAATTTAACCTTCAGATGGAATTGATAGGACTGAATTGGACTTGAGGATGTTCAAGAGAGGTTCGAGATGCTGTGCAACGAGCTTGAACTGTCCGGGATTCGAATAACGGATGGCCATGGCATTCAGGAAATTGTAGAAGCATTTCTCAGAGGCTCTGACTTTGCATTGCCCTGACCAACCCTATCTAAATCCACAACCCTTCACCCGACTCACCCCGAAGTTACTGGCAGCGAATCTATCACTTGCGGAGACGGCAGAGCTCGCTGTTGTGTGAGCATAGTAGGCATTAATGTTCGCCAGAAGAGTTGACATCACTGCTGGAACTCCTGGACAAAGATACTTTGTCGATAGACAGTGGAAATGCCTGCAAGAAAATTCAATTACTATTTGTTTATAATTAAAAAAAAAATGTATCGAGTGTAGGACAAATATGCCTTTCTGGTATCCTTCACCTTGGGCAAGGACAAGAGTAATCCAAGGTTTGGAAAAATTATTCGGAGAGGTAAAAATAACTGAATTCTTTGATGACTTACGTCATAGCTTGGTAAATGCTTTCAATTCCATATCGCATCGCAAATTCGTCGACGAGTTCTTCACCTGGAGGATCAAAGTAAACCTTCCAAGCGTCATCACCTCTGGCTTGAGGTAACGTAACCATTCCATTGTTTGCCTCGCAGAGGCTGTGGAAGAGGTTTTCGTGAAGGCACGTGTACTGGACGTGGTAAGGTGCCACTTTCTCCTCGCCCTTGATCTCGACACTAATGTGAAGCCTAATTGCTCCAGACACCGCGCTCTTGTCTGTTCGCTTCTCAAGGTTATACCAGACGTCCATTTCGCCACTGAGAGTTCTGACTTCGATGATGGTTTGGCCTAAGAAATCGTCACTTTCTCTCGTTAGCTTCTGTCTCAATTTCGACTTCAAGTCGTTATCTTCATCCCAAACACGGACCTTTATCCGGTCTGATGAATTGTGACACTCGCTGAAAAATAAATAATTTTTTTGTCCAGTTTATCATTCGTCCTGGTTTTAGAGTGACCTTCAGTTCTAGGACCTTTCATCAATCTGACACCTTCAGTCGATTTTGAATCGTTTACCAATCTAGAATCTTTGATTGGTCTAAAATCTTGGATCATTTTAAGTTCTTTAATTATTGAACTAAGACCTTAAATTAAGTACAAAAAACTGATAGATTAAAAAAATGACTTACAAGTAAAACTTCTCGTTCCAGACTGGATTCAATTCCTGTGGCATCGTCTTTGTTCGTTTCTTCACTTTTCCTACTTGAACCGTAACATATGGATCAGAAGTTCCACTTTTGTCCTTGGCAATCAATCCTTGAGCGCAGATCACTATAAAATTTATTTTAAAAAGGATTATAAAAACTGTATATATTTTCAATTTCGCCTTGAAGCTTTAGTTTATATAAATATTTGTTAAGTCAGACACAGAATGAGATCGTAAATTATCCAACAATCTAACTGAAAATTATAGCTCTTTTGATGGTTAATCAACTTTATCAAGATGCGTTTTTTTGGGTAATATTGTAGAGAATAGTCGAATTAGGTGACTTGTAGTTGACCTTGGTTAAAAAATTGTGGTTCCATGGAGAAATGAATTTACGAGTTATGAAACTAGGCTAAATTGATACACAATGTAACAGTTAAACTTTATCCTGGGTTGTATGAAAATTGTGTGACCATGCTGTTTCCAAATTTACATTCGAATTCGTAGGTATAATTTTAGTTTTCTACTCCAATTCTTGACTTGGATAGATTTGTGGATATATCTACCATCTGCATCTATCATTTTCTGTGTCTCTTTAGCACTGAATTATTTCAAATTGTGAAATTGTTGAGAGATTTTGAATAATATAAAAACTTGAAATTCAAATGTAGAAAGTAATGTGTCTGAACTAAATAAGCATGAAAAGTATAGTAATAATTTAAAAAAATCAACAATACTTATTAGTGACTGTTAGTTGAATCAAAAATTTTACTCGTGAGAAAAATCGATGTTAATCTTTTCTTACAGTTTGACCAAAAATTGTCGAAAAATCTTATCAATATTTCATGGGATAAAATTTGACTAGCTTTTTTTCAAGAAATCTATTAAATTTGGGCAACCATGCAACTCAGTGGCGTAGTTACTGGGGGTGCTGCAGGTGGCAATCACCGGGGCCCCCAAATTCAAGCGAATTCAATGTTGATTCCTTTTAAAATATTTTAATATCGTTAAGATTAATTGGTATTAAAATATTTTAATATTAATTAATTAATAATATTATTGCGTTATGAATATATTGAGATTATTTTAGTTAAGGGGGCTCCAAAGAAGTTTTCCACCTGGGCCCCGCAAGGTGAAGGTACGCCACTGATGCAACTCCACAGTTTTGAGACAGATAAAATATATATTGACGGCATGCATGTTTCTAAATGATAAACATTAATTTGATACCGACACTCCACACCGGTGCGATTACCGTTTGAAAGCGTGCACATAAGCTCGGCGTGATTGTGTAAATGTGTACACATAAACATAACTCACATCATATATAATATAAAATGAAATAGAAACATATAATATGTGTGCTGTGACGTGATGTATAAAATAAATTTAAAATTATAACTGAAACGGATAGACGGACAGACACTCATGCCCATGCTACAAACTCTTATTTGATCCTCAGATGCGAGCTAGGGTTGGCGAGGATCTCCCAGGCCTCGAGGAACTCTTTTTATCCGATTCCTAATTGATTCCAGTTGGGGGCGTAATTTTATTGTAATAAAAACTCGATTGTTTTTGTGATAACGTGTGTTATGGATATGGTGGTACAATTTTGTGTTATATATAATATGGCCATGTGCGTGGAATCGACTTTAGCCTGATGTCTCCGTCGATTTTATAGGTTATACCTCGTCATGTACTCTTTCGGTTATCGACATACTGTCACTAGCGCAAGACAAATCGATTCTTCGTTTCGTTTCTTATCAACATTTCGATTAAACGTAACATTTTTCCAGAGTAGGGTTCAAGCTGTCCACTATGATCATTGAATATATAACGAACTCACTTGAGGAAAATCGATAAATACCCTTGTTGTATTTATATCGAGTTTTCCTACTAGTATATATATATGTATACTCGGCTCGGTCTAGAAGTTATAACCAGAATAGTATATTGTTAACCAAGTGGGGAATCGACTAATCCTTCACTCGATTAACATACTATTTTCTTTACACATCGCGAAGGGAATTGCAATTTCAGGGCTTGGCACGAAACAGAAAAATGTAAGATTCAACGATCGATTGATGCAACCACATCAACAAGTATGTGGCATTTTTCTTGCGCAGAGCACGGTAAACTAACAATTGAGGTTGCAATTCTAATATTTCCAAACTTCCCCGTCACTAGTGTGGAAAAGTAAGTTTTATTACAAGGACTCATCATTTGATTGTGGAATTGATCATTTTTGCTATTTCGCGCCAGGGCCCCAAAATCGCATTTCCCGCACAGGTATTAAAAAATAGTATATTTCGAATCAAGTGCGGAAAGGCGTATTTTAACGTATTGTATTGCGCAAAGTTGATTTTCCCGCACTAGAGTGCGGGAAAATAAACTTTCCGCACGCAAAATGACACCGACAATTCTTTGGTCGATTCAATTAAATTTTGGACTGGGAAAATTTAATCCGTTCTGTTCTGCCCCATTTTAAAAATACAAATTTCGGATAAGCGGGGAATAGAGAAATTTTCAAAAAATGATATTGATAGTTTTGAGTTCATCTGTATAGGATATGCAAAAATGAATGGGAAAAATTGTTCTTACTCTTATTTGAAAATAATGAAAAGGAGTTTAATTCGATTCAGTGAATAATCAAAAGAATTAATTATTCAAATGAAGAATAGAGTGGCACCAACGGTTATTTCTGCCCCCACCCTTATCACACTTTCCCTTCTGGAATTGCGGTGATCTGGCCACCCCTTTGGTATAGCGAGTCTCAAAACTTTCCCGACGCGTTTACAGATTCCCCTGTAAAGTTTCTACTGTCATGTTAGCAAAGAAAAATACAGGGTCCTAGTCTATTGTTACGCCTTGGTTGTACAAAATTGTTGACCTGTTTGCTCCGACACTGCAATTATTTTAATCGTCCTACTCCCTTTTTGGGTAATTTCCTCAATTGTTCGGATTCATCGCTTTTCGTTTGTGGACTCGACTTTCACAAAATGTTCAATGGACTGGTAGGATTTTTTTTTATTGCACCTATTCTTCTATATTAAATGGTTATAATTTGTTACAAAATGATTTATAGGTACAATAGATTTCTGTCCAATTTTAGAAAGAAATTTTCAGATAATTTTAGATCTCTAGTTATTTTTAGAGTCGTAGAAGGTGTCGTTTTTTATAATTTATTTTAAAATTAAAGATACTTATAACTTGGAATGATTTAAAGAACTTCGAACGTTTTTAGGAAGGCTTTGGAAAACTTAATTAATTATTATTTAATACATAATATTAGAGGTATATGTTCGCTTTACTGAGAAAAAAATTCAAAAATATAAAAAATGTATTTTTTAGTGAAAATTACTGTAGGCCAAAGTTTAATGCAGTTTTTTCCAAGTTTACTCTTTAAAACTGATCGGATTTTAAGCAATGGTGGCTCAGTTTTATCTTTAAACTATTTTAAGACTCCACCGTCTTAACTTTTTTAATTAATCTCTCATTTTCTAATTACAGCTATTCTATTGTATTTTGAGACTTCGAACCATCTCGAACTTTTGAAATTTTGAATTATACTTTTTTTGGACGATAAGATGAATTTGGGTTTGTAGTGAATTTTGGTCCAAATTTGGTCGTTTTTTGTATTTCAAGAGTTCGAACTCTTGAAATTTTGAATTATACTTTTTTTTGGACCTTAAGATAAATTTGAGTTTGTAGTGAAAAATTTAGGTTCAAATTTGGTCGTTTTTTTTATTTCAAGAGTTCGAACTCTTGAAATTTGAAATTATACTTTTTTTGGACCTTAAGATAAATTTGAGTTTGTAATGAAAAATTTTGGATCAAATTTGGTCTTTTTTTGTATTTTTGTTCAAAGAGGAAAATGAGCAATCACTCCTTAAAATCTGATCATTAATTCCTCAAGAGTGATCTTGGAAAAAACTGCATTAAATTTTGATCTACAGTAATTTTCACTAAAAAAACATATTTTATATTTTAAAATTTTTTCTCGGTAAAGCGAACATTTTTCTCTTACATTTTTCAAAGTGATAATTAATTAAATTTCCCAAGGACTGGTCAATCAGTGACTTTTCATTGGTTTTCAGTGAAAAGTCACTCTCTAAATCTGAATCAGTCAAATTTTCACTAATTGAATCAGTGATTTGCCTTTTCACTGATTCATCAGTGAAAAAATATTTTCCACGGTTATATCAGTTAATTTTCACTGATTCATCAGTGAATAAAATATTTTTCACTGTCAAATCAGTCAATTTTCACTGGAATAATCAGTGAAATTTGACTGATTTACAGTAACCTCTTTTTAGCTGTTTGAATCAGTCAAATTTCACTGATAATCAGTAGATTTTGACTGATTCAAATTTAGAGAGCACTGATTGACTAGTCAGAAGTGGGTCACTGATTCAGATTTAGAGAGTAAATTCATTAACCTTTGAATTGAAAATTTCAAAGGGATCAGACTCTATGAGAATAAATTTCATTGATGCAATAAGAAATTTCTCTAGAAAAATTTTAATTTACACCCTTCTTAAACATAATATATTTTGACTAAAAGTAAAAATGTTTTAGTGGTATTATAAGTAGGGAGTTGAGACGTTGCGTCGGAGAAAAGGCGTTGCCACACTAAGTCCTGAGAAACGTAACGAGTTCCACTTGCGAGCCATAAAGTTCATGAAGGTGCGGCAAGACAAAGTGACGCATGCTATATTGTATAAAACTTTTTATTATATGCTACTAAATGACAAATTTAGAAGAATAATGTGCGACAACACCTTCCTTTTATAAAATAATTCATTGCTTCAAATTATAAATGAAGAAATTTTAATTATTTCCTGGAGGAATTAAGGTTTTGCGTATTTTATAATCCTTTGTATTCAATCAAGTGTCAAAGAGATAAAGGAAAATAGTTCGAGAAATTCGTATTATGAGAGTTTTCAGGAATTTGATTTTACGAATGAGAAAGCCGTTCCGGAACTTAAGAAAAAGGAATCTCAGCGGAGGAATACAAAAGGGCATAGAATATTACCTCCTTAAGGGGTCAGTACCACATCTCAAAGACTTTTTTCAAGAATTTTTTTTTTTATAGTAAAATTTATTTTATAATTTCAAACTTTTGATATACAAGTGATAAGGCTTTAAAGAAATACAGAAAATTAAAAAAAAAATTTTATGGTAAATCTCAACTTTGGAACATTTGAAAAAAAAGAAATTAGCTAGATTAAGGAAAAGTACTGAGAATTAGTGAAATTTGACTCATGAATCAGTGAAATAGATTGAACTCACTTATTGAATCAGTGAAATCTTTAGGTGGGAATAATAAAACCAGCAATAAATTTTAAAGATCGATGAACTCATTTATTTTAGGTTAAACAGCACTAAAAAGAAATTACGTAATTATTATTATATGTTGTAATTATTATTGTGTACAATTATATTATTTATAATTGAAAATTGAAGATCCATCGTCATACTTTAATCGTTTTAATCGAATTCAAAAGTTATGTTCACGTGGCGCGTTCACTGATTCCTCAGTGAAATCAAAGCAGAGCACTGATTCATCAGTTGATATATTTTCACTGATATAATCAGTGACTATTTCACTAATTCAGGTTTAGAGAGTAAATTATTCACATTCATAAAGTTATTCCCTTTGGAAATTAGGTTCTAAACGAACAAAACTCGATTTTTCAGTAAAAACTCGGAAATTATCAAAATTTCAAACGTTGTTACCTAAATAAGTTCTGTCCAATTTTAATAAAATTTACCGAATTTGTGGCTTTATATATATTTTTTATTGTGCTAAAATTTAAAAGAAATCGAATGAAAATTGTCAAAATGGAACTAAATGTTTAAAAATCGTTTTTTTGCAATATCGCAAAAATAAAAGCTGATTGAGCAAAATGATGGCCATTTTCGAATTCAGCGCTCCCAAATTACCCTATAAAAGTTGTATACCCCGCAGCAAACAGAATTTTTTTTTCTTGGTAAGTGTAATTCATCTTTGATACGGGTCATTCCATATCATATTACCAATCTAAAAATAAAATCGCCCCGAATATTTTTTTCTTGTATTGAATGCAAAAAAATGACACGAATTTTTTTATTTCAATATGATATTTAAAATTTCGGGTTTATGAATTTTCAAATTTCTAAAGTCGGAAAAATCAAACTTTTTTTGAATGCTTGTAGTTTGTAAAAAATGTATAGAAAAAAAACAATATTTTTAGAGAATGTCTATAATCGCTTAAACTTTACATATAGCAATATATGAAAAAATTACTTTGTTTATTTATATTCCAAACATGCAATTATTTGAAACAAATAGTAATTAAAGAAAATGGACCTCTTCCAAATTGTTTTTTCGAGGATTAAAATGTTTATTATAGTCTATAAAATGTATCATGTATCATTTTGTTCCCAAAATTGTTAATAACTCAATTTTTTCCCGTTCACTTTTTCCAGGATCATGAAATTTGGTTTTTCAATTCAGATATGAACCGAGGGCTGTAATCAGCTTCGATCTGAAATTTCTGATAATATTTTAACTTGGTTAATTACCAACGGAAGATTGGAAAGAAAATTTACGAGTTAATAATTCATTGAAGAAAGTAGTAAAATTGCGTCTCTATTAACGTACTTCTGATTCAGAATCGAAAAGTGAATTAGTGAAGTCGTCATCTGACACTTCGGAGTCTCCATCACTTGCAGTTTGCAGATTGTATTCCAATTCATGATTCGTTTTCACGAAAGCAGCCAAATTTATTTAAAAAACAATTATATTAATGAGAAACTCCTTCAAGGTTCTAGAAAATCACGATAAACTACTAAAATATGTACTCACTGATTACATCGACAGTCATTCCCCCCAATTTTTTTTTTATAACCTCTACACAAAACATCGGTTGGTTTCAGAAAATCTTATTTTTCGCAAATTAAAATCGACGAATGACGCACATTTTTTTCTGCATTTTTGAATCGCGCGACTTTTATATTTAATCATATTTTAAAAAGTACTTAACTACCCGCATTGAAATTTTTGTGATACATTCTAAAGACTATAATAAACATTTTAATCCTCGAAAAACAATTTTTAACAGGTCCATTTTCTGTAATTAGTATTTGTTAAAAATAATTGCATATTTGGAGCATAAATAAAGTATTTTTTTCATATATTGCTATACTCTCTAAATCTGAATCAGTCAAATTATTACTGATTGAATCAGTGATTTTCCTTTTCACTGATTCACCAGTTAAAAATATATTTCACTGTTAAATCAGTTGATTATCACTATTGAATCAGTAGTAAAAATATTTTCACTGTTGAATCAGTTAATTTTCACTGAAGCAATCAGTGGAATTTGACTGAATTACAGTAACCTTTTTTTAGCTATTTGAATTAGTCAAATTTCACTGATAATCAGTAGATTTTGACTGAATCATATTTAGAGGGTATGTCAACTTGAAGCAATTATGGACTTTTTCTGAAAATATTGTTGTTTTGTATAAAATTTGTTACAAACTACACTGCCGTTCAAAATAAAAGAATCATTAACTACATTTTAATTGAAACTGAGAAAAAGGCCAAAAACTTTTTTTGATCAAAAAACGTGCATTTTTGTAAAGTAGCCCACGTTCCAAAATATTTCCCACGAAAGAGCTCTCCTAAATCTTCAACTATGACGTATTCACAAGCGTTAATAACGTTTTTTTTCTGGAATACGATTTTTAATTAAGTTGGTCTTTTCGTTCTTTGCATTGCTCTAATAAAAAACGAATGGGTTTTTTTCAAAATTTCAAGCGCAGTTAAATGCAGAATTTCTTCAAGACTCTAATGATATAAAAAATTCATTTTCGTCAAAAATTTCAGTTAACGGCTCTTTTACTTTGAACGGCAATACAAGCATTTAGAAAAATTTTGATTTTTCTGACTTTAGAAATTTGAAAACTCACAAATCCGAAATTTTGCATATAATATTAAAATTGAAAAATAAGTGTCAATTTTTTTGCATTCAAAAAAAGAAAAAAAAATCTGCCCGCTTCGCGGGCACATTCTCATCGCGGGCTTCGCGCGCAGCTCGCTTCGCTCGCAAGTTTGAGCGCGCCTAGGGCGCGCGATTCGATCGTCGCGCTTCGCGCTCGGTCTTGTGCTCTTCGCATACATTTAAGTTTATTTCTTATATTTTGATACTGAAGCTCAAACCAATTTTATAATAATATTACAGATGATGTGAATTACACATTTTCTCAAAGTCACTGGATTTCTTTTTGAATTTAAGTGAAACTGGAAATTCAATTTACTTAAGGCCCTATCGGCCTTAAGGAACACATTCTCATCAT
Organism: Diplolepis rosae; assembly: GCA_030998225.1. Taxonomy (NCBI): domain Eukaryota; kingdom Metazoa; phylum Arthropoda; class Insecta; order Hymenoptera; family Diplolepididae; genus Diplolepis; species Diplolepis rosae. The sequence goes on from JAPYXD010000698.1 coordinate 5,229,735, forward strand.
GATACTCGCGCTTCGCGCTCGATTTTCTGTATACATTTCAGTATAACTTTTTAATAAATTACATGATTAAAAGAATTTACTTTCTTCCACATATCTAAAAAGGAAAAACAATCGTAGACTTTATTTAAGGAAACGATTTTGCAAAACAAAAAAATTTTTTCAATATTAACAATCAAAACATAAAATATACATCCTGTCCCGAAATTTCTTTATCAGAATTTGTAGACCTCATTTAGGCAAACAATTTTCCATCTAAATGTTTTTTTTGTATCTCACATATTTTGTCTAAAAAATGGAATTTTTTCACTTTTATCGTATTTTTTGGAATTGAAACGAAAAATATATCTTTCATCAGAAACTGTGTGAGACAAAACTTGTAGATCTTTTTGAAATTAACAACATTGTATTCTTACGTTTTTTTGGTATTTCCAATATTATTGTTAAAAAATTGAATTTTGGATTTTCAATAGTTTTTTTTTTAATTAAAAGGAAAAATATGCATCTTATGAAAAAATGTTATAATTCAAATTTGTAGGTCTTTATGTATTCAATAATATTGTATCATAACGTTTTTTCGTATCTCGTATAATTTAACTGGAAAATGGAATTTTGATATTGACTTTTTTCGAATTTGAATATGCTGTAACATTTCTAATTTTGATTTAATCAAAAAATGTTATTAGGATAATTTTTAGAGATTTATGAGCACTATCAAAAACCAGGATTGGAATTTTTGATTTTTTTTTCAAAAAATTATTTTCAAAAACACAAAAGTAGTGCTCCATCCCTCAATTTTGATTGGATGTGGCTGGTTAACGAAATTGTCCTTACTTTTTCGGCTCCGATAAAGTGTACCAAAGCTCAATTCAATCTGATAATTCTGTCGAGAGTTATGCCGCACACGACCTATAGACAGACAGACAGACACTTTCGTAAAAACCATTTTTTCTGACTCAGGGGGTCTCAAAACGTAAAGATTTGATGAAAATTTTGAAAGTCATTTTTCACATAAAACCAATACCTTCTCATCCATGATGAGAATGTAAAAATAGGGCGATTTTACTTTTCAATTGGAAATATAATACGGAATGACCCATAAATTACATTGGCTTGACTTCAATATTATGCATTTTATGGAAGAGAAAAAAGTAAAAAATGTTTATCAATAGAGGGAGTGGAAACGAAATAATATTCTGATCATAAATATAGGTATCAAATGAATGTAGAAGGAAGTCGAAGATTAAAAAAACACGGTCGACGACAGGTAGTAAAGGGTTCAAAATAAGGGTGGAGGTGGTTATTGGGTCGCAAACCAATGAATCGAGGGCAGACGGCGGGGGTGGCGCCTCCTTGAATGTTCGTTGAACTATCGATCCCTTTTATACGTGTAAAGGACAGGTCTCGATTTTAGAATCATGCAGTTCCGCGACAGCGCAACCGGAAATCCGGATCAGGTGGAAGACCATTGTTGGAAAAGCTTCTTTATCGATTCCCGGACACTTGCATTATTCAGTCTCGCACAAGTGTTCAAAATGTAAGATAAAATCTCCCTACTTAGGAAGCATCGTCTTCCTTTATCCTCTCTTATTGCCACACAATACTTGATGGAATAAATAAAATATTTATTGTTGTCTTCTGTCGACATTACTCAAGAACAAATTGTCAATCTAATATTATAATTCCAAATGTTATGAGAATTTGAAGTTTTTGAGCAAAGATGTATATTAATTCATTGATTTCACTGATACAATTAATTGCATGTCTGAGTACACGACGAGGTTTCGATTTTGCAGAGACAAGAGATAATGATAGTGGAAAGTTCAAAAAATATTTGGAATTTATTTTCTGAATAAAATAGAAACTACAATGAATTCTATTTAAGGATGCACATCCGAAAAGCACTTACTTCCGATTAATCAATTTGAATTGAGAAAAACTCCCCATCGTGTGCCTGTTTGTTTGATTCCATTTAATAGGGGATGATTTTCACTGATTACATTTAATCTTATTTTTCTCGAAAAAAATGGTTTTAGGGCAAAAATCTAAAAAAAATGTTTTTAACAAGTTTTTTTAACTTTATGTCGATAAATATTGATTAACAAAAAAAAATTCCTACAAAAGTTGTAGCAGATGAAGAGATATATCTTTAATGTTCCATAAATTTTTGTCCTAAAACCATTATTTTTCGAGAAAAATTAAATTAAATGGAATTAAACAGACAGGCACACGATGGGGAGTTTTTTTTCAGTGAGAATAATCCTCATCGTGTGCCTGTTTGTTTGATTCCATTGAATCTCATTTTTCACGAAAAATAATGGTTTTAGGGCAAAAATCTAATAAAAAATGTTTTTAAGAAGTTTTTTCATTTTATGTTGATAAATATTGATTTAGGAAAAAAATATTTCAAACAAAAGTTGTAGCGGATAAAAAGATCTATCTTTAATGTCCCACACATTTTTGTCCTAAAACCATTATTTTTCAAAAAAAAAAAGAGATTAAACAAAATCAAAGAGACAGGCACACGATGGGGATGATTCTCACTGGGAAAAACTCCCCATCGTGTGCTTGTCTGTTTAATTCCATTTAATTTCATTTTTCTCGAAAAATAATGGTTTTAGGACAAAAATATATGGAACATTAAAGATAGATCTCTTCATCCGCTACAACTTTTGTAGGAAATATTTTTTTCTTGATCAATATTTATCAACGTAAAATGAAAAAACTTGTTAAAAACATTTTTTTTAGTTTTGCCTTGAAAATCAATCGGATGTAAGTGCTTTTCGGAAATGTATCCTTCTTTAATATTGAAGCAGAGGTTTAAAATAAACCATAAATATAAGTTTCATTTAAAACATAACTTTTTAATTAAAAGACAATTTTGTGATCTAAAAAACGTCCTATTATTTAGTCGTGTAACGATTTTGGCGCGAAATTTAAATTAATTGATTTTATTTTTTCAATTTAAAAACTAGAAAAGTATTTTCTAAAAGATCTCTATATTATTAGTATACTTTAGCCTCAACTTTAATACACACTGATTTTAAAAAATTACACACTCTTATTATGAAAATGATTGTTAATAGAAAGATAGTTTATTAGATTATTATCTACTCAATCCTAAATAAATATTTGTACTAATTAGACAGAATTTCTCTTTCGAAAAATTTAAAAGTATTTTGCTACTGAAGAAGTCTAAACCTAAAGATTGTCTAATGTTGAATTAGAGATTTTTGAACATTCCCGAGAGTGCGTGCGTTAATTGGTAGCTTTCAAGTGTAGAATAATGTGTATTAGTATAATTGTGAAAGATGATTAAGTGTAAAAGTATTTGAGAGTAGGTCACCTGTGATAGCGATTTTGCAGGACCACTTGCTAGTACCCTCAAGGACCATTTGTTCAGCCTGATCGAGGCTGTCGATGTGGGTATCCGGGTCGACTGAAAACGTCGTGCTGAAAAGAAGACAATTATACAATCACCTCAGTACCCTTAGGATCATGTCGTTATCGCCATTCCTTTTCATCAGGAAGAACGAAAAACGTTGAATTCCTTTCAGAGGATTCTGAGGAGACGTACAGAAACGTGCCATGCGTACAGAATCTAAATTTTAGACGCTAGATTTGATCCGAAGTTCAACCATCATCGGTGCCTAGAGGGAGATTTAGGTATCAAGCAAAATGGATCAGGAAGATTGTGGAAACTTATAGGATCAGACTTTCTTCCTAAAGCCAACGAGCTAAATCTTTTAAATTAAATATACACCCCAATTTTTGATAAATTTCTTTATAAATTGAATTTTACTTTTTTACTTTTTAGATAATGAATATTAAGGTGATCCCTAAGAAAGACCTACACTGAGAAAAATTTCAATTGTATCAACTGAAGTCAGTTACTTCATTTTCACGACAAAAGAAAAGTTTAGTCATCGCAACTAGAACGGCATTATAGAGAATATAATCGAAACTTTCATATGCCTTAAACATTTATAGTAATTACAGTAAATGTAGTTCAGCAACTGATATAAGTAATGCGAATTATTAATAGAACTACAAACTGTTCATAATAACAATGATGCAATTATTGTTAAGGCAAAAATAATACAAAAAATGAAGAGACACATAATTTTTGTTATTTTCTATTTCAATATTTTAAAAATGTACTTATAATAAATTAGATTCACATGATTAAAAATATTTTTTCGACCGGCAATCGAAAGACCTGGGCTCGAATCCCAGCGCAGTCGAAAGCGTCTTTTTTTCCACAAAAAGATTTTCAAATTCTTTAAATATTTATTATCCTAAATCCTAAATCCAAAGAATTTTTTTCAGTAATAAAAAACGTAATTCGATTAAGGATAAGATTGGAGTTCATTCAATTCAATTGAAAAGTTTGTCGTGCAAAATAACTGCCCTGGCGAAAGAATCGGATAGGAAATCATTCCGAGCCAATCAGAACTATTCCGATTTATTCCGATATCTGTATCCGAACCAATCCGAAAAACGTTTTGTATCTCGTTTGATGAAAAACGGTAAAAAATCGATCCGACATAATCCGATTTAATCCGAGGCAAAAATCCGCATGAATCCGAGCTCGCATTGATCCAAACCGAATTTTCAATCAGAATTAATCCAAATAATTCCGACCTCGAATTCATTCGGATTGATTCTGATTGATAATTCGGTTTGATCCGGATTTAAAACTTGGTTTCGGATTGGTGCGGATTTATTCGGATTGTTGCCTCGGATTAGGTCGGATCGATTTTTGACCGTTTTTCATCAAATGAGATACAAAACGTTTTTCGGATTGGTTCGGAATGATCCGCATTGGCTCGGATACAGATATCGGAATGAATCGGAATAGTTCTGATTAGTTCGGAATTTAACTAACTATTTGTTTACTACAATTAAATATAATCATAAATTTAATGATTTAAAGAGTAAACAAAAATGAAAACTTTATCCGTCTAATAGTCAGAAAATCTAGTTAAAATTCATATATTAAATATATATTCATAAATTCCACGATTTTTAAATTCATCACAACTCTGAATGCTTTCAAAAATTTCAATATTGTGCTCTTCCCTGGATGAACATTAATTCGGAGTTTCATCACTTGCACAGACTAATTGGTTTAAAGTCCCTAAGGAAGAGTTTATAATTTATCTGTCTCTAGTTTGCTAGAAAAGCAAATCAGACTTGATCTATAGGTGACTTTGAGGAAGTAATCTCATGGAAGCAATATGCATTCTACAATTAAATCAAAGTCTTATTCATTACATGATTAGATATCTATAGTCTTAGTATGGCAAACCACCTGTTAGTCGAACGATCATGAAATTAAGATCGTTGCGTCGTCGGACTGGTGGTCTGGCCAGGAACTGTCGAGGTGGAATAAGAAAACTTGTTGCTCGACTTCATGGCCCACCGCCAAGCCTCGAGTTGGTCGTTCTGTCAGACAGAATAATAGTTCCTAAGAGGGAAGAGATGCTAGTGTTTTCCAGACACTAGTATCGATCGAGTGTTGGCTTCCTTTTTCTTTCCCCAGAGTATTAAAAAAGTTTACGATATTCTAGATCCTCAATTTAAATAGCTCCCGTTAGTTTAGAAATATTAATTTTATTCTGAATTAGAAATATTGTAACTTGGAAAATTATCCCTTGAAAAATAAAAGTTCTTTATGGGGCCAAATATGCCAAGTGGACCAGCCTAAAAATTTGTTGTCTTCAATCTTTTTGAAACTCCAGTGAATTGTAGTCCTAGTGAACCTATTTTTATCCCCCGAAGGAGACAGTTCTAGTACGACTGGTTGTCAACATTCAGGGGCTTACATTTTCGACGTTTTAAGACACGGGCCGTTATTCAATCAATCATAACTTCTGCTAAAGTTGATCAATTAGATTTTTATATGAGTGTTTCTTGAACCTTTTTTTAACAGCTTTCCGATAAGAATAATGATTTTGTAATATAAAAATATTTCATGCTCATTTTCTCATTTGAAACACATTTTAGAGTTTTTTCAAAATACGACGTAAATTATATTTTTTATTAGAAAATCGGGATAAGTTTTTTTTATTTTATGTCGACAAATATTGATCTAGGAAAAAAAATATTTCCTACGAAAGTTCTAGCGGATTGAAAGATCTATCTCTAATCTTCCATAAATTTTTGTCCTAAAACCACTATTTTTCGAGAAAAATGAGATTAAATGGTATCGAAGAGACAAGCATACGATGGGGAGTTTTTCTCAATGCAAATTGAAAATGATTTGGATTGAGAAAAACTCCCCATCGTGTTCCTGCCTCTGATTCCCTTTAATAGGGGATGCTTGTAATTAAAAAAACACCCCATGTTGTGCTTTTCTCATTGATTCTATTTAATAGGGGATGCTTCAAATTGAAAAAAATTCCCCATCGTGTGCCTGTCATTTTGATTCCATTTAATAGGGGAATATTTAAATTGAGAAAAACTCCCCATCGCGTGTGTCTCTTTGATTTCATTCAATCTCATTTTTCTCTAAAATTAATGGTGTTAGGGCAAAAATGTGTGGAACATTAAAGATATATCTCTTCATCCGCTACAACTTTTGTGGAAAATTATTTTTTCATATATCAATATTTATCGACATAAAATGAGAAAAATGGTTAAAAACATTTTTTTTTTACTTTTCACCTTAAAAATCAAAGATGATGTAAATTACTCATTTTCTCAAATTCACTAAATTTCTTTTTCAGTTTAAGTGAAACAGGAAATGCAATTTACTTAAGGCTCTATCGGCCTTAAGGAACACATTCTCATCATGACACTTGCGCTTCGCGCTCGATTTTCTGTATACATTTCAGTAATTTTTTAATAAATTACAGGATTAAAATAATTTATTTTCTTCCAAATCTCTCAAAAAGAAAAAACAGTCGTAGACTTTATTTAAGGAAATGATTTTGCAGAACAACGCTTATTTCGTATCTCACATATTTTGGTGAAAAAAATTTTATTTTTTCAATATTAAAAATCAAAACATAAAATATACATCCTGTCCCGAAATGTCTTAATGAGAATTTGTAGAGTTCATTTAGGCAAACAATTTTCCATCTAAACGTTTTTTTTGTATCTCACATATTTTGTCTAAAAAATGGAATTTTTGAATTTTAATCGTATTTTTTGGAATAGAAAAGAAAAATATATGTTTTTTTAGAAACTGTGTGAGACAAAATTTGTAGGTCTTTTTGAAACGAACAACTTTGTATTCTTACGCTTTTTTCGTATTTTGAATATTATTGTTAAAAAATTGAATTTTGGATTTTCAATAGTTTTTTTTTTAATCAAAAAGAAAAATATGCATCTTATGTAAAAATGTTACAATTCAAATTTGTAAGTCTTTATGTAAAAAATGATATTGTATCATAACGTTTTCTCGCATCTCGTATAATTTAACTGGAAAATGGAATTTTGATATTGACTTTTTTCGAATTTGAATATGCTGTAACATTTCTAATTTTGATTTAATCAAAAAATGTTATCAGGATAATTTTTAGAGATTTATGAGCACTATCAAAAACCAGTATTGGAATTTTTGATTTTTTCAAAAAGTTATTTTCAAAAACACAAAAGTAGTGCTCAATCCCTCAATTTTGATGGGACGTGGCTGGTTAACGAACCTGTCCTGACTTTTTCGGCTCCGATAAAGTGTGCCAAAGCTCAATTCAATCTGATGATTCTATCGAGAGTTATGCCGCACACGACCTACTACAGACAGACAGACAGACACTTTCGTAAAAACCGTTTTTTCTGACTCAGGGGGTCTTAAAACGTAAAGATTTGATGAAAATTTTGAAAGTCATTTTTCACATAAAACCAATACCTTCTCATCCATGATGAGAATGTAAAAATCTTTCATGTCATATTTTGTACAAAACTCTAAAATGTCTTTTAAATGGGAAAATGATCATGAAGTATTTTTACATTCTCATCATGGATGAGAAGGTATTGGTTTTATGTGAAAAATGACTTTCGAAATTTTCATCAAATCTTTACGTTTTGAGACCCCCTGAGTCAGAAAAAATGGTTTTTACGAAAGTGTCTGCCTGTCTGTATCTTTGTCTGTCTGTCTGTCTGTCTGTCTGCCTGCCTGTCTGTTTGTCTGTCTGTCTGTCTGTCTGTCTCTGTCTGTCTGTCTGTAGTTGGTCGTGTGCGGCATAACTCTCGATAGAATTATCAGATTGAATTGAGCTTTGGTACACTTTATCGGAGCCGAAAAAGTAAGGACAAGTACGTTAACCAGCCACATCCAATCAAAATTGAGGGATTGAGCACTACTTTTGTGTTTTTGAAAATAATTTTTTGAAAAAATCAAAAATTTCAATACTGGTTTTTGATGGTGCTCATAAATCTCTACAGATTATCCCGATAACAGTTTTTGATCAAATCAAAATTAGAAATGTTACAGCATATTCAAATTCGAAAAAAGTCAATATCAAAATTCCATTTTCCAGTTAAATTATACGAGATACGAAAAAACGTTGTGATACAATATTATTTTCTACATAAAGTCCTACAAATTTGATTTGTAACATTTTTTCATAAGATGCATATTTTTCTTTTTAATTAAAAAAAAAACTATTGAAAATCCAAAATTCAATTTTTTAACAATAATATTCGAAATACGAAAAAACCATAAGAATACAAAGTTGTTCGTTTCAAAAAGATCTACAAATTTTGTCTCACACAGTTTCTGATGAAAGATATATTTTTCGTTTCAATTCCAAAAAATACGATTAAAATTCAAAAATTCCATTTTTTAGACAAAATATGTGAGATACAAAAAAAACGTTTAGATGGAAAATTGTTTGCCTAAATGAGCTCCACAAATTCTCATTAAGACATTTCGGGACAGGATGTATATTTTATGTTTTGATTTTTAATATTGAAAAAATAAAATTTTTTTCACCAAAATATGTGAGATACGAAATGTGTTCCTTAAGACTGATAGAGCCTTAAGTAAATTGAATTTCCTGTTTCACTTAAATTCAAAAAGAAACTGAGTGATTTTGAGAAAATGTGTAATTCACATCATCTGTAATATTATTATAAAATTGGTTTGAGCTTCAGTATTAAATTATAATAAATTAACTTGAATGTACGTGAAGAGCCGAAGACCGAGCGCGAAGCGCGACGATCAAATCGCGCGCCCTAGGCGCGCTCAAACTTGCGAGTGAAGCGAGCTGCGCGCGTAGCGCGCGATGAGAATGTGCCCGCGAAGCGGGCAGATTTTTATAGTTAAAAATCATTGTTTTCATCGGAGAGCTGATAAAAAATCGTTTAAAAAACACTAAAAAAAATTTTAATTGATCAATTATGGAGAAGTTATGATTGATGGAATAACGGCACGCGTGTTAAAACGTCGAAAATTTGAGCCCCTATATGTTGACAACCAATCGTACTAGAGCTGTCTCCTTTGGGGGATTAAAAGAGGTCCACTGGGACTACAATTCAGTGGAGTTTTAAAAAGAATGAAGACAAAAAATTTTTAGGAGGGTACACTTGGCAAATTTTGCCCCATATATAAAACAAATATAGATATAGAACTAGAATAGACTCCAATTTTTCCTCATTAATTAGTCTTTTTTGTCAAAGTCTTTAAATAGGAGAAAGTAAAACTGCTGTAAGGTGTTGAGGACACCTTAACCTCTTCAGGTAGTCAGAACTCTTTGTGCCATTTTTCTGCTCCGTATCTCTAAACTTCTCGAGGCATCTTGCAATTACTCTTGCATCTCCACTTCTTTTGAGATTTTTAAGAATGCGTGAATGGGATAGAGAGCTCCTTACTTTTGAAGTATCTGCTTTTTTGCAGTAGAGGGATCAAATTTCTATGTATTTGAAAGATGACGATAATTATTGATTTGAGTTTATTCACAGTTTTCTCTCAAAAATATGATTTATTTTCCCTTCGGTTTGGCATTACTCTGATTTTTTTATTGAACCTTCAATTATAGATGTTTATCTGGCGTCTATCCACATAAATCGAGGTAAATTCTTCTTTATATGACTTCATCTATTTATGTCTTCTTATCCTCTTTCAACTACACTTAATTTGAATCTTTTTTTCAACTATCATTATTTTATTTTTCAATTCACCTTTTTCTATCTATAATACATCTATCTGACATCTTACGATTGCAATCTATTCCAATTTAAATCTTTTTTCTTTTTTTGATCACTCTCTAAATCTGAATCAGTCAAATTTTGACTGATTGAATCAGTGATTTCCCTTTTCATTGATTCATCAGTGAAAAAATATTTTTCACTGTCAAATCAGTCAATTTTCACTTAAATAATCAGTGAAATTTGACTGATTTGCAGTAACCTCTTTTTAGCTATTTGAATCAATCAAATTTCACTGATAATCAGTAGATTTTAACTGATTCAAATTTAGAGAGCCAATATATTCATCGCCTTAGACTTGAATTCATTTCAATCTTATTATTTTCCATAATTTTATTATGGCAATGTTGTCAGTCTATCTTTTTCACTCAAGTTTATAATTCATTCTTTCTATGAAACTTGCATTATTCTGCTCAAATCTTCCTTTAAATCTAGCATCAATATATCTTTTTCAATACATATTTTTTCGAATAACGGCTCTGTTTTTACCAATTTATTTCTATGCATTGAAGTCTATCAATGGCTGATCAGCATCACTTCAATCCTACCTTTTTTCTGTTAACATTTTGGAACATGGATTTTTTATATTCTTTTAATTTTTTTTTTATATTTAAATATTGGGCAGAAGTTCAAGATGTCTCCAGAGAAGAAATTGAAAAATAAATTTAAAAAATTCAAATAAGCACAGGAAGGTAAAATTACCATAACTAATGAATATTTTATGGTTTTCCAGTAAAAAAAATTTAACAACAAATTGCGGCTCAATAAAGAAAATCGTAACAAAAAAAAACTTTGTGTATTCTTTCTGCCAGAGAAAAATACAGACAAGACAGGCTTTTCGTTTTCTCGTAAATTTGAAATTTGAGTTCTAAACAACCATCTCGACTTCGTTTATTAAGCCGCAATTCATTCTTAATTTTTTGTTATTAGGGAATTATGGAAAATGAACAATATACTATTTTTACTTTATTGAAAAATCCCATGTAGGAAACTATTATAAACGAGTATATGGAAAATTATGTGTGAAACTGTATAAAAACTACATGTCTAATTTTCTTTATTTTACGATTGTTTTAAAATTGAAAAGTATTAAAATTTTTAATGGCAAAAGTAGAATATTAAATGATCGAAAACACATATTATAAATTATCTACTCTGTAAATATGAATCAGTCAAAATCTACTGATTATCAGTGAAATTTGACTGATTCCAATAGCTAAAAATAGGTTACTGTAAATCAGTCAAATTCCACTGATTGCTTCAGTGAAAATTAACTGATTTAACAGTGAAATTATTTTTTCCACTGATTCAATTAGTGATAATCAACTGATTTAACAGTGAAATATATTTTTTAACTGGAGAAACAGTGAATAGAAAAATCACTGATTCAATCAGTAAAAATTCGACTGATTCAGATTTAGAGAGTACCATTTAACATTCAGAACATTCAAAATTTGAATATTTTACAATTCTTAAACATTGATGAAATAAATAAAAAGTGCGGATATAAGAAACTATATAGGATTTTTGAATATATTTTCCTCTTTCTAATCATGTAATACAGATAGGATGAATGATTAATCGTAAAATAATTCAGAATTCGTGTTTTATATTAACTTAATTTGATATCCATTAAAAGTTTTCAGGTAAATGAAATTATTAAGTTTCGATAGACTTGAAGTTCGCAGTTTATGAAAAAGTTATTACAAACTTGAATTAAAGTCATAAGTCTTCCCTTCTTGGAGAGAGCAATTGATGTCTAGCCTTAATATCCCCATTGGCTTTTTCATTTTTAAGTAAAGAGAAAACGCCTCTGCAGGTTTATTTATAGGGCTTATAGAGTTGATATAGCGAATATTAAAGGAAAGCTTCAGGAAAACGAGACATTTTTCTGGTACCCACCCATAGTTTGCTGCCTCGGCTCTTGTTTACTATCGGAGTAATTAATGCAAAACTAGAACTGTCCTTGTTTGAAAAGTTTCCCAAACTTTCGTCGTATTGAAGTTTGCAATCATCCTTCTAGAGTAAATACCTCATAAATTTGTGTATGTTTATTTCGCTGCTTGTTTGGAATTCCAAGTGAATTGATTTTTGGGCAGCAAGTGCTGCATTTGAAATTATTAGGTGAAATCTAGAAATCATATCGTAAAAACAAGAATGTACAGATTTATCATAACGAAAGGTCGACTAAACTGAATATATTTCTTGTCATTATTTCACGAAATATAAGCAGGTTATAGATAATAGATTACAGGTGGTTGGCAAATTTCTTCCTGAGGATTAGCCAATCTACTTTGCATTCTGCAATAGCCGTTTACCTTTGACAAAAGGCCATATAGCTCATAAGCTACAACAAGTTGCCACGTGACCTTAATAGAGTTCCGATTGAATTCTCTAGGCACGAGATGTGGGTTAAGCCATTTATCGACAATATTAATTACATGTGTGCTTCGATTCATTGGATCTGAAATATTCATATATTTTAGAATTAGCATTCGTAAAATATTGATTCGTAATGAATTCTCCAATAAATTCTCTTGTAATTTCAAAAAAGACGTACATTTACGTCAATTCTGCAGAATTGATTTTATGATAGAATAAGTTATGAAATGATACAAACTAACAGTGCCTTCAAGAAAATGAAGTTTCCTAGATGGAAATTTACAACCTGCTTGGAACCGCGCCAGTGCCGCAGAAGGATTTGCAGTACTGGCACGGTACTGGCATAGTGCTGGCATAAGCACGACCTACCACCGGCACGGCTCCGAAATATAACTTGGCTGGAAGTTGTCTAAAGGTACTGGCGTGGTACTGGACATCGGAAATCTGTACTGGTTCAGTACTGGCATTACTCTGAAGTCGGTTGTTAGCCGACACTTGGTCTCAGGACTGGGTCTGTACAATGCCAGTGCCGCGCCAACCCTCGGCCCGGTACCAAGTATCCAGTACAGATATAGCTCCTTGTTTACAACTGGCGCGGTACTGTGTCTTTTGTAAATACTGGCATGAATCCGACTTTTTCACTTGGGCCCAGGTGGAAATTCACAAACGGCTTGGAACCGCGCCAGTTTCGCAGAAGGGTTTTCAGTACAGACGCGGTACTGGCATAGTGCTGGCATAAGCACGGCTTACCACCGGCGCGGCTCCGAAATATAACTTGGCCGGAAGTTGTCCAACGGTACAGGCGCGGAACTGGCATAGTGCCGGCATAAGCACGGCCTACTACCGGCGCAGCTCAGAAATATAACTTGGCCGGAAGTTGTCCAACGGTACTGGCGCGGTATTGGACATCGGAACATGCCAGCACTGAAATCTGTACTGATTCAGTACTGGCATTAATCTGAAGTCGGTTGGTCTCAGTACTGGGTCTGTACAATGCCAGTGCCGCGCCAACCCTCGGCCCGGTACCTAGTATCCAGTACAGACATAGCTCCTTGTTTATAACTGGCGCGGTACTGTGTCTTTTGTAAATACTGGCATGAATCCGACTTTTTCCCTTGGGCCCAGCTGGAAATTCAGAACCGGCTTGGAACCGCGCCAGTTTCGCAGAAGGGTTTTCAGTACTGGCGCGGTACTGGCATAAGCACGGCCTACCATCGGCGCGGCACCGAAAGATAACTTGGCTGGAAGTTGTCCATCGATACTGACGCGTTACTGGACATCGGTACCACGCCAGCACTGAAATCTGTACTGGTTCAGTACTGGCATTACTCTGAAGTCGGTTGTTAGCCGATACTTCATCTCGGGACTGGGGCTGTACTATGCCAGTACCACGCCAATCCCCGGCCCGGTATAAACTGTCCAGTACAGGCATTGCTCTTTGTTTACAACTAGCGCGGTACTGTGCCGTTTGTAAATATTGGCATGAATCCGACTTTTCCACCTGTGTTGAATTGCAGAGAATAAATCGTCCTATTGATCGAAGAGGACTTAAGTGCATTTCGTGGAATAACAAATGCAATCTACCTTTTTAGAAGGATTAGTGGAATAATTTTCAAATAATGGAATCTGTTAAACAATATTATAGAAGAAAATTGATTTCAAGCCTTAAAACGTTTTTCTATAAATATGAAATTTTTTTAACGCTCTTGGCAGTCGCGGAGTATAGCAACAAGTAAAATGATTAAATTGTAACCCAAGCGAAATCCTCTTACAATATTTTACAATCTCTTTTAAGATATTTTCTGCTCCAGCACCAAAAGTTCAGTAAGAAAGATACTTGAAAAGACTTTGCAACGAATTTTACTGGAACTGATTGCAGATATCCAGTTACGCACTATACTTCAATAAAATATTTTTAGACGATTTTTCTTTTTTCCGTAAATACCAGGAGAAGTTGCCCTAACAATGTATATTATATTTTTACAATAATGATATTATCTTAGCAAAAATATTTTTAACTTTTGAGTCTTTTGTTCCTATGGTTATGTTAAAAGGATCTATAATTGATTATTTTCATTTTTTCTGCATAATTCTTGATTAAAAAAATCCTTGATGATAATAATTAGAAACTAATTCCTGATATATCTAGTTATCTTTCCTAATCGTACAACTTTTAAAAAATTTCTCAATAGCAATAAAATTATATTTAAGTAATTACTGATCAGGTAGATTAAAAATATAAAATTTCCCAACACTGAAACTTAGTAGTGTCTCTTAAATTCTGAAGGATTCGGGAATACCTTAACAGAATTCCACATTGATTTTGAAATACAATTCAGCTCTCAAATTTCCAATTAAAAACAAATTATAATTGGTTCAAAAAAATGATTTAAAAAATTTACCTGAATAGAGAGTTAAAATGAATTAGTATCAGATTAAATTCAGTTTAAATCAGATTTTCCATTAGAAATAAAAAAATTCTAAATGAAAAATTTCAATAACTTGAATAGCGATACAATAAATAATTTTTCACATACAAAATGCAAAATACAAATTTAACGGATAATCACACCAAAAATGGAATATTTGGAATACAGTTAGGAACTTCTAACAAACAAACACAGCAAAGGTAATGGCAGCTTGGGACATAACTAGGAAACACGTGGAGGAGGCCATTTATAAAATAATGCTGACAAATGACACAGTAATAAACAAGGAATCGTAATAAATGGTGTGGCGTGTGTGGTATAAAACAGCAGCAGCCGCCGAGCGATAATTATTCGATTCGACGATGAGGGAAGCTTCAAATATACGACAAAAACATTATACGAATAATACACGTGTATATACGTCATTTGACAATGCGTTCAGAGCTGGAAGCACAGCGAGCTGACAAACCTGTAATGGCGATCTTCGCGGACCATTTGCTGGTTCCATCCAGAACTGATTGCTTCACTGAAGTCATGTGGCCAATATGGGACTTCTCATCAACCCCAAACACCGACCTAAACTCCGACGAGATTTACATCAAGTCTACCAAACTTTTTGTTCCGATTTATCCAAACATTTTACCTCCAGATTACAGTTATTTCAGATTTTTTGTTTTTCATCATGTTTTTGGTACACGGGGTCGAAGCTTTCATGAACATTTTTCGTTCAATTTCTTCCTAAGGCTTTTAAATTTTATAAGTTTTTTTATTTTAACAGAAATTTTAATTTAGGGAGCAGAGAGGTTTCCAGCAATGCTGGTTATCAACAGTACAAGAAGAAAAAAAATTAGGTTTTTAAAATTTGAGAGAAATATTAAAACGGGATGGAAATTATTTCTGAGATACAGTGCTGTGCAAAAGTCGCCGGGCATTTGTTTTTAACGATTCACATAAAAGCTTCAGATTTATAAAATACCTAAAAATGAATTTTTTCCTTAGAGTAACATGGAAGGTAACAAAATTCTGCATTTAATGACCCCAAAACGAAGTGTTTTAGTCAATTATTAAAGTAGTTCATCCACGAAAATTAGACCTCGGGTAAAAATAGGTAATTTTGCTTTCGAGAATAGCAATATTATTATTCAAAGGCTAATTTGAAAGAGTAATAGGTATTTTCCATAAAATAAGTGTGAAATGCAGAAAAATAATGTATTTAAATTTTATTTTTGCCGAACTTTTTTCCATATCGCTTCCTACAAAATTTTACAAAATGATGCGATTCTAATAAATAACGAATCATTTTTTTCAGGAAAAAGAATCTTTACAACATTGCCGTTCCCAATTTTTGGAAACAAATTCTTTAATGGCTGAAACTATTAAAAATAAATCCAAAACAAAATTCTTATAAACAAATTGCTAAATTTGGTAATAAATTATTCATTTTAGAAAATTGGAAACGGTTGTTGTAGAAAATTTTTTTCCTGAAAAAATAATCCGTGATTTATTAGAATCACATCATTTTTTTAAATTTGGTATGAAGCGATAAGAAAAAAAATTTGGGTAAAAATAAAATTTGTTAAATGCATTATTTTATTATGTTTCAAATTTTTTTCTTGGAAAATAATCTTTTCTCTTTCAAATTATAATTTCAATAATAATATTGCTGTTCTTGAAAGCAAAATTATCTATTTTTGCCTGAAATGTAATTTTCGTGGATTAACTACCTTAATGGCCCAAAAATGAAGTGTTTTTGTACATTATTAAAAGCATCTGATACTTAGGAAATTATATAGCAAATTTTATTGATTTTACGTTTCTACACATGTTTGTGTCCAAAGTGCATAAAACTTCGTTTCCAAAATTTCGGGAATGTTAGAGAAGATGAAAACGGTCTTAGACTACTTTTGGCTTCGAAATTGAAAAAAGTTCAATTTTAGCAAAATACATCGGAAAAATTGGTTTCATCATCAAAACCAAAAGTTGTCCTATCTACGCCCGTTTATATCTTCTCTGCCATTTCTCAAATTTTCAAAACAAAATTTTATGTACTTTGGACATATAAAGATGTAGAAACCTAAAATTAATAAAATTTGCTAAGTTCCTAAGTATCACATGCCCTTAAACTATGATGTTAATGAATTTAAATTTTTTATACCTTGATAAAGGTCCTAAGGAGGTGCCGAAACGTCGGTTTATTTCATTTTGATTATCTGAATAAACGAACATTGGAACGTATGACCGAAAAAATGTTTTTCACCATTTGGAGATTTTTCCACTAAACAAGAAAAACGTTCAAAGAGAGGAATTATTTTTTGAGATTTATTTACCTCAAAATTATAAAATTTTTTAAAAAATCAATTTTTAATGGTTTCAGCCATTAAAGAATTTATTCCGAAAATTGGGAACGGTAAAGTTGTGAAGATTCTTTTTCCTGAAAAAATGATTCGTGATTTATTAGAGTCGCATCACTTTGTAAAATTTGGTATGAAGCAATAAGGAAAAAAATTCAGCAAAAAAAGAAATTTAAATACATTATTTTTCTGCATTTCAAAACTCCTTTTACGGAAAATAATTATTACTCTTTCAAATTAGCCCTTGAATAATAATATTGCTATTCTTGAAAGCAAAATTACCTATTTTTACCTGAAGTCTAATTTTCGTGGATGAACTACTTTAATAATTGATTAAAACACTTCGTTTTGGGGTCATTAAATGCAGAATTTTGTTACCTTCCATGTTACTCTAAGGAAAAAATTCATTTTTAGGTATTTTATAAATTAGAAGCTTTTGTATGAATGGTTAAAAGCAAGTGTCCGACAGCAGTGTAGATCCTCTAAAATCTTATAACATTTCCAAAATCTCAGATAATATTCTTGAAGTTATTGAAATAACAATAAAAAATAAATTATTTTGAGATTATATCGACTCCAAAATAATAATTTCGTCCTAAAAAAATGGACGAGCTTAAATGTGAAACGAGAAACATTGATGACAGTTATAGGCCATACTGTTTTACACAGTTTCTGTCTAGTTATTTGAATTTTAACTTGTACATACATATATTGCAGTAAGTTCGTCGAAAACTGTTCACGGGGTAAGCGCATAACCTTTCGTAATTAACGTCAGTTGGTCGATCAACCTGTTAACGACGTCGTCAATTAGTTGATGGCACGGTACCAAATTTCTCTACCCACGATTTCTGCCTCGACCCCGTGACCTCAAACAAAGTATCTTCATGTTGAGGAAAGAGAAGCTCGTATTGAATTTCGAGGATCCAAAGATACCGATTATAAATATCATTAATTTTTCATTATATCAATAATGCAACTGATATCAGGCCCAGAGCTTCTATTAACTTCTACACTTCACAGCATATTTTTGAAAATTTCTATATTAAATTAAAAACTTGTATCAATGAACATATCAATGAATTTCAGTAAATTCTCCTTTAATTGCACATTTCTTTTGTCTTATTCAATTATAAAAAGTCCCCTTGAAACTTTTCCTATTGTGGATGGTTCTGTTAACATCTCTGAAGTTCAAAGTAAAAGAATAATATAATAAATTATTGTTTTAAGAGTTGTTTAAAATTCAAGAATACTTTGAAATCATGACTTTTTTCGCAATATCTTCATTTAGGTAATTCATCCACAAAAATTAGACCTTCGGCTAAAATAGATAATTTTTCTTTCAAGAATAGCAATATTATTATTGAGGGGCTAATTTTAAAGATAAAACATTATTTTCCAAGTAAAAAATTTGAAACATAAAAAATAATGCACTTGACAAATTTTATTTTTACCCGAATTTTTTTCTTATCGCTTCATAGCAAATTTTAAAAAATGATGTGATTCTAATAAATTACATATCATTTATTCAGGAAATAGATTCTCTACAACTTAACCGTTTCCAATTTTCTAAAATGAATAATTTATTACCAAATTCAGCAATTTTTTAATAAGAATTTTGTTTTGGAAAATTGATTTTTAATGGTCTCAGCTATTAAAGAATTTATTTCCAAACATCGGGAACGGTAAAGTTGTGAGGATTTTATTTCCTGAAAAAATGTCTCTTGATTTATTAGAATTGCACCATTTTGTAAAATTTGGTAAGAAGTGATAAGTAAAAAAGTTCGGCAAAAGTAAAATTTGTTAAATACATTATTTTTCTGCATTTCAAATTTTTTTCATGGGAAATAATCTTTTCTCTTTAAAATTGGCTCTTCAATAATAATATTGCTATTCTTGAAAGAAAAATTATTATTATTATTATTATTTTCGTGGATGAACTACCTTAAATGCAGAATGTCTTCAAGATTCTAATGATATAAACAACTTATTTTCGTCAAAAATGTCGGTTAACGGTTCTTTTACTTTAGACGGTAGATCTAGCAACTTATAAACGATTTACACGGAAAAAAATAGTTCAATAAAGTTTATAGAACTCTTTAAGAGTTAGGGATACAAGCATTTACGGAAAACAGTTTTAGAAAATTCACAAAGCTTTTCACAATAAAATGCGGAAAATTGAGGAAAAATTATTGAAAGTTCCACATTTTATTCTGAAAAATTCTGTAAATTTTCTAGAACTGTGTTCCGTAAATGCCTGCATCCCCAACTCTTAAGGTAGTACGATCACGAAAATTAGATCTCAGGCAAAAATAGATAATTTTGCTTTCAAGAATAGCAATATTATTATTGAAGTGTTAATTTGAAAGAGAAAAGATTATTTTTCATGACAAAAATTTGAAACACAAAAAAATAATTATATTAATAAATTTTATTTTTGCCTAAACTTATTTTCTTATCGCTTCGAGCAAAATTTTTAAAAATGATGCGATTCTAATAAATCACGGTTCATTTTTTTAGGAAAAAGATTCTCTACAACTTGACCGTTTCCAATTTTTGAAAATAAATTCTTTAATGGCCGAAATTATAAAAAAACAATTTTTCAAAACAAAATTTTTATAAAAAAATCGCTGTATTTGATAATAATTAATTCGATTTCAAAAATAGGAAACGGTCAAGTTGTAGAGAATCTTTTTTCTGAAAAAATGAACCGTGATTTATTAGAATCGCATAATTTTTAAAAATTTGGCTCGTAGCGTTAAGAAAATAAGTTTGGGCAAAAATAAAATATATTAATAACATTATTTTTTTGTGTTTCAAATTTTTTTCATAAAAAATAATCTTTTCTCTTTCAAATTAGCCCTTCAATAATAATATTGCTATTCTTGAAAGCAAAATTATCTATTTTTGCCTAAGGTCTAATTTTCGTGATCGTACTACCTTAAGCAGTTCTATAAACTTTATTGAACTATTTTTTTCCGTGTAAAAATGGAGGAAATCGATATTCCACTACTAGTTTTAATATCAATAATATTAGGTCAGTTATTTATGTTTTTTTAATTACTTAATAGAAGCTCACGTAAAATTAATGGATTATTATTACTATTGATCTAACTGATCTCGAGTGCAATTTGCTTTATTGCAAACAATACACGTATTTGCATATCAATAGACATTTATAATTGATGGAATAATTTGGCGACTCCGATAATGAGCAAAAGGTATATTAAGTACATAAGTCAGCCAATTTCCCTGTGAGAAAAAGTTATCAGTTCGTCAAAATCCCTAAAAAAAGAACTAAACTTCAAAATTTGAGTGATTTGATCTTTTTGTATTCTTATAAACATTACAATTCATTAAACTTGAAATTTCAAATGATAAATCTTTCAATAACTTTCGTGAGTTATTTGAGGGTGGAATCGAGTCTACAAAACTCTTTTATAGGGAATTATGAAATAAACGCAACAATAAAATATCGTGATTATATTTTTAGAGCTTCTATAATTTTGACATTTTAAAGCCTCAACAGCTTGAACTTTTCAGAATGTTATTGGAATTTTATAAAAGCTCATTTCCAACTAATCCGCCAATGTAAAAATAAAATAATTCTAATGGAATTGATGCAAGTTGATGAAGCGTTTTCATACTTTCAAGTAGATTTACATAAATCCTAAAGCCAGCTGCGAACAATGCTTTTTCTTCATTAACGCAGCTGCTTTCAGTTTCAAGTTAGGATTTTAATTCATCAGTTGAAAATGCAGAAAACAATAGTCTGACCTAATTTTTGTTTCAAATTTCAAACGTTGACTCAATTTATTTATAACTTCAGTGATGCGTGCATAACGAAGACACGTCAATTTATAAACTGATAATACCAAATGACATTAAATTGACATTATTGTGTCTCAGCTAAATCAATTAAGATTATTAAATATTTATTAATCAAGTCAATATTGATATATTTATTAGCATCCCTACTGAGTTTAATTAATGAATATTTTTTTAGTTAAAAAAATTTTAATTGCTTTATTAAACACTTCCTAATTGTCCGGCGATAAATTGGATTATTGAAAAAATTGAAAAGTCAATTTTGGATCCTCGAATTCTTCTGCAGGGAATTTTGAGTGAGATTCTGAATGAATTGAAGAAAATTGTATATTTTGTTAGAAAAGAAGAAAGAATTTCGGAAGTATTAAAAACAGACATACCGGATGAGCTCGAAGATTTCTGGTTTCTCCCGTTCTCTTTGTTTCATCCTCTCTTTCATAGCGGTGATTATACTGTTCGCTTTATCTTCTGCCCCATGTTTCGAACTTTTCTCAGCCGCCCCTGAAACATAAAACGATAGACTTATAATGAAAGAAGAGCAAAGGCCACTTCAGCTTTGAACTTTCCAATGAACTTAGTAATTAGCAATTAAATACTTCATGATATCGTCTTTTATTTTCAGTTTCTCAAATGCACATTTTCTACGCATTTTGCGTTAACGGTACAGATCATTGAGTTTAGATTTCTTTAATTATCTTTAGACTCAAAGGGAATTTTATTTCTATTTGTCTCTATTTTCTTACATTTAACTATATACTCAAAGCTTATTCATACTGCTTAATATAATAATAATGAAAGCTGCAAGAAAGGTACTCTCACTTTTAAGGTAGTTGATCCACGAAAATTAGACCTCAGGCAAAAATAGATAATTTTTCTTTCAAGAATAGCAATATTATTATTGAAGGGCTATTTTGGAAGAGAAAAGATTAATTTCCAATAACAAAATTTGAAATACAGAAAAATAATTTTATTAATAAATTTTATTTTTGCCGAACTGTTTTTCTTATCGCTTCTTACCAAATTTTTAAAAATTATGCGATTTTAATAAATCACAAAACACTTTTTCAAGAAAAAGATTCCCTACAACTTAACCATTCCCAATTTTCGAAAATGAATAAATTATTATCAAATTCAGCAATTTTTTTATAAAAATTTTGTTTTGGAAAATGTTTTTTTAATGGTTTCAGACATTAAAGAATTCATTTTTAAAAATCAGAAACGGTAATGTTGTGGGAAATATTTTCTCTGAAAAAATGATTCATGATTTATTAGAATCGCATGATTTTTTAAAATTTGATAAGAAACGATAAGAAGAAAAGTTGGGTCAAAAATAAAATTTATTAATAAAATTATTTTTCTGTGCTTCAAATTTTGTTCTTCTAAAATAATCTTTTCTCTTTCAAAATATCCTTTCAATAATAATATTGCTATTCTTAAAAGCGAAATTATCTATTTTTGCCTGAGGTCTATTTTTCGTGGATGAAAATGACCTTAATCATTTTCTTACTAATATGAAATGTATTTAATTATTTTATTATAATTATGTTTCATTGCCTTGTCTTCGATATTGAATTACTCTGAAGAGACAAACTCCAAAAACCATTGCTTGAGGGGATTCGAATATTTTTAGTTTTTGAGTTTAGACCTTCCATTTATAATTTTTTTCAAGTTCAATACTTTTATTTAGAAAAGATTTAGGATTTCATAAAAATTCCAGCACCTTTATGTATTTTTAAACTAAAAATATTGAGCTTTTGGGCATTTTTTTGTCTTTGAATAATTTTTTTGTTATTTAACCAATTGTCATGATTCTTTTCAGCTAGAGTGCTTTCCATACCCAGAAATATTGATAAAATATAACAGAATAAATAATAAAAATTTCAAAGGCCTGTGTCTAATACTTTAGATTTTATTCAAACATATGTTACAACAAACACGGAAATATAATTCGGAAATATTAGTAAATAAATAAACTATTTTGTGTAAAAAGCTAATTTTCGTTAAAAACGCGTTATTCGTAAATCGTAGTAACTTTTAATTTTATTTATTTTTCCAATATAAAAAAATCAGATTTCCCTGAAAATTAACACACTCAGAAAATTATAAAGAATAAAAAAATAACGCTTTTGGAAAATGTTAAAAAAATAAAAGATATACCAATTAAAGATGGCGGATTCCCTTAATGGAATTTAGTTTTCCAATTTGAAAAAAATCCACTTTTCAACTTCAGGAGAGAATAGAGAATGTTTACGTGTTTGCTTATTTTTCATTTAAAAGGACTTTTTTCACACAGAGAAAAGAGGCGGTATTTTTTTTTTTTTTTTTTTTTTTTTTTTTTTTATAAAGAACAATTACTCGCATTCACTTCTTCCCCCTTTCGTCAACTTTTCTATTTCAATACCAAGACTTGTTGTTTGCCAGAATTGTTGGTAGACTTTCCCAACATCTCTTTTTAGTTTTCTTTTTGTCTGTCTTTTTCATTCATGGCTTGTCGATTTATTCTCTTTCTTCATTTGTCAACCTTTGCAGTTTATGGACTTCCAAATTGGATTTTTTACTTACAATCAAGTTTGTGATTTCGAGCGATTTTCCCCAATGTTAAAATATTACAATCAATTATTCTAAAAGTTGAGAATTTTACAGGAAAATAATCACGCCTCGTTTTTCTCTTTTTCTCAATTCTTAGTTTTCACTAATGTAATGCTTTATTTTTCTGCACTTTTCCTGCAAACGGAGCACCTCTTGCATAGTCTTTTTTTCTATTTCTATAAGAACATTTAAAGACTTCTAATTTTCCGGTGTGTTCGCCCACCTGGTAAAGTCTCTAGTAGTTTCTTCGAAAATGTGATTTAATGGAGCCGGAAATTACACGTACACTAATGCCCGCAAATCGTTTTAATGAAACGAATTTGAAAGTGTTTTCTTGTCAAAAAAGAATAAAATCAACAGAAGTTTAATTTAAAAATAATAAAATTATCAAGCAACATTTTTCAAACTTTTAAAAAAATTAAGGAAACGAAAGAAAATTGAAAACAAATGTAAAAATGATGATATCTAATTAGTTGATAATTGTTACCAGTATGGCAATTAAAACCCCTTATTTCACCCTTTTGATTCATCTTCTGTCTTTTTTAATCACTGTCTCGACCATTTTCATCACTTTTAATAACTCTTTTCTTGAAAATTATGTCGAGGGTGTTTCTCTTCATTAATTTTTCTAATTAATCTTTGTCGTTAAATGAATCGTACATTGGATATTTTTTTTTTTTTATGAAGTCTCATTTATTTTTAGACAAACTGTGTAATTAAGTACTATTGCAGGTTTCAGCGATTATTGATTATAGATGATACTATTACATTTTCATTGTATCAGTGAATAAAATAAAAATAATATTTGATTTCAGACAGAATATAAATTCCAATCGATGAAATACTTGATCACATAGTTTTTTTCTGTTTTTTCTCATCTCTGCACACTGATTAAAAATTGATTAATATTTAATTTTTGCATGTGGAAAAATCATTATAATTAATTTTAAAAAGTACGAGGTATTAGAATATAATTGAAAATCATTAAATCCTTATTATTTTCAAATGGTACGAGGCTCGAAAAGTATATATATATATATATTGGAAAAATTTCTATCCGATTCATTCCGCCTTATTCCAAAATCTGTTTCCGAAACAATTTCCCCCGACGTAAATTCAATCCGAAATTCAGAGAAATTCTATCCATCTTAATCCGATTCAACCCAAGGCAGCGGGAAAAAATTCAAACCGTATCAATCCGAACGTCAAATTTTTTTTCAATAATTAAAAATATTCTCCGGAGTTCTCCGGAGTGCACGGATTGAAATGGATTAAATAGATGGTTTTTGGAAGTACGCAGACTATGGAGAAATAAAATCCAATTCAAAATTGCACCAGGGTTTATATTACTTTTGAAAAGATAAAAAACTCTTTAATGATTGCAAATAAATTTTGAAAAATTAGATCTCGACTAAAAAATAGAGTGAATAAAAAAAAAAGAGTAGATTGAAATTCCTGAATTTTCATTCATCTTGATATTGTTGGTCATCCCTGTTGGTTCACTGGGTGAATGGCGCAATTATTTAATTTCTGGACGTACCACGAAATTCTGTAAATTTAATTAAATCTCGAAAGCTGTCGTTGGTTCAAAATATGTCAGTTGTGTCAAAATTCAAGGATCTAACTAGGCAAGCAAATTAGATTATGTTTGTTTCACCGCGTGCGAATATATTTACAATTAAATATTACTTACACTGCTGCGCAACAGTCGCCGGGCACTTGTTTTTAAGCATTCACATAAAAGCTTCTAATTTATAAAATACCTGACAATTAATTTTTTCCTTAGAATAACATGGAAGGTAACAAAATTCTGCATTTAATGATCCAAAAACGAAATGTTTTAGTTAATTATTAACGAAGATATTGCAAAAAAAGTCAAGATTTTAAAGTTTTTTTGAATTTTGAATAATTTTTGAAAGAATGATCATATTTGAACTTTTCTCAGCTTATTATAAAGATAAATTTGCATAAACTATTAGCAACTTATCAAAAATATTTTGATAGATTTTCTCTTGATATCATTAATGTTGAATTATCACATATTTTTAATAATCGACTAAAACACTTCATTTTGGGGTCATTAAGGTCGTTAATCTACGAAAATTAGACTTCAGGCAAAAATAGATAATTTTTATTTCAAGGATAGCAATATTATTATTGAAGGGCTAATTTGAAAGAGAAAAGATTATTTTCCAAGAAAAAAATTTGAAACATAAAATAATGCATTTAACAAATTTTATTTTTACCTGCACTTTTTTTCTCATTGCTTCATACCAAATTTAAAAAAATGATGTGATTCTAATAAATCACAGATCATTTTTTCAGGAAAAAGATTCTCTACAACTCAACCGTTTCCAATTTTCTAAAATGAATAATTTATTACCAAATTCGGCAATTTGTTTATAAGAATTTTGTTTTGGATAATTGATTTTTAATAGTTTCCGCCATTAAAGAATTTATTTCCAAAAATTGGGAAGGTAAAGTTGTGAAGATTCTTTATCCTGAAAAAATGTTTTGTGATTTATTAGAATCGTATCGTTTTGTAAAATTTAGTATGAAGCGATAAGGAAAAATGTTCGGCAAAAATAAAATTTAAATACATTATTTTTCTGCATTTCAAACTTTTTTATGGAAAATAATCTTTTCTCTTTCAAATTAGCTCTTGAATAATAATATTGCTATTCTTGAAAGCAAAATTATCCATTTTTACCCGAGGTCTAATTTTCGTGGATGAACTACACTGAGAAAAAAATTTATCCAACAAAACTCTTTTTGTTGTCCTGACAAAATATTTTGTTGTCACAACAAAACATTTTGTTTGAGTAACAAAATTTGATTGATATAGCAAAATGTTTTGTTGGCACAACAAAAGAATTTTGTTAGCTCAATGCTAACAAAATATTTTTGTTGATTTTACAAAACTGTTTTCTCAGTGTACTTTAAATGTAGAATTTTGTTACCTTCCATGTTATTCTAAGGAAAGAATTCATTGTTAGGTATTTGATAAATTAGAAGCTTTTATGTGAATCGTAAAAAACAAATTCTCGATAAATTACTGATTATCATAAAAATATCTTTCTTGTAATTATATTCTTCAATAAGTTAATTTGAATTTAAATAATCGATAAAACAGGATTGAATTGACTTACTTTGCAGACAATCAGCGTTTAGGAGATCCTTGCACTTTTCGTGGCACTTGACACCACATTCCATGCATCTTACTCCTTGTCGAGCAATACCCCAAAGTAGTCCTTCACACTCATAACAATAGGTCGGGGAAGTCGCAGTCCAAGTAACAAAGTTGTGAGGTGTAGTTGATGAGATCGGGTAGATCATCGCCTGGAGAGTTTTCTTGTAGACGTGCATCTTCTGCAGGGAGCATAGTCAAAAAATGAATTACTACATTTTCTCAGCAAAGTTTTATCAGCTATCTAAAAACGAGGTTCAGAAACAAATCATCCCTCCATTCACATCCCCTTTCATGCAATTCGAACCGTTAATCTTTCATCATCACAGCCCTCGACATTCCTCTCAGGCAAACAAATACTATAACTTCCACCCCAGCAGAAAATAAACAAGAGCAAAGTTGACATTCTCCTTAACACCGATTTATTATCTTGATCGACAGCATTTCAGAAAAAAGATTTTTTTACTCATGAAAATATTTTTTTTCAGACGTGTTTATTTTGTAATTAGCGATTCTCGATTTTTTATGATTGTAAAAACCCATTATTTGAATTAAATGAATTTCAACCAAGAAAAATAAACAATCAAAATCTCCTTAACACCGATTTATTATCTTGATCGACAGCATTTCAGAAAAAAGATTTTTTTACTCATGAAAATATTTTTTTTCAGACGTGTTTATTTTGTAATTAGCGATTCTCGATTTTTTATGATTGTAAAAACCCATTATTTGAATTAAATGAATTTCAACCAAGAAAAATAAACAATCAAAATCTCCTTAACACCGATTTTTTATCTTGATCGACAGCATTTCAGAAAAAAGATTTTTTTACTCATGAAAATATATTTTTTCAGACGTGTTTATTTTGTAATTAGCTATTCTCGATTTTTGATGATTGTAAAAACCCATTATTTAAATTAAATGAATTTCGACCAAGAAAAATAAAGAATCAAAATCACCTTAACACCGATTTTTTATCTTGATCGACAACATTTCAGAAAAAAGATTTTTTTACTCATGGAAATATTTTTTTTCAGATGTGTTTATTTTGTAATTAGCGATTCTCGTTCTTTGTTGATTTTGAAAAACCCATTATTTAAATTAAATGAATTTCAACCAAGAAAAATAAAGAATTAAAAATTCCATATAGATTTATATTTTCAAAAAAGATCTTTATAAATAAAATTTTATTTATTTTTATTAGTTCTCGACTTGTGTTAATGTTGATTATAAAAGACACAATTTACTGATTAATCATTCTTATTTTCACAATAATACCCAACATATGTAATACTCATTTCATCAAATACATTCACGACTTGCCCAATCATCATCAATTTTCACTTGCACAAAACATTTGCATGCGATGCGGTCAGTCTCGTGTATTCACAGGCGCTTTTATTCATCTCTAAAAACGCATACAATCATAAATAGTATTAATGCGAATAGAAACGCATTTTATGACCAAGTACACAGGAAAGAGTAATTTTCTAAGTGAAATGTTAAAACCAGAAATGCAGACCATCCGTTGTAGCTAATAAAATTTATGAAAACGTTTAGGAAGGTAGGAAGATGACTGAGCTGGACTAAATGTCTGATTTATTTTTTTATTAATTTAATGCTCACTAAATTTGAATCAGTTAAAATCTACTGATTATCAGTGAAATTTAACTGATTCAAATAGCTAATAAGAGGTTACTGTAAATCAGTCAAATTACACTGATTATTTCAGTGAAAATTAACTGATTTGACAGTGAAAAATATCTTTTTCACTGATGAATCAGTGAAAATTAACTGTTTTAACAGTTGAAAATATCCTTTCCACTGGTGTATCAGTTAAAATGCAAATCACTGATTCAATCAGTGAAAATTTGACTAATTCAGATTTAGAGAGGATACGAGTATTGTTATACAAATAAATTACTATTCTTGTAGAATGTCTGAGTCTTATTTCTCTTTATGCAATGAGGTTTTAATAAGAGAGATTCCTATGTACTTCGCCATGACTAATTATACTATCAAATTTTAAATGTCATTGATTAATCGTGCCTGTGCTCTTTAATCTCATTCACAAGTGTCTCAACGATTACTTTTGGGCATTAGACTGAATAAGAGATTCGAGGAAATAAATCTAATCTATCACTTTGTGCAAATATTTTTTCTATAAGAATTATTCCCTTGAATTTGCTAAACTGCTGAAAATGTTTTATTCCTTCAAGTTCCTAATTAACATAAAACATAAAAACTTCTTATGAAAAATATTCAGTTAAGAATCTAATCAAAGTTGGTGAAAATTGTATGAAAGTATATTAGAATCAAAGTAAACTTATTAGAAACAATTTTAGCAGTTTAAGTCTAAGTTACTAAGGATGAAGCAGTGTGGTTGAGAGCAAGGTTAATTTTCTCCGAATAATTAGTTTTCTTTGATCCAATGAAAATACCGAATTTCAGCTTTCTAAGGGGTTCAGAGAAACAGGCATTTTTAGAAAGACTAAAAAGCAAGAAAGACTATTTTATTTTTGTGATTTTCAAAATTTTTTCCATTACTTTCGTGCAGTTTAATTCTTTCATAATCTAATTTTATCGACTCAACGAATCAAGCATTTTGACACTGAAAAAATAACATATTGTGAATATAATTTTACCTCATTCTTTGAACTTTCTTCAATTAAAAACATTTTTTATTATGAAGCTTTAAATTTTTAAATTTTCAAATTCGGAAACGTAAAATTCAAATATTTTAATTGCTCAAATTATCAATTTCAAAAATCTTGTAATTTGGGAATATTGAAATTGATTATCTTCAGAATTTCAAGGATCTAGAATTTGGAAGTTATTAGAAAACTGATTCCACATAAAATTAAAAACTTTAAGGGCATGTGATAATTTCAAAAAATAGAAAGTTCATCTAAACAATTTAGTCCAGTTACTACATGTTAGTGTAAAAACTACATGAAATCTAGTTTTCAAAATTTGGGAAATAGTAGAAAAGATAAAACGGACGTAGACTACTTTTGGTTTTGCCTATAAAAAAAAAATTTCAATATATTTTGCTAAAATCGGATTTTTTTCAATTTCTTAACCAAAGGTAGTCTATCTACGTCAATTTTGATCATTTTTACTATTCCCCAAATCTTAAAAATGAAATTTTATGCACTTCAGACACAAACATGTAGAAACCTAAAGTTGATGAAATTTGATACTTAAGAAAAGTAGCAAGTTCATGTGAACAATTTGGTCCAGTTTCTACATCTTTGTGTCTAAAATACGTAAAATTTTATTTTCAAAATTTGAGAAATGGTAGAAAAGATGAAAACGGACGTAGATAGACTACTTTTGATTTTAATAACGGAAAAAAAATTTCCAAAATGTTTTGTGAAATTAACCTTTTTCCATTTTCGAAACCAAATCTAGTCTATCTTTGTCCGTTCCTAACTTCTCTACAATTTCCCAAATTAAAAAAAAAATTTTATGTACTTTGAACGTAAACATGTAGAAACCAAAAATCAATAAAATTAGCTAATTTTGAAAATATCACATGCCCTTAAAAGCTTCCAAATTTAATAATTTATTCAAATTTGAAAGCACCAAAATTTAAGGAAGCAAAATATAAAATTGTTATACGTTTTCATAATTAAAATTAATCTCTGTTCAAAAATTACTTGAAATTTATAGGTTTACAGGTGTGGAGGCAACCTTGCAGAATATTGCCAACAAAAAATTAGATTTTTTATAAAAAAAACAATTTTTTCAGTGTAGTCCTAACAAGTTTGATGGAAGTTTCAGTCCTTTGAAAATTTTTGTATATTTTCCAAGAAATTTCTTGGTCCACAAAGGACTATGCTCAAGTTCCGAGGTATAACTCAAGGACCTTGAGAGTGCATTTTCTATAACGTTTTTCTAGGTATGAGAAATAAGGGTGGCAAAAGGGTAGGTTTAAGCATCGATCCGCTAAAAGCACTAGAGGATGCCATGTCAGGCAGGATGTTCCTCTGCACGTCTTTTCCATATTTTCGTTTTTCGTCTACTATTTTCTTCCTTCACACTTTTGACCACTCAAGCGGATTGGAGGAGGCCAATCAGCTACAGGCTTTTCTCCAATCTGAGGAACATCCGGCAAGAAAACTTGGAAATTCCTAGCGCTAGCTTAAAAATTATCCTCCATCCAGAAAAAATCCAGAAAAAAATCGCGGAGCTTTATTTTTCTTTCAAAATTCTTGGTTGTGTGGCCTACCTACAATTATTCTACTTCTCTCTCGCCTAGACACTATCGCATTGATGTACAGGGTGTTTGATTTACATTTTTCACATTTAGCCAAGATTTTAATAGTTTAAGGTGATCTGCCACCTTTAATATTTTTATTTTTTTTACTTTAGACCTTCCATATAATTTTTTATTATGTTTAGTACCTTTATTTAGGAAGGTTTTGAGGGTTTTTAAATATTCCAGCACCTTTATGTATTTTTAAACTAAAAATTTTGAGTTTTTTAGGTATTTTTTGGACTTTGAATAACTTTTTTGTTTTTTAACTAATTGTCAAGATTTGTTTTTTATTTCGTTCCTTACAGTATGTACCAACTTTTTGGGTATGAAAAATAAGGTAAAATGACTGAAAAAAAGTTACAAATTGAATAAAATAACAAAATAAATAAAAATATCCCAAAATATAAAAAAAAAATGCCTGTAGTTAAATATATATAGCTAGAGTGTTTTTCATACCCGAAAAGTTGCTACACATTGTAAGAAACAAAATAAAAAAAGAAACATGACAATTGGTTAAAAAACAAAAAAGTTATTCAAAGTCCAACAAATGCCCAAAAAACTCAAAATTTTTAGTTTAAAAATACATAAAGGTGCTGGAATATTTAAAAACCCTCAAAACCTTCCTAAATAAAGGTACTAAACATAATAAAAAATTATATGGAAGGTCTAAAGTAAAAAAATACAAATATTAAAGGTGGCGGATCCTCTTAAGATAAACAAATTTTACATTTACTTTATTTATTTTGAAAAGCAAAACTGAAAGTTCAAAAATAAATGTAACTATTTTCACAATATGGAATAAAACTACTGATATCTACAAAAATACATTTAAATTCCAGTAAAAAAGGAATTTTATCGGAAACAGGGTATAAAATCTGAAAATTGACACCAAAACAAAAACTTTAATTCATTTTTTCTGAACACCCAGTACATTCTGGTCCTATTTGCTAAAAATCGGATTTCTATTTCGCTACACGTTGCTTCAAAGAAATTTAAAGAGAGATATTAAAAAAATGTTAAAAGGAGTAAAATTATAATAAGAGATAGAAACATATTCGGGAGAAACGGCAAAGACAAAGAGAAAATTTGAAAAAAAAGAATAGAAATAAAAGGAGAGGAGGAAAGAAAAAGGTAGAAACGTCAGTCTCTGAATCACACTTACGTGAAAGAAAATAGCGTGGAAATGAGGATAAAATGCAGCACGGTTGATATGAAAAGAAAAAGAGAGTTCAGCGGTTAAATTAAATTCCTTTGAGCGATTTTGCCAGTAGCACGCTTTTCTTAAATTGTCCGTCTTAAAATTAAATATACGATGTAAGTGGACAAATATTAAGTTATTAGAATATGACTAAAGTTTCGAAGATCACAAAAGGTATCGGGTACACATAACCATTTTAACATAATGGTTACTGCCTTTTGATGTTGCTATATTCCTATAATATTTAGTCATCCATGAAATTAGGTAAGATTACTTTAGAAGTGAAATTAGGCTAATGTGCAAGAAGAAGTTCAGTTAGCAGGATAAGAACTTCAAGATCAAGGAAAGTATTCCTGATTTAAATTTATATCCCCAATAATGACTATTTTATAAATTTATCTTAGATATATTTTTTATAATTTTTTTGAATTTTTTCAAACACTCCTTGAAATCTTCTAAATTTGATCGAAATCCTTCCTTTTAAACTCTCTGAAAATATACACTGTTAGAAATTTCTGTATTAAACTTCCATTACATGTAAATTATCTTAATTTTAATTCTGTGAGTGATAAAATTTGTTCTCTTGATAAATTGAATGCCATGAAAATTCTCTTTAAAATGAATCCAGAATGAAGGCGTTTCGTTAAATTTTGAAGAAGTTATTGCAAAAAAAGTCAAAATTTCAATGTTTTATTAAATTTTAAATAACTTTCGATATAATCAACATTTCTTAGTGTTCTTCGACTCATTTTAAAGCTAAATTTCTACAAAATCGTACCAGATTGCTAGCAGTAATGTATAATTTTTTTCTTACATATTGCACGAGGTTAAAATTCGAATAAAAAAGTTGGAAAAATTCCAATATTGCTTTTGCTGAGAATAACATTTTTATAAGATATACCAAACATATAATCATGAATTTTCTGTAGAATTGCCTTAAAATATATATTCATATGTTTTTATTATGATTTGCCTACAGATGAAATGTTTCACTATGCAAAAAAAAAAAAAAAAATTATGCATTTATAATGACAATTTACCGCAATTTCGAAAGTTATTTAAAATTGAAGAAAACATTGAAATTTTGACTTTTTTTACTATAACTTCTTTAAAATTTAACAAAACGACTTTATTCTGAACTCATTTTAAAGAGAATTTTGATGGCATTCAATTTATTAAGAGAACAAATTTTATCACTCACAGAATTATAATTAAGATAATTAATTTAAACATTCATCAGAAAACAGGTGGTCCCACAATTCTTGCCAGTAGTTTATATTATATTTAAAATATTTTCATCTTAAAAAATACAAACTTCTATTTGGATTTTAATACACATGTGTATATATTTTAATAACGTTTGTTAATTTTAATATATTTTGATTGAAAAGTTATTAAATTTGAATTAATTTTTTATAATATACAAATCTATTAATTTTAATTTACCACTTGTATATTAAAGTCTATTAAAATTAATAAAATTTTCAACACTGTAGAATATAGAAAATCCAAAAATTTTAAAAATGTCTAACTAATGAAAGAATTATCCGTTATGGAAAATTTATTAAAGAATAATTATTCACACATTGTTAAATGGGAATTGCAGCCTTTGTTTATTTCATTTCATTAAAATTATATTGCATTAAACCAGAATTTGAAATTGTAAATTAAATTCGATTTTAAATGCAAATTTAATATTCTGTTATTTTACTCCTGAATCTAGAATTTTATTTTTTTAAACAAAATGAAACATGTATTATAAATTTAAATTTAAAACAGTTTTTTTCGTATTAACTTTACAATCTTTATAAACACTTTTATATAATATGTATAATAAAATTTGACCCTCTCGTTTCAAGATGGATTGTAATCTCCATTTCTGACTTCATCTAACACGCAAAGCATTTTATCGTAAAAGGCTAAACATTTAGGTGAAAAAAGGTCATAGAATGTTAAGTATACTCAAGGTGGTATAAAGTTTAGATCTGGTCAAAAACCTACTTCTTGCAAACATTTAATGATTTCTATTTAATTTCCGGTCAACGTGGTTTCATACAATAATTGCTGCCTGGCTGCACTTGAATTTTAATCGAAATACGAATCGTAGTATTCGAAACTATTTCCTGAGCTTGCTAAAATCGAATTTATTTCGCGATAAACATTTTACGATGCGTTTTTCTTTGTAAAAAAAGTTATAAAACTTTTACAATTTTTTTTATGCTCTGTGGTGAATCGTTTCCACATTTTTGCATCAGTCAGCTCACTCAAGAAATTCTATAGAACCGTAAACTTTAACTATAGTTTTTAAGAAAAGGATCTTTCAGAAAGTTATTTTAAAAATGTTCAAAAATGTTGATCCTGGAATATTTGCAGTCCGCCCTGATTTTTTGAATATTAAAAGAAGAAAGAATTAGATTAATAATCGCATTACACTACCGGTCAAAAGTTTAAGCTATTGTCAAAGTGTCTTAATTTTTATAAAAACAAGATTTTTTTTTCGATTTTAACATAAATTTTAATAAGATTTTGCATGTAATGATCCCAAGCTGAAGGCAAAATGTTAATTTTATAAAAATATATCACAAAAAACGTAAAATTTCATTCTTTTTGAAAAACGTTAATAACTCTAAAAATAATCAACATTTTAAAAAGATTTTGGTCTCGTTTTAAAAGTAAGACTTCATCGTAATTTGCTAACTAATCAAGATCTTTTTAAAATTTTTCCCTGGATTCTACCCTGGGGTCAAATATGGTAAAAAAATGTCGTAACGTTTAAAATAAGGACTGTACTCTATACATTATGTAAATAAATACAAAATATCAATATTTTCATAAATATTTCTGAATTCTATTAAAATATGATATATATTGATTTATAAAAAAATCTTAGAAGAAGCTACACATTTTTTTAATTTTACGACTATTTTCTATCATGTTTGACCCCAGGGTAAAATCTAAGAAAAAGTTATGAAAATATCTTGAACTGTTAACAAATTACTATGAAAACTTACCTTTAAAACGAGACCAAAAACTTTTTAAAATTTTAATTACTTTTAGAGTTATTAAAATTTTTCAAAAAGAAATTTTCCAAAAGAAAAAAAGAAACTTGGGATCATTAGATGAAAAATTTTATTAGCTCTCTAAATCTGAATTAGTGAGAATTCGATCACAAATTTGCTTCAGTGAAAATTTCTACTAATCATTAGTTATTTTTTACTATTTCTTTTAGTAATTTTCAATTTTTTACTAAAGTTGTAGTTTAAAATGACTAATGATTAGTAGGAATTTTCACTAAAGCAAATTAGTGACCGACTTTTCACTAATTCAGATTTAGAGAAAACATTGATGCTATTATCGAAAAAAATGTTTAACTTGTTTTTATTAAAATTAAGACACTTTGACAATGGTTTAAACAATAGCTTAACTTAAACTTTTAATCGGTAGTGTATATAATTAAGTATAAATTGGCCATAAGGCATAAAAAAAATTTTATGGTGAATAATTATGATCATTATATTAAAATAAATGTTTATATATATACAAGGTGACTTTTTTAACTTAAGAAATTGAAATATCTCAAAAAATACGCATCGTACGGAAAAAATATTGGCAACAAAAACTTTTTATTTTCGAGGGGGAAAAAAAAGTTTTTAACAGACATTTTTTTCGTATAATACGTATTTTAAAATATGTTTTGATGTCTCGAGATAAAAAAACTCATCCTGTATATATACAACATAATTTATGTGATTTATTGAGACAGTTTTTTATTTTCCGATAATGACTAGTGTCCGTTCGGTGAATGAAAATACAAAAATAGTTTGAAATAAACGAGTTCTTACCAATTCTTCGTCGTTTAAAGTTGCTCGAGGTACAGCAGAGGTGAGTCCAGCATTCCTCTTCGTTGCAGCCATTGTCTGAGAAAAGATAAATGATTATTATTTTAATAGTGGAAGCTTGATTACTGTGAGAACAAAAGTCAGAGCAGGATCGAATTAAAAAAAGGAAGATAGAAACGTGTGAGAAATAAGGTTTAAGATTGAAATAAAGAAATTGAAAATTCAGTGAATAAAGAGTTTTGAAAAAAGTGATAAACAAAGGTCACCATTCAAATAAAATAATTGTATTATCAAAGCCATTTCTTTACATTAAACAGATGATAAGTTTTTATTGTTTTTTTTGCATGTACTTTTTAAATAAATTTCAAGATTATAGTATTTTAAAAGCCAATAAAAACCCCACAAACTGCATTAATTTTAATCTTTAAGAAAATGCAACAATAATGTTATTATATACAAGTGTACATATAGCCAACGTGATAAATAAAAAATTGATGTGCACGTGAGTTTTCATAAACAGAAAAAAGTTTAGCTGGAAATTTATTTTCTGGTTTGATATAGTAAAACGTCGAGAATGAATTCCGTACAGAAGATCTGTTTTAACAATGGAAAATAATAAAAGAAAACTTTATGATCTGCTTTAGCATTTCATTAGACTACTACAATACATTATGCAACTAAAGAAAACATGGCTTGCACAGTTTTCTGCTTTTTTAAAATAAAAGAAAATGTGAGTTGTGGTGAGAACTAGCAAAAAATGTATAATATTTAGATCGTCTTTCGAATATTACAAAAAAAACCAAAATTTAATTTTACCAAAATAATTCATTAGGTTTTTATCATCGAAGAAAGAAAAGAAAACAGGAAAAAGGAGGGAGGAAATATAGAAGGAAAAGGAAGAGAAATAGAAAAAAATAATAAGAAGATTACGTAAAATTCTAGTCCAATTAGCCTATGGTGTCTGGTAGAAATGGCGGGTAAGATTAGCGAGACAGAGATTTTAATTAAGATTTTAGAAAAGAGTGTCATGACTCAGAAATCCTTTTCTATCTACCAGACACGCTTTTATCGCATGATTTCAAGAAGCCTAAGACTTCTGGTTTAACTGCTATGCCTTTTTCCTTGTTTTCTCTTTTCCGATGATTTATATTTACTTTAATCAAAATTTATCTCTTTTTCCTGAATTTTTCAGGATCAACTAAAATTTATAAAGAGAGTGAAAAGAAAAAACAAGTATCGCTTCACTTCGAAGACTAATAATTCATTTCTGAAAATCGTTTCTGATTTTCTGAAATCTATATTCTACGTACAATGGACCATTTTCTAGTCACCTATTTTATATGCCTACATTACACGAAAACATGCACGGCTTAATTTAACAAAGATGCAATTTACATGCATTAATTAACTGATATTAAAAATAAGGGAACGTTCTAACTTATTCTAAATATTTTGATATTGCTAAACCAAATTTCAATTCTTTTTATCAAATATCAAGAATTTGGTCTTTCGAGCAACTAATGAAAAATTAAAAATATCGTGATATTCTAAAATGAGGTTATTTCTTTTGGTGCACAAGGCAGTGAAAATACGGAAAATATTATGTTTTTACTGGTCGCAAGAAAAAGTGGAATTAAAGCGCTGATAAATAAAAGTGAAAAAAGTTACTTTTAAAGTGAAAAACTTTAAGTAAAAAATTAGGTTTGGAACAAGTATAAAATTGCATGCGACGTGCGAACAAGCTGCTAATTAAATTCACTAAGAAGGCGTTTAATTAGTACCTTCAAGACCTGGAGGTAGAGTTTTGAGATTTTTGAGAGGTTCAGTGAGTGATTTTGTTTATCAGGTGATTTTTCAGGTGTTCAGGTAGATACAACAACGGGCGCCACAGAGAAAAAACAAGAATAGCATTATATGCCGGTTAGTTCATCTTTCTTGTATCTCATATGACGGTTTACAGGAAACAGAAGGAAAAGATTTATTGGTCAACACAGATACACCAACGAAATCGGTTCATTTTCTTTGATACAGAAACTTGTAAATCATCATTTTTAAGAGAAAAAATGTCGACTATTACATTAGTTCAAAATAAGGTTGAAGCCACTTTTCTCTTTTTTTCCTTATTTGACACAATTTTTTGCAGTTATTTACTGGTAGCCTAAAGACTATAGATTATTTGAAAATTTGTATAAAAATGAATTCAAGCATTTAAGCAAAAATCCTCATCTCTTATCAGTGGTTTTAAATAATTGATAATACAATGTTGAGAGTAAAAATTAGAAGAAATTTGTAAAAATATTAATTAAAGCTTGAGGCGACAACAAATGCAACAAGTAGAGTATTTTTTTTTTTAGTGTTATAATTTTTTGTTATGATTTCTTAAAAAAAATATTTCATCACTTGATTATTCATTTTCATAGGAAAGTTGGGACTGATATTTTCATCGAAGTTATTTTTTTGTTTGTGCGAGAGAACATACTGGCGCAATTTTTAAGGACCAAAATACGATACACAACAATAATATGTAAATTTCGGACACAGAACATTCATGGGAGTATAGAAATAGGACAGGAAAAGCTGAATACACGAGGAGAGAGTTGTTTGTTTCGATAAATTCAGTTTTTTCACAATGCTTCATCATATTTATTTAAATAAAAATAAAATATATCGTTTCCTAACTTGAAATATTGTAAAAATGATTATTTATTTAATGAAATATAAACTACTAAGGCCATGTCTTATTTATCCGATCTGAGGAACGTCTATCTGCTCCTGAATATTAATAATTATTTTTTATATAATTATATAAATGTTGGACCAGATAAACGTTCTTTACTGCTTTCTAATTAATTACTTACAGTTTGACAATACACATATTAAAACTTTTCCCTAAAAATAGCATAAAAGATTCCAAAATTATGCATAAAACAACCTCAAGATGAACTGTTTTTGTCAATTTTTGAAGAAAATATTGTAAAAAATGTTAAAATTTCAAACTTTTCTAAAATTATAAATAAGTTTCGAAAAAATATACTAATTTTTCCCTAGATTCTGTAACGCTCTAAACTTAAAACAAAAAAGGCGTGAAAATTGAAAAAATTC
This sequence comes from Diplolepis rosae, assembly GCA_030998225.1. Lineage (NCBI taxonomy): Eukaryota > Metazoa > Arthropoda > Insecta > Hymenoptera > Diplolepididae > Diplolepis > Diplolepis rosae. The sequence continues at coordinate 5,269,053 of JAPYXD010000698.1, forward strand.
TAATATTCAAAGAAAGGATTTTAAAAATACATAAAAATTATAACCCACAAGAAGAAATTAAATTTTCTTGAAAAATTAAGTATAATTATTTCTACTATTTTTCATGAATGAATTTGCAAGTTTGAATTCTTACGCATTTTTTTTTTTAAGTTTAGACCGTTTCAAAATGAGTCGAAGAATATTGAAAAACATCAATTATTTCAAAAGTTATTCATAATTCTAAAAAAGTTTGAAATTTTGACATTTTTCACAATATTTACCTTAAAAATTGACAAAAGCAGTTCACTTTGATGTTGTATTATGCATAGTTTTGACGTTTTATATGTTATTTCCAGGAAAAAATTTTAATACATGTATTGTCAATATTAAAAGATTTTATGCGATCAATAAAAACAAAATGAGTATAAAAATTTGTCCACCCACTTTAGAAATGAATTATTTGTTCCCAAGTTTTTTTTAATTAAAAAATTACAAGTATTTTACTTTTTTTTTAAAATGTACCTAATGATCTTCGAAATTTGGAAAATTATTCTGTTCCTAAATAATTTTGGCTCTCTCGTCATGCATTGTTTTAACGAAAAACATCAAAAATGTGGGCATTATTGGATTCTGTTTTAATTCCAAAAAGTACCAGGGGGTGCATAAAATAAACCTATAAGGGAGGAGAGTAATTATTCTAAAAAATGAGGACATGTTTAATTATTCTCATGAAATTCAGTTCAGAATAAATTACTTATAAAAAGTAAGTTAATGTAAAAATTTGGTCAAATATAAACTATGTAGGGATTGAATTCAGCAATAATTATTATGCACCCTAAGGAACTTTATTATCTTTTAATTGCAAATTTAAAATGGAACAAGTGGCTCGACCAAGTTACCGTATTACGTTTAAAGATTGCATTAAAATTAAGAAAGTTTAAGTGACAGAATAGGAACAGGTGCGTGCCTTTTAATCACTTTATTCGACGCGTTTTTAATAAAAGGCAACAAAATGTTTCTCTAGTGAATGTAGGAGTCACGCGACTTAAATATCAATAACCCCTTTGCAGGCGTACTTATGTTGACTTTAAATATGCATAAGTTTCTATAGCCTTTGAATCTTAGTAGTTAAACTGGAGCATTCATGAATATTTATTAAAGTGATTCGGTGTATTGAAAATCATGATTTTAGAGTAATAAGATTTAATCCCTTATAAAGGTACTGAAAATGATGAACTATCTAAACCTGAATCAGTGAACGGCCACTGATTCGCAGTGACTATTCACTGATGGCAGCAGCTATAAGTCTTTCACTGAGAATCAGTGAAATTTGTCTGATGAAAGAGTGAAATTCGACTGACGAATCAGTGAAATAGATTGAACTCACTTATTGAATCAGTGAAATCTTCAGGTGGGAATAATAAAACCAGCAATATATGGAAGAACAGAATACTTTTGATTCTCCTGATAATTATACGTGATTGCAAAGAGCACAAGCAATCACCAAAGCACATTTACGATGATGTTATCGCGCCCATCGAAAATCTAACCTCTTTTTAAAGGTCAATAAAGCGCTCTCTAGATCTGGATTAGCGAGAAAGTTGGTCACTAATTTGCTTTAGTGATAATTTCTACTAATCTTTAGGCATTTTCACTATTTGTTTTAGAAATTTTCAATTTTTCACTAAAGTTATAGTGAAAAATGACTAATGATTAGTAGGAATTTTCACTATTTCTTTTAGTAATTTTTAATTTTTTATTAAAGTTTTACTGCAAAATTCCTACTAATCATTAGTCATTTATCACTATTTCTTTTAGTAATTTTTAATTTTTTACTAAAGTTGTAGTGAAAAATGACTAATGATTAGTAGGAATTTTCACCAAGGCAAATTAGTGACCGACATCTCCCTAATTTGCTTTAGTGAAAATTCCTACCAATCATTAGTCATTTTTCACTATTTCTTTTAGTAATTTTCAATTTTTCACTAAAGTTGTAGTGCAAAATGACTAATGATTAGCAGGAATTTTCACCAAGGCAAATTAGTGACCGACTTCTCACTAATTTGCTTTAGTGAAAATTCCTACCAATCATAGTCATTTTTCACTACAACTTTAGTGAAAAATTGAAAATTACTAAAAGAAATAGTGAAAAATGACTAATGATTAGTAGGGATTTTCACCAAATCAAAATTAGTGACCGACTTTTCACTAATTCAGATTTAGAGAGCATTAACGTGTAGATGAAACTTTTGAATTCGCGAATTCAAAAGTTATGTTCACCTGGCGCATTTACTGATTCCTCAGTGAAATCAAAGCAGGGCACTGATTCATCAGTTGATGTATATTCACTGTTATAATCGGTGACTATTTCACTGATTAAGGTTTAGAGAGAACGATAAATGAGAGACTCGCGTGAAAAAGACATAATTAGCAAATGAAAAAAATAAGCTCTACGAATATAGAATATTTGTACGTACATATGTACCAGGATAAATGGCAAAGGTTTCGATTAGCTCTCACCTTTGTATGGAATGCGTACTCGAAACATCGAGCAATTTTATCAGTGAAAGGTCTAATTCGAATTTCAAATTTATTCGATTCTAGTATTTTTCGATCGAGCCACCTGAACCGGAAGTATTGCCCAGAACTCGCAAATTTCCGGTTTGGCCGGAATGAAACTTTTAGCACCCAAGCTGGTTATTGCTTTCTCTCCCATTGTTGGTGACGTTATTAATTATTGTCCGCGACAAAATGAATAATTTTTAGTGATATCATCATCGCACGCGGAGGCGAATAACGGCGATAAATTCTCTTTCGAATTAACTCCGAACAAAGGTGCGTTATTGAAATTTAGTGGAGAAATTATAAAATGAGTAAGAGTAAATTCTCTTTATATTGAAGAGAGGAAAAACGTTTTCGGTACTTTTTGCACTGACTTATCAACATTTATCGCTCGTTATTTTTCCGCTTTGTGCGTCACCGTACGTTGAAACACTGAAACGTAAAACATGTATTAAATTACGACGATGCAGAGGGTGATTACCACTCTCGAGCGAATCCTAAAAGTAGCATATGACTTGTTTTATCATCAATTGCGCTCGAGCGTGGTTAAGCTTTTTCGCCAGAACACAGAATAACTTCCAATTCGCGAAACAGTGCGTCGCAGTTGCACGCGTCATCTGCAAGAATGGAAAAGTAAAAAAAGTTTAATTAAAGAAAGAAAATATTTCTCCCTTTGTTCTCTCCTTAGTCAAATAATGGAACATTTCTTTTTGCATTGTTAGTTACTGGAATAGAGAAATGAAGAAAATTTTTTTCCATATGAACGTATATTTTAAAAAGCAACTGGATTGAGCATCTTGAGTAGATAAAGATTCAAAAGACAGATATTTCTACTTAAATTTGAATTTTCATAATTTCTAGAACATTCAAAAGTGACTCTCGACAGATTTCAATTTTAAATAAACATGTAAAGAAGTAAAATAATCGGTTCCTGAAGACTTTAAAAAGTATGTGATGAACATTTTTAATTATAGGTTCGCCTGACGTTTCAAATATTGGAAAAGTGTCTTAATTTTGATAATAATAATTAAAAATTTTTTTCTTATAATAGCATGAGAGTTAATAAAATTTTGCATCTAATGAGCCCAGGTTAAAGGCAAAATGTTAATTTAGAGAAAATATATTGCAGAAAACGTCAAGTTTTGATCTTTTTTAAAAATATTAATAACTTTGAAAATAATTAACATTTTTGAAAGTTTTTGAATTCATTTTAGAGGGAAGTTTTTCAAGTATTTTACTAACTAATTAGGATATTTTTAGAATTTTTTCCTGGATTCTACCCGGAGTTAAACATGGTACAAAAAATTATATTATACAAAAACTAAATTTATTATAAAAAATTATATATTATACAATAAAATTTGATAATTGTGTAACTCCTTACAAGAAATTTATATAGATATCTATTTATATCATATATTAATCAAATTTAGGAATATTTATAAAAATATTAATATTCTGGATTTATTGAAATAAATAAAATTTTAAAATATTTGAATTAGTTAGCAAAATACTTGAAAAACTTACCTTTGAAATAAGATCAAAATTTTTTATCAATGTTTATTATTTTCAGGGTTATAATTATTTGTAAAAAAGACCGAAATTTGAAGTTTTTGCAATATATTTTTATAAAATTTACACTTTGCCTTCAACTTGGGCTCATTATGTGCAAAATTTTATTAACTCAAATTCTATAATCGGGAAAAAAATGTCAACTTATTATAAAAATTAAGACACTTTTACAATATTTGAAACGACAAGTGAACCTATAATTCCCAACATTTAACACTAACTTTTATAACGTCTATACAACACCGCGGAAAATTCTGAAACTTGGCAAAGTGAAATAATTAAAATTTTTCCCTGAAAATAACATATAAAACGTCAAAACTATGCATATACACCTCAAGATGAAGTGTTTTTATCCATTTTTGAGGAAGGTATTCTGGAAAATGTCCAAATTTCAAACTTTTCTTAAATTATGAATAGCTTTTGAAATAATTAATGCTTTTCGATGTTCTTCGACTCATTTTAAAGATAAATTCACGTGAAATGTAAAAAAACGTGCCAGAAAATTATGCTAATTTTTCTATAGATTCGTAAAAAGTCTAAATTTAGAACAAAAAAGGCGTAATAATTCAAAAAAGGTTAATATTCAAAAAAGAATTTTAAAAATACATAAAAATGAAGACCCACAAGAATTAATTAAATTTGATTGAAAAAATGGAATAAAATTACTATTAGTATTTTTTAATATATAATTTTGCAAGTTTGAATTATTACGCCTTTTTTGTTCTAAATTTAGACTTTTTACGAATCTAGGGAAAAATTAGTATAACTTTTTGGGCACGCTTTTACATTCTACGTGAATTTACCTTTAAAATAAGTCGAAAAACATCAATTATTTTGGGAATTATTGATGATTTAAGAAAAGTTTGAAATTCAAACCTTTATCACAATATCTTTCTCAAAAATGGACAAAAACACTTCATCTTAAGGTCGTTTTATGCATAATTTTGACAAGTTATATATTATTTTCAGAAAAAATTTTAATATGTGTGTTGTCAATATCACTAGTTTATAAAGTTAACAAAATTTTCTGCCCACCACATCTTAATATGTTTTTTTCATGTATTTTGACCCACTAAACATGAAAGTCAGGCCCAAAAATTTTTTTACTCAAATTGAAAGCAACTAAATCTTTTGCAACTTTTAATTCCAAAAGTTACTAAATCGGTCCTGTAGTTCAAATGCTATCGATTTTAATAAGCTGGAAAATTTAACTAATATTTGCGATTTCTATACTGAGAAAACAGTTTTGTCAAATCAACAAAAATATTTTGTTAGTATTTAGCTAACAAAATTGTTTTGTTGTGCCAACAAAACATTTTGCTATATCAATCAAATTTTTTTACTTAAACACACTGTTTTGTTGGGACAACAAAATATTTTGTCAGGACAACAAAAAAGTTTTGTTGGATAAATTTTTTCTCAGTGTATTCTTTCCAGGACGATATGTGAATTTTCGACCTCGATTTTTGCCAAAAAATCCAACTTCTCCAACTTATTAAAATCGCTAGCATCTGAACTACTGCCCTGATCTGAAAATTTTACAATAGGAAGTTGTAGAAGATTTATTTGCCTTCAATTTGAGTGCTTAAGTAGACAAATCGGTCAATCATAACTCGAAATATACTCAAAAACGTCGGAACAACTCTGAAAATTGAAAAAAAAAAAAATCGAACATTGATATCTCGAAAACGCTTCCATAAAAAAATTGTTGAGTGTGACTTTCGTGTTTAGTGGGTCAAAATACCACAGAAAAAATTTTTAACTTTGTAAACTAGTGTATTAGGAGATTTTATGCGACTAACAAAAATAAAGTGGGTACTCTCTGAATCTGAATCAGTCAAAATCTACTGATTCTCAGTGAAATTCCACTGATTTAAATAGCTAATAAGAGGTTACTGCGAATCAGTGAAGTTTCACTAATTACTTCAGTGAAAATTAACTAATTTAACAGTAAAAAATATTTTTTTCACTAATTTAACAGTGAAAAATAACTGATTTAACATTAAAAAATATTGTTTTCACTGGTGAATCAGTGAAAAGGCAAATCACTGATTCAATCAGTGAAAATTTGACTGATTCAGATTTAGAGAGTATAATAATTTGGCCACCCACTGTATAAGCATGTATCAATTAAAAGTGACTATTTTGGACTTCATGAATAATGTTTTTCTTGATGAAAGGCATTATCATACTCTAAAAAAATTCTCACTTCCGATACGGAGAAACAGGGGAGGAGATCCATTTTCGAATAGCTCGCAAGTCATGATGAAAAATAGGTAAAAATCTACAAAAATTAGTTGTTGTAATTATCATTATGGACTAAAACTTTGCCAAGTTTCAGAATTTTCCGCTGAGTTGCATAGAAGTTATAAAAAAAAATACATATAATTTCCATTTCAAAATTTCAACCACTCGGTCATACAAGTTAATGATATCCGAATGACTTCAAATTTTGCACAAATTTTTATTTTTATAACCTGATTCTTTTTAGGGGATGAGACCAAAAAAGTTGCAACATCGTCAAAATAAGGGCCACCCTAATTTACATTTAACACCACCCAGGTGCGAATTTCGATCGGCTGCCAGAGTTGGACCATCGGTCCACGGTTGGCCCTACTCTGGCGACCATAGTTGGGCCAACTGTGGTAGTTTCAGTTTTACCAACTTTGGCAGCCAACACCGGCAACCAAAGATGTGCCCGACCGTCGGCTCAACTATGTCCCAGACCCAAACCGACTTTTGGGCCAACTTTGTCGAATTGCTTTAGATGACCGTGACAGTTCAGTTGGCCCACTATTGGGCCACGGTTGAACCAATCGTCGGCATATTATTAACTAGATTCCGTTGCCATTGCATGACCAACTGTCGACCCAACTATGGCCCAGACTCGAACCGACTGTCGGGCCAACCTTGGCGAATTACCTTAGATGACCGTGATAGTTCGGTCGGCCCACCTCTGGGCCATGGTTGAACCAATTGTCGCCATATTATTAACTAGATTATACAAGCATATTTTGCCTAAGACGGCCCATCTCTAGCACCCGGCGTCGGGCCAACTCTTCACGCCACTCTCTAAATCTGAATCAGTCAAATTTCCACTGATTGAATCAGTGATTTGCTTTTTCACTGATTCATCAGTGAAAAAATATTTCTCACCGTCAAATCAGTCAATTTTCACTGAAATAATCAGTGAAATTTGACTGATTTACAGTAACCCCTTTTTAGCTATTTGAATCAGTCAAATTTCACTGATAATCAGTAGATTTTGACTGATTCAAATTTAGAAAGCAATGGACGGATAGCGCTATCATTTCACTAGTTTGCCCGACTTCTGGCCAACTAGGTTGGACCAACTTTAACAAAGTTGGCCCAACCGTGGGCCGACGGTCAATTCGCACCTGGGCACTGAAAAGGGTAGCACGTTTAGATAGAGATTATATTAGAATCATCGTGATGGGAGCTTATAATTGAATTAATTAAAATGAATCTAGTGGATAATTAGGTATTGGTGTAAAGCTGAAATCAATTCAAGTTTGGTGGGAGAGTCAGTTCTGTTGATTTAACGCACTCAAGGTGTTGCTGATGACGCGTGATAACAACCGCAACAGCGATGCTCAACTCGGTAATTGATTCGGACGAATATAGACGGTTCAAGCAATAGAAACAATAGAGTTTGCAGGGTAACAGGTAATCGACAACGTACCAGTTCAGAGACCAATGGTATCGACTTCCGACGAGGTCGAATGTCCGGCTTGCTGTCGATATTGCTGTAAAAGGGATTGTCTCCTGGATGCCTGAAAATAGAGAATAGCAGATAATTAGGCTTCCATTTTTACTTCAGATTCATTCCAAATTGCACTTCAAATCCATTTATGAGTTAATTGTCTCGTTTAGTATTCGAGATGAATGTTTATATTATTTCGATGAAAAATATACTAAATCATTAGTTTAACAATTTTTTTCTGAGTCTTCAAGAAATTGGAAATAAAATAAAATTCTTGTAGATTTTTTGAATTTATTTTAAAACTGAACTTTTAATTTATATTTTAATTAATTGTTGGTGAAAAAATTCAAGTCTGAGAAAGAATTCGTGATTTTGTAAATATAAATTATTTGTCAAGTACACAAAGCATTGTTTCCAGATTTTTCTATGCTACCTTGCCTTTCTTTCTTTGTAAAATTTCGTGTTCACTGAAATTTTTTCTTTTTCTCATGTTCCCTACTTCTAGCAAGAGTAGGTGATAAGTAATTGAATAGTAATTAAAAACTAATAAAATAATGATATTATTCTGTTATTACTTCCAAATAGGAATAGAATTTAAGAATTAAGAATGGTTAACTTTTTTGTAAGGAAAGAGAAATTTGTAAAAAGCAGAATAAACTGATTAACGGTCGCCTTATTGTTCATCAAGACCATAATAATTAGAGATACTAGACTACAATGAAAACCGGAGTTAAACGGATTAAAACTTGTTAATCTCTCGAATTGAATCTCAAACTTATTTCATGGACTCAGATATAATACTTTATCAAGATTCTGGTATATTCTATCTCCTTTATACACGCAGAGAAAAGATCAGTAAAATTTACAGGAAGTTCGGTACTTATTTGGACAACATGACTTTTCAGTAAATTTTACCAGAAGTTGAGTTCAATTAACAGATTTTCTGTACGTTTCACGCAGCGTCCAGTAAAATCTACTGAATACGAAAAAATCCGAGTTAAGTTGATTGTACTGTACGCTAAGTAAATTGTACAGAAAATCTGTTAATTGAACTCAACTTCTTGTAAAATTTACTAAAAATTCATGTTGTCCAAATAAGTACCGAACTTCCTGTAAATTTTACTGATTTTTTTTCTGCGTGTAGTATGTCTGGGTTATGAAAATAAAATATGAGACATATTAAATTTGAAATATTTTTTTGTAGCATTTACCAAACTAGTGTTTTTTAGTGAAGTAAAGGATAGTTGTTTTCCTGGATATAAAAGCGTGCTATGAAAAATAATATGTCTTGCAATAAACACTCTGCTGTCCTAGATACACGAACGTGTAGATCATTTAGCTACATAATTACGTAGAACAATGGACATTTCAGGAAGAAAAACAAAACATTTTGCATTATTGATGCTCACATTTCTGTTTTTAGTTCTCTGGAAACTTGAATAAGTTTATATATTTCACGATTGAAACATTTTTAATCGCATACTATTTTTTGAGTGCGAATACGCTTTTTAGTATTTCTTTTAAAATATATGGGAATTAATACATTCAGAAAAAAAATATTCGTGTCAAATACATTTTTCATTTGTATTAAATAAACAATTAAAACTGGTTCGAATAGAATTTATATATGATAAATAAGAAACGAAAAATAATGACATTAGAAATGAATAATGTTTTTATACAATACAAATAAATTTAATTCCAATTAAATTTTATTTGTTTAATATAAGAATAACAAACTTATTTGATATGAATAAGATTTTTTTTCAAGTTTACAGTGCATTAATATGCTTTAGAAATGGGAAAAAATAGTATCTTCGTTTCATCAGGTATTGAAATTGAAAATAAAGCAAAAAAAAGGAAGGGGTTGAAAATTATAGAGGTTTTTTATTTCAGGAATTAATTCCTTAGGAATCTTAAGAAAAATTTAATATTTTCATCAGAAATCTGACCGGATGAAAAATTTACCAAACGAATATGACTTGATTTAAAAAAACCTCAAATAGGTAAAAATTTTCATCAATTAATATTTAATGACGTATTAAATTAATATTAAGTTAATATTCTCTAGCAAAGTTGAAAATCATAAATTTCAAATAATTTGAAAAAACGCTCTCATGTAAAAAATATCTAGAAACTAAAAAATTTAAACATGAAAAATAATTAGATGTATGAGCCTTGAAAATATAAAAATTGTAGAAATTTGGAAGAATTGATACAGTACTGCTCAAAAGTTGGGGAACAGTTAAACAATTTTATCGCTAGACAAAAAGTACAATATCTCGGCAAGGAATGATCGTAGACAAATTTTCGATATCGCTTTTTAAAGGTTTTTCCCAGAGCATTGAAACTGTATATTTTTTAAAATTTTATATCTTCATAAAGATGCATTTGAAAAATTAAAAAAATTTAATTCTTTTGAAGTCGCTTTTTTACAAGTCATTTTTTTAGGAAATGCCAAAAAATAAATAATAATTTTTCTATATAGCTGTCGAAAGTACTCGGAAAACCTTTAATTTTTTTTTTATTCTTGCGATTTTTTTTTGGAGTCATGTCATACTTTCGTATTATTACAACTTCAACTTTGAAATAACATTACTTTTCGAAAAAAATCGCAAAAAATGAAGAAAACAGAAAATTAAAGGTTTTTCCGAGTACTTTCGAAAGCTATATAGAAAAATTATTTGTCCACATGGAAAAAAATAGTTCAATAAAGTTTGTAGAACTGTTTAAGAGTGGGAAATAGAGGCATTTACGAAACAAAGTTCTACAAAATTTATAAAACTTTTCATAATTAATGTAGAACTTTCAATAATTTTTTCTGAATGTTCTGCATTTTATACTGAAAAGTTCTGTAAATTTTGCAGAACTCTGATCCATAAATGCCTGTATCCCCAACTCTTGAACAGTTCTATAAAGTTTACTAAACTATTTTTTTCCGTACAACACTCACGTGGTAAAGATGACATTTTGCATCTGAAAAAAATGAAGAAAACAAGTGATTTCTCGATTATTTCTTATAACCGTTGAGAAATGTTATATTCCTCAACTAGTGAGGGAAAGTAAATAGAAACAGTGAAGAAATAGAAGAAGTGGAGGAAAAAAAAGAGCCGCTTTTCGTTTGTCAAAATAATTCGTCAACGTTTCATTTATTTCTTCATATCCGACAACTGATGTTCATTCATCGAATGCTTGTTTTGTTCATTTATTTCAGATGCAAAATGTCATCATTCCACATGTTTGTTGGACAAAATGATATGTGCAACTCGCGGGGGATAGTCGATTCTGAACGAGCAAAGCGAGTGCGAAAAGAATGCTCGTTCAGAATCGACCATTTCCCCCACTTATTGCACAATATATTATTTTTGGTATTTCCTAAAAAAATGACCGGTAAAAAAGTAACTAGAAAAAATGTAAATGTTTAAATTTTTCAAATGCATTTTTTATGAAGATATAAATATTTAAAAATATAAAGTTTCAAAGCTTTCGGAAAGACCTTTAAAATTTTTGAGCGGTACTATACTTTTGGAAATTAAAAAATTGAATTTTGAAAATATTGCATTTATTGATGTCTCATCTGATTTAAAATAAAATATTATACCATTCTTTCAAAGCAAGAATATTTTTGCCGATCGATTATTGGGTATTATCGTTTAATTTGACATTGAGCTGAAGTTTGTGACGTCTCGTGTGACGAATTTTTTTTTTTTTTCTTTCTTCGTCGAATGAGCAACAAGACAGTCTAAAATTTGCAGAATAGTAATTTTTGACAAAAATACATGTTTTAATGCGAAAAATAAATTTTTGAAGTTTGACAAAAGCAAACAAGTTCTGGACAAACTCGTTAAATTATCTCGGAAACAAAGAATGTGGCATAAAAAAAGACTTTGGTTTTTGATTGCAGAAACTTCTTGCTACTTTAAAAAAAATATAAATTTAAATTTGAGTTTGCGGAGCGAAACCAAAATTAGGAAAGTTTGACCCGGCGAAGCCATTTCTGGACAAACTCGATAAATTATCTCGGAAACTAAGAACGTGGCATAAAAAAAGACTTTGGTTTTTGATTGCAGATACATTGTGCTACTTTAAAAAAAATATAAATTTAAATTTGAGTTTGCGGAGCGAAACCAAAATTAGGAAAGTTTGACCCGGGGAAGCCATTTCTGGACAAACTCATTAAATTATCTCGGAAACTAAGAACGTGGCATAAAAAAATACTTTGGTTTTTGATTGCAGAAACTTCTTGCTACTTTAAAAAGAATATAAATTTAAATTTGAGTTTGCGGAGCGAAACCAAAATTAGGAAAGTTTGACCCGGCGAAGCCATTTCTGGACAAACTCGATAAATTATCTCGGAAACTAAGAACGTGGCATAAAAAAAGACTTTGGTTTTTGATTGCAGATACTTCTTGCTACATTAAAAAAAATATAAATTTAAATTTGAGTTTGCGGAGCGAAACCAAAATTAGGAAAGTTTGACCCGGCGAAGCCATTTCTGGACAAAATCATTAAATTATCTCGGAAACTCAGAACGTGGCATAAAAAAAGACTTTGGTTTTTGATTGCAGATACATTGTGCTACTTTAAAAAAAATATAAATTTAAATTTGAGTTTGCGGAGCGAAACCAAAATTAGGAAAGTTTGACCCGGGGAAGCCATTTCTGGACAAACTCATTAAATTATCTCGGAAACTAAGAACGTGGCATAAAAAAAGACTTTGGTTTTTGATTGCAGATACATTGTGCTACTTTAAAAAAAATATAAATTTAAATTTGAGTTTGCGGAGCGAAACCAAAATTAGGAAAGTTTGACCCGGCGAAGCCATTTCTGGACAAAATCATTAAATTATCTCGGAAACTCAGAACGTGGCATAAAAAAAGACTTTGGTTTTTGATTGCAGATACATTGTGCTACTTTAAAAAAAATATAAATTTAAATTTGAGTTTGCGGAGCGAAACCAAAATTAGGAAAGTTTGACCCGGGGAAGCCATTTCTGGACAAACTCATTAAATTATCTCGGAAACTAAGAACGTGGCATAAAAAAAGACTTTGGTTTTTGATTGCAGATACATTGTTCTACATTAAAAAAAATAATAATTTAAATTTGAGTTTGCGGAGCGAAACCAAAATTAGGAAAGTTTGACCCGGCGAAGCCATTTCTGGACAAAATCATTAAATTATCTCGGAAACTAAGAACGTGGCATAAAAAAAGACTTTGGTTTTTGATTGCAGATACATTGTGCTACTTTAAAAAATATAAATTTAAATTTGAGTTTGCGGAGCGAAACCAAAATTAGGAAAGTTTGACCCGGCGAAGCCATTTCTGGACAAAATCATTAAATTATCTCGGAAACTCAGAACGTGGCATAAAAAAAGACTTTGGTTTTTGATTGCAGATACTTTGTTCTACATTAAAAAAAATAATAATTTAAATTTGAGTTTGCGGAGCGAAACCAAAATTAGGAAAGTTTGACCCGGGGAAGCAATTTCTGGACAAACTCATTAAATTATCTCGGAAACTAAGAACGTGGCATAAAAAAAGACTTTGGTTTTTGATTGCAGATACTTTGTTCTACATTAAAAAAAATAATAATTTAAATTTGAGTTTGCGGAGCGAAACCAAAATTAGGAAAGTTTGACCCGGGGAAGCCATTTATGGACAAACTCATTAAATTATCTCGGAAACTAAGAACGTGGCATAAAAAAAAGACTTTGGTTTTTGATTGCAGATACTTCTTGCTACATTAAAAAAAATATAAATTTAATTTTTGTTTCGCTCCGCAAACTCAAATTTAAATTTATATTTTTTTTAAAGTAGCAAGAAGTATCTGCAATCAAAAACCAAAGTCTTTTTTTTATGCCACGTTCTTAGTTTCCGAGATAATTTAATGAGTTTGTCCATAAATGGCTTCCCCGGGTCAAACTTTTATAATTTTGGTTTGGCTCCGCAAAGTCAAATTTAAATTTATATTTTTTTTAAAGTAGCACAATGTATCTGCAATCAAAAACCAAAGTCTTTTTTTATGCTACGTTCTTAGTTTCCGAGATAATTTAATGAGTTTGTCCATAAATGGCTTCCCCGGGTCAAACTTTCATAATTTTGGTTTGGCTCCGCAAAGTCAAATTTAACTTTATATTTTTTTTAAAGTAGCACAATGTATCTGCAATAAAACACCAAAGTCTTTTTTTATGCCACGTTCTTAGTTTCCGAGATAATTTATTCAGTTTGTCCAGAAATGGCTTCCCCGGGTCAAACTTTGGTAATTTTGGTTTCGCTCCGCAAACTCAAATTTAAATTTATATTTTTTTTAAAGTAGCACAATGTATCTGCAATCAAAAACCAAAATCTTTTTTTATGCCACGTTCTTAGTTTCCGAGATAATTTAACGAGTTTGTCCAGAAATGGCTTCGCCGGGTCAAACTTTCCTAATTTTGGTTTCGCTCCGCAAACACAAATTTAAATTTATATTTTTTTAAAAGTAGCACAATGTATCTGCAATAAAACACCAAAGTCTTTTTTTATGCCACGTTCTTAGTTTCCGAGATAATTTATTGAGTTTGTCCTGAAATGGCTTCCCCGGGTCAAACTTTGGTAATTTTGGTTTCGCTCCGCAAACACAAATTTAAATTTATATTTTTTTAAAAGTAGCACAATGTATCTGCAATAAAACACCAAAGTCTTTTTTTATGCCACGTTCTTAGTTTCCGAGATAATTTATCGAGTTTGTCCAGAAATGGCTTCCCGGGTCATACTTTCGTAATTTTGGTTTCGCTCCGCAAACTCAAATTTAAATTTATATTTTTTTAAAAGTAGCACAATGTATCTGCAATAAAACACCAAAGTCTTTTTTTATGCCACGTTCTTAGTTTCCGAGATAATTTATCGAGTTTGTCCAGAAATGGCTTCCCGGGTCAAACTTTCCTAATTTTGGTTTCGCTCCGCAAACTCAAATTTAAATTTATATTTTTTTTAAAGTAGCACAATGTATCTGCAATAAAACACCAAAGTCATTTTTTATGCCACGTTCTTAGTTTCCGAGATAATTTATTGAGTTTGTCCAGAAATGGCTTCCCCGGGTCAAACTTTGGTAATTTTGGTTTCGCTCCGCAAACACAAATTTAAATTTATATTTTTTTAAAAGTAGCACAATGTATCTGCAATAAAACACCAAAGTCTTTTTTTATGCCACGTTCTTAGTTTCCGAGATAATTTATCGAGTTTGTCCAGAAATGGCTTCCCGGGTCATACTTTCGTAATTTTGGTTTCGCTCCGCAAACTCAAATTTAAATTTATATTTTTTTAAAAGTAGCACAATGTATCTGCAATAAAACACCAAAGTCTTTTTTTATGCCACGTTCTTAGTTTCCGAGATAATTTATCGAGTTTGTCCAGAAATGGCTTCCCGGGTCAAACTTTCCTAATTTTGGTTTCGCTCCGCAAACTCAAATTTAAATTTATATTTTTTTTAAAGTAGCACAATGTATCTGCAATCAAAAACCAAAATCTTTTTTTATGCCACGTTCTTAGTTTCCGAGATAATTTATCGAGTTTGTCCAGAAATGGCTTCGCCGGGTCAAACTTTCCTAATTTTGGTTTCGCTCCGCAAACTCAAATTTAAATTTATATTTTTTTTAAAGTAGCAAGAAGTTTCTGCAATCAAAAACCAAAGTCTTTTTTTATGCCACATTCTTTGTTTCCGAGATAATTTAACGAGTTTGTCCAGAAATTGTTTGCTTTTGTCAAACTTCAAAAATTTATTTTTCGCATTAAAACATGTTTTTTTGTCGAAAATGACTATTCTGCAAATTTTTGACTGTCTTGTTGTTCATACGACGAAGAAAGAAAAAAAAAAATTCGTCACACGAGACGTCACAAACTTCAGCTCAATTAATTTGACTTGCATCGGGTGATTATAAAAAACATTTTAGTACACGCAAAGAGGAAATTTGTTGCGTTCAATTAATTTCCTCATGCTAAGCGAGTTCTGAAGTTTGGAGCCGGTTTTACTTTTAGGTGTTATAACACTCGTTGTTCTTGATAGAAAATGTCAGACATTGATCGATGCTCGTTTTACAAATAAAAAATTGAGAATAAGCATAAAATGTACCTAGATCTGCGTTTTAAACAAGCCAAAGTTAATAATATAGCAGTAAATTCATATTTCAGGGACTGACTATTCACTGATGGCAGCAGCTATGAGTTTTTCAATAAAAATCAGTGAAATTCGACTGATGAATCAGTGAAGTAGATTGAACTCACTTATTGAATCAGTAAAATATTCAGGTGGAAATAATAAAGCCAGCAATATATTTTAACGATCGATGAACTCGTTTATTTTAGGTTAAGGTAGTTTTCATCCACGAAAATTAGACCTCAGGCAAAAATAGATAATTTTGCTTTCAAGAATAGCAATATTATTATTGAAGGGTTATTTTGAAAGAGAAAAGATTATTTTACATGAAAAAAAATTGAAACAGAGAAAAATAATTTTATTAATAAAATTATATTTTTGCGTTACAAATTTTTTTCATGAGAAATAATCTTTTCTCTTTCAAATTAGCTCTTCAATAATAATATCTATTCTTGAAAGCAAAATTACCATTTTTTGCCTGAGGTCTAATTTTCGTGGATGAAAACTACCTTAAACAAGACTATAAAAGAAATTACATATTTATTATTATATATTATAATTATTATTACGTATAATTATATTATGTATAATTAAAAATTAAAGATCCATCGTTATACTTTAATCACGTGGCGCGTTCACTGATTCCTCAGTAAAATCAAAGAAGGGCACTGCGTCATCAATTGATATATTTTCACTGATATAATCAGTGATTATTTCACTGATTCAGGTTTAGAGAATTCATTTATTATCAATTTCATTTTTAAGACAGATATCGGGACACAGGGACAATATTATGAATAAAAAATTAAGGTATCAAACTAAATAGAGAAAAGGTAAAATATCTTGAACAAAAAATATTTTTAAAAGATTTAAAAATATTTCAAGGAACATTAAATTTTTGTTTGCAAATGCAGCCAAGTAGTGCTTGGAAAATTTAAATAAATGTAGAATTGAATATAAAGTTGGATAAGTTTTACAATATTTTTCAAATGTTAAGACAAAAATAAGTGTGCGCTTTGCTATGAATTTATTTAATGAAGTAAAAAGATGGAAGAACTGAAGAAAGCTCATATTTTACCAGGCGCTTCAAACGGCTTTAAAATCTTGTAGGGTATTGTTGCACTTTCTTCTCACGTTAGGGGAGTTAAGGTTTGAATTATTCAAAAATTTCCTGGCACTCGAAGCTTTTACATTTCACGCAACATGTGTACTGGAAATATATTTTTCCTTTTAAAATTTATACACATGAAAAATACTGCCTACAGAATTCTGAAAAATTGTTGAGTTTTATTTTTAAATAAGATTAATATTTAAGATATTTTTATTGAATTTTTGCCGCAAGTTTCATTAAACATTTTTGTGCTTTTAATTTAGTTCTAGGAGATAAAGTCGCGGTTATGAGTACTGAAATAGTTATTTAAATAGTTATTTATTCCTTAAAGAAAAAAATTGTTTACTAAACATTTTTTCATGTCACAAAAAATCTTTCGCTTCAATATGTTAAAGAGGTTACAATTTCAGCTTTTCTGTCGCAGTTGAGATAGAATATTAGATTAATTAGTAGCTTAATTGATATTGATATTCCTGCTTGGGTATATTTTTAAGTAACTATGATTAAGTTAATATCATCGATTTTATTTTAATATCAACCTTAGATTAAGCACGTTTATTCAATCACAGATTGTAATCGAATTTCTAATACGCGCGATATTCTACTTTTAGAATCTTAATTTTATAATCTGAGGCGTTTGATTTTAGAACAAAAATAAATTAAAATCAATTGCAATATCATTCATAGTTGTAAAAAAATTAAACTTTAAAAGATAGATTAAAAAGACCAGCTGAGCTTAAGTCCATCGACTTCTACACGGAGAAACTTAAGTTTATAATTTTATTATTATTATTATTTTTTATTATTTTAAATTTAATATACGTTAATGAAAAAAACTTCCATCGCATGTAATGGATAAATACAGAAATTTTTAAAAGTGTGCTATAAATTATATCGAATATTACTAGTCTCTAAATCTAAATCAGTAAAATTTTCACCGAGTAAATCAGTGATTTTCCCTTTCATTGATTCATCGTCGAAAAAAATATTTTTCCATGTTAAATCAATTAATTTTCACTGAAATAATCAGAGAAAAAATATTTTTACTCTTAAATCAGTTAATTTTCACTGAAGTAATCAGTGAAATTTGACTGTTTTACAGTAACCACTTTTTAGCTATTTGAATCAGTCAAATTTCACTGATAATCAGTAGATTTTGACTGATTCAGATTTAGAGAGTATAACCTATACTCAAATTTCATATAATTTTCGAATCTTCAGTATTTTGAATGCGAAAAATATCCAGTCCGCTAGGAATAATTACCATTGCATCTCGATTTTCCCTAGATTCCTAATATTTTTTAGAATTATCATTATAAAATAAAACATATATTTCTATGAAAACTTTCTCCGTGCAGGATATTTTTCGCTTTGCTGAATTCATTCTACGAATAAAGCGCACATTCTTTATCGATTCGAACCAAAAGTTAGTGAAAGGTCACTTCTTTTAGAGCCAATTCTACCTCAATGTCAACAAATTCCTCACCATAAGATTCTTTTTATTTCCTCACGAGTTACACGAAAAGTGGACCTTAAGAACTTCCACTTACAAAGATTTTGCAAAGCAAAAAAAAAATCAAAGGGAAATAGTGTAAAAAAGATTTTTCTAGTTATAATAGTATAATATATAATAATAATAATAATATATAATAATAATACTCAAGTAATAAATAAAGCCCTGAAAAATATAAAGTTAGAGAAAATACAAAATTACTCACCCATTAGATCTTCCTCCAGACTCTCCTCCAGGTCCATTGCCATTCTAACAAACAAAAAAATAAGTTTATTAAAAACAAGCTAGTAACAATCCCGAACAAAGAGGAAAAGACGTTTTCGGTTTTGCGAACGACATTTAAGTTAAAAAATAAGGTACATATTTCCAAGTTTTACGTCCGCGGAAGCTCATTAAAACGAACATCCTTTTTTTGAATTTCAAAAGACCAACATCTGCTTTACTTAGAATCATTTTTCATCTCTAAAAAGTTACAAGGCTGATATCCGGTATTTTTCAAGCTTCCGTGGTCGTGCTACACAATGCTTTGCCTCTGACAGTATCTCTATACGCACGCACCTTAATTTAAGTTTAGGTACATCAAGTTTGGAAGGGTCCTTAAAAGGGAAAATCGCATGACTGTACTTAGAGGAAGATGTGAACCCGATAGAAGAATGAAAACAATAAAAAAAGGAAGACTTTTACCAATGGCTATCATTTTATCTTCTATTCCATCAAGGCGTGTGATTTTCCCTTTTATCGAGAATATAACTAGTGCAGATTACATTTTCTCGTGTTGCAGATAGTAGTTTCTTCTTTTCAGCATCTTCCGCGCTTTCTTCCTATTTTATTTTATTTTCGAGCCAATCCGTTTAGATGGAATCCGGGGCCGACGATGAAACAGAACTTTCCAATAAATCTGTCCCTTTCTTCCATCATTGTCAACAGATGCTTGCTAATCTTTTTCTCTCGGCATCTATCAACTTTTAGAGACAATGGCTTTTCGACTGATCCTACCATTAATCAGCACGATACTTCTTTTCTCTCGTACAAGGAAAAAATAAGTACTGGGAAATTTACTTGACAGTCCTCGACTTTTGGAGAGGACAAATTTTTCGGAAGATCCTATATACTTTTTATGCAGAAGCTTAGAACTTCATCGAAAAAAAGAAAGAATGTCTTACTCTATAAAAATGAAACAATCAAAATCTACTGATTATCAGTGAAATTTGACTGATTCAAATAGCTAAAAAGAGGGGACTGTAAATCAGTCAAATTCCACTGATTCCTTCAGTGAAAATTAACTGATTAAACAGTGAAAACATTTTCTCCACTGATTCAATCAGTGATAATCAACTGATTTAAAAGTGAAATATATTTTTTCACTGGTGAATCAGTGAAAAGGAAAATCACTGATTCAATCTGTGAAAATTTGACTGATTCAGATTTAGAGAGTAGATTAATTCAAGCACAGTCAAAGAACGAAATTCTTTCAAATTTTATTGTATAGTTTTTGAAAAAATTATAGAAAGGCAAATACTTCTTCTAAAGAGTGATTCAAGTTTTAGAAGGGTTTGGATCGAATAATTTGTTTAGAAAGAGATGAATACCTGCTATACAAGTCAAAGAAAAATGTTTAGAGTGCGCTTGAAAGTCTTGTAGAATTTTTACTGGTAGGATGCGCAGTTGTCAATGTCAGTTTTTTAGATACGCACAATTTTTATTACTCTCTAAATCTGAATCGATCAAAATCGACTGATTGTTAGTGAAATTTGACTCAATCAAATTTCACTAATTGCTCCAGTAAAAATTACTCGATTTAACAGTAAAAAATATTTATTTCGCTGAAGAATCAGTGAAAATTAACTGGTTTAATAGTGAAAAATATTTTTTCCACTGATAAATCAGTGAAAAGGCAAATCATTGATTCACTCAGTGAAAATTTGACTGATTCAGATTTAGAGAATACTTTGTAAATTGACATAAACTTCAGAAATTATGAAATTCTTATATTTGACAATTTAGAATTCAGTAATTAATTTATTAAAAGTCTCATCACTTAAAAAATTTGTTTAGCCTTATTTAAAATTGTTGGCGGAACAAGGCGCAGCAATTTCTTACACGGCCCTGCATTTTCTAAGGATAAAATGTAACCAAAATTTTTTGGGAAACATCGCAAGTGCTTCGGTAGCCGTGCGGTTTAATTTATAAGGTTAGACTGCGTTATACATGTAGGTTAGGTAAAAGTTAAGGTTCGAATCCTGTCAGCGTAAGATTAATTTCAACAGCGGTAATATATTATATTCAGCGATGTGTAGTGATAGTGTATAATAGTATAATTTGTAATCAAATTCAATAAAAAAGTATATAAAAAAGACAGCTTGCAAAAATAATTTTTTTTTCTTATTACCTCTGATAGTCCATAAAAATTTCATCGACTGGCTTTGAAGTTTTCATGCACGAGTGCTGTGCGAGCTCTATCTATCTATATTATTATACAAATTATACATTTTGCATACTCAGAAATTTCACGGACTTTCTATTGAATACTTTTGGAAAGTTCTATACTTTTCCAAGGATTATTGATCTAGTTGTACAAGAACGGTACTTCTAGTTTTAAGTAACTTTTAGACGTATCTGAAAGTCGAGCACTCTGTCATGTAAATTTCCCAGCATTTATTTTTTCCGTGTAAGCCAAAGGAACAACTCGTCTGACTACACCTCGACTCTATCTACTTATTATTGAGAAAGTACTGATTTTCTTTTAGGCTTCGGTTGCTTGCTTTCTTTACTGAAAAAATTATTAGTTGAGCTACCTACTTCGGTTTGTAAAATATGCCAGAGTTACTCAATTAGTTAAGATAACTACTCTTTTGTTGGTGTTACTATCTGTATTCTTTCACAAGAACTCGGGTTGTAAAATCAACTGGAAAAGTAGTTCTTCTAATCAATAAAGCAGCTGTAGCATATTTTACAAGTTAAGATGGTAGGCTAAGCTAAGTATTTTTTCAGTGTTTTTTTTTCAGGGATCAAAGTGTCTCAGAAATATTTTTGCTTAAAAAATTTCATAATTACATTTTAGTTTAATGATTCCTAATTTACAAATCACAATTTTCAAGCTTTTTTGTTTCTAAAGCCTACACTTAAAAAAACTTAGTGCTTCGACATTTTAAGTTGATTCAATTTTCAAGGCACTTAAATTTCAGAGATTAAAATCCAATACTAATTATCACAAACTTAAATTAATGAACAAAGTTAATCTATTAATCTTGAGTTTGGCTTAATTTTACTTTCAAAATAGTATATTTCGTATCAAGTGCGGAAAGGCGTATTTTAACGCAAGAGCGAGTCGCGTGTTAAAATACATTCCGCACGTGATACGAACGATATTTTTTGTTCACTGTACACCGAAAGATAGCCGAGCCGGTGACGTTTTGCGCACGGAAACCTAATTTTTCCGCACTAGTGAGGGAAAATTTTAATTTTCCGTACACTTAACATTTTCTCGCACTAGTGCGAGAAAATCAACTTTCCGCATGTAAAACGACACCGACAAGGCTAACTTTTGATGTACGGCGGATAAAAATTCTTTTTTTCGACTGAGGAGTTTTTACACCCAGAAAAAAACGTTTCTTTGAATCAAAAAAATGTGTGCATTGCTATACCGTCCAAGAATAGTTTCTTTGATTTAAAGAAATTTCTTGATTGTACATAGTGCATAGTACATGTGTAATGTGATTCTCACAAATATTTTTTCTAATTTAAAGGAAGTTTTCTTCGTTCAAGGTTATAAAATTAAATAAATTATTTACCAAGTTTTTGTTAGTACTTTATTTGAATCAACTAAATAATGTTAAAAAATTAATTTCTTTTATTTAAAAAAGGCTAAAAACGACATTTATTAAAGTCAAATAAATTTATATTTGTTCTAAATGTGTTTTTACTTCGAATTGTAGAAATAAAGTTAAAAAAACGATTTTTTAAATTTAAAAAAAAAAATTTTTCTGGGTGTAACACAAATAATCATAAAATTAAAAAAGAATACTTTAAGTGGGAAATTAAACTATTTTGTTTAAAAAAAAATAAAGAGCAAAGTGGGACAAAAGTAGGGGACAGACTGTGATCCCTGTATTATCCTACTTTTCTTCCTTCTTTCTTCGATGCTTCAAATTTTGGTGCCATTTCTTCTTACTCTCTTCTATTTTCGTTGTTTTAAATGAAGTATTTCGCAAGGATAACGCAGAAATGGAAGTGGAGACAGTGTATAACAGCTTGTATAAATATATCACGTACAATACTCGTAAATCTGTTACGTTAGAGGTAATATAAACTTATAGATAGCGTAACAAGTGCAATAAGTATTTAGAGATGGATTCATAGGTAGGGCCGTTTCCCTTCTCGTCATCTATCTTCGCTTCTGAAGGGTTTTTCGCCCCAAGCTTAGACAATACTGGGGAACACTTTCTCGTCGGTTATTCCATCGCAGATAATTAACACCGTCGGCAGTGTCTTGTTCGAGAAGAAAGAGAACCACGCTATGATTATTATTCCTTCCCTCGGTTCACTATTACTCTAATTAATCCTGATAATGTGACGCGACTCGTTTTAAATTAAGAGTATTTAATATGTAAAAAATATTTTTTATTAGGAATTCAATAATTATTCATTAACTCTTTTACTTTCAAGCAAAATAGATCGTTTTTTTTTGTGAAAAATATTGTTTAAAAAGATGTTTCCAAATTTACATAGTTTGGTGTTGAAAGTTGTATACTCTGAAAGACAAATTTATTATAAAGAATTAAAATTTTAATAGTATGATACTAGATTTGGGTGCACTTCCGAAAAGCACTTACCTCCGAATAATTTGAAACTCATTATAACCACGTATTTTGAGGTGCTGATTACGAAATGATGATGAAAATACTCGCAAAGTTGATTTTCAAGGTCAAAACTGAAAAAAAACGTTTTTAACAAGTTTTTTCATTTTATGTCGATAAATATTGATCTAGGGAAAGAAAATTTCCTACAAAAATTGTAGCGAATGAAAAGATCTATCTTTAATGTTTTATACATTTTTGACCTAAAATCATTATTTTTCGAGAAAAATGAGATTAAATGAAATTAAAGAGACAGGCATACGATGGAGATGATTCTCACTGAGAAAAACTCCCCATCGTGTGCCTGTCTGTTTGATTCTGTTTAATCTCATTTTTCTCGAAAACTAATGGTTTTAGGGCAGAAATGTGTGGAACATTAAAGATAGATCTTTTCATTCGCTACAACTTTTGTAGGAATTATTTTTTTTCTAGATCAATATTTATCGAACTGAAACCCTTCATTTTTTAACTTCTCATCATGGCTTATCTACTAGGCTCAAATTTCACATCATGTGGGTCCCAAAATCTCCACTTTATAAGCCCCAAATAATACATTGTCCGTGTGATTCCATTTAACCAGTTAACTGTGATTGACGAGTATACTCGTCATAAATACATGGAACTTGCCATAGTCGCCACAGTTAACTGGTTAATAAAGGATAATTTTAATTGAGAAAAACTCCCCATCGTGTGCCTGTCTCTTTGATTTCATTTAATCTTATTTTTCTCGAAAAATAATGGTTTCAGAGTAAAAATGTATAAAACATTAAAGATAGATCTTTTCATTCGCTACAATTTTTGTAGAAAATTTTCTTTTCCTAGATCAATATTTATCGACATAAAATTAAAAAACCAGTTAAAACATTTTTTTTTTTAGTTTTCACCTTGAAAATCAAATTTGCGCGTATCTTCATCACCATATTTGTAATCAGCGCCTAAAAATACGTGGTTATAGTCAGTTTCAAATTAATCGGAGGTAAGTGCTTTTCGAAAGTTTATCTCTAGATTTGAATTGAATTTTATATGGAATATGTATTCTAAAATCAATATATGAATTTCCATACATTTAACTGAATAATTTCATGTTAGTAAAATGACCATAAAAGCCGGTTATAAACAGTTTAGAAAGAAATAAGATTTGCAGCAACGACAATGTATTTGTCGTGATTTAAGGATGAATAAGCTAATATCGGATTTGTTTGGAATTGCCCCTGACCTCGGGATTGATAAATATTTGCTTGGTTCTCTGCGAATTCTTATCCTGAGACGCTCTCGAGGGAAAGGAAGAATAAAACTTAGTAAATATATAGTATCTATCAATAGCGTCGCTTCGCGGGTATATTTCCGTCAAGCATCACTTAGCAAAGAGACAATAGCTATTTCTTTTTATTCAGTACTGATATTTACCATTACATAAGTATTAGGCCTTAACAACGTCCTATCGTTTAATAAATTACTAATCTTCGATGATTCTAACTCTACGTTGAAAGCCTTAAAAATTTTCGCTGTTTTACATCGATCGATGAAGTTTCCCTTACTGATGTAATGTATGATTATGTATAATGATAACCTGAATATGGAGGAATGATAAAGTGTATTCGCGCCGATCTCGAACGTCCCTTTGTCGACGCAATTTCTTATATCATCAAAATTAGCATTAAAACCATGGAACAACCAAACCATATGATTGATATGGTGATTTATTTGTATGTAAACTTTTATCCATGCAAAATAAGACATCAAGTCAAAAATTTGTGAGGTCAAAGAAAAGGCACTAAGGAAGGTCTCAACTTTCGAATTTTTATAATTATAAAAAAATACATTTAAAAAAAAAATGTTTTTAATTAAAAAAAATCTGAGAGTTCAAAGACCTTCTTAGTGACTTTTCTTTGATCTCACAAAATTTTGCCTTGATATCTTATTTTGTATCGACAAAAGTTTACTGACAAAACAAATACCATATCGACCATATGGTCCGGTTGATCCATGGCCTCAATGCCACTTGATACCACGTTTAGATTTTTATTTTTAGAAAAGAGTTAAATTTAATAAGCTATCAAGTTAAATTAGAAAATGTATAGCATAGCAGGTCATAATCAGAATACAATTTAAAATCCATCGATATAACAAGTCTTTAAAGTTTGATCATTTTGTAAGTTATGAAACCCAGGGGCGTTGTTCTATTGTGAAAAGTCCCTTGATACCTCAATTCTTCGATGTAGAAACCAGTTTGATATCGAAGATGATGTAATACAAGAGAGTACACAATGTCTTATGCAAAATTCCGTCCAGCGTCTATCGATCCAAAGACGACGTCAAACATCGGCATTTATTTTATTTTCAAAAATGTTTTCATGCTCTAATATATTTCATTGACGCTTCACTCAAACGGGTTTTTGTACATAGCTACATGTCGGGTATGATTGATCTTTGGAATTTTTTTCAAACAGAATTTGTCCATAGAAATAACTTCTTAAATATTTATCAATTAAAGAGTCAAAATTTTGAAAGGAGCTGATTTGATGAATGTTTGAAGTACTTTGGACATCAATGATTTAGCTATCGGAAGCAAGAACTGTTCCCTTTAAACTATCGTAAATCCTCTTCATAAATGAACACGATCCATAAATGCTTGTGGGTTCAGAATGCATAAAGTTATATGCTGGTACTTTGAATTCATATCTCTAAAATTGTGGCTAAACCCTCCATGTATCTACGTACATATTTTGCTCGGAGAGTCGTGCGATAGAACACGATTACACAAGAGTCTGTAAATATGTTTCGTAAATATGCATCAGTGCATGTATGTATTTATAATTACATAAATTTGCGTTAAAAGCAAATACATATAACATTGTTAATGTATTAAATTTTACAAAAACACGATTACACATAATTATAAATACACGCATATATTCGGTACTTGAATGAATTTTTTGGGATTTCTAAGAGATGACGCAACAAGTATGTTTTGACATCGGAACAAATTGCAACCAACTTCACATCAAAGCACCATCCTCGAGCTTGTTTTGACAGTATTTCTCATTCAGTTTTAAAGTGAAGAACATATTATTTTTGAACTTTAATTATGCCGAAATTCGAGCCGACAAAGCGTAATTTTCTGGAAGCTATGCTTTCCTGTTTTTTTTAAAGAAATCAGCAGCCGGATGTCATCGCTTGTTTGTAGAAGCATACAGTAACCATACTCCAACAGTTCAGACTGTTGAAAATTGGTTTCGACGATTCAAAAGTGGAGATTTCGACCATCCATTGATCCAAGGTAATGCTGTGTATATGGTGGGACCAGAAGGGTGCAATTTATTATGAATTGCTAAAACCGGGAGAAACCATCATAGGTGAACGTTACCGAACTCAGCCGATAAGATTGAACGCTGCGGTAAAAGAAATACGGCCGGAATGCGTGGAAAGGCACAACCGAATTATTCTTCAACAAGACAACACTAGACCCCATATTGCGAAAGTCGTGAAAAAGTATCTTGAAAGGCTTGATTAGCAAATGTTACACCATCCGACTCGGTTCATTTCTCAATCCCTGCCCGCACGGAAAAAAATGAACTCTCAACTTGAACATCTGAAGTCTCAAACTGATTATATTGGAGTTTTAACTATGGGATAACATTCTACATGGTGTAAAGTACTATCTGTGAAGTGTAAAAACTAGATGTTCAGCTTGACTTTCCCAGAGTGTATGAGAATCCTGGAATGTAAACCTCAGTATCTCAGGAGCGTTAGCTCGATTATCTCAGAGTGTAAATGTTGACAGGTTAACTATTACAGAATGTAAACCTGACATTCTGTCGATATTCAAACAGACTATAAAATTATGGTCTCTCTGACTACGAAGAAAAAATTATGGATCTGCAATATAAAACTGACTACATTAATTTTGACACTCCATTTTTCTCCCTGCGAGAAGCGATTCCAGTCTTTTGAGGACATCAAAAAATGGATCGATTCGTGGATAGCTTCAAAAGATGAAGAGTTTTTTCGCAACGGAATCCATAAATTACCAGAAAAGTGGCGAAATATTATAGCTAGTGATGGCCAATACTTTCAATAACATGTTTCTTCATTTTGGTTTGAAATCAACGCTCTTTTGAACAAAAAAACCCAAAAAATTAATTCTTGTACCCAATACATATGTATACACATATGATGTGTGTTTAATGAAAGTGAATTTATGCAATGGTGTGTTTCGTGATAACTGATCGTGAGTGAGATAATGCGTACCTGTGTGACGGTTGCAAGTAACATGTATAATAATAACCTAATGTGTGCGTAATTATGCCAGCAGCCCCTGTAAATCCATGCAGTGTCCAACCTAATCTTACGTCCGCCTAATAATCTTCAACCCCCTGCCCTCCATGGTACTTTGCATATGCATGTGATCCTATATGTATTTGCGTAAGTGGTTGCTAAACAGAATCGTTGTAGACACGAGAACACCATTACGATTGCGTGTGTCATAGAATCCCTATATACCTTCATGTATGTGGATGTTTAAAGACTCTCTTTGAAGTAAGCGCGTTATTCGGCAGAGTGCACTGCTGCGTTCATTAAAAGTTGAATAACCGACTCGGATTACACTAACGCGAACTTTAAACGAAAGGGGATCAATCAAGAGGTTGACAACCGAGTTTAGTGAAAATATCATTCAGTTTATTTAGCTAGACTAATTACTAATTTTCTCTGATTTGAGACCCAAAATAGTTTTGTATTTGCATCTCAAAAACACGCATCTTTGGTTTCGGTTTTCATATATGTATATTCAAAACGAAAAATTTAAATTATTTTAGGATAAACCATGTTAGGTATAAGTACCTCAGATCGTTTGAAAAGCTCAACTTCATGAGGGGATTTAGCTAAGCTCTGTCGCGTACGTTACACGTGGCTAAAGAAAATATCAGGCTCGTATAAAAGAAATAAAACCAGCTCGTGGATTTAATTTAATTAAAACCACTTGTTTAAATAAATCTTTAGGTTTTCAATTATTATCGACTTTTAGCGAGTAAAATACTACCAGAAGAGTTATTGACTTCTATTTGAGTTTATTAGTTTCTTGTCAATTCGCTCAACTTTTTTGAGGCTTTAAGTGATCAATATTTAGTGAGAGAACGTATTAAACGTCAAAGTTCAAATTTTCATTAAAAATAAAAAATTAATCAAATTTATATTCCTTAAGGGGTTTCATCACCTTTGAGCCTCAAAAATTAGTGTCATTTTTATGATTAATTTAGAGGCAGATAAAAAAAATTTAAGCAATCAAAATGTATAGAATTTATTAACTAAAATATTAACTTTATAAAAAAAATTTTTTGTTAAGAAATACAAAATGGCGGCTGAGTATTGCCGTATCAAAGAAAAAAAATCGTTACGGAGGTCGTCCGCGGCAAGAAATTCTAAAAATTGAGATTTGCATCTGGAACAAAAAAAAACTAATTTTTTCCAAATGTTTATAAGATTGCCCAGTGAAATACTATAATTTTGATAAACTTCTGATCTGCTATACCCCGCCCCCTACAGAAACCTATTGGGCAACATTCTTAGGACCCTAAGGGATTTTTTTATACAATAGAAATAAAATTATTTGTTGAAAATGCAAAAGTGATGAAACTCCTTAAAGGAATTAGGTGTAAATTTACTTCCAACTTTTCAAATCACTTGCACCAGGCTCTCAATGTTAATTTACTTTACTTAAAATATCATCATCACAAGTTACATTTAATTGATTGAAATCAGTAATAAAAAATGTATTTAATTTTTTTATTCGAAGCTTTCAGCTGATTTTAGATCAAACGAAACTCATTACGAATGCGAAAATAGTAGCACAAATCGATACCTAATGAAATCTCTAAAACTGAACTTCTTAATTGCTATAAAGTTTTCAATTAATCCTATCTGGATAACCTACAGTCATGCTCGCTCTGAACTTTTTCTAAACTATCGCGTCCGAAACCTTTTCCTTATCGTTCTTTTCTTCTAAGCAACTTTTCCTTTAACTTTTTCATCTCCTGTTTCTAAATCTCTTTTTGCAAGTAAACTTCTGATACAAATCAAGAAAGTGTTTCTTCTGCCGAAACGCGATTTTCAAAAATTAATTCTGGCAATTGAAAAAAGAATTCGCAACTTCTCACCTGTTTGAAATTTTCCAAGACGTATAAACTTACATCAACTATGGTCTGAAACATATTGGATGTTAATAAAAAAGACTAAAGGCACTTTAAACAAAATCTTCACATACAAATATAAAGGCCATTGAATAATTAGTTTTCTTTAATTTGTAATATGACTGACATTGCAAAAGGTATGATAAATATGAATGATTTTAGGGATAAAAGTCAAAAAATGGCAAAAAGCGAGCTGAACTTGAACATTTTTTTCAGTCGAATGAATACAGAGTATTTACCAATGATTTAAAAGATTCAAAATTCTTCGTGTCAGTCTTGAATATCACTTAGAGCTTAGCCTAATTTTTGAAAAGGATTTAAAAAAAATTTCACTATACATTATTAATTGACACCGAGCTGCCATTTATTCACAACTTTTTCAAATATTAATTTGACGTTTCATAAGATTTACATCTAATTTAGTATGTCTGTCGCAAACTTAAATACGCAAGCTTTATGTGATAAAGTTTGAATTGCATCATCTTTATCTAAAGTTTCAGAAGTTTTATTCCTACTCTTATTTATAGCTAAGTAAAGTGTTCTAAAAAGAAATTGTTCCGTACTATAGTGGAAGTTTTTTACGACATATTCGAAGAAATTCTTGAATTTTTTTTTTGACAAGAGATTAATTGAAGCTCAGAGATAGAAGTGGTTAAATACCGTGAAGAGATTTACCTACTGAGATTAATGACTTGCTGCAGCCTAATTTAAAAAACAAAAAGCTGACAAAAATTTGTATAGCATTGTAAAACCTACTCTAAAACTATTAATACTCCTCATTAGTTATTATTATTCCTACTGCTGGAAATTTCTTAAATATGAAGCATTTTTCAGTCGTTTTTTATTCTAATCCTACTTTTCTAAGAAGCTAAGAAATAAATTGCATCTTTGAGACTTTTAATTTTTAAATTATTCACGTCTTACGTTAGGAATTGACACCTGACTATTTATCGCTCAAAGTAAATGTTATAAAAATGTAAAACAGTCTTCTAACTTTTTTTCTGATGTCAAAGAATATTCATACAGGTCTTTTTTAGGAGGTTTCAAATGCCAAGTAAGATTTATGAAAGCTCACGGAGGGCCGATCGTATTTTTCTTGTAAATTCCAAAACGATCAAGTGCCTTTTATTTTTTGTGCTTTGCACTTTCTAACAACTTCATGGTATTTGCAATTGAACTTTATCGTTGGTTTAACTTCATACTTTGTACTTGGAATCATCATGAAAATGCAATATTTAATAAATGACATAAATGGAATTAATTTATACGATAATAAAATGTATTTAATAATTGTAAAATAGTTTGCTAATTTATACAGTATTTTAAGCTATTTCATCCACGAAAATTTAACTTCAGGCAAAAATAGATAATATTGCTTTTAAAAATATCAATATTATTATCGAAGGGATCACTTGGAAGAAAAGAGATTAATTTCCAAGAAAAATTTGAAACATAAAAAAATAATGTATTTAACAAATTTTATTTTTACCTGAATTATTTTTCTTATCGCTTCATACTAAATTTTAAAATATTATATGATTCTAATATATCGGATTATTTTTTCACAAAAAAGATTCTCTACAACTTAACCGTTTGCAATTTTTTAAAATAAATTCTTTAATGGCTGAAACCATTAAAAATCAATTTCCCAAACGAAATTCTTATAAACAAATTGCTGAATTTGGCAATAATTTATTCATTTTAGAAAATTGGAAACGATTGAGTTGTAGAGAGTCTTTTTCCTGAAAAAATGATCCATGATTTAATAAAATTGCACCATTTTTTTAAATTTAGTAAAAAGCGATATGAAAAAAAGCACTTGAAAATGAAATTTGTTAAATGCATTATTTTTTCTTGGAAATTAATCTCTTTTCTTTCAAATGATCCCTTCAATAATAATATTGATATTCTTAAAAGCAAAATTATCTATTTTTGCCTGAAGTTTAATTCTTGGGGATGAAATACTTTAAACATCTTCTAAATGCAGAAAAATGGAGAGAAATTTTTTTATGGAATTAAGTTGTACACTGAGAAAACAGTTTTGTCAAATCAACAAAAATATTTTGTTAGTATTTAGCCAACAAAATTCTTTTGTGGTGCCAACAAAACATTTTGCTATATCAATCAAATTTTGTTACTTAAACAAAATGTTTTGTCAGGACAACAAAAAAAGTTTTGTTGGATAAATTTTTTTCTCAGTGTACAACAATACAGGTACTATGCTCAGCCTGTAATTATGAAAATAGAATTTATTGGTCAAGCACATAATTGGAGTATAATTCGTACTTTCTTGTAGACTCGCTATTGTTTTTGTATAAATTAGAGGAAAGACACACAATGTGGAATATCCTGAATGCACACAAAACTTTAGATGAAACAAGTTATACTATTTTCACAGAACAATAGTTACAGAAAGTTTAATTATGTCAACTCTGTTCTCTGTAATATGTTAAATGTGAAAAATGATTATTAAATAGGCAAAATTAATTTTCGCTAGAATAAATCAGCTGCTCAGATTTATGTCTTTTGACTCCATTTAACTATTTGATAAAGTAACAACGATTGAAAGATTTGAAATATTCCAAAAACTTCTGACCAGTTTCCTAAGCTCCGGAAAAAATCATAGAAACAGAGTAAGACAAAAGGAAATTAATGCACTATGAATAATAATTTGGAACTATAAAAAACAGGAATTTTCTTATCTTTGCGTTTATGCAAGAATACAAATTTTTATCAAATAATTTCGCATGTTAAAATATTTTCTCGAAATACGTCGTGTTTTATGTTAAGGAAATTTTTCAAAATAGCACCCCAGAATCCGATATTATAGATACCTGGGAATGAGAATATAGCGTCGAATATTATATTACCGCTTCGATAGTGTCCTATGTCCATTTGCCCATTTTCCATTCGATATCCCAAGGGATATTTCGTTGTTCCCCATAAAATTCGCACTTTCCCAGCTCTACCCTATTTCTATTTCAACAAAAACACACTTTTATATCCTAATAAAGCCTTTTGGGCATAATTATCCAAAATTTAATTATAACTCTATATCTTCCTGTCGTCAACAGGTACAATCCATTTTCTTAATCCTAACACCGAGTCACTCACAATGCTAATTGCTACCTTAATTAGAATACTACAGTGGCAAATCCTTGGTTATACGGAAGCATATGTGTTCTGTTTTTCGATTATTTTACGACCTATTCTGTTTTCCTTACTGCGATAGAGATTAAGCAGTAAATGTATAAGATGATTTTCAGAGTTTCTGCTAATTATTTATCGCCCGTGAAATTCCCGGAAAATTTTCGACCCTTTTAAATTTTTCGATTATAAATAGTCAAAGGAAAAATTCTCGAAAAAAATTTCGTACAATTTAAAAAACTAAAATTTGCACTTTTTAAGGTCATGAATCAAATATATTACGTGACCAAACTCCTGTAAAAGTTCGTGAGATAACTTTTTTATTTTACAAAATATCTTCCTGAAAATTTGGAAAACACTACAGAACACGATAAAGAACGTCTGTCAATTTCGTTTGAGTGAAAATTTTGCGAAACAAAATTTTTACTAAAAAGGAGTTAACGGAGGTGGTTTATTGTCTTTCGTTACCTTTCCCAAATTTTTAGAAAGATACTTTGTAAATTATAAAACTTATCTTACATGAACGAATAAATGTATAATTTAGTCATGTGGTCCGATTGATCCATGGCCTTAAAAATTAAAACTTTTTTAATTAGAATTTTGTTTGAAATTAAAATACTTCATAGTTAACTTCGCTTCCAGATTAATGATTTTACTCTTCGAACATATTCTAACTATTTAGAATTTTTTAAAGTCTTCAAATTTGTATATTCTTCTTTTCTAGAACATTATAAGATTCAATTTTTCTTTACAAAAATGCTACACTCAGAAATTTCTAAACTACAGTTTTGCCATATAATATTTTCTTTCATCACTAAAGGGCTTTAAAATTCATTTTGTCTTTTTATTTTTGTAAAATAGCTCATTAATTTTGTTTCCATTTCAACAATTTCTTTTATTTATTACAGACGTTTTAATTTTAATTTTTCTATATTTAAAAGTTTTAAACTACCATTATTTTCAAATTAGTATTATTTCAATGTTTTTTCCAAAATTCATAGTTTTAAAATATCCAGAGCAAATGCAAATATCTAAATCTAAATTGATTTGAGTAAATTGAAAAATTCACCTTAATTGAGGCGTCGTCAATCTTGACCTCAAATTTATTTCTAATTCTGTTATTTGCCGGTGTTTCCGGAATTTCTGGCTAGTAGACACTCTGAGTTTCTTATTTGAAACGTCTGCACTCTGGTATGTTGGATATTTGCAAAATCATTTATCGCATAACTGTTATCCCGTTTCTTAAACGGATGCATAAATAGTTGTCGAATTCACTCTCTGAAACGACGATCGATAGGTTTTGGGGTGCAGTTACTACCTTTAGTTTATCAAATGCTGGGAAAGTTACGTTAAACCGTTAATCCTATCTGTATCTACTTGTATATGAATTCCCGTCTTTAATTAAAATTTACGTCACGAAGAGATCCGCCATAAAGCTGGTCAGTAAAACCGTTCGCCTCTGATTCAATAAGCGCACGCTTAATCGAAAGTTCCTCGAAACAGGGCCTTTGAGAAACTTTTGCAAATTTACCTCAAAAATGTTAAGAATTCAAAACTAAATTTGTACCCGTATCACTACAAACTCAAATTCATCTCAATGTCCAAACAAAAGTATAATTCAAAATTTCAAGAATTCGAAATTGTTCGAACCTTCAAAATATAATAAAATGACCAAATTTGGACCAAACAAATTTCTTAAAATAAAGGATTATGAGAAACCAGGAAAAAAGAAGAAAAGAAAAAGGGCAACCTTTCAAAATCCCTTCCTTCTTTTTCTTTCTTTCGTCCTCCTTTGTCTTTATTGCCCACAACCATCTACAGTCGGACTTCTCAATAAGAGCGCTCACGGGGCTGTAGGGGAGGGAATTTCCGAAAAGTGTGGTACCCCCACACTCTAGAGAAAAGCTCGCTCGCTCGAAACGTAAGCGGGTCTCTCAATAAGAGCGTTTCGATTCTCCTCGATTTGTCTCGTTCATATATGAATTTATTGTTTCTAAAAAATTGTAACAAAACTTTAAAATTGAATCGAAAATATACTAAAATCGAGACTAGCTATTGCGAAAAAAGATTGCACGGATCGATAAATGAAAAACAATGCACTTTTTATTATTATTTTTTTTAAATCGTCGCGTTATAAAAGCGTGAAAGTCGTTAATAATCAAACTTCAACGAATGCTCTTATTGAGAAGCCTCGAAATGAATTCGGTGTTATTTAAAATAAGCTCGGTAGTGGGGGTGTTTCTCGATCACGGATTAGCGCTCTTATTGAGAACGTTCTTGTTGAGAAGCCCGACTGTACATAAAAAATAACACGCCAACGTTTCGGTACCCTTCCAGCACCCTCTTTAAAGCTTGAAGAAAAAAATGTTTAATTAATACATGGGCGGTAATCAAAATGCATTCAAAAGTTTCATTTTCAATTCCATTTCTTTCCAGATTTTGACTTTTCAATGCCATTCGATGCCCACCTTCTTACTAGGAATATTCTAAGGAGCGGAAAATTTTTAAACATAAATCAATGATTTTATTAAAGAATATAAAATTATGGTTGCTATGGTTACAACATGTTAAAAAAGAATATCGCTAGCGACAATAGCGCCACCGCTTCTTGATAGGAAACACTATAATTCGTCCCCCTTTACTCCTATAGGAGTGGACTCACTGTGGGTGGAATGAAAGGTAGAGAGTGGGGGTACCGCACTTCTCGGAAATTCCCTCCCCTACAGCCCCGTGAGCGCTCTTGTTGAGAAGTCCGACTGTAGATGGTTGTGGGTAATAAAGACAAAAGAGGACGAAAGAAAGAAAAAGAAGGATGGGATTTTGAAAGGTTGACTTTTTTTTCTTTCCTCCTCTTTTGTTGGTTTCTCATAATCCTTTATTTTAAGAAATTTTGTTGGTCCAAATTTAGTCGTTTTTTTTATATTTTGAGGGTTCGAACTGTTTCGAATTCTTGAAATTTTGAATTATCTTAAGAAATTCATTGTTTCACCAATTATGGTCAGCTTTTACAGATTAAAGTTATCCTCTGCGGTTATCGTGCCGGGATTTAATGTATGTTTCTTCACAATTATTATATAAAAGACTAAACTACAGATTAAATAATTCCAAACTGAAGTTCTCGATAATCCATCAGTAAGGTATTATCTCACCTGTACTTTATCGGCTTAGTCGAATAAAATTTCAGCACTCTTATTGACTTGCTAGAAATTCTAGAACTATCAATAGAAAACGTAGGAAGGAGATTATACGTATATTACTTATTGATCTAAATCATTTCAAAATTTCCAAAGTCGTGCAAAAAGTTGTGAAGCTCTGCAAATTGGTCTGTATATTCCATATTAAATATTAATTAATTCCTCAAAGAAGTGATTAATCATCTCAACGATAACGTATGATTTATTTGAGGACGTATTGTATTTGATGTTGATTTCCTTGTGCAAAAGAGACCCAATTGAATGCAAGTATGATGACTTAATCTAGGTGAGATATCGATTTGATATGATCGTGACGTGTGAAATGTTTGTTATTGATAAATACGAGTGAGTGCCTTGTAAAAATGTTGGTTAAATATAGGCATGGGATTTTAATGATATGTGTGATAGCAAACGAGTGATTTCGATGTGCACGAATGAATTGATCGGTGGTGACTGCGCGATTGTTTCCTATGAAAGTTGCACATTACGTTACGTTACACAGTTACGTAACATAATTCTGCAATAAAATGCTTCAAAGCATGAAAATCTGCGCGATTGTGACCACTTGACCATACTTAAGGGGTCATTCTTGTTTACCAACCTCAAAAAGTCGATTTTTTTGTTGTTGAATTTTTTGAAAGTATATATATATTCAAAACGCTGATTAAACGTAGGTAAGATTTTTATCAACGACTTTTCATTGAAAAAAACTTTAAATGCGTTTTTCTCAAAACACCGTTATTACACCGCTTGTTGATAAAATTTCCGAAACTACTGAACCGATCCTTGTGAAAATTTTACAACATGTAAATGCCTAGGGCGCGAACTGACGAAACCTTTAAATTTTATTTTTTTGGCGACAAACGATGAAAAAACTCGTTTTTTTTTCTCGAAAAATGTTCGCCATTTTGTTATTTATGCATATATATTCAAAATTGCGGTTTGCGCCCTTGCCAGTGGCATACTGAATCTAAAACTATTTGAATTTTTTGTTTTAGATGGTCCGTCTTCAAGATTTTATCAACAGCGCAGACATACCTACTTTTTAAAGAGTCACGTTTACCTGATGTTTTTATAAAGAAAAAGTGTATAAAAAAATAGAAAAATTTTTTTTATGTAATTTATGAGTGTATTCATTAACCCCAACGGGATTTATATTAATAATTCCAATAGCAATCTCTAAAAAAATTTATAAAAATAGACTTTTTTTCAAGCGCTTAAACTAGAATGACTCCTTGATAATTTGCTTATCCTGGAATCAACGATAACACCAACTTCACACAACATGTGCATCGCTAATTTGCTATGAGATTGTGTTTATGTTTAGTTAATTTGTCCTTGCGTGCTCGATCAGAAAATATACACGTACTTTAACATTACCAACTCATGTTCGCATTAAGAGAAACTTATGTTTACTTGTCTCAAGGGAAGCGTCAGGTAAATCCTATTATTTTGCTGAATCAAGGTAAGCGATCACGCAGCCACATCCAGGTGTAAATACATTAATACTAACCTTAAAGCGTATTAATTGCAAAGCACCATCTAATTTTTATTCTAGCGTACTTATTGATACGGGGATATAACGAGCTTCTCTGAAGCCGCAGCGCCGATAGATGCTTATTCTAAAATTTCGCTTTTCTTACAAATTGTTATTATTGATCTTTGACCGACATTAGGTTGCTTAAAGCTTTTTCTTCGCTGGTGTTTGCTTAAATTGACTAGTACCTTTGAATAATACACCTGTTGATATCATTAAATGATACCCAAGTTTGATAATTTAATGCTCGCTCGTGAAATATTGACTCTTTGGGCAATACATGATTTTCTAATGAACACGTAGATTTCCGCAAACAGTGTATTCGAATTTGATGAACTTTGAAAACTTTTCAAGAAAACCATTATAGAATTTTGAGAACAAAGGCCTCTATCAACAGAGTCTTGTGAATGATGAAACTGATTCCAGTGAATGAAACTTTATTCCTTAAATAATAAAAGTTTTATGCTTAAGCTTTATGAAAGAATAAAGGTAGCTTTGAGTTTGAGCTGTAAAAATATGAATTACTGCAAAATTGAACAAGTTACGATACTAAAAAATAAAATACATCTCACTGCCCTGGCGAAAGTATCGGATAGGAATTCATTCCGAACCAATTCGAACTATTCCGATTCATTCCGATATCTGTATCCGAGCAAATGTGAGTCATTCCGAACCAATCCGAAAAAGGTTTTGTAACTCGTTTGATGAAAAAGGGTAAAAATTCTATA
Source organism: Diplolepis rosae (assembly GCA_030998225.1). Lineage (NCBI taxonomy): Eukaryota > Metazoa > Arthropoda > Insecta > Hymenoptera > Diplolepididae > Diplolepis > Diplolepis rosae. Next base: position 5,307,296 of record JAPYXD010000698.1, read on the forward strand.
CGACCTAATACGGTTTAATCCGAGGCAACTATCCGAATTAATCCGAACAAATACGAAACCAAGTTTTGAATCCGAATCAATTCGAGCTCAGATTGATCCAAACCGAATTTTCAATCAGAAATATTCCGATTCATTCCGATATCTGTATCCGAGCCAATGCGAGTAATTCCGAACCAATCCGAAAAATTTTTTGTAACTCGTTTGAAGAAAAACGGTATCTCGGATTAAACCGGATTAGTTTGGATCGATTTTTTACCGTTTTTCATCAAACGAGATACAAAACGTTTTTCGGATTGGCCCGGAATGATTCGCATTGACTCGGATACAGATATCGGAATGAATCGGAATAGTTCTGACTGGCTCGGAATGAATTCCTATCCGATACTTTCGCCAGGGTGACACGTAATCTAGTTAATACGTGTTCTTGAAAGCTGCAAGAAAGTAGAAAAAGAAAAGAGGTATTTTACTTAACCCATCCACCAAATCTCGAATACACTTTACAGAAGGAATCGTGCCCTCACTTGATCATGATACTCACTGCCGTAGGTCCCTGAGTAAGTGCAGCAGCCTCTTTCGAGGCATCTTCAACTTCCTTGAGTTTTTCTTCCGCTTTCCGTTCCTTGAGAGCCTTGATGAGCTTCCACTTGGATCCAGGAGGACCTGGACTGACTTGGCCCTCTTTGAGGGTGGCGTCCGAACTCCCACAAGATGATGAATCGATCTTAATCTTCGGAAGGCTGAGCGTAGCAGTAGTACCGGTTTCAGCGCTACCAGCACCATCTCGTTCGCCTTCAAGGACAGTGCTTTCAGAATCCCAACCACCGGGGATACTGACTGAAACTTCGCTAGGAGGTACACTTACGCTACCTTCACGTGAGAGCGAATCGGAGCCTTGAAGATGCTTCTCACTGTGTCGAAGGGTTGAACCGCTGGAACTCCTTCGAGACTGATGTTCATCAAGATCTTTCTGCAGATCTTCTTCTTCCTCGTCCATCGAATGAACTGGACTATCAGGTCCAGAAGTTTCACCCGAAGAACCTTCCTCCATCGGAATCGTCTTCTTCTCCTTCCTTGCTTCTTCTTCATGGGCCCAAGTATGATAATCCGTGACTCTGGCAAATACGGATTCAACACTCTCGGCTGGCTTCTTCTTGGGGATCGGCCTTCCATCTCGATGTCTTTCCCCATTCTCTAATCGTCGATCTCTTTCTATTATTGTTCCGTTCATCTTGATTGGGCGTGTTTCCTCTTTCATTAGATCCCTCTTTTCCTCTTCGTTGTCTTTGGTCCGTGCCTTAAGTTTCAACTCTCGAAGAACAAAGGACATTCTTTCTTTAACGTCGTTATCTGGTCGGTAAGAATCGTTTTCTTCAGGGACCTCAACTAAAACCTCTTCTATTTCGACTTGTGACTGTCTTTCGAGTTCCTCGAGTTTTTTCAACTCGTAACAATACCATTCATCCTCAGAGTCAATTGAATCTTCGGTGCTTTGACGTCTAGAAGACACTCGAGATGTGCTTCTGTAGGAGTGAGTACTTCTGTTGTCATCATCACCTTCTCCACTTCGAGACCCACCCCAAGGTATCTCTAGAGATTGCTGACTCCTGGGTAGAAACCGATTGACACCTATTGGGGGACCATAGCCTCTTGTGCTAGATGCAGATGGACTTCCCTCAGAAGGTGGTGCTTCTTCAGAGATGCTTTTTGACAATTCTGGTGCTTTGGTTCCACTCGATTTTTCGCTCTTCTCGCTTTTTTCAGAAGCTTCTTCTTGGATTTCGGAATTAGAGTCTAAAGATTGCTGATTACCATCGTCAGACTTTTTATCAATGCTGCCATCATCCATCATGCCTTGTTCGTCAGACACTGAAGAGGACTGTCTTTGTCGATACTTCCCCAGTGCCCTAGAAACTGCAAACTCCATACTGGCGCCTCCCATTAGGGCAACTGGTGGTAGTTTGGAAGACTTTTCGTTGGGAGCTTCATCAGAACTACCTGTAGATTTTTTAACATCACCGACTGTGGGGAATATGGTAGAACCTCCTGATCCTGAACCAGTGCTCTTACCTGAAGCTTCTTCCTCGACATCACATACTTGATCTGAGAGTTCGGTTTCACTCAATTCGGATTTTCGTTGCTCATTTTCTTTTTCCCTCAACCAATTTTCTTCTGCTACTTTCTTTTGAAGTTGTTCCTGATGCTGTTGAATCTGTTGCTGAAGTGCCTGCTGCTGTTGTTGCAAGAGTTGTTGTTGTTGAAGAAGATATTCTCTCTGTTGAGGAGTAAGTGGTGGTTGTTTATAAACAGGTTGTGGCAGCTGCTGTTGTTGCGATGGAATCTGCTGTTGCTGAGTGACAATTTGTTGTTGAGAATGTACCTGCTGTTGTGATGGTTTCCTCTTGGTACTGCCTGATCTAACTTTGGCGAATAATGGTGTATCTTGATTAGCATCTGATAGAACACTATCTTCATCTTCCGATAAACCACTCTGCCTGCCGCTACTCCATTCAGTTTCAGACTGTTCTGGATCTGACAAAGACTGAGACGACTGATAATTTCTTCTTTTTGCTTTCTGCAGTATTCCAGATACAGTGGATACCAAATTCTTCTTTTTTTTTCTTGCAGCCTGACTCCGACCACGACCCCTGTTTGTCGCCACTTCTGCCGCAGATGATTTCTGTTGAACTAAAACTTCTTGTTGTGATATTTCAAGATCTTCTCTTTGTACTCCACTTGGTAAAGATTGACTTCTATGTCTTCTTGGCAAATGAAGGTCGGGAAGCCAATTGCTCATTGAATTCATTGCATTTTTAAGTGAAGAGCCTCTCCTTATTTTCTTAGATAGTTTGCCAGTTTCTAACTCGCGGTCCTTGATGTCTGCTGAAATACTAATGTACCCAGATTGAGAAAGGATGACACTTGATCCATCGTAAAATTCTCCTTGTTGTTGAGATGGTTCAGTCAATGACTTTCCAGTTTCATTATCCTGAATATATTGATGCTCTCTTTGCCATTGTCTCTGGTAACCTTCTGTTAATTGTGCATTTTCTGCAGCAGCAAGTCTTTGGCTCATCTGATACTGTTGGTACTGCTGTTGATAAGCATGTGCGTAATTTTGACTTGAATACGAGTGATGATACTGTTGCGATTGATAGGCCGGAGGTTGTGGACATCGTCTGTCTCCATACGGACTCTGTGTATAGCTTCCCTCAGATGTCATGGACCTTATACTCGATGAGGTTGAATCGTGAGGTATACGGCCATCCATGGAGTTAAGCCAGGAAGATTCGGTTTCAGTTCGTGGAAGATTTGCGCTAGTTGGGTAGTAGGAAAGAGCATCTGTTATATTTCCAGTTGGAAACATGTTTCGATACATGGCAGCCTTATATCCCTCATGATTTGAGATTGAATCTCCGTAAGACATGGCACGCTTTGGTATTTTTCCGTGTGTTGATCCAGTAGATGGTATGTCACCATATTGGGAGGCACTGTAGCTTTCATAATTTGTGAATTGTTCCATTGCATCTGGATAATATCCAGTGGTTGTAGTTCTAGGTCCATATGTTCCAGAACCACTGGCGTAGGCGTTATTCAAAGTTTGAGTCCGATTGCTTCCTGCTACCGAATATATTGCTGGTTGCTCTGATCTATAGAGAAAGTCCACAGTGCTCTCAATCGAAATATCATCAAAGCTAAGATGACGTCCTCGCTTCTTGGGGCTCTGACACGAGGGCGCAGCAGGGGCAGGTGGAGGTACGAAATTGTAATCGTCCTGGATAATGGGAGACTTGATTGAACTGAGAGATGAAAGATGATTGACTACTGCATTGTATTGACTCGTAGCTGCAAGGGCTGCTTTTTCAATAGCATCTCTACCTTCTGGAGTATCGTACAAAGGTTCCTGAGTTATAACTGAGTTTTTTGTTTCCTGTATAGCAACTATAGGACTGGCAGTTCTAATCGGCTGCGAGGTCTGAGCTAACGATGATCTAGCGTGATCTAAGGAGTAGGAAGTCAGCATTTTGGTTATCGAACTTTTTGGAGAACTTGGCGACTTATCAAAACTACTCCATCCACTCATTGACGATAGACCAGAATCAGATTTTGCTGCTACAATATTAGCGCTGCCAGGCTTTGTCAGATGCTTCGGTGAATTTCGAGGAGACTTTGGAGAGTGTGGGGTACGAGGGCTGAGCCTTCCTTGTTCTAAAGAACCTAGTTTTTCAGTATTCCTTAAGAAACTTGGACTCTGAGAGCGCTTAATGTCCAAATCCTTTTGTTCAGCAGCAGACATAAGGAAGGGATTAGTTTCTGCAGGATCACGAGGTGCCGGTGGGGGTGGTGAACTGGGAGAAGGACTTGGTGGCGTTCTACTTTCTGGAAAGTCCAAGTTTAACCGTGCAGCACTTCCAAAATAACCGTCTTGCCTAGTTCTGACACTGTGGATACTTTGGGTACTATGTAAACTTTGCATACTTCCAGCAGAAGGTGTTGGTGATGCAATCTTATCGGTCGTTGTATTATAAATCGTAGGAGAAGCACAGGTTACCGTTGCGAAGCTCTCCACCATCAGATCAGTCAATTCTTTATTTTCAGCGTAACCTTTTGCGAAATTACCTACATCGATTGCTAATTGAATAACAGGTTCTGGACTCTTTTCGAGTAATGCTGAAGTGTAGCCTAACCTCGGCGGAGTGTACGTTGAAGACATTGAGTCAACGTTGCTCCTGGAAGTGCAAGTCAGTCTAGGCGATAATGATCTAGTTGTGACGTCTCCGTCAGTTGTTAAACCACTATCCGTGCTGACCCTGGATATCGATCTCCCAGTTGATCCTGGACTTTTCGAGTACATCCAGCTGTCCACATCTGGCTCAGCGTAAATTTTTCTAATCTGCTCATCTATGCTATTAGCTTCTTCTACTAACTTAGCTTCGGTTTCCGTTGCATACTGTCGTTTTGGAGAGTCTCTGAACATGGATTGGAGCTCTATAATATTCTGTGAGTCTTTCTGAATTTTCGAGTCTAGCCTATCAAGTTCATGAAGCTTTTCAAGTGCTACCTTATCTATGGCACTAAGTCTAGAAACTTGGGCGAGATCCTGTTCGGTCACGCAGGGAGCGTTTCCTCTGTAATTCTTGTAGTCCGTTGCACTGAAGACTTCACCATTTTCCTCCTCCAGCTCATCTTTTTTTTTCACCATCATATGCTGACTTTCTTCCTCAGTCTGCTTTTGGTCGTCGTTTTTGATGCTATCTTGCGCTGTAGCTTTTTCAGATTCTTTCTTTCCGTTACTATCTTCGGCCTCTTCAGCCTCTTCCCAAATCATCCCCAACTGTGAAGTCGGCCTCGAGACATCTCCACAGATAAGGTCCTCTCTGTAGGCATTATTTAAACTTCTGTAAAAGGCCTCGTCGGGAATGTTACCTTCCTCTTCCAGTGTTTCCAGGGCTTCCAAATTTCTGACATTCCTTTGTATGTCAGTAACTACAGCCGCCACAGCATTATCATCCGCTAGGCCTCGAATTCTTGCTAGTTCTTGTTGTGCTAATTTTTCTCTAAGCACATTAGGATCTTCAATACCAATAGCAGCACCCAAGCTCTTTTCAATAGCATCTAATTCGCTTTCAGATCTCTGTTGATTAACCAAAGTCTGCTCAACCGTATTAGTTCTATCGTGGCTTCCTCCAGTGGTATAAAACTCAATTAACTGACTGATTACACTCTGCTGTTCACAAAGCAAGCCTTCTAACTTCTCCAAACGCTGCCACATCTTAATATATTCTTGACTCAAGAGGTCTAGTGCTCTCCAAGCGTACTTTAACTCAGTCTCAAGGATATTAAGGCGCGTTCCGAGTCTTTCCATGTAATCGCTAATAATGTAATCAATACTTCCGTCTTCGGTCATCACGTAACTCGCAAGTGCAGGAGAATGAGATCTGGAACTGTCCGCAGTAGTTCCTCCCAATTTTGTTGAATCCATATTGACTATCCAATTTTGTTGATTTTCGTCAGTACGATGTCTTGCCTAAGCTAATACAATCTGGACAGTTACCTCCTGACTTTCCTTAAAGCAATTCATCACGAGACTCAAAACGTGATCGGAATCAAAGGGGAATCAAATACTTCCTTGTGGACCGAGCAGGAACATGAATTGTGTTTTGGTTTCAAGCGCAGGTACTTTGTTCTCGTAAAGGTTGGAAAAGGTTATGAGTTTCGTGCGTTTGGAAATCTCCATACCGGAAACAAATTCTGACACGTACCTTTCGAAATCTTGTTTCATTCCTTATCTAGCTTATACTTATTTTGAGTTATACTATTTCATCTCGATAGTTTTTGCCTTTATTCTTCTTCTTGAATCCTATATATCTTCTTATTCTTGTTTGTCTTGCTCTAGTTTTTTCTTCTCTTCTATTCTTTCTTGTGGTTACATCTTCCGTTCACATATCTCACTTACTGACAACTCCGTCGACGTGACCGTCACTCTAGTAGTTTGTTTCGATCGATCACAAACTAGAAAGTACTAAGTTCCGTTCTTACGCACACTGAACACACTCGTTGAAGCGCCTTCGAACTCGTCTGACAAGATTCTGTCCCTCGCATTTTTCCGAACTCACGATAGTTCGAAAATTGCGGTCGGAAATCAATTCCACACTCATTTTGGGATAGGGATCTGCAAGCAGGAAAAATATTCGTTGGTTAGTAATGAGGGAGTATTAAATTCACTTTCTGGACAGTTTCCATGAACCACTTTTATAGAATGAACTTGTGTTAGTATTATTCTACGAAAGGTAATACATGCAACATGATAAATTTCAATATTGATAAGTAAAGTTACTTTAAATGTATCGAGATACTGGTTAGAAATTATTTTTTTTGCTAGTTAGAAATTTTATTTTATGTTTATAAATAATTGATTCTTAGTTCCACTCTTCAATCTATGATAGATTAAAAAGTTGAACTGAAAATCACTACACCAACATTATTCAAAACAGGTATTTTTATCCCGTTTGTTCATTTTTAGTTTCATAAATATCGATATGAATGGAGTTTTTATCTTCATGTTTTGAGTAATATTGATGCTAGGGTTGTTTATCCTAAGACATAAAAAGGAATAACCTATCTAGGATGAATTATGGTTTTATGTGGGATGGATTATCATAAAGGAGATGAATTATGGACAATAATGTTCGGGGTAGAGTTTATTCGAGGTAGTTGAGATAGGTTTAATCAGTCAGGATTGTAAAATTGGAAATGTTTATGAGAGATTCATTTTCTCATAAAGATATACAGCTACTCATATATGAATTTAATATTCAACAGTACAAAAATAAAAAACAAAATATATTTTGAAAGAAAACAAACTGAATTAAATAAAATTGAAACTAACAAAAAGAATTGTAAATTGATGTTAGAACCACGAACAAAATTTAATTTTTTTTCAATTCGTAATTGGGTAGATTGGGTTACTTATGTAGGTAATAAAATTTGACCATTGGAGATTTAATTAATATCATTAAACGTCTTGATTGGTTACCAGAATCCTGGTTAGGATTATATGAATAATCATGGTAGGTATTATAATTTGACAGAAAACCCATTCTCCCAAAAATTATTTATCTGAAAAACCACTAGATTGTTACTAAGTTGTAAATGCACTGTTGCAAAAATACAAGATGAGCTGCATTTTGGACAAAATTTCAGCGACAGATCTGTGCTTGTATAATTCTTCAAAATACAGCCCATCTTGTATTTTTGTAACAGTGGATTCGCAGTCTAGTTACAATTTAGTGGTTTTCGGGAAAATTATTTTCCAGGAGTATGAGATTTCTGTCAAATAAATATATACCGAACAATCAATTTCTAGTTGTTTTATCTAAAATTCTAGCTTTTTAAAACAAATATATATTCCTAACCACAATTTTGGTTGTTTGAACAAGAACGTTTTTTGAATTTCACATTAAGATTATCTCTAAAGTATGTATTATATAGTAATTCAACTAAATTTAAAATAAATGTAGTTAAATTTATACAATTAGATTTGAATCCAATAGAATAATCAAACCAAGTTAATGCAAAATGACACAAGTGAATTATAGTAAAATCTTAAATATTATTTATTTCTATAATGGTTTATTTTTCGTGCAATCAAAATCGCTGATTGAATAACGAACTTAACCTATCATTTTTACCACCAAAAATAGTCACAAATCTCAGTCTCATTCGATTTTTTTTTCAAAAGTTATTGTGCTTACAAATCACTAACACGATGCAGAAAAAATGAGACTTCATAATGAACTTCAATAGGTTTAAAAGGAACTGCACTCAGAAAAAAGATTTGATTGAATCAAAGAAAATAATTAGTTTGAAAGACTTTCTTTGATTTAAAAAAATGAGTTATTTGAATAAAATAAAATTTGTTGAATTCGAACAAAATATCTTTGGGGCAAATAAACATTTGTTTAAATCAAATAAATTTTTCTTCAAAACAAATAAATTAATGCATTGATATATGATCAAAGATATAATTTGTTTGATCTAAGGCAGAAATTTATTTGATTTGAACAAATTTATATTTGGTTCAAAGATACTTTTCTAATTATCAAAATTTTATTTAAATAAATTTTGTTCTTATCAAAACAATCCTTTCAAATAAATTATTTTCTCTCATTCAATCAAATCTTTTTTCTCAATGTGTGTTAGTTCAAAACTCAAAAGGAACCAGTTACACTCAAAATGAACGAAAGGAGTTCCTTTTAAGATTGTTGCAGTTCATTTTGAACTCTTATTGTAGTTTTATTAAAAGTGATTTTACGGTATCAGGGACAAACGATATATAGAGATTTGATGATAACCAGATTTGTCAAATTTTACACAAAAGTAAAACACTTTGAAAAAAAAAGGGAACTTAAAAACTATATTTAGATTATGTCAAGCAGCGATATCTTAATTCAGTTAAATCAAAGCTCGACTAATCTACAAAATTAGAATACTACATTTATTAGAGCGCGATAACGTATCGATTTGAAGATTCTGATAATGTATTAACGATTTCCTGTTATCCTTGGATAACAATAGTACAAAACTTGAATGGCGTCAAATTTTTATAAATTAACATTGGAATAGTTTTAATTTTATTGGCTTGTGGGTTAAATAAAACAGAATCTAATTGAACAGTCACCGGGCGATGGAATAGATTATCAAAGTACATTCTGTTATTTAGTCCCGCGCAGAATGCGCTTAACATGCATGAGGTTTAAATTGCCTGAAACCTGTTTCCGCTTTAATTCTGTCTTCGTGTTCGATTGAGCTCGAACGAAGCCCTTAACATGCGGCGGCCCTACTTCCGCCTTTAAGAGCTTTCCACAGATATGAAATTTCTAGTTACACGTACATATACGTAAACTTTGATGTATATAACGGAAGTTGAAAATGAGATAAAAAAGTATACTTGGTCACATGACTTCCTAGTGAAACAGCGTCGCTTTGTTTCAAAACTTTCGCGTATTCCAACCCTGTAGTTTCTCCTCAGGCAACGTCTAAGTAGCTTAACGCAATCATAAATTTTAATTTTCAATTTCACACTGGGTGTACCTGTCCTTGCCTGTAACTCCCTGCGAGAATACCGACCCATTTTCTTTTTTACATTCTCATCATGGATGAGAAGGTATTGGTTTTATGTGAAAAATGACTTTCGAAATTTTCATCAAATCTTTACGTTTTGAGACCCCCTGAGTCAGAAAAAATGGTTTTTACGAAAGTGTCTGTCTGTCTGTCTGTCTGTAGGTCGTGTGCGGCATAACTCTCGATAGAATTATCAGATTGAATTGAGCTTTGGTACACTTTATCGGAGCCGAAAAAGTAAGGACAAGTTCGTTAACCAGCCACATCCAATCAAAATTGAGGGGTTGAGCACTACTTTTGTGTTTTTGAAAATAATTTTTTGAAAAAATCAAAAATTTCAATACTGGTTTTAGATAGTGCTCATAAATGTCTAAAAATTATCCTTATAACATTTTTTGATTAAATCAAAATTAGAAATGTTACAGCATATTCAAATTCGAAAAAAGTCAATATCAAAATTCCATTTTCCAGTTAAATTATACGAGATACGAAAAAACGTTATGATACAATATTATTGAATAAATAAAGACCTACAAATTTGAATTGTAACATTTTTTCATAAGATGCATATTTTTCTTTTTAATTAAAAAAAAACTATTGAAAATCCAAAATTCAATTTTTTAACAATAATATGTAAAATAAGAAAAAAACGTATGAATACAATGTTGTTAGTTTCAAAAAGATCTACAAGTTTTGTCCCACACAGTTTCTGATAAAAGATCTATTTTTCGTTTCCATTCCAAAAAATACGATTAAAATTAAAAAATTCCATGTTTTAGACAAAATATGTGAGATACAAAAAAAACTTTGAGATGAAAAATTGTTTGGCTAAATAAGGTCTACACATTCTTATCGAGAAATTTCTCGACAGGATGTATATTTTAATTTTTTGATTTTTAATATTGAAAAATTCGATTTGTTTCACCAAAATATGTGAGATACGAAATAAGCGTTGTTCTGCAAAATCTTTTCCTTAAATAAAGTCTACGATTGTTTTTCCTTTTTGAGATATTTGGAAGAAAATAAATTTATCAATAATCATGTAATTTATTAAAAAGTTACAAAAATGCATACAGAAAATCGAGCGCGAAGCGCGAGTGTCATGATGAGAATGTGTTCCTTAAGGCCGATAGAGCCTTAAGTAAATTGAATTTCCTGTTTCACTTAAATTCAAAAAGAAATAGAGTGACTTTGAGAAAATGACTAATTTACATCATTTTTAATATCATTAAATTGGTTTGAGCTTCAGTATTAAATTATAAGAAATAAACTTAAACGTATGCGAAGAGCACAAGACCGAGCGCGAAGCGCGAGGTCTAGAAAGAACGGAGCGCGAAGCGCGACGATCGAATCGCGCGCCCGAGGCGCGCGCAAAATTTCGAGCGAAGCGAGCTGCGCGCAAAGCGCGCAATGAGAATGTGCCCGCTAAGCGGGCAGATTTTTTTTCTTTTTTCATTCCATTCGAGAAACGTGAGAGTTTTCAGGGATATTGGCAGGGAAGCTCCCGCTGTGATAACATGATTTTTCAAATTTGCTTCATTTGGTAGAGGATGATTAGCTGGAAAATAAAATCCAGGGAAGATGGTACGAATGAATTATTTCAAGTTAGTGAATAATATGAAGTGCTAATTAGAGATTTATCAGATAAGGGTGAATTTATTTGAAGTTTAATTAAAGAATTAAATTCTGTACGGAATTTTTAAAAGAACTTTTTTATAAATTCCAGAAGTTCAGGAGATGAGAAATTAATAGGAAAACTTCCAAAAGGAACTTTTAATAAAAGCACGATAAACTGAAATACTTTATTTTTATTTTGAGGTGAAAATTTAGAATGATTTATGCTTAAATCTAAAGTAAATATCAGAGGTAACATTTTTGAAGGTAAGAAAGGAAAGTAATCTTGGTGTGTCATCGAGGAATCGCAAGCTCGTTTTGAGGAAGAAAAGAAGAATGAATCAAGTAGATAATTGGTTCTATCATTGGTAACGATCCTTGAGATTGCAGGTTTAATCGAATCGTTATACGGATATTCGTTTAAAATGACGAATTTTTCGGATAAGAAGCTGAAGGTTTATTCGCGGCTTTTAATTGCATTTGTATACAAAAAATATGTTTTAGAAAATAATGACAAAATGATTTTGAACTTTTCTATTAAATAAATTATCATACAAAATATAAAAAATGTTAGTTTTTGTGGCGAACTATACTTAATCACATACGTGACACCTTGAAAATAAAGGGGAAAGAATAAAGTTCGTAATTCTATTCTCGGTTAAATTGGTTGGCTTTCCCACACGAGAAGGTTACATGATAGAAATTCGTTTTCGGAAGAAATATTACTCACAAGAATTGATTTATAAGGAACACATATTTTTTGAATTTACTCATTTATTGAAAAATTAAAGAATCTTAGAGAAAATTATTTTACAGATTGTAGTACATTTAAATATTTGATCAATAAGCTACTGTAAAGGTTCTATTGTTCAGAGAATAATGTAAATTTTCTTACGTTTCATGAAATTCAAGAACTAAATTACGTCAAAGAAACATTCTATGAACTTTGAGATGTGCCCATTATCTAGACGGATGCAGTATACTTCAAGATGCGTATTTTATTCTCCCCTCGAAAGAGGAAACACGTTGAAGCGTGAGGGACAAAACCTTTTGCCTTTTTCAAATGCTCCATGCTAATTTAAAAAGTTTTAACTTGTCTGGAACTACATCAAATTGAGGGAAAGAATTTATTTCCTAAATCTTATGTCGGAATAAACAACTTCACAAAAGTTACAAATGAAATAATTTCAACTAATTTATCGATATTGTAAACACGTATTTAAAGTTTGTTTAAAATTGAAATTCACACAAATTTTGAAGCGTAATTCACTTTAATTGTAACTAATTCGTTCGTTAGATGAATCCCGGAAGTTTAAAAGAACCAAGCTTGCAAAGGAATTTTTATATAGTAAAAAGGGTTTGTAGTAAATACTCGAAAATTTTTCTCTTAATAAGTCTAGCAGTGAGTGATTCGTAAAACAAATTGTTTCCATTAATCGTTAAAGCTCTAAAAGTGTACAGACATGGAATTGAAAAGACCAAGAAACTTAAGGTTGATTTATATCCATCCAGAGCTTGCAGAAATAAAATTGTATTTTCTAAACCTCCTCTCTTCAATTTAAATTCTATTTCATTACCAAATTCACATCAGGCAGGTTCCCTAACATTTATATTAATTTAAAAAGAATTTCAGGAATAATGCTCTGTTTGATGATTGCAGAACATTTTTCAATTGGAGTTTGGCATATTTAAATCCTGTAAGAACTTAAGATTGCAATATTGCTTTTCGAGTTGAAGAGGGGCTTTAACAATGTAATACTTTGAAATCGTATCTTTTACTATTCTAGGACATGGAAATTATCGTTTTCTATCTCTGAGATTGATTTTTTGCAAAATGGAATGTATTTAATTCTTTTTCCGATATAATTCTAGTTAAATTTTAGAAATATGTATTCTATAATATTTTCAAAAATACGGTGACAGTTTTACTTTAATGTGCTTATCTAAATTGAGATAAACTCTGCCGACCAAAGTAAAAGAACCGCTAACTGCATTTCGATTGAAACCGGGAAAATGGCTAAAAACTTTTTTTAACAAAAAACGTGGCATCTCGTTATGTTCTGTTCAATTTTTAATCGGAATTCAGTAAATTTAGGGGCAGTTTAATCATGGATGAAAAAATATGCCAAATTTTCATTTTAACTATTAAAAAATACAGTTAACAGTTTTTGCATCTTGAAAATACTTGGTAAAAGGGCTTAATGTCACTTAGCGTTTTTACATTCTCATCATGGATGAGAAGGTATTGGTTTTATGTGAAAAATGACTTTCGAAATTTTCATCAAATCTTTACGTTTTGAGACCCCCTGAGTCAGAAAAAAAGGTTTTTACGAAAGTGTCTGTCTGTCTGTCTGTAGGTCGTGTGCGGCATAACTCTCGATAGAATTATCAGATTGAATTGAGCTTTGGTACACTTTATCGGAGCAGAAAAAGTAAGGACAAGTTCGTTAACCAGCCACATCCAATCAGAGGGATTGAGCACTACTTTTGTGTTTTTGAAAATAATTTTTTGAAAAAATAAAAAATTTCTATACTGGTTTTTGATAGTGCTAATAAATCTCTACAAATTATCCTGATAACATTTTTTGATTAAATCAAAATTAGAAATGTTACAGCATATTCAAATTCGAAAGAAGTCAATATCAAAATTCCATTTTCCAGTTAAATTATACGAGATACGAAAAAACGTTATGATACAATATTATTTTCTACATAAAGTCCTACAAATTTGAATTGTAACATTTTTTCATAAGATGCATATTTTTCTTTTTAATTAAAAAAAAACAATATTGAAAATCCAAAATTCAATTTTTTAACAATAATATTCGAAATACGAAAAAAACGTAAGAATACAAAGTTTGTCATTTCGAAAATATCTACAAATTTTGTCTCACACAGTTTCTGATAAAACATATATTTTTCGTTTCAATTAAAAAAAAAAAACGATTAAAATTCAAAAAATCCATTTTTCAGACAAAATATGTGAGATACAAAAAAAACGTTCAGATGGAAAATTGTTTGCCTAAATGAGGTCTACAAATTCTCATTAAGACATTTCGGGACAGGAGGTATATTTTATGTTTTGATTTTTAATATTAAAAAAATTCGATTTTTTTCACCAAAATATGTAAGATACGAAATAAGCGTTGTTCTGCAAAATCGTTTCCTTAAGTAAAGTCTACGACTGTTTTTTCTTTTTGAGAGACATAGTAGGAAAATTTACCAATATTTTTTACAGTGTGGAAAACGCTAACTGCATAAGGTTTACCATTTTTGTAAAGTGATTTACGTCCCGAAGTATTTCCTACGACAGAGAGGGTCAATCAGCGTTGCCACTATGAAAGTAAAAAAATCAAGAGATTTTCGAAAAGTCACGAAAAACCTGTATATATCAATGTAAAAAATAATAATTTAAAATTTATAAAAATTTAAAAATAAATCAGTTGCAACGGTAGCGCTGGCGTCAATGGACATTGAGGCTCTCCTAAATCTTTAACTGTGACGTATTCACAATCGTTTCCAAAATTTATGTTAATAACGCTTTTTTCTCGAATACAGTTAAATTCAGAATTTCTTCAAAATTATAATAATTTAAAAAACCCATTTTCATCAAAAATGTCAGTTAACGGTTTTTTTTCACTTTAGACGGTAGAACAAGGAGACCTAGAAAATAAAAATCGAGTCCCACCTATCACTGTTCAGATAAGTGTGAAAAAGTACTAAACGAAAAGTTGATGCTGGATCCTTGAAAATTCATTTCCCACTGCTCTTGCCACTCTTTTCACAAATCCATCTTAAAATCTGCATAAGTTTTACGCGACCGAGCCAAATAAGTCTGAATGGGGAGTCGGAAAGTTTTCAACTTTTTTTTTCTCCACTAAACTTTAAGAACTAGTGGGACTATATACCTGGAAAAAAACTTCTCAGTTGTTTTTTAGTAGCTAGTGAAAAGTTTCTAGAGAAGCTACTCTCGACTGCGGTTAAAAAAATGTAGTATTGCTCCTTGGAGTTTCTCAACTTTTAAAGAAATATGGCAAATCTCATATGAAAAGGTGTTACTCTTGTATGAAAAATGTAGCATGTGGATTTCTATTGTCGAACGGGTTTCGGTTACAATAGAATGTAACAGTTTTTGAAATGTCTTGTGAATGTTAGTGAGTAATGGAATAACATAAAACACACAAAGCTAAGCATGGAATCCAACTGAGAACTCTGTTATTCCGAACACGTTACGCCATGGCAACGGAGTGTTCGGATAATTTTCTGTGAGCCACAAATGGCACCCTTGTTCTCTTTTTCTCTATTTTTTTCATCGCGTCCTTTCCTTTTCTGAGAGAGAGTTTCTCGTTAGACGTCAGAGCGCTCTCATTACCGTTGGGTGGAGCGACAGTAAATAAGAAGAATGTCTTGTTGAAGCGACCCTTGTGATCTATCTTCTCTTTCTCTCGCGGAAGAAACAAAACTTTTCACAGTAGGCCACTACCGTGTCACTCTCAATGCGACTTAGAAAAGAATTTCCTGCTCCAGTTGAATCAAATTCTTCTGATAGTTTTAGCAATTTTGGGAATAAGAAGGTTGATGTCTTAATTTGAAGTTTTACAACCATCTTAACATAAGTTCGATAATATGCATACATAAGATATCCCTGGCGAAAGTATCGGATAGGAATTCATTCTGAGCCAATTAGAACTATTCCGATTCATTCCGATATCTATATCCGAGCCAATGCGAATCATTCCGGATCAATCCAAAAAACGTTTTGTAACTCGTTTGATGAAAATTGGTAAAAAATCGATCCGACCTAATCCGGTTTAATCCGAGACAACAATCCGAATAAATCCGAAATTAGGTTTTCAATCCAAATCAATCGGAATCAATCCGAATGAATCCGAGGTCGGAATGATTCGGATTGATTTTAATTGAAACTTGATTTCGGATTCATTCAGATTGTTGCCTCGGATTAATTCGGATTGGGTCGGATCGATTTTTACCGTTTTTCATCAAACGAGTTACAAACAGTTTTTCGGATTGGCTCGGATACAGATATCGGAATGAATGGGAATAGTTCTGATTGGCTCGGAATGAATTCCTATCCGATACTTTCGCCAGGGATACATTATTTTTCTAACTATTTCTCATAAAATTAGAATAGTTATATACTGAAAAATTTCCTATCCAACCGCAAAATTATGTTTATTTTTATGAAAATCAAAGTCAAATATCTTAATGTGTCAACAATGTTCTTTAGAATTAACTTTAAATAAATTATTTTTTCTACTAGCGGGTCAAAAAGTGTATTTTTCACCCCCAAGTGGAAAAAAATCGTATGCAAGACGGGAGAAACATTTATTTTACTCGTGTGAGTATAATAATAATAAAATAATTGTTGATGAATTCCAATTAATATTTGAAATCTGTTTTCATTCATAGTTGGATAAAATTTTCTTGGTGCCGTTCATTAATTACATAATAAAGTGTTACTTTTTATGGAGACCTTCTCGGGTTTAAAATAAGAAATGCAGAGTTTTTGACACCAAAATTTCAAAAAATATTTGCTAAAGAAAAAACTTTAGTTATATTTTCTGCTTATACAACAATAATGTCTGGCTTGCTGTTTTCAAAATTTTTGTATTCAATTTTAAACTTGACACAAAAGACACACAAGAGATGCAAACAAATTGTTTCCATTCCGAATCAAGAAATAAGATTACTTTGTATTCACAAATACAGGTAAGCCAGCTAGTGAGACAGTCGGATGAGTTCAGGATTAAGCGCAAACATTCTAAACTGTGATGAGACCCACATCAGTTTCCTGGCATGTTTAATTTACTCTATCTCCATTGCTAATTCATTTTCACACATTTTTACATACTAAATATCAATTTACACAATACTTTTTTGTCCTTTCATTTTTTCATACTTTTCTTTAACGTACAAAATAATAATCTGAAAGTGTTGCTGGAAATTAGCAAAATCCTATCAAATTTCAGAACCGAATTTTAGAAATAATTGCTTTCGAAAGACCATACGTCGATTGATGAGAATTGAATCTGAAAAAGCATTCAGATCGGAAATTAACCCAACTTGACATTAATTTCAACGGTCGGAAAATTGGGATTAAATTACCCAAGTGGAAATTTATAACCGGCTTGGTACCACGCCAGTACCGCAAAAGGATTTGCAGTACTGGCGTGGTATTGGCATAGTGCTGGCATAAGCAGAGCCTACCGCCAGCGCGGTTCCGAAAGGTAACATGGCTAGAAGTTGTCCATCGGTACTGGTGCGGTACTGGACTTCGGTACCACGCCAGTACAGAAATCTGTACTGGTTCAGTACTGGCATTACTCTGATGTCGATTGTTAGCCGACACTTGTTCTCAGGACTGGGGCTGCACTATGCCAGTACCGTGCCAACCCTCGGCCCGGTACCAACTCTCTAGTACAGGCATTCGTCCTTGTTTACAACTGGCGCGGTACTCTCTCGTTTGTAAATACTGGCATCAATCCGACTTTTCCGACCTGAGCCCAGGTAGGAATTTACAACCGGCTTGGTACCGAGTCAGTACCTTAGAAAGATTTGCGGTACGGGCGCTGTACTGGCATAGTGCTGGTGTAAGCACGGCCTACCACCAGTGCGGCTCCGAAAAGAAACTTGTCTGGAAGTTGTCTATCAGTACTGGCGCGGTACTGGACATCGGTACCATGCCAGCACTGAAATCTGTACTGGTTCAGTACTGGCATTACTCTGAAGTCGGTTATTAGCATTGCTCCTTGTTTACAACTGGCGCGGTACTGTATCGTTTGTAAATAATGGCATCAATCCGACTTTTCCACCTGGGTATAATGTCTATATCGTTTGTGATTAATGTCAACTGTCTAAGGTTTGGTTTCAACTTTTGTAGGCCAACACAACTTAACCTCAACTTAATCTGAAAAATCAGTAGAAGATCCATATCTCTAGTCGACTAAAGAACCACTCGGTAGAAACAGTGAAATACTGTTGTCACAACTACATATATAAGATATATATGTAATAATATAAAGTACGTACTCAGTATGAGCTTTGCCTTCCGGCAAAGGAACTATCTCTTCAAACATTCAAACACAAATTCTCATTTTCTTTGGCAACCGTATTTCTTGTATACTTGAATATGTTTTTCTCCATGTATTTCATATCCGCTTCTTACGAAATGTACTTTTTAGCCTTAAGCTGATAAGAAAATGTCAAGAATGATATTTTCTTGTTAAACATCCATCACTTAAAAGAATTCTTGGAAGAAAAATGAAATGTAAATCAAAAACAAATAAAGAAATATTGGAAAATCTGCCCGCTTTGCGGGCACATTATCATTGAGCGCTTCGCGCTCGGTCTTATATTCTTCGCAAACATTTAAGTTTATTTCTTGTAATTTGATACTGAAGCTCAAGTCAATTTTATAATATTGTAGATGTGAATTAAATTTTCTCAAAGTTACTAAATTTTTTTTTAACTTCAGATGAAAAAGGGAATTCAGTTTATTTAAGGCTCTATCAGCCGTAAGGAACATATTCTCATTATGACACTCGTGCTCGATTTTCTGTATACATTTTTGTGACTTTCTAATAAATTACATGATTAAAATAATTTATTTTCTTCCAAATATCTTTATATTGAATAACAATCGTAGAATTTAAGTACACGATTTTGCATTTCAACGCTTATTTTGTATCTCACATACACTGTTAGAAATTTCTGTATTAAACTTCCATTTAATAGTCAAACCATAAAATATAAATCTTGTCAAAAAATGTCCAAAAGAGAATTTGTAGACCTTATTCAGGCAAATAATTTCCCGACACAACGCATTTTTCGTATCTCATATATTTTGTTAAAAAAATGGAATTTTTAAATTTTAATCGTATTATTTAAAAATTGAAACGAAAAATATACATTTCATCAGAAACTGTGTCAGAGAAAATTTGTAGACTTTATTGATACAAACAATTTTGCATTCTTATTTCTTTTGTATTTTACATATTACAATTAAAAAATTGAATTTTCGATTTTAAATATATTAAATTAAAAAGAAAAATATTCTTATAAAAAAATTTTGCGATTCAAATTTGTAGATCTTTTTGTGGTAAACAATTTTATATGATACACGGAGAAACTTTTTATATCAATTTTTACTATAGTATTTTTCAATTTAGGGAAAAACGTATCACTTTGAGAATTTTTGTTAGTAAAAATACTAAACTTTATAATAATGATATGAAACTTCAGCATAGTTTATAGCAAATTTTACTATAGTTTATACTAAAGTTTCATATCATTATTATAAAGTTTAATCTTATTACTAACAAAAATTCTCAAAGTGATACGTTTTTCCCTAAATTGAAAAATACTATAGTAAAAATTGATATAAAAAGTTTCTACGTGTAAAGTTCAATTATATCTCGTATAATTCAACTGGAAAATGGAATTTAGATATTGAATTTTTTCAAGTTTAAAAATACTAGTAGAATAATTATTAATTAATTTTTTGAAATACTTTATATCATAATTTAAGAAATGATGAATTTCTTTTCTGATTTTTATCATTCTGTAAAATCATATATTTTATAATTTCTCTTATTATAAGCTCATCATAGTATTCTACTTGAAACATGTACTCCTATGTCATGCACTTTAACGTTCTCTACGAATATGGTACAAGTGCATTCTGACATAATTAGGTTAACCATGACGAACAGATATGCGTTTTATGGTCCTGACGAACGCAGCAATAATAATAATCATAACGAAAATGACGATGAGCCAAGTCCGTTACTGAGGTTAACATGTTGTGACTTGAAATGAAAACCATAAATTAATAATAAAAGTCTTGGATCTTTCCTGTTAATCGACTCTACATTCTGAATCAGAAAGGATTCCTTCACCCTCCATAATTACTGAAACAATTATCTAACGTTTAGTAACATTTAACTAATTAATAAGTGGATTCAATTAAATCATGGTAAAATTTGACTAATTTAAAGCAAATGTTGACTAACTTATAGTGAAATTTCTTACTAATTGGAATTGAACGCATTCATGTTAATTTACATTTAGAGAGTAGGATTAATATTC
This sequence comes from Diplolepis rosae, assembly GCA_030998225.1. Lineage (NCBI taxonomy): Eukaryota > Metazoa > Arthropoda > Insecta > Hymenoptera > Diplolepididae > Diplolepis > Diplolepis rosae. The sequence goes on from JAPYXD010000698.1 coordinate 5,327,639, forward strand.
TTATCTTGATCAAAAATTAGATTTTTATATTCTCCTCGGGTTCAATCTAAATTTTAAATATTTGGAGTATTAAGATTTTTAATTTTTCAGGGAAAAACTTTTTATAGCAATATATATCTTATTTTATAATGATAATTCTACCAAATATTAGGAATCTAGAGTAAATCGAAGTTCAATGGTAATTATTCTTATCGGAAAGGAAATTTCTCAGCCGAAATACCAAAGATTCGAGAAATGATATAAAATTTAATTATAGGTTATAGCAAAATTTGATACAATTTATAGTAACCCAGGTGGAAATTTACTACTGGCGCGGTACCATGTCAGTACCCCCGTCGGATTTTCGGTACTGGCACAGTACTGTCTATACCCCTGATGATAACTCGGCTGGGAGTTGGCGGTCAGTACTGGGCTGGTACTTAAAGGCAGTACCGGTCCAGTACTATCAGCCGGTAATGGTCATAGTAATCAGTACTGGCGCCCGTAGTAAACCGGTAGAGTGACAACTGTCAATGATACCCCTACTTTAGAGTCTCACCAGTACTGCCAAAAAATACCGCGCCAGTAGTAAGTCAGTACTATACCAATGTTTGACACAGTATTGACAGGCAGTACTGGCATTACTCCTCGGTTACTACTGGCACAGTACTGCGCCAATCGTAAATACTGTCTGGACTCTGAAATTGTAACGTAGTTTGGCAAAAATTGTAAACTTGGATTTCTTCTTGTGACTTTATTCAATTTTCGAATTTTTGTAAACATCATTACATAATTATATCTTATGTACATTTCCATTTTCTGGAACATTACATTTTTCAAATCTTTTTTATTATTTTCCAAATTGTTACTTGAATTTTGATCAATTAATTGTTTTAACTGAAGAAGTACTTTTTCAAAGAATAGGGAAGCTTTATGCTGGTTGCGCACGTGAGAGAGACGTAAACGCAACATGAGAAACACGGAGTAGGATCCTGGGTTCAGGACCCGGCATTCACCTCCGGCAAGGATCAATATTCGGCAGCCCTCCAAAACTGTGACTCGCCTTCTCTCACTTTCATGGCTTTCTACACCTTATTCTTTCTCTTTCTTTCTCTCTTTGCCAAACTTTTCTTGAGTCCCACTCGTTGCTCAATATTTTCCCTTTAGCCAAAAAATTTGTTCCTTTCCTTTTGTTCTTCTTCTCTCTTATTCTTCCTTCGTAATTACGTTACAGGTTCCCGATGTACTCTCTTTTTTTTTAGAGACGCTTTTTCTGCAAATAAGGTTATTATTTAAAAAAAGATCAATTGAACAGGGAGAAGAAAATTTCAGAGATAAAAATTGATGTGGTTTCTTTCAGAAATTTGAAATGTTTTTCTTCGTATCTTACCAAGAAGGTCGTTTGGAAGATATGTGAAGAACATTCACATGTCCATGCCTCGTGGAGTTATCAAGTAGAATATGATTCAAGTTACAAAAAATATAACTTTTTCACGAAATTGGGTCACTAGAAATTTCTGTATTAAACTTCCATTAAATGCAATGCTTTTTTTCAGTAACGTATAATAAATTTAAACTACTTTCATCTCACACGAAAACAAATTTGACTAGGCGACCGAGCGAATCAAGAATTTGATGAACTTAAAGAATCTATATAACTAAATTATGTGAAACTTTTAGTTACATTGTATTATAAACTGTCAGGCTAAAATAGGATTTGTCACAAAATTTCTAAATAAGAAAAATCACTTTTTTCGCTAAATTGACTATAGGTTTTATATCTTAAAATTAACGGAAGATTCAGATAAAATTGGAATAAAAATTCTTATTGTAGTCACTTATTCGTCTGGTATCATGAAAGTAAATATCGTTATTCTAACTAAATTAAATTTAGAAGCCAGATTTGTTGATTATCTAATGTTTCTCATTATTTGAACTAAGATATATTTTTGCACGAACTATTTCCAATTTATTGTTAGATAAATACAGTATAACAATTGAATGTTGAAATGTGCGCGCATATTATTTAGTACAATACTTTTTAAGTGTTTAAAGGTCTACATTAACCTTAATCAAACAAAAATATTTTTCATTGGAAAAAATTAGCACCATAGCCACAATTATTACATCCAAGAATGGAAGAAACGAAATTTGCTTTGAAATCAAAGTAACAACATCCGCCATATTGAATTTGTTGCCGTGTGTGAATATATTGGGACCAAATAGTTATCATGACATTCATTTCTGTATTACTCATATATAATTAAGCTAATTAGAAAGATAAACTGTCAAAAAACATGGAAAACATAAGATGTTTTGTTAACACGACGCCATTTTCTATCGGTCATTTTGAATTTATGAAAGAAAATGATTTTTTCATTTAGTAAAAACATTTATGCCATCAGATCTAGACGATCGAAACGATCAGATAACACTTTCATCTTCAAAAATACAATATAATGAAAAAAATTTGACATTTTTGGGACTTTTTTATATTTTTGTCGCCATATTGAAAAAATGGCGAACGGTAGCGTAAAATAGACAATGGGATTGGAAAGAATGGACAAAAATACAATGGGGTATGCATTCTCAAAATGATCCATCAATTTTTTCTTTCAAAATTTACGTCGTTTTAGGACGAAACGGGTTAAAGTCTATTAAAATCAATAAGTTTTTTTAACAGTATTTAGAGTTTCATGTAGAATTTATGATATATTATGTCCTCATAAGCATTTCCAGATTTTTCCTATCTGCGTTATTTAAATGCCTAAGCAGCAATTGTAAAAATATAAGAAAGAAAAAACGAAAGTATGAAGTATTGAATTCACAAAATTTTGTCAAATCAAGAAGTATGCTCTCTAAATCTGTATCAGTCAAATTTTCACTGATTGAATCAGTGATTTACCTTTTCACTGATTCATCAGTGAAAAAATATTTTTCACTGTTAAATCAGTTAATTTTCACTGATTCATCAGTGAAAAAAATATTTTTCTCTGTCAAATCAGTCAATTTTCGCTTCGCTCGCAAGTTTGAGCGCGCCTAGGGCGCGCGATTTGATCGTCGCGCTTCGCGCTCCGTTCTTGTGCTCTTCACATGCATTCAAGTTTATTTATTATAATTTGATACTAAAGCTCAAACCAATTTTATAATAATATTACAGATGATGTGAATTACACATTTTCTGAAAGTCACTCAATTTCTTTTTGAATTTAAGTGAAATAGGAAATTCAATTTACTTAAGGCTCTATCAGCCTTAAGGAATACATTCTCATCATGGCGCTCGCGCTTCGCGCTCGATTTTCTGTATACATTTCAGTAACTTTTTAATAAATTACATAATTAAAATAATTTATTTTCTTCCAAATCTCTCAAAAAGAAAAAAACAGTCGTAGACTTTATTTAAGAAAATGATTTTGCAGAACAACGCTTATTTCGTATCTCACATATTTTGGTGAAAAAAATCGAATTTTTTTAATAATAAAAATCAAAACATAAAATATACCTCCTGTCCCGAAATGTCCTTATGAGAATTTGTAGACCTCATTTAGGCAAACAATTTTCCATCTATACGTTTTTTTTGTATCTCGTATAATTTAACTGGAAAATGGAATTTTGATATTGACTTTTTTCGAATTTGAATATGCTGTAACATTTCTAATTTTGATTCAATCAAAAAATGTTATCAGGATAATTTTTAGAGATTTATGAGCACTATCTAAAACCAGTATTGAAATTTTTGACTTTTTCAAAAAATTATTTTCAAAAACACAAAAGTAGTGCTCAATCCCTCAATTTTGATTGGATGTGGCTGGTTAACGAACTTGTCCTTACTTTTTCGGCTCCGATAAAGTGTACCAAAGCTCAATTCAATCTAATAATTCTATCGAGAGTTATGCCGCACACGACCTACAGACAGACAGACAGACAGACACTTTCGTAAAAACCGTTTTTTCTGACTCAGGGGGTCTCAAAACGTAAAGATGTGATGAAAATTTCGAAAGTCATTTTTCACATAAAACCAATACCTTTTCATCCATGATGAGAATGTAAAAAATATTTCTCACTGTCAAATCAGTCAATTTTCACTGAAATAATCAGTGAAATTTGACTGATTTACAGTAACCTCTTTTTAGCTATTTGAATCAGTCAAAATCCACTGATAATCAGTAGATTTTGACTGATTTAAGTTTAGAGAGTGTACGAAAAGCCTTTTCCTTCGCCTGGATCAAGGAAAAAAGCCAATGATGTACTAGTTGGAGAGGTCATTCACTCCTGAGTTCAAGAAATCGATTGAAAGTATGAAAAGTGATGGAACAGCTGACATGACGCTTCATTCATCTTTGTATGTTATCAGCTAAGCCCAGCATTTAGGCAGAAGTATCTTATCAGATCAGTTTATTTTAACTCAAGTTTATTATGTTTTTCTTCAATTACATCTTCAAGTAACACAAATGAGTTTTCCAATTTCAATGCGTGAGAATTCCATTAAATTTACGTTCATTCGAATAAATTCTACTAAATTTGAGTGAATCCAATTAAATTTTACTGCGTGCAAGCAAATTCATGTTTCAACTGAATTCCAACTTAAATTCACAGAATTCGCACTAAATCCCAGAAAAGGAATGCAAGTTTATGAAATTTAATAAAAAGAAAAGAATATTTAAATGAATTTTAATAAATTCTTGAAAATTTTATTAATTTCAATAAACTTTGATATACTAGTGGTAAATTAAACTTAACAGATTTGTATATTATAAAAAATTAATATACATTCCTATTAAATTTAATAACTTTTTAATAAAAATATATTAGAATTAAAAAACATTGTTAAAATATATACACATGTGTATTAAAATTCAAATAAAAGTTTGTATTTTTTAAGATGAAAGTATTTTGAATAGTCGACCGGCAATTGAAAGACCCGGGTTCGAATCCCAGCGCAGTCGGAAGCGTCTTTTTTCCACATAAAGATTTCAAATTCTTAAATTTAAATTTGAATTTGAAATAATATACTATATAATAATAATAATAAATAATAATATAATATGAAATAATATTATAATAATATACTATATAATATATATATATAATATATCCATTACATGTAATGGAAGTTTAATACAGAAATTTCTAACAGTGTAGAGTTTAATAAAAACAATACCGAATATGCATTGAATTCAATTAAATGCAGAATATAAATTGAATTTATTTTTAATTAATTTTTTGTTCAATTTTCCTGTTAGTAGTTATTTGTCCGATCCAATAAAATTGATATTAAAATTTCAAAATATGACTATTTGAGATTGTTTTTACATAAGAATGTCGTGTGGTAACTTTCTCATATTTCCTATCGATGTCAACTCCTTATGCCAAGATTCAAGAAATATTATGAGGAAAAGAGATTTGTCGTCTGCTGGTTGAGCTCTGTGCGATCATCCGGCATAACCGTTTTGCTTGCTTAACGCTTCGTATGGGATGCTATTCTTACAGCAATTTTACGATAAAGCGATTCTAGCTTGAAACATTATCTTGGTTACTTCACACATGAGAAATCCGTATCATTGTGTTCGCGATATGGAACTCTTACGATTACACATTTCGTATTATCGACATCGAATCGCATGCTTCCGGCGTTTTAATCCCTAAATTGAAAAATGCCAGTGATTTGTCGATGGTTTTACCCAAGGGATTCAAACCGTTTGTCATACGCGACTTTCGAAAAAGCCGTATAGGAATTCGATGCAGTGACCAGTGAGATTTAATCTTCCTTCATTTATTCAAAAAAGAAGTGTGATAGACAAAAGTTGCATTTTTTAAAATGATTTAAAAGTATGAATAAATACATAATAAAAATGAATAAATCCGAAATTCAAGAATGTCATAATTGCAATTAAAATGATATGATTACACTGAAAACTAAACGGTAATTTTTTAATTTGTAACTTCCAATCAGAAAATAATTTTCCAATCAATCAATGCTGCATTCGGTTAAATATTCTCAATAAAGTGAATAATAGTCTCTCTATTTTATTCGAATAAGATTTTACAGAATTTCGCGTCTCAATTGCTCTATGAGAAAGTTCTCAGGATGTAAATGAGGAGGATCAGTGGATTGACGGGTAATGTTCTGAAATAGGTAAAGAAAGAAGGTAAAGGTTTCATCCCCCTGAGTGAAAAGAGACATGGAATTCTTTTATAAGGATTGGAGACACGGGAGGGGGAACAGACAAGTTGTAATTATCCGTTATTATAATTTCAAGTAAGAATTTTTCCATTTAATTAATCACGTTAATTCTATAAAATATTTCCTTTAAAGTCTTTTTTATATGCATATATTTTTTCAATCATTTTAGCATCCGAAAGTATATAATTTTATTGGTGCTTCGTCAAAATTTCTTTTAAAAATAATTAAAAATGGAAGAAAAATATGCAGTTTGCTGAAGAATGTTTTGCGAAAGACATTCTGCGGTGAGCATTTCAGTTCTTCAATGAGTTCACCCAGAAAACATTTTCTTTTAATTAAAGATAGTTTTGTTGATTCAGATTTTTTTTTTAATGTAAACAAATCTATTTCTTTGGATGTAAGAAATTTATTTTGAATTAACAAAACTTTACTTAATTTAAAGAATTTTTTTTTTACCGTATATCAAAGAAACTGTTTTCTCAATCTTATTAAAAAAAATTTAGGCAAAGTGGTAACCGGTCAAACTTGGACATCCGATTTTTGCAAAAAAATCACCGATTTTTTGCTAATTAAAGACAAAGTTTTGAATGGAAAAAAAATCAACGATCAAGCACCGTGTTTTTATATATCAAAAAAGCCTGTCAAGTTTGAAGTGAATCGTTTAAGCGATTTTCGAGTAATCTTGGTCACCGATTTAGTGGTTTCGAGAAAAACGTATTTAAAGTTTTAAGTATTTACATGTGATTGAAATTTTTGTTTGTCTAGTAACACAGCTCAGTGAATTTTTTTTGGATTGACTTCAAATTTGGAGAGCATGTTTTCATATTTTCACTATAAGAATATGCAAAAACCAAAACCCGTGCAGAAATTGACCCTTTTGTTATCAAGTTCCGATCCGGGCCCGATCGGATTTTCCACATGTGGCCGCAGGAGGGCACATGGTGTAGCCCGGGTTGAAACCACATCGGATTATGATAGAAAAAATTATTTTCAAATTTTCTGTTGTGGGCCTGATATTGTACTGACTATATTGATATTAAAATGCGAAAAGCAAAAAGTACAAGGCGAATTCGGAAGCACAGAATCGTTGGTGAGATTTCTTATATCCGCATTATAGATCAAGCTAAGTTAATTCACTAGATTCATTACATAAATCCTAACATTGTAATGAACTAGATTATTACTTAAAATATTTTTTTATAATCGGTAATTTTAAAAGAAAATTATAATTTTAAGTGTAGAACGTTATTGTGTTTCATTATTTTCTATATCGTATATTCAATTTTCCAAAGTGAATTTTTTAGAAAGAAAATGATTAATAATGTAATTTATTTGTAGATTCAGAAGAATCGAATAGTTCTACTGACTACGAAAATGGGGTTGAAGATTATACTGTTTTTATACTTTTAATTATACTGTTGCATCACTAATCTGAATTAATGAAATACATTTTTTTGAACTAACTATTTATTGTTATTAAACGAAAAGCCTTTAATTTGGCGAATTTGGCGAATATAAATGGCCTTTCCGGTGTTGTACAGTTGTTACTAAAATTGTCGACGTTTCGACCCAATTTTTGGTCCTTATCAAGACTAAAATGAATATTATACATAATAATTAAATATAAAATTGACATAATAGTTACAAATAAACATTGAAATTGAAATGAGAAAAGAAATACATACCAGTTACAACATTTTAAATAAATTTCTGGTTGACAAAAGATTTGTTGAATGTCATTTTTTGTAGTTAATATGTTTGATAATAATTAAAATCCATGTTAAGATTTAAAATACATAAAAAATCCAGCTGTGTTGATGCAAACAGTTGTGCTGTATAGTAATTTTTTTGTTGAAATTCGTTTAAAAAAAGAAAGTAAACTTTGCTTGCCAATAGAAATTTTGAGGTTAAAACGATTGAAATTTGACCTGTAATATAAAATTAATGTACGAAATGTTTGTTTACTATTTGTCAAAATACAAAATTAGAAGGGGCCATATCTGGACCAGATCGGGCCCCCATTTTTCAAGCCCAGATCTGGGCCCGATCGAGAAGGTCGTTTCATTACTGGTCTGGCGCTACACTGAGAAAAAAATTTATCCAACAAAACTTTTTTTGTTGTCCTGACAAAATATTTTGTTGTCACAACAAAACATTTTGTTTGAGTAACAAAATTTGATTGATATAGCAAAATTTTTTGTTGGCACAACAAAAGAATTTCGTTAGCTAAATACTAACAAAATATTTTTGTTGATTTGACAAAACTGTTTTCTCAGTGTAGACAGATTACCCTATCGGGGCCACATTTTTCCCGATCGGGGCCCGATCGGCGCCCCACCAAAATTTCTGCACGGGAAATCGATTTTTTGAAAATTTTGACTGCGACTAACCCCTTAAAAGAATCTTTTACAAACCCATAACTTTGCCTTCACTGAGAAAACAGTTTTGTCAAATCAACAAAAATATTTGGTTAGTATTTAGCTAACAAAAATCTTTTGTTGTGCCAACAAAACATTTTGCTATATCAAACAAATTTTGTTGGTTAAACAAAATGTTTTGTTGGGACAACAAAATATTTTGTCAGGATAACAAAAAAAGTTTTGTTGGATACATTTTTTTCTCAGTGTTGGTAAAAAATGCCCTAGATTTAAATAATAGCAGAGGAAACAATTACAGTGAAGAATGTATAAGGAAAGCGTATAAAACAATTCGTTGGATTTAAAATCTGTGATAACGTTTCACCCGAGTTCAGGCATAAATGAATAGAATTGTGGATGGATCGTTATTATAAAGTTGAAATTACCACGAATCGTGGTTGCTGACTGAACGTTGGTATCGATAACCAATTTGACATCGAGTAATTTCCTAGCTGCGCGACAAAATCGATACGACAAGGCTTCATAAAATGTCTCTTGACACAATCACAATGGTTGAATAGATATTATTTTACAGTAATAATATTAAAACCATTTGAGGAAACTTTTTGCGTGCTTCCGACTTTTACATTATGATGCAAGTGATAATGGCGTAAAAGGGATATAAACTGAAAATACGGAAAGCTGTTATTTCAAATGAAACACAAATTTCGAATGAACTTATCCGATACGAGCATTGATTCAACATGATAGGAAATACATTTTTCCTTCGAGTGAAACTCTATACAATACAAAGAGAGAGCTTTGAACGATTTGCTTTGACTATGCGTGTTTCTGATTTATCATCCAGGTGCAAATTCGGAATATCACATGCAGATTGAAATTTACGTGATCCAGGCGTATAATTAGTTAACTTATTTCAAGTGAAATTCACTTGAATCAAATATGTCCTTTTTAGATCAAGTAAATCTCACTTGAATTTATAGGTCAATATTTTGAATTAAGGCCATGGACTAAGCAGGCCACGTGACAAAAATTATATATTAATTGAACCATGTAAGATAACTTTTTTTGTTTATAAAATATCTTGCTCAAAATTTGGCAAATGTATCAGAAGATAATAAGGAACGTTTAATGACTTCGTTTTAGTAAAAATTCTCTGAATTTTCATTTTAAATTATAAAACTGAAGTGTTATCGGCAATTAGAGTTTTGTAATAACATTTCCACGAAGAATGAAATATCGTCTTGAAATTTTGGGAAATGAATAAAAAAAAGTGAGACAGGTTTGTTATGTCTTGAATATTCATAACGATATAAAAAAATTGTAACATTCTTTCTATATACTATTATTTATTTTCCAGTTTTTTCCATTTATGATATTGTTTTAGTGAAACTGTGGGCATTCTTATCTCAAATAAAATGAGCCATGAGAAGCTTAAATTGGATAAAAATTATAGATTTTTTTAGGTTAGAATCGATTTGCAAATTTTAGTTTTTTTCTTGTTTGCGGACGATATGATTCCACTAATAACAAATTTGTAATTTCTGTCTGATTCAAACTTTTGATGATTTATTTTACATCGAATAGAATTTTCTACGCTTTCACTGAAGAACAAAATTATGAATGAAAAAACTAAGGGAATAGTCGGTTTGACTAACTTTTTTTCCGAATGTCCGTACAATTTTTATGAATATTTAAATCCAGTAAATTTCATTTTCCGAGGGTAATTGACTGAAAAACAGATACAAAAATGTCAAATAAATTATAAATTTCTATAACAACATTTTTTTCGGAAATCAATATTTAAAAACGATACGTCACAGAAAGAAGCGTATTAAATTTAATAAATACTCAGCTGTACTAATATATATTGAGAAATAGTATACTTGTTTAGGTTTATTGGAAGGAAATAACTATATTAACGCAATGGATTTTCTAAGAAGTTTCACAAGAGGTATAAGATAATAATCGTGTCAGTTAAAAATAAGAACTATTAATAAACAGCTATATATAAAAACTAAAAATTGTAAATCTAATATTCCACAAATAAGGCATTGCAGGTCGTTTTAAAATGTATATTTTTATTTATGCTAATTTAGAAAAAGTTTCTTAAGGCCATGGCCCATGGATCAACCAGTAGATCTGACTAAATCAATAAAATCAGTTTCCTCCAAGATTTTTCCATAATAATGAATTTTTTTAGCTGAAAATTTAGGACATAATAAAAGGCATATTAGCGGATGTCTGTAGACTTGAATTACTTCTAAGCAATAAAAAATAATAATTCCTGTTTTACCGACAAGTTTTTTTTTAATTTATAAAAACTCATTAAAGTCTACAGCCATCCGCTAATATGACCTTTATTATGTCTTGAAGTTTCAGCTAAAAAATTGATTATTGTGGAAAAATCTTGGGGGAAACTGATTTTATTGATTTAGTCATTTGTACTGGTTGATCCATGGCCTCAAGTTCTACACAAAAAACTAAGAAATTATTTAAAACATTTTCAAAAATGTTTTATAGTCAAAACCATGAAAAAATTCTAGATCAATATTTAATATCACAAGCGCCCTAGAAATAAATTAAATTTAAGAGATCAAATTTAAGTATGAAACTAATCTGATGATAAAAAAAATGGAAAAAGTTTTGACAAATTTGTGGGCTGAAGATAAAATGTAATGAGATGGAGTTTACACAGAGAGAAGTCGAATTGAGGCTATCAGGAGTTTCTGTCGAGAAATAGTGGTTCTACGTCCTTCAATCAGTACTAGGACAATTAGTCAGTGTCCTACGGGAACCATTCGTCTCTGCAGATTTCTAGGTTCTCTCATTTACTATCTGCAGTATACGACCCTATACTGCGGTACCTTATTTGTTGGGTCATGTATGTAGAAAGGGATTTTACAGGGATTACTTAAAGAAAAAAATAGTTTTTCTACAATTTTATGACTAGAATTGAAATTATCAGTCGTGTCTTATGAAGAAAAAAAACATTATTTCTTAGAAAAAATTTCAAACTTATGAAAAATAATACTTTTAATAATGTTTTTTGCAATATAATTTTTTTTGCTATTGCCTCTTACCAATTTTTCAAAAATTATTGGATTTTCACAAATACAACTCATTTTTCCGAGAAAATATTTCCCGCAACTCTACTGTTTCCAATTTTAAGGCCATGGACCAACCTGGTCACGTGACTAGATTCCTACTTTACTGGCAATTCAGTTTGTGTAACTCCATTTTTATAAAAATTAAGACAAGTAACTGAAAATTTGTTGAATTAAATAAAATAAATTAATATAGGTCTCTCTGGTCATAAATGTTTATAATTATTAAAAAAAAAAAATTCGTAGAATTGTTTTTTCGTAATTGTGATCATTTATGACCAGAAAGACTTGCCTTAGTGCATTTCATTTAGTCTCACAAATTTTCAACCTGTCATCTCATTTATAACAGAAATGGGTTTACACAAATTGAAAATGCTAATAAGGTAGGAATCTAGTCACGTGATCCGGTTGGTCCATGGCCTTAAGAGTGAAGTTTTCAGTGGCTGAAATTGTTAAAAGAATTTTTTGAAAAGAAATATTTTATTTTAAATAACCATATTTGAAGATTTTATTCTTTATTTTCAAAATTGGAAATATTAAAGTTAGAGAATATATTTGCCGAAAAATGAGCCATGATTTATGACAATCCAATCATTTTTAAAAAATTGATAAAAGGCAATAGTAAGGAAAGATTCTATTACAAGAAACATTATTAAAAGTAATATTTTTCATAAGTTTGAAATTTTGTCATAAAAAGGGAATGTTTTTTCTTTCATAAGACACGGCTGATAATATAATTTTATGTCTTAAAATCATAGAAAAACTCTTTATTCCAGAAACCTGATTTTTGGTACAACTATACCTTAAAGCTATACATGATGAAAATATGCAAAGGAAAAGAATTTCATCAATTCCTTTTGTTTGAACTTTTACTATTTCTAGCACAAATTGCCTATTTGGTAGAAATACGCTTGAATAAAATTGGTATACAAATTTTTATTTCTTTATTAGTTGATTTTAAAATATAAAAGGTTTTACGTCCGAACGAAATTCTTCATTAGAAAAAGGAGAAATGACCAACCTCGGACTGTGTAAAATTGTAATCCTTATTTATTCATCTTGACGACGTTTCGATGACTAAATGTCATCCTCTTCAGAACATCTTACATTTAATGAATTTGAATTTCTTTTAACCCTTTCAGGGGCACATTTTTCTGGTGCATCTACTCCAGATATGATAGTAGCTATAAGGGTTTTCGGGGTTGTTGATTACGAATCTGAAGTCAGATTTTCAAAATTCAAAATGGCGGATCCAATAAGGCGGTAAAAATTTTCAAAAAAGGGTAAATTGATGCTAAATTTTGGATATAAGGGTTTTTGGGATCGCTGATTACGAATCTGAAGTCAGATTTTCAAAATTCAAAATGGCGGATCCAATATGGCGGTCAAAATCTTCAAAAAAAGGCAATTTAATGCTAAATTTCGATTATAAGGGTTTTTGGGATCGCTGATTACGAATCTGAAGTCAGATTTTCAAAATGGTGAAGTAAAGAATTGTATAACTTTTATCCGCTGTTGTGGGGCCAGAGTAATAGTGCGTGTAACATGCACATTGACCATTCAGTGAAATGAAAGTTATTAGGACCTCAATGATGACATAAGATCTTAGAGTTGTAAAGTTGAATAAATATATTCATGAAATTATAAATAATTTGCTTGTAAACAATGTTAAATAAATAAGTAAATTGTCACTATTAATATTAAAAACAATTGTAGTCGAATTTTGTAAAAATCCAATTGACATGTTGTAGCTTTAGATTCATTTGACATATTATTCTTAAATAATTTTCTCCACTATTTTACAAAAAAACGTTGAAATTATAATTAAATTTGTCGGATTAAGTGGCTTCATTGTGCCAAACGATCAGATACTACTGAATAATAATGTGAGTTTAGAGTTTGCTAATAAAAAAAGTATTAAAGGAAAAGTTAGAAGTATTTTGTATTGAAACTGAAAAATTTAATAGAAACATAATTATTTCAAAATTTTATATTATCAGTATATTTTTAATATATACTTCAGGCATTTATATAGCTTATCTCAATTTCATTCTTATTCCAAAAAAATGTTTCTAAACATGAATAAAAATGCATTTTCATCGCGCCTCCTTTGAAAATCCGATTTTCGGTACCTGTAGAGCGGGTTGAAAATTACAGTACAGTTACAGCCAATCAGATTCTCAAAAGAGTTGCTATGAAATAGTATATTACATTACAAGGGGCGAAAAATATACTATTATGCATTACCTTTTAAAAATTTTCATTCAAAAGTTAACACCCAATTTAAAATCCACAATGGACTAAATTTAAAGAAGATTAAAAATTTGAATAATTCTAAAGCAGTAAAAGATTAAAAGCATGAAAAATTGGAATATTTAAAATGTAGATTCAAATAATTGATATCTATTGTAGCAATCCTTCTTTTCAGAAAAATTATTCTTTAATTTTATGTCATCTTTAAGAAGACTGATTTTACTTCGACATACGTTTTCGTGTCTGAGTATGAACTCGTATTATAAAAAAATATAACTAATTAGAAATCACAATGCAAGGCAGAGTATGAAACAAAGAATACCGAATTTGCTTTTGTACTAACGAAACGTGAATGTGGGATTAAGTGGCAGAACAAGTGTTTTTGGCTACGCTGCTCTCTGGTTGGCTTAACGATAAGGCACGAAATTTAAAGAGAAAAACTGAAAGCGATTGCATGTCAAAGGGGTGACTTCGTGAGAGAATATTAATTTTTGATTCATATAAATTTCAACTCTGTGACGCATTGGTTATACAAAATTAGAGCAATTCAACCTTTCAAATGTTTAAAATAATATATGCATAAAGCTTTTCAATCTAATAAATTTGAAAATAGTGTCGTATTGCGTGTGGAAAGTTTATTTTCCGCACAACTAAAATTTTACCGCACTAGTGCGGAAAAATCAACTTTTCGCACGCAAAACGACACCAAAAAGGCTAATTTTCGGTGTACCGTGAAAAACAAATTTAATTGTTGCCTCTTTTTCTACAAATTGATTATCATATGATTCAGGTCTTATTCTGAGAGATCTGGATCTAGAGAAGGATCGAGCCAATATTAAGGCAGAAGCTACAATTTCCTCATCGTAATCAATTACGTAAATTCGAAGTTAACTAGTTCGAAGCGCAGGGATCTGGGAAAAAGTCCCTATCGGGAATAAACTAAAGAAATTACGAAAATGCATTTCATTAAGCAAATAGAATAAAGGTAAGGTGAAAAGGATGAATGAGAAAATGTGGATAGGTTTCTGTAGAATGGAAATGAGGACTAAAATTTTACATATGAACACAGCACAGAGATGAGATAATTTCATTCCATCCTTTTCGTTTCTATAATTCGGGTTTTTTTCTACATAAAAATGAAATCTATTTTTAATCCAAGTTTCCCAAATAGTTTCCATACATGTATTCATGTTCTATACTCTGTTACGTAAATGATGAATTCACGAAAGTTAGAGGAGCTTCGACCAAATCATTAACTTCCAGAGAACACAATTTAATTAATACGTGGAGGAAAAAAACATGGCGCTGGATACTATCAAGATACTCATTCTTATTCGGAGAATGAAATATTGTGTGGTTTGCCATCTGTATTGTAGTAGCTACACTAAAGATGGTAACTCGTGCAATATCTTTCTTTTTTTACATGCTTATCATGGATGAGGAGGTATTAGTTTTATGTGAAAAATTACTTTTGAAATTTTCATCAAATCTTTACGTTTTGAGATCCCCTGAGTCAGAAAAAGTGGTTTTTACGAGTCTGTCTGTCTGTAGGTCGTATACTCGATAACTCTCGATAGAATTATCAGATTAAATTGAGCTTGGGCACACTTCATCGGAACCGAAAAAGTAAGGACAAGTTCGTTAACCAGCCATATCCAACCAAAATTGAGGAAACTAGACCATTTTTTGTGTTTTTGAAAAAATCAAAAATTCTAATACTGGCTTTTGATAGTGCCCATGAATCTCTACAAATGATCTTCATAAAATTCTTTGATTAACCCAAAATTAGAAATGTTAAAGCATGTTAAAACTCAATACAAAAATTCCATTTCCCAGTTAAATTATACGTGATATGAAAAAAAGTTATCATACTAAATTATTTTCTACATCAAGATCTACAAATTTGAATTGCAACATTTTTTCATAAGATGTACATTTTTCTTTTTAATTTAAAAAAATACTATTGAAAATCCAAAATTCAATTTTTTTAACAATAATATGTAAAATACGAAAAAACGTAAGAATGCAAAGTTGTTTGTTTTAAAAAAATATACTATTTTTGTCTCACACAGTTTCTGATAAAACATATATTTTTCGTTTCAATTCCAAAAATACGATTAAAATTAAAAAATTCCATTTTTTAGACAAAATATGTGAGATACAAAAAAAACGTTTAGATGGAAAATTATTTGCCTAAATGAGGTTTACAAATTCTCATCAAGACACTTCTCGACAGAATGTATATTACATTCTCATCATGGATGAGAAGGTATTGGTTTTATGTGAAAAAGGACTTTCGAAATTTTCATCAAATCTTTACGTTTTGAGACCCCCTGAGTCAGAAAAAATGGTTTTTACGAAAGTGTCTGTCTGTCTGTCTGTCCGTCTGTCTGGCTGTCTGTAGTAGGTCGTGTGCGGCATAACTCTCGATAGAATTATCAGATTGAATTAAGCTTTGGTAGACTTTATCGGAGCCGAAAAAGTAAGGACAAGTTCGTTAACCAGCCACATCCAATCAAAATTGAGGGATGGAGCACTACTTTTGTGTTTTTGAAAATAATTTTTTGAAAAAATCAAAAATTCCAATCCTGGTTTTTGATAGTGCTCATAAATCTCTACAAATTATTCTCATAACATTTTTTGATTAAATCAAAATTAGAAATGTTACAGCATATTCAAATTCGAAAAAAGTCAATATCAAAATTCCATTTTCCAGTTAAATTATACGAGATACGAAAAAACGTTATGATACAATATTATTGAATACATAAAGACCTACAAATTTGAATTATAACATTTTTTCATAAGATGTACATTTTTCTTTTTAATTTAAAAAAATACTATTGAAAATCCAAAATTCAATTTTTTTAACAATAATATGTAAAATACGAAAAAACGTAAGAATGCAAAGTTGTTTGTTTTAAAAAAATATACTATTTTTGTCTCACACAGTTTCTGATAAAACATATATTTTTCGTTTCAATTCCAAAAAATACGATTAAAATTAAAAAATTCCATTTTTTAGACAAAATATGTGAGATACAAAAAAAACGTTTAGATGGAAAATTATTTGCCTAAATGAGGTTTACAAATTCTCATCAAGACACTTCTCGACAGAATGTATATTACATTCTCATCATGGATGAGAAGGTATTGGTTTTATGTGAAAAATGACTTTCGAAATTTTCATCAAATCTTTACGTTTTGAGACCCCCTGAGTCAGAAAAAATGGTTTTTACGAAAGTGTCTGTCTGTCTGTCTGTCCGTCTGTCTGGCTGTCTGTAGTAGGTCGTGTGCGGCATAACTCTCGATAGAATTATCAGATTGAATTGAGCTTTGGTAGACTTTATCGGAGCCGAAAAAGTAAGGACAAGTTCGTTAACCAGCCACATCCAATCAAAATTGAGGGATGGAGCACTACTTTTGTGTTTTTGAAAATAATTTTTTGAAAAAATCAAAAATTCCAATCCTGGTTTTTGATAGTGCTCATAAATCTCTACAAATTATTCTCATAACATTTTTTGATTAAATCAAAATTAGAAATGTTACAGCATATTCAAATTCGAAAAAAGTCAATATCAAAATTCCATTTTCCAGTTAAATTATACGAGATACGAAAAAACGTTATGATACAATATTATTGAATACATAAAGACCTCCAAATTCGAATTATAACATTTTTTCATAAGATGTACATTTTTCTTTTTAATTTAAAAAAATACTATTGAAAATCCAAAATTCAATTTTTTTAACAATAATATGTAAAATACGAAAAAACGTAAGAATGCAAAGTTGTTTGTTTTAAAAAAATATACTATTTTTGTCTCACACAGTTTCTGATAAAACATATATTTTTCGTTTCAATTCCAAAAATACGATTAAAATTAAAAAATTCCATTTTTTAGACAAAATATGTGAGATACAAAAAAAACGTTTAGATGGAAAATTATTTGCCTAAATGAGGTTTACAAATTCTCATCAAGACACTTCTCGACAGAATGTATATTACATTCTCATCATGGATGAGAAGGTATTGGTTTTATGTGAAAAAGGACTTTCGAAATTTTCATCAAATCTTTACGTTTTGAGACCCCCTGAGTCAGAAAAAATGGTTTTTACGAAAGTGTCTGTCTGTCTGTCTGTAGGTCGTGTGCGGCATAACTCTCGATAGAATTATCAGATTGAATTGAGCTTTGGTACACTTTATCGGAGCCGAAAAAGTAAGGACAAGTTCGTTAACCAGCCACATCCAATCAAAATTGAGGGGTTGAGCACTACTTTTGTGTTTTTTAAAATAATTTTTTGAAAAAATCAAAAATTTCAATACTGGTTTTAGATAGTGCTCATAAATCTCTAAAAATTATCCTGATAACATTTTTTGATTAAATCAAAATTAGAAATGTTACAGCATATTCAAATTCGAAAAAAGTCAATATCAAAATTCCATTTTCCAGTTAAATTATACGAGATACGAAAAAACGTTATGATACAATATTATTGAATAAATAAAGACCTACAAATTTGAATTGTAACATTTTTTCATAAGATGCATATTTTTCTTTTTAATTAAAAAAAAAACTATTGAAAATCCAAAATTCAATTTTTTAACAATAATATGTAAAATAAGAAAAAAACGTATGAATACAATGTTGTCAGTTTCAAAAAGATCTACAAGTTTTGTCCCACACAGTTTCTGATAAAAGATCTATTTTTCGTTTCCATTCCAAAAAATACGATTAAAATTCAAAAATTTCATTTTTTAGACAAAATATGTGAGATACAAAAAAAACTTTGAGATGAAAAATTGTTTTGCTAAATAAGGTCTACACATTCTTATCGAGAAATTTCTCGACAGGATGTATATTTTAATTTTTTGATTTTTAATATTGAAAAAATTCGATTTGTTTCACCAAAATATGTGAGATACGAAATAAGCGTTGTTCTGCAAAATCTTTTCCTTAAATAAAGTCTACGATTGTTTTTCCTTTTTGAGATATTTGGAAGAAAATAAATTTATCAATAATCATGTAATTTATTAAAAAGTTACAAAAATGCATACAGAAAATCGAGCGCGAAGCGCGAGTGTCATGATGAGAATGTGTTCTTTAAGGCCGATAGAGCCTTAAGTAAATTGAATTTCCTGTTTCACTTAAATTCAAAAAGAAATAGAGTGACTTTGAGAAAATGACTAATTTACATCATCTTTAATATCATTAAATTGGTTTGAGCTTCAGTATTAAATTATAAGAAATAAACTTAAACGTATGCGAAGAGCACAAGACCGAGCGCGAAGCGCGACGTTCAAAAATTCCGGAGCGCGCAGCGCGACGATCGAGTATTACGGAGCGCGAAGCGCGACGATCGAATCGCGCGCCCTAGGCGCGCTCAAACTTGCGAGCGAAGCGCGCAATGAGAATGTGCCCGCGAAGCAGGCAGATTTTTTTATGTTTTGATTATAAGAAACACTATTGAAAAAATTCCATTTTTTATCTTAAATGTGTGATATGTTTTTTAAAAAGTTACTGAAATGTATACAGAAAATCGAGCGCGAAGCGCGAGTGTCATGAAGAGAATTTGCTTCTTAAGGCCGATAGAGCCTTAAGTGAATTGAATTTCCTGTTTCACTTAACCCTTTCAGACCCAATGTACATTCCAATGTACATAGTCTTTAAAGGCTCAGAAATTTTTTTTGGCGAGTTAAAATGGTTTATAAGCTATTGGATCATTTGGAGTGATGCAATATCTATTAGGAAAATTTATTTGAATGTTGATAAATTTCGTATTGTTGGTTGTTTTAGACAAAGAGTATGAAAAAAAGGTCAGAAAATAGATGATAATTTTTAAATTTATTATTTTTTTTTCCGACTCCTTCATGTCTATGTATTCCATTGAAAAAATACTCTGAGCTTAAAAAAGTGCTCAAGTATAAGAAATTTGTTTTAAAAATCAATTTTAATAAATTCAAAATTATAAAACTGAAAATTATTCTATGTACATTGTAATACATCCGTCGCATGAGTCAAGATTTAGTTTTGATTTCGCAGACAATTTTTCTTAATATAGACGGAAAAAAAGGTCAATATTAAATGATTTTCACGAACAAAAGCCTGGCGCCTTGTAGTTGCAGTTCGGTTCGCGTTGTTTGTCAAAGTAATTCACCAAATTGAAGGGTGTCATCCGTAATAGTCAAAAATATTGTTTTCATTGTATTAAAGTTTATGATATAAAAGTCACAATATATTAGACTACTGTTTTGAAATTTCGGTATACGATGAAATTGAGATCAAGAAAAATATTTAAGTTACTCAGTAACAAAGGAGACTCTTCAGAAGTAGAAGACTGTGATGAAGACAGTGACAGTGACGAGATTCCGCTAATTGGAAATTCAATAAACAATGTTGATGAAAATATTGAGAGTGTTCACAATGATGATTCGTTGCACAGTATATATAATGTATGTGACAAAAAGGATATAACATGGAAGAAAGAGCCATTGAGAACCAATATATTGTATTATGAGAAAGTTTCTAAGGACATATTTTTGCTCGTAATGACCGATAAAACTTATTTAAACTAAATATACTCAGTAGAGCTGACAACCGTGTAAAAAATTATTTAGTCGGTTTTTTGCATTCTTTCTCTGTTAATGTGAAAATAAGCCATAAAAATCATATATTTGGAAATTCCAACTTTCTTTGCAAAATCCTTCTCCCAAACACCTAATGTACATTCCAATGTACATATCCGTAACTTTTTATAGGGGGGTCGGAAAATTCTGAAAAAAATCAGTGGTCATATTTGAGGCATAAGTATTAAAAATTACGCAAGAAAAATTTTTTTTCGCAGCCAGAAATAATTCGGGTCTGAAAGGGTTAAACTCAAAAACAAATTTAGTGACTTTGAGAAAATGTGTAATTCACATCATCTGTACTCTCTAAATTTGAATCAGTCAAAATCTACTGATTATCAGTGTAATTTGACTGATTCAAATAGCTAAAAGGAGGTTACTGTAAATCAGTCAAATTTCACTGATTATATCAGTGAAAATTGACTGATTTGACAGTGCGAAATATTTATAAGAAAAAAACTTAAATGTATGCGAAGAGCATAAGACCGAGCGCTAAGCGCGACGTCCAAAAAGAACGGAGCGCGAAGCGCGCGATGCGAATGTGTTTTGCTTTCTCTGAATCTAAAATCTATATTTTATATACATATATATATATATATAGTCATAATGGAGGAAAATGTATATGTGCAAAAATTATAAAGTTCAAAAGTCAAATTCAAATTGAAATCTCTGTTGTGATTAATGTTGTCAATATTCAATAATATTAATTTGAGTTTGAAATATTAATTCTCATCTGTTGTACATTATTTGATATTTAATTTAGCGTTTGGATGAAAACAAATCAACAGTTTATAATTCTGGAATCATTTCATAATTTTCAATTATAAATGTTCATTCCAGAGCAAGGAAGTAGGGAAATATTATTAAGAAAAAATTAAAAGGATAATTTTTATTGGCTTGAGATATTTTTTTTGGCAATATAATTTTTAGCAATACTTTAAAAAATTATAAAAGTGAGTATCCATTCATAAAATAATTATTTTGTAAAAGTTAATTTTTTTAAAGTTGTTGTTATTATTATTATGTAATTAAAAAATAATTAAGTTGTCAATAGTTGAGAATTGTATTAGGATAATGAAAAATAATCACTTTAATGAAATATTTTAATAGCTTATTATTATTTTGCAATTCAAAAACGAAAGTTTGGTAAAATTGAAACTTTGTTTTAATTTTCAGCACGCTTTAAAATTTACCACACTAGTGCAAGAAAATTAACTTTCCACACGCAAAACGATACCGACAAGGCTAACTTTCTGTGTACGGCGGAAAAAAAGCCTTTTTCATTTCATTCTCTTTAGGTAATTAAATAGCTAATATTGTCGTTTAGGGAAATTTCCCAACGGTAAAGGAATGCTGCGTCGGAATAACGAACACACATATATGGATAAAACTTGCCAAAGCACATACACATACTTCTCGATAATACGCCAAATTGAAAAAACGGAGATTGTAAAGTGCGTGCCATGAGTTCATTAGGCGGATTGACTAATTACTATAACGACTCCGTATCATTCATAATCTATTTCCTGGCAGTAGAATTTTTGAAACAAATTTTCTTTGAGTATTCGTACTCACCACTTTTAGAATAATTAATTTTCGGACCTTTTTAAATTTAAATTTCAGTTTATCGACTTTTATAAAAAAGTAGTAAATTTTGTTTTCTTTGGTAGCGATCATTCACTTATTAATTCAAATTTGGAGAGCTCTGCAATATATACTTTGTTTTAACGGTCTTCTCTCCGGTTTAGAAGTTCATCAATAAATCTTGTATTAAGAGTGGCAGATATTAATCAACGTTATTAATTATCGCCCTATGATGAGAAGACTCGACTACAGCCACTGATTTTCAACTGTAAGACCGGAAATTATGGTTGGTGAGGCAGAACCTAATTGTAAAAAAATTTGTAATTCGTTTCCTATAGATATAATTCACACTTCTGATATAACCTAATAAACTTTACATAATCCTTCTGTTTTTCAAATATTAAATCCTTTGATTTTTCAAGTAATTTAGTAAATTTTAAGCGCGAAAAAAATTAGAGATTAGCAACAACAGATTGTATTCCCAGTCAAAATAATTGTTTTTAATATAAGTCTTAGGCTTATATTCAATCTGTATTTCAATTTGAATTATTTACCAAACTGTATTGAAATCAAATATGGAAAATGAATCGACATGAGAGCGGATTACTACATTTCGCTTTTTAATTAAGGACGTATGCATTCTCAACTACTTTCGATATTTTGATAAATGGTTATATGCAGTTTTTTGCTAGAAAAAAGAAATTGTACGGAAATAAGTTTAAACGATAATAGCAGAGAGTAATTAATATACAAAAATATGACGAGTCATCTCAATCGAATTTTCCTTGTTTCACTTTAATTTACCTATTTTAATCAATAGAGCCATTAAGTTAATAAGCCTCTCATTTAACCTTATCAATACATCACCAAATTGGAATACGTAACTATTATAAATGATAAGCAAAATGTTTAATGCAGAATAATAATCTACAAAATAGTGAAGCTTGGTTTTTAAAGAAAGATTTTCAATCCAGATAAAAGTGAGACAGGAGGCAGGCAAAAGCTGCCAAAATTAAAATTTTACACCATTGCAGTAATTGCATCTTTATCCCTTCGTTACCAAACATATGAGGGATTCCCTCAGTGGGGTCAGTTTTTTCGAAATAACTTCTAATTTACGCTTCACACAGTCTGGTCCGTTTGAATACCTTTCCACGAATTATTCCTGAAGCTTTTTGTAGCAATAAAAAATGTTCAAGTAGAATACTCATTCAATAATCACTTTTCAAAACCAAAGGTGACGTGAATTCTGAGGGAATCCCTCCTTAGTTTGGTAACGGAGGGTTAAAGGGGATTTTCAAGGTCGCACATTCCTCATTTGATGTTACAACTTCAGCCGGCGTAATGAGAAAAATTGACACGCATACTTTTCGATTTTGTGATTCTATTTGTATTAAAAATCTTTGGCCCACTTTTTTCATTTCAACTCAAATATTCTTTCCAATAAAATAACAAAAATCAAAATTTGTAAATCCTGATGATTTTCCAATGCATTTTGAATATTTAATTGATGAAGTAAATAATAACTTTCTCCACATATTTGATTTCAAATTTTGATAGAAATCACAATGATTGACCAATTAAAATAGTACTATCAGGTACTTCAATTCATATAGATTAGGATAGTAATAATAATAATAATCCTGGAGCTTCATTATGTATACATGATTCAAATACGAAAACACCATCGTTCGGTCAAACTATGAATTTGACTAGAATACGATAGAAACGATAAATGTTTGTTTTTAAAGTGGATGCAAAATTTTAGTCAATACAAAAAAGAAATATTTTTCTCGTATACTGTCTGAGCGGATTTATTCGGAGCCAGTGTTTCTATCTTTTCTCATGTATCTACACATGAAAGCACTTTTCTTTCTCCAAGTGAAGCATGTTTAATAGCGGCGAAGCTTTTAAAATCATAATGCACTACTAAGCAAAAAGAGAAGTGCCATATCATCAGAGAACGATCTGTAAATAATATTTCCAGATGGCTATGCTCACTAAAACTCATTCACTCTCTAAATATGAATCAGTAAAAATCTACTGATTATCAGTGAAATTTGACTGATTCAAATAGCTAGAAAGAGGATACTGTAAATCAGTCAAATTTCACTGATTGCTTCAGTGAAAATTAACTGATTTAACAGTGAAAATTTGACTGATTCAGATTTAAAGAGCAGAGCATCAAAATAGGTATTAATACCGAACAAAAATTATTTCTTTCTGTCAAAACATTCTTGTAAATATTAGGGTGGCTCTTATTTTGGCGATGTATACTCTCTAAATCTGAGTCGGTCAAATTTTCACAGATTTAATCAGTGATTTGCCTTTTCACTGATTCACCAGTGAAAAAATATATTTCACTGTTAAATCAGTTGATTATCACTGATTGAATCAGTGGAATTTAACTGATTTACAGTAACCTTTTTTCATCTCTATTTGAATCAGTCAAATTTCACTGATAATGAGTAGATTTTTACTGATTCATATTTAGAGAGTACGGTGATATTGGGTTGTTCCAGAAGTAATTGTCAATTTCACATATAAATGTCTTTGACCACCTTTTGAATGGCTTTTTCCAATGTCATGATTTTTCCTTCTGGCATTTGTTAGTTGTCACTCTTACTTTGCTTTACAAACAAATTGCGCGTAATTTCCTTAACAGTTGCTAGTTTGGCATCAACATTAAGATGGAGTCTAAAAACGAGGATTTTCGTCATGTTTTTCTTTTTTATGTCCGTAAAGGAAAGAACGCAGCACAGGCTGCTAAAAAGTTACGTCATGTGTATCGTGAGGAAGCCTTAAAAGACAGACAGTGTCGAAATTGGTTTGATAAATTCCATTCTGGGAATTTTTCACTCAAAGATGAGCAACGTTCAGGTCGACCAAATGAAGTTGATGATGACTAAATCAAAGCCATAATCGAATCTTCATGTAAATGTGCGAGAGATTGAAGAAATGTTAAAAATACCAAAATTAACAATCGACCGTCATATACAACGTCTTGGACTGGTTAAAAAACTTGATATTTGGATTCAACATGAATTGAAAGAAATTCATTTAACAAAACGCATCAACGCTTGTGATTTGCATCTTAAGGTAGTACGATCACGAAAATTAGACCTCAGGCACAAATAGATAATTTTTCTTTCAAGAATAGCAATATTATTATTGAAGGGCTAATTTTAAAGAGAAAAGATTATTTTTCATGAAAAAAATTTGAAATACAAAAAAATAATGTTATTAATAATATTTATTTTTGCCCAAACTTATTTTCTTATCGCTTCGAGCCAAATTTTTAAAAATTATGCGATTCTAATAAATCACGGTTTATTCTTTTAGAAAAAATATTCTCTACAACTTGACCGTTTCATATTTTTGAAATTGAATTAATTACTATCAAATACAGCAATTTGTTTATAAAAATTTTGTTTTGAAAAATTGTTTTTTTATAATTTCAGCCATTTAAGAATTCATTTTCAAAAATCGGAAACGGTCAAATTGTAGAGAATCTTTTTACTAAAAAAATGAACCGTGATTTATTAGAATCGCATAATTTTTAAAAATTTGGCTCGAAGCGATAAGAAAATAAGTTTGGGCAAAAATAAAATTTATTAATAACATTATTTTTTTGTGTTTCAATTTTTTTCCATGAAAAATAATCTTTTCTCATTCAAATTAGCCTTTCAATAATAATATTGCTATCCTTGAAAGAAAAATTATCTATTTTTGCCTGAGGTCTAATTTTCGTGATCGTACTACCTTAAACGCAATGAATTCGATCCTTTTCTGAAACAAATTATCACTGGTGATGAAAAATTGATTGTTTAGAAAAACGTCGTTCGAAAACGATCATGATCCAAGCATGATGAATCACCACAAACAACATCGAAAGCTGAATTGTATAAAAAAAATATTATGTTTTCTGTTTGGTGGGATGGAAAGGTGCGGTATTTTTTGAGCTGCTTTCAAGGAACCAAACGATTAATCCGGATGTCTACTGTCGTCAGCTGAACAAATTGAACGCAGCGGTCAAAGAAAAATGGCCAGAATTGATCAATCGTAAAGGTGTAATTTTTCACCATGACAACGCTACACCACACACATCTTTAGCCACACGCCAAAAATTACTAAGGCTTGGTTGGGAAGTGATGTTACATTCACCATATAGCCCTGACCTTGCACCATCAGATTACTATATATTTCGATCTTTGCAGAACTCCTTGAGATGCATTTTCGAAGAGCTCGCAGGTCATTATCAAAAATAGAGAAAAATCTACAAAAATTATAAGTGCTGTACCTATTATCATAGATTAAAACTTTGCCAAGTTGCAGAATTTTTCGCGGAGTTGCATAGAAGTTATAAAAGTTAAGGTAGTTGATCCATGAAAATTAGATCTCAGGCGAAAAAAAATAATTTTGCTTTCAAGAATAGCAATATTATTATTGAAGGGCTATTTTGAAAGAGAAGAGATTAATTTTCATGAAAAAAATTTGAAATACAAAAAATAATTTTATTAATAAATTTTATTTTTTGCCCCAACTTTTTTTCTTATCACTTCTTACCAAATTTTAAAAAATTATGCGGTTTTAATAAATTACAAAACACTTTTTCAAGAAAAAGATTTCCTACAACTTAACCATTCCCAATTTTTGAAAATGAGTAAATTATTATCAAATTCAGCAATTTGTTTATAACAATTTCGTTTTGGAAAATGTATTTTTAATGGTTTCAGCCATTAAAAAATTTATTTTTAAAAATCAGAAACGGTGAAGTTGTGGGAAATCTTTTCTCTGGAAAAATGATTCATGATTTATTAGAATCGCAAAATTTTTTAAAATTTGGTAAGAAGTGATAAGAAAAAAAATTGGGTCAAAAATAAAATTTATTAATAAAATTATTTTTCTGTGTTTCAAATTTTTGTCATGTAAAATAATCTTTTCTCTTTCAAAATAGCCCTGCAATAATAATATTGCTGTTCTTGAAAGCAAAATCATCTATTTTTGCCTGAGGTCTAATTTTCGTGGATGAAAACTACCTTAATGTTAAATGCACAAAAAAAATACATATAATTTGCATTTAAAATATCAAACACTCGGTGGCACGGGTTTTTAGGGAGTGAGATCGAAAAAATTCCAACATAGCTAAAATAAGGGCCAGCCTGGTAAATATCGAGTTAATTTTGTGTTTCGCATAATTTGTACTGGTTTACAGGATTTCCTGTATGGATTTATTTATCTATATCTATCGAAAATGGACTCTCCCTGAGGTAAAGACGTGAATTGACAACGCATCCGGATAGGGACACGACGAAATATCGGAAATCATCTCCTAAGCCACGAGGGTATTTGGATATCTATTGGTTGAAGAAAAATGGATATGAAGTTGAACCGGAACTACTGAACTAGAAATAAGAATAGTGACAAGAAGGAAATTTCAACGTTTCTCAGGATGAAGTATCAAACTATTGAGATTCAAAAACGAGAATTCATGAAATTGCAGGCAATAATTCTGAGGAATCGGTTTTACCAAAGACGTTATAAGAAATTCCATTCCCAAGGGTGATTCGTGTCATGACTCACCCCCACCCTCTAGTTTCTCTCCAACACCCACTTACTATTTTTACTTTGAAAGAAGTAAATTGTGCTGCAAATTTGTAGAAGCGTGCGCACGCATTGCAGAACAGCAACCACGCAATGTATTTAGTACACACGCACATGTGCAAGCATAATCACGTGACTAACGTTGTACCCAATTATTCATGTAATGCATAATACTGTTTCCTAGTTCCACAAGTAATCAATGATCTATGGATGTCTGTTGGCAGTTCATGCTGCAATTATTCTAGTGTAGGTGTGGGTCCACTGCTACACGGAGAAAAATAGTTTAAGTAATTTTACTCAACTTCCGATCAAATTTGGGACATAAGGACAAGTTAGAAGTTATTTAGTATCACTGTATTTATTTGTGATGTATTAAATGTTCGAAAATGAATCAAAGTTGAGTAAAATTCAGAAGTGTAGGGTGAAGTATGAAAGCGTGCATTAAAATTTTTTAAATATATATATTATTACTCGTAGTATAACTACAAAAAACCAATCTTTTATTAAATCACAAAAATAGTAGAGCTTTCCGTTCATTGTACTCTACGCTTCAATCGAGAGTTGAGTAAACCGTGAATCGCAAGATTTATTCCAACAGCTACATCTATTCACGCAGGAACGAATGAAAGTAATCTGCGCCTTGGGCACACATAACAAATTTTTAATTTCAAAAACTTAAATTCTCAAAATTAAATTGATATTATGAAAATTTAAACAAAAAAAAGTCGATAAGTGTATTACATAAAATATGAAATATCACATAAATTACTGAGGCAGAATAATAATTTGGAATTCGCAAATGCAAAACCCATATTTTGAAAATATAAAACACAGAAAATAAAAGAACCTTCTTTTAAATGTTTTTATACAAGATACTTCTTAATAATAATGCAATTTTTCAATGTACATTTGAAAATTTAGTTTCACTAAACTTCATACGTCGTTATAATAAAAATTTATACTAAATGTAATTTAATAATTATATTATATATATCAATAATCATAGTTATAATAATTGATTAATTATATTAATTTTTAAAAATATTTTATAAATAATTTATGAAAAAAGTTGATTTATTTTTACTTGAGTAAAGCGTATCGTACTATATATAAGTGTAGTTATTAGGTTTATATATGTAAGGTTATATGTTTAAGTGTATTTGTAATTTGAAATGTGATTGGCTGCGTCTGAATGGTGTGAATGTATTTGTAAGTTGTTCATGTATGTACCGGGTGACTATTGGCAGGCTCGAGGTAAGAATATTTTTTTATTTGAGAGAAGCATACCATTGCCAGTTCAAATAATACGCCCGATGCTCATTTTACCCAACTACGGTTTGAAGCACCTCAAGCGTCGGTGATATACTTATACATTTCATGTTAACCCACTGACGCATGTTAGTGCCCTGTCGTCGATAAAGTTTTACTCAAATCCTTACTATTCCCTATGTAACGCTTATTGTTATTCAATTTGGGTGAATTAGGTATGTATCAAATTGATTTTACCCGACTAGGATTTAATAGATGTTCAAATGTCCTTATGTCCCAAGTTTAATCGACAGAGTTGAGTAAAATTACTTCAACTATTTTTCTCCGTGTAGTTTGAAATTTTAACCCCTAATAGTATTATCATTTCAGCATAAATAATACTTTAATAGTTTGAGAACACTGGTATAGAGCTCTTCTTAAATAATTTATAACACTCACATAATTTAATCGTACACCGAAAAAAATTCCTTGTACCCGTGTACAAGGAATCAACTATTTATGATTTATGATCAACTAGAGCAAAATTTATATTGATAAAAGTGGGCCTTAAAGAATTATTGACAAAAATAAAGTTTTGATTACACAGTAAGAAAGTAATAAATACAGAAGATATTCTTTTTACAGCGGAGTTTTGTAATAACAGCATAGCAATATTAAATGAATTTAATTGTTAATAGAACTAGAATTATTTATTTCTCTGTAACAAGGTTTATATTGGTTTGTTTAACTGTATGTACGTGATTCTCTTAAACAGGAATCCGTGTTATTTCAACTAGGTTAGACTTAAGGTAGTTGTTGCGCCAAAAATCAGTCTCTGTAAAAAGAAGTTTTTCTATGATTTCAAGACTGGTAATTATATCATCAGCCGTGTGATTTGTAAGGAAAGACACTCTTTTTAATTAAAAAAATTTAAAAATTACGAAAAATAATATTTTAATAATGTTTTTTGTAATAGGATATTTCCTTATTATCGCTCCATACCAAATTTTCAAAAATGGTGCGATTCTGATAAATCATGAATCATTTTTTTAGGAAAAGGATTCTCTACAACTTTACCGTTTCCGATTTTTGAAAATGAATCAATTATTATCAAATTCAGAAATTTGTTTATAAACATTTCGTTTTGGAAAATTGTTTTTTAATGATTTCAACCATTAAACAATTTATTTTCAAAAATCGGAAACTGTAAAGTTGTAGAGAATCCTTTTCCTAAAAAAATGATTCATGATTTATCAGAATCGCACCATTTTTGAAAATTTGGTATGGAGCGATAATAAGGAAATATCCTATTACAAAAAATATTATTAAAATATTATTTTTCGTAATTTTTAAATTTTTTTTTATTAAAAAGAGTGTCTTTCCTTACATATGACATGGCTGATGATATAATTACCAGTCTTGAAATCATAGAAAAACTTCTTTTTCCAGAGATTGATTTTTGGCGCAACAACTACCTTAACTATCTACCATTGACAATTTTTAAATAAATAAAACAAGAAGAAACTGTTAAAAATGTTAGGAAATTTACAAAAAATTTTATGTTACAAAGGTAAAGTCAAATTTGACGATTTTTATGATGTTTTTGAGTAAAAGTATCACAATATTGTAAACAAATTACTGGGATTTCTGACATTTTTCTTAATATTATGAAACTCACGTGAAATTTCATTAAATGTATCTTGAAACAACCAAACTGTGACAGAATTTTTATAAAATTTATCAAAAAATTATGGAACTGTAAGAAACTTTTCAGTTACTTGTAACTGCATAAGACTTGAGTTACTCAAAACGTTACATTATTCCTCTTACAAATTTTAGAATTTCCAGATACAAGTATCAGAATATTCAACACTTTCTAACTAAAAATCAAGAAATTGTTTCTTAAATTTACTAAAAAGTAACTGAATTTTCTGATATTCTATCTTCATTTTACGAAACTGTAACTGAATAAAATTCCAGTCACGTGTATCGGGAAATTACGGTAGAAATTTCTAACAGTGAACTTTTAAAACAAAAGTAGCCACAAAAAAGCAAAATTTAAAAAGCGCTGCAGGTAAAAGCTTTGAGATGGTTATGCGGGCAAAATGAAAATCACCCCAAAGAAGGGTAAATTTTTACCTCGCTCTAAGGTAATATTCATTTTATCCCTAACCAAATTACCCTTAAAGCTTTTATTCATAACACTTTTTATCTTTTTTTTTTGTGGAAGCATTTGTTTTACACCTGTTTTGAAACGTTTCTATAGTCACTGTCACGTAACAATTACTCTTTAGGATTGCAAAGCACTTGAATCACTTTTGTGTAAGAGGCTTAAAGCAGGTGTATAACCAATCAATTAACTCTTAAGCAGTATACGTTTTAATAAATTGAAATATTAATTATATTATGGGATCTAATATTACTCAAAAGAATGGTACTATTTATAAAATCGCAACATTAATTGCATTTAAATTGGTGTAAACTTCTCATGGCTGACGTAATTTGCTCTTTACTACTTAAATCTGTAAATGAGGCTAAAACCTCTAATAACATATATTAAATATGTTAGTATATAGAACAATTATGATTGATACTCATATTCATGTCAACGAATTCCTGTATTTTGCGATAGTCATAAAAATGTCTCCATTCTTCGTTTATTTCTGCCCCAGATTTCAGAAAATTTTTGCATCCATCATAAAATTCATAAATTCTCCTTTTTGTGAATTCTTATAACGATATTAATGAATAACAGTTCAGAATTTAACATCTGTATTGCTAAATGCATAAAATTTATAGAATTAATAATTTACAAGAGAACTTTGTATGTACTTATGAATTATATTGCGAAATACAAATAAAAAACAAGAAATGAATTCAGACTATACATGAGAGTAAGCCAGATAAGATGTATATTTTATGTTTTGGTTTTAAAAAAACACTATTGAAAATCAAAAATTTCACTTTTCTACCAAAATATGTGAGATAAACCTTAAAATAAAAAAAAATTTTCCTTAAAAACAGTTTTCAAATTTTTTTTCTTTTGGAGATATTTGGAAGATACATTTTTTTTAATCATGTAAATTGCGAAGCGCGAGTGTTATGATGAGAATATATTCCTTAAGGCTGATAGAAGCTTGAGTAAATAAAATTTCTTTTTTCATTTGAAATCAAAAAGTTTAGTAATTTTGTGAAAATGTAATTCACTTCTACAATATTATAAAATTAACTTTATCTTCAGTATTAAATTGCAAGAAATAAACTTATATGCATGAGAAGAATATAAGACTGAGCGCAAAGCTCAAGGTTGAAATATTTTGGAGCACAAAGCGAGACGATCTAATATTACGGCACGCAAAGCGCGCGACAAGAATTTGCCCGCCAAGCGGGCAGATTTTGTTTACTTGATATACGAGGTCTGTTAAAAAAATAAGGTGAATTTTCAAATTTCGCGGGCTATGTACATTCGATTTTCAATTTTTGTTTCCTATGTTGGCTCACTTGTCCCGAATGTATGTTCACAGTTTCAGCAATATAGCATTTTTTGTTTGTATGTGAGAGGCATAAAGTTTATAAGTGTTTTGCGTGTGTTGGTGATTTTCTGCTGTCGAAAAAAATGGATCAAAGAATATGCATCAAATTTTGTGGAAAAAATAGAATTAAGTGCTCAAAAACATTTGAAATGTTGAAATTCCGGAAATCGAATTCAACAAGTGTTTCGACGATTGGAAAAAACGTAGGCATACACCGAAAACAATTCCTTGTACCCATGTACAAGGAATCAACTATTTTGCCTAGTTAGGACAGGCGCCAACTTTGCAATCCTAGTTGAAATGACAAAGTTCAAGTTTAGTAAGAAAAACAAAGAAAGCAAGTTGATTTGACGGACAGATCCTTTCAGGCGAATGTATTAAACATAACCAAAAAACAACTTTACGATTATGATCTACTAGAGCAAAATTTATGTTGATAAAAGTGGGTCCCAAAGAATTATTAACAAAAATAAATATTTTTTTGCACAGTAAGAAAATAATAAATACAGAAGATATTCTTTTTACAGCGGAGTTTTGTAATAACAGCATAGAAATATTAATTGAATTTAATTGTTAATAGAACTAGAATTATTTAATTGATTTGAATAAACAAATAAAGATTTTTCATTTTATAGTACAGAGTAGTTCGTCTATTGAAGCAATAAGTAAAAATAAAGTAATCAAAAAGATTACAAACAATATTTTAAAACCTATAACAATATATAAGTTGATTTTTATTACTTATTAGTCGCATTGACTCTTGATGGCTTTAAGTGGGTTTAACAAGGACTATGTAAGACAAGGCTTGATTAACACGAGGGATAGTTCGACGGATAAAGAGGATTGTGAAATTGGAGCGACCTAAGGGCAGTCCTGATAGTGTCCAGTTAAATTGGATGACCTGCCTATGCCCTACCCTCTTATTATTACAAGCACATTTTCGATCGGTTTTCTCTCACTCTCTCTCTAATACTATTTTGTCAATTACCATACAATTTATTATACTTCAATGATTGATACGCTGCAAACAGATCTCTCTAAATTTAAATCAGTCAAAATCTACTGATTATCAGTGAAATTTGACTGATTCCAATAGCTAAAAAGAGGTTACTGTAAATCAGTCAAATTTCACTGATTATTTAAGTGGAAATTGACTGATTTGACAGTGAAAAATATTTTTTTCACTGATGAATCAGTGAAAATTAACTGATTTAACAATGAAAAATATTTTTTCAGTGATGAATCAGTGAAAATTTGACTGATTCAGATTTAGAGAGATGAGAAACACCTCAATCTCTCTTTTTATAGGAATCTGATTAAAATTCAAAACAATAATACACCATTGAAATATAAAATTTTATCAAATGTTTATTAGTAAACATTTGTTATTTTATTATTTTTATTTTATTTATTTATTTTTTTTAAATGAGATTATGGTTATTTTAACGGTTTATATTAAGATTAGATGCTAGATTAGTGAATTAATTTGCGATATTTTCAAGCTAATTACGTATAGTTAAGAAGATTATTGGCCTATAAACACCCATTTCGGAAATTTGATGAAGTGTATGTAATAGTGGGATATTAACGGTTAGTAGTCCTGAGTGAAATAGCATTCTCGGATCTATTGTCATCGAGTTCAGGCAAGCTGGTTTGATCAATCGAGTGCATCACTCCAGGTTTCAAGCACATTCGCTTCACAAAGATTCTCAACTTTTTTGTTCAGTTCAACCCTCGCCTGACCTTAGTGACCGTTATTGACAAAAGTCGGCGATTCGGACTTATAATGCAATTATTACTAATCACATAAGTGTTAATTTATATAAAATATTTATGTATTATACAATTCAAATCTTCTGGAAGGATCAGTGACGTATAAAGTAGTTTGAATTTATATTTCTTCAGTAAAATAGACGCAAGACACGAAAATTTAGTGGGAGACGAAAGCATAATTTCTAGTCAGTTTAAATATTAGAGACAATAGTCCTTATAGAGAAGACATTTTTCAAAATTTAATGTTAACTTTCTAGGAAATTTGTAGGTTTACGTCTGAGTAATTTAAATTTTTTCGAATTTTTAATGAAAAAATATACATTTAAAATACACTCTAAATTCGTTACTAATCAGTGATTAGTGGAAAAATATTTTTCATTGTTAAATTAGTTAATTTTGACTGATTCATCAGCGAAAAATATTTTTCACTGTTGATTCAGTTAATTGTCACTGATTAAATCAGAGAAATTTGACTGATTCTCAGTAACCTCTTTTTAGCTATTCTAATTAGTTAAATTTCACCGATAATCAGTAGAATTTTACTGATTCAGATTTAAAGAGTAGAAAATAATAAAGACAATTGATAAAGGGGGAAAGCGTAAAATTATACTTTGAAAGAATCTCACGTATACAGATTTTGTATTAATTTGTTTTGGTTACAAGAGTAATAAGTTGTTTATAGATTTATTTTTACGTATTTAGTTTTCTGCTGAAATATTTAGCTTTACATGGTTAAATATTATGAAGGGTTGAGTAATGGTCTTAGAATTTTATAAAAAAGGTAAGGTTCAAGTAACCCTTAGGTGCCGTACTCGAGAATTATTTTTAGTAGTTAGTGGAGCTTGAACTTTCTATACGTGTGAATAAAAGCACGTACACAAGTGAATTTGTCTGGTATTCACATCTCGACAAACTTGGCAAAGGTCCCGACAGTTTCCATCCCTCATGACTTAAGGGAGACACAAAAACGCCTGACCGCCTGGGGCTGAAAACCACTTTGAAACGACCTTAAGCCACAGTCACAACAGCTATTGCATTTTTTCTCATTCTCAGGCTCACAGATATTAAGTCTACATTCAGTGGGGTCATGAGCTGAAAAAACAGCTTAATATTTTCATCATTTCAAGACTAAAACGCATCATTATCGATAACAAAATAATAATAATTTGCTTTATATATCAAAATGGGACATTTCGACTCTCTAAACCTGAATCAGTGAACGGCCACTGATTCGCACTCTTTCTAAATCTGAATCAGTCAAATTTTCACTGATTCACCAGTGAGAAAATATATTTCACTTTTAAATCAGTTGATTATCACTGATTGAATCAGTAGGAGAAATTTTTTTACTGTTAAATCAGTTAATTTTCACTGAAGAAATCAGTGGAATTTAACTGATTTACAGTAACCTCTTTTTAGCTATTTGAATCAGTGAAATTTCACTGTTAATCAGTAGATTTTTACTGATTCATATTTAGAGAGGTGACTATTCACTGATGGCATCAGCTATAAGTCTATCACTGAGAATCAGTGAAATTCGAATGATGAATCAGTGAAATAGATTGAACTCAATTATTCAATCTGTGAAATCTTCAGGTAGGAATAATAAAACCAGCAATATATTTTAACGATCGATGAACTCGTTTATATTAGGTTAAACAACACTAAACAAAAACTACGCAATTATTATTGTTGTAATTATTATTGTGTATAATTATATTATGTAACGTGTAGATGAAACTTTTGAATTCGCGAATTCAAAAGTTATGTTCACTTGGCGCGTTCACTGATTCCTCAGTGAAATCAAAGCAGGGCACTGATTCACAAGTTGATACATTTTCACTGATATAATCAGTGACTATTTCACTGATTCAGGTGTAGAGATTTTGAAACTAAATGAGTTTAATTCTTAGTTTTTGAATAATTTCTCACTGATTAATTACAACAAGATGAGAAAGCCCAAAAAATGTTCTCTATAATCATAAATGCCCAAAACTTCAGGATTTAATGAAGTGTTCATAGGTGGAACCAATTCACTTGATGTTTAGAAGATTAAATAAAAAGATTTAGTTAAAGATGGGAAACTATTTAAAAAAGTCTCTAATTCTGAGAAATAAAAGCGCAGGGAGTGAAAAGCTCATACAAACATCACTGGGAAAATGGCAAAGACGGAAGTCGCAACACGTACCCGTAACCTATTTGCGCGTTATGAAAGAGATTCGTCAACTGCAAACGACCCAGTTACTGTGGCTTTTTCTTACACCTCAGGTTCATCTTTTCCAATGAAATAATCTCAAGAAATATAAGAAGAAATGGACTGTTGTAAACCTCAGTCTTGGATTCGGGCGCGAATTATTTAATTTCCTCTTCCAATTTAAAAACTGCATTGATCCAAAAGTTTCGATGGGTTTTGAGTATTTCACGGATGTATTGGCTCACTATATTTTTTATGCTAGACTAAACAGCGTTTTTCTGAAGTTGCCTGAAAGCTTTTGAATGTCTTTGCCTGAAGATTATTGTCTATCCGCCCATCTCGGGCTCCGTCTTTCTAGAGCCCTCAGTTTTATCAAGAGTATCTTCTAAGATAAAAAGACTTCCTGAGATACCTGATTTACCTGTGAGAGAGAATTTTTTTTAAACAAATATCGACAGAATTCGAAACTTGAATAAATAAAATTTAAAATCTGGAAAAATAGATTCTGAAAAGGTCAAAGGAAGGTTTTTAACGAAATTCTTGAGTGTAATTCAAAATTCAAAAATTCGAAAGTGTTCGAACTTTTAAAACACGAAAATAACGTCCAAATTTGGAAAAAAAAGTTTCTTTAAATAAAGGATTATGAGAAACCAGCAAAAAAAGAGGATCTGGAGTTATATTTTCCCGATGAAATCAATCAATATCAAGATTTTCCAGTTAAATCAACACAATTTTTAATCCCTATCGTAAAATTGTAACATAAAAAGATCTGACCGCTTCGCGCGCAAGTTTAAACGCGCCTAGGGTGCGCGATTCGATCTTCGCGCTTCGCGCTCCATTCTATTTGGATCTCGCGCTTTGCTCTCGGTCTTATATTCTTCGCATACAAATAAGTTTATTTCTTGTAATTTGATACTGAAGCTCAGGCAAGTTTTATAATATTGTTGATGTGAATTACATTTTCTCAAAGTTACTAAATTTCTTTTTGATTTGAAATGAAAAAGACAATTCCATTTACTTGAGGCTCTATCAAATTTATCTTCTTCCAAATATCTTAATAAGAAAAAACAATCGTAGAATTTATTTGAGTAAACAATTTTTCACTTCAAGGCTTATTTCGTGTCCCACATATTTTTGTTAAAAAATGGAATTTTTGATTTTCAATAGTGTTTTTAAAATCAAAACATAGAACATACATCCTATCGAAAAATGTTCTAAAGAGAATTTGTAGACCTCATTTAGGCAAATAATTTTCTATCTCAGTGTTTTTTGTATTTCACACATTTTGTTTATAATAATCGTATTTTTTGAAATTGAAACGAAAAAAATATACATTTTATCAGAAACTGTATCAGACAAAATTTGTAGACTTTATTGATACAAACAATTTTGCATTCTTACTTTTTTTTGTATTTCAAATAATATGGTTAAAAAATTAAATTTTCGTTTTTCAAAAGTGTTTTTTAAATTAAAAAGGAACATATACATCTTATGAAAAAATGTTGCAATTCAAATTGGTAGATTTGTATGTAGTAAACAATTTTGTATCATAAATTTTTTCTCGTATTTCGTATAATTTAATTAGAAAATGGAATTTTTTTACTTTTTTCAAGTTTTAACGTACTGTAACTTTCCTAATTTTAGTTTAATCGAAAAATGTTATAAGGACAATTGGTAGAGACTTATGAGAACTATCAGAAACCAATATTGGAATCTTTGATTTTTTCATAAATTTAAAAAAAAATTTTTTTTTTTTAGTTTTGTTTGTATTTTCAGAGTTTAAACAGTTTCGAATTCTTGAAAATGGGAAATACACTTTTGTTTGGACGTAGAGCTGAATTTGAGTTTATAGTAAAACGGGTTCGAATTTAGTTATAAAATTCTTGAGTTTTCATTCACTTTTAGTAAATTGTGAAATCAACGATTTAAAAAAGTTAAATCAGAATTATTGATGCTTGGAAGCCACAAATAGAGAGCATACTTTGTCGAGATTATAATGAAGTTTACTTTCACAATGTGATCGAGAACTTCAATAACCTCATCCAGTGGAATTTCTAAAGCTGTATGCATAATTGTGTGTGCTTGCTACGAAAATTTAATTTTGAAATACCAAAGCGTTATTATTAGCACATATTTTAAAATATTAAAGAGAATAAATTAGAGGAAATTGTATTAAATATGTGCAACTATCATATTTGCTGATATTTAGATGGTGATCATTCTTTTTTAATTTTGAAACTTTATTTTACTTTTGACAACGATAATTATCTATTCATTTATTGATTTCTCATTATCAATGTTTTAATTACAGTAAAGTTTATAATTAAATGTGTTCTTTCGTTTAATTTACATTTTAACACTGACCAATAGAGACCGACTTTCAGATACAATGCATATCCTTGAAGTTTACAGCGTTGCTCATCCAGTGGAACTTAAAGTTTCTATCTTAGTTGGAAAATGACAATTCACAAGTACTTAAATGCACAAAACTAGAGTCGAGAAGAGACTTCGAGTTTGAAGTTTCCAGTCTATGTTCGTGTACTTATTGCACCGATGTATTAAAACATCTTTGCCGAAAGTGGAGTTAAGCAGTAGATTTTAAACTTAAATTCATTCACAGTATTCTCGGAAAAGCTGATTTTATCCCCACGAATGAAAATAGATACATATATTAATAAAATGCTCTTTCTCAAATATACTACTCGTAATTTTTAAATCGAAATAATAAAACTAGCAATCTTACTTTTGTGACAGAATTTGCCACTATCATACTTTTTGATTGGACGCGTAGAAGAAATTCCCAGAAGAATTGATAAGGACGTAAAATGGTTATTACCTTAAACGTATATTTTTTGTAGGTTATAAAATTTCTTCGTTTTACTCCGTCGAGGAAAGGCGAACTGCAGTTTTCCCGGCTTATGAGTAAAACATTTGTCCTCGTCCTGTTGGAAACTTTTACTTATTTTACGTCAGGACAGTATTTTCTTCTGGAAATATTCCACTATTTGCCTATGATTCTGTGTTCTCTTTAAGGGGTTAGATGTAGTCAGAGGAAGAAGAAAAGCCCATTTTTTGAGAATTTTTTTTTCTTTGCTAAATGTGTATCTTTTTTCAATCATTTTAGCATCCAAAAGTATATAAATTTATTGATGCTTTGTCAAAATTTCTTTTAAAAATAATTAAAAATGGAAGAAAAACATGTAGTTTGCCGAAGAATTTTTTGCGAAAGACATTCTGCGGTGACCATTTCAGTTCCTCAATGGGTTATTCGAAATTAAAAATCCCAAATTATTTCTTTAGTTTGTTAGTTTCCACGCTGCTTAATCGTAGCTCGTAAAAATGAAAAAAAATTTTTGACAAAATAGTAACCGGTCAAACTTGGACATTCGATTTTTACCAAAAAAAGTCACCCGTTTTTTGTTAATTAAGGAATAAGTTTTGAATAGAAAAAAAATATAAGATAAAGCACCGTCTTTTTATATATCAAAGAAGCCTGTCAAGTTCGAAGAAAATCGTTTAAGCGGTTTTCGAGTAATTGTGGTCACCGATTTAAAAAACGTCGTTTCGAGAAAAAGGCATTTAAAGTTTTACGTATAGCTTACATGTAAATCCAATTGTTGTTTACCTACTAAGATAGTTCAGTCAAATTTGCTTGAATCAACTTTTTATGAAAAAATGTTGCAATTCAAATTTATAAATTTTTATGTAGTAAACAATTTCCTAATTTTAGTTTATTCGAAAAATGTTATAAGGATAATTAGTGGAGACGTATGAGAACTATCAGAAACCAATATTGGAATCTTTGATTTTTTAATAAATTTTTTTTCAAAAATACAAAAAACAGAGACACTTTTGTAAAAACCGTTTTTTCTGACTCAGAGGGTCTCAAAACGTAAAGATTTGATGAAAATTTCGAAACTCATTTTTCACATAAAACTAATACCTTCTCATTTACGATGAGAATTTTTTTTATTTTATTTTTTTTTTGTATTTTCAGAGTTCAAACAGTTTCGAATTCTTGAAATTGGGAATTATACTTTTTTTTTGGACGTAGAGATGAATTTGAGTTTATAGTAATACGGGTTCGAATTTAGTTATGAAATTCTTAAGTTTTCATTCACTTTTAGTGAATTGTGAAATTAACGATTTTAAAAAGTTAAATCAGAATTATTGATGCTTGGAAGTCACAAATAGAGAGCATACATTGTCTAGATACATTTTCAAGGTGTTAGGGGAGAAGCGGCGAAATTGGCGCACCTAATAGAAAGTGCGAGTTTAAAAAGAAAGTATATGACTAAAAATTATGAAAAAATATTTATTTAATAGCTGGATATCTTTTCTATACTTTCCAATGGATAAAGATTGCATTGAAAATTATTAAAGCAGGTTTTTATTCAGATTTCCGAAGGACGCACTAATATTATAATCTTATCTTGCCACGTATTAGTTATATTTTCATAGATTTAGAATTACATTTCAGTAGCAAAGGTTGATGAAAAGAGGTAGTTATAATTTGAAACTAAATTTGAGATAGTATATCAAGATATGTGAAGTTTTTTATACCTTTATTCACATAAACCAGCCAAAGTTAAAATATATTTTATATTTGTACAATAAAATACTGGCAATTGTGGATATTTAAGTGAATATTCAAATTGAAATCATTTTTATAGAGAATTATTTGAATTTGTAATCAGAAGTATATACAATTATTAACTTTAGAAGACTTATAAATAATAGAAACAATCAATCAAAAATACAAATTTTTTACTTACATTGCTTTCACATCTTAAAATCGAGAAAACTTTCAAAACACTGTCAGACTGCAAATTAATTATTAAAAATCGCTTTTAAAATGCCTTAATACCTCAAACTTAAAAAAAAAATTTAACCACTGATTGTTCAAATGAATATAACCTTACAAAGTCGTTACATCAGTTTTGCGAACCACATTACCTCCCATGTCACAAAAAATCTTAAGAAAAAAATTAGCAGAAAAGTCCAGCAACATTCAAATGTATATATCTATATATTAATAATTGTGTACTTACTATCTTCTTTATATTTTCAATCATAAACATCCGAGCACTTGACTTCAGTCACCGGTTTCCAGAAACACAACACGTGTGCCAACTTCGCCTCTGATTTGAATCTCGTATGCGCCAATTTTGCCGCAAGTGTATCGTTCATTAATTAAATACTTTTTACGTAAAATGCTTATTTTTTCATACAAATATTCTATCCTAATCGTAAGATTAAATATCAAAGATTATAAAATCGTTGCATTAATCTAATTCACCTTGAATTACTATTTTATTTAACGATTTAACTCAATGGCTTCGAACATAACCATTATGCCAAAAAACGATTAATTGCAATAAAACTGTATTAAGCAATTAGATTTTTATAATGTTTTCTATCAAATACATATCATACAAGAATGCACACGATAGAACTATTTTTATTTTTTGTTATGTTATCATTTTCTGAAAAATAGGGTGCGCCAATTTAGACGACGCGCCAATTTCGCCGCTTCTCCCCCTACACTATAAGAATATGCAAAAATCCAAAAATCGATTTTTCGAAAATTCTGACTACAAATAACCTCTTAAAGCTACAATTCATCTTGTCAAAATTAAATAAATTGATTGGGTGAAGTAGTCGAAATTTACAGTGAATATTTTATAAAAACTCTTGATTATGGTCTGCACTCGTATCGAGACTGAAATTTTCTTCTTGGTGTTTGAAAATTAGTTGCAGTTGGAATATTTTATAAATTCTTCTCAGACACAAAGTTGGTTGAAGTTTTGCTTCAGGCTCATCTTAAGTGAATGACATTCCTAAGTAATATGTACAAGATTCAAGAAAAAGAGCGAACCATGATGCATTTCCAAGTAAGATACCCTTGTGTATTCCATATATTCGTATCCACGCCCCATCAAGAAGTTGAACCGTAAAGTACGTGAGAAAATTTTGAATCAAATTTGTAACTTCCATTACTCTGTAAAGCTGATAAAAACAGCTTCTCACGTCGACGACAATTTCACGCGTCGCAGAAATCGTTCCTTGTAAGTTTTCTCAATTAAAACACCCCTTTCAAGCTTCAACTTCATTTATAAAAGACGAGCGTTGATCTGTTGGTAAAGCACCAATACGAATCTAATTCAAACAATAGTTAAGGGAAATCTTACAAGAATCTTCGATACTTCCACTTTTAAAGTATGTAATTAAATTAAAATTGGGTTAAACGTCCGGAAAGCACTTACCTCCGATTAATTCAAAACTTATATTACCCACGTATTTTGAGGCGCTGATTACAAATATGATAATGAAAATACCCGCAAATTTAATTTTCAAGGTCACAACTCAAAAAAACTGTTTCTACCAAGTTTTTTCATTTTATGTCGATAAATATGGATCTAGGAAAAAATATTTCGTACAAAAGTTGTAGAGGATGGAAAGATCTATCTTTAATGTTCTATACTTTTTTGTCCTAAAACCATTATTTTTCGAGAAGAATGAGATTAAATTGAATCAAAGAGACAGGCACACGGTTGGGAGTTTTCCTCAATTCAAATTATCCCGGCTATTAAATGAAATCAAACAGACAATGTATTTTTTGTCCGCCGTACACCGAAAGTTAGCCTTGTTGGTGTCGTTTTACGTGCGGAAAGTAGATTTTCCCGCACTAGTGCGGTAAAATTTTAAGTGTGCGGAAAATTAAAAAAAACTTAAAATTTTACCGCAATTGTGTGGAAAAATCAACTTTCCACACATGAGATAGAAGAATAAATTGCATAAAATACTTGGTTGTACATGACGTGTAGCTTGTATTATTTTTGGGTATTTAAATTCGATATTAAATGTATCACTAATATTCTGGGAAACTATCAATCGTAGAAAAAACAGCATCTAACAAAAAATATGTATTTCGATGAGGTTTACAAGTTATACATGAAACATTTTGTGAAATTTTGCATATTGGTTGAGATAAACGCAAACAACCATGATTTTTATGGTTTTATTATGGTTTCACCATGAAAATCGACTAGTCGGAAATTTTCACTATTATATTCGTAATCAGCGCATCAAAATACGTAAATATAGGGAGTTTTATGGAATTCAAAAGGTTCACCTATTCAGAACAGTTTTTTTAATCTCATTTTTCTTGAAAAATAATGGTTTTAGGGCAAAAATGTGCGAAAAATTAAAGATAGATCTTTCCATCTGCTACAACTTTCTTAGGAAATATTTTTTTCCTAGATCAATATTTAACGACATAAAATGAAAAAAACTTCTCAAAAACACTTTTATTTAGTTTTTTGCCCTAAAACCATAATTTTCCGAGAAAAATGAGATTAAATGTAAACAAACAGACAGGCACACGATGGGAAGTTTTTCTCAGTGAAAATCATACCCTATTAAATGAGATCAAACAAACAGGCACATAATGGGGAGTTTTTCCTAATTCAAATCATTCTCAATTTGAATTGAGGAAAACTCCCAACCGTGTGCCTGTCTCTTTGATTCAATTTAATCTCATACTTCTCGAAAAATAATGGTTTTAGGACAAAAAAAAGTATAGAACATTAAAGATAGATCTTTCCATACGCTACAACTTTTGTACGAAATATTTTTTCCTAG
Source organism: Diplolepis rosae (assembly GCA_030998225.1). NCBI lineage: Eukaryota > Metazoa > Arthropoda > Insecta > Hymenoptera > Diplolepididae > Diplolepis > Diplolepis rosae. The sequence goes on from JAPYXD010000698.1 coordinate 5,371,748, forward strand.
ATCCATATTTATCGACATAAAATGAAAAATCTTGGTAGAAACAATTTTTTTTAGTTTTGACCTTGAAAATCAAATTTGCGGGTATTTTCATTATCATATTCGTTATTAGTGCCTCAAAATAAGTGAGTAATATGCGTTTTAAATTAATCAGAGGTAAGTGCTTTCTGGAAGTGCACCCTTAAGGTAGTTGATCCACAAAAATTAGAACCCAGGCAAAAATAGATAATTTTTCTTTCAAGAATAGCAATATTATTATTAAAGGGCTATTTTGGAAGAGAAAAGATTAATTTCCATGAAAAAATTTAAAATAGAGAAAAATAATTTTATTAATAAATTTTATTTTTGCCCCAACTTTTTTTCTTATCCCTTCTTACCAAATTTTAAAAAATTATGCGATTTTAATAAATTACAAATCACTTTTTCAAGAAAAATATTCCCTACAACTTAACCATTTCCAATTTTCGAAAGTGAATAAATTATTATCAAATTCAGCAATTTCTTTATAAAGATTTCGTTTTGGAAAATGTTTTTTTAATGATTTCAGCCATTAAAGAATTTATTTTTAAAAATTAGAAACGGTGAAGTTGTGGGAAATCTTTTCCCTGAAAAAATGATTCATGATTTATTAGAATCGCATAATTTTTCAAAATTTGGTAAGAAGCGATAAGGAAAAAGTTGGGTCAAACATAAAATTTATTAATAAAATTATTTTTCTAAGCTTCAAATTTTTTTCGTGTAAATTAATCTTTTCTCTTTCAAAATAGCCCTTCAATAATAAAATTGCTATTCTTGAAAGCAAAATTATCTATTTTTGCCTAAGGTCTTATTTTCGTGGATGAAAACTACCTTAAATTGTTCCAACTGTTTAAACAATTCCGCAAATTCAACTGAGTTCTGAAATTTGAATAAAGAAATATCTTAGGAGAGGTGTGTTTCTTTTTCATATTTTCGTTAAATAAGGTTACTGCTGAGTCTTGAAAGCTAAGAAAACTGCTAATTTGATACTACAAAGAATTTCTCCATTCGTCAATATCTATCTTCAATTTATTTTATTTTTTGTCGGAATGGAGCTCAAAGCTGCTTCGTTTCCAGACACAATAGACTGCAACTTCTTCTGTTGACGAAATCTAGCGTTTTCATCTTTCGCAGTTAAGATCTCTATAGAGTTCCAGGCTTTTGGTCTGTTGATTGTTGCCGGTCTCGACATGTATTGTGATAGTTTGATGACGTAAGATAGAACAAGCTTCGAATATTGAAACAAAATATAATGAATTTAATCAACGAGAAACATAAAATTTTTACTATCCTGCTAAGATAGAGTTGTTTTATTTAATTTTGCTCAGATAGTAATAACAAAAAGTATTGCTATCTAGAGAAAAATATGATTTGAGAATTTGTTTACTAGCTCTATGCTATGTTTCAATTTTAATTTTATGAAATTTATGACTTCTATCAAGTTATTTACTTTAAAGTAGTTTTAATAACCGCATAAAATCTTGAGAAAAGTTGATCAGTACTCGCTCCAATTATTTGAGGTTTCTTAATTACAAAAGTTTTCATATGTCTAAATTAGATGGTTTAAATGCTTTAAAAAAAATCTGCGCATTTCGCTCGTAAGTTTGAGCGCGATTCGTTCTATCTCTTTCATATACATATTGCTTAATTTTTTTGATTTTAAATGGAAAAGGAAATTCCATTTACGCAAGGCTCTATCGACCTTAAGGAACACATTCTCATCATGATTCACGCGCTTCGCGCTCGATTTTTTGTCTACATTTCTGTAAATTTCTAATTAATTACATGATTAAAATAATTTTTTTTTTAAATACATCAAAAAGAAAAAAAAATCGAAACATAAAATATATGGAATTTTAAAATTTTAGTCGTATTTTTTAAATTAAAACGAAAACTAAAATTTCATCAGAAATTATGTCAGACAAAATTTGTATACCTTATTGAAGCAAACAATTTTGCAGTTTTAAATTTTTTACGTTTTTTACATATTCTGGTTAAAAAACTGAATTATCGATTTTCAATGGTGTATTTTTTTTAATTAACTCAACAGACAGACACTTTCGTGAAAACCGTTTTTTCTGACTCAAGGGATCTTAAAACTTAAAGATTTGATGAACATTTCGAAAGTCATTTTTCACATAAAATTAGTACCTTCTTATTCATAATGAGAATGTAAAAATATCGGCAATTGTCGAAATTATAAAAATAACAAAAACTTCTACGTTCAGCTTTGAAATAATTAAGAAAAAGGTTCGTTGAAAATAAACGCATAAAATAACCATATCAGTTGAAGTCCTGGAAATAATTCGACACAAGAAGTAGCATACGTAAAGTGCAGAATTTTTTTCAATTTAAAATTAGAGGCAGGTAGTCAATACTTTCTCTTGAGACAATTCATTTTCTCATTCTATACTCCGTGCGCGTGATTGCCTTTATTGATATGTGACTTATTCGCCTGGGAATCCGCGCGATAGACGACATTAAATTGTCAGAACTGCACCTAGGTTTCGTTCAACCATCGATTTTGAGAATATGTATAGAACCTCTAGGGAGCTTTCTATGAAGAAGGCAAAATGAAGAACAAAAATGAAAGTAGAGTTAAGATATCCTAGTTGCGGAACTCTAAGTTGGATAACTTTAAAGATCGTAAAAAGTAATAGGTGTTTTTAAAAGTATGTTTTCTCTAATTACATTTAAAATTGAAATGCTTCCCTCCAGAATAAGCTTTCAAAGTTAAAACACATCTATTTTGAAAACAATGGAAATCTGAATAAAAAGCGAAAGCTGTTAAAACCGCTTTTCACTATCACCGTTTTATTCACTTTGGACAATATTTTGTTTATCAACTGGTTCTCAACACGAGTGTAAGCACCTTTAATTAAATCACATGATGTCAAATGTAACGAATATTCCATTATTGCGATAATAAATTGGATTTTTTATTTTCCATGCGCGAAATAAAATTATAGAGCGGTTAAAATTTTAAGTCTTATGGGATTTAATCTACAGGGTTTCTACACAAGTCTGGTTTTAAAATTCTATGACTGTTCCAGGTTTCCAGATCTAATGTTTGAAAAAATCCCAGGTCTACTTTTTTAAAAAATTCAATCAAAATTCATTTTAACTCATTCTATTACAATGAAAACGATAAAATATTGAATTGTAAATTTTTCAATAATATTTGTAAAAAAGTGAAAAATAATTTTGTAATTATTATTACATTATTTTTATTATTATTTCAAATAGAACACTTAAAGAACGATGATTCTCTAGGAAAGCAGGCCACCTCCTAGAGTATTGAGGCCTTACCCTTGCACGCGGGGCTCTGCAGGGGCGGTCCGAATACTTCCCTAGCTACTCGTGGGATTATGATGGAGATTTCTGATTTAAATAAAAGTTTGTGTGAGGAGTTATTCGGCGGAGAAATGGATGTGACGGAGAAGGCGCCTGACTTTATACAGGGAGAGGACTCTCAGGTGAAGCAGTACCGAGCGTGGCTCTACGAGAGGAACCGAAAGGAACTGGAAAATCTCCGGAAGGTGGAGGTGGCCCTAGAGAAGATGAATAGCTTCTCCAGGACCAAGAAGAATATGCACCTCCCTATTAGGGAAGGCATTCAAGAGGCGCTCAAGGAACTGTAGGCGCTTCGCGATGACATGGAGGATACGGATTGCTACCTTGATTCCTTTGAATACCTCCTGAGAGGCAGGATGGTGGAGAGGATCAAGGAAGTAAGATCCAAAAAAAGGAATGCCAGCGTTGATGAGGGAAGCCCCCCCCCCCCCCACAGCCGGCACCCAGGTCAACCCCGAAAACGCGCAAGTGGCTGAGAAAGCCGACTGTGAGTCCGTAGGAGACCAATATGAAGAAACCGGTGGAGAAGAGGCCGAAAGTCTCCAACAAAGAAAAAGAGTGGGTTGAGGTCCCTAACAAGAAGGAACTACGGAAGAAGAAAATGAGGCCTCGCCGTTCGCCCCCAGAAGCGGTTAACCCTGATGAACTGGGCGCCACAGTCCAGGGAATCAGGGAGAAGCGCTCCAAGGAATTTCTAGTACAACTGAAATGTTCCACAAAAAGCAGAGGGAGGCTGGACACCGCATTTAAAGAGGCAATTGGAGCCAGGGGGACGGTCCGCCATCTCATCCCCCGAATTGAGGTTGAGATCGCCGACCTGGAACCCACCATCGAAGTGGAAGACGTCGAGGATGCCGTTAGAAGCTTCTTCTAACAAGGACCGGAGATGGAGTTCAGGGTCTCCCTAACGAAGACACCCTATAGAGGGAACAAAAAGGCGTACGTGCTTTTGGAGGAGGCAAGAGCCTCGAAACTTCTCAAAGCGGCCCACATCAAAATCGGGTGGGTATCCTGTAGGGTCCGCATGAAAAAGGAGGTAAATCAGTGCTTCCGCTGCCTTGGCTTTGGCCACATAGCGGCAGACTCCCGCGGGACAGACCGAAGCAGGAGCTGCTGGAGGTGCGGCGAGGAGGGGCATGTTGCGGATTCTTGCAACCTCTGTGCCGCAAGAATGGATAAGCCCCGGGATGACCACATCCCGGGGACTATGCGTTGCGCGGCTTTTTGGGAGGAAGCCCCGAATAGGAAGCCTTAGAAAGGTCGCCATGGAGAGCAGAACTGGACGAGTAAGGCCAGAAACAAAGAAGAAGAAGCAAGAAGGAGAGGCCAACACCGCCTCAAGATAGCCCCCACCCTGAAGTAATGCCTAACGGCGGTTCCGGGGTAGGTTCTCATGGCCTAGAGACAGGGAGGGAGTTTTAGTGGGTAGGGCTGCGAAAGCAGCAGAGTCCCACACACCAGGGGGGCACGAAGTTTCCTTCACGGTACATAAAGCATTTCTCCCTTCCTCAAATAATAAAAAAAGAACGATGATAATCCAACTATTTATTTTAAAGTTAGGATTAGAGTTTGGAAACAATAGTAATCTAAGAAATTCTGAAATTTGAAGAAAAGTTAAGATAAAACTTTTAAATCGCATAATTAACTAATTTCTTCTGTATATAAATTCATCAAGCTTCAATCAGTTGATGAATTTCGTTCGATGTGTCGATCACGATTTCACTATTTCAGGAAATAATACTTGCTTTTGTTTTTAGGCATAAGTACAATTATTTCACCATTTTCTCCAATATTATTAGCAACTCCATAGTTTAATATTCAAAATAGTAATTTCTAAAAAACTGACGTTATATCCTCGTTTCCTATTAAATTTTAATAAAAATAAATGAATATAATTCTAAATTTTACAATAAAGAGTTGCTCCGTGTATGAAAAAGGTTAACTGACATTTCGCTCTAGCCTTCAAATGCATTTTTTAGCTTTTTAAATATTATTTCAGAATGAAATTTAAAAATTTAAGTACGAATACGTAGGAACTGTGTTTGAAATAATATGAAAATAGTAAAAGTTGATGAGTTTACTAGTAAAATTGAAATTTCTTTTACGTATTTCTGATTTCGGTGTTGTTTCAAAATCTGTTTCTGTTTACAAAATTTCAGAAGTTTTAAGGAATATTATAAATTTAAGCATAGACCTTCCAACATATTTGAATACATATTCTTATTAAAGTTTACAGTTATATTTAAAAAACCAGTCAGTGTATGAAAATCTCGGTTGCTAAGTTAACAATCCGACATAAATTATTTATACGTTATTTAAGAAAAGTTGATTAGAAACTCTGATTATTATTATTCAATTATTATAAGGTTTTCATATCAGAGTTTATTATTGAATTATTTTTGAAGTATTATGACGAAGTTAAATCTATCTATCGTCATTTTAGTTTGTCATGCTAAATTTAATAAAACTCGTAAAAAACATTTGATAAAATTCAAATTTTTGAGCATGTTGTAAAAAGTAGACTGAATTATGGTTTATAAACATTTTAATTCCAGCACACATATAGTATACGAACATATAATTAATTATTGAGGAAAGGAATTAAATGAATCTCCCCAAATGTAGTCGATTAACGAAATCAAACAAAATTTAGTTGGTCTCTTCGTTCTTTGCATTGCTGTAATAAGAAAACTAATGCGTTTTTTAAAAATTTCAAGCGCAGTTAAATGCAGAATTTCTTCAAGATTCTAATGATATAAAAAATTCATTTTCGTCTAAAATTCCAGTTAACGGTTAATCTGAATTTAAAGGATGATGTTTCTAGTAGGTTGTTCATAGCAAGAGTGAAAAGAGATTTTTGAGAGATATGTATTAAATAAATTACTTATTCGGAATTCTATCATAAAAATAAATTGTTTTATGTACTTTTAATTTTTCTTTTTTTTGAGGAAAAAAATTCTGTCCATAAAAGAAAGTAGTGTGCATATGCGAAATAAAAGGAGGGCAACATACTCAAGATTGTTTTGTGTCAAGTGGTTGAGAGTTCTGAGGACGAAAAAACAATGGTGTTGTTCTCAGGCGTTGAGTTTTAGTTGTTTCGGATTCAACATTACTGGAAGTACTAAATCGTAATCGTCTCTCAAAGATTTTACGATCAGTCCTAAAGATGATAGAACCCGATATTTAATGGCTATTGAAAAAACATTATTTTAAATTATTAAATCTATTCCTTTATAGAAGTATATGGACATTTAACGAGCGATTATTACAAGTCTCTACTTTTCAAGAAAATAAAACCAGAATGTTTAACGTCTTCAAAAAGACATTTCTTTAAATGCTACTTTCAAAAACGAATGCGTAAAGCATTTTTTAATTGCAAATACGATTGAAAATTAAGTTCAATAAATGGAACAAATGATATTTTTTTCTTTGATGTTGGTGAACTTCTATAAGTAATATTCTAAAAATGATCACTTATGAAATACTATTATTTACATTAATTACATGTAATTACAATTTGATATTACGAACTTCTAATTGGCCAAGAAAAAAATTTAAAACTTTAAGAAGGGAGAAAATTTAAACTCAGTTGTATACAATATCTCATCGAAGAGTACATTTTATTTTCCCTGCATTCATAATTCACTTAATATTGGCATGAGTTAATATGTGTTCTTTAATTTGAATCGTTTAATTCTTAGCATTCGAAAATGTTATTGCTGAATCAATGTTATTTTGAGCATCACTTTATCTTCAGGATATTTGAAGAGCAGTTTTACGCTATTTGTGATGTAAAGCTGTAATCCAATTAACTCTGTATAGAGTAATTCAAAGTAAAGTTCATTAAGTGAGAGCTGGATGAGTGATTTATCAAACAAAATTCCTCGTGGTATCAACGCAATTAAAAATTTTTAAACCTATAGAATATTGAAGATCCATAAAAAGAGCGTAGATAGCTCTAATTAATCTTTCAAATTACAGTACCGGTCAGAATTGTGGGACCACCTATTTTTTGATGATTTCTTAAATTATCTTAATTTTAATAGTGTGAGTGATAAAATTTTTACTCTTAATAATGTAAAACCCATCAAAATTATCTTTAAAATTAGTCTGGAATGAAATCGTTTCGTTAAATTTTAAAGAAGTTATTGCAAAAAAAGTCCAAATTTCAATGTTTTCTTAAATTTAAAATAACTTTTGAAACAAAAAACATTTTTCAATGTTCTTTGGCTTATTTTAAAGCTAAGATTCTACAGAATCTTAGTAAATTGTCATTATAAATATATAATTTTTTTCTTGCATAATGCAAAGAGTTGAAATTGTAACAAAAAATTAGGGATATTTCGAAAACATTTCATCTGTAGGTAAATCATAATAAAAATTATATGAATATATATTTTAAGGGAATTCGATACAAAATTCATGATTATATGTTTTATATATCTTATAAAAATGTTTTTCTCAGCAAAAGCAATATTGGAATTTTTTAAACTTTTTTATTTGAACTTTAACCTTAAGCAGTATGTAAGAAAAAAATTGCACATTAAATCCAAGAATTTTGTTCGATTTTGTAGAAATTTAGCTTTAAAATTAGTCCAAGAAAATTAAAAAATGTTGATTATTTCGAAAGTTATTTAAAATTTAAGAAAGCATTGAAATTTTGACTTTTTCTGCAATAACTTCTTCAAAAATTAACAAAACAAAGTCATGCTGCGCTCATTTTATGAAGAATTTTGATAGCTTTGAATTTAATTAAGAGAAAAAATTTTTTCACTCACATAATTCAAATTAGGATAATTTAAGCAATTATCGAAAAACAGGTGGTCCCACAAATCTGACCGGTACTGTATAAAATATTTGTCTAATCAATCGCAATTTAAATGCTCGAAAGTGAAAATATATCAACGAGAGTTATTTTGATAGAGATTCTAATTAATTTTATGGATAAAAGGATTAGAGATGAAATAAAAAACAGGGAGAAGCAGAACTTATCGGCCATGTCTTCTAAATGTGAATTGAATGCAGAACACAAAAGATCTTTTAAAGCTAAAAGTTGTATTATTCATAGACTTTTAAAACCGCAGTTATGCTCTTTTTAAAAGCTCTTGAAACTTAAGTTACCTTTTTCAAGAATTAGGAATAACAATTTGTGATATTCGAAACCTAATATGCAATTATCTTCTGAGCTTTAGTCAAAAAGTGAATCAATATTTTATCACTAGCTAAAAGTTTTAAAATTAAGCTCAGAATTATTTATTGGTAAAAGCTTCGGCAATAATACCGAGAGGTAAATTTTGCAGCGTAATAACAATTAAATTTAATGATAATTTACAGCTATGTTTAATAAAGATCGATAATTTTTCAAATCAGGTTGACACTCTTAGTCATTATCTCATTAATTACGTTTTACGTAGACGTTTATTGTTGTGGTCGTGTTAACGCGTATAACATTAATTTATATTTTATAATATTCTATATATATGAGTATATTTTATCCCTTATTGTAAATTGGCTTTTGAGATCGATTTCCAGTGTTGCCACTGGAAGAGTAAAAAAATGACGAAAAATCAGTATATTTTAATGTACCTTCTAAATCTGAGTCAGTAAAAACTCACTGATTCACGGTGAAAAACCACTGCTTCGAATGTTATAAGTCTTCCACGTAGAAATCAGTGGAACTTACATGATTCTACCAGGGAAACTCACTAGTTAATCAGTGAAATCTACTGGTCAACAGTGAACTTCGCTGGTCAACCAGTTAACTTCCCTAGTGATATCAGTAAAATTTCACTGATTCTATGTAAAAGACTTATAACATTCGAAACCGTGGTTTCTCACAGTTTCGGATTTAGGGAGTAAAAAATCTGAAAATATTGAAAAATCAGAAGATTTTAATGCAAAAAAATCAGGAGATTTCCCGATAAATTAGTGAAAATGGCAACGCTGTCGAATTCTCGTAGATCCATGAATAAGAGTGGTTTTCCGCTAATCGAATAAATGTTTATGATTTTACGTCATAGTTGAAAGTGGAACAGAGAATGATGGAGAGTCGTAAAGTCGACGACGTACATAAAAGTTTGAGAATTTCGGAAAGCTTTGGCGACGAGTGACTTTGTGGGCGATTTGGGCTGATGGGTTGAACAATTCGTTCAGCTTAGAAGTCTAAAGTTAAAACTAAATGTCAAATGCTGGAGAAGTTAAATTGAATTTAATGCTAATAAAACTGTACAGACAAAATAATGAAATATTGCAAAAAAGAATAATATTAAAATAAAATATAAAGTATTTACGTTTTAGGACAAAAAAGGGATTTTAATTTTTAAAAAAAGTTAAAATGATCTGAACATATTAATGTTATTTTGTAAACGCAAATTACAATAAAAAATGTTCCAATGTAAACTTTATTTAATATTCACATCCTATTGTAATTATTCAAATGTGAAACTCAATTAAAACATTAATTCCCACTTTAAACAAAAATATTTTCCCTTTTATACACTTATTAAATGTTTTGTTAAATAATACGACATCAATTACAAAGAACAAGTTTATAACGAGTACAGAAAAACTGCTCTGCAAAATAAAAATTAATCTATCAAAAGTAGAAACAAACTTTAGAGGGTAATACATTTTTTATACTCCTAACATAAACAATTAAATACTTTTTGTTTTCCATAGATTTTGTTTTTTTATTAATTTTATATATATGCGTTAAGAACTAACAAACCTAACAAACTTGGGTACAGAGCACGTGTTCTAATAAAATTTTCATTTACTTCTGATTCCACTTTCATTTAAGTGATGCCCAATAAAAACGTACGGTTTACGCAGATGTGCGTGTAAAAACGAGGGGAAAGAACATTATGTTCGGTCGCTCGTGAAGTTATCTAAAAAGATATATTTTCAATCTACTTTTAACGCGAATCACATAATTCATTCAATCGATTTTGCGTTTTCAGACACGTGCAAAAGTTTGACTAAAGATGTGGTTCTTTAAAAAATTAAACAAATATGGCTTTAAGATAGAATATCTGCTCGTGAGAAATAAATGAGACAAACCATTCGGAATTTTAAAATCTTCAGTCATTGTTAGAAAGTTAGTAAATTAATTTTATTCTAATTGTTTGATTAGAAAGCCTGTAAAATAACACGAATCGCTGATTACGAACCCTCTCTCTACAAAGGAAAATATTTTAGACCTGATTTCCTAAATCGTAATCACGTGTCTGATGTGATAAAATATATCTTCTTCAAAAATTTTTTCTCTTTTCTGAAATATGATTCGTCTTGCAGAAGTCAAGCATAAAGAATCTTATTATCCGACGTCGTGTTTCTGGGAAAGTAAAAATAAAGCAACAAATATTGAAATTTGCAGTGGAATAAAAAGGGTAGCGTAATAAGATGTTTTTTTTACTTTCTAGAAAGAGGAAAGGCGTTGTAGGAAATTGAATTTTGCAAACTAGTGAAGTAATTCTTTAAGTAGGCAATTTTTTTTTTTTTTTGAATCATGGCAGGTCAAATAAGAGAGAGAGAGGGCGAAGTGATGGAGACGTAGATAATGGATTATCCACATAACAACTCTCATGGAGATTAATCTTCTTTTAATGCATCTATCCACTCCATAAATTCTGCTACCAGGGACGAAACTTTTTTCAGCGAAACGAATACATCGCCTACCTTTATCGAATGCAAATTGACGTTTCGTCGTTCCAAGCTTTCCTCTCCTATAAATATACTGCAAGTCACGAACTTGATCAGAAAATAAATGAATGGATAGATTTCAAAGGCACAGATTATTAGATAGTGATGAAGATATGGAGGAAAAAGAGAACTTACATAAAAAGTAAAAGCCTAGAGTGCACTGTTAGAAATATCTAGGGCAAATTCCTGAAACATGTGACTGGAATTTTATTCAGTTACAATTTCGTAAAATTAAGGTTGTTTATTCACGAAAATTAGATCTCATGCAAAAATAGATAATTTTCCTTTCAAGAATAGCAATATTATTTTTGAAGGGCTAATTTGAAAGAAAAAAGATTATTTTCCCTGGAAAAAATTTGAAATTTAGAAAAATAATGTATTCAACAAATTTTATTTTTGCCGAATTTTTTTCCTTATTGCTTCATACTGAATTTTACAAAATTATGCGATTCAGATAAATCACGAATCATTTTTCAGGAAAAAGAATCTTCACAACTTTACCGTTCCCAATTTTTGGAAATAAATTCTTTAATGGCTTAAAACATTAAAAATCAATTTTCCAAAATAAAATTCTTATAAATAATTTGCTGAATTTGCTAATAATTTATTAACGGTTAAGTTGTAGAGAATCCTTTTCCTGAAAAATTGATCCGTGATTTATTAGAATCATATCATTTTGTAAAATTTGGTATAAAGCGATAAGAAAAAAAGTTCGGCAAAAATAAAATTTCTTAAATATATTATTTTTCTACATTTCAAATTTTTTTCAAGGAAAAAATATTTTTCTCTTTCAAATTAGCCCTTCAAACAATAATATTGCTATTCTTGAAAAAAAAATTATCTATTTTTGCCTGAGGTCTAATTTTCGTGATCGTACTACCTTAAGATAGAATTTCATAAAATTCAGTTACTTTTTAGTAAATTTCAGAACCAATTTCTTAATTTTCAGTTACAAAGTGTTGAATATTCTGATACTTGTATTACGAAATTCCGAAACTTGTAATAGGAATAATTTTACGTTTTGGATAAATGAAGTTTTATGCAGTTACATGTATCTGGAAATCTCGTTACAGTTTCGTAATTTTATGAAAATTCTGTTACCCGTTAAAATTCTGTTATCTGTAATTCTGTAAAATTCTGTAGTTTTCAGATACATTTCATGAAAATTCAGTTGTTTCATAATATTTAAAAAAAATTTCAAACACTTCTGATAGTGCAGATTTGTTAATAAAGAATGTAAAGTATAAATTTTAATAATAAAATAATAATAAAAAGCTCCATCGCTGAATTAATTGTTTATATCATGAATTAAAACTTTTGAAAATCTAGGAATTAAAATATAAAAATTTGGAAAAGTTCATAAACCGCACTTTTATCATTATACACAGTTTCAAATCCACACCCTTATCAGGTTGCACACTTCTTACTTTCCTAAGTTAAAAACAAACTTCGAACTTGCCATATCTAGCGAGAGTCAAGGATTATTGAGGTAAAGTGTGGTTTGGTGAAGAATAATTTAACAAAGATCTTCTAGGATTAGAAGAACTTTGCCTCCATGGAATGAAACGAGATAAAAAATAGAGAACCGAACAAAGTGAGAAAAAAAGCTAGATTTGTAGAAGGCCCTGGACAGACCAGATGGAAATCATGTTTTAAAACAGCTTAGTACACTTTAGAAAATTAAATTTTTTTCGAAAGATTGCAAGTGCCATAAATAGAAGTTCAAGCTTACAGGAAATTATACTCTCTAAATTTGAATCAGTCAAAATATACTGATTATCAGTGAAATTTGACTGATTCAAATAGCTAAAAAGAGGTTGCTGTAAATCAGTCAAATTTCACTGATTATGTCAGTGAAAATTGACTGATTTGATACTGAAAAATATTTTTTTCACTAATCAATCAGTGAAAATTAACTGATTTAACAGTGAAAAGGCAAATCACTGATTCAATCAGTGAAAATTTGACTGATTCATATTTAGAGAGTAGCTAAAAAATCATCAGAAGCTCGAAAAAGTTGTCTTTCAATGAAAAAAAAATTCATTTTAACGAGATTTCATGTTATTGTTGATGAATTGTTCAGCGTCAGTTGTATAATTTGAGATATATATATATCACACAGGACTCTGAATTATATATAGCTTCTAGTGAGCAAGGTACAATTTTATTAATATGGCGCACGACACGTTTCGTCGCTCGTAAAAGTATTGATTATATTGTTAGTACTACCAAAGGAATATAATTATATAAGTACGTCGCGAGACACTTCCTCCTCATTGAAGATTTCACTTACGATATTATATATTTGGTGAATATGAAAATTCAGAATTGCACTTGCATTTCGGGTACATGAAAAGTCATGGAGAACTATTTTTGTATAAATACAAAAATTCAGAGTTAAAAACGGCTGTGTGTGGATTTTCTATGACCAGAATTCCTAGACATTTGAAGAATATTTAATTTACTGAAAATCATCTGAAAAGATAAGCATTTACTAAAAATATATATTTGAACTTGAATATTTATTTAAACTAATATTCAAAACTAAATTCAAACCCATATCACTACGAACTAAAATTCATCTTAACCTTCAAACAAAAGTATAATTTAAAATTTCAAGAATTCGAAACCTTTCGAAGTCTCAAAATACATAAAAGGACCAAATTTGGACCAAAAGAATTTCCTAGCATCAAAGATTATGTGAAATCAACAAAAAGGAGAACAGAAAGAAAAAAGAAGGCAACCGTCCAAAACCCCTTTCTTCTGTTTCTTTCTGTTCTCCTTTTTGTTGATTTCACATAATCTTTGATGCTAGGAAATTCTTTTGGTCCAAATTTGGTCCTTTTATGTATTTTGAGAGTTCGAAAGGTTTCGAATTCTTGAAATTTTGAATTAAACTGATATTCACAAATTAAGTGAGAATATTAAGTTCATAGCAAGATATAACCCTTCGTTTTTACGTAAACAGAATATTTTTCTTTACTCAGGTGTATACTTCAGTAAAACTGAAGATGTGGAGGTGAAAGATAGAGAGATAGTTAAGAAGAAAAAAGTGAGAAAGTGTGCTCTAAGCAAGAAAGCAGTCAATGACTCAAAGACTTCAGAATCGATTGCTAATATTTAAAGATCGAGGTCAGGCCTGAGTTACTGAGGTCAAGAAGTCACAAATAAGAATTACGATGTGTTTCAGTGATTCGCTTGATTCCATCCAATCAATATTTTATATTTTTTTAAATTTTGATAAAAGGAAATTAAATTTTTTAGACCTCAATAGTTTTTAATTGCAACGATTCTTGTCTATGTTTTATATTAAATGTATATGTTTTATATTAAAAGATTCTATGTTTATGTATTTTATTTATATTTTGATAGCAAAATTTATATTTAAATTCTCTTACTTTTGACCTGATTACAAATTATAAGCTTTTAGATTGAAAACAATGTTTCCTAGGTTAATAAGCATAATAAACAAGAGATTCATTCTTCAGAAATGTATTCTCATAATGAAATTTTGTTTTGAATGTAATTATATAAAATATTGTATTTCAATAGAATTTAAATGGTAACAGAAAGAAAATATTTTCTTTTTAATGATTGCAGATATTTCTGTTACTGCAGTTCATAGTTTCCAATAATCCTGATTACGAATCCTGCATTATTGCCGGAACATAAATATAACTTTCAGATATGTTTCACGTTAATAAAGTTTTCTGGAAATCAGCAGAATATTCGAAATAATCTGAAGCATATAAATCGCTAATGTAATCAAAGAACAACTTGTACAGTAAAATATGTTAAGCATATGTAAAAAACAACCACTTCATCTCTATTTATATGACAAACGTAAGAATATCTTGATTCAATTCAACGAAAAAATACCACAAGATTGAATAGGTGATTTATTATTTTTTAATTAAGAAAATGAATACTTCGGTGTATATTTCAAAGTAAATATACTGCAAAGTGGAGATAAATTCCTCTAAAAATCTAACGACCTCGTATGAATTAATTGAAATAAAAATTAATGTGGAAGCCGCAATATTAATCAATTAAGACTCATTTTAAGGAGTAATTATAAACAAAACAAAGATATTAATTTTGACGCAGAATATAGAGAGGGAAAAATTGATAGATTCCGATATCGAATATTGTATTTCAAGACTTTTTCTCTCTTTTCAAATTTAAAGGTCTTGAATTCAAATCCAATACCGCGACAACGTACCTGTCTCATGGGTAGAAAGTCGCGTGGAATTTAAAAAAGGGAATATTGAAATCGTGTCCGTGAAATGAGACTTCCTGAGAGAATCTTTTATCCCCAAGAATTGGAAAACTTTGAATTTTCGGAATACTTCTGAAATAAAAACAATATAAACCCATCTGGATAATTGAATTCCTGTAGTTTAACAATAATCTAAAGTGGATTTTAGTTATTAACTTTTAAACAAAAACCATTTGATGATTTTCTGCTACTGTAAAAAAATGTATTTGTTTCTTTGTGATTGAAAGATCATGCTCTGTACAAGAAGAAAAATACACATGGATCCCCTTTACAAGAAAGGAACGACTATCAAGATCGCCTGCCGATTCTACAATTGGACATGATTAGCTTTACGTGATCCAATCTAACCTCTGAGAATACAGAAGTCGGAAACGTGTATCTAGTTTAGAGCAAAGTTATCTTAATCACAACAAATAGGAATTAATTGCCTGTTTTACAAAATTGAAATATTATATTTTTTCTGGACTTTATTAATTCAAATTAATTAAAAATGACTGCTAAAAAAAAAGAATCAGTTACTAACAGGCAAAACTTCACTTGAGCTAATTAGCAAATACAATCAAATATTTTGAGCCAAATACGAATAATTTTTAGAAACATTATGGAAAATTTTAAAAGATTCCAAAATCGCTTGGATCATTTCCAGGATCAAAATTTCAGTATTTCCTTTTTAAAAGAACCGAATATTACCAGAAAATAATTCGAAAAAACATAGAAAATTTTGTCCAAAAAGACACCAGTTAAATAACTGATTAAAAGTATCAGAAGTACGTCCTGTGAATAATAATTCGACGCAAGAAAATATTAAATTTACTTTATCCGACTAGCGGGTCATAAAGTGCATTTTACTACACTCAGCGGGGGCAATCAAATAAACTTTTCGACCCCCAGTAGGAAAAAATCGTGTGCAAGACAGGAAAAACATTTATTTTGGAGTGCCAATCACAATAAAATCTGTTTCTCATCTCCTGACTTCATTTTCCAACCACCTTAGGGAACTCGTCACTAAAATGTGACCTTAGGCTTTGTTCGGAATAATTTTTAAGCAAGTAAACTCAATCCATCACGAAGTGTTACTAGCAGAGCCGGCTCTACCATATAGGCGAAATAGGCAACCGCCTAGGGCGGCAAAATTTAGGGGGCAGCAAAGTCGGTGTGAAATTTTACATTTTTACAATGAGAAATCGATAGTCAAAATATAAAATATCCATCCCTTATTTTAAATTTACCGCAAAAAATGAAAGCGTTGCCTACTCTATAAATCTGAATTAGCAAAAATCTATTGATTATCAGTGAAATTTGACTGATTCAAATAGCTAAAAAGAAGTTACTGTAAATCAGTCAAATTTCACTGAATACTCCAGTGAAAATTAACTGATTTAACAGTGAAACATATGTTTTAACTTATTCAATCAGTGAAAAAAAACTGATTTGGCAGTGAAAAATATTTTTTTCACAGATGTATCAGTGAAAAGGCAAATCACTGATTCGATCAGTGAAAATTTGACTGATTCAGATTTAGAGAGTGATGACCAATTATATATACATTTTCTTTTTCAAAATGTGCAAAGACTTAATTACATTCTCATCATAAATGAGAAGGTATTAGTTTTATGTGAAAATGACTTTCGAAATTTTCATCAAATCTTTACGTTTTGAGACCCCCTGAATCAGGAAAACCGGTTTAAATGAAAGTAATTAATTTTAAAAAATACGATTAAAATTAAAAAATTCCATTATTTAAACAAAATATGTGACACTTGAAAAAAACATTAAGATGGAAAATAATTTGCCTAAATGAGATCTACAAATTCTCAGTAGTACATTTTTTGACAAGATATATATTTTATGTTTTAATTTTAAGTATTGAAAATAAAAAATTCCATTTTTTAACCAAAATATGTGAGATACAAAATAAGCTTTAAAATATATTTTTATGTTACAATTCTATGGGAGATTATGGGAGATTAATATAGAGATAGATTAATCAATCTTCAGATTAAAGGGGCGCAAATATTTATTCTGCCTAGGGCGCTAAATTTGCTTAATTCGGCCCTGGTCACTAGTTCAAAACGTATATACATATATATAGAGGATCTATGTTGGATTAATAAAGAAGAACGACTGACACCGAGGTGTGAAATCATATAGGTAGATACTTAGCCTTCGAGGATGAAACGTGTAGTTTTGATGAATAACATTCATAATGCTGATTTAGCGTTTCTAAGATCTTCTTCGATCTCCTTTGAATAATGAAAATTCACACGTACATAAAAATTTCGCATTTCAGAGCACTCTCTAAACTTGAATCAGTCAAAATCTACTGATTATCAGTGAAATTTGACTGATTCAAATAGCTAAAAAAGGTTACTGTGAATCTGTTAAATTTTACTGACTCTTTGAGTGAAAATTAACTGATTTAACAGTAAAAAATATTGTTTTCACTGGCGAATCAGTGAAAAATACCTGATTTAACAGTGAAAAATATTTTTTCACTCATGAATTAGTGAAGAGGCAAATCACTGATTCAATCAGTGATAATTTGACTGATTTATATTTAAAGAGCAGTCACAAATACGTATTCCTCCGTTGATGTGAACACAACCGAGAACTTTTAACACGCACATTCATCCTGACCACACAAATGGATGTATGAATACGACCTGTGTCAACAAGTGTCTTGGCACGAGCTTACACGCTCCACTTTTTAGCCTAAATGTGTTCCTGGTGAAATTTCCGATGGGCATTACATTCAGTACAAAATGAAGCTTCGTTCATTTCATGTGCAAGTGATGTTTGGAATTTTCACAAACTTTCTTGGGAAACGTTATGGGGTTTTCCATACCAAATAGAATAGTCGTAAGATTTAATTTTCAAAATTTTACGATATTTCAGGTAAATTTGGAAGACTGAGGATTAGCAAAATATTAAGAGATGAAAAATACGGAAAATTGAGTTTAGATGACGCTAGAGCATTTTCATTAATTTTAAAGACTTGAAAATTTTACAAATTATTTGAAAATGACCAATTATATCCTTTGGAATTTCTATAATTAAGGCCATGGATCAATCGGACCACGTGACTAAATTATACATTTATTTCTTCATGTAAGATAAATTTTTTAATTTACAAAATAAAATTCTGAAAATTTTGGAATCGTAACAAAGGATAATAAGGCACGTTTATAAACTTTTTATAGTAACAATTTTGAAAAAATTCGAAAACCTATCGACAATTACAGTTAACTGTGAAGTTTATTACAAAATTTTCACTCAAACGAAATTGACAGACGTTCTCTATCGTGTTCTCTAGTATTTTCCAAATTTTCAGGAAGATATTATTATTATTTCATGTAAGATAACTTTTTTAATTCATAAAGTTTCATTCTGAAAATTTGGGAAACGTAACAAAAGACAATAAAGCACGTTTATTATTTTATTTTTAGTGAAAATTTAAAAAAAAAATCGAAAGCTTATAGATAATTACAGTTAACTGTAAATAGTTTTTGCAAAATTTTCATTCAAACGAAGTTGGCAGACGTTCTCTATCGTATTTTGTAGTATTTTCCAAATTTTCAGGAAGATATTTTGTAAAATAAAAAAGTCATCTTACACGATCTTTTACAGGGATAAATTTTCCTTGATATGAGACTGACTTGTACTAGACCTTTAAGCCTTCTCTAGACATTGAACTTTAAAACTCAAGAGCTGATGTTTATTTTCCGGCTTCAGTAGCAATAGACTTTAATGTAAATCAGATCACAACTAAGTTTATATTTCTAAACAAGTGAGTAGAGAATCCATACAAATTGCCGTTTCTTCTGGATTTCTGTAAGCCTTAGAAAGTCAAAAGTTCAGATAAATAATTTGAAATAAAAAAGGGCTAAAAACATATAAAGAAACAAATGTTCATGTTCTAGAAGTAATTAAATATTGATAGAAATAAGTTTCAATAGTTAATGAATTTACGAAAATTCTGTTCAACTAATGACCGTTTTGTTTTATACCTTAAGTAGCTATCTTCACCTTAACGATTACCTCACAGGTTTGTACTTTAACCCAAATTACTGTATTTATACGAGTTATCCCTGACACATCAAATTAAACACAATCCACTTCAATATTCAGTAAATTGTTCTGATCAATAAAAAAGCTATTAATTTTCAATTAACAAAAGAGTTAGTAGCATTGAACAAATTGAAGAAAAGCAGGGATCGTTTTAATTCCCGTAAAAAAAGGAAAATTCAAGGCAGGATAGGGGTTGCTCGTTGAAATGGGATCACAAGAGTGAACCGGTTTCATTTTCAAAGTAATCGAGTCTGTCGACGTAAAACGAGGGGAACGAAATGGACACTAATCGACATTGGGTCCATGTTTAAGTTCGATTTCATCCTCCTCGGTTCCATGGAAACTGTCCAGCATCACTAGGATAAAAAACCGTAACAAATACCCTCTTACCTTTTAAATCGGCGATCGTATTTAAGATATAATACCAAGAGAAATAAGCCAGGTACAATGGAAAACACTTCTCTCCCAATTACACTTAGAGACAAATAATCGTAGGCCAAATTTTCGCACTTTGGATAATTTATTCTTAGATTGAATTACTGTATCCATTTATAATTAGTAAAGATTTATGATAATTTAACGGTTAAACTTGAACGATTAGTAAGAAATAGTAATTGACAATATTCGGTTGGTCGTTGAGTTGTAACAGCCAAAACAGCTTGAATTGCAAGAGTTCTGACGGAACGACTAGATGATGACATTCAAATTGAAACAACACACAGATTTATTTAAACAACACGATTATTAAAGTGAAAATGAAATTTTTCTATCTTCAAACTTGAAACTGGGTAACTTCACTCCGAGTATTCCGTTGTTATATTTACTACACTAGTGGATATATTCCTTAGGCCACAGGATGATATTCCGTGACTATGCATGATTTAAATGACACATTGCAAATCACATAGAACTCGCCTTTGGCGAGTTTAAACACCGTTAAACTTTATCTGCACCGTCTCCTACATTTTTTCTAGATTTAGGTCGTTGTAAACCACCACGGAAACACTGAAACACGATAGAGGCTGTTCACCCTCCGTTTGCTGGACAACACAACCCGATAAATAGTCACTCTAAAAGGTAGAGGAACTTTCGAGTTGCAAAAAGGCATCATCAAGGGATATTAAAGCCCGTTGAATCGCGAGAATTCTAACGAGTTGGATTTCAAAATCTCTCTTGCCGAGGGCTGTTTCGCTTTAGGGAAATGGAAATCACCCACTGCTGTCTTTATTTCAACGATTGCTTTTTATTGCCTTCCTGTTTGTTTTGAACGAGTTTGTTTGCTAAATTAGACAGAGTTCCAATGGAAATTCCCTAAAGAAGAATTCAAGTGCTTATCGCCTCTTGTTATACGCGAAGCGTAACATATTGCCATAAAAAATGATCAAAAACGTGCCTTATTGAGAAAAGATTTTAACTGAAAGAATTTGTCAATAGAGGATTATAATTTTATTAATTCTGTAATTTTTCAAATCTGTAAAACGTGAAGATCTTCAAAATTAAACTACATCTTGCAAAAGGACGGATTTTTTTTTAAATTATGGGATATTTTTTATTTTCAAAAGAAAAATTTAATTTAAATATAGAAATTTTAAGGATATCAGAGTTTGAAATATTTTTTATAAAAAAGGCTCTATCTAAGATGATCCAATTCTAATAAATATCTTCGATCAAACCAAATCATCATTTCTCCCTTTTCTCACTATCTATCAAAAGCACCAAATTCACATTTTCCAGGATAATGATAATTCCCTCGAGACAGACTCTCTTGATTAATAAAGCTTCTGCGTTTAACGACCCTTGACGTTTACCAGGCCATAAAAATCGAAGGTTTAATCTTTCTCATTTCATAACTGAAACTCATGGGATATACACGTAACAAGAATTTTATAATTCCCTGAATATATAATCTATAATTTCAGTCTACAAAACGTCAAGCGTTAGCGACACAGCCCACGGATTCGAAATTTATCTACCATCTCTCAGTTTTGATTTTCCAGATAGTTACGGATTTAAGGTGGTCGAACCATGGGTTTTGGCGCACCTTCGCGATTTTTGAAGTGCACCACTGATTTTTCGACATTTCGCGCGCGCTGAGAACGGAGGGTGAGTTTGAGCCACGATGGGCCATAGGCCGTATTAGCGCGGCTTTTGCTACTGCCGGCTGGCACAACGTGTACCTTCTCTACTAAAGCATCCCTACTTTTATTTTACCCCTTCCACTAAAACATCCCCTACCCCTTTACCTCTCTTGTCTATACGAAGCCACCTTCCCGGCGAAGCTCGCAACGTTCGCGCATGCGCATCTACCCTTTAACAGTGCCTGGCTCCAAGGGTAGATGCGGCATCCGCGCCCTGAGAATCCGGCCAGTGTTGCCAACTACGTCTAGAAATAAAGCGGTTTACTCGCATAATTATCAAAGCTTCCTAGCGTTAATGGCGAGAAAAACCATATAATCCAGAGTAAAGAATTTCGTGTTTCGTATAAATGAAGGATAAGATGACAAATGAGATTCAAACGCATTCTTTCGGGGATGCTTTTATTTTATTAAAAATTCTTTAAATACATTGCTCAACAAAGTATGACCTATGTGTTCATGGAATGAAATATCACATTTTCAGAGTAGTTTTCTGTGCTGAATACAAATCTAGCCGCTGTTTTTTTGAGTCGTTTTCAATTATACACAAAAATTTTTCTACGGAAAGTGTTTTTTTACAGAAAATACAAAGATTTAGTTTAATCGGGAATCAAAATTTGGAAGATATTTTCCGATTATGGTTTCTAATTAAAAGAGATCTTTATATATACTGTAAAAAACACTTTCTGTAGAAAAAAATGTTTGTATAAATGAAACCAACTCTTTTTTCCCAGCACGTTAGGTTTTAGAGATTTTTTGAGTTAAAATTTTTTTGGAAAAATCACAAATCGTATTATAAAAGGGTGTAAAAATATTTTTAAATGGAAAGCAATACATGATTCCGATGCGCTTTTTAACGAAGAATCCATTAATTGTTTTTTTTTTATATCTTATACAGTTCATGAGATAATTAAAAAAAAAACACGAAAAAATTATTTTTCAAAAAACTTTATATTTAACTGAATATCATTTATTTTTTAGTCAACTGCGTATAGAGTTGCTCCGCAAAGAAACCCAAGTTTACAATTTTTGCTAAAATATGTTTCAATTTAGGGATAAACATGTCATAATGAGAATTTTTAAGAGAAAAATACTGAACTTCAGATGAACTATATGATTATATACTAATGATTAACAAAGATTACTCAATGTACCCACGTAGCGGTTTTTTACTTTTGATTTTTGCATTTTTCACAGCACAAAAAATTACGGAAAAATGCATTTAAAAAAAATCTATTCTGGGAAAAAGACCGCCATTTTATCAATTTTTAAAATTCTGACAAAATCCTCCGTGGGTACCTCGGCCATTTAACAGCAAATAACGAAATTTTGTTCCGTATTATAGACAACTGAATCAAGCGGAAACATGAAAACAATTTCGACACGTTTTTTAACGCAGAATCCATTTATTGTTTTGTTTTTTCGATATCTTATACAATTTCTGAGATAATACAAATAACACGAAAAAAATGGTTTTACAAAAAACCTTATATTTAAATGAATATCTTTTGTTTTTTAGTCAACTGCGTCAACTGCCAAATACTGAACTTTAGATGATCTATATTATAATTAACTATAGATTGTATCAAACTTTACTATAAACTATACTAAAGCTTCATATAATTTTTCGAATCTTTAGTATTTTGACTGCAAAAAATTTTCAGTCCGCTAGGAATAATTACCATTGCATCTCGATTTTCCCTAAATTCCTAATATTTTTTAGAATTATCATTATAAAATAAATGATATTTTGGTATGAAAAGTTTCTCCGTGTAGGTGGGGTACACTGTTAAAAATTTTATTAATTTTTATAAACTAATATACAAATGGTAAATTAAAATTGTATATTATGAAAAATAAATATACATTCATATTAAATTTAATAACTTTTCAATCACAATGTATTAAAATTAACAAATATTATTAAAATATATACACATGTGTATTAAAATTAAAAGAAAATGTGTATTTTTTAAGATGAAAGTATTTCAAATTTATTATATGTTACTGAAAAATTCCATTACATGTAATAGAAGTTTAATAAAGAAATTTCTAACAGTGTAATATCTTTAAAGAGATTCCAATTTTCAAGAAAATGATGAAAATCTGACCCTTTTTTCTAAAATAGGACATTTCTATGTATATCTTTTCAATTTTCTAGATTGAAAAAAATCATCTGCTTCAGAAGAGAATTTGAATTGATTTCTTATATATTGTTTTCAAAATAAAGCAGTGAAGCTGATATATCTATATTTTAAAAAAATATTCTCATCAATCCTTTTCAATTAATAAATATCGATAAAAAAAGTTTTATATCATTTTATTTAAATCGATATGAACAAAAATTCGTGTGTAGATTTTAAAATGTGTTTAAACTTGTCTAATTTTCGCTAGAACTATTTGTTTATAATGTTTATGTTTATTATTGATAACATTCTCTAGTATCTTCTTAAAACTTCATGGGAGGATAATCTTTCTGTCCAAACTCGCATCAAATTACCGTTTTAGTGCCGGTTTTCCTTTTTTATGAACATTAATGGAAAACTTTCAAAGGGTTTAAAATTTCAAAACTCCTTCCTTATAGAAATGCTTAGGAATTTTATTCCTTATTAGACTTTTAGAACATGTAGAGATCGAAATTTTTCACAGTCAAAATACTAAAGATTCGAAAAATGATATAAAACTTTAGTATAGGTTATAATAAAGCTTGATGCAATCTATAGTAAATAATCATATAGTTTATCTAAATTTCAGTATTTCGCTGTTAAAAATTATCATTATGACACGTTTTTCCCTAAAAAATATAGTTTAGCAAAAATTGAAAATTCGAAAAAAAAATTGAAATTTCGAATCTTTAGAATTTTGACTGCGAAAAATTTCCAGGCCGCTAGGGATAATTACTATTAACATTAGGTTTACCAAGGTTACCATTATATGTCTTATAAATGTAAGTAAAAATTAATTAAAATATTCTCATTTAATACGGTAAGTTTTCTTGAATTCTCTGAATACGAATTTTCTTGAAGAAAATTTACGAAAAGTTTTCTCAAAGGGATCAAAATGATTTTTTTGGTAAACCTAGTGTTAAACCTTGATTTCCCCTAGATTCCTAATATTCTTTAAAATCATCAATATAAAATAAAACATAAATTGCTATAGAAAATTTCTCCGTGCAGTTTGATGGCTTACAAGTACTTGAGGCGAATCTTTGTACTGTTTATTGTATCTCATTTCATTAAAGTCTAAGATATTTGCAATATTTACAAAATTCATAGAGTTCACAGTATTCAGAGTGTTGACAGTATTCCCAGGTCCAACCATAGCGCCGGACTTTCGTGCAGGTTTTAAATACACAGGCGCCGCGACGTTGCTGCACACATGATACAGAGCATCGTTTGGGGGAAAAGTGTACATGTCATTAAAGATTCACATTCTTTATTCTTACTTGGACTCTTTCCCAGAAAATTTGGAAGTAGTTAGTGATGAACACGGAAAAAACTTTATCAAGATATCGCTGAAATCTAAAGGAGGTACAAAGGTAAGTGGAATGTGAATGCATCAGAAAAAGACAAAACTAAAAAAATAAATATTCAGTTAAATATAACGTTTTTTGTAAAATTATATTTTCGTGTTTTCTTGTAGTTTTTTTTAAATTATCTCAGAAACTATATAAGATATCGGAAAAGCAAAACAATTTATGGATTCTGCATTAAAAAACGCATCGAAATCATGCATTGCTTTCGTTTAAAAAATATTTTTACATCCTTTTATCATAAGATTTGTGATTTTTCGAAAAAAATTTAACTCAAAAAATTTTGTTAACCAATGATATCAAATGTTTTTTTTACATTAATCTTTTTATAAATATTGAAAAGTTATATACTCTCTAAATTTGAATCAGTTAAAATCTACTGATTATCAGTGAAATTTGACTGATTCAAATAGCTAAAAAGAGGCTACTAAGAATCAGTCAGATTTCACTGATTACTTCAGTGTAAATGAACTGATTTAAGAGTGGAAAATATTTTTCTACTAGTGAATCAGTAAAAATTGACTGATTTAACAGCAAAAAATATATTTTCTCTGACGAATCAGTGAAAAGGCAAATCACTAATTCAATCAGTCAAAATTTGACTGACCCAGATTTAGAGAGTATGTCATTATCACCCGTAATAAGCAAATTCTCTATAATTAGTAGTATATTTAGTATTATACCATCATTATACACAGAGGTTAATTTAATATTTTATTTTGTGTATATTATTCTCGTTGCAAAATGAGAACAAATGGTTAATTATTCATGAGTGGCTCAATACTTGTGTTATTACCCTACATCCTCGTTTTTTCACAACAGAATTACTTTTTGTATTCAAATAATGCATTCCACTTTTTCAAAACTAGAATATATTGTATGAAACATTTTTCTCCTAGTCTCTAAATCTGAATTTAAATCTGAATCTCTAAATCAGAGAGTATATTTGTCAAATTGATTTTCTGGGAGCATATTTCTATTCTTTTCTAAATTTGGAAATTAAATTTGATATCAATGTCTGAAGCTGAGTTAGTGACTTTTTGAATCAAAGTTTGCCTAAATTCAAAAATAACTTTTAGCTCTGGAGCTTATTTTAGTTTTTTGGCTGAAATTCGAGTCTTTAGTTTCTGATTTGATAAAGTTTCTGATAATTGACCATTGATCGATGACCTTCTGTTAACCATCAATGGAGAATGATTGGTAGGGAAACAAGAGTAATGAGCTTATTATATGAGATGATATATGGACGGAAAAACTCGCGTTTCCAATTTTTATTGAACTTCATTATAATCTGTGGAAGTATGTGTCATAGTGACAATTCTTTTCATTAATAATTTAAAATTTGAGAAAAGGAATCAAATGTCTTTATCATTTGTGGTAAAGCTTGCTTTAATCTTTGATTAAATTGCAATTCTTTTTTTAAAACTTAATATTTTCACAGATAAAAGAGTGATACATTTTTTCGCAATTTAAAATGAAGTTTAGTAAAAATTGTAAACGCGAATCTTTCTGTGCATTAAAACAATCGATTCTTGGGAAAAGACCGGCAATTTATAAATTTTCAAAATTTTAACAAAATCCTACGTGAGTTACTTCGACTTTTTAACAGCAAATAACGAAATTTTGTTCTTCCGTGATTTAGACAACTGGTTCAAGCGGAATCTTGCCCACAATTTCACTATCACTTTTTGAGCAGGCCACTTACAACTCAAAACTTCAAGAATTCGAAACTGTTCGAATCCTCAAAACACAAAAACCACGACCAAATTTGGACCAAAAATTATTACCCAAAACAAACAATTATGAGAAAACAAAAAAGAAGGCAACCTTCCAAAACCCCTTCCTTTTTTTAAATTAATTTAATTTAATTAAATTTATTTTTTCGAGTTCCAGCTTTAAAGAGGGTATTGGAAGAGCACCGAAACGTCGCAAGTAGTTTTTTTTTATGCAGATGGTTGTGGGAAATAAAAACAAAAGAGGACGAAAGAAATAAAAAGAAGGAAGGAGTTTTGGACGGTTACCTTCTTTTTTCTTTCCTCCTTTTTTGTTTTCTCATAATTGTTTATTTTGGGTAATGATTTTTGGTCCAAATTTGGTCGTGGTTTTTGCATTTTGAGAATTCGAACGGTTTCGAATTCTTGAAGTTTTCAATTATACTTTTGTTTGGACGTTGAGAGGAATTTGAGTTCGTGGTGAAGCGGGTTCGAATTCAATTTTGAATTGTACCCACATACAACGGCCTGAGTAAATATTAGGCTTCAAATTACACTTTTGAAAAATTACTCAGTAAACTAGAAAAATAAACCTTCAAAATAACGTATAATTCGTTAAAAAAATTTTAAGTAGTTCTTACAAAAAGAAATTTGTTAACTACTATTCTGGAATTTAAAAAGTTTAAATATTAAATCTTTTTCTTATAAATATTCATTTCAACAAAATACCATTGGAATATGTTGTATTTGATTCGAAACATAGATTCAAAAAATGTAGTTAAACATTAACAGTACTCTTTTAACTCTTTCGCATTCCTGTAGTTCTAAATGTAAATTATATTCTAGTAATGTAACGTATACCAAAAGAACTGTTTGGTACCATAAACAAAATAATAATTTTGTTAATATTTGTACAACAAAATATTTTGTTAAATATTTTTGTTAATTAAAGGCAATTCTTTTCTGTGCTCGATGAAATAATTATGTGCAAAGGACATAAATTTTTTAACTGCTAGAATTACTGCTCAACAAAATCATTTTGATGTGATTATTAAATTTTTTTTCTTAGTGTCTCAACTTCAAAATAGGTATGAGTGTTACAGACATATAATCTTGCTTTCTTTTATGCTGATATGTTACTCTAAGTGACTAATTAACACTCTAAGGTCTATTTTAAACCTTTTCAATCGATACTGGACTCTAGTTTTCAATCATCCTATTATACGTCACGAATACTATATTACTGTCGGCAACATTTACATTTTTATCGATGTCGGGTCTTAGAGCTACTTACTGAGAGCATGTAGTTTCCCAAATGGAACGTCAATATTTTGTCTGATAAAGCCGGTGACATAATACTACTTGGTTGTAATGCTCAATTTGGAAGGAATATTTGATATCATTCTCTCTAGAAAAATGATGCAGAATTGTTATGCACTTTTCAGAATTTCAACTTTTGTATCGAATGGTAGGGTAGAGCGGGCGGAATGGGACATCGGGGTAAGACGGGACGGTAAATTTTCACGTAAATTATGTGGATTTTGAGATGATTCTTTTTATTATATTATACATTTTTACATTTCTTGAGAATTGCAAGATCATTTTTTCTACCCATTTCTAAAAAGATAAATCTTAAAATCTAGATACTTTACGTGAAAAGTTAACGTCCCGTCTTACCTCGATGTCCCGTTCCGCTCCGATCTCTCCTACATAAAATCAGATGTCGAATTTAAAACGGCATTTGGTTCAAAAACAATAATAGATACAGCTAATTTCAAAAATGGTCAAGGTCATGGGCTGTATAAAAGTAGTCAAATAATTTGAAGCCATGGAACAACCAGACCATATGATTGGTACACTGATAGAAATAGTTCCGGAGTTTTAGCCATTCGGTTGTAGGTTAGGAATCCATAATTATATTTATAATATAATATGTCTCTCTGAACAATGCAGTATGTTGAAGACAACAATAAAAATATTGTGAGTGAAACTGGTCGAATCAGAAATATGATATGGAAAGGCGTACAATAAATATTGCTATAGCAACCAATAATATGGTTGATTTTTCCATATTTATTCAGTTATAATCGGATAGTCAAATACACATCCCATATTGCTATATCAATGCCAGCAATGAAGTGAGGTTAAATTAATCATACTCTCTAAATATGAATCAGTCGAAATCTACTGATTATCAGTGAAATTTGACTGATTCAAATAGCTAAAAAGAGGTTACTGTAAATCAGTCAAATTCCACTGATTAAACAGTGAAAATATTTTTTCCACTGATTCAATCAGTGATAATCAACTAATTTAACAGTAAAATATATTTTTTCACTGGTGAATCAGTGAAAAGGCAAATCACTGTTTCAATCTGTGAAAATTTGACTGATTCAGATTTAGAGAGTATATATCGTTGTAACGGCCATTCCTTTATATCAATGTATGGTGATTATTTCGTCTGTAAACTTTTATCCAAGCAGAATAAGATATCAAGTCAAAAATTTTTGAGATAAAAAAAAGTCACTAAGGAAGGTCTGTCATCTCTCAGATTTTTTAAAATAAAATATTGTTTTGTAATAATAAAAACTCAAAAGTTGACAGACCTTCCTTAATGTCTTTTCTTTAATCTCACAAATTTTTTACTTGATATCTTACTCTGCATGGACAAAAGTTTACAGAGAAAATAATCACCATATCGATCATATGGTCTGCACGGAGAAAACCGAATTTTCAATTTTAGGTAAACTATATTTTTTAGGGAAAAACGTGTCATAATGAGAATTTTTAACAGCGAAATACTGAAACTTAGATGAATTATATGATTATTTACTATAGATTGCATCAAAATTTACTATAACCTATACTAAAGTTTTATATCATTTTTCGAATCTTTAGTATTTTGACTGTGAAGAATTTCCATCTCTACATGTTTAAAAAGTCTAATAAGGAATCAAATTCCTAAAGAAGAGCATTTTTATAGGGAAAGAGTCTTGAAATTTTAAACCCTTTGAAAGTTTTCCATTGTTGTTCATAAAAAAGAAAAAGCGGGATTAAAACAGTAATTTGATGCGAGTTTGGACAGAAAGATTATCCTCCCATGAAGTTTTAAGAAGATACTAGAGAATGTTATCAATAATAAACATAAACATTATAACCAAATAGTTCTAGCGAAAATCAGACTAGTTTTAACACATTTTAAAATCTACACACGAATTTTTGTTCAAATCGATTTAAATAAAATGATATAAAGCTTTTTTTATCGATATTTATTTATTGTAAGGGATTGATGAGAATATTTTTAAAAAATATAGACATAACAGCTTCACTACTTCATTTTGAAAACAATATATAAGAAATCAATTCAAATTCTCTTCTGAAGAAGATGATTTTTTTCAATCTAGAAAATTGAAAAGATATACATAGAAATGTCCTATTTTAGAAAAAAGGGTCAGATTCTCATCATTTTCTTGAAAATTGAAATCTCTTTAAAGATATTACACTGTTAGAAATTTCTTTATTAAACTTCCATTACATGTAATGGAATTTTTCAGTAACGTATAATAAATTTGAAATACTTTCATCTTAAAAAATACACATTTTCTTTTAATTTCAATACACATGTGTATATATTTTAATAATGTATGTTAATTTTAATATACTTCGATTGAGAAGTTATTAAATTTAATATGAATGTATATTTATTTTTCATAATATACAATTTCAATTTACCACTTGTATATTACAATAATATTAATATATTAATATTAAATTAATAATATAGATCATTTAAAGTTCAGTATTTCGCTGCAAAAAATTCTCACTATTACACATTTTTCCTTAAATTGAAACGTAATTTAGCAAAAA
Organism: Diplolepis rosae; assembly: GCA_030998225.1. Classification (NCBI taxonomy): domain Eukaryota; kingdom Metazoa; phylum Arthropoda; class Insecta; order Hymenoptera; family Diplolepididae; genus Diplolepis; species Diplolepis rosae. The sequence goes on from JAPYXD010000698.1 coordinate 5,402,411, forward strand.
TTCTAAACTTGAGTCTCTCTGTGTGTAACTAAATATGAATAAATATTTTTAGTCAGAACTAAACCAGTTTTTCCGCATTTAATATTTTGAATATCAGGTTTTATGAAAATCAAATTAAAAGAAATTGCTGTTATCACTATACCTATTGATGTTAATATAGCTGAATAGATGAACTTTTTTTCCAAAAAAGGTGTCAAAAATTTTTCTATAAAATGAATAAATATGCAATTCAAGACACACCAAACAAATGTCATTAAAATTGAAGAATTTTAATTGAAATTATATACTTTTCTATTCAATTATGCTATATTCTATAAAATTAATGAATTTTGAATGAAATTAATGAATTTACAACAAAATTTATGAATTTTCAATAAAATTAATGAATTTACAACGAAATTTATGAATTTTCAACGAAAATAATACATTTAAAATATAATTGATAAATTTTGAACACAAAATTGAAAAAATTTCATTGACTGATTGATTTCAGATCATTCGAGAAAACTTCGACATTTTCTCGTAACATGCTCGGATGAATTAAAAATCAAATGGAGATCGAGAATCTAAAATAAAAAACTTTCTATTTGAGATTCTTGATCGCCATTTGATTTTTAATTCATAAGAGCATGTTACGAGAAAATGTCGAAGTTTCCCCGAATCGTTTCAAATCAATCACTAGTATCATTCTAGTTATGATTGAAATTATATAATTCTAAAAGAATATGTGAATATCTAACTTTTTTCGTTTTATGCAAGAATTTACCCTCTAAGTCCGTTTTATACGTGCGTGAGCAGTTTTTGCCCAGTTTAAGGGCCGTCCTCCCTAGATAATTTTAGTTTTAATTTTTTTATAAGTAGTTCGGAATGTGTTACATCGGAATTGAATATGATTAGATGTAAGACTTTTTTCGTTTTATGCAAGAATTTACCCTCCAAGTCCGTTTTATACGTGCGTGAGCAGTTTCTGCCCAGTTTAAGGGCCGTCCGCCCTAGGTAATTTTAGTTATAATTTTTTTATAAATAGTTCGGAATGTGTTACATCGAAATTAAATATTATTAGATGTAAAACTTTTTTCTTTTTATGCAAGAATTTACCGTTTAAGTCCGTTTTTATACGTGTGATCAGTTTTTGCCTACTTTAAGGGCCGTTCGCCCTAGATAATTTTAGTTTTAATTTTTTTCTAAGTAGTTCTGAATATGGTGCGTTGCAATATAATACTATTAGGTCTAACACTTGTTCCGTTTTATGCAAGAATTTACCCTCTAAGTCCGTTTTATACGTGCGTGAGCAGTTTTTGCCCAGTTTAAGGGCCGTTCCCCTAGATAATTTTAGTTTTAATTTTTTTATAGGTAGTTCGGAGTGTGTTACATCGGAATTAAATATGATTAGATGTAAGACTTTTTTCGTTTTATACAAGAATTTACCGTCTAAGTATGTTTGCTTGGTGAAAAATGAAAATTAAATTTTTTTTTCATCTAATTAAAATTTTTTTTTGTTCACAAAGACTTGCAAACTGTTCGTTTAGTGTTTCCTAAGGTTTTTTAATTTCTTCTAGTGAAAAAAAAATTCCAAAATTTGTCTGACAAGACGTCTGAAACTTCAGCCCAATAGACATTCGGCTAGATTATTAATAGCGTTGTAGGAGGTGATATGAAGAAAATAGGGTTGATGGTGGTAGAAACGCGGGAAGATATGTAACATTGTTGAGCAGCCACGCGCCACTCGCCAGTCGCGCGCCCTTCATACGCTACCGCCACCACTCCATATTGATTTTCCAGAGCAGTTCCTACGATTCGTCCGTAGAAACCAGTAGAAACCCTGCCGTGTTCCACGCTCTCTCCTTCACCCTTCCCTTCTTAACCCAACCTTCACGATTGTGAATTGTGAGACCTGTTCTCACGCATTATCGCGTTCCGATGGAAACGTGTGCCCCCATAACCCAACTACTACACATAAATCTGTCAGAAAGTCTATTGATTTTTTTTCTTCTCTCCCTGTCTTCCACAATTTTAATTTTCTGAAGTGTGGTTTTCAGTATAAGGAACTCATCATTTATGGTGCGAAAACCCCTCCAGGCCAAGGACATTTTTTCTCGGTTGTTACCGCAGCTTTTCGCTGGAAATCGTTCTATCTCGACGATATTCGTGAAAAATCGGAAGCTTTTCGGCGTGTGCCGAAAAATTCCATATCCTATTCAAGGGTTGAGAGTTATATCTATAACTTTCAAGATTTTCACTGTCTGAAACGAACTTAAAGTGAATATCAATATAGACTAGTAATATTTTATATTTCTTTTCTCGATATTCAAAACGACTTCTAGCAATCCCATTCTCTGGGGAGCAAAGCGGTTGGGTAAAATACCATATAGTCAATTGTTAGCAGTCAAAACCTTTTACCCTGGAGAAATTTACACTTCCTGAAAAAATTTTTGCTCAAACTGAAAATTTATTGCGAAATTTTATTTAAGGGGGTATTCTATTGTGACGACCGAAAAATTTAAGGATTTTTGACAAATTTTCTCGCAAAAATACTGCATGTGAGGGCACAAACTTTTTTTTCGATAAAAGGTGTAATCTAGAATCAAAAAAAAATTTTTATGGTATAAAAATAAATATTTTATTATATAATAATATTATATAATCGCCCGTGCCTCAGTCGTTGTAAAATTTTAATTTCAAGTTATATTTTCGCCCCAATTATGGCACAAAAATGTTTTTTTAATACGTTTTCAAAAAAGCCCGCCATTTTAACATTTCATAATATAAATTAATAATTGAGGTACGGACGATAGCAACACTCATACAGGTTAAGAATCTCGGAATTTTTTGTTTCAGATCACCTTGAGGGCTCCAATCATCTGCGCCAACAAGATTAATTTATTTTCATGGGTCTATTCATGTAGAAATAAATATGTATTTGTATAATATATGAATTTCTTTTTTCTATTCTCCTAGAATACACCTCTTAGCGAACAAAAGTTTGTGACCTCACATGCAGTACTTTTTGAGAGAAAATTCGTCAAAAATCCCTTACTTTTTGGTCCCCTTAAGGTAGTTTGATCACAAAAATTAGACCTCAGGCAAAAATAGATAATTTTGCTTTCAAGAATAGCAATATTATTTATTATTGGAAACGAAGTTGTAGAGAATCTTTCTTCTAAAAAAATGAACCGTGATTTATTAGAATCGCATCATTTTTTAAAATTTGGCTCGAAGCGATAAGAAAATGAGTTTGGGCAAACATAAAATTTATTAATAAAATTATTTGTTTGTGTTTCAAACTGTTTTCATGGAAAATAATTTTTTCTCTGTCATGTTAGCCCTTCAATAATAATATTGCTATTCTTGAAAGCAAAATTATCCATTTTTGCCTGAGGTATAATTTTCGTGATCGAACTACCTTAAGGTCATTTTTGACACAAACATGTAGAAACTGGACCAAATTTTTGACACGAACATGCTATTTTTCTCAAGTATCACATGCCCTTAAAAAGTTGATTGGGGGAATCAGAAAGTGATGTTTGATCATAAAGAGTTACTTGCAACGGGAAAAGGTATATGTTATCAATGCGTTTCTTCATTAAGTTTTCTAACAACCGTTTGTGATGCATCACATATCAAGAAAACCAATCAGAAGACATATCTGCTTTATGGTATTAAACCTTTATATCGAAGTATAAATTGCATTACTCTTACTTCTTTCTGTTTTATCCAATAATAAATATATTTTTTAGTCTTGTACAAACTTTAAATAAAAAAAAATAATTTTTTAAAGTTTTTGTGAAATCAAAATAATCTATTAAAAAATTTAATTATCATGTAAAAAACAGAAATTTAGTGAATTGATGAATAATATCAGGAATAATATATTTTTAGCGGCTCTATTCACATTCCATCGCCCATCCCTAGACTATTCAACAAAATTAATGGGTTAAAGAGTTGGCATATAATCTTATAAAAAAAAATAGACTTTTTATGTGCGAAATTATCTCATATGACTTTTAGAACGCAATTTCGTGAAATATGAGATATTCTAGGTTACCAAAAGCTATTCGAGGAGACGAAAACTTGTGGATCCATAATAATTACATGTGTGCGTGCACGCCACAATATTGCCAACGCTATTTCTATTTCACGTTGTGAATCTCATTTTGTCGACATACTTTATCCACAGAAGTACGAAAGCGTATTTTTTTTTACTTGAGACCATGAATTAATCAGAGCACGTGACTAAATTATACATTTATTCGTTCATGTAAGATACCTTTCTTAATTTACAAAGAATCTTTTTGAAAATTGGAGAAACGTAATAAAAGACAATAAAGCACGTCTGTTAACTTCTTTTTAGTAAAAATTTGGAAAAAAATTCCAAAGCTTATCGACAATTACAGTTAAGGCCATGGACTAAATTATACATTTATTCGTTCATGTGAGTTAACTTTTTCAATTTACAAAGTACCTTTCTGAAAATTTGAAAAACGTAACAAAAGACAATAAAGCAAGTCTAACTCCTTTTTAGTCAAAATTTAAAAAAAAAATCTGCCCGCTTCGTGGGCACATTCTCATTGCGCGCTTCGCGCGCAGCTCGCTTCGCTCGCAAGTTTGAGCGCGCCTACGGCGCGCGATTCGATCGTCGCGCTTCGTGCTCGGTCTTGTGCTCTTCGCATACGTTTAAGTTTATTTCTTATAATTTAATACTGAAGCTCAAACCAACTTAATGATATTAAAGATGATGTAAATTAGTCATCTTCTCAAATTCACTAAGTTTCTTTTTCAGATTAAGTGAAACAGGAAATTCAATTTACTTAAGGCTCTATCGGCCTTAAGGAATACATTCTCATCATGACAGTCGCGCTTCGCGCTCGATTTTCTGTATGCATTTTTGTAACTTTTTGATAAATTACATGATTATTGATAAATTTATTTTCTTCCAAATCTTTTAAAAAGGAAAAACAATCGTAGACTTTATTTAAGGAAATGATTTTGCAGAACAACGCTTATTTCGTATCACATATTTTGGTGAAAAAAATCGAATTTATTTAATATTAAAAATCAAAACATAAAATATACATCCTGTCGAGAAATTTATCGATAAGAATGTGTAGACCTTATTTAGCCAAACAATTTTCATCTCAAAGTTTTTTTTGAATCTCACATATTTTGTCTAAAAAATGGAATTTTTGAATTTTAATCGTATTTTTTGGAATTGAAACGAAAAATATATCTTTTATCAGAAACTGTGTCGGACAAAATTTTGAAACGAACAACTTTGTATTCTTACGTTTTTTTGGTATTTCCAATATTATTGTTAAAAAATTGAATTTTGGATTTTCAATTGTTTTTTTTTTTAATTAAAAAGAAAAATATGCATCTTATGAAAAAATGTTACAATTCAAATTTGTAGGTCTTTATTTATTTAATAATATTGTATCATAACGTTTTTTCGTATTTCGTATAATTTAACTGGAAAATGGAATTTTGATATTGACTTTTTTCGAATTTGAATATGCTGTAACATTTCTAATTTTGATTTAATCAAAAAATGTTATCAGGATAATTTTTAGAGATTTATGAGCACTATCAAAATCCAGTATTGGAATTTTTGATTTTTTCAAAAAATGATTTTCAAAAACACAAAAGTAGTGCTCAATCCCTCAATTTTGATTGGATGTGGCTGGTTAACGAACTTGTCCTTACTTTTTCGGCTCCGATAAAGTGTACCAAAGCTCAATTCAATCTGATAATTCTATCGAGAGTTATGCCGCACACGACCTACTACAGACAGACAGACAGATAGACAGACAGGCAGGCAGACACTTTTGTAAAAACCATTTTTTCTGACTCAGGGGGTCTCAAAACGTAAAGATTTGATGAAAATTTCGAAAGTCATTTTTCACATAAAACCAATACCTTCTCATCCATGATGAGAATGTAAAAAAATCGAAAATTCAACGACCATTACAGTTAACTGTAAAAATTTGTGCAAAATTTTCATTCAAACGAAGTTGGCAGACGTTCTTTACCGTTTTATCTTGTATTTTCCAAATTTTCAGGAAGATATTTTGTTAAATAAAAATGTTAAATTACCCGAATTTTTACATAAATTTGGTCACGTGATCTCGTTGATCCATGGCCTTAAATATCTTTTATTACAATTTTTTAGTTACTTCTGAAGCATTTACTCATCATATTATTTGTAAACTATTATAATTAAACTATAATATATCTAATTATTGTATGAAATGTACAAAACTTTATTAAATCTAAATAGATAGTGAACTCGTATGAACCGAGTGTTTTGTAAATATTTTATGAAACTTTTCAACACATTTTCCTAGGGCATCTAAGACTGAAAAAGATTCTTTTGCATATTTCTACTTCAGAAATGTCCTTATTACAACTTCTTCTCGAAAACCCAGTGAATAATTTAATATATTTTCTGCACATGCGCATATATTCAGATCGTTATCAAAATCAAAAATGTGTCAATATAAAATAACGAAGTATTGGTCTGCCGATGGTATTAACTTGAACAAGAAAGGAAGATATATTTTAATCCCATCTACAGTTCCATTACAATTTGTTCTCTCGAATTGGAAATGAATAATGGTCAATGTCTCGTTCGATTAAACTACTATAGCATAAATTCTGCATTTAATGTAAATCATAGTTTAGCTAGGCAGAGAACAATAGGAGAAATGGAACAATTTAAGCCTCTGAATAAATTTAGTTGTCTGTATGTCGTTCACACAAGTCGAATCAAATATAACTTTACATAGAGGTGAACGTGCTTAATCCTCGAAACTTGTGACAATTGAATTCTAGAATTGATTCTGAAGTCAGCGAAATAATAGACTTCTCGTTAAATCGAAATCGATTAAATTTTTTGCTCAGAAATCAGATTTTATTTTCTTATACTTGCAAATAACTTTCTAATAATTAAATTACCAAACCCATGAAATGGTAAATTTATAATCAAGTTCTTTCAATCGAAGAGAAGAGTCATCTGGCAGGCACGTCTTATTAGTTCGAAATTGATTGATGTAAAGTTGATTTATTGAAGTAACTATTAAATGAAAATCACTAATGATTATTCTTATTAAAAAGTTCATTGAGAATGGAATTCAAGAACAACTAAAAAATTTTTGTGAAGAGAAACGACGACAAAGAAATTTTCTTTGATTAGGAAACATCAGAAGAAAATTAAAAATTTATGTTTATCAAAGAGATTTCAAAATGTTCTCTCCTTTTAAGGCTTTTAAGTAATATGCATGTGTTTATGAAAATAAAAAAGAAGCCTTTGATGAATTCAATATTTCTATAGTAAAAAATTGTTGGGGTTTTTCTTAATATTGTGTGGGCTTTAAAAAGTAAGCATTTTCTTAAATGAACTTCTTTTTATGTAGTTTATATTTGCTTAAGGTGAAAAATAATTTTGTTATTAATTAGAATGAGTTCTGGTTGACATTTATCATTATGTATTTTTAATGAAAAATGATAAGGACCAGTTTTGAGAGGAAAGAACGAATGAAAAAAAACTTCTGGAGAAATATTGATTACATAGTTAGAATGGCAAGTCACTAAAAAATAAAGCTACTTAAGAGTATAGTTATAATTTATACTTAAAATAAATGAATGTATTAAATTTAGATTAAAATTCAACTACACGGAGAAACCCAAATTTTGAATTTTTGCTAAACTACGTTTCAATTTAGGATAAAACGAGTAAAAGTGAGAATTTTTCGTAGTGAGATACTGAATTTTAGATGATCTATATGATAATTTACTACAGATTGTATTAAATTTTACTATAACCTTTATTAACATATTGTATGATTTTTTGAATCTTTAGTATTTTGACTGGGAAAAATCTCCAGTTCGCTACAAATTATTACCATTGCACCTCGAATTTCCCCAGATTCTTAATATTTTTTAGAATTATCATTATAAAATTAAACATATATTGCTATGAGAAGTTTCTCCGTGTAGAAATTTCTACCGCAATTTCCGGAAACACGTGACTGAAGTTTTATTTAGTTACAGTTTCGTGAAATTAAGATAGAATTTCAGAAAATCCAGTTACTTTTTAGTAAATTTAAGAAACGATTTCTTAATTTTCAGTTACAAAGTGTTGAATATTCTGATACTTGTATCTGGAAATTCTGAAACTTGTAATAGGAATAAGTTTACGTTTCGCGTAAATAAACTTTTATGCAGTTATATGTGACTTAAAATTTTGTTAGAGTTTCGTAATTTTATGATAAATATTATAAAAATTCTGTTATACACGGAGAAACCCAAGTTTACATTTTTTACTAAACTACGTTTCAATTTAGGGAAAAACGTGTCATAGTGAGAATTTTACGCAGCGAAATACCGAACATTATATAATTATTATATAATATATAATAATAAACCTTGTTACAGAGAAATAAAGAATTCTAGTTCAATTAACAATTAAATTCAATTAATATTGCTATGCTGTTATTACAAAACTCCGCTGTAAAAAGAACATCTTCTGTATTTAATACTTTTTCACTGTGTAAACAAAAATTTATTTTTGTCAATAATTCTTTAAAATCTACTTTTATCAATATAAATTTTGCTCTAGTAGATCATAAACGTAAAGTTGTTTATTGGTTACGTTTAATACATGCGCCTGAAAGGATCTGTCCGTCAAATCAACTTGCTTTCTTTGTTTTTCTTACTAAACTTGAACTTTTTCATTTCAACTAGGATTGCAAAGTTGGCGCCTGTCCTAACTAGGCAAAATAGTATACGGGTACAAGGAATTTTTTTCGGTGTATTACTGCTTTTATTATTCCCACCTGAAGATTTCACTGATTCAATAAGTGAGTTCAATCTATTTCACTGATTCGTCAGTCGAATTTCATTGATTTTCAGTGAAAGACTTATAGCTGCTGCCTTCAGTGAATAGTCACTGCGAATCAGTGGCCGTTCACTGATTCAGGTTTAGAGAGTTCTTGTATTAAAAGAGTTTTGGACAGTTTTGTGGAATTCATCGGAAAAGGATATCCTTGATAAGGATTCATATTTCAGGGTGAGATAGTTTAGCAGTGTAGTTAATCAGAAGAGGCTTTTATCTTAGAAGCAGTGAGACATTAATGCTTGCATGACTTAACTTTCCAGGGAAATGGCTATACAAATTTCATGAAATCAAACAATATAAGTAAGCTAAATAGAAATTTTTAGCCTCAAATTAAGATATATGTAACAAGGAAAAGTGGATTTACCAATTGGAGATAAAACATTTAAATGATATTTCACAGAATAGAAATTATCATCAACTGGTACGAAGCACGGTCCTAACATTTCCGCATCGTGTCGCTTGAGGTCTGACTATATAGAGAGATCGTATCAAGTAGAGTTTGGCGAGAAGCCAAAAGGTCATAATGCAACACGTATTTACGTGGCTGTAACCAATGTTAATCGGAAAGAACCGATTAACTCATCTGAATTTACGCGATTTTAATGCACCTACACGAACAGTTACGTATTAAGTGTGCTGAAGTGTAATGTTAGAGTATACGAGAATATCTCTGATAAGGTTGCTTAAGTACCCTTAGTAAACAGCAGTTGTTATCTTATCTTTTATCTTAAGTAAGCGAGTCCAGCTTACTTGCAAATTAATACTCACATGCATATATCTATTTCAATGCAATTTAATTTCGGTTCAAATTAAGGAATATTTTGAATTATCGATATTCAAAAGTCATTTATAAGACCAGAAATATCATTTGATTACAATGCTGAACTAAATAATATTTTAACTTCATCCTCACTGTTAACAATCTTATTAATTTTAATAGACTTTAATATACAAGTGGTAAATTAAAATTGTATATTATTAAAAATTAATATACATTCTAATTGAATTTAATAACTTTTCAACCAAAATATATTGAAATTAGCGTACATTATTAAAATATTTACACATGTGTATCAAAGTTCAAATAAAAGTTTGTATTTTTTGAGATGAAAGTATTTTAAATTTAATATACGTTACTGAAAAAAAATTCCATTACATGTAATAGTAGTTTTATACAGAAATCTCTAACAGTGTTTGGATCGCTAAATAACTCTTTTTTTAATCTGTATCTCTAAACCTGAATCAGTGAAATAGTCACTGATTATATCAGTGGAAATATATCAACTGATGAATCAGTGCCCTGCTTTGATTTCACTGAGGAATCAGTGAATGCGTCACGTGAACATAAATTTTGAATTCGCGAATTCAAAACTTTCATCTACACTTTACTGATTTATCGTCCCTCAAAAATAATAATAATTACGTTATTTCGTTTTAGTGTTGTTTAGCCTAAAATAAACGAGTTCATCGATCGTTAAAATATATAGCTGGTTTTATTACTCCAACCTGAAGCTTTCACTGATTCAATAAGTGAGTTCAATCTATTTCACTGATTCATCAGTCGAATTTCACTGATTCTCAGTGAAAGACTTATAGCTGCTGCCATCAGTGAATAGTCACTGCGAATCAGTGGCCGTTCACTGGTTCAGGTTTAGAGAGTAATATTGTTGTTTTTGGAAATATTTCGTTCCTTTTATTTCTAGAAACGCAAGTTCCACACTGAGAAAACAGTTTTGTCAAATCAACAAAAATATTTGGTTAGTATTTAGCTAACAAAAATCTTTTGTTGTGCCAACAAAACATTTTGCTATATCAAACAAATTTTGTTGGTTAAACAAAATGTTTTGTTGGGACAACAAAATATTTTGTCAGGATAACAAAAAAAGTTTTGTTGGATAAATTTTTTTCTCAGTGCAGGTCCGGTTCTACCATATGAGCGAAATGTTCATTTTTATAATGAGAAATCGATGGAAAAAATATGAAATATCTATCTCTTATTTTAAATTTACCGCAAAAAATGAAAGTACTGCCTAATGACCAATTAATGAAATACTATTTATGTTATCCATGCATACAAAAGTTTATAATTTAGAAAAAAGGTTAGAACACTAATTTGGACATGTTTAATTACTTTATGCATGTAAATATTGTTATTTTCATACGTTTAAATGTTCATAAACCTAAAATAATTTCAAAATGCATAAATTCTCCTAATTTTGGTAGCTTACGGTAATGTTCTCGGTAACGTTACCCGATTTTAAATTACCGAGAATTTAAGCACTCTAGTCATATGTAAATTTTCTTATGCCATTGGCATATCTTATGTTAATAAACTTTTGTTAGTATTTACACTGTAATACTTTTGTATCGTAAATTTGCAAACCTGGTGTTAGTGAACTATACTTTAATATTTTAGTATCATATATTTATATAGATTTTGAAAATTTACAACACATGTCTATTAAGTTTTGAACTTAAAGCGCAAATGGCGGATCTTGCACTCGCGCACATTAAATTAATATACACGTATATTAATTTTACAATACCTCAATATAAAAGCTACGATACTATGTACAACAAATTTAACACACGTATATGCATATTGCTTCGAATACATTTATTGTAAAGTCGCTATGGAAATTTCTAACAGTGTAGAGATATATTAATCTATCTTCAGATTGAAGGGACGTAAATATTTATTCTGTCTAGGGTGCCAAAATTCTTTAACTCGGCCCTGTCAAGTTCTGAAAAATTGGGGTATACGAAGAAGGCCTAAAAGCAGTAAATCTTATTGAATTTAATTGAATGCAATAAATTTTGGACGGATTTTTGGAAAAACAATTTCTAAGTTTGTTACATACTTTCTGAAATTTTATGAGGACTTTTTTTCTTCAAGTTACAAGAATTCCAAAGGAGATCTTATCTGAAGAGGGGACGAACGCTGGTAGATATTTTTCGAGAGGTCGTGCCATAGCAGACAGCGGAAAGCACTTAAAAGCTTTTCAGATGGGAGTGTAGGTTCAAGGGTAAGAGAAGCAAGGCTTCGGAATGGAAAAAAGGTGAACTAGATAAAGGCGAATTCGTAAAGTATATAGAAAACTAACGGTTACCACCCACCTCGTCACTTAATTGCAAAACCCGATGATGTGAACACTTTACGATGTCACGTCAGCAAATAAAACCCAGTAGTCTGACTATAGCCGGTTAGTTCTACTTTTTGTGGCATTTGGCCCATTTTGTTCCACTTACTCAGTTTTCTGTCTGTTCCGATTGTTTCTTTGGATGGAAAATTCTTTTGTACTCAAAAAATAAATGGTTTGAGAGAAAGAAGAAAAATTTTATAAAGCAAGATAAATTTTATCTAAAGATAAAGTTTTTTTACAATTTTTTTATTTTTATGTAAATGGTGATGGGAAATAAAGACAAAAGAGAACGAAAGAAAAAAAAAAGAAGGAAGGGTTTTTCTCATGTTTGTTTGATTTGGGTAATGTTTTTTGGTCCAAATTTGGTCGTTTTTTTGGGGATTCGAGCGGTTTCGTGTCCTTGGAATTTTAAAAATAAAATCTACCATACGTACATTTTTTACGTGAACAGTAAATAATTTCTATAAATAGTGGAAGTAAACTAAAAAATTTGACTTAACAAGGAAATAATTAGAAAATGACGGGCACTTTTTAAGAGAAGTCTATCGTCTTTCGACATTAATTTATCAAACCGACATTTAGGAATAAGAACTTTTGCTTTTTCAGAGTTCTTGCCGATCAAGAGTTCGATTAAGAAAAAGACGAGCCCCAGAGACTGTACTTTTTATAGAAACCATTACCAATCAAAATCTCGTTATGTTCATGATCACCCTGTGACATGTGCCAAACTAATGATTAATTTAAGGAAAATTTTAACTCTCGACAGATTCTCCAAGATTGCTTCTCTCTTACAGTTACTATTCCTGTGTCAATAAACAGGTTCTAGAAAAAAAGCAAAGATATAAAAATACTGCCGTCCAAAGCAAAAGAACAGCGTTAACTGCATTTCGATTAAAACTGAGAAAAAGGCCAAAAACCCACTCTAAAAATTTTTTTTTGAAATTTCCAATAAAGTATTGGAAGTAATTAACCAATATATGTTTTGAAATTTTTATATAAATTTTGAAATTTCAATACTGAAAAAAAATCCAATAGGGATTCGAATATTTCTTGTAAATTATTGAAATAATTCGATAGAAGATTATTTCTTCAATTTATTATTGAAAAATTTCATCACCTATGTATTGGAAAATTACGATTTTTTAGAGTCTTTTTTTAATCAAAAAGTATGGCATCTTATTAGGTTCTGCTAAATTTTCAATCGGCACTTGGTGAATGTAGGGAGAATTTAAACACGGAAGAAAAAAAAATGCAAAATTTTCATTTAAACTATTAAAAAATACAGTTAACCGTTTTGCATCTTGAAAATACTTGGTAAAAGAGCGTTAATGTCACTTAGCCTTTTTGCCCTAGGAACGGCGCCCAAAAAGTGCTTCCAATACTTTGTACGAAAAACTTCCAAGATTTCACATTTTTTCCCTAGGCTAGGGAAAAATTGTGGGGTCAAAGGGAAATTCTGAAACCGGATTCAGATTCAGCGGCTCAAAATCCATAAGGGTATCCTAGTCACATATAAAGTTCAAACCACTTTTTTTGTGGGCCTGTGTTCTTGAGGAAAGGAATCAAATGAATTTCTTCGAATGTTGTCGATCATTAACGAAATCAAACGAAATGCACATTGGACTCTCCTAAATCTTTAATTGTGACATATTGACAAGCGTTTCTAAAATTTGTGTTAATTAACGCTTTTTTCTCGAATACGATTTTTAATTCAGTTGGTCTTTTCGTTCTTTGCATTGCTCTAGTAAAAAAATAATGCGTTTCTTTTTCAAAATTTCAAGCGCAGTTAAATGCAGAATTTCTTCAAGATTCTAATGATATAAAAAAATAATTTTCGTCAAAAATGTCAGTTGACGGTTCTTTTACTTTAGACGGCAGAATATGACAATATAATTTTGGAAAATTCTATGTATTTGGTAATCTTAACTTCATTAAGAGAAATGATTTTTCAGATTTTGAGAAATGGATGATTTGCTGCCGAGGTTAGAAGGTCTAGGTGATGATAGTGACGGAAATGATCCATAAATTCCTTCGTGACATATTGAATGCTTTTGATCGCAGAGAAAGTAAACGAGAGCCTTCTCACCGGGCCAAGTTTTATCAACTCAAGTTCTCTTTTCTACATCCTTTAGTGAGGTTCATAGGTCAGGGGTGATAAGTTCACTCACGTTACTTGAAAACCAATATCTTATTGAACCGGATCCAATAATCGAGTACAGCGACTTGCAATCTGCGCACATCCGTTTCTCTTGAAATGAAAAGGGGAGTTGGTTGTTGGACTTGAGCGTTAAACTAACTTTAATCCGTTATGAGGCATGACATATTGGACGTAACTGATATTCAACTTGAACTCTGTAATGTCCACTGGTGCCTCAAACTTAGATAATAAAAACTCTAAACTTCCTATCTGCAGTTAGGCTCAAACTCACACCTGCTTCCTGTTTAACAAGTACACGAATAATGAAGCTGTCCTCCTAATGACTTAATTACTACCGTAATTAATTATGAAATCTTATAGATAAAAGTAAAACAATTTTTTTTTCTTGAGGTTTTAATATCACCAAAAGCATCTTTGATCCAAAAAACGTCAACTACGTAAAAAGTTATGAGTACAATTAATAGAGTATGGACATTAAATTTTGCTAAGTATTTTTGAAAACATTTTTTTTTTAAATAGTCATTACGAATTAAATAATTCAGAAATGAATCAAGCTATTTTATAAATAAATATACTAAAAATATGTAAACTTCACTATCTCGAGATAGGTCTGCAATTTTTACAAACACTTTATAATTTTGCGAGGTACTTATAAAATTGTAGAAAATTATTAAGTTTATAATAGTTTCCAATTCATAAAATTATTGGTATTTAAAGTAATCTGTTGGGAAAACATCACCATAGATTTCCGAAAAATGGTGAATTAAAAAAAAATATTTAATTTATCTGGATCTTTAGAAATACCAAATTTCCCCTTATTTTTATTATTTGGAATTTTCTATTTAAGAAGAAAAAAAAAATTTAATTTTCAATCACAGAAATTTAATTGTTTTAGATGTACAAAGCCTATTTGATACTCTAAAATTCCAACCAGAATTTCCTAACTCTGAAAGGATTTTAATTAATAGAAACGTGAATCATATTTGATAAAGAAAACAGATTTGGCTTTCGTAAACAAAGTTATGTGAAAATTGGAGTAGTATGGTATTAGTGCTCATACATAGTTTATACAAAGATAACTAAGTTGAGCGATCTATCCGACCGTATAATTTAATGAATGTTCATAACAAAAGCTCCACTTCTTAATAACATAAGTTACACATCAAGAATTAATTAGATGCAAAGTAGGAGCATCTTGTTATCACATCTTGTTATTCACATCTATATAAACCGCTTCTACATTCTCATCATATGAAAAGGTATTGGTTTTATGTGAAAAATTACTTTCATAATTTTCATCAAATCTTTAGGTTTTGAGAACCTCTGCACGGATAGAAATTTGATGGTTGAAAGTACATTTACATTATAAGACATTTCATAGGTTGAAATATTACTTTCACGTATTTATGGAATATTAAAATCGTAACGTTCGAAAAAGTTCCCATCAGAGTTTAAACGTTTTTGTAAAAATAAAAAATTCCATTTTCCCGCCAAAATACAGCAAACATGTTGAGAAACAAAATTCTTTATTTCAGAGATCTACAAATTTGCTGGTGACCACTTTGTCATATGAGTTATATTTTTTGTTTATTAATGAAAAATGTTATTAAAAATAAAAAATTTTGATTTCCAACAAAACTATACAAGATACAAAAAAAAAATTCTAGATAAAATTGTTCATCTCAAGAAAATATACAAATTTATTTCAGAGTACTTTTTGATCGGACGCGTAGTTTGGATTTTAATTGTAAAAAACGTTATCAAAAACGATAAATTCAATTTTGCACCAAATCTATGCGAGGTACGAAAAAAAATGCTAGGAAAGAAAATTTTTCGTTTTAAAAAAATCTACAAATTCTAGCTTCTTAATTTTTTCATAAGAGCTATACATTTTCATTTATTGATTAAAAACGTTTTTATGATAATCAAAAATTCGATTTTCCCGGCGAAATATACGAGATAAGGAAAAAATGTTAGTATGTAAAGAACATAGAACACCGAGCGCAAAGCACGAGATTCACATATTTCGGAGCGCGAAGCGCGATGACCAAAATGCGCGCCCTAGGCTCAAATTTTTATTTTTGATGCAAATGTGACTCTAATGGATATGAAAAATAAAATTAAGTGCGAAGCATGAGAATCATGATGAGGATGTGTTTCTTAAGCCGATAGAGCATTAAGTAAATTGAATTTCCTTTTTCATTTAAAATCATAAACAAATTTAATACCTTGGAAAAAATTTAATTCACAATATAATAAAATTAAATTTGCGAGCGATGAGAATGTGCCCGCGAAGTGGGCAGTTTTTTTTTATAATTGTAAAGGAAGAGAAATGATTCTAGAAAATTGAAACTAATTTCAAACTTCCGCCTAGATTAAATTTTCCAAATTAAAAGAATGCAAGACAGAATTTATTAGACAATTGAGAATGACCAACCTCAGACCAAATGGATGTTCATCAAATTTATTTTCTTCTAAAATGACGACATTTCGATGACATTAAGTCATCCTCCTCATATCAAAAAACATTTGTTTCAGTAATTAACTTTTACTCATTATAAAGATTATGGTAAAATTATTAAGATAATGAACACAAAATAATCTAATTATTTGTAAATTTTTGTCATATTTTAGTCAAAATGGAAATCAAATTTTGGTCAACATATGCAGTGCCATAGTAATAAAAATATATGTTATAATTAATAGATTTAAATTTTTGTTATTATAGAATATAGAATCAATAATATTTTCATTTTTTGTCTTAAAAAATCATTAAATTTATATAAGTTGATATAAAATAATATCATAAGAAGAATTATTACAATCTTCTAAGTCAGTAATAACATTAATACTGTTTTCTATATATAATAACCACTGCAACAACAATATATTGACCAAAATTTGATTTTCATTTTGACTAAAATATGACAAAAATTTACAAGTAATTAGTTCTGATGTTTTGTGCAAGAAATGTTGAAGGATATTACAACTACAGGTATTTAGATTATTATTGATAATTTTCTATTTATTATCTTAATAATTTTACCATAATATTTATAATCATTATAAAGTAATTACTGAAACAAATGTTTTTTATCTGAAGAGGATGAAATGTCATCGAAATGTCGTCATTTTAAAAGAAAATTTTGATGAACATTCATTTGGTCTGAAGTTGGTCATTCTCCATTCTCTAATGAAGAAAATTATTCGGACATAAAAACATCTTTTCAATATAAAAATAGAATTTGTATATAATAGAGTCTTTAGATTTTATATAAACTTTTCATGTATATCACGTTTTCAAGAAACATTTTTTTTATCGGACTTTTTAAAGGAAACAAGTACGTGCAAAGTTTAGCCTCAGTAAGAAAACTGATATAAATTTCTCTTATGGTACAATCTAAACGGAACTGTAGTAATCCACAAACTTTAACAAGAAAAATTGTGCATGCATTGTGAATTAAAGTTAAGGGAACATTAATGTATACTTGGGGTGAGGTGATTATTCAAAAATAAAAACCAAGATGGGAATAATCCTGAGAAGTACCCCATTGGGTGCTATGACCTAGATTCTAGTGGCACAAGTCTAATGTGAATTCTCATTGAACTTTCTATCAGTTATTTCAAAACTATTCTACTAGTTTATATTATTCTTTGTGAAATTATATTTATAACTTATAATTTAATGCAAATGGAATAAATTTTCTTCGCACGTTATGACTCTTGAGATTACAATGTGCAGGATTTATAATACAATACTTGTTGAATTGTTCTTGCATGCAGACGACCAATTTGCCTTATCAGAACTATTCTGTAAATTCATGTAATTTATCGACACCAGGTCCTGGTTTCGAACAATTCGTCAGATCGTATTTCTGATATGTTAGACACATCGGAAGTGTTATTTATCGTTATCGAGAAAATTAGATAATATACTTTCTAAATTTGAATCAGTCAAAATCTACTGATTATCAGTGAAATTTTACTGATTCAAATAGCTAAAAAGAGGTTACTGTAAATCAGTCAATTTTCACTGATTATTTCAGTGAAAATTGACTGATTTAACAGTGAAAAATATTTTTTTCACTGGTGAATCAGTGAAAATTAACTGATTTAAGAGTGAAAAATATTTTTTCATTGATGAATCAGTGAAAAGGCAAATCACTGATTCAATCAGTGAAAATTTGACTGATTCAGATTTAGAGAGTAGACAATTTAAAACCTTAGAGGAAATAATATAAAACTTTTAAAAATTTTAAAAAAGGGAGATCCGAAAATAGAAATAATATTTGCATTTGCAATAAGCAAACTTCTATTATACTATGTGTGAGTCGTGTATTTCATTTCCGTATTTCGTGAAACCACTAGCCATCCAAAACGTATTCCGAAACTTGCTTCTGGGTCCAGAACTTTATGCAAACGAAGTTCTGCATCGAAATCAGCGGCTAGACCATTGCAAGAACCGCCATTTCCTTGAATATCTCTGAAAATCGCTCGACCGTAAATCGGATTGAGTCATCCCCCAAAATTAGCCTCTAAATGCGAATTATTCATCTCAACTTGAAGAATAGAAAGCCAAGCATCGTTTTAAAGAAGAATTCTAGAAGGATTCTAGGTTATTCAGCTCCGATTTTGGGAACTTTTCACGACTTTTTTTAATGAAATAAAAAAAATTAATAGAAACTGGAAACACAATGGATGATCAATTTAAAAGGTCAGGATATTTGAAAAACATCCCTTGAAGAATAAAATTTTCAATTAGAACTGTTGGTGAAACAAGAATTTACCACTAGCTCTCTTTTGTATTTATGGGTCAATATCTGACTTCAGAATCTCTTTCTAACAATGGAAAAACAACAAGGTAGTCTCGAAACAATGACAGTGAAAATAAAATAGTGGCTTTAATTTACAGGGAACAAGCTGGAAATTCACGTCAATGTATCGCGTAAATCTTACGCCTAGAACTTTATATCTTTATACCTGACCTACGACTATGGAGAAAAGTAAAATGTTCTTTATACCATAATAAATTCAATGAAAAGATCTTTACACGTTTTCAAAGTTTCCTCCCACATAAATTTTGAATTTATTTTTTCCTATGATTAAATCTCTTTTACATTCAAGAAGCGAATCAAAATAATTATTCTTAAGGTAGTACGATTACGAAAATTAGACCTCAGGCAAAAATAGATAATTTTGCTTTCAAGAATAGCAATATTATTATTGAAGGGCTAATTTGAAAGAGAAATGATTATTTTTTATGGGAAAAATTTGAAATACAGAAAAATAATGTTATTAATAAATTTTATTTTTGCCCAAACTTATTTTCTTATCGCTTCGAGCCAAATTTTTAAAAATGATGCGATTCTAATAAATCACGCTTCATTTTTCTAGAAAAAAGATTCTCTACGACTTGACCGTTTCCTATTCTTGAAATTGAATTAATTATTATGAAATACAGCAATTTGTTTATAAAAATTTTGTTTTGAAAAATTGTTTTTTTATAATTTCAGCCATTAAAGAATTCATTTTCAAAAATCGGAAACGGTCAAGTTGTAGAGAATCTTTGTCCTAAAAAAATGAACCGTGATTTATTAGAATCGCATCATTTTTAAAAATTTGGATAGAAGCGATAAGAAAATAAGTTTGGGCAAAAATAAAATTTATTAATAACATTATTTTTTTTATGTTTCAAATTTTTTTCGTGAAAAATAATCTTTTCTCTTTCAAATTAGCCCTTCAATAATAATATTGCTATTCTTGAAAGCAAAATTATCTATTTTTGCCTGAGGTCTAATATTACCTTAAGTATTATATAGTGTGTATATAATAATTATTCTTAATTATTCATCAACTTTACTTTTTGTATTTTTATATCTGATTTGTGTAATCCGTTGCTAATTAACCGTTTCTAGTAGATATAGGATTTTTTCGTGTAAGAAGCGTTTCTATCTTAATCAGAAAAAACCTTAAAGCATGATACTGGCTATCTAATCTACTGTACATATATAAGATGAGGGTTTATAAGTCACGTAAATGGAGCTCTAGACAGCACAAAAAGTAAAAATAGAGATTTGGAATTCCTTTAAAGTAACGGAGTTGCTATACTCTGACCGTTCTCTGACCATTCCCTGACCTCGCATTATTATGGCTAAAAACAGTAAAAAAACATTTAAAACACTGCAATTATGATTCTGTGACGAAATTTGAATTAGAAAGTGTAGGAATAAATACAATGATTTTATTTTTCAGGGATAAAAACTAGAAAAAAATTGTATACCTGTCATTGAAGGCAGTGCAGTGGATCACCATTGGCGGAACGTCTTCAGCAACAGGGTTGACTATTGGTTGCAGTGAGACACAATTACTTTTATCTCACTTCTACCAATGGCCAATCCTGACGACAAAGACATTCCGAAAAATGGTGAACCATTGCACTGCTTTCAATAATAGGATATACGATTTTATTCTAGTTTTTATCACTGAAAAATAAAATTATTGTATTTATTCCTACAGTTTCTAATTCAAATTTCGCCACAGAATCATAATTGCAATGTTTTAAATGTTTTTTTACTGTTTTTAGCCATAATAATGCGAGGTCAGAGAATGGTCAGTGAACGGTCAGATTATTCTTTGACAGTTCACTTAACCGGGTCCGCTAGGGATCCTAACCTCAAAGTGCTAAAAAGACGTTTTTCGGTGATATTTGAGGTTATTTTATAACAGCAGCGATTTTCTTTCTTATTCCTATGCTATAATCTAGTATTACTCTTCCCCTTCAAAATCCATCTGCGACCTTTCGGATTTGATTTTTCTTTCTCGATAAATACCAATTTCTTACTTCGTAAGAATTAGGCACTATGGCCTAATTTTTCTGATAATCTCGCGAAACCGCTGGAAAATTGTTATTTGGGGGTTTCCGAGGTCGCTGATAACAAATCTGCAGTCAGAATTTCCTAATGATTTACACATGATTTATACATCCCAGTACGAGATTGTGGGTAGCATCGCCGCAATATTAGATCCGCCATCTTGAATTTGAATACCCTAACAGCAGATTTGTGGTCAGTGAGCCCGAAACCCCCGATTAACCATTTTCAAGTGGTACTAGATAATAGCATAGTCAAGAATGAACAAAAAAATCGCGCTTGTTATAACATAACCTCAAATATCACTGTAAACCGTCTTTTTGGAACTTTAAGGTTAAGATATCTCGAAATCCTAACGTGCTAGAGCAATTCTATGGCCACTTTTGGATTCGGCATCCAAAATTGTAAAGGACATGATATGTTTGCTCAGGTGGTAAAATTTTTTTGAACCGTGTTATCGACGGTTATTTGCCAGTATTGGACCAGTACTAGTTCAATTGTAACAGTCAGCAGAGCACAGAAATTTTTCCGTGGGCTCTTCAATACAGATGCTAGAAAGTTTTCAATTTTGATAAAAAAAATTCTGTGAAAAAAGGAACGCTTCCATTCGGCTGGGTATCGAGCCCAGGACCTTTCGATTGCCTCCGTAGCTCAGATAATAAAGCATTCGATTGGCAATCGAAAGGTCCTGGGATCGATACCCAGCCGAATGGAAGCGTTCCTTTTTTCACAGGAATTTTTTTCAAAATATATTGAAAATTCCATCTAGTCTTAAATGACGTTAAATTAATTCTAAATCATAGGATGATAAGGTCGATATAGTAGAGTTCCGTTATCATGATGAGTGATACACTCTTCTGATGATCGACATAATCGACTAAAATGCTTTGGAAAAATTAATAAAAGTTTTCAATTTTATTATGCATTTGATATTCCAAAATGGAAAATTTTGAGTTGTGAAAAGAATATTTTTCAAGTCATGTGAGTAAACGTCAAATGTAAATATCAACTTTATTTTATCAATTTTTATTTTGGCTTACAGAGTCTGAATGTCAATTAGTAAAAGAATAAAATTTTGAACTTCGTAGAATAAGTGTTAAGAAATTTAATATTTTAGATACTTCTTCCCCTTAAAAAAAATTAATATATATTAAGTCTTATTTTTTGAATAGATGGAAAATTTTCTCACTCCTACTTAGACTATTTTCGTGTCGACGATGGAAATAACGCAATGAAATTTTTTATTGCCAGAGGGCCTTGATAGAAAAGCCAGATGCTTGCATTTTCATACTCGG
Source organism: Diplolepis rosae (assembly GCA_030998225.1). Classification (NCBI taxonomy): domain Eukaryota; kingdom Metazoa; phylum Arthropoda; class Insecta; order Hymenoptera; family Diplolepididae; genus Diplolepis; species Diplolepis rosae. The sequence continues at coordinate 5,424,769 of JAPYXD010000698.1, forward strand.
AACAGTAAAGCCAGGATCAATTATCAGATTTTTCTTAACTCCAGGAAGTCGCATTTTATTCTCCTTATTTTTCACTCACTGAAAAGAATTTCAGTCTCAACCAGTCGCTGAATAAGGAAAAGAAACCGATTTTACATTCAAGAGACTGTATGATTAAAATTCGATTCAATTGTTGATTATCAGAAACACAATACACTTTCACACACAAAAAAGTCTATTTAAGGGGATCCGCCATCTTTAATACTTTTATTTTTTGAGTTTAGACCTTCCATATGATTTTTTTATCTTTAGTACCTTTATTTAGAAAAGTTTTAAAGTTTTATAAAAATTCCAGCACCTTTATGTATTTTTAAACTAAAAATATTGAGTTTTTGGGCATTTTTTGACTTGGAATAGCTTTTTTTTAACCAATTGTCATGATTCTTTTTCTATTCTGTTCCTTACAATATGTAGCAACTTTTTGGGCATGGAAAGCACTCTAGCTAAAAAAATACCTACAAATTTTTTTTTTCATATTTTGGGATATTTTTATTTATTTAAATTTTTTTTATTTATAACTTTTTTTCAGTCATGTTACCTTATTTTCCATACCCAAAAACTTTCTACACATTGTAAGGAACAAAATAGAAAACTTATCATGACAATTGGTTAAAAAACAAAACAGTTATTCAAAGTCAAAAAATGTCCAAAAAATACCCAAAAAAACTCAATATTTTTAGTTTAAAAATACACAATTTTGCTGGCATTTTAAAAAAACCAAAGCCTTTTTAAATAATGGTATTAAACATTAAAAAAATCATATGGAAGGTCTAAACTCAAAAAAAAAATATTAAAGGTGGCGAATCCCCTTAAATTAATCCGAATTATGGCGAGATAATATTCAACATTATTTTATAATTAAAATTACTAATATTCTGGTTGTTTATCAGATTTTTGAAAATAACTAGAAAATCTGGTTGAAGAAAACTAGAAAATAATGTTAAATATGGCCTAACTTGAATATTCCAGTTGTTTCAACTAGACTTTTTCATGTCCATAGAATTTATGTAAATTATAACTTTAAAAGAAAATTTAAATTATTATCGTAGTTTTTAGTAAGCATGGCAGGTTTGTAGAAGAAGAAATGAAATACATATGTAGTTTTACCCCTATTACTGAACTGCGTGAATAGTTCATAAATAGCAGAGATGACCCAAAAACATAGAAAATACCCTTGTAATTCCAGAAAGGTTCCCTCGTTTACCATGTAGGAAAGATGTGGCAGTAAAACCCGGATTAAATCTTCACAAAATTTCTATCTCTAATACACTTGACCAGACGCATGAGTCGTATACAAAATGCTAAATTTCAGCCGAATTCGAATTTTTTTTGTATCTGACCTATATAAAAATCCCTCTCGTGCTTGGAAACACAATCACCAAAATCACATTCCATATTTATACACTCATTACATAAAAGTATTTATGCCATTTGAATCCATTGGGAAAAACCTATATAATAAATCTACATATTTATCAGTTTGACTAACTTCTTTCTATCAGTAAAATGTTGTTTCACTTAGGAACTGATCGGATTTACTTGCAAAATAACACAGCCCGACGAAATTTGACGAAACTCCAGACCCTGGGATCAGAGTATACTTTTCCGAAAGTTTTTGGTGCGCTGAATCCGAATCCGATCTCAGAGTTGCTCCATCACCTCAGGTTATTGAGAAATCCTAACCTAAAAATGCAAAAAACACTGTTTTTTGCTATATTCGGGGTTAAATTACATCGCGAATTAAATTTTTTTCTAAAAAATCGTTACGGTATCTGAATTACTCTTCAAAACCCCTTTTGAAATTTTCAGATATCTTTTTTTTTCTTGGAGATACACTCAGAAAAAAGATTTAATTGAATCAAAGAAAATGATTTGTTTGAACGACTTTTTTTGATTTAAAGAAATGATTTGTTCAAATGAAATAAAATTTTTTTGATTTAAACAAAATATCTTTGAACCAAGTGAATATTTGTTTAAATCAAATTAATTTTTCTTCAAAACAAAGAAATTAATGCATTGATATATGGTCAAAGATATTATTTGTTTGGTCTAAGGCAGAAATTTATTTGATTCGAACAAATATTTATTTGGTCCAAAGATATTTTGTTTGAATCAAACAAATTTTATTTAATTTGAACAAATCATTTCTTTAAATCAAAGAAAGTCGTTCAAACGAATCATTTTCTTTGATTCAGTCAAATCTTTTTTCTGAGTGTATCGTTCAATAAAGTTGAATACTTTACCGTTTTCGTAAATGCAAAGCTTACCGAAAAAAATTTCGTCCGGAGAGTAGAAGAAATAATATGCTTCTATGTTGTTTGGGTTGCTAAATCCAGATCCAAGCTCAGAATTGCTCCATCACCTCAGGTTATTTAAATTTCTTAACTGTGTATAGAATAACCCCTAATGTAGCGAAAAATGTTGTATTTTGCACTTTTAGGTTAGTAAATTTAAAAAACCTGAGGTGATGGAGCAAGTCTGAGCTTGGATCTGGATTTAGCAACCCAAAAAACATAGAAGCGCATTATTCTTCGCTACATTAGGGGTTATTCTATACACAGTTAGGAAATTTAAATAACCTGAGATGATGGAGCAATTCTCAGGTTCAACCTGCATTTAGCAACCCAAGAAACATAGAAGCGCATTATTTCTTCTGATTTCCGGACGATTTTTTTTCGGTAAGGTTTTATTCACGAAAACGGCAATGTACTCAACTTCATTGAACGATATCTCCAAAAAAAAAGATATCTGAAAAATTCAAAAAGTGTTTTTTGCACTTTCAGGTTAAGATTTAGGTTAAGCTAGAGTAATTCTAAGGTCGGATTCGGATTCAGCGCACCAAAAACCTTCGAAAAAATATAGTCTGGTCCCAGGGTCTAAAAAATGTCGGCCTGTGTAATTAATTATATAGGCATGTGAAGAAAGTTTAACATCAAGTTAATTATTTATTGATGATTGTTTGCTATAGGTGAAAAAAGGCAAGTCACTTTTTCTCGGCTTAATGAAAAAAGGTATAACAGAATAATAGGGATTTTCATAGCAATCAAGCATATTGCAGTACGTCTTATGAATATTTAAGGAGACTACTCCACTCCATATGAGTAAACGATGCACGTAACTACACGTAGAAAAGCTTATCTATTTCTTATGCAAATATATATATATAGAAACGAGTGCATGTATTACGTTTATAGATAAATTAGGATTTTCTATTTTTCTTAAACAGCAATAGCTTCGAACAAAACGAGGTTAATCACCACGATAAATATTGAAAGAGCAGTCAGTAGATCAAGATAGTTGACTTCTTCTGAGGAATGTGTAATTAGTAGGATAATTATATACAACAAGTTGTAATTTGCATTCTTGTATGAAAATAAAATGGTTTTTCTAATAATGAAGAATTACTCAATTAAAAATAAAAATGCCAAACAATAGAAAAACGTATACATGGTAAGAAAATGTTACAAAGTTATTTATAAACTAGAGTCTAGTACTATCTTATTTTTCTAAGAAAAACACCTAGAAATGTATTTAGAATGTTATTTAGAACTTAAATTTATCTTATTTTCTACGCCTTAAAGATAAGATTTTTAGGTTTTCTTTTTTTAGAGCTTTTAGATCGTTATTCTATTATCATAAGATTATTTTTCGAGAGTCATTCACGAGCGAGCATAATGAATATTATGGAATTATCAAACTGTTTTCGCTTTTGTTAAGGTAATTAAACAGTTTAACTACATGAATAAATAATCATGTAGCTGGCAGAGCATTGTGCAAATATGAAATAAGACTCACCTTTCCTAAAAGCGTGAAATTGACGAATTGTTTGTTCAGGAATATAATTGTTTTGTACTCACCTGGAACAGAAAGAAAAGAACAATATGGTCAGTAAACTCTCAATGTTACAGACTTTGAGAGGAGTTTCTTCGAGAAAATTTATATAAAACATATTTGAAATTGTACCTTTCAAAATCCATATATCACGTGGGCAGTTTGGGGGGGGGGGGGGCTAGAACCCACGTGGACACACGTTTCCCTAAATCTGTGAAAAATATACTGAAATATCTATATTTTCATAAAATATGTCCACGTGGTATATGGATGGCCCCTATACAAATTGAAATTGAAAATCGGAGAATTAAGTGAACTAATTAAGGCTATGGATCAACCGGACCACGTGACCACATTCCTGTAAAAGTTCGTGTAAGATAAATTGTTTATTTTGCAAAATGCTTTTCTGGAAATTTAAAAAAGACAACAGAAAATGATAAAGAACGTCTGTCAACTTTGTTTGAGTAATAATTTTGCAAATAATTTTACAGTTAACTGTAATTGTCAATAAGTTTTGAAAGTTTTTTCAAAATTTCAAAATTAATTTTAAAATATAATAACAGTTCTGTAACTACATTGCCACGGAGAATGAAATACCGTCTTGAAGTTTTTGGTAATTAATAAAAAATTTCTCAGACAGGTCTCTTATGTCTTGAATATTCATAATGATATAAAAAATTTCGATAAAAACCATTAATTTTAGCAAAGGTCATAGCCGGGTTTCCATGTTGAAAGTGCCCCCAAACCAAATGAAGCTTTGCATTAACCATATCAAATTACTTGACAAGAAATTTTTCAGAAATTTGCAGGTCCGCAGCCGCCATATTTAATGAGGAATGATAGATATTGCAATTTTTGTTTTTTTACTTTTACAGCCAAACTATTTATTCTAAAATTCTGAAAAAATTCTCACTGCTACTTGTCATTACTATGCATCAATATAAATTTTTTGCAAATTTTCAGATGCGAAATTCGTGGTTAAAAAAATTGCAAAGTTTTTTGCATGCGATTTTTTCGCATTAAACTTCACGATGCAATTCTGATTTTTTTTCTAAATATTAGTCATTACAAAGGTCTTTAACGTAATTTTTTCAAATTTTTGCGAGGGATGGGCGGGGGTTAAAAAAATTAAAAACATATAAAATTAGCCTTTTGCGTTCAAATTTCCAATCTACAATAATTCAAGGCAGATAAAATGGTAAACGTTCTATTTGTATACATATTTTATTCTTAATTAGGTTCGCAAAAGATTTTTGCAAAAATTAATTGAACAGAGTGTCGAATAGAAAAATTATACAGTAAACATAACATGAAGAATAGTAGAAAGTGAAAAAAATACACTGTAATAAAATACTGTAAACTTGATAATGTAATAAATTAATTTTTTAGCAGAAATTCGTTTTTTATTCTTATTTTAAAGATCACTTTGCCTCTTTATCATTTATTAAGTATTAATCACATAAAATTATATTACACTTACGTATTGTATAATTAAAGAATGAGCAAACAATAGTTAAAGAGTATATTGACTAGCAAATATCTTTGATCTCGTCAACTTTTTTTACAGTCTATTAGTAGACTATAAAAAAATATGACTTAATTATTTAATTTATAAAAAGTAAAAAAATATTTTAGTTGATGCAGAAATAGTAGGCGAGAAATGTTGTTATTAGAAACTATGATACGTAACTCGAAATGATCATTGCAAAGATTTTCGCAAACATTTTTTACGAACCTAATTAAGAATAAAATATATATACAAATAGAACGTTTACCATTTTATGTGCATTGAATTATTGTAGATTGGAAATTTGAACGCAAAAGGCTGATTTTATATGTTTTTAATTTTTTTAACCCCCGTCCATCCCCCGCAAAAATTTGAAAAAACTACGTTAAAGACCTTTGTTAATGACTAATATTTAGAGAAAAAATCAGAATTGCACCGTGAATTTTAATGCGAAAAAATCGCATGCAAAAAATTTCGCAATTTTTTTAACCGCGAATTCCACATCTGAAAATTTGCAGTGTTCTCAAATGATTAATTCAAATTATTGAAGTAAATTCAACGCATTCATCTATAAAAGCTTTTGAAAGTTATTCTACTAAAAAACTGAAATTTATTTTCTTACGGCTAGCAAAGCTTTTACAACGTACTTCACATTTTTCCTGACGACAGAAGTATGTAGTAACCATAATTTTCTTTCTCTTATACATGTAAAGTGGTTTTGTAATCAAAGTTTCACAACTTATGGATAGAAAATAATAAAATTAATAATATTGAAGAAGGGAAATTTGCTTTTGAAGGAAAAAAGATATGAAGTTCTATTTGATCGAAGTTATTCCCTTAAGTATGAATATAATTATTATGTGCCATAAAATTTCAATGATATATCATAAATTGACGGAAATCATTCTGTTTTAGTAACTCTATGAAAATTTGATACTTTTAATGTTTAAATAAAATTGGAACCACTTTTATTTAAAACAAAGGAATTAATTTTTTGTCCTCGATTCTCGTTAAAAATGACGTGAAAATTAAAAGTCACAAGATGGCGTGGACAAACGAATAATTCAGGTAATAATTATTCCTTGGTTTTGAGATTCATATTTATTCATAAGATTCCTATGAATAATTAAAATGTCCCGGAGTTCGTATATTTTCTCATATTCTTCATTCGCTTGCCAGCGTAGTTAATTATCAACAATAATCACTCCCATTTGACAAAACAACCACCTTTGAATTAAAAGACAGCTTATGTTTCAGAAAATTTTCGTATTTTTCATTTCTACACAAATAAATAATTTCCATACAAAAATTCTGATTCAAAATTAGGCACCATAAAATTTTTTTATTTTCCTCATTCAGGAAAAATAATTATTTTTGATAAAGCATTCTTCCAATTTTTTTAAAACAAGAATTGTATGAGGGAAAACTTAAATTTTTAACTTTGCATACATTAAAAAATTATTGCTCAATCATAACGAGGGTACTCTGACGTAACCTCGTATCTCAAAAAAGCCCGGTTCACAGGAGAGACAAAAAACATTTTATTCCAAAATCACATAAAAAATTTCTAATCATTTTTTGACAATCTGGATGTTTTATCATTTTTTCATAGATATAAATGATGATTATATTATAAAAAAAAATTTAAGTTTAATTATTTCATTAATTTCTGAGATACGAGTTTACAATCCGCTAAGTTTAAAATAAAAAAACAGTAACAGGGTTTTACATGTACAAATAAAGTTAAAAACAGGTAGTCAAATGCAGTTTTTTATTTTTAATATTAACCACAAATATTTCTTTAGAAACAAATTTCAGCTACTTAAGCAAGAGATTAATTCTCGACTAATTTTTTAAAATATTTTTCTCGTTATTAACCCTTACAATCAATTATTTTTGGTTTTATCATTATTAACATATAATTAATATTATTTTATTCTGTTTTATCATTGCAAAAATAGTTGCCTCATTACATATATCAATAAATTTTCCGAACAATTTCTAAACGTTGTAGATAAGAATATTATTCATCAGTATGAAGTAAATTATCATAAAATGAATGATAATCCTTATGAATTAATTTAGAGAAGAAAATAGATGGCTTTTAATTAATTAATTAAAAATTAATTATTTCAACGATTGTAAGTCTTTATATTTTTGAACAGTGATAGGTATAGGACCTTGATATAAAACATTTATACTTGAACTTTGTCATATTTTTTGTTTAGCTTTGTGGAAGATCCTTCCACTCATCATCAAATGATAATTTATACATTAAACTATCTTTATGTATTTTAATGCTCTTGAATTAACGCTCGTTTTCTTGATAATATAGCTGAACTTTCATCTAAAGTTATTTTTTTAAATTAATGTGGAATATTATTTCAATTTGATTCAATTTCAACACCCGTAATTTTTTCAACTTCATAAGAATTACCGGAAGTATGTATCTCTTGAGATGAAGTTAATTTGTCGAAATCTTCAACAAATAAACCTGCTGTTTCATAAAAATGCATATTAATAAATTCTGATCCGTTATTATTGTCTTCAGTGTCACTTTTAATTAATTCATATTTAACTGGTACCAATGTACCAGTTTTTTCGTCAAGGATCATAATAATTGATATATAATTTTTATCATCTAGCATAGAAATTATTGGAAGTTCTTTTGATTTATCAGATGAATTTTTATTAATTATTGGAACAGGTCCAGTTGTAACTGAATCTCGCTTACTAGATATTATTATATTCTGTCCTATCAGAGTATTTTTCGATTTTTTTGCTTGGATGATGTACTTTTCACTGATTTAAGTTGTTCAACTTCAGATCATTTTTTAATTGGCCTAGTTTATGGAGTCATTTTTTGAAAAAAGTGAATGTTTAATCGATTATAAACACAATACAAACTTCATTACGAGTAAGTGAGGTTAAGAATTACGTTAATTAAGTAATTAAACTTACCAGATAATTAAAGCGTTAAAATAAATTTATAAATTAAAATTAAGCACTTTCAATTATTATTAGTTGTCCACGCAGTTATAAAATATGTAGAAATATTGCATCAAATGATAAAAACTCTGAGAGACATAGAAGTCATGGCATTGTATGTATTTCGAAACTATATAATATACATTAAGAGCGCGTGACTGGGCTACATGAGTTACGTATTTTCAAAACTCGACACCTGAGATACGAGATTCTTTTTTTTTAAATAAACAATTAACAGGTCATTATTTTTATTTAAAAATTTGGACAGTTATGCAAAGTCATATTTTAATGATTAATCCGGTTTTAACTCAAAACCCCCAAAAATCGAGTTACGAGGTTACGTCAGAGTACCCTCGATATCTCCAATTAAATCATAAGTAAATTATAAATCACAATTAAACACGAAATTCACATTATTTAGTTCTCACAATTTTCATTTATAATTTAATTGCATTGATTTTATCTGACAAATAGTTTAATTAATTTGATTTTAACTTCACAGTACTAGATTATCTCTCTGAACAATTTATTACAATTATTCTATTCGCTAACTTTATGTAATGATCCAGCATTTATACACGTAGAAAGTATAAAATAATATATCTCTCTGATAATAATTATAATTTATAATTTTGATAGCATGGAACTATTTACTTGAAAGTTGAATCTCAATTAACATGGTAATTCGGATGGAAAGTTTAAAAGAAAATATGAATTAATATTAAGAAATCTTAGGGAGTTAAAAAATACTTTGACTTGTAAAAGAATCGTGCAAGTCGCAAATGGAATTTTCTGGCACGAAAAGAAAAACTATGCATATGAAACTTTCTTCAATATCTATTGGATACGTACGAAATAAGGGGATGAAGTAAGGTAAAGTGAGTGTTTCAAAGAGAGATCAAAGTTATAGACATGTTACATTGCACAATAAACAATATCAGTATGCGGTACCAATTCTCGTTTATAGGCGAGATATATATTTTACGAGCATAGCTTTTAATAAAATTAAACTTAAGAGCTGGTTATAGTTAAGAGAAAAGATGCTAAAGACCATTAAAGCTGACGTACTTGCATTTTTGTTGAAATTCTCATTTATTTTAATATAATTTCAAAATCAAGTGAATATGATGTTCATTTAAATTATACAATTTCAATTTCACCATTGAAACTGTGAGTCGAAGCCACATTCATAAATTAGAAACGATTGTTATTGAAGATTAAGGGCATTTTCAAAAATAATTTGTTTTTTATTGGATAGAAAGGTCCCTTAGGGTACTAAGAATAATGCCCAATAGGTTTTTCTTCGAGGCGGGGCATATCAGATTAGAGTTATATCGAAATTATAGTACTTTTTTACGTTATTAAAACTTTAAACGCGTTTTTCTCAAAACTGACTTTTTTAAATCTACAAGAGACGCTATTTCAACAATTTTCAACCGATTGCCACGAATCTTGTTTTAAATAAAGTGAAGTATCTTCGATTTTTAAGATTGGTTGACAATTGTTTATTTGTTTAACAAATTAAAGTCACTTTTTTGGGCGAAAATCGAGTGTTACATTCAAATGCTCACTATTATTGCAAAAATGAATATTTTTTTATAATCTTGGGTACTTCACTTGGCAATGTTATAAACAATAGGAAAAATTTGTTTTTTTATTCCAAGTGCAAATCTCAATTTTTAGAATTTCCTGCCGCAGATGACCTCCAAAAAAAAATTTCTTTTTGGACACGGAAATACTCAGCCGCTATTTTGTATTTCTTAACAAAAAAACTGTTTTTTATAAAATCAATATATTAGTTAATAAACTCTATAAATTTAAATTGCTTTACGTTTTGTTATCTGCCTGAAAATAAATCATAAAAGTGACACTATTTTTGGAGACTCAAAGGTGATGAAATCCCTTAACTTAAATGGCAAAAGACAAACACTAGATTATATATTATATAATTATTATATATTATTACTTTTGCAAAATAATGTAAAACTTTGAAGTTAAAAAGGATAAAAAAAATAAATAAATTTCCGCGTCAGTCCTCCTTTTATTTCAATGTAATATGTGATTCAGTCGGACATGTTTGGCACCATCCCAAAATCATTTGATATTTTTTACGCTCAACATACCCCGAGCCATAATCAGAAAAATACCAAAAAATCTATTAATGCCTGCAAGACAAATTTTGCCTTTGATATAAACAAAGTCTTTACAAATAAAATTTAAAAGATAGATTAATATGACAGCTAGATCAACATCAAAGATAGAAATGATGATAGCAAAATTCCTCATTTTATTGATTCCAAATTTTTTTCCCAACTCACGTCTGGTGCGAAAATTTAATCTAATACCTTTCCTGGTTTTTTTATGAGTCGTATATAGTACAAATATTATTAAAGGGATTCTGTGCATTCTTAATCCTCGCAACCTCATTTTTGTGATTATGAGAAATTCCAGTCGTAAGGGAAAATTCACAAACGAAAATATAAACTCTAGGCAGTTATATATCTACGATACTTTGAATTTTAGTTTAATAAGATTACTATTGTATTTTTCTATTACAAGACTTTTAGTGAAAGAATCTACCCTAAATCTATCGACAGTGATTTTTTGCATGAAAAATATCTATAAAGTATGTTTAGCGAAGTGATTGTTCACATAACTATAGATTGATTTTACTATCGGATTTTCTAGTTTCTTTGGGACAAGTAATAAACTCTATTGAAATATTGAGCCTAAGAATTGTGGGAGTGTTGAATCGTAACATGAGAAGCTACAATTGCTTGTAGCACGCAAAGATAGGATACGTTGATACCGCCTTTATACACTTATATAATTAAGTTAGGTTATGGCACAGAGGTCTGAAATTCTATACTTGGTATAGTAAAACCAAATATATTTATCTCTTGGGTTAGATAAGAAATGTATTTTATTTGTATGACGACTAAACCAAGGAAGTAAGTCTTTCATGTAAAGAAACGTTCTTTGCTTTAAAACGTTTTATATTATCAAATTAGGTGGTTGAGTTCAACATTTTTCGCCTGTGTAGCTCAGTTGGTTAGAGCAGTCGACCGGCAATCGAAAGACCCGGGCTCGAATCCCGGCACAGTCGAAAGCGTCTCTTTTTCCACAGGATTTCAAATTCTTTAAATTATATATTATGTTTGACACGCAGAAAGCAAATGTAATTCTAAAATATAATATTATGCACTTAATCCCTTTGAACTACCTTGCCTTTAAAAAAATATTTCTTTAATACAAAAAATTTTAATTAGTTGAAATTGTTTTCATTGAAATGTACAAGTTTTGCAAGAATTAAACATACCTACTATAAATCTTCAAAAATAAAATATTTGCTGATACAAGTAAAAGTGCAATAAATTTTACTGAACACTTAAATATTGCACAGAATAACAACATTTTAAGGACAAATACATAAAAAATTAAATCAAGTTGATCATATCTTGATTAAATAATATATAATCATATTAATTACTCACTCGGAAAGAAATGTTTGATTAGAGAGAACATAAAAACATTCTATAATAAAATTTTGATATGTTTGTTTCTTTTAGACAGAAATATTTCTTTATTACGATGTCTATAATTTTTTTCGTTGAAAGAAATCTAGTCTCGAGATGTGATGAAATATTTTCTTGATAATATTTATAAAAAATGAATATTTTTAGCTTATATTTTCAAGTTCATATCAAATATAATATAAATAAAAATAAAAATATCGTGTCATCTAAATTTGAAGTAAATGTAGTTAATTATTATAATAGGATTAAGTAATAACAAAATTGTATACAATCTAGTCGTTAGACGTTCTACCACGATTAATGAAATTCAGAACTAAATTCGCTTCTCTGAACATTAGCTAAATGTCATTGTTCATTGGCAACGCACTAAAGTCAAGGATTTTGGGGATATCGAGCGTCGATTAGATTTGTCATCAATAAGCTCCATGTTAAATTATCTATAGCAGCCAGTTTGATCTCACTTCCGTCATATGCAGTAAATTACTCTAGCAGATTATAAAATTTTCGAAACACTTCAGAATACAATATTTTACTTTTTACTGAGATTATATTATTTCATAAATTGGAACGAGACAAGTGTATCAAAAAAAAATACGGAGTATTTACTGAAATTCTGAAAATAAATTCTTTGTTGATTTTTCCCAATAAATAAATCGCAATTAATTTCGATTTGCAGATCTTTGAAATTGGGCACCTTCCATACCAACCATAAAGTATAGTTTTGAACCTAAATTCGAACCCGTATCACTACAAACTCAAATTCATCTTAACGTATAATTGAACATTTTAAGAATTAAAAACAGTTCGATTTCTGAAAATACAAAGAAACGACCAAATTTGGACCAAAAGTATAATATAAAATATAAACCAAAAAATATTTATAATTGATCCAAAATTGGTCATTTTTTTTGTATTTTGAGAGTTCGAACCGTTTCGAATTCTTGAAATTTTGAAGTATACTTTTAATATATTTTTGATTTCTAGCTAAAAATGAAATAATTTTTTCTTTCAGAAAGATCTTTCAGTAAATGTTTCAGAAAATATTTTATTGCGAATCAGAAATTACAAAATTCTTTTTTAGTGAGCTCAAGTTCGATATGAAATTCTTGAATGTCCAGTTGATATATTATTCCCAAAAGTCCAAGTCAAACCGACAAAAGTATCTCGCAGAACCGCTTGATGCAACATGTTTAGCAATATATTCTGCAGCTTTATCGGTTGGAAACACGTTACCCCTTTTCTAGTGGGGCTATAAATCGCGTCAGTTTTGTAGCTTTCGCTTCCACTACCGTCGATACGTCTGATCGGTCTTTTTCATCGGCCAAATACGAGAATTTACCCCTGGAGCATCGCCTCACCTTATCGTCTTAGGTATATTTAAGAAAAATCATTCAATATACTTCTTTTACTTATTTCATTTTTATATTCTAAATATTTATATATATATTTCAAATCACATAGATTTATTTACACACGGAAAATATAGAAAGTACAAGGGTCATTCAATAAGTCCTTAGAAAATCCAAAAGATGGCGCTCGTAGTATCGAAAATCGTTTAGTTTCAGTAAGCATTATTACTCACTAGACAGCTGTTAAAGTCTCAGTTATATCCATCACATGGTTTCATTTTTATTGTCGATTGAAGCAAAAAACTTTGGTGTATTTAGAAAAATGGAAAAAGTGAGTTTCGAGCGGGGTAATTAAACACTTATATTTAAAAGGCTTAACACCGAAAGAGATCAAAGCTGAGTTGGATGAAGTTCATGGCACATCTGCTCCTATGTTTGCAACTGTTTACAATTGGGTAAATGAGTTTAAACGTAGCCTTACATCCACAAAAGATGAACATCACACTAGGTCCACTCCTATAGAAGTAAAGGGGAACGAATTGGGAATTTGCATGCAAAAAAATTATGCAATTTTATATATGCAATCTAAAGTTTATATTAAATAAAAAATATTTACAATAGCGTTTTTGTTCTACTCATTAGTTGTTGATTTGCGATGGATTCAAAGATAATGAGCGTTTGAAACGGACCGCTTTAGCGGTCAAGCGTCTCTGATTAGTTCCTTGAAAGTGTGACGTCAAACCGTTGTAATTTCGTATCGGCAACATGCAAACCAAGTGCAAGTGAAGTTCTAAATAATAAATAAACTGGTTTGTTTAGTTAAAAATGACTTGGGAAATTTCCCAAAAATTTCTATGTTTATGGTGTTGGAATATTTTACATCTAACTCTAAATATGCCGCACCAGAAATCCGTGGTGTCAAAGCCACTTTGTAAGTAAAATTTACAAATTATAATTATTCTACTCTGTCAATTTAAATAAAAGAAAAAACTACTAATTGATGATAATGAAAAACCACTCATGTATAAGTTAATGTATCTAGTACATAGTTAAATTATTATTACGTTATTAAAGAAGATGAGTATATTATTGGTAAAATGTATGATATAAATATTAATTTATTATTATAAAATTTGTTTCGAAGCCAAAACTTGAAAATTTTTTAATGGAAAATCCGAGAAAAGTAATAACAGCAAGTTCAATGTTTAACATTCGAGAAATTGAGATTAGAATTTGTTTTGAGCGCTATAAATATAAATAAATCTATTTTTTTTTCAATTACAGTTCATTTACAGATAATAATATTATGAACAAGAAGAAACTATACTTATGTCAAAATGATCTTGACAGCAAAACATGTTACTATTTCCTGGCATCTCTCGCCGTTGTGCACTTTCAAACCATTTATTTCGCACAATCGGATTTACCGGAACCGGAAAAAAAATTTTATCGGGTGTCTTGGTTGTCGAATTATGACACTCATTGACAAAACACCATTTATTTGACGTTTTTTCGACGTTTTATACAATTTTCAATTGGTCTTCTATACAAAGATGTGACACGAAGCGATCGTATACAACGATGTGACGTCACCATATCATTGGAAGCATTCGGCTGTTTCCGAAACGTTTTCGGAAAATTTTAAATTTATACTTTTCAAACGCTCATTAATAAATTATTATTAACTAACAAATTCAGAAAAACATTTTGTATGCAAAAGTGACCCCCAAATTTCATTTTTTCATCACAAAAAAAAAATGTGCAAATTCCCAATTATAGTGTTTGTTATCAACAAGCGGTGGCGCTACTGTCGCTACCGATGTTCTTTTTAACCTGTTGTAACCATAGAATCCATAGTTTGATATTCTTTTGATACAATCTGATGATGTAAATCATTGATTTATATTTAAAAATTTTTCGTTCTTTAGAATATACCTAGTAAGAAGGTGGGCATTGAATGGTATCGAAATGTCAAAATCTGGAAAGAAATGGAATCAAGAATAAAATTTTTGAATGCATTTTAATTCCTAGGCATTAAAAGCCATTCAAAAGTTTCATTCTCGATTCCGTTTTTTTCCAGATTTTCACATTTCAATGCCATTCAATGCCCACCTTCCTACTGGGTATCGGGTTGCGGGGGTTTCGTTTGCATTGATATTAGTTCTTGCTATCATAACTTGGCGGCGCTGATGCTCATTTTCACTTTTTTAAGTACCCTCGTAAAATACATGTTAGTAGACGTACTGTGATGAACATCGTTCGGGACGTCCGAAATAATTGACAAAATCCACGATATGGTCTTGAGTGATCGATGAATTAAAGTGCGCGAAATAGTTGAAGCCACAGGCATATCGCAAGGTACAGTGTTTTCGATTTTGCACGAAAAATTGAATGTGAAAAAAATCTTGGCGAGATGGGTGCCGCATTTGCTCTCAGGGGAAAATAAACGCAATCGTATGGTCGACTCTGAGGCTATTTTGGCGCTTTTCCGTCGCAGTCCTGACGAGTTTCTGCGTCAATACACAACTGTAGACGAAACGGATACACCACTACACTCCAGAGACAAAGGAACAATCAAAATAGTGGGTTTTTGAAGGCAAATGGGCTCCGAAGAAGGCTACGACGATAAAATCGGGCGGCAAGGTGATGGCCACGGTTTTTCGGGATGCACGCGGAATCATCTACATCGATTACTTGGAAAAAGGACAAACGATAACTTAAGCGTATTATGCGTTATTATTGCACCGGTTGAGCGAAGAAACCAAGAAAAAACTTCCTCATTTGAAAAAGAAAAAGATCCTCTTCAATAAAGACAATGCACGGGTGCACACCTGCGCATTTTTGATGGTAAAAATTATGGAATTAAAATTCGAATTATTACAACATTCACCAGTTTTGGCTCGCAGTGGCTATTTTATATTTCCAAACTTGAAAAAATGGCTCGGCGGACAACGCTTCACGTCGAACGAAGAAGTCATCGCCCAAACAGATTCCTATTTTGAGGACCTTCCGAAATTCTACTTTTTAGACGACTTAAAAAGTTGGAGAAACACTTGGAAAAGTGTATAGAGTTAAAAGGAGATTATCTTTAAAAATAAAAATAAACTCTACACAAAATAATTTGTTTTTCTATCTTTTTCTAAGGACTTTTTGAACGACTCTCGTATTTATTAAAACTCATTGTTAAAAGGGTAAAAAGTTCCAATAGTTATTTTATTCATGAAGATATAATAATATACATTCTCCCCATAAAATTTTTATAGGTAATCACAAAAAATATAATATCACGCCTTGATATGATGATCATGTCCACTAGAAGAAGATATCAACCAAATAAGACGATCCAAAAAAGAAATTTACGACTACATAAATTGTTATTACCCTATAAACGTAAATAATAAGTTAAAAAATTAGCACAAAAATGTGATGAGATTGTAAAAAAACTATTATGGAAAAAAGGATGGATTCAATCTTGAAAAAAATGCTATTATTCAAAATCTATTAAAGCATAATATATTAGCTATTCAAAATGTGATAAATATATGGACCGTATTTTTAAATCTTTAAACCTAAACTTTTATTTGGTTTTTCAATTTGATAACTTGTCTCTTGTTTACAAGAACATTTCTGAATAAAATAGTAAAGTAGCATATGTATTTCCAGAAAATAAATTAGTATACTCTTGCCACCTTGTCCAATTTAGAATACGCTTTAAGATAAATGAAAGGTGCCTCGTTGAAATACCAGTAGAGTCTACAAGTCGTTTCATTTATCGCACGTTTTCTAACCTCGAGGCGACGATTGGTCTGAATTAATCTACTTCTTATGACGTCCCACAAGCACCAGGGGTTGTGTTTTAAGTTGGTTTTACCGATCATAAAAGCTACTGATGCAACTAAATTTCCTATTCTGGGGCACACAACAACAAAAAATTAAGAAATATAGAATAAGGAATAGGAATGCAATGTCCAATTTATGCTAAAGTGTTAAGCCAGAAGATGAATAATATTTGCATAATCTTATTGCAGACAAAAAAAGAGAATATTGTCATCAAAACTTTATAATGCAAAGTGCGTTTGTTTTTTCTTTTTATACCTTACTGATAAAGGATGTAAAAATGAATAAAACCGAAGTATGTAATGAATAAAAATATAATAATTATACAATTTTTAATAAAAAAAGACAGTAAGTCAACTTGCGAGTTTTTGAAAACCCCTAATTGATTTTCAAATGATTGTTTTAGTGTCTATATGAATGACAAATATCTAGTTATGATTTCGGATTAAGTCACATAGAAATCGAAGGAATTGAAAGTTGTGATATTGCAAAAGAAAATTCAGGTCATCCACCGTTGGCAATAGAAGTTATCATGAATATTTCAAGCCTCGTGAGTGTCTTCCTGCTGTGACTGCGGAGAGTGTTTCAAATTTAACAAGGTACTTCCAAGTATGTACCTCATAGGTTAGTCGGTCGATACTCCATTTGTTCTAGTAGTACCATATCTTACCCGAAGAAAGAAAATTTGAAGCACGTACCCCGATTTGAAATGGATACCCATTCAATCGATCAATCCATTTTATCCAATTTCGAGTCACAATTCCCAGAGGTCGACCCAACGTAATTGACAATTAGTTTCAGCAAGGATTTTCTAAACCTTCAGGCTGCTTTTTCATAGCTCCATTACTCGTTTTTAAAAGCCTACGTAGGATTGAACACAATCGTATATTCACATTTTTCATTCGAATAGAAAAAAGAAACTACAAGTGGATAATTAATGACAAGAAGTTGGGAAATTTTTATTTTTTCCTGAAGTGACAATAAAATGCTGATTATCTTTCTAGAAATCTCCACCAGGATGAGAGGCCAAGTCTTAGAATTTCCTTAAGTACAAATTTCCATACTAACTATGCAATTCAAAGTTAGAAACACCTTTGACTTTTCGCTAATGACGCTTCTTATCCACGTAGTTAATTATTCCCTCGGCAATCATGAACTGTGAAAATTCCTGTTCTAATCTCTGTCATGCTCTGTGTCTTATTTTCCGTATTAAGAAAGAAAATAGAAAAAAAGAAACATATTAGAAGAAATTCTGACGTTCTTCGAGAGATGTTTTTTGTTTTACTCAGACGAATTTTCTCTTAAAATTCTTTATAATGTATAAAATAGTCAATTAGAGGCTATTCTACTTTGATACTTTCGAAAAATCGATTTTTTTTTGCACTTTTCGAAAGTATATGTATCCAAAAGTATTGTGTAAAAACTTCATACGGTGTAGGCATCGCAAATTAACTTTAGGTAAGAAACTTTTAACGCGTTTTTCTCGAAACAAAGTTTTCTCATACGGTGTAGGTGATTTCTCCGAAACCAATGAACCGATCCTTATGAAATTTTAACCACATATTCTACAGATAAATAGCTTTCGTACATTCTATAACCATGTTAAAATTTAAATTTTTACCATTTTTTGGCCATAAAGAGTGAAAAAAACCTCTTTTTTTAATGTCAGCCATTTTGTTTTTTATTGATAAATATTGATATTCATAGAAAGTACGATAGCCACCGTCATACTGAATCTAAAGCTATTTGATTTTTGTTTGTTTTAGGTGAGCCGTTATCAAGATATTATTGTGTTGGCTACAGTCATTTCGTTTTTTTTCTTGATTTTCAAAGCAAGTTTATTAATACAAATAACAAACATTAATCAATTGTGTATTGACCATTTTTGCGATGACCTTTTGCCATATTTCAGTCAGCTTCATAATTCCGTTTTCGTAGAAAGTTTGGTTCTTAGAGGCAAAAAACTGAATCAACTAATTTTTGACAGCCTCATTTGAATCGGATGTTTTTCCATTCCAATAGTTTTGAAGTGAACGGAATAAATGATAATCGAATGGTGCAAGGTCAGGACTATACAGTAGATGAGGCATCACTTCCCAGCCTAACTCCAATAATTTTTTGCGAGTGACTAAAGATGTATGTGGTCTGGCGTTATCTTGACGGAAGATGACGCCTTTACGAGTTGCCAGTTCTGGAATTGAAAATCTGGAAACATTCGAATTGATAATTTGGTTCCTTGGAAGCAGCTCAAAATAAACTATACCTTTGAAATCCCACCAAACACTCAGCATAACCTTCTTTTGATGAATATTGGCTTTTGATGTCGATTGTGCAGGCTCATCTCGCTTACTCCATGATATTTTTCGCACGACGTTATCGTAAACAACCAATTTTTCATCGCCCGTTATGATTCGCTTTAAAAATGGATCGGTTTCGTTACGTTTTAGCAGTGAATCGCAAATGTAAATTCGTTTGGTGAATTGTATTTCGTTGAATTTGTGAGGAACCCAAATATCGAGCTTAATAACGAAACCAAGTTGTTTTAAATGTCTTTCAACGCAAGTATGCGATATGTTAAGCAATGGAGAAGAACGACTTCGAACGACTAAAGTCATCTAGCGGAAAAAAGCGAAATCACTTTGTTGCCAACCCAAGACCTACACCATCGACCTGCCTACTTTTCGAGGAGTTACGTTCAGCTACGGATTTTGCAAACAAAAATTAAATTAAAAAAATGTTTATGTATTTTAAGACTTCATTTATCCCACCCAACAAGTTTTATATCAATATCTTTCATAGGATGCTCAGAAAAAATTCCCGAAAATAGCCTTTTTTTTGACGTTCAAAGTAAAATAGCCTCTTAAACAATACCATGGAATTAAAGTTAATTTCATGGCTATCTCTACCTGAATGGTTTGAATTTCACTTCAACTAATTCTGAAAAAAAAAAACAATTTGCCAAGGCGTCCAGAAACAATATGAGTACTAGATTGTGAGCTAAAATAAAGAGTACATCAAACCTCTAGTGATTCCTTTGGTTCAAGATTTATTCGACAGTGGAATTCCGCGCCTTAAAAATTTCGCGAAGTAGAATATCATCAAGAGAAGATAAGTTTCACTCCCTAGGGAAATATGTAAGAACAAGGAAAATAATGATTTAATAAAATTTTAAAATAAACAAAAGAACCAAAAAATCATACTCTCTCAATTTAAATCAGTTGTTTTTCTTTTATTAATTCAATCAGTCACTGAATTCTATTTATGCAATCAGTTTTTTTTATTAATCACTTAAAATTAACTGATTCGAAGCCAGAATTTAATCTTCGAATGGAATTAGGAAAAAAACTACTGATTGAAATAAAAAAATATCTTGAATTTGTTCGTTGAACAATCACTAGTGACCTTTGGGGAAAATTATTTTCACAATTAAAACTTTGTAGTGGAGAGAACATTACGAGTGAAGTCTACAAGACGTAACTACACATGCTATATATTATGTAACAAGTGAGTCTTAGGGTCTAAAACTAAACTCTTTTTTCAAAGAGGTTTATAAGACTTAAAAAAGAAACTTGAAAACTTATAATTAAGATTCTTCGGGAAAACAGAAGTTCTTTTAAAAGAATCATTTCTGGAAGAGAAAGAGTTTTTAATGAAAATATCTTTCATGCAAATGAACTTTTAATAACAGAGACTCATTTTTCTATCTTCAAACTTTGAAAAAAAATCATTCCAGAAAAGTGAGAGTTTTTAATAAAAATACCTTTCATGGAAAATAACTTTTAATACCAGAATATAATTTGTCTAGTTTTAAACTTTATAAACGAATTCTCCCATGAAAATAATAAATTCATAAATTAGTAACTCAAATAGACTTTTCATATGGGATAAACGTAAAAGAAAGATCAAGGTATGTTTATTTGCTATGGAAAATCCATTTGAGTTATTAATTTAAGAATGAGAAGGGCGAAAAGAATTGGCTGAAATTACGTCATGGACTTGACCTTAAGGCCATGGACCAACTACACCACTTTTTAGATTCTTCCTCTACCAGCATTTCTGTTGGCGTAATCCCATCTTCGTGCAAAATGAGACGACAGGTTAAAAATTTGTGAAATTAACCCTAAGCTGCCACACTGGGGTCTTTCGTGGAAAGGCCTCAAACTTTTGGAAATTCTCCCGCTTAATGCACGAAAATCGAGTTTGTGTTGCTATTTTGTTTTTAAATGATATTTATAAAATATATGATGTATTTTTGTTTAATAAAGTCTCTTTCGTTCATAACTAAACTATTTTTATTAATATATGTTAAAAAATGTTTATATCCTAAAAATGCAGTTTCGAAAAACGACTAAAATTCTCACTTTCATTTCGCAAAATAAATACGTTTTTTTAAGCAGACACTATTCCACTATTTTTTATTCAAAGCACTATATTTTAACAAAATGTAACTAAAATTTTAGCTTCCAATTCCAAAAATTGATAAATTTATGAATTTTTAGGTAAAAAAAGTAATTTTTCGGTGTTTTTTGCAAATTATATATTTTTAAGCGTGTTAAATAATAAAAATTTTGCAAGCCACATAAATTACCTTACAAATTAATTCTTAAAGACCAACTATGAATTTTTTCATCTTAAAAAACTAATTGGTTTGCTCAAAATTCATGATTATGTGGTTGGGGTCATGGACGACCCACCCGAGTCGAAATTTCGAGGGCCTCATATGAGCCTCTTGGTGATGTTGAAGCTCATTTGAAACATTTTAAGCCTCCACAACCTCTTTAAAGCCTATTGATAATCGTTAAGTCATCATTTAACCCTCTTTAGCCTCTGTATTTTATTTCTCAACCTCTTTTAACGCTCAGGAACCTCTTCGATCAAGAACAGCCTCACAGGAACTTTTCCCGTCGTAAGAAATGGCCTCCTTTGAACCTCTTGAGCCTAAAACGGACGTAAGTCAAGTCTGGACGCTTAAAAGAGGTTCAAAAATACGAACAAGAACCTCTTTTACCCCTCTTCAGCCTCAAAATTATGTCGCAGAGGCTCAAATGAGGCCTTCGATTTTTCGACTCGGGCAGTGTGGCCGCTATGATTGGCGCCAGAAGTGTGGCAGCTAAGGGTTAAATAAAATACACTAAGATAGGTCTAAGTATAGAAAAAATGTAAATTGAAAAATTTGAAATCTTTTTGTGGAAAAGAAGACACTTTCGACTGCGTTGGGATTCGAGCCCAGGTCTTTCGATTGCTGTGTAGAAGGAGATTTTGGACGTCTGTGTAGCTCAGTAGTTAGAGTAGTCGACCGGCAATCGAAAGACCTGGGCTCGAATCCAGCGCAGTCAAAAGCGTCTTTTTTTCCACAGAAAGATTTCAAATTTTTCAATTTAAATTTAAATTTGAATTTAATTTGCAATTATTTGCGATACAAGAGTTTGAAATTGTCTACGAGGACACCTGTCGGCAACGTATCCTATCTGATACGCGACTAATGATTCTCCGATAATGTAGACAGTGGCAAAAATTTCAAAAACAACTAATTAATAGAAAAAATGTTCTTCGAAAAAAAGTAATTTTTAATTACAAACATTTATAATCAGGCAGACATATCTTAGTGCATTTGATTTAATTTCGCAAATTTTTAACACAGTATCTCATTTTGCATGGAAATGGGATTACACAAATCGAAATGCCGGCAAGGTAGGAATCTAATCACGTGATATGGTTGGTCCATAGCCTCAAGGGGATCCGCCACATTTAATATTTTTATTTTTTGATTTTAGACCTTCCATATAATTTTCTTTATGTTTAGTACTTTTATTCAGAAAGGATTTGCGTTCTTTTTAAATATTCCAGCACCTTTATGTATTTTTAAACTAAAAATTTTGAACTTTTTGGGATTTTTTTACTTTGAATAACTTTTGTTCTTTAACCAATTGTCATAATTCTTTTTTTATTTTGTTCCTTACAATGTGTCGCAACATTTTGGGTAATGAAAATAAGGTAACATGACTGAAAAAAAAATCCCGAATAAAAAAAAATTTTAATAAATAAAAATATCCCAAAATATAAAAAAATTTGTTTGTAGTTAGTTTTTTAACTAGAGTACTTTTCATACCCAAAAAGTTGCTACACACTGCAAAGAATAAAATAAAAAAAAGAATTATGACAATTGGTTAAAAAACAAAAAAGTTATTCAAAATCAAAAAATGTCAAAAAACTGCCAAAAAAGTCATAATTTTTAATTTGAAAATACATAAAGCTGCTGGAATTTTTAAAAACGCCCAAAACCTTTATAAACAAAGGTACTAAACATTAAAAAAGAATTATATAGAAGGTCTAAACTCAAAAAATAAAAATATTAAAGGTGGCGGATCCCTTTAGATATGTTTAATTTGGATTTTTAGAATATTTAGTGGTCAATTCTGTACAAGGAAATATTTGACTTGTGTAATGTTTATAAAACAATTGAACTTTCTAAAGTGAAATCGTATTTTAGTATATTCAATAACTTTATAATTTTGATGGTAGAGTAGAAATGTTAAAATGCCGAAATGCAATATAACGAGGTCTTCCTGTAGAAAAAGGGATATCAGACGCCTGTGTAGCTCAGTTAATTAGAGCAGTCGACCGGCAATCGAAAGATCCGGGCTCGAATCCCGGCACAGTCGAAAGTGTTTTCTTTTTCCACAGAAGGATTTTAAATGATTTGAAAAACATTCAATAATATTCTGAAAACTCGATTGACTTTTAAAATTCAGTTAAAGGTCCTCGATCATGTTTTAGCACCATAAAAAAAAACTCAAACACTGCAGAAGGCAAATAGAAATCCATCTCACGTTGAGTGTAGGTATAAATATTCTTCTTACCCAGGACGTCATATTATCAATATTCCTGCCCATTTTCTTCACGAACGATAACAAACGTCGAGATATCGCTGAGATTGAAAGAACGCATACCGCTATAATAACTCTGCGTACTCCTATTCTGGTTGGAAAATGAAATTACAGACGCGCACTAATTGGCGTTGATACCGACCTACAGCACGTGATAATTGCATTGCGAGAAGATCAGTGATGCAAAGAGAATCGGGGCGTTATTATGAAGGAAATAAAAAAAAAAATGACACTTGTTTTACGAAAAAATTAACGGTTTTTTAAATCTTCTGTCTTCAAATTCAGGATTATCTTTAAAAATGCTGTTTAGTTTTTAAAACTCAAGATCTACTCTTAAAAATTAGATTTTGAAAAGTTCCCATGGTCAGAAACTTTCTGTTTTAAAGTCTAAACACTTCACTTCGTTGAACACTTGTGGTATTGCTCCCATTGAAAATATATGGCAATGGACCTTATTTTTCAGATATCGGAAAATGTTTTCCGTAAAAATACGTTTCATCATAAAAAATAATTTCAAATTTATTGTTTAGTCACGTTTCTTTTGCATAATATAACATATTTTTACCAATAACATTTTTTCGATAAATCCTTCTTTATTGCATAAATGGAAATAAAAATGCCTAATCTAAAAATATTTTGGTATAGGATTTCACTTATCAGACTTTTCATTTGTTCGAAATTTCATTTCTCCGAAGGAACAATAAATTCCTTAGATTGATTGGGGACTGGTCAGGAAAATATGAGAACATCGTACATCGTGCCCAATCAAATTAGGGAATCTATTGTTTTTTCGAAGAAATGAAATTTCGGACAAATGGTAGATATCTATTTGTCCAAAATCTCATTTTGCCAAATTAATCCAAAACTTTCTAGAGCGGCATGTGGATCATACAAAAATACCTTGATAAGATCTAGATAACTAGGTATAGTTGTATGTACAAAGAAAAAATTATTTGTTAAAACTTTCTTTGATTGTCAATGACTTTTAGATAGGGCTGAAGTTGTAAAACAATTTATTGACGATTTCAACAATTCTCTAAACATTTCAATGAAAGGTTCTTAAAAAGTCGTCCAAATTTTCATTTACTGCGAAATACATGATTAGACAAATAAAATTTTGACAACTATTTTAGAACCTTTCATTGAAAAGTATAAGGAATTATTGAAATCGTCAATAATTTTTTCACAACTCTAGCCCTATCCAAAAGTCGTTGACAATCAAAGAAAGTTTCAACCAATTTTTTCCACGTACAGTAATGTTCAACAAAGGCTTCTTCGGTTTTGCACTTTAAGGAGGTTCGACCGTGGCTAGGAAGCCCATGGAAAACTTGATTAATTAGTACTTTAGAAAACTGTCTGAGCTGTTATTAATTACATATTCTAAGAGAAAAATGTTCTTTTCATTTGGAAAAAATTAAAAATGGCTTTATTCTACCAGCGGGCCATAAAGTGAATTTTAAATCGAGTGCAAGACAGAAAAACCATTTATTTTTCTACTAAATGGTCATAAAGTGTATTTTATTTACCCTTGCAGGGGAAAACAATTCGTTTTTAGACCCTCAAGATAATAAAAACGAGTGCAAAATAGAAAAACCATTAATTTTTTTACTAATGGGTCATAAAGTGCATTTTATTTCCCCCTGCGGCGCAAACAAATCCATTTTTTACCTATCAGTAGAAAAAAATCGTGTTCAACAGAGAAAAAACATTTATTTTCTCTAGTTGCACAATGTACTATTTTTTACTTTAGTATTTTCATCTTTAAAGAATTCTAAGACTCCACCATCTCAACTTTCAAAAATAATTCTTCATTTTTTAACTACAGCTATTTGTTTATAAAACTTATTCAATTTTTCAACATTTCTGATAGCAGTTAGAAAATGAGAAGTTAATTAAATCTAAAATTGTAGTTTTTAAAAAATGTAAAGTTGGAAAAAACTGCATTGAACTTTGAAATCCAGTAATTGTTATAAAAAAGAAATTTTTATATCTTTAAATTTTTTCCCGGCAATGCGAACATTTTACTCAAATATTATGTATTGAATAACAGAAAGAACATTTTTTAAAGTGCTAATTAATCAAGTTTTCCAATCGCTTCCCAGACACTGTCCTTGAATGTAACAACCTGTCCCTAATTTGCATTAGATTCTAATGCAAATCAGAAATGGGTTATTGCGTTCAAAATGCAACATTCAGTAACTTTCTCGGTAAAATGAACTTTTGCGAAAATGGAATTTCGGACAAAGTAATACGAACCCGGACGAATAAAAAAGGCTGATAAAAAAAATCTACCAATGAAATAAAATACTGTCTTTCGATAAATTTTCACGAGTAAAAATGAAATAATAATACTGATTTCTGATTAGTTTTTAATCCGAAAGAAACAACAAGTTAGGAGAAAAATTAATTGTTTTTTTAAGTCTTCATTTATCATCTTACATAAGGATTAAAAGATCCTATTAACTTTTGGCAATAAAGAGAAAAACTTACGATTTCTTTAAGAAGAGCATGAGGACTAAGCACTTTGGACTGTCTGCGATGTTTTTTGATAAGTTTGCTTAGCCTCATAGTCCTTTGTGCACAAGTCAAGGGTCCCCTGCCTCGTTGATATTCCACAAAGTCTTCCAGCATATCCTCTTCAGCCGTTTCGACTGGTGAAGTTTGTTTCGGAGTTACAGTACTAAGAGGTACAACCTTAGCAATTAAAGTTTCGCTTCTCACACTCCATGAGGACCCACCGTATTTTTTGAGATTCATCAAATCCCCAATACTGCCCCCAGCTTGGGGACTTCCCAATTGTAAATTCGTTCTTGAAAAAGCTGGGGAATGAGGAAGAGATTCTGATCCCTTTTCTGTGGATCTCACCACATCTGGAAGGACGCACTTTGTCTGAATCAACTTATCTAAATCCGATAGTGAGGATCCTCTACGAATCCTGAGTCTAGGTTGTCCGTATTTTTCCTTCGTGATTTTTTCCTTCTCTCTGCTCACACTTTTTGATGAGATTGACGTCTTCATTGCGAAAAGTCCAGCCTTCAAAGGAAACAGCAAAGCCCACTCGGTCGACCTAGCTTTGTTCTCCATTTTGAACTATCTATCAAGTTGAACAGTAGACAGAAATAATTTTGTAAGAAACTCACAATCAGTGCAATATTTCCCGGTCTCTTTGTACTCTTTTTTAAAAGTAGAGTGCAAAATGTTTCGAAGAAGAGTTCTAGAGTCAATTTCGAGCGTGCACTTTAAGGTCAATTCTTCCCTGGACTGAATAGTTTGCAACTGTCATATACTTCGTCTATGTTTTGAATTATCTTTCCGATAAACAACATCCGGGCTTACCTCTTCCGCTCACTGCTTATCGAGCGTGAACTCACATTCGAAGGCCAGTCTTGTGTATTTATAGACCGAATTTGCA
The DNA here is from genome assembly GCA_030998225.1 of Diplolepis rosae. Lineage (NCBI taxonomy): Eukaryota > Metazoa > Arthropoda > Insecta > Hymenoptera > Diplolepididae > Diplolepis > Diplolepis rosae. The sequence goes on from JAPYXD010000698.1 coordinate 5,452,155, forward strand.
TTTCCAGCTCTACCCTTAAAACTTTCCAAGATCTCCTGTTCTAATTTAGCTGCAAGAAACTAATTTTGTTACAAAAATTCTTGGCCCTCACTAAAGTAAAGAGTTTTTCACAACAAAGAGTGATTTTAGACCAGAAATAAGTATCTTCCAATTTCTTTTCTCTTTAAATTAACAAATTGTGAACTTGAGGGAAATTTGAGAGAGTTGATGAATTCACTGATCTACATTGGACGTTAACTCAACGTGCAATGTGCTTCCGAGTCGTCTACCTTCTACAGTTCACAAAAGATGGTGTTTCTTCGAAATAGACCTCTTGCAGGTTTTTTCACTTAAGTTAACACGACCCCCTGTGAGAATCGACCACACAGACTTGGAAGTCCCTTACGATCAAGTCAACGAAACGTTAAGCTCACCCCTTTGGAATCTCTCTTAGCAATAAAAAGCAGACTCGATCAGTAACGAAGCTTGTTTGTAAGTTCTAGAGTCTTGAAAAAAAAACTTGTGTCGTTGAGACTTAAGTTTTAATATCTGCCTAAAATTCCCAGTTGGCTCACGCCGAAAGTTAATTAGTGACTGAAGAGTGAAAGAAAACTTGGTGCCAAGTAAACTTGGTAGACAATAGTGTAAGGGGGAAAGTCCTCGCAATGAAGGTGATACTGACTTCTAGGCCATCAGACATACGGGCTTCCGATTCTCGCATAGTTAGTCTGGCCTATATAAACTATCCTTGAGGGTCTTTGCACTTGGAGTACAACTTGTTGTATCAAGGAAGCGGAAGAATGAAATTGAAAGTGAAATCACATAAAAGCTTTCAAAAATTACTGAAAAAATAAAAATTTTATAAAACAAGTGATCGGAAATTTTCTTATAAAAAATATAATTTCACGAAATGTTTTTCTATTGTTCAGTGCATATTTTAAAAGCAAAAAATATCTCTTTTTTTCTCAAAAAAATCTGAAAACAAACTTTTTATTTTATGGTAATGGTTCAGTAGAAGGTTCATGGATAAAGACTTTTTGCAAAATTCAAAAAAATTAAATTTATGATTGAAAATATTCCATAATAAAGGAAAACAATTCCATTAGACTTATTCCTAATAAATTTTATTTTTGTGCTGAATTTAAATGAACGTGAGTGATTTATGGAGGAAATTATGATTTGAAAATAAATTTTTTTTTATACTACTTAAATAGTACTTAAAAATCTTATTTTTAAATAATTAGTAAAATCAAATTTTCAACTCAATAAATTTATTTTATTTTTCAAGCAATATATATTTTTGAATAATTTTTTAGTTATTCTGAGTTTTGTCTTAAATTCAGATTGAGTCTAAAAGACTGTCAATCTATAATTGAGTGATTTTGTTTTTGAATCTGCATAATGTGATTTCTCTCTCATCTTCCTATTTTCTTCTATTCCGTGTAATTATCAGACATTCACTCGACTAGGTCGAATAGCAGGTGTCTACTTAGAAGTGTAATTAAATATCTACTAGGGCGACCCGTTTGCGTTAATGGAGATTTCGTGTAAGCCGACTTCAGCTTCCAGGCACGACACCCAATCAACATTTCTTTGTTTAAGAAACCAAATTCTATATAAATGTTTATTTCACTAATAATAATAATATTTGATACTTTTCTAATTATAATGTGCAAAAATCAATTAAAAGCGATCCTTCATTGTACTACAGAATATTTTAATAATTTTTTTATTCAATGATATAACGTATCCGAAGTAAATTTATAAATTTGAAATTGAGAAAATCATCGAATACACAATCAAAAATTGTTAATAAATTATTCATTTTAAAATCCATTAAAAATGTCCCCTGAATATTTAAGTTTTTCTTTCAATTTAAAAAATATAAATTTTAATTAGTATCATAAGTAACAGAGTCAATGATCTGTACTTGACACTGTGACCCTCATTGAAATAAACTTTAGGTCAAAATGAATACTAAATTTAGTTGTTATCATTTGTAATGCGAAGGTAATGATCAAAGTCATTTACGAAGGACTGAGTAAAATGCGGGCCGTTTTAATCGACATTTCACATTTTTGGGAAGGCCGAGTAGGTTATTGACTTGTAGTTTCCCCTTCGACTGAATTAATTTCAATTTAAATGAGTAGTATCAACTTGTCGTATATGATTCCTGACTTGGATATTTATATTTTAATTGTAGCCACGTAAAGATTGAAAAGAATATAAAATAGAGAATTTTATGCATATAATTATTGATTTATTAATCTATAAAGAACTTACGTTTAGCTGCAAGATGATTTTATTGTAGGCCCAGATCCATCTTTGCTTTGCAGACATATCCGGTCTTTCCTTGAGTTGTGTAGGAATAGGAGCTGGCCCCACCATTTCCAGAAGTTTCTCATCAGGAAGAGGCTCCGGAGGACTCCTTGGAGGCGTGTCCATTTGCACACTCTCATCCAAAGATGCTTGTTTGGTTATACTGCCTAAAAGGTGAAACATTATGCAGAATTAGTAACATATTAACATCAAGCAGTTGGATCAACTGGACATTTTTTTCCAGTGTAATTTTGAAAATATTTTTACCTCTTGGACTACCAGAAGGTGGAGTTCCCTTGTAAGGTTCTACCAACGAGTTTTCCCGAGATGCTCTTAACAAGGCTTCTTCTCCACGTTCGTACCTATTTGGATTTTAATAATTATTTATCTAGCTAATACTCAATTAAAAAATATGACTAAAATTGAAGTAATAATTTTGAAATTTAGCAAGTAACTGAAAATACATGTTGAGAAATAATATCTATCAAGAAAACACACCTTTCAAGAGTTTCGTCTCTCATTTTATAATCTCCATTAACTGCATTACTTAACGAGATCTCGGGCTTGTCTATCGAATCCTGATCTTTAAAATATCCCCTTTTGTAGCTCTCAGCCCTCGAAATAGGTTGAGGTGTCGTGAAATTCTGTCCATATCCACCAGTTCTACCAAGTTCTCCTCTCTGATAAGAATCAGTTCTTTGAAGAGGAGGTTTGAATACCTCCTGAGTAGTTGATGCATAAGAGTCTTTCCTTGAAGGTTGTGTATAAGAATCTCTTCTATCCGAATATCCGTCCTCTGAATATTGGTCAGAAATATATGACTCGCCCCTCGAAAGTTTCGGTTTCTGGGACTGTTGCGATGAATGTTGACTAATTTGGCTCTGTTGGGACATTTGTGAATCCTTTCTCTGAAGCTCATTGGAAATAATTTCAGGATATTCATCTTCGATTATATCTTCTTGATAAGAATCAGTTCTAGAAAGACGCTTCCCATTGGTGCTAATAGAAGTATGGACAGATGCTGAGGTAGTGACAGTGGCGACATGATTAGTAATATGATTCATCATACTACTTGATATTTGAACAGAAACAGGCGGAGATTCTACTAAAGTTGCTGGTGCAGGGCTTGATTCACCAGCAGTTGAGTATTCAGAATAAGCTTTCCTTGGTTGACTACTACTCACAGAACTAACAGCAGTTTCAAAAGAGTCTTTGAGCTCATCATCTCTCGACTCCAGAGAATCGGTATTCTGTTGGAAAAAAGGATTCATATCACGTTTTTCGAGTTTTTTTCTTCTCGCTGCACCGGTAGAAGAAATTTCTGGTTTTTCTTGACATGGATAGAAATACTCTGACTCACTAGAAGGATAACCATTAGTTCTTGTCTGACCCCTAGGCGTAGTTACAGACAATTCAGGCACTTCGCTTTTTCTCCTCTCGTTGCTACTCTCTAAAATTTCCTTATTATATTCTTCAAATGACCCCTGATAAGAATCTTGATATGATTCGTCATACTGCTCGGGATAATCTTGATACTGGTCCTGATAAGTACTCTTATAATCTGTAGTATCTTCCCCTTTACTATAAGGAATGTATTCTTGATAATCCTGTTTTTCAAATGATTCTTGATAAGTCTCCTGAGTACCATAGGAATCACTATATCCCTCTTCTGGAACAGAAACAGCAGGTTGGTCGTAGGATTCTTGATAGGTCTCCTGGTAAGAGTCCGATGTGACAACACTGTATTTATTATCGTATAAATTCTGCTGATAAGGATCGTAGGAATTGGAGACGTTAGTTTGATCGTAAATACTCGTTGAAACAGGGGTGTTGTAATCTGTATACAATTCTGAAAAATTTTCTGTTTTATAGTCTTGTTGATATTGAGTTGTTACTTGTTGAGTCGTTAGATGTTGAGTTGATATTTGCTGAATATTATTTTGCCCATAGTCCATAGTCTGGTAATTATCGGACATGACTATATCTTGTGTTTTTTCATACTGATCATTAGCTGTACTAATTTTTGGATATGTTGCGTCTTGATAAGGCTCCTGATACATTTGGGTATTGGTATCTAAAAAGGGCGTCTGATAATCGTCCTTGAACGAGTTCTGTGCGTATGATTGCTGTTGTTGTTTATAGGGGTCCTGTGCCAGAGTTTCCTCATAACTCTGGCCATACTGATCCATCACTTGAGGTACGAAGTGATCAGGTACGTACTGATTATCCGGCATTGATCCAGTGATATGCGATTGATTATATATCTGACCGGAATAAAGACTCTCTGTAAAGTTTTCTTGCTGAAGGTTGTCTTCACTTTGGTAAGCGTGATTGTAATCCTCGTTGTACTCGGGCTTATAATAACTTTCTTCAGAAGGAGTTCTTGTTCGTGGCAGTTGTCTTCCGGGGGTCGCGGGAAGAGAGGCAGGTTTGCGGCCGAGAATTACGCTACTCGGCTTTGAAGGGGTTGGAGGTAACTTTTTACCGGTTCCTTCCTGGCGTGAAAATGAACGCTGCAACATTTTCCGGTGCCGGTCACTTTGGCTGCTAAAACCAAACATTAGATTTTTTATTTGATTATGTTTCTACTTCGATTATGCATTGAAAATATTTAGTTTTTGGGAGGAATCATCTATTCTCATTTAAACTCTACGTTTAAATTTGTTCTGTTTGAAGTATTGGAAGATATTTTTGAAAACTATTTTTGAAATTACCTATAATCGAGTTCTTCGGACTCGTAGCTACGTTGTCTGGTAACAGTAGGTCTGTAATCAGGCCTATGAATACCAATACTAGATGCAGGCCTCTGTGGAAGCGTTTTTCTATTCCTCTTATTTTCATAATATGTGCTGGATCCTGTAAGCCACTTCCCTCCACTGTCCCATTGTCTGTCCTCATCATCTTTACCATACCTAAAAAGTATTTCACATGTTAAGGTAGTATAAATTCCTTTATCAAATAAAGCGAAACAATCCGTGAAATTCTCGAGTTTCCCGTAAGAGCAGATAAAAATGTTATATTTATTATCTCGTTAACGAAACAGACAATTCCACTCAAACTGTTCAGAAACGTGTATTTATACTTTATTAAGATTTTAAAATTCTAGCCCTTTCTATAATCTTTTACCGAACGTAAGTACTACCTTAGAAAAACATAAGATATTTTATTTTATTTACAAATATTATATTAAGAATTTAAGAGAATTCGCGGTACTTTTGAATTCAAAATCTTTGTTAAGGTGACTTTTGTAACAATCTTGAGAGAAAATTATTCTGGATCTATCTAATATTCAGGACTCCACGTTCATAAACTATTATCAAATCTTTTTGTGAATATTTCTAGTGGTGAAAATAAATTTTCTTCCAAACATGTAACTAAATTACTAATACTAAAAAGTATTACAAGCTTAAATTTGTCACTCTTTCAAATTAATTATTGGTTATTTACCTTTCATTTTCGAACATATATCCGGTAATATTATCGTGATATTTATTATATCCCATGTCTGTTTGACATTCTGGATATGTGGCACTCATTTTTCCAACTCTTCCATCGCTAACAAAACTATCGTAATAGGAATGGTCATCATACAAAGTTGTTTGTCTTTCCAAGGACGGTCTTCTGTAAGGACCTGTGAAATAGAGTAGTTGTAATAGATTTCAGTTTAAAAATACATTATGATAACTGTAATTCAGAGCGTCATAGAAATATGAGCAACATTCCTAAAATAGATCAGATAAACATTTAAGAAAGTAATATTCTTTAAAGTATTACCTTTCTTTCTTGAAGATGAACTTGTAGTTGTGCTTGGATAATACTCTGTGTCACTGTAAATCCTGGTCTCGTCGTTTCTTGTACCCTGATAGTCATAATAGCCTTCGCTGTACCAACCATCTTGACTGAAAGGTATATTAAATTATGAAAGATCAACTGAATCAGTAAGGAAATTCTTGCATGTAATGTGTGCAGATAAATGTTTGATGAACCTGCATAATGATTTCGTTTTAATTGTGAACTTGATTGATAAATTTTGCAACCATTATGTTTGATTGAATTTGCATCCACCCAGTAAAAACGTTATATATATTCGATTGCATATATTCTGTTATCTATACAGATTACGAAAAATCTAATGACTAGAATCTTTTAATGATAATTGCATTTTTGCCTCTAGCAAAATTTATTGCTTGTTTTTATTCTTTTTAAACTAGATGGTTAACATTAAAAAAGCTCATTACTTAAAGAATTCTCATAGTAATATAAATTGTAATGGTAATGGGACGAGAAAATGACGCTCTAATAATTTTTACTTAAATGCATAACGGATTGTAAGCTATGATAAGACAAGAAGTATGACATGACATTGTACTCTAAAAGAAAACAGAATTTCTCACGAGACTCTCGTTTATTCTTGTCGTACCTGTCCTCATAATCCCACGTGTGCTTCCTTCGTCTGAATCACAAAAAAATGATACAGTTTGTTCTCAGTGTTACATTTCAACACTACTTCACTTTTCAATCTTCAAAAATCCAATCAGCTTTAATTACTTTTATCTTTTTACAGAAATTAATTCATAATTTTTACTTAAACTAAAAGAAACTAGGTAGGTACTACAACTTTTCTAATTTAATCCGTATTGTATAAGTATATTTGTTGCACGCCAATTATTATTATTAGCAAGAGCTGCAATTTCTGTGTTCCGAGATGTGAATAAATATTTTTAATGCAATTTTTAATGACATTTTTTAATTAAATTTGAAATTTTCATATTCTTCAGATCTTCTACTTTTTAAAATTTATTATTTTACCCTTTCTAAACGTTCTAATTTTTGAACTAAAAAATGATATAGAATGAAACATAGTACAAATCAAAGAATCATAGAATTTGTAATTTTGAAAAATTGAAAATCAAAATAATGTAAAAAAATTACAGGTTAAAGGATACAGCAAGTTAAGAAGAAAATTGAGTTTGAAATTTAGAAAACACGGAAACACATCTGAAGACTTTTAATGTAAAAAATTTAGGTGTGAAATGATTCACAGAATTTGAAGCCCTTGTTCATTTATTAGCTATGTACTTTTTTAGTATTAGTTAACTGGAATCAAATTTTGATGTTTACCTATACTCCTTGTGTTGTCTTGGTCTGCTATTGTAAAATAGTGGTTCGGAAGACTCTGCGATTTGTTGCGTAGAATACCTCTGAGGAGGACCTTCTTCAGGATAGGGTTCATCGTACCGCGGACTATGACCTCTACTATATCCACTGTAATTACCCGGAGCCAGCCTGCCACCCACAATTCCTGGAATCTAATATTGAAATTTACTTACAAAATTCGATAATACACTAAGAAAATAATTTATCTAATTCAACCAAAATTTCTTTGAGTTAAATGAAACACTTTTATTGATTCAGTAAAATGTCCAATTCAAATTTCAAGAAGTAGAAGTTCTTCTTTGTATTTAAGAAGGTAAATGAAAATTTTTCTATATATTTTTAATCTGGTTTTATAGAATCGAAATGATTAGAAAAGGTTTTCTTTTTACCTGATGATCATCTCTCTCGTAGCTGTTTTCTCTGGAAGTTTCGAGCGATCGTTGAGGTGTTGCTAGTTGGTTGGCTGCAGTTCGAAATTGGGAGGCAGAACTGTTCGCGCCTTGTCCACCGACTGGATAATTTAAATCCGACGTGTAATCCGAATCCTCCGAATAACCCGCTGAAAATGCCAATTTGATAAGTGTTCAAAAATTTACGAATTCGCAATTTATATCATATGATTAGATTCTGAAATAATAAATAAAAATAAATAAATAATAAATAATGCAATTATTAACTGTCCGAGAACTTTTTTAATACATGTTAATTGCTAACTGTATGTGATAATAAGATAAAAATATAAATGTAATATGCAGATGTCTCAGAAAGTAATTTTGACTTTCGGAATCTAAATTACCAGTTGCCTATCCCATTTAAAATCAAGATGAGAAACTTAGTTTCTGTAAACTAAAGAAACATTGCTGTTTGAGTATACACATAAAGTGCAATGCTAGATCGATACCAGTGCAACCAAGTTCTTCAAAGTCCGGAGAACTTTGCAAAAGTTCTACAAGATGGCGGCAGATGATCATATTGCACAGATTTTAAAGCTAGGCAAAATTTTGATTTAGGTAATAACGAAAAGCAGCTGAGGAATATTAAGGAACGACCTAGATTAAAATTTAATAAAAAATAAAAGGCACAGAAATGAAAGAATCAGAAAAACATAAACATAATTTTGAAATGTCAAAAATAATCTATGTTCAAATCAGGGGTATGCCTCAGCCCGTATTTCACGATTCTAACTTGACCCCGTTAGTGTCACAAGTTGCATTCTTAAGTTAATTGACCGAATGCTCACGAGCGGCGCTAACTATACCATCACTCCCGGTTTTTCTGTTGTTCTTTATGGGATAAGTGACGGTTTTTAATTAATTTTTAAATAAGAGAAGAAGATACATGTAGCAAAACATGAAAAAATTAAGTGATATGAAATTTTAAATAATTTTAATTATATTTTCGATTTGAAGAGCTATTAACTCGCTAAAACCTAGTTGTAAATATGTTAATAAATACAACCGAGAGAATTATAAATACGAGGTTTTGAATAAATTTCTTATTTATTTATGTAATAAATACCTGTATTTTCTGAATCGATATATTTGTAAGTTTATTTTTCCCTTAAACCAACATAATCATTATTCTTTTTATTGTTCTTGTTATACTGTTTTTATTAATGTTGATGGTTAACTATTTTAAAAATATAAATTAATGTCACCTTATTTTGTATTCTATATTCTTTAATTATTCATAATTATTTTCAACTAATTAGAACTCTCATCGACTTCTTTTCTTGTTTAGAATTTTTCATTTTTTTTTTCATTTTTCAAGTTACTTTTGCCTCAAAAAAATAATATAAATGCAGTGATATATAGAAAATTAAATATAATAATTTTAAAAAAGTTTTTATTCAATGTCATAAAGGAATGAAAGAGATATTAATATTAGCTGAATGTTTCAAACTAGTTTTTGTATGAGATTAATATGAATAAAAAGGGGAAATTTTAATTTAAAATATTCAAGTAATATTAATATTTAAAGTCTGATCTCTTTTTTTTTTGTTTATGGCATTGAATAATATATTTTTAAAAATGTTTATATTAAATTCTCCGTATATTACTGTGAATTTTCTGGGAGTGATGGTACAGTTAGCGTTGCGTCTGACGATTCGGCGAACTAACTTAGGAATTCAACTTGGGACATTAGCGGGGCGCCATTTTTTTTTCTAATGCATACGGCTGGTTCAAATGAAAAAAATTAGAGGTTAGGACATTTCTACCTGTCTTAAAGTTTAATCGATAAAACTCTCCCTCAAAAATGAATTTGATGTCTAAAGCTTGAGAACGTGATAAGAAGATAGAGTGGATGACTCAATGAACAACCAGGAAGAAATCACTTAACAAAGACAAGAATTGAAAGACAACTGCTTAAAGTGTTAGTAAGTGTAATAAAAATGAGAATGAGTGCTCTGCCTATAGGTTGAAGAGGAATTGCAAAAGGAATAGGAGCAATTTAAGGTGAAAAGATCAAAGGTACTTACATTGGCCTGCATTGTATAATATCTGTCGCCGTGCCTGTTCCGCTCTTGCCTCTTGGTCCATCGTGTTATTCAGCATCTCTAGTTTTCTCTGCAGATCGGCCGCTTCCGTGTTTTCCGCGTCTTTAAAAGGTGATAATTTACGATTATTAGGGTCAGCAAAAATGAAAAATAGCCTTCGCAGGGACGTACCGTAATAGTTAGAAACCGGAAGGAGTAATCGAAAATTATAAATAATTATTTTCTATAGCTTTATGTAGGTAAATTAATATCTGTACTGATCGATTGTAAACTGTTTTGTACTCTTTTATGCCTATCCCATTTATAGCCCTGCTGGAAGTAAAAAGATAGAGATAATTTATCCATTTCTATCTCTTTTTCATTCTAAATTCACGTCTATCTTTTCTCAAAACTACTTTTCTATCCATTCCAATCCTTTATCTATCATCCTTAGTCTTTTTCTATCTTATTTTCAATATAAATTCACGTCTATCTTTTCGAATACTTACTTTTCTATCCCTTACAATCCTTCATCAATCCTCGTTAATCTTTTTCTATCTCTTAGTCAATCACAATACACGTCAATCTTTTTAAATCTCCCCTTTTCTATCTCATTATATTCTACATCTATCAACGTCAATATTTTTTAATCTGTCAATTTAACTTCACGTCTATCATTTTCAATCTTTCATTCTCTATCTCATCCTATGCTTTATCTATCCACGTGAATCTTTTTCTATGTCTTTGTCAATCTAAATTCATGTCTATCTTTTTTAATCCCCCCTTTTCTATATCATTCTATCCTTTATCTATTCACGTGAATTTTTTTTTTATCTTCTTGCCAATCTAGGTCTATGGCTATCTTTTCCAATCACCTGAACTCTATCTCATCCAATCCTTCATCAATCCACCTTAATCTTTTTCTATCTCTTCGTCAATCTAAGTTCACGTCAATTTTTTTCAATCTCCCCTTTTCTATCTCATTCTATTCTACATCTATCAACGTCAATCTTTTTCTATCTGTTTGTTAATCCTTATTCACGCCTACCTTTTTCAATATCCCCTTTGCTATCTCATTCTATCCTTCATCTATCAACGTCAATCTTCTTCTATCTTCTTGCTAATCTAGTCGATGTCTATCCCTATTACAAATTTTAAACTCTTTTTCAATCCACCAGTTCCTATCATTTTCAATCTTTTTACTTCCAGCAGGGAGGTACGATACGGCCCTGGACCTTAATTCATGATGCCATGCAGTTTATATCCTTCGGTACTGGTATATTTATAGGTTTGTTTCAAGATTGTAATTTCCGCGTATCTATATCAATGCAGTATGACAATTTGTTCGTTCGAACTACAGCATCGACTGATATAAACCGCTTTGCTATTCATCAGACATCGCTAGAACAAGGCTGCGCCACTTTAAAATACACGAGCACATCAAAAGCCTTCCAAACAAACGGTCGAATAGAAGAATTTAATGGAAGAATAAGAGTAGACGATGAAATGTTTCAAAACATTCCTTTCATGAAATTATGAAGGTGTTTTCAGTTTTGATAAAAAAAAATAATGTCGTAGTTCAATGGTTTTGGTAACAAGAATGAGTGTTGAGAGAGTAAAAATGATAAAGAATTTTGATTTTTAAAAAAAGCTATCTTTCAGTATACTAAATTAAATTGAAATTCTAGCGTTGGTAAATCAATTAAAAATAATTTCATTTAATTCAGTTAAATCTAAGGAGTTAAATTTAATCATTCAAGTTGAATTTCACTAAAGTATTTTCACTTTTAGTTAAATTAATTTTGAACTCTGATAAATTAACTTGAATATAATGGAATCTAGTTGATTCAAATTGCGAATTCTTCTGAAATCTGTTACTTCTGCTTAGAACTTTGTCTGCCGTCACTAGAGTTGATTTTAAATTAAAAGTTTTAATTGAAAAAGTGAATTTGGAAATAAATAATTAAACTCTAAAACGACATTTGATAGATAAAAAAAATACTCAACATTTGACCGAAAAATCCCACTTTTCTTAAGGTGTAAGGATAACAGGACTTTTTTAAAAAAAGAGTAGGGAAATTGAATTTCTTAAAATATAAGTGGATGAATTTGAGTGATGCGATTGATTGATTTCGGTTGAATTTTCTGCTTCATCATGCACGTTTTGAAACCCTCAGACATTATTATATCAACGCCGGGAACCTTTGATGGTGGAAGGACCTGTTCTTGCAGCGCATGCTTTATTTCCACTAGAAGAGCGAAGGGGTAAAAGAGCTTGGTTAAAAGTAGCAGTATCCTTCACGCGGCACTTTGACCTTTACATACCTAGTGCATCAATTTCCCGCTTCACGTACCAACGGTCTCTTCTCAGCCTTGGTGGCTGTTTCGAACTTCAAGTACCTACTTCTAACTCGATATCCTTACACGAAGGAGACTGGGAGCATTCGTGCTTCAAACCTAACTTGACAACTTTTGTATCACTCCTTCTAATATTCTATAAAGCAACCTTTAACCTTTCTCAGTATAGTAATGAATCACATTTAAATCACTCAGAAACCTTCAATCAATACCTACTTCTTGGAAAAATGTGATCTTTTGAATATAAGAATTTGATTCCACCATGATAATATGAACGACAAATCAATTTAAGGTAGTACAATCACGAAAATTAGACCTCAGGCAAAAATAGATAATTTTGCTTTCAATAATAGCAATATTATTATTGAAGGGCTAATTTAAAAGAGAAAAGATTATTTTTCATGAAAAAAATTTGAAACGCAAAAAAATAATTTTATTGGTAAATTTTATTTTTGCCCAAACTTATTTTCTTATCGCTTCGAGCCAAATTTTTAAAAATGATGCGATTCTAATAAATCACGGTTCATTTTTTTAGAAAAAAGATTCTCTACAACTTTACCGTTTCCTATTTTTAAAATTGAATGAATTATTATCAAATACAGCAATTTGTTTATAAAAATTTTGTCTTGAAAAATTGTTTTTTTTATAATTTCAGCCATTAAAGAATTCATTATCAAAAATCGGAAACGGTCAAGTTGTAGAGAATCTTTTTCTTAAAAAAATGAACCGTGATTTATTAGAATCGCATCATTTTTAAAAATTTGGCTCGAAGCGATAAGAAAATAAGTTTGGGCAAAAATAAAATTTATTAATAACATTATTTTTTTGTGCTTCAAATTTTTTTCATGAAAAATAATCTTTTCTCTTTTAAATTAGCCCTTCAATAATAATATTGCTATTATTGAAAGCAAAATTATCTATTTTTGCCTGAGGTCTAATTTTCGTGATTGTACTACCTTAAGGGGTAACACCACTGTAGAATTTTCGAAAAATCATTTTTTCTTTTATTGGTTTAGAAGATGCTTTGAACCTTATAAAATATGAGGCAAAAAGTCCAATCCCTGAAAAAAAAATTGTAAGAGTTTTCTAAGAGTATAATTTTTTCATTTGTTCATGTCTATAACACATTTCAAACGCGTTTTTCTCGAAATGTAATTTTTCAAAACGACACGTAGCATAACTGTAACTATTTTCAATCTTTTTATTTGAAAATTTAACCTCAACTTTGAAATAATATTTCAAAGTGAACCACGTACACTGAGAAACAAATTTATCTAACAAAACTTTTTTTGTTGTCACAACAAAACATTTTGTTTGAGTAAAAAAATTTGATTGATATAGCAAAATGTTTTGTTGGCACAACAAAAGAATTTTGTTAGCTAAATATTAACAAAATATTTTTGTTGATTTGAAAAAACTGTTTTCTCAGTGTAGGGGATTTCCGACTAGTTAATTTAAACAATATTTAAAATCCCCTACGTGGTTCACTAGCTACACTCATGTAGATTACATAGATTTTTTTTCTTTTTTCCAGCTTCAAAATCGCACCAATTATAGTGCGTGCCGCAGATCACCTCAAATTCAACATGCCTCGGGAGAATTGCTACAGTGTCGCCATTTTGTAATATTTTCTTGCAAAATTTTTTTGTAATATACTTAAATATATGCTCAATAACTACTCTAAGTATTATTTCTCTATCACTTTTCCTTCTGCCCAAAAAAAATTGTCCAGAAAACGCTTTTTTTTAGGCCCTTACAGTGGTGTTACCCCTTAAAGAACCATAAACATAAATTAAATCCATGGATTTCTTATACTAAGCTATCCAGGTCATGCACAAATTATTTGCATTCGCACATCCAGAAAAAGTTTTCTTTGATTCAAAAAAAAACATTGTGCATTGCTATACAATCAAAGAAATTTCTTGATTATTTTTTTCCTCTGAATTAAGGGGTTAGGCCACTCTAGAGTCAGACAAGAATAGACATATTTTGTGATTTTTTTTCAGCGAAACCATGAAATAAATCCAGATTACAAAATAGGGTTTTTATTATACATGTAATTAACTGTACTTTATGACCCTCTAGTAGAAAAAAGTATTATTTTTCATAAGTTTCAAATTTTTTTTCTTTCATAAGACACGACTGATATTATCATTTCAGCACTCAGTATCATAGAAATTTTTTTTCCAGAGACCTGATTTTCGGCACACGATAACTATACCTTAAAAGAAGAATTCAATTTTAGTCAAATTATGGAGGCAAAGGATGGTCAAGAATTTCCATAAGATCTATAAGATTGTTAAAAAACTACTAACTAAAAGGGAAATCCGTTTTAGGTATCAGTTCTGGAATAACTTTGCATGCGGTAATTGCAATTGCGAATGTCACGTGCTCTAGTTAATCCATATGCATAATTTGTGCATGATCCCTTAACAATGTCACGGAAATCTCTTATTTACCTTCTCGATCCCTTCGCCTTATTCAATATTATTCGGGGATGCGACCAATGCTTACCTAAAATTAAATTAGAATTCCTATCACGAAATAGGTAATGAGCTTAAGTATCGTGCACATATAAAGCAGCAGCTCCAAGACCAATCAATTTTATTAGAACAATCCTTACTGAAACTCTAATCAATTAAACCTTGCAAATGAAATTGAAGCCAAAGTTTGCTAATTATTCGGAACGAACTTTCTAGTAATTTGATAAATATTTCTTAGAAAATGATAATGAAACTAGTTAATTCAACCTATGAAGTTTTCTTTTGAAGATTTGCAAATCTTGCATAAATTCATTTTATGACTGATATGTAAAGTCAAATTAGTTTTATTTTTGAAAAGAAGAGAATGTAATAAAAATGGAGCTTAATTCTTCAACCCTTTAGTTTTTCCGCTTAATAAATAATATTCTGGTGGCTTCGTTTTTTGATAAAGTTAAAATTATATGTAATCCGGAAAAAAATAGAGATCGTATATTAACATAGAGTCCACAGTATCGGAATAACTCTGAAAAGTTTGACGATTTTGACGTTCTCATGTATTAAGTACATGAGCTATGAAAATCCTTCTCAGAACACCTATCTATTACTTGTTCATCAAAGCGCATCAATTGCTTCCGTGGTATTATCTAAAAGCGGGTTAAAGCAACACTTATAAGAACTCTCAAACTGATAGACTTGAATGATTTCCGATGAGCGGGGTCAAACTTTTTAAGACTAAGCGGATAATCAAGGTCTCTCTTATTTCAAAACTATTTGTGATGAGAATTATAAAAACTTCCATATCTAAGTATTTTTTCAGAATTTTAAAGTAGTTTTCTTTAATAGCCTTATGTTTTCTCAATAAAAGCTTATTAATAGTAGTATAGTTGAAGGGTTGCAGTCCAAGACGTACTAAGGGATATTTTGGCAATTTTCAGCAAGGCGAAAAAACATTCTGTAAAATCGAAATTTTATTTGAAAGAGGAAACAAAAGTTCACTTCCCAGCTAAGAGTGTTGCTGAATTGATCCCCAAAAAGTTAGATTGTAAAAAGTTATCCAGTTTAGAACTTTAGAGGAAATAGTTGTAGAAGTTGACCAACTCAATCTGAGAAAAACCTAAAATTGGAGTAGGCTCAGCTGCCGATTGCGATAAAAAATTCAATTTTCAATTAAGATGAAAAATTTATCAACTCGATCCCGAGACATTGAGTAGCTGAATATGGACAGAAAATATTTGATCTGAAAAAAGTAGTCAATTCTAAGAAAAGTGCGGTTGAATGTGGAAGTTAGGTTTTCATGATTTTTAAATTTCAGCTCGAAAAAGTCATAAAGAATTCAATTTTTAATTAAAACGAAAAAAACCGATCCCGATATATAAATGTGCTCTGAAATTAAATTAAATGTGAATATTTTAATATTAAATCAGATATTAGTTTGAATGAAAAACTTTTAATTAAGGGGTCTACCCACATTACCAATTCCAAAGAGGCCAGAACTCAACGGAGACAGGCTATTTTAGATGAAAATGAGTATATTGAAGCAACAGAAGGCATATTGTATGGTACAAGTATCGTTGGTTAAGCGCAGGTAAGTTTTCTCATAATTTTTCATTAAAAAAAAGTTTAAACGGGTTTTTTTCAAAACAACGTTTTTCGACGCCTTGTTGATAAAATCTCCGAAACTAATGAACTGATCCTTATAAAATTTTTACCAAATATTTTTTACTTTTCTAACTTTTCTAAATTTTGATTTTAACTCCGTTTTTGTGCAAAAATCGATGAACAAAATACGTTTTTTTTTTCTTTTCGAAAAATGTCCGCCATTTTGTTATTTTTTAAAAAATAAAAAATTGTATGATATGCGCTATAGCTATTAATATACTGAATCTAAAACCGTTTGATTTTTATGTTTCAGACAATCCATCTCCGAGATTTCATCAACAACGCACACCTTATCTATTTTTTGAGGACCTATGATTCACTACCATTTTTATCTATAAAAAGTGTCTGAACAAAATTTAAAAAATTTATATATGTATTGTAAGAGCGTATTTACTTAGAAAATTTTCAGCGTCTAATGTAGGTAGATCCCTTAATATGCTAAATCGAGCAAATCCTCTCAACAGAATCTGCATTTGAATTTTAAATTATTTTTCAGTAAATAAGCCCATTTTCGTCAAAATGTTCCTTTTGGACTATAACCCTCCAATTTCTTTATTTATCCACATTTCCAACTACCTTAATTTGATATAAAATATTTAAGAATTGTCAATTTAAATTGTTACTTATTTAGCAAATTGTAAAAAATAATAGCAATATTCACACCAGTGAATATTTTATGAGTTAATCCTGGAGATTCTTAAAGATTTGCATATCCATAAGTGTCTTTATTTTTACTCCCTTAACAGTGGATTCGCGACGATGCATTCTAAAGTCCACGTAAGATGCAAATAAAAAGGGTCAAGTGAAAAAAGTCTCGGAGCACGAATAACTCTTCCCCTGATACACAACCGCAGCTTTTAATTCAGAAGTTTTCTGCTTATTATTCGTTGAAGTTTCTATACTATTTTAATTCGCTATCCACCTTGAGAAAACTTTCGTTTGGTATTCCCATTTCGTTGTAAAATAAAACTCAAAGTCGCATAACAGTATGGAAGTAGCAGCTGGACAACGCCTGATATATTGAGAAACTTGAAAGTGTCTTGGAGTTAAAAGCTTTTCAACGCCTTCTTTTGCTCCTTCTTCTTATTTCCCTTGATCTTCGGCCACCTCTGAGAAAAGGGGTATACTATCATTGAAAATTTCCGAAGATTCAACAGCGCCATTGTTATAAACCGACAAAACCGACTGTTTGAGATTCTACAGTCGAATCCATTTGATCCCGAGTCTCAAGAGTTTTCTAAAGATTTATTCTTCTCTTTTTAAACGACCGCCCTTATACCTATAACTGGGCTAATTATCTTTCTGAATTGTCGACATTCAACGTCCTATCCTTTATTTCATTCTCGTATTCGAAATCGAAGATTCAAAATTTAAAAATTTTATTCAAAAAATGATTTTTTCAGCATTAATAAATATAATTATTTATTTTGGAATGGTATTCTCGATAAAGTTAAAAGCTTGATTTACAGAATTGAAAAATAAAGTTAGTTAAAATCTCATTAACGAAAGTTAATTGATTCTCTGAATATATCTTTTCACTTCCTTTAACAGAATGATTTTCTGTATTGAATTGTACTATAATTGTAGTTTAGAATAATACAGTTTGCAAAGTATTATTCTTAGAAAATGGTTAACTATAAATTTTGAAGTATACAAATTTGAATAATTTGGAAGGTAAATAGATAATTTTACTTTCAAGAAAAGCAATATTCTTATTGAAGGAATCATTTGAAAGAAGAAAGATTATTTTCCATGAAAAAATGTAAAACATAGAAAAATAATGTATTTGCCAATTTTTTTTTTTCACCAATCATCATGGATGAGAAGGTATTTGTTTTATGTAAAAAATGACTTTCGAAATTTTCATCAAATCTTTACGTTTTGAGATCCCCTGAGTCAGAAAAAGTGGTTTTTACGAGTCTGTCTGTCTGTAGGTCGTATACTCGATAACTCTCGATAGAATTATCAGATTAAATTGAGCTTGGGCACACTTCATCGAAACCGAAAAAGTAAGGACAAGTCCGTTAACCAGCCATATCCAACCAAAATTGAGGAAACTAGACCATTTTTTGTGTTTTTGAAAAAATCCAAAATTCTAATACTGGTTTTTGATAGTGCGCATGAATCTCTACAAATTATCTTCATAACATTCTTTGATTAAACCAAAATTAGAAATGTTAAAGCATGTTAAAACTTGAAAAAACTCAATACAAAAATTCCATTTTCCAGTTAAATTATACGAGATATGAAAAAAAGTTATGATACAATATTATTAAATAAATAAAGACCTACAAATTTGAATTGTAACATTTTTTCATAAGATGTATATTTTTCTTTTTAATTCAAAAATAAGAATGCAAAGTTATTTGCTTTAAAAAGATCTACAATTTTTATCTTACACAGTTTCTGATAGAACATATATTTTTCGTTTCAATTCCAAAAATACGATTAAAATTCAAAAATTCCATTTTTTAGACAAAATATGTGAGATACAGAAAAAACGTTTAGATGGAAAATTATTTGCTTAAATGAGGTCTATAAATTCTCATCAAGACACTTCTCGACAGAATGTATATTTTATGTTTTGATTTTAAGAAACATTATTGAAAAAATTCCATTTTATAGCCTAAATATGTGATATGTTTATTAAAAAGTTACTGAAATGTATAGAGAAAATCGAGCGCGAAGCGCGAGTGTCATGATGAGAATGTGTTCCTTAAGGCCGATAGAGCCTCAAGTGAATTGAATTTCATGTTTCACTTAAACTCAAAAATAAATTTAGTGACTTTGAGAAAATGTATAATTCACATTATCTGTAATATTATAAAATTGATTTGAGCTTCAGTATCAAATTATAAGAAATAAACTTAAATGTATGCGAAGAGCATAAGACCGAGCATCAAGCGCGAGGTCCAAAAAGAACGGAGCGCGACGATTAAATCGCGCGCCCTAGGCGCGCGCAAACTTGCGAGCTAATCGTTTTGAGCCAAATTTCAAAAAATGATGTGATTCTAATAAATGACTGATCATTTTTTCAGAAAAAAATTCTCTAAAACTTGATTGTTTCTAATTCCTCAAAATGAAACAATTAATATCAAATTCAGAAATTTGTTTATAAAAATTTTGTTTTGGAAAATTGTTTTTTAATGGTTTCAAGCATTAAAGAATTTAATTAACAAAATTAAAAATGGTTAAGTTGTAAAGAATCTTTTCCCAGACAAAATGATCCATGATTTATGTGAATCACATCATTTTTTAAAATTTAGCTCGAAACGATAAGAAAAAAAATTCAAGCAAAAATAAAATTTATTAATATAATTATTTTTCTTTGTTTCAATTTTTTTTCTTGTAAAATAATCTTTCCTCGTTTCAATTGATCCTTTCAATAATAATACTGGTATTCTTGAAAGAAAAATTATCTATGCTTACCTGAGACCTAATTTTCGCGAGTGTAATACCTTAATGATACAAATAAAAACATTCATATTTCATTTCCTGATTTTTGATATAAAATATTTTATATTAGGCGAATGAGATATTGCAGTTGTGAAAAAAGTATGAATGTCCCATGTTCGTGATTAAGAGCACGCGATATCATAACCTTTTCTGAAAATAACAAGGCAGAAATGTGAAAAAAATTTAATTCGTTTTTGAAAATTAAACTTTTTACAAAGTTATTTGTGTGCTATTAACTCGACTTCACCCTTAGTTCTCTATTATAGATTGAACCAATGAGCAGATATAATTTCTTTGAAGCTACTAATTTATCCAGAAAACTCGATAATTTTTTCATGAAAAGGTTCAAACAAAATAAGTCAATTAAATTATATCAATTGACTTACCGTCATTTGGATTTCACTTTATCACTCTATCTTTGCTTCACTTCTTTGCTTGGAGCATGCTACCCTAACCTTCAGTCCTTTCATCCCTATCATACATTTTACATTTTTTTTCAATGTTTGGCTTATAGATTTAAGATTTTCCTACAGTCTGTAAACCGAGATAAAACAAATAATTGAATGTTTATGGGTTTGGCTCATTGCTCTCAAGCTTTTGAGGACTGATCTTGAATCAGGTGGATTGAATTAGTGTAATTTGTAAATAAATCATAAAAAATCATATAAGAAATTTCTTCTAGATGAATATTCTCACACTTATGGAGAATTGAAATGCAAAATATGATGGATGCTATAACACACGGCACAATGCTTCTCTCATGCTATAAATCTATATCTAGATTTTCATTATGTTTCATCTATCGGGATTGGATATTGCACAATGCATTTTGTGCTAGTTTCTAGTGATTAGAAACATTTACAAGTATTGGAGAATCTGACGAACTCGAGGTACCGAAAAATAGACATTGACTATCGAGTAAATTCAAATATACAGGGATTCCACTAATTTTTATTCTTCAAAGTACGCTATCGTTGAATAATATCTGTAAACTTACTTTACAGTAATTGCATAACTTCTTTCCACAATAAAAGGTAATAATAAAAGTGGGTGGCCAAATTATTATACTCACTTTGTTTTTGTTAGCCACATAAAATCTACTAATATTGACAATACTCATCTTAAAATTTTTCCCTGAAAATAACATATAAGACGTCAAAATTATGCATAAAACGACCTCAAGATGAAGTGTTTTTGTCCATTTTTAAGGAAGATTTTGTGGAAAAAGTTTGAATTTCAAACTTTTCTTAAATTATGAATGATTCCCGAAATAATTGATGATTTTAAATGTTTTTCGATTCATTTTGGAGGTAATTTCACATAGAATGTAAAAGCGTGCCAAAAAAGTTATATAATCATTTTCCCCTAGGTTCGTAAAAAGTCTAAACTTAGAACAAAAGGCATAATAATTTTAATAATTTTAATACTCAAAGAAAAGGATTTTAAAAATACATAAAAATGATAACCTACAAGAATTTATTTAATTTGATTGAAAAATGGAATATAATTATTTTTAGTATTTTTTAATATCTAATTTTGCAAGTTTTAATTTTTACAATTAAAATATCTTCCTCAAAAATGAACAAAAACACTCAATCTCCATCTGCTAACAAAAACAGAGTGAGTATAATAATTTGTCCACCCACTGTAAGACTTGAAGACAATATTTCAATTTTGCATGAAATCTAGAAAATTTGAAAAATATACACATGACCTCTTTTTTAGTTATAAATATCTCTAAATAAATTTAGATCATTGAAATTTTAGTAAAAATGAAAAAGTTAGTTGATTTGAGAACATGACCTTTTTAAAAATACAAGATTTGAATAATAAAAAATACCAGATTCATAAATTAGAAAAAACCTCAAAAAGTAGACAAATTCGAACATTTTATTGCGAATCGAGTCAGAAGATATTTAAAATGAAATATTCGCATTAGTAGAAGCCCTGTATTTTTGTGATTCATGGTTATGAGAAATAGTATTGCATTTTCTGGAATGATAAAAACAAAACTCATCTTAAAATTATTTATAAGATTGCAAATCGAGGTCATCGAATTCGTAAATCTTTATGAATTACAGGGAGACCTAGAGTCGTACTGGCTCATCGTGGATTTTCTAATAGAGAATAAATTTTTTTGGGAAACTCAAAAACTGCGAGGATTATAATGAAAGAGAGACAATAAAAGAAAAAGATAGAGAGTTAGAAAGAGAGCATGAATGAATAATTTACAGTAAAAGTGTCGCAGCCATAGCTCTATGCACTTGCAGGTACCCTCTTTTCGTTTTGAAATTTTTTCTGAAGTTTTATTTCTTTCAATCAAATTTTATTGCATATATATTGGACCCCCCTCTGGTGCTATCGCCGCGCCACTGCATGCACGTGCGATGATGTTCGTAATGTGCTCTTTGTGTAGTCTCTGTTTTAAGGAAGAAAAACTACCATTAAAGAACTCGAGAAGTCATAAATTTGGAACTAAAGTAGGAATTTACTTAATGTCCTTTGGACCTTTTTTTATATCCATTTTTGAATCCTCACGATCTTTCTTGGTAGAATAGAGATGGCAAGATAGACTTTTTTGGTGTTCGGGAAATGGTAACCTTTAAATCTCTCTAAAAGAGTACTAAAGGGTAATACGGAACTTAGGATTCTTTAATTAAATTCAGACTCTAAGTGCTGCACTCGTAATTTAGTGTTCGATGTACTGCAATTTGAGCACGTGATACTCAATAAGCAATTTTCATGATATTTTTAATATTTTCTTCTAGAGCTTTGTGAATGTCATTAAAACAGGTTTTTTTTCTGAAAAATAACTTTTAAGGTATTAGGCTACTCTAGAGGCGGACAAAAATAGTCATATTTTGTGATTTTTTTTCAGCGAAACCATAAAATAAATCGAGATTACAAAATAGGGTTTTTATTATACATGTAATTGACTGTACAAAATAATGTTTATAAAGCGATAGATATCAAAATTTAAACTTTAAACGCGTTTATCTCAAAACTACAATTTTCAAGTCGGCCGGACACATTACTCGAACAAATTTCAACCAATTCACTTAAAATTTTAACTGTATATTTAGAATTAAATTGTCCAAGGAAGTAGATAGGATTTTTTAACTAAAGGGTTTCCCAATAAGGGTGATATGTTTTGAAATTGAAAAAAAACACTGAATATTCATTCGGAATTGATCGAAATCTTTTTTATTATATTGGATATTCTATGCCATTTATGATTTAAACAATATATCGGCCAAATGTCCCCCGAGACTTGAGCCAAAAATGCGCCTCATCAGAAAAGATGATTTTTTGATGAAAATTGGGATCATTTTCAATTGATTCCAGAGCCCAATCCGCGAACTCCCGACGCAAACGATGGTCATTAGGCTTGAGTTCTTGGGCCAGAATCATCTTATAGGGATGCAGGCCAAGATCCAATCGCAAAATACGCCAGGTAGTCATCCTGGACAGGCCCAATTCCTGAGATCGGCGTGGCACGGACAATTCACGGTACGGCGGCTATATTCTGTGTAGAACGTGCGGTACGCATACCATTTTTAGGCTTAGTATCCAATAGAGTAAATTCACTCTCCAACTTATCGATTATTCGACGAATTGAGAGCGCGGATGGAGCAGAATGACGACCATATTTTGCACGATATGCTCTTTGAACACCGACAAAACTTCTCGAATTTTGATAAAATAATTGGACAATTTCCAAACGTTGTGGAAGCGTGAAACTACTCATGATTAAATGGCAAACCTTACTGATCACAACTGACAGCAGACGTCAAAAATTTCAGTTCAAATGAGCCCGATAGGGACATTCAAAATCATATCACCCCTATTGGGGAACCCTGTATATTGCATAGTTCCTTTTTTATTAACAATTTTCTTATGATTTTTTATGGTATTTTATACTTTTTTACTTTAGAAATGGGCCATTTGGGCAAAAATCAATATATCAAAAAAATCCTACGTACTTCTCTAGCTATTCTTATGTGTAATCAAAAAACTGCAGTGACTCATCATAAGTCAAAAATTACAGGAGCTGTTTATCCGGCTGTAGACCTGCCAGAAATAAAGGCGTCATCGTAAAAATGCTGCACAGACGCCATTTTGACATCTATCGGTTTAAAAAAATTATTTTATACAGTCAATTACAGGTATAATAAAAACCCTATTTTGTAATCTCGATTAATTTAATGGTTTCGCTGAAAAAAAATCACAAAATATGCCTATTTTGGTCTGACCCTAGAATGGCCTAACCACTTAATAAACTAAATTGATATGTTTACAGAAAAATTGCTAAAATTTGAAAGAGAAATGTGAGAATGCAGATACTTGTAAACCAATCGTGTAAAGCTATTTGCATAGCCAAAAAGTGTCAAGCTAGTGTTATGAAGAAGAAATATGAAAATAATTAAAATGAAGTTTTAATTAGAATTTTATTGGAATCTGTTATATATTCCATTTCTCTTCATTCTGAAGCACGAAAATTATTAATGAAATGCGTTGACGAAGTAAAATTAAGTTGACTTGTTGACTGGTTCAATGAAAATGTTTCGCAATTCTGTGTGTTAAAGCTCGTGTGCAGAGTATACACGTACTGCACAAAAAAAAGCATAAACATCGAACATTTGATGAAAAACATCTTGTTATTCATACTTCGTTTACACACACAGACACACAAGTAAATATCGAATGTAAAAATATTCGAAAATAATGCAGTGCACATGTCGGCATTATTTGAGTGTTCTTTGGAAAAATCCCAGCAAAAGTTGAACGTAATATAATTGTGTAAAATTATTTATAAATAGGCTCGGAATAACACTAACAATAAGTAACATTTAAAAGTAATGAAACTGAGAAATTAGAATACACAAAAAGGTATTTGCTTGTATGAGACACTGTTAAAAATCTTATTAATCTTAAACCTATAATTAGTCACACTTCAGTAAAATCGCATAATAGTCACATTGGGTGAATTTCACCCCAGCGTGGAAAAAATGATATCTTGCCTTCAACAATGAGTCCTAAAAATCTAAAAAAAATGCTAGGTATTATTTAAGGATTGCAAAAGATGATCTTTTAGTTTTCTCAACCAAAATTAATTATTTAAATATTTTTTTAAATCTGTGAAGTTAAGGTAACCAAAAAAGTCGTGTTTTTCACGAAAAAAATGATTAGGGCAAACTAACAGTAGATGGCACCCCAAGGCCAATTTCGACCATTTAGGAACTCTACAAGAAGCTCGAAAATTTTTTGGGGTGAATTTCACCTCCGGTGACTAATTAGGGTTAATAAACTTTAATATACAAGTGGTAAATTGAAATTAATAGATTTGTATATTATATAAAATTGATATGCATTCATATTAAATTTAATAACTTTTCAATCGAAATATATTAAAATGAACAAACATTATTATAATATATGACATGTTCATTAAAATTCAAATAAAAGTTTGTATTTTTTAAGATGAAAGTATTTTAAATTTAATATACGTTACTGAAAAAAACTTCCATTACATGTAATGGAAGTTCAATACAGAAATTTCTAATAGTGCAGCTATATAACCAGAATTGAAATAAAAGCTAAGCCTAAGAAGTTTTAAATTAAATTTAAAAAGATTTATTTAATATTTCTGGTCAATTTAATGCTGACAAGTCAGAATTCAAGAATCAGTTCAATAACAGAAGGGAACTGTGATTAAGATAAATAACATTTATACAGGGCAAATCCAAAGATCACTCAACCAGAAAGAATATCCTTGGTGCAGTGGCTGGCGAGCAAGAAGGGATTGGCAATATTGGCATCGCTAAGTTACGTATTAAAACGTGAATCTTCGTACCGTGGATGCGTAACTCATGAAGAGAAGAGGGCGGAGGAGGTTGCCGGAAGTGATTTGAACTTACAGAACGCGATAAAGCGGAAGTGAGAAAAAGTATTACAGAAAAAGGAATTGAGAGTCGAAAGTTTTTCTCAGTTCCTTTTCTTAATTTGCTGTCAATGGAAAGCGAGAGAACTTTTCACCCGATCGATGAAACTCGTTAGTGCTACTCTTCGCGACGAGAAGAAAATACGTGCAACGAATTTCCGAAAATAAAGAAAAGTTACACAGTAAAGAAAAACTACTTGTGCACAATGAAATAAAACTTAAAATGGCATTGAGAACTGTCGAGGTCCAGTGGTCAATATTTTCTCATTTTTATCAATAATGTCTCAACTCTCTCTTAATTATTATAAATATCTCGGAATCCAAAAATATGTTATTTTTTAAATATTGTTTTGAATTTATTCCTGAAAACCGGAATGTTTTATCAAATTATCGTTTATAACTATAGCTATTCTAATACTTAATGTACGTTCGTCCAATCGCACCACCGACTTCCTCCATTTTACTAAAAAATTCAAATTTTCATTTTAAAATTCATGAAGATCAGTATTTTTTTGAATTATTGTTTTTGTCTTTTTGGCAATTTCGATAATTAAGAGTGTTACGAATCCACGATATTGGAGGAACCACGGTTACGATTTTATTCAACCGGGAATTCAATCGAAGACGGTCGATGATCTTGCGATCTGGCGATCTCGATGATCTTGGTGAGGGTACCTGTGCCACACATGGGCCGGGCTGCTCGCAACTGCCTAGCCATTTCGTTCGTTAGCAGGGCTTTCCATCCGGTCGGTTGCTCATACTGTCCTGATTGGCCAATATAATATTCTTTCAATACCTTTTTACACACAATCAGTTTATTATGCCAAAATCCCAAATCCCGATCGTCATCTTTATCTCAGGTTCTTTTATTACAACTAGATTCCGGAATTTATTGAACTTTCAGGTGTGACTATCAAGCAAACAGATTAATAAAAATCCATTGTTATTTGTTGAAACATAAACAAATAAAATCAAACAAATTTTATTGACTCGCCTCATTGTTGGATCGGATTTTTTCGATTCGATCGGCCGCACAGTCGAATGTTGAATATTCGACATCGAAAGTGCGTCAGACCAAATGTCGGATTTTTGACCGGCACAGGATGTAGTTTGCAATTTTTAATCAGACATTATACAATATACATACATTAAAAAATTGTATTTTAATTTTATATCGTCATATTTGAGGAATAAAAAAATATTATTTTAATTTGACACTTTAAGGGGGGCGCCCTATCCAGCATTTTCAAAAAAATCGTTTTTTTTTTTTTTCATTAATCGATTGGGTCATGTCTTGAAAGTATATTCTCAAAATATTATGACTCAACTCTGAATATTGTGACACCCACAGTTCGGGCGCGCTGTGGCCGCTGTGGGTCACAGCTCGAAACTCGAAACTTTAAATCGATTTTTCTCAAAACTATGTTTTCCAAATTGCGGTACACGAGTGTGAAAAAACTACTAAACCGATTTTCGATTTCTAAAAAGTTTTTTGTAAATTATTAAATAAACGAGTGCATGAATGTCTGTAATTATAAAAAAAAAGTTTTTTTATACACTTTTTAGCCACATTTAGCAGCCAAAAATGACGAAAAAAAAGTACTTTTTTTCAAGACGTGATTTCAATATTTTGAAATCAAATTTTTTGGAATTGCTGACATTCATGCACTCGAGGGAAGCCTGCTGAATAATAAACAAATTGGGTTGCATGTTTCAGATGAACACTTTGGGCTCCACGATGTACCGCGAAAAATCCGTCCGCCGCGACACGCCACACGCGATCATCAATAAGTCCGCCATTTTTTTATTTTAGTTCTTGAAAAAATGCTTTTTTTGTAGTTCAAACATGTCTTTAAATATATGCAAAAAATTATTCGTGTGTGTTTTTATTTTCCGAGTGAAAAAAAATCCCAAAAAATGACCACTTTTTGACGTGCTGGATAGGGCGCCCCCCTTAATGTTATATTATTTTAACTAATTTCTTAAAAATATATAATTATTCATTTTATTAAATATAAATATAATATTAAATTTAAAAAAATTGGTAAATAAAATTTGCAAGATATTATTATTAGTTTATCATATCGGAATCGTGAGTCGAAAGAATTTGTTTTTATCTTATGCGAATTATAGATATCATTTAAAGGAATATTTCATATTTTAAAATGAAAAAAATTGCAGAATTTTTACTAAAACGAGGTTAACAGATGTCCCTTATTATCTTCTGATACATTTACCAAATTTTAAGCAAGATGTTCCATAAACAAAAAAGGTTATATTACATGATTAGACTAAAATATCATTTTTATCACGTGACCTGCTTGGCCCGAGGCCTTAAGGCCATGGACCAACCAGATCACGTGACTAGATTCCTACCTTGTCAGCATTTTCAATTTGTGTAACCCCATTTCTTTAAAAAATGAGATAACAAGTTGAAAATTTGTGAGAGTAAATGAAATGCACTAAGTCAAGTTTGTCTGGTCATAATTGTTTATAATTACAAAAACATTTTTTTTCATAATTATAAAAATTTATAACCAGACATTTATTATTTAATTTTACAAATTTTCAGTTATCTCTCTTAATTTTTATAGAAATGGGGTTACACGAACTGAAATTCCGGAAATGTAGGAATCTAGTCACGTGACCAGATTGGCCCATGGCTTTAAGGCGTTTGGCGTCATAGGATTGGAAAAAAAACACAACGATGTTGAATTTTTCAAAATTATTAGTTTTATACGTTGAAAAATTGTTTGAAGTGAAGAATTTAATATGAATATTTTTCACTTAATTCTATGTGGGAAAAAAGGGTATTTATATATCTTTCCTTTTATTGAAACAAATGTTATCCTCTTTATGCTACTATTTTTTAGAAATAGAAATTTTTACGTTATCTTCTGGAAACGGATATCATTTTTATTTTAAGGTCTAAAGGCTTGTCAATTCTAGAAGAAGATATAATAGCCAGAGCGTGAGAAAATGTTGAAAATAATAAATTTTGAGTGAGTGGGGATTTAAAATAGTAGACATGGGGTTTCGTGTGGAAAAATGAGAGACCAAGATGAATTTCATAGCCTGTTCAAGTGGATTTTGATATATAAGATCCCTAAAATTTCTCTTGAATAAATCAACCGCAAGGCACCCTACGTATATATTAACTCGAGTCAAGTATTCATTCAAAAATATCTAATCAACCTACTTTCAATTTGTTTCTTATTTTTATTCGACAGGTTTTTCCAAACTAAAATTGTAGTTAGGTTTGACATACAGGAATTAAATTAAAATCTGTCAGTGTTCAAAATTTAACGTGAAATGAATTTTTCAAAGACTTTATAAACATTTTAAAAGATTGATGTAGAGCATTATTTTTATTTAAATCAAAAAATAATAATTTTTATTTTGCACCCAGAAAAAAGTTTTATTTAAATTTAAGAAAAAGTTTTTTTAACTTTATTTCTTCAATTCGATGTAAAAACACCTTCAGAACAAATATAAATTTATTTGACTTCAATGAATCACGTTTTCAGTCTTTTTTAAATAAATTAAATTGTTTTTTAACCTTATTCATTTGATTTCAAAAAATATTTTTATGATTCAAATACAGTACTGACAAGCACTTAAGAAATAATTTATTTAATTTTATTACCTTGAACGAAGAAAATTGTTTCTTTAAATTAAAGAAAATATTTCTGTTAATTACATTATGTATTTACTATGCGACTACCTATACATTCATTTCTTTAATTCACAGGAAAAAGAATAATCAAGAAATTGCTTTGAATAAATGAAACTTTTCTTTTACCGTATAGCAATGCATAAATTTGTTTGATTCACAGAATTTTTTTTTTTTTTTTAATGAAAGAAAGTTTTTTCTGGGTGTGTGAAGCGAAAATTAGAATGATGTTATCTTGTAGTTATCGACGTCTTAAGAAAACTTGAACAGGCGTTGAAATCTCTCTGAAAGTACACGTATAGCTTCTTACGTTTCCATAACTACTTTACAGTGTGCCAGCGCCAGGTAGTGTAAGAGTCGTAGGCATTGTGCCAAAGACTGCCAAGTTTCGAGACTATACTCAATTGAAAGTTTCTGTCTCCAAGTCATGAAAGTGCAAAATTTGTCCACTATGGTGTGAATGGCAAACTTAGGAATAATATTCTTACATAAATACGAGAATTTAATTTTTCTGTTCCCTCTATTTTCCGCGATAAGCATAACAAACTTTTTAAATAAATAGATAAATTTTTAAATTCTTGATAGTCACACCAGTCCTCGAATATAATAATAATAATTTTATTCTTATTACTGTACCATGAACAAAAATTGAAAATTATTTTTTGAGAGTTACCTACCAAAATGCTTCATGTCTCAAATTCCAAAAAACAGTTTTTTAAATCAATTTACTCAAATTATTAACA
This sequence comes from Diplolepis rosae, assembly GCA_030998225.1. NCBI lineage: Eukaryota > Metazoa > Arthropoda > Insecta > Hymenoptera > Diplolepididae > Diplolepis > Diplolepis rosae. The sequence goes on from JAPYXD010000698.1 coordinate 5,482,399, forward strand.
ACAACCTTTTAAAATATTATTCCTGAACTGCAAGAATTTGGAAACTGATTGCTAAGCTTTAATCTGCCAATTATTTATTCGTAAACTAATTCATTTTTTCCAGCTAAATAACTTTCTATAAATATTTATAATGAATAAATTAAGAACGAATGTAATATAGTACGTGCAAGCTAAATAAATTAAATTACGAGTTTTCAGGGGTTCACTTACCAAAAGGTAGTTCAAATCGACAATCCATGAGAAGAGTGTAGCCAGTCGGCGATTTTGTGCCGACTACCTCCCCTCCTCTCATCTCCAACTCCGAATCAAGACTGACCCATTGTCCGGAACCATCCTGTAAAAAAACATACAATTCAGAATCACTTCTTAAAAATAAAATCAGCTATCAAGATTAAGAAGATTAAGCTTTAAGGGGTTACGTGTAGTCAGAATTTTCAAAAAATCGATTTTTTTTATTTTCTTAAAGTACAATATTACAAAAATATTCTGTGGAAATTTCAAGTTGACCCAATTAATATAATAGTTTCAAAGATAATCTATAATAACTGTAGAGTAATGAAAATGATAGTTGTATAAATGTGAGACTTTAAATGCGTTTTTCTCAAAACTACATTTTCAAAGACGGTGACCACAATATTTTAGAAACTATTTGACGAATTTAAATTCAATTTATACAGAATATTCGAGGCATTAAAAACTAGTTATAGTCCGAAGGATTTCTTTTTTACTAAAACTTTATTTTATAAACAATAAACGAGCGCTTTCTTCCCTCAAAATTCATGAAAAAAACTTTCAAAAGCCGCCATTTTGCTCGATTTAAGAAAGCTTCGATTAAGAACTAGATAAACTATTAAAATAATAATTTTTTTTCGTTTCATTGATTTTAGATAAACCAGTATGAAGTACTGATGGTCACCACAAGGCACTATTTATAAAAGAGGGGTCAACAATCAAGCTGTTAAATTGGTCCAGAATTAATATTTTTATTTGAAAATTTCGTGAAAATAACTTATAATATAATATAAAAACTTGGTATTTGATATTAAATAAAAAAAAAACATTACACGGAGAAAAGTAATTCGATAAATTTTACTCAACTTTTAACAAAAAGTTGGGACATAAGTACATGTTGGAGATTATTTAATATTAATTAGTTGAGTTTGAAATTTCTGCCATTGGAAAGATTTCAAATTCTTAAATTTAAATTTAAATTTGAATTTAATTTGCATTTATTTGCGATATAAAAGTTTGAAATTGTCTACTAGGTTGTTCAAAAAGTTTTGAAAGCGACATCTATAGAGCAGTAGAAGAACCAAAATTTCTACGCCATTTTAAGATTTCATCTTTCATATGAACATACCCAAAGTGTCATTCCACTCTGTCAATTCATTGTTTGTTTACAAGCCATTTGAAGTTGACGTGTCAGTGTATTTTTGTACAATGGAAAAAACCGAATATCGTGCAGTGATAAAATTCTTTGTTTTGGAAGGTTTATCAGCAACGGAAATTCATACAAAAATGGTGAAAGTGTTAAAAGAAGCTGCTCCTTCATTTCCAACTGTGCATCGATGGGTTTTAGAGTTTAGACGTGGTCGAAAAAGCGTTGAAGACGATCCACGCTCAGGACGTCCAAAAAGTGCATCAACACCAGCATTCATACCAAAGTACAGGATATGGTTTTGGAAGATCGTCGATTGACCGAGAGTGATTTAGCAGAGGCCCTAGACATCTCATTAGGCAGTGTGAGTCATATTTTACGTGAAGTTTTGGGTTTCAGAAAGCTCTGTGCACAATGGGTGCCGCATTCGCTCACAATGGAACAAAAACACGTTCTAATGCGACTTTCTGAGCAACATTTGGAGCGTTTTCGAAAGGATAAAAGGGATTTTTTGCGTCGATTCATCACTATGGATGAGACTTGGGTCTTCCATCATGATCCTAAATCAAAACAAGAGGCTAAGGAGTGGTGTGAACCAGGCACTTCGGCACCAAAGCGAGTTCGTGTCCAGAAATCGGCGAAGAAGGTGTTAGCATCAGTTTTTTGGGATGCAAAAGGGATTTTGTTGGTGGATTATCTCCAAACTGGCAAAAAAATAAATTCTGAATATTATTGTAACCTTTTGGATCAATTGGATGCAAAAATTCGTGAAAAAAGACCCGGTTTGCAGAAGAAAAAAATCCTTTTTCATTAAGACAATGCACCCGCTCACACAGCTCAAAAAACCATCACTAAAATAACCGAATTAAAGTACGAATTGTTGCAGCATCCACCTTATTCGCCTGATTTAGCTCCCTCTGACTTCTGGCTGTTCCCACACCTCAAGAAATTCCTTCGTGGGAAGCATTTTTCATCAAACGAAGAGGTTATAGCCGTCGTAGAGGAGTATTTTGCAGGCCTTGCAGAAAGTCACTTCCATGATGGGATAAACAAGTTGGAAGACCGTTGGACCAAATGTATTGATCTTATGGGAGATTATACTGAGCAATAAAAGTGATTTCACCAAAAAAAAAACGTATTTTCATTTCCGCTTTCAAAACTTTTTGAACAACCTAGTATAAGGACACCTGTTGTTAACGTATCCTATCTGATACGCGACTAGTGATTCTCTGATTGTGGCAGAAATTTCAAACTCAACTAATTAATTTGAAATAATTTATAGCCGCAAGGCTGAGCAACTAGGCGATATAAGGAGATCTTCCTGTGGAGAAGGAGATGTCGGACGCCTGTGTAGCTTAGTGGTTAGAGCAGTCGACCGGCAATCAAAAGACCTGGGCTCGAATCCCAGCGCAGTCGAAAACATCTTTTTTTCCACAGAAAGATTTCCAATTCTTAAATTTAAATTATTTAATATTATTGTAATAATTTGCAACGTACCAAATATTAAAGAATGCATCACAGTTCGGTAAACTTTAAAATTGTAGAGTAAAGTTTTAAAATGTATACGTCAAAAATTATTATAATAATAATAAATAATCTCCAACTTGTCCATGTGTCCTAATTTTGCCCAAAAGTTGAGTAAAGTTGCTTGAACTATTTTTCTCCGTGTATAGAACAGTTAAAAACAAATTCTTGAAAATGTCTATTTTTCACGCCTCGGACTTCCCACAACCCCTTAAGAACTTTTCCACGGAAGTATTCGACTAAGAGTAAATTAAGGAAATTTAAAACAATATGGCCACGAGACTCATTATTCCATAACCTAATTAAACCCACTGTTAACCCCATCTCATCCCTAATTTTAGACTTTAGAAGGGTCCTTCTAGTGTCGCCTCCACACATCTGGATTGCCGATTTTTATCGATAACGGTGGTCAAACATATATGACTAAAATGAGCTTTTGTAATAGAAAATCTTACTTTCCTGCAATCTGTACAGATTTTTGTCAAAAACAAATTTTTAAGTGCGAAACTAACAAATTTTTTTAAAAAAGTTTCAAGTGGAAGTTAGTAAAAAAGTGGAAATCAGAATTAAATTTTTTTGAATAATTCAATAAAAAATTAATTATTATGAATTAAACATTAATTTTAACAATGAAATATTTTTAATTGGTAATTTAAATGAATTAAATTAAAATATTACTTTAACAAATAAAAATTAGGAGAGGATTCCATAACAATTAGGTGTTTCTAAGGAGATCTAATTTCATCTCGCTAATGTTAGAACATTTTAGAAATGAATTAGGTGATTAGAGCTAGCGCTTCGATCGATTATTTCCAGATTGTCATCATTCAGTGTGATTATCTTTGCCGTGGTAAAATACATTCTTGTTAATCACAGACTAGAAATGGTAGTAGTTAAAGTAATTTTCTTTATCCACCTATCTCATGGACGCTTCCGCTCTTTTAGAACTTCTTCTACATCAATATTCGCAATATCTTCGTTAATTGCATTTTTTATGCCCAATTTATGAGAAAAAAATGAAAAATTGCGGCATGTATAGAAACTTTGTATGGATGCGAATAATTGAATACAGTAAGTTAAAAAATTATGCCACTGCTTATTTTTTTAACAATTTTTTAAATGTTTGTTTAATGATATTAAGCTGTATTATTATCCCCTATAATGTCAGCAAAATTCTATAGAGATTTATCTTTAAAATGAAGCAAACAAAATTCAAAAATGTTAATTATTTCTAGGCACTATACACCTTTTATTTTTCGATTTGGTATTATATTACATTCATATTTTAAACAAACACCTTATTTTATTTGTATAACCATATTTGTATAAAATAATCTGATTTACAGCGTATAAATGGAATATTTATCAAACTTATCACAATTAAATATTCCATGTTGGAAAAAAGGATAATTAATGCCAAAAACCTATTTTACTGAATTTAGGAAGAATAATAAAAAAAAATTACTCTTGTTCATTGACAATTTTTCGCTGCTTTGAATTCACATTCCGTGTTTGAAGATTTACGGTATTAGTAATGATTCTATGATATATACGTGGAATAGGTTTGTAGAGTGCATGAAGCCGTAATTCCTTGTTCTCGTTAAAATGTAACCCCAAACCCAAGCATTCCACATGGAATTGAACACTTCTAACGACCGAATCAGTAACGCTCAACGAAGAACTTTAACGACCCTTTTGGCCAATCGAATTGAATAACATGCAAGATAGAGATATTTTAATTTGGAGCTATCATGATATTAAAAATAGATGAAGTTTTTATTTCTATTATCCTATATCAATGGTCCCGAGCGACTTTGACTTAAGGTAGTTTTCATCCACTACAATTAGACCTCAGGCAAAAATAGATAATTTTACTTTCAAGAATAGCAATATTATTATTGAAGGGCTATTTTTAAAGAGAAAAGAATATTTGACATGAAAAAAATTTGAAACACAGAAAAATAATTTTATTAATAAATTTTATTTTTGACCCAACTCTTTTTCTTATCGCTTCTTATCAAATTTAAAAAAATGATACGATTCTAATAAATCATGAATCATTTTTTCAGAGAAAAGATTTCCCACAACTTCACCGTTTCTGATTTAAAAAAATAAATAATAAATAATAACCATTAAAAAAACATTTTCCAAAACAAAATTTTTATAAACAAATTGCTGAATTTGATAATAATTTATTCATTTTCGAAAATTGAAAATGATTATAATTGTAGGGAATCTTTTTTTGAAAAAGTGATTTTTAACTTATTAAAATCGCATAATTTTTTAAAATTTGGTAAGAAGCGCTAAGAAAAAAAGTTGGAGCAAAAATAAAATGTATTAATAAAATTATTTTTCTGTATTTCAAATTTTTTTCATGGAAATTAATCTTTTCTTTTTCAAATTAGCCCTTCCATAATAATATTGCTATTCTTGAAAGCAAAATTATCTATTTTTTCCCGAGGTCCAATTTTCGTAGATCATCTACCGTAACTCGCAAACAAGTAAACAAAATGTCCTAACTGAAAATCTCCGTTCCATTTTGACTCAACTGAAAATGTCAATTCCATTTTGACTTAACTGATTTTAATCCAAATATTTCTAAAGGTACGTAGAAATTCGTACTATCAACAAAAACATCTGGAATATCTTTACAATTCCTTTTTAAACAAAGTTTAAAATCTATACTAAAATTTACATCAATTATAAGTTTTAAAAATGTTTCATTGTAATGTTGCATCACAAAGTAACTTTTTGGTATTTGTTTTTGATTTTTTTTCTGAACTCAAATACACATCAATATTCTAGTTTAACATGATAATCTATTTATCTTTATTAATGATTAGAACAAAAAAAAAATATAAAATAATTTTAGGTAAGTAACGAAAAAAAATTCAATTTTCACGAATTTTTGTTTTAAATCTAAATGACGGATTGGCAATAGATTTTTAATATTTGATTTTTAAGTGTATCAAAGTCATTTTTTTCACAATCTGTGATATATAACTTTTTTATAATTACATCAAAATAAGTAAAATTTATAAGAGTAATATTTTTAAAATTACTCACAAACTTGATACAGCTCTTTCTCTAAAACTGTCAAATAAGAGTTACAACAAAATGTCACAATCGACTTCAGTTAAGGTAGTTCGTTCACGAAAATTAGACCTCAGGCAAAAATAGATAATTTTGCTTTCAAGAATAGCAATATTATTATTGAAGGGCTAATTTGAAAGATAAAAGATTATTTTTAATGAAAAAAATTTGAATCACAAAAAAATAAATTTATTAATAAATTTTATTTTTGCCCAAACTTATTTTCTTATCGTTTCTTACCAAATTTTTAAAAATGATGCGATTCTAATAAATCACGGTTCATTTTTTTAGAAAAAAGATTCTCAACAACATGACCGTTTCCTAATTTTGAATTTAATTTAATTATTATCAAATACAGCAATTTGTTTATAAAAATTTTGTTTTGAAAAATTGTTTTTTTATAATTTCAGCCATTAAAGAATTCATTTTCAAAAATTGGAATCGGTCAAGTTGTAGAGAATCTTTTTCCTAAAAAAATGAACCGTGATTTATTAGAATCGCATCATTTTTAAAAATTTGACTCGAAGCAATAAGAAAATAAGTTTGGTCAAAAATAAAATTTATTAATAAAATTATTTTTTTGTGTTTCAAATTTTTTTTATGAAAAATAATCTTTTCTCTTTCAAATTAGCCTTTCAATAATAATATTGCTATTCTTAAAAGCAAAATGATCTATTTTTGCCTAAGGTCTAATTTTCCTGAACGAACTACCTTAAGTCAAAATAGTCAAGAATTTCCTTCGCTTATTATTTTTATATTGAAAATAAAATTTTAACTTTCAATTGTTCATATCATTGTGATTAAATGATTTAAACTAGTGATGAAAGTAGTTTACAAATTTTACAACTAAGTGGCTAATTTTCGTATGTTTTCTTCCGTTTTCTCTTAGTGTTCTCAAATAAAGAAACATAGTCTGAGACAAGCAGATTTTCTCGCGAAAACAAGAAACAAATTTCAAAAGCCTTGGCTGAACTATACACAGAAAATGGATTTGTTTGTGCCAAAAACTCAAAGTGAATAATGGATTTCAAGAAGAAAAGGAGTAAAAAGAAGTACGAGTATAAAGCTGAAATAAAGATAAAATAAAGAAAAGCAGTAAAAAAATCCTTAGCAGGATTTTCCAGGTAAAAATTTATGTTCTCGGGCTAACGCGTTATGATTCAACGTAATTTATTAGGTATCAGGATCGTTATTATTTTCTGTATTATGTTGGCGGTAAGAAAAAACACTGATATCTTCTACTTTAATTCTTTTTCTCCCTTTTATTACATTTCTTTATAGTTTCTCGCATCTAAAATCTACAACGTTTGCAAGAACCTGGACGAATCTTTAATACCTGTCAATAACAAACGATCGTTGGACTTCCATTCGTCTAGTTTCAGAGAAACGACAGGCGATTAACAGAATTTCGATAAAACGAAAAGGCGAGATTTATTTCCTAGTTGAGGACAGGAAAAGATTAGCGGTTTGAGTGACGATAATGATATCGAGAGAGGAATGAAATTGATCCTTCTGTGGCGATTTTTTATCATCAAATAATTGCTATTAGTTAAAAAGTTTCAAAATTTTACCTAAAAAAACAATTTGAATCGTAGAAACTTTCATCAATGATGCTTATTATTTAAAACTTCATTGACTTTAAGTTACAAGTTGCCAACAAATATTCAACAAAAAACTATGATTGATATTAATAAATTCAGGGTATCCGCTGGACCGGAAAAACCGGGAAATGACCGGGAATTTTTTTAAATTTTTAATGAAAATGATTTTAATTTGTTTTAAATGTCTTACATAAAGTGATTTACTTATATATTATATTATGCATTTCGAAGTTCCCGCCTTATTTTAACAATTACTTTAACAATTGTCCATTTCGTATGATTTCGTGATTTCGGTATACCAGGAGAAATGCCATTTCAGAATATTGAATAAAAAATATTTTAAAACTCTAAAAACCCATTGCATTAACTGTTATTCATTGGGAACTATTTTTTTAATGACCGGGAGAACATTTTCGATGACCGGAAAATGACCGGGAATTATTTTTGTCGATGATAACGGTCACCCTGTAAATTGTTTTTAAGATTCTCATTTTGCATTTTTATCGTTAGTTCAATTAAATTTTATTATTTTCATTCAATATAAATAATTCATAATTGAATGGAATTTGTTCAATCTATCTTTATAGAATAATTGTATGTTTAGTAAATACCAAATTCAGAAGCGAAAGGATATTATTAGAAAGCCTCAAATCCTACATTTCTTCTGCTCTGCAATAATCGATAGTTTTAAAACTTGTATTCAGACTGCGCAGCCCATGATTGACAAACAAGGTACTTTGTAAATATTGAATCAATAGTATTAAATAAAGTTCACTAGCTCACTTGAACTGATTCAATAAAAATTCAATTCAAAACACTTTATATCTTCTTGTTAATAAATTTCTGAAAAATCATTTTAGTGTTTATTAGACCGTTAATAAAAACTATTTTGAATATTAAAACTCAAGTTTTAACACAGTTTTAATTTTATTGACGCCGTTGCTCTAAGCCAATTAAATCCTGAATTTCAGTGATGCACAGTTTGTTTGAAAATCCCAGATCTGTTTTCTTAAAAATTAAATTTATAGAGCAGGGAACTAATTTATTATGAATTGCAAAATTTCACTCTATTTTTATGAAAATATTCATTGAATAACTACGTTAAGGGGTGATATTTATCTACATTAATGGTCAGGTCACGCAGAACATTACAGTAATGAATATTGATTGGAAATTCTATGATTACGATTTCGGCATCCTGGTCATATTTTCGTGATTCATTTACAATACATAAAATTGAATTTGCTTCGATTACGCTAAATAATGAATTATCACTAAAAATGTGTACTAGGGAGTTCAATAAGTCCGTAGGATGACAAAAACACAACTTTTTTGTCATTTTCCTATTTATTCTTCAACATGGTCTCCTTTTAGCTCGATACACTTAGTGAAACGACCTTTTAACATTTCGATGCCTCTCTTGTAATTCGATTTGTCAAGGTCTCCAAAATAGCCATCGGTTACCCATTTGACCTCTTCACTTAATGAAAATCTTTGTCCCGGAGCCATTTCTTAAAGTTTGGGAACAGATAAAAGTCGCTTGGGGCCAGATCTGGAGAATAAGGTAGGTGGGGAAACAATTCGAAGCGCAATTCATTGATTTTGCCATCGTTTTTATCGATTTGTGAGCTGGTGCATTGTCTTACAAAAAAATGTATTTTTTCTTTAATAAACATGGCCCTTTTCTTGTGATTTCTGCTTTCAATCGGTCCAATAATGCATAGTAATAGTCGCTGTTTATTGTTTTTGTTTTTTCCAATGGCGTAACTACTACCAGGATGGCCATGTAGGTTGCCTGGGGCCCCCAAAAAGTCATATCCTTTGAAAAACAAATTTTGTTTTGACATTTTTTGCTGGATGTACAATTCAATTGAAATTTTCGCAGATTAAGTGGATTCATTTAAATATTTGAATAGCCTATATTGTCATATTTTTCGGAAAAACGGCTCCCTACGGAAAGATTATCTGGGGTCCCCATAATCGTAGCTACGCCACTGACTTTTTCCAAATAGTCGATGAACAATGTGTCACTGGAATCACAAAAAAAAGACGCCATAACCTTTCCAGCCGATTGTTGTGTCTTTGCTCGCTTTGGTGCAGTTCTACCTGGTCTTACCCACTGTTTTGCTTGTTGTTTCGATTCTGGTGTGTAGTGGTGGATCCATGTTTCATCAATGATCACAAATCGGTGCAAAAAATCGCTTGGATTACGGTTAAAAAGGTTCAAACAACTCTTTGAATCACGAACTCGTTGGCGTTTTTGATCGATTGTTAGCAAACGCGGCACCCATTTTGTGGTTCGATGATTTTTGGAATGGTAACGAATTTTGGCCTTTCCGATCGTTCAGCATCATTTTTGCTTGTACGACCTCGTTTAAACACGAAATTCACGTTTTTCCATTCTAATGAAAAAATCAAAACTTGTTCACTTTCAGTGGCGTAACTACGATAATGGGGGCTCCAGATATTCTTTAGGTAAGGGGCCCTTTATCCGAAAAATGACAATATAGGCTACGAAACCATCGACTCCAGCACTACTCTCAAAGTTGAAATCCAAAATTCAATCAAAAATTTTGTAAATATAGTGAGAGATGATTACATCTTGCAAAAAATGTCAAAACAAAGTTTCTGTTTCAAAGGATATGACTTTTTGGGGGTCCCTGATGTTACGGGTAGGGATGTAAGTCCATGAAACGTTTCATGGACCAAAGTTTCATGAAATATTCTCAAAGTTTTACAAACATGAATGCGCATGCGCACTCATGCCGGGTTAAGGTTATATTATTTGAATCGTATTCATTTGTTTTAATGATTTTTGATGTGATGCAAGATGGTGTATCGGTACTTGTCGACTTAATATTTTGCGTTTAAAGTAAAATAAAAAGTTCTTGGAAAATGGGTCGCCAGAAGCACAAATTAATTCTAAGACAATAAATTTAAAAAAATAAAATACTGAATAATTTACATTTGACTCACGTGATTTAATCTTTCTAATTAGTTAAAATTATTTATTTATTCAAATTTTCTATATAAATTAGTTATTTATTTGATTGCACAGGCCTACAAAGAAAACTTTTTTTCTGAGCCGTGGATTCCAGTATGATATTCGTATGTATTTTTTCCCGCTGAAACCGAATCCGCAACCCGTTGAACTCCTACACGTCAGAATTTTGACATAACCTCAGAAAACGCCAAAAAATTCGCTGGAAGCAATAAAATCATCTACTTCATGCTACTTTCAATCCCCTTTCTCCGAATTAGTAATTTCGTAGCCCCATAATCCCCTAACCTCAAAATATCCCCCCATAGCACAATACCTTCCCTGAACGTTCTATGAACGTTCCCGTGGAATGTTCGGAATGTTCCATCGGAACGTTCAAGGAACGTTCCTAGAACTAAGAAAATGTCCGTGTTTTTTGAACGTCCCAAAGCAATGTTCTCTGAATGTTCCTGTTGAACGTTCCAGGAACGTTCAAAAGGAATATTGAGAGAACGTTCTGCAGCAATATTCAGGGAATATTCAAAGAGAACGTTCCTGGAACCTTCCATACGAACGCTCAGAGAGCATTCGTATCAAACGTTCGTAGAACTTTTCGTGGGAACATTCAGGGAACATTCGCAGAGAACGTTTTGGAACATTCCGCGGGAATATTTTTTGAGAATGTTCCTGGAATTATTTTCTACGGCATTCAGGAAACTTTCTTTATAGATAATCAAATGTTACCTTTATGAAAAAATGTAATTTATTTAAATATTTTATTAAAAACATGTTTAAGTAAACGTTATAGCATTTTCCTCTTTGTACTTAAAGTATTTTAAAGTATATAAACCAAATATTAATATCTGTAATTAATTCTTTTCATTTTACCTATAAATTAATGCCCAAAATTATTTATAAGAAACATTCCCTGAATTAGTATGTATGAAGCTGCTGGATTATCTATAAAGAAATTTTCCTGAATGCTGTAGAAAATAATTCCAGGAACATTCTCAAAAAATGTTCCCGCGAAATGTTTCAAAACGTTCTCTGCGAATGTTCCCTGAATGTTCCCACGAAAAGTTCTACGAACGTTCGATACAAATGCTCTCTGAACGTTCCTATGGAAGGTTCCAGGAACGTTCCCTTTGAAAATTCTCTGAATATTGCTGCGGAACGTTCTCTCAATATTCCTTTTGAACGTTCCTGGAACGTTCAACAGGAACATTCAGAGAACATTGCTTTGGGACGTTCAAAAAACCCGGATATTTTCTTAGTTCTAGGAACGTTCCTTGAACGTTCCGATGGAACCTTCCGAACATTTCATGGGAACGTTCATAGAACGTTCAGGGAAGGTATTGTGCTATGGGGGTCATAATAATTGCAATCGTGAATAGCAGTAGTGTAAGTAGTAGTGGTAGTAATAGCCTTTTGTTAAACAATTGCGTGAATACTACAAAAAAATACAATTTCATGAATATTGCAAATAAGATATTGGATAACAAACATACTGAGGTATCAGATGTCCCTATTGAAAAACTTGACGTAAAAAATAACGTAAAAAATGACGTAAAAAAGGACGTTTAAAAACGACGTCAAAAATGACATAAAAAACGACGTCAAAAATCACGTAAAAAACGAAGTTAAAAATTGGGACAGTTTTTTACGTCGTTTTTTATGTCATTTTTGACGTCGTTTTTTATGTACTTTTTTGTCTTTAAGAAGCCTTACATTTCCTATTACATTTTTGTGACTCCTTTACGAAATGCCCATTCCACTTTGAAATAAATTATTTGATTATACAATAGTTCTTTTACTGATAAGCATTTCTCAATTACGATACCCAATGAACGACCGAATATAAATTGTTAAGGCTTCTTAAAGACAAAAAAGTACATAAAAAACGACGTCAAAAATGACATAAAAAACGACGTAAAAAACTGTCCCAATTTTTAACTTCGTTTTTTACGTGATTTTTGACGTCGTTTTTTACGTCATTTTTGACGAAATTTTTGACGTCGTTTTTTATGTCATTTTTGACGTCGTTTTTTACGTCAAGTTTTTCAATAGGGGTCTGAGAGGTGTTAAAAATAATAAAGAAGACCTTGATTTATGACTTTACTCACAAAACTCTTATGATTGCAAGAAGCAGACTTGACCACAGAAAAAGATGACGTGGTTGAGAGGTTATAATATATAGGGTTACGGAGTAACGGGATATTGAGGTTATGGTGTTGGGAAATTTTGAGGTTATAGAGGTAATCCAACTATGTTCCACAAAAAACTCAAAAATTTATTCTGTTTTCATAGACTAGATTCTTCTACTTAAAGAGGTTAGGTTAGGTTTTGAGGTTATGCAGTAATGGTATTTCGCGGTTAGGGGATTATGGGGCTACGAAATTACTAATTCCGAGAAAGGGGATTCAAAATAGCATAAAGTAGATGATTTTATTGCTTCCAGTGAATTTTTTGGTGTTTTTTGAAGTTATGTCAAAATCCTGACGTGTAGGGGTTCAACGAGTTGCGGATTCGGTTTCAGCGGAAAAAAATAGATAGGAATATCATACTGGAATCCACGGCTCAGAAAAAAAGTTTTTTTTTGTGGGCCTGTGTTATTTATGGAATTTATTTGTGAATTTTGAAAATTCAATTAGTTTGAATTTTCCCGATATTATGCTTGAAACGTTGGAAACTTAGAAACGTTTCATTTTCCCAAAGTTTCATGAAACTTTACAACCCTAGTTACGGGGCCCCAGACAACCTACATGGCCAGCCTGGCAGTAGTTACGCCACTCTTCACTTCTATCGTCTGTAATTCTAAAAGTGAACAATGAAATTGGCTCAAATTTTGACAGCTGTCGTTTGAAAAATTGTACTTCATGGGAAAAATATGACAATGTAATTTGTGGTTCCATCTCTCTGTCATCCTATGAACTTATTGAACTCCCTAGTACATTAGCAAAGCATGTATAGCAATCTAAAATTTTTCACTATTTCACGTAAAACGGGAATCAAATAATGGCATTTTTATTATTGATATTCGAAAATAGAAAGGTCAAGCGTTTTTGCTGCCTTTTCTTTTAAAATGAAATGGAATCCCAAAGTAAGACGCAATTTTCTGAAGGAATAACGGGTTTTCCACTAAAAGAGATCACTTGCAGTTCGGAGAATTCCACTGAGAGTTATACGAATAAACTTAATCCTCATAAAGTGAATAAGAGGGTTGATAAGATCGTGTTATTGCTACGTTACCATAAGATTTCAGAATGTTTTCTGGGTACACACGAAAAACAAGCTCATAATTATTGCATCTTTAAACGTAATGGAGTCATTATTTGAATAAATTAGAAATATTGGAATTTTCACGATAATCAAAATATTTGGAGAATAAATTTAGTAAACACATAAACATCTACTAAATTAATCATTTTAGGGTTAAGCTAGTTCATTTACTTAAATCTTAAAATTTTCTGATGAAATTATAATTTTAACAGCGAATTTTCAAAGTACCTCACAGTCTCCTAAAATTTTCCGCAATTTTTTTAGCTCTCTAAGTATCTTCTGAAGACTTCCTTTTCCTGTTACAGTTTTCGGCAACTGATGATTTTCGTTAACCTAAAGATATTAAATTATCTGTTAAAATCAATATTTTATTTAATTTAATATTTATTTAATATGCACTTTTTATGAAAAACTTTTTTCAAATTACCAGTAACATAATTAATCCAATTGAATATCGTGAATAAATAAAGAAACACTAGTAAGATAAATCCACAGTGGTAGTAAAATATCATCAACTTCACGTGTTTCTAGAAATTGCAGAAAACATTCGATTTATAATCTCACTTATTTTCATCTCAAAATCACTTGGAGTATTTGAAACAGTAATTTTAACAGATGTTTAGGTAATTCAGTTAAATTTGACTAGTTTAATAATTAGCTTCAATTTGATGGGAACTAACTTAAGAAATTTTGAAGACTGAATAATTAATAGTTTAAAAAAATGAATTATTGATGGAACTGTTGGGTATGAAACTGAGCTAAACGATTGTCACTGCTGTGTAACTCGAATAAGAACGCATCTACTGTGTGTATTTTCTGCTGCCACTAGTGGCGTCTGATGTATGCGCATACGCAGCTACTTACGTACCGCGCATCAATCAAGTGGATGACAATGATTTCTACGAGGCACGTATTATTTACTTACATGATCATTTGTTACGCGATACACTCTGTTAGAGGCTATAGCCACCGTTTATCACAGTTTATCGCAAACAATACATCAGGGAGAAGTCGAGTGCAAGTCGTACATCAGGAAACATAATTTTCTCTATTTTAATCATTTTAACACTAGAACGATTTTCTCTTGTCTTTTATTCTCTGCATCTAAATTAGTGTAATTTTTCAAGGCAAAATAATATTTTTCTACTAGCGGGTCATAAAGTGGACTTTATTGCCCCGTGCGGGGCAAACAAATCCACTTTCTGACCCTATAGTAGAAAAAAAATCGTGTGAAACACGGGAAAAACATTTATTTTACTCGTGTGGTTGTTACCCTCGTTTTGCTCGGGCATCAAACTTCACACTCGCAAAATAAATTTCTTTTTCCCTAGTTGCACAATGTACTATTTTCTACTAGCGGGTCATAAAGTGCATTTTATTGCCCCCTGCAGGGCAAATAAATCCATTTTTTGACCCTTAAGTGGAAAAAATCGTATGTTAGACGGGAGAAACATTTAATAAGTAAATAATAAACAAATATTTCTGAAGATTTCTAGAAAACATCTTTCAACGTTAGGAAACAACTTTTTCGCTGGAAGTTTTCCGAAATCGAAAATTTTTTAGAGACTTATTACCGGAAGAACCACAAAAACATGGTTTTTTATTTACATTAAAATATTGTTTAAAGAAAAATTGTGTGTTTTTAATTTGTATCTAAAAAACTATTAAGGTTGCATAAAAATTGTAATAAGATAAAAAATGCGTCATGACAAATTCTACGAAATGGTATTTTTTTTTGTGAATGACCGAAAAAAAATGTTTATCGCGATTTTCGTGCGCGGACAATAATTTTCCGTGATTTCGAGCGCTCGGCGAGTTATTCTTGGTGGCCCTTCAATATATCCTTTATCATTTCCCAAAGTTTCAGCCAAAAAAAATCCTTATTATTGAATAATTTTAGAAAAAACTTGAATTCTACTCTTGGTCACGATCGAAATTCTAATTTCACTCAATTAGAATTTTATTTTTAGGTAAACTAAAAATTGTGTCTAAAACTAAGAACTTCAATTTTAACGAGTGTTAAGTTCAATTTTTTGTAAAATAATTACTATAGATCTATTTTTTTAATTTTATTTAGAAAAGAACATGATATTAGATACTATCATTTCGTAGAATGTAATTTTATTGTACTGGAATCCGATAGAAATAGTGAATATTTTTAAAAAATATGCCAAGGCCTGCATAGTAGTGACAATACGAACAATGAAAAGTATAATAATGCGAGAGTGGCAAAAGAACGGATTTATTCTAATGATAAACAAAACATGTGGATGACGTTGAAAATATTTGTATTTTGCTCTTTATTATAATGTTATATCAAACTCTAATTTATTTTTTTTTCATTTTCAACTTAAAATTGATTGCAGTAAACTACATTAGCCAATATGAATGCGCAACCGAATATTTTGAAATCTATATAGAATTAAAGCAATAAATAATTTAAAACTTTGGCTAAAACAGAAATAAAAAAAAATAAAAAATCAATTTTTATTAAAACATTAAATTTTATCTATTTAAGTTTCATTAAGAAAAAATATTTGATTGTTTCGAAGATAATTATTTGTTTGAAAGGCTTTCTTAGATTTAAAACAATTATTTATTTAAATAAAATAAAATTTGTTTGATTCAAACAAAATACCTTTGGATCAAAGAACAATTTCTTCAAATCAAATAAATTTCTGCCTTAAATCAAATAAATTATATCTTTGACCATATATGAATGCAATAATTTGTTTGTTTCGAAGAAAAATTTATTTGATTTAAACAAATATTCATTTTGCCCAAATATATTTTGTTTGATTTAAACAAATGTTATTTAATTAAAATAAATCTTTTCTTTGAATCAAAAAAGCCTTTCAAACAAATTATTTTCTTTCATTCAATCAAATTTTTTTCTGACAATGAGTGATTGTTAAAATCAATCAATATTAATATTTATCAACCAAATCATCTAATAATTAAAATAGAAATTTTTATTTGTTTGCATTAGTACTGTATTATTCGCATATCAATATTTATATGACAATATCCCCTTTTTGCAATGCAAGAAAACGTTCAATTTGAACAGCTCGATACGCATCGACGAGTAAACTTATATAAATAAGTCTTTCGGAAGCCTAAAGTTTTTGTACAAGGTCACTTGAATAGAGCTTCCCTGTCTGTCAAAATACAACGAGGGTGAGACGGTGATTGTCATTCCTCGATTTCCTAGATCAACAAAGCCGCGAATTCACCCATCAAAGCACGCGAATTTCTCGTCAAAGCAAACAGGTTTCTACGCCTCCATTGCTCACTTCGAAGTTCTGAGAAATTTCTCTTTGCAAATATATAGCCTCGGGAGCAAAGAGAAGATTTTCAAAGACTCATGTGTATAAATCTTCTTCAAAAAGTGGCAAAATATATACCAAGGATAAACAAAGGTTCAAGGACAAGACGCATTTTGCTATAGGAAAAGCTATCCATTAAGCTTTCCCACTTCTTCTGTAGAACTTTCATAAACGTCGACTTATTCCCAGAGGATCATGCAAGGATCTTTTGCCTCTTCTTTCGCAACTCCGAGGAAGATGTCTCTTTGTCTTGGGCTGATGGTAAATCGACATGAAATTCTCTAAGGTGATAAAAACAAAGACACGATTACTTTTTCAAATCTTACATAAAATAAAATTCTATCTTTGCAAGAAAACAGAGGCGAAGATGAAATTTTCAAAAAATTTATATTTTCCAGTAATATTAATTTAAAATGTTAGTTGGATATAATTTTACTAGATTATTTGCGATGTTATGAACCGGTTTCAATAATTAGTTGTGCTCAAACACAAAAGTGAATTAGAAACTTTCTCCTGACTGAAAATTATTAAATAAAGTCATTGATTCTCGACTTCTCATGAAGCTCTATTTTTATATTAAATCAACAATAGGTACCAGAATAAACTGTGCGTCTATAGAGTGAACTTTTAGCACACATATAAGGCAGTATAACTATATAAGGTATAACATGTAGGCAGGGGCGTAACAAACTTTTCAATTATAAGGGGGTGGGGTGATTTTGTTGAAAATGGCGACTCGTATGACAAATTTGCCGATTATATCATTTTGCTTAGTACATCAGAATATTTATTTTTTCGGAGCTCGGATTTACGATGAAAAAATTTCTCGAAAACCGATTTCCGACTCACATCAATAAAATTTTGAATCTTCCCATGTACACTTTCATAACTAACGCTTCAACGTTTTTAAAAAGGCCGATTAATTGGTTGAAGTACGTTGAATTGGAAAACAAATATTGCGATGGTCCGGAGCGACTTTGACTTAACTCGCAAAAAGTGAACAAACTGTCCTGACTAAAAATCTCCGTTCCATTTTGACACAACTGAAAATGCCAATTCCATTTTAACTTAAGGTAGTTTTCATCCACAAAAATAAGACCTCAAGCAAAAATAAATAATTTTGCTTTTGTTAAGAATAACTGGGTGAGGTTAAAACCAGTAAAACAATCACTTGAACTATGATCAGATTTATTGGAGATTAATCTGTTAATAAACGCACAAAGAGAGAGATACCGACACGGATGTGGCTGAGCTTGTACTACTACTAGGTTAAAAGACAAAAGCATATATATATTAGGACAAAGGGTTGTGACAGGGCTTTCCTTTTTGCCACTTTGCGCAAGCGCATATAAAATGGGGCCTTGACTCGAAAAGTTCAAGTTATAAGTAATGTCAATTCTAACAGCTTTCAAGAATAGCAATATTATTATTGAAGGGCTATTTTGAAAGAGAAAAGATTAATTTACATGAAAAAAGTTTTAAATACAAAAAAATAATTTTATTAATAAATTTTATTTTTGCCCAAACTTATTTTCTTATCGCTTCTTACCAAATTTTAAAAAACAAATTGATGAATTTGATAATAATTTATCCATTTTCGCACATTGGAAATGGTTAAGTTGTAGGGAATCTTTTTCTTGAAAAAGAGATTTGTAATTTATTAAAATCGCATAATTTTTTCAAATTTGGTAAGAAGCGATAAGAAAAAAAGTTCGGGCAAAAATAAAATTTATTAATAAAATTATTTTTCTGTATTTCAAATTTTTTTCACGGAAAATAATCTTTTCTTTTTCAAATTAGCCCTTCAATAATAATATTGCTGTTCTTGAAAGTAAAATTATCTATTTTTACCTGAGGTCTAATTTTCGTGCATGAACTACCTTAAATTGCAAACCACTTTTGAACATTTTTATTCATTTTTGAATAAAATAGATAAGGAAAATTCTGGGTTATGAATATAGAGAATAATAAGATGGCAAGGGTAATTCACTTTTTAAGATGAACTAGCTGTGTTAAATGAAAAAATCCTTAAACCAATTTTTAGACTTCACCAGGTACTTGTCTGACTATAATCTCCTTGATTCACTTAAAATACATACATTGTGGATCAGACAAATAATGTGAAATGAACTATCCAGAATTAGAGTCAAAATACTTATTGTTAGACAAAATCAATAAGAATTAAAAATTTTCTTATTGAATTCTATAGCACAAATCAGTTTTTGATTTGCTTCGAAAATTTGTAGAGAATCTTTTCTTCAAAAAAGTGATCCGTAATTTATTAGAATCGCATAATTTTTTTAAATTTGGTAAAAAGCAATAAGAAAAAAAGTTGGGACAAAAATAAAATTTATTAATAAAATTATTTTTCTGTATTTCAAATTTTTTTCATGGAAATTAATCTTTTCTTTTTCAAATTAGCCCTTCCATAATAATATTGCTATTCTTGAAAGCAAAATTATCTATTTTTGCCTGAGGTCTAATTTTCGTGGATCAACTACCTTAACTGAAATGACTCGTGATACTTTTTTGTGGTTTTTTGAAATTTGTGATATAAATGATAATGAGGCAAAGATCGATCCTACTCGAGAGTGTAGAGAAGCAAATTTCGATTTTTCATTCAGAAAAAGGCATGTTCCCTTTTATTGTAACTGCAAATTATCATATTTGCTCCATTTTACTTTGTCTCAACTCGATCGACTTAGAATGTTTTTTGTTGTTTTTTTGAAAAAAAGACACTTAGTGGATTTTGACACACATTTTTTTGAAGCTTCGAAATTGAGGTAATCGATGAAAGTGATTTTAATCCAAAAATTTCTAAAAGTACGTAGAAATTCGTACTATCAACAAAAACATCTGGAATATCTTTACAATTCCTTTTTAAACAAAGTTTAAAATCTATACTAAAATTTACATCAATTATAAGTTTTAAAAATGTTTTATTGTAATGTTGCATCTCAAAGTAACTTTTTGGTATTTGTTTTTGATTTTTTTTCTGAACTCAAATACACATCAATATTCTAGTTTGACATGATAATCTATTTATCTTTATTAATGATTAGAACAAAAAAAAAATATAAAATAATTTTAGGTAAGTAACGAAAAAAAAATCAATTTTCACGAATTTTTGTTTTAAATCTAAATAACGGATTGGCAATAGATTTTTAATATTTGATTTTTAAGTGTATCCAAGTCATTTTTTTTCACAATCTGTGATGTATCACTTTTTTATAATTATTATAAGGATAATTTTTTATAATTAAAATAAAGAAAATTTATAAGAGTAATATTTTCAAAATGACTCACAAACTTGATACAGCTTGTTCTCTAAAACTCTCAAATAAGAGTTACAATGAAATGAAACGGAGATTTTCAGTTAGGACAGTTTTTTCACTTGTTTGCGAGTTAAGTCAAAGTCGCTCGGGACCATCGATTGGGTTATCCCAGAAGTGATTGTCGATTTCACATATAGATGTCTTTGACCATCTTTTTGAATGGTTTTTTCCAAATTCATGATTTTTTCCTTCTGGGATTTTGTTAGCTGTCACTCTTAGCTTGCTTTACAAACAAGTTGCGCGTATTTTCGTTTACAGTTGCTACTTTGGCATCAACTTTAAGATGGAGTCTAAAAACGAGGATTTTCGTCATGTTTTTCTTTTTTATTTCCATAAAGGAAAAACGTAGCACAGTCTGCTAAAAAGTGTCGAAATTGGTTCGATAAATTCCGTTCTGGGGATTTTTCACTCAAAGATGAGCAACGTTCAGGTCGGCCAAATGAAGTTGATGATGACCAAATCAAAGTCATAATTGAATCGGATCGTCATGTAACTGTGCGAGAGATTGAAGAAATGTTAAAAATATCAAAATCAACAATCGACCGTCATATACAATGTTTCGAACTCGTTAAAAAAATTGATATTTGGATTCCACATGAATTGAAAGAAAATTTAACAAAACGCATCAACGCTTGTGATTTGCATCTCAAGGGAACTTTTACTTTCTAAATGTTCAAAAAATCGATTTTTTTTTTTACGTAAAAATGTTCCTTACTATCATAGAAATACTGCTCTAGAATTTTATTAAGAAATTCGAAATAGAAATAATGTTATAGCTGTATTTATAATACATTTTTTATAGTAAAAAAACTTGAAACGCGTTTTTCTCGAAATCACGTTTTTCAAATCTGGGAGACGTTTTTCTCAAAATCTACTAAACCAATCTCAGTAAACCAAAATTTTTTTGATACTTTATACAAACAACTAGTAAATAAACCTCATAAAAGTTAATAAAAACCACCCCATAATTTTAGTACAGGGGTAAATTCATCCCCAAAGCAGGCGTTTTTTCGAACTTTTTATAAAATCGCGTATAAAGGCCACTTTTTAAAGGTTTATTGTTTAGTTTCAAGTCTCATGAATTGAATCGCGTTGCAATTTTTAATAAATTTGTTACAGGAAGGCAGAAAAGTATCCCACAAATTAAAATGCATCTTGTGGAAGACGCCCTCTGCAGTGGTAAAAAGTAATTAAAAGTGCCCAAAAAATTTCTTTTGTACACCTTAAAACATTGTTAACAATGTATGAAAAAAAATTATAATTATAAATAAAATAGTTTTATTTAAAAATATTTAAATAATGTCTTTTTTCCAATTTAGAAAGTAAAAGTACCCTTAAACGCAATGAATTCGATCCTTTTTTTAAACGAATTTTTTGGAAAAATTATTTATGAGGTGAGAAATCGAATGAACGTTTCGTATGTTAAAAATATCTCAACTTGAAAGCTTTCGAAAAATGACGACTTTTACTGATCATTACATAAAATTTTTTGGACCATTCAAATATATATACGAAAGTTCCAAAAAAACCGACTCCCAGAAAGTTTGGGGGGGTATCACACCCCCATACCCCCCTCTTGCTACGCCATTGCATACAGAGCAGTAACCATGTTGATGAACTTCATCAAAACTCTGCTTCAATAATTCATGAATACACAATCTGAGACATATTGACACGGACTCAGCACTTGGTTATTATCAACGAAGAGGACATGAAGGATTATTTTTGTTTCAAGTTTCACGAACTTCATTCCCTTAACCATGAACTTAATTATATCTACCCACTACGTAGTTTATATAATTATCAGAAGATCACGTGAAGCATTAAGTCGCAGAGCGACATTTTAGGACTTCTAATACTATTCACTTTATTGATCTATTGTGAGGGAGGAAGATTAATTGCTTCAGAATTTTCAAATTCAAGGGCAAATCAGATCTGAGTGGCCTCGAACTATTCAAAAAATGATCTTTACTTAAAAGACAAGATCCCGTTAGTGAACTTTCGGAAGAGGATATTAGGTGAAGTCTCTGGGAATTAAGACACTATATATAGAGTATCTCATCATCTTCTTGAATCTGCCATTATTTCTGAACGTTCATTATAACCTCAGATCGTTTCCGTCTGCCTGATGCATACATTTTTTTCCAATTTTTTAAGGAAGGAACTTAATTAAGCAGAAGGTGGTAATAACTACCTGATTTTTTTAGCATGACTGTTTTTTTAAACTTACAAGTATTTCTTGACAGATATACATTTTTCGAAGCCCTTTGAGTTTATTAAGGACATTTTTACATGTCCTTTTCGTATTTTTACATTTTCATTATGAATGAGAAGGTATTAGTTTCATGTGAAAAATGATTTTCGAAATTTTCATCAAATATTTACGTTTTGAGACCCCCTGAGTTAGAAACAACGGTTTTTACGAAAATGTCTCTCTATCTGTTGCACACTGTTAGGAATTTGTGTATTAAACTTTCATTACATGTAATGAAAGTTCTTTTCTGTGACGTATATTAAATTTTAAATAATTTCATCTTAAAAATGTAAATTTTTATTTGAATTTTAATACACATGTGCATATATTTTAATTAAGTTTGTTAATTTTAATATATTCCGACTGAAAAGTTATTAAATTTAATATGAATATTGGTTTCTGATATTTTTCATAAATCTCTACTAATTACCCCAATAACATTTTTCCATCAAACTAAAATTAGGATAGTTACAGTATCTTAAAACATGAAAAAAGTCAATATATAAATTTCATTTTCTAGTTAAATTATACAAGATAAGAAAAAAAATTATGATACAAAATTGTTAACTACATAAAAATGTACAAATTTGAATCGCAATATTTTTTCATAAAATGTATATTTTTCTTTTCAATTTAAAATATTGAAAATCGAAAATTCCATTCTTTAAACAAAATATGTGAGATACGAAAAAAACGCTGAGATGGAAAATTATTTGCCTAAATGAGGTCTAAAAATTCTCAGCAGGACAATTTTTGACAAGATGTATATTTTATGTTTTGATTTTAAATATTAAAGATCCAAAATTCCACTTTTTAACCAAAGTATGTGGGATACGAAATAAGCGTTGAAATGCAAAATCGTTTACTTAAATAAAGTCTACGATTATTTTTCCTTTTAGAGACATTTTGAAGAAAATAAATTTTTTAATTACACGGAGAAACTTTTTATGTAAATTATTAGAAAGTTCCAGAAATGTATAGAAAAAATCGAACGGAAGCGCGAGTGTCATGAGAATGTGTTCCTTAAGGCTGATAGAGTCTTAAGTAAATTGAATACTCCTTTTCATTTGAAATCAAAAACAAATTTAGTAACTTTGAGAAAATGCAATTCAAATCTACAATATTATAAAATTAACTTGAGCTTCAGTGTCAAATTATAAGAAATGAACTTAAATGTATGCGAAGAATATAAGATCGAGCACGAAGCGCGAGTTCTAAACAGATTCGAGCGCGAAGCGTGACGATTGTATTGCGCGGCCTAGGCGTCCTCAAACTCGCGAGCTCAGTGCGAAGCGCGTGATGAGCAGATTTTTACTGTTACTCTTGAGATGAATAACCAGTCATTTAACTCTAAATTAGTCTTACCTACAGAAGATGTGAGAACTTTGTCAAGGTTCTGACACTTTGTGGAAGGATGCACAATTCCACAAGCTACGACCACCAACTTCTCGAGTGACTTGACATACCCCAGTCAGCGCATTTATAATGCGAATCGAACCGCTACCGTATGTAGATCTCGCGTGCGACTTTATGAATATTTTAAGCCAGGCCTGACCCAGATTATCTTTGTAACTGGAAAGCACATGCTGCCTGCCTGCCTGCCTTTCGTTAACTGACACCCGGTGTCTCGCCTTCTTTACTTTCTTTTCTTTTTCCCTTCTTATCATCTCAACTAATCCGTCATCTAGTAGCATCTCTGTGACGAATGAATAAACAAGCATTTTCAGAGTCGGAAAAGAGTCGATATCGAAGCTCTAGACTCTAGAATATGCAGCTTATACGATTCTGAGACAAAACCCCTTCTAAATAAAGAAGAATCTTTTCACACAACTAGCTTTCGAAATTCATTGAATAAAATTGCTGCGGAAAGAGTTCAAAAATCTACAAGTGTTCCTTTTACATTCTCATTACATAGACTACCGGTCAGAATTGTGGGACCACCTGTTTTTCGATGATTTCTTAAATTATCTTAATTTCAATTCTGTAAGTGATGAAATTTGTACTCTTAATAATGTGAAAGTCATCAAAATTATCTTTAAAATTAGTCTGGAATGAAGTCGTTTCGTTAAATTTTGAAGGAGTTATTGCAAAAAAGTCCAAATTTCAATGTTTTCTTAAATTTTAAATAACTTTCGAAGCAGTCAACATTTTTTAATGTTCTTAGGTTTATTTTAAAGCTAAGATTCTACAGAATCGCAGTAAATTATCGTTATAAATATTCCATTTTTTGTTTGCATAATGCAAAGAGTTGAAATTTCGAAAACATTTCATCTGTAGGTAAATCATAATAAAGATCATATAAATATGAATTTTATTAAATTAATATATTTTAAGGGGATTCAATATAAAATTCATGATTATATGTTATTATATTGGAATTTTTCCAACTTTTATATTTGAACTTTAACCTCGAGCAGCATGTAAGAAAAAAATTACACATTAATTCTAAGAATTTGGTTTGATTTTGTAGAAATTAAGCTTTGATATCAATCTAAGAACATTAAAAAATGTTGATTATTTTGAAAGTTATTTAAAATTTAAGAAAGCATTGAAATCTTGATTATTTCTGCAATAACTTCTTTAAAATTTAACAAAACGAATTCGTGCTGGGCTCATTTTATAAAGAATTTTGATAGCTTTGAATTTAATTAAAAGAAGAAATTTTTTCACTTACATAATTCAAATTAGGATAATTTAAGCAATTATCGAAAAACAGGTGGTCCCACAATTCTGACCGGTACTGTATGAAATGGTATTGTATTGGTAGACTTTATCAGAGCCAAAAAAGTAAAATCAGCCATATCCGACCAAAATTTCAAAAATTAGAGCATTTTTGGTATTTTTGAAAAGTACTTTTTTGAAAAACAATATTTTAATACTAATTTTGGATATACGCTAAATTACCGATAAAAATTGCCATTTAAAAGGTGAAATTTTCTAATAATTTAATTTATTTCACAATCCAGATGGAAATTTTTATCGGTAATTTAGCGTATTCTATAATAGAAATTCCAATAAATGAGAATTATCAGAAAAAAGTACGTCGCTTTGGAATTTTATCATGCGTTTCCAAACAGTTTGGTAATTCTAGAAAAATATTTTTCTTTGTGCAAAAAGCTCTACAAATTGTCCTTATAAAATTTTTTAATCAAACCAATATTAGAAAAGTTAGTCTTTTAAAACTTTTGAAAAATTCATTTTTCAGTCAAATTATACACGATAAGAAAAAAAGTCATACAAAATTATTCACTAGAAAAAGTTCTGTAAATATGCATTCCCACATTTTTTGATATGATCTATATTTTTTGTTTCAAGTTTTAAAAAACCTTTGAAAATTAAAAATTCGATTTTTTAACCAAAATATACGAGACATGGGAGAAA
Source organism: Diplolepis rosae (assembly GCA_030998225.1). Taxonomy (NCBI): domain Eukaryota; kingdom Metazoa; phylum Arthropoda; class Insecta; order Hymenoptera; family Diplolepididae; genus Diplolepis; species Diplolepis rosae. The sequence goes on from JAPYXD010000698.1 coordinate 5,508,550, forward strand.
CGTTATAAAATGAAAAATTGTTTGCTTAAATAAGTTTTACAAATTTGCATTCACACATGTTTTAATAAAATATATATTTTTTGTTTTCATTTTAAAAAAAAACACTTGAAAATAAAAAAATCGATTTTGTAACCAAAATATGCGAGATATGGAAGAAGAATTCCAGATCAGTTATAAATAATGTAAGGATGCTACGTCTCAAAAAATTTTATTTTACTTCATGGATTCATTACTCAAATAAAAGACGGTTGAATAATTTGACATTTTTAAATTTTGGCAATTCACAAAGAACGGTAAGAAATATATTGTCCGAAAAATGACAAAATCATCGGAATTTTCTAAAGGAGGAGAGTCATTTTAAGTCCTTAACTGATTTTAGAGACTAGGAATTCTGAACGGGATCTAAAAGTGCCCCCTGTTAGTTTTCTCCATAAACTAGAAACTCTCGTCAGTATTTTATAAAAATCTAATCTCAACAAAGGACAAAGAAATTTGTACACGAGTTTTGTGAAGAAAACACGATGTATGCGCGGTTGTAAATTGTGTGGAAACAATAAAATAATTTGGATGACTTGACCAATGCTTTTAACGAAATAATTTATTTTTTAAAAATTAACATTTTTGTTACACTAACCACTTTTTTAGTAATCACAACTAAATTTTAGTAATACCAATAATATATAATTAAACAAACTATTTTGTTGTGACGAAACTTTTTTACATTCTCATCATGGATGAGAAGGTATTGGTTTTATGTGAAGAATGACTTTCGAAATTTTCATCAAATCTTTACGTTTTGAGACCCCCTGAGTCAGAAAAAATGGTTTTTACGAAAGTGTCTGTCTGTCTGTAGGTCGTGTGCGGCATAACTCTCGATAGAATTATCAGATTGAATTGAGCTTTGGTACACTTTATCGGAGCCGAAAAAGTAAGGACAAGTTCGTTAACCAGCCACATCCAATCAAAATTGAGGGATTGAGCACTACTTTTGTGTTTTTGAAAATAATTTTAAAAAAAATAAAATATTTCTATACTGGTTTTTGATAGTGCTCATAAATCTCTACAAATTATCCTGATAACATTTTTTGATTAAATCAAAATTAGAAATGTTACAGTATATTCTAATTCGAAAAAAGTCAATATCAAAATTCCATTTTCAAGTTAAATTATACGAGATACGAAAAAACGTTATGATACAATATTATTTTTTACATAAAGGCCTACAAATTTGAATTGTGACATTTTTTCATAAGATGCATATTTTTCTTATTAATTTAAAAAAAAACCATTGAAAATCCAAAATTCAATTTTTTAACAATAATATGTGAAATACGAAAAAAACGTAAGAATACAAAGTTGTTCGTTTCAAAAAGATCTACAAATTTTGTCTCACACAGTTTCTGATAAAAGATATATTTTTCGTTTCAATTCCAAAAAATACGATTAAAATTCAAAAATTCCATTTTTTAGACAAAATATGTGAGATGCAAAAAAAACGTTTAGATGGAAAATTATTTGCCTCAATGAGCTCTACAAATTTTCATTATGACATTTTTCTACAGGATGTAAATTTATGTTTTGATTTTTAATATTAAAAAAATTCGATTTTTTCACCAAAATATGTGAGATACGATATAAGCGTTGTTCTCGAAAATCGTTTCCTTAAATAAAGTCTACGATTGTTTTTCCTTTTTGAGAGATTTGGAAGAAAATAAATTATTTTAATCATGTAATTTATTAAAAAGTTACTGAAATGTATACAGAAAATCGAGCGCGAAGCGCGAACGCCATGATGAGAATGTGTTCCTTAAGGCTGATTGAGCCTTAAGTAAATTGAATTTCCTGTTTCACTTAAATTCAAAAAGAAATTGAGTGACTTTTAGAAAATGTGTAATTCACATCATCTGTAATATTATTATAAAATTGGTTTGAGCTTCAGTATCAAATTATAATAAATAAACTTGAATGTATGTGAAGAGCACAAGACCGAGCGCGAAGCGCGAGGTCCAGAATGAACGGAGCGCGAAGCGCGACGATCAAATCGCGCGCCCTAGGCGCGCTCAAACTTGCGCGCGAAGCGCGCCATGAGAATGTGCCCGCGAGGCGGGCAGATTTTTTTAGTACAGATTCCACGATTTTGTCTCAAAGGAAAATTTGTTCACTCATATAGTAATTTTAAGACGATTGCAGACGAAAGTCCCAAAGCTTGAGACAAGCAACATATTTTCTGATTTAAAAAAGTCAGTTCTTCTGAGTAATATAATTTTTCCATAAACAGTATTTCTAATCATATGTACATAATATTTTTCCATAAAATCAAGTTGAAAGAATTTTATAAGTTTTCTGAGAAACCGAAGATTAGAAGTAATGGATAAAAGTTTTGAGATTATGTCCTTTCAACCTTTTGACTGTTAATGAGAAATGCATCTTGAAAAAAAATTTCCGTTGAGATAAATATAATAAATATTTTCATCACGAATATCATTTGATCAGATCAACAATACATTTCCTACAATAAGCAAATATTTTTATTGGGACCAAAAATCTTGCCAGCAAAATTATTTTGCAAGCTCTTCTTGTCGTCACGTTTTCAATAATGCATGCAAAGTTTATTCCTCTTTCATAAACGTTAACCTCACATAACGTGGCTCTCAGACATAATTTTACAAATAAGAAAAAAATTAAAGAAAATCGTGATTTCTTGAGAAATAAACTTTTCTCTTTCCAAAAAAAACTTTTAAAGAAAAAAAGTATACTATAAAGATGCACTGAGAAAAAAATGTATGCAACAAAACTTTTTTTGTTGTCCTGACAAGACATTTTATTGTCCTAACAAAACATTTTGTTTAAGTAACCAAATTTTGATTAATATAGCAAAATGTTTTGTTGCATAAATACCAACAAACTATTTTTGTTGATTTGACAAAACTGTTTTCTCAGTGTACTCTATTAAGAATAACGAACAAGTCCATTTCACAATATGTTTTCGAAAATTGAATAGAAGGCCACAAGTTTCATTTGTTGCAACCCAGCACCCCGAGCCACTCGAACAAAATACATTTTCGCACGTGATCGGATTGAAGATTTCCATTAAACTATACGACTGATCTCAATCAAACGCCCTTAAGAAATCAATATATCTACTAAAGGGAAATTTATCGTCAAGAATTGTTTCATTTTTATCTCTATTTCACGATTGTATAAATTTTTCGCCGGAAACTTTCCTACTCAAGGTCGATGTCCTCGAAAATTTTGGAATGTGTGCACGTAACATAATATCACCGTAAACCAACCCGGCATCGTTTCCTTGGCTCTTCCTACTGTTTCATTGAACGCCTCATCTTGGCCACGTGCCAACTGACGTCACAGACAGAGTAGGGTAGGGGTTGTCACTGATTTCGACTTGACTTGAATCAAGTCGACCTAACCGAGTGATCTCCGAAGATTAACCCTAAAGCGCGCTGAGCTTTCTTTACATCTTTCTCATCCTTCATCTAATTCGCTTAACTTTCTACGAGATTACGAAAAAAATATCTCCTCAGAAAGGTTTCGATTTCTCGAAATGAAGACACTTAGATACATGTAAAAAGATGATTCAAAAAAACTAATTTGTAAAACATAAATTACCTCAAGGTAGTTCATCTACAAAAATTAGACCTCAGGCAAAAATAGATAATTTTGCTTTCAAGAATAGCAATATTATTATTGAAGGGTTAATTTGAAAAGGAAAAGATTATTTTCTCTGAAAAAAATTTGAAACAGAAAAATAATTTTATTAATAAATTTTATTTTTGACCCAACTTTTTTTCTTATCGCTTCTTACCAAATTTTAAAAAATTATGCGATTCTTATAAATCACGAATAATTTTTTAGAGAAAAGATCCTCCACAACTTCACTGCTTCCAATTTTTGAAAATAAATTCTTTAATAACTGAAACTATTAAAAATCAATTTTCCAAAACGAAATTTTTATAAACAAATTGCTGAATTTGATAATAATTGATTCATTTTCAAAAATTGGTAACGATTAAGTTGTAGAGAATCTTTTCCTCAAAAAAGTGATCCGTAATTTATTAGAATCGCATAATTTATTTAAATTTGGTAAAAAGCAATAAGAAAAAAAGTTGGGACAAAAATAAAATTTATTAATAAAATTATTTTTCTGTGTTTCAAATTTTTTTCACGGAAAATAATCTTTTCTTTTTCAAATTAGCCCTTCAATAATAATATTGCTGTTCTTGAAAGTAAAATTATCTATTTTTACCTGAGGTCTAATTTTCGTACATGAACTACCTTAAATTGCAAATCACTTTTGAACATTTTTATTCATTTTTGAATAAAATAGATAAGGAAAATTCTGGGTTATGAATATAGAGAATAATAAGATGGCAAGGGTAATTCACTTTTTAAGATGAACTAGCTGTGTTAAATGAAAAAATCCTTAAACCAATTTTCAGACTTTACCAGGTACTTGTCTGACTATAATCTCCTTGATTCACTTAAAATACATACATTGTGGATCAGACAAATAATGTGAAATGAACTATCCAGAATTAGAGTCAAAATACTTATTGTTAGACAAAATCAATAAGAATTAAAAATATTCTTTTTGAATTCTATAGCACAAATCAGTTTTTAATTTGCTTCGAAAATCAGTTGAATAGAATTTTCAAAATGTTTTCAATATCGTGGAAAGTAGAAAATAGAAATCTCAATAAATTAAATTCAAGCTCTCAGTATTAGAAAAATGAATTCAAATTATTTGGTATTGAGAAATTTACCTTATAATATCAGTCTTTCAAATATTTTGATCCAGATCATTTATTTACCCTTATATAATTTTGGAAATTTGATACAAACATAAAATAAGCTTCAAGCTAAATATATTGCGAACAGAATAATCGATCAAGCCTTCCCTTAGAACAAAAGTATAACGCGATGGTCCATATATCGTTTGCTCTCATTCTTTCACTGACAAAGAGAAAAGGCATTATATTTTTCCCCGGAATATGAAGGTATTATACTTTTTATACAGTGTGAGCTTTCAATTCATTAAAAGTATGGATAGAAGTAGTCAGTATATAAAAATTACACGTGCCTGGACATTACACGAGGAAAATTGTAATCCATAGTAACATTTATTTTAACAATATATCTTTATATGTATATAAAAGAAATAATTTTAATTCTAATAAAAAAAAAAGAACAAAGAATTCCGCACTAAAAAAATATTATAAAGATATGAAATTTTCAAAGATGTTTTATATTTTTTATACAGAAGTTTTCCAACATTTCTTAATTTAACAATGTTCTTAATAAAAGTTAATGCAAACTGTGTTTCTGAAAATCATTCACTATTTTTGAAATATAAACGATTGATTTCAATTCTATTTTCATTGAATCTAGAGCATTATAACACAAATAGCACCATTTAAATGAAAATAGAATAAAACTCGATTCCAATTAGCAGGCACTTAATAAAAAAATTCACTCTTATAGAAATACAGTCAAAAAGAGAGCTAATCGACTTTTCTGCTAATTAATTTCTAGGAAAAATTTCTCAACAAAAGAGAAAAGGGTGAAAGACCTAAGTAACAAAGTGTTCTCTCTGAAAGAAAGTTGTAGCAAACTTGCTAATTGAATTGAGTAACCACTACGTAAGATAATTACAGCGAGAATATTAACAATAATTAAATAAAGTATCTTGGCATTAAGAGGTTAGTCGAGGTAGGAGGAGGAAGAAAAGCGTATTTTTTGAGAATTTTTTCCTCTTTGCTATATGCATATATTTTTTAAATCATTTTAGCATCCGAAAGTATATACACGGAGAAACACAAGTTTACAATTTTTGCTAAACTAGGTTCCAAATTACACTGATAAAACTGGAGTGTCAACCTAAACATTTGGAGGGTGAAGCAGACTATATTTGAGGTTAAACTATAGGACAGCCTTCTAGATAGTGTAACTTATTACCTGTGAATTGTGAAAATAAGATGGTCAACTTGAATACTTTAGAGGGAAAAGTTGATCATCGCAGAGAGAAAAAAATAGGTTATCGAAGAGGGAAAAACAGACTATAATCTACTTCTATGGCTAACCTCAAAACTATTACATTTAAGCTTTCACAATTATTATGTTATTATAGCAAGTGAAATAGGTACTCAACAATTAGTTGGCAAAAATAACCCTCGTGACACTTTAACACGCAAAGGACGCGAAACTGGCAATGAGGTTAGAGTCCACGCTGGTGATATTGGAGGAAAAATAGGCGAACCCACGTGACTTTACAATTTTGGCGCGTATTTCACCAATCGACACTCTTTATAGTGATTCTGACCCTCTGGTAACAGTTAAGCAGAATATCAAATGAGTGTCTCCCTGACCAAAAAGAAAAAATTTCGGAGAAAGTGTTGTACTATCTAGAAGTTCAAACTGACTATCTACATTTTGACACTCAAAGTTTGACACTCCAGTTTTCTCAGTGTAGGGAAAAACGTGTCATCATGAGAACTCTTCGCAGTGAAATACTGAACTTTATACGAGATATATGATAATTTATATAGATTGTATCAAACTTTACTATGATCTATACTAAAGTTTCATATCATTTTTCAAATCTTTAGTACATGCTAAAAAGAGCATTCGCTCAATCTGAACATATTTTATTTGCCGAATTTCGGGCTGCTTAAAATTTTATTCATAAAAAAGGAAAATATTTTCGGAATATCGGAAAAAAACTTTCTGATTTGGGCGAAATTGAAAAAAAAGAAGATAGTTTCTTAAAATCCGAACGACACTTTCGGTAATTCTGAAGAAGAATGTTCATTTTAAACTTTCGTAATATGTGATTGTTAATTTCTGATATTGAGAAAATTATGTCCGAAATATAGCAAATCGGTTTCTTATTTTCGGAATTTCGTCTTCGTATGCGACTAGAATATGTCTTTTGTATATTCCTGAAATGATTTTACAATTTTTGGAAAGACTTATTCAACACATTTGAAAGTCACTTCCGAATTTTCGATATTTCGTTTTCGGAGCAAAACAAAACGCGACTTTCCGAAATTCAGATAATGGTTTTCTGAAATTCAGAATTTCACATTCTAAACATTTGAAAATCATATTCTATTTCATTAAATTATGATTTATGTAAAGTATATAAATTAATTATTTATTTACTATCAATTAATGAAAGTTTTAATTTTATTTATATAATATTCATTTTATAATTATTTTGCCTAATGATTATATTTATTACTCAATATTTGTTTAAACTCTGATTTCTTTTGAATAAATAATTATTTTTAGAAAATGTAACATATATGTTATAATATATTGCTACATCATATTTGTAGTATTATTATTTTTGTTAAATTTATTAATTATAATAGATAAAATTGATTTGAGTTAATATAAGTTAATTTTAGTAAATTCATAAAAAATTAGTGATTGAAAATGTAAAAAGTGTTTCCCTATAATAAATTTAAATAAATGTGTTAAAGAATAATTTTAGTAATAATAAAATATAAATATTAATTTCAATAATAATAAATTCAGTGATAATAAATTCATTAAATAATGAATGAAATTTTTGTTTGTTAACATAGTTCAGTTAATTTTGCTTGGATCAACTTCAAATTTGAAAAGTATATTTTCAAGGTTTTACACTATAAGAATATGCAAAACCCCAAAAATCGATTTTTTGATAATTCTGACTGCGACTAAGTAAAACGTATCTAAACGAACATCTAATTCTAACAACTAAAAAATTCATATTTCAATAAATAATCTACAGAGTGGTTCTAAAACTCAAAAAAGGTTATTATTTGGAGCCAAAGATTGGTTTCATCAAATGAATGTTTCAAAGCCGTTCTAGCTATAACCACTAATTCGGTTTGTTCAATGACCTCGTGGTTTTTCACATCACCCGCAAAAGCCCTGGTGAATACAAACGTCAATAATTAGGTTACAGATAGCGTTCAAACTGTTTCGAATTCTATGGACTATAGTTACAACTGGTTACCACCGATCAATGATGATCGAACGAGGATAACCTAAAGCTATAATTCATAAAAGCAGCCCACCAATGGAGCAATTGATTTCGATTCGTTCAACCAGTAAACACTCGTCGAGTTTCATTTCACGTAAGAGTTTATCGATAAGGACGAAAAGAGGAAGACCAGGATATTCATTGCACACCTTGAGGACAGGGTGGCCAAATACTTGAAATGAAGAATCACAATCGATTGCATGAAAAAACACTAAAACTGGAACATTGAAAAATCACTAACAATAACTAAAAAACACCAACTTTTCACTAGATTTTAAAAGGCTTGAAATTTGAATTTACATTTTTATAAAAATAAATAAAAACAGTAAAAAAACAATATTTGTGCATATAATACAAAACTAACTTCAAAGATAGGCACAATTACTATAAAATTAAGTTTGCATAATATTTCAAATTATTTGTATAATAGATGTAACATTGAAGTATTTCATTCATGTATAATTAACTATTTTATACAGTACATTTTGTTATTTTTTCAGTAAACCAATGTACATTTTTATTGAAATTTCTATTTTTCAAATGTTACGACCATTTGATTTGGTGTTGAAAAGCAATGAATTCAAAAAACACCAAAAAAAGTCAAAATCCCTAAAAATACACCCGAAAAATCACTAAGTTGTGTCTTCAAAGAATGACCAAAAGAAACACAACGCGCCTTTGAAAAACACTAAATTTGTATACTAAATTGGCCACCTTGCTTGAGGATGACCATATTATACTATTCAACGTAGATCAAATTTCGCTTACAGAAACGATTGTTCCCGAGGGAGCAGTAGAATCTGCATTGATCGCTTCAGGCAGCCATTAATTCTTTCCGCAGTGTGATCACCCCAAATCCCAGATTGCTATCGCAGCACTTGTCCGACTCGGATGCAGTCAATCACAAGACTCATCTCAAATGTTGTCCTGCTTTCAGATTTAGATTTTATTTCATAGCCTCATCAAAGGGTTTTTAGCATTAAAAAATCTGCCCGCTTCGCGGGCACATTCTCATCGCGCGCTTCGCTCGCAAGTTTGAGCGCGCCTAGGGCACGCGATTCGATCGTCGCGCTTCGCGCTCCGTTCTTTCTGGACCTCGCGCTTCGCGCTCGGTCTTGTGCTCTTCGCATACATTTAAGTTTATTTCTTATATTTTGATACTGAAGCTCAAACCAATTTTATAATAATATTACAGATGATGTGAATTACACATTTTCTCAAAGTCACTGAATTTCTTTTTGATTTTAAGTGAAACAGGAAATTCAATTTACTTAAGGCTCTATCGGCCTTAAGGAACACATTCTCATCATGACACTCGCGCTTCGCGCTCGATTTTCTGTATACATTTCAGTATAACTTTTTAATAAATTACATGATTAAAATAATTTATTTTCTTCCAAATCTCTCAAAAAGAAAAAAACAGTCGTAGACTTTATTTAAGGAAACGATTTTGCAGAACAACGCTTATTTCGTATCTCACATATTTTGGTGAAAAAAATCGAATTTTTTCAATATTAAAAATCAAAACATAAAATATACATCCTGTCCCGAAATTTCTTTATCAGAATTTGTAGACCTCATTTAGGCAAACAATTTTCCATCTAAATGTTTTTTTGTATCTCACATATTTTGTCTAAAAAATGGAATTTTTTCATTTTTATCGTATTTTTTGGAATTGAAACGAAAAATATATGTTTTATCAGAAACTGTGTGAGACAAAATTTGTAGATCTTTTTGAAACGAACAACTTTGTATTCTTACGTTTTTTTGGTATTTCCAATATTATTGTTAAAAAATTGAATTTTTGATTTTCAATAGTTTTTTTTTTAATTAAAAAGAAAAATATGCATCTTATGAAAAAATGTTATAATTCAAATTTGTAGGTCTTTATGTATTCAATAATATTGTATCATAACGTTTTTTCGTATCTCGTATAATTTAACTGGAAAATGGAATTTTGATATTGACTTTTTTCGAATTTGAATATGCTGTAACATTTCTAATTTTAATTTAATCAAAAAATGTTATTAGGATAATTTGTAGAGATTTATGAGCACTATCAAAAACCAGGATTGGAATTTTTGATTTTTTCAAAAAATTATTTTCAAAAACACAAAAGTAGTGCTCCATCCCTCAATTTTGATTGGATGTGGCTGGTTAACGAACTTGTCCTTACTTTTTCGGTTCCGATAAAGTGTACCAAAGCTCAATTCAATCTGATAATTCTATCAAGAGCTATGCCGCACACGACCTACAGACAGACAGACAGACAGACAGACACTTTCGTAAAAACCATTTTTTCTGACTCAGGGGGTCTCAAAACGTAAAGATTTGATGAAAATTTCGAAAGTCATTTTTCACATAAAACCAGTACCTTCTCATCCATGATGAGAATGTAAAAAGTAAGGATACAAAATTATCTTAAATCCATGGCTCAACCGATTCACATAACAACGAGGGGCCGTTCACTAGAAGAATTCTAAAGAATCAATGATTTTTCATACTTATAATTGATTCAGAATCAGCGACTCGTGGAAAGATTTTTCAGAATCATATGGGGAATCAGCTTGATTGAGTAAAATCTTAGAGATTGATTCTGAAAGTTTAAAAGCCGTGTTCATCAGTGAGATTCAGAAGAATCACCGGGGAGCATTCAGAATCGTTACGATTCCGTGCAATTCCGTGCACGCTCGAGCGAGTCAGCTCGAGCTCGAGTTAGCTTGAGATCACTTGAGATGCTTGAGATCAACGCGTTAAAACTTGTCTAATGCGCAGTATCACGCGCAGCGAGGCGTCCACACTGAAAGAAATGCTTGGGATTTATCAGCCATATGAATATATTATATCGTGACATGTTTCCGTACATGTTCAATGTTTTATTGACCCACAATAATAATTTTGTAAAAGTTAATTTGGCATGGGGTCAGTTTTGATACGGATTTATTTTTTTAATTAAGTGATAGAACACATAAAAAATACAAAAGGCAAACGTTTCGGCCACAAATGGGGGCCCTCTTCAGTGCCAATTAGCTTAATAGTAACCTTTAAATATTTATTAACTAAGACATGCAACTTAATAATTATTGTATTTTTTGTTTTTTTCTTTTTTTCTTTGCTTATTGATATTAGAAAAAGATAGAGTAAACATGCGGAAAGACTTATGGGTAAGCGAGTTCCTAGGTGTGAAGGAACCAGACCGTTCCAAAAACTGTTCCAACGAGTAATCCTCTCCCACAGGAACCGTGAAAAATGCGACCGCGGAACGCACTCTCTCAAGGGCACATATATAAACACGATTATTTCACCAAAGAAAGAAACAACACGATGGAGAATATAACGTGGATCCTTGGTAAAGCACGCACAGCAAACCACACACATCCACGAGCACCAGAAGTAAAGGACACTGAAGTTAAAACAATAAGAACGATGTAATTGGTACGGAAAAATTTTTATTTTGTATTTTCTCCGAAGCCGCAGAGATGACAGACGAAAGTAAGTCCACCACTCTGCCACATGGCTAAAAGAAAACTGATTTGGGAAGAAGTCGTATTTAGGAAGACTAGTGTTCAGAGTTTGACGTGTATAGAAAGCATTCTCCAGAAAGGTCAGGTTCCAACACCAAGGGTTATACACAGTAAAACCTTATTTTAATGTCCCCGGCACTTGAGATTATTACATGCTCAAGCGTCCGACAAAAGCAAAGACCCACCACATGTTCGAAAAACTCTGTAAGGAAGGGCACTCACTACGGTCCCGACGTCGTAAAAATTGTACACATTTCTGTGGATATAGAAAGTAAAATGCAACTAAAGTGGAAATTCACGAAAAATTAAATTCCTGGTTTTTCGAAACCTCTGATTCTTAATAAATGGAACCCGGAAAAATACAATATTAAGTTTATAAGTATGATGTCCGAGTTTTTCAGATTATAAGACTGTTGTAAAGTGGCAAAATATTACGAGAGTTATTCGAACTCTGACTTAAATAGAGTGGCCAATTAATACAGTAGCACTACGGATTCTAAGACTGATAAAAAATGGCCAAGTAATGCGCGAGCACTTCGGACTCTAATTCTGAGTAAGGTGGCCAAGTAATGCGCGAGCACATCAGACTCTGATTCTGAGTAAGGTGGCCAAGTAATGCGCGAGTTCAATGGACGTCAGGACTGATATAAATGCAAAAATAGCCGCGAAATACGCGAGATCAAACGAAGTCTGACCTAAATAAGGAGGCAAAGAAATGCGCGAATTCTTAGTACAGAATTTTAATATAAAGTGGCCAAGTAATGCGCGAGCTCTTCGGACTCTGGCTTAAAATTATGTGGCCAAGTAATTCGCGAGTTCAATGGACGTCACGACTGATATAAATACAAAAATAGCCGCGTAATACGCAGTTTAACGAAGTCTAACCTGAAAAGAGTGGCCAAGTAATGCACGAATTTTTAGGGTTATAAGAATTTTTATAAAGTGGCCAAAAAATAATAATTAACACGTAGGCTCCTTAGACTATGACCTGAATAAGGCGGCCAAGTAATGCGCGAGCACTTCGGACTCAGATTTTCAGTAAAGTGGCCAAGTAATGCGCGAGCACATCAGACTCTGATTCTGAGTAAGGTGGCCAAGTAATGCGCGAGTTCAATGGACGTCAGGACTGATATAAATGCAAAATTAGCCGCGTAATACGCGAGATCAAACGAAGTCTGACCTAAATAAGGAGGCAAAGTAATGCGCGAATTCTTAGTACAGGATTTTTATATAAAGTGGCCAAGTAATGCGCGAGCTCTTCGGACTCTGGCTTAAAATTATGTGGCCAAGTAATTCGCGAGTTCAATGGACGTCAGGACTGATATAAATGCAAAAATAACCGCGTAATACGCAAGATCAAACGAAATCTGACCTAAATAAGGTGGCAAAGTAATGCGCGAATATAAACTTAATATTGTATTTTTCCGGGTTCCATTTATTAAGAATCAGAGGTTTCGAAAAACCAGGAATTTAATTTTTCGTGAATTTCCACTTTAGTTGCATTTTACTTTCTATATCCACAGAAATGTGTACAATTTTTACGACGTCGGGACCGTAGTGAGTGCCCTTCCTTACAGAGTTTTTCGAACATGTGGTGGGTCTTTGCTTTTGTCGGACGCTTGAGCATGTAATAATCTCAAGTGCCGGGGACATTAAAATAAGGTTTTACTGTGTATAACCCTTGGTGTTGGAACCTGACCTTTCTGGAGAATGCTTTCTATACACGTCAAACTCTGAACACTAGTCTTCCTAAATACGACTTCTTCCCAAATCAGTTTTCTTTTAGCCATGTGGCAGAGTGGTGGACTTACTTTCGTCTGTCATCTCTGCGGCTTCGGAGAAAATACAAAATAAAAATTTTTCCGTACCAATTACATCGTTCTTATTGTTTTAACTTCAGTGTCCTTTACTTCTGGTGCTCGTGGATGTGTGTGGTTTGCTGTGCGTGCTTTACCAAGGATCCACGTTATATTCTCCATCGTGTTGTTTCTTTCTTTGGTGAAATAATCGTGTTTATATATGTGCCCTTGAGAGAGTGCGTTCCGCGGTCGCATTTTTCACGGTTCCTGTGGGAGAGGATTACTCGTTGGAACAGTTTTTGGAACGGTCTGGTTCCTTCACACCTAGGAACACGCTTACCCATAAGTCTTTCCGCATGTTTACTCTATCTTTTTCTAATATCAATAAGCAAAGAAAAAAAGAAAAAAACAAAAAATACAATAATTATTAAGTTGCATGTCTTAGTTAATAAATATTTAAAGGTTACTATTAAGCTAATTGGCACTGAAGAGGGCCCCCATTTGTGGCCGAAACGTTTGCCTTTTGTATTTTTTATGTGTTCTATCACTTAATTAAAAAAATAAATCCGTATCAAAACTGACCCCATGCCAAATTAACTTTTACAAAAAACATATGAATATAGCTGAATGTTTTTAAATAATTCAACAAAAAATATTGCTGCAATAGTAATTCATATGGTTGGAATACACATACAGGCTAAATTTTCAATGTAGTTTATCAATACCATTTGGAGTAATGGATTCATTTATCGACAATATAAAAAATAGGTCCTACTTATTACATCGAAATTGAAAAATAATGTGATATTTCCATTAACATTGTATTTCCTTCTATTATTAAAAACAATCCTCGAGAATTTTTTAAATTTCCATTTATAAAAAGTACCGTAATCGTTAGTGCTAATAAATGTTATCAAAACTTTAGGATTTTAATAATTTTACGATAATATTTCGAAGGTTACCATGATAAGAAACATAAAAAGATTTTTTTACTCCATCGCATAAACTTCTCAGCTGTAAAAATTAAGATGAATTTTTCAACTGAAGTTTACATTCGGAAAATCCAGATAAATTACCACGCAATTCAAATGCACTTAAATTTTTAGCTGGTTTTACTAGTTGGTTTTTCCGATTGGTTTTTCCATCTGGTTTTAAGGAAGACATGTTTCAAAGTTTTCCAAAGGTGCCCTCATGTTTATAATTAAAAAGTAAGGCGCCTTCAAAAAAATTAAACAATTTTTTTCCACAATCAGTTGTAAAAACCAGATGATAAAACCAACTGGAAATCCGACTGGAGAATTAAATCCAGTTGTGTTCAAAATATTAATTTTAATTTTAATCAACCCAAAAATAGTTAACCCAAAAACTATTAACCAAATTAATTATTTTAAATAATTTTATCAATTGGGTTGAGTATTTTTATTCTTGGGGTATTTTTACTTATGGGGAAAGTATTTATGGGTTGAGTATTTTTGGGTTAATCATTTTTGGGAAAAGTATTTCTGGGTTAAGTATTTTACAGTCGTTTTATTGGCAAGGGAAGTCCGTTCCGTAACTGGAACACCCGTGTTCCATAATTTATTTACGTTATTTACATGGCTCAATGCGTGCAACTGTCAAAATGATCCCTGTGTTTCTTCTGAGGTTGGATTCGATTCCTTTTTTTTTTCTAATTGTCAGAATCAAACCGGATCATTCTTCAAGTGTGGAATCACATGAATCGTGAGCTAGTTAACGGAATAATTATGCTCACGTAGAATCGATTTTTAGTGAACGGCCCCTCGCATAACAAGATTTCTCTATATAAATTTATGAAATACAAAATAAAACAGCAAATCATTTCTGTCAAGTTCGTTTAAGGGTATGTAATATTTATAAAATTAGCAAATTTTTTTGATTTTAGGTTTCTACATGTTTATGTCGAAAGTATATAAATGTTTTCAAAATTTGGAAAATTTTAGAGAAGTTAAGAACAGACGTAGATAGGATTACATTTGGTTTCGAAAATGAATGAAAGTTCAATTTCATAAAATATTTTGGAAATTTTTTTCCATTATCAAAATCAAAAGTAGTCTAAGTCCGTTTTCATCTTCTCTGACATTTCTCAAATTTTTTAAACAAAATTTAATATACAGTACCGGTCAGAATTGTGGAACCACCTCTTTTTCGATAATTGCTTAAATTATCCTAATTTGAATTATGCGAGTGAAAAAATTTTTCCTCTTAATTAAATTCTAAGCTCTCAAAATTCTTCATAAAATGAGCTCAGCATGAATTCGTCTTGTTAATTTGCGAAGAAGTTATTGCAGAAAAAGTCAAAATTTCAATGCTTTCTTAAATTTTAAATAACTTTCAAAATAATCAACATTTTTAATGTTCATGGACTAATTTTAAAGCTAAATTTCTATAAAATCGAAAAAAATTCTTGGAATTGATGTGTAATTTTTTTCTTATATACTGCTCAAGGTTAAAGTTCAAATCAAAAAGTTTGAAAAATTCCAATATCGCTTTTGCTGAGAAAAACATTTTTATCAGATATATGGAACATATAATCATGAATTTTATATCGAATTTCCTTGAAATATATGTTCATATGATCTTTATTATGATTTACCTACAGATGAAATGTTTTCGAAATTTCCCTACTTTTTTGTTACAATTTCGACCCTTTGCATTATGCAAGAAAAAAATTATAGATTTATAACGATAATTTACTGCGATTCTGTAGAATCTTAGCTTTAAAATCAGCCTAAGAACATTAAAAAATGTTGATTTTTTCGAAAGTTATTTAAAATTTTAGAGAATATTGAAATTTGGACTTTTTTTGCAATAACTTCTTCAAAATTTAACGAAACAACTTCATCCCAGACTAATTTTAAAGATAATTTTGATGGCTTTCACATTATTAAGAGTGCAAATTTCATCACACGCAGAATTTAAATTAAGATAATTTAAGAAATCATCGAAAAACAGGTGGTCCCACTCTCTAAATCTGAATCAGTCAAATTTTCACTGATTAAATCAGTAATTTGCCTTTTCACTGATTCATCAGTGCAAAAATATTTTTCTCTGACAAATCAGTAAATGTTCACTGATTGAATCAGTGAATAAAGAATTTTTCACTGTTATATCAGTTGATTTCCACTTAAGTAATCAGTGAAATTTGACTGATTTACAGTAACCTCTTTTTAGCTATTTGAATCAGTCAAATTTCACTGATAATCAGTAGATTTTGACTGATTCAGATTTAGGGAGCACAATTCTGACCCGTAGTTTATTTTATACACAAACATGTAGAAACTGTACCGAATTGTTCACATGAACATGCTACTTTTCTCAAGTAAGTAAGTAAAAATTTTCCAGCTAAGTATATTTGTCAAAAATTCTTTTATTTTATTCAGTCTAAAAAAGCTTTCAAAATTTTTACTGAAGAAGAGTCAACAGACGTTTTTTATTATTTTTTTATTATACTTCACAAATTCTTAGAAAGATATTTAGTAAACTAAAAAAGTTATTATAAGGAAATAAATTGATTGATACATTAAATTGATACATTTTAGTGACCTGGTCTGACTTTTATTCAAGAGAGGCGCAAGAACATTTTAATATTTCCAACTCAATTACCTAATAAAGAAAAATATTTGGTAAATGCAATTTAAACAGCATTTAAAAAAAAAAACTTTGTCCGCCGTACATCGAAAGTTTAACTTTTGGTAATTTTTTTACAAAATTCGTAAACTTATCGATAATTACAGTTAACTGTAATAATGTTTGCCAGATATTTATTCAAACGAAGTTAACAGACGTTCTTTATCGTTTTCTGTTGTATTTTCTAAATTTGTATGAAGACATTTTGTAAAATAAAAAAGTTATATTACACGAACTTTTACTGGAGCTTGGTCACGTGATCTGGTTGATCCATGGCCTTAAGTAGTTAATTTGGAAATTTTTTAAAGTCCCAATACAAAAGACTTCGGACAAATTAAAAATGAATCTTGTGACTTGAATATCATCATTCATTTTCACGAGGAGCTTCTTCAGGAACTCATAATAGTATAGTGAGAACATCACTAAGGCGTCACATCCTTTCACACTGTCCTATTTCTATTGTTTCAATACCTATTTGTATAGTGCCTCTGTGCACCGCTTATTGAAGACTTCTAGCGGAAGTAACTGTGTTGGACTTTATTCAAGCAACAAAACCAAAATAGCTGGTACTCTCTACATGTGTTGAGAGAATTTCAACACATCTCGTGTGTTAAATAATATTATCTAGTGCAACTAAACTGTGGTAGCTCAACTGCCAGACTCCATTTCCGGTCGATTAAGTCAGTAACTCCGATAATCTGGAAAATATCGGCCCACCGAATAGTCGATGGTGACAATTCAAAAGTAAAATACGACCCCGATGGGCTACCACAGTTATTAGTTAATTAATCAGATGCTTTTTTAACTATAATTTTCTCAATTACTTCCACTTATATGTACATTCTGTCAAAAAGTACCGGGAATTGGTCAATAAAACACAAACTTTTATTAATTAAATGAAGGGAATCAACCGATTGTTAATTTAATTTCGATTCCTCCTGACACATGCAAGATGCACGCTTTCAAATTTTCTTCGGCCTTAAAATACAGTAAAACCTCATTTATCGGGACACTCATTTATCGGGATCTACACTTATCGGGATCTCGCAACCTCATTTATCGGGACATTTTGTTTCTCCTCCAGCCACCACTCCTTGTACATAGTGACATAGTTTGCAGATGTTTCATTTGCAGGAGTTTTATTATGTCAATTTTTTTACATACCTTCGTATTATATATACCTTCGTTACCGTTACTAAATGTCAACATACAACAAGAGTCATGGCAACCCACCATGAGTCTGTAGGTGGTAGTGGGGAGCCCCTCCAAATCCCGATAAACGAGGTGTTTACATTTCAAGGGCGTCCCGATAAATGAGGTTTTACTCATCAAAATAGGCCCCTCCCAAAATAATACATTTATGCCAACGAATAATCAAATCAAAAAAACATTTATTAAGCGCATTTTCCGGAATCGACTTTAGCTCTCGCCGCGAATTCTCTTTTGTCTTCTATCGATTGAAAAAGGGTGCCTCGAAGTGGTAATTTGAGTTTTGGAAAGAGAAAAAAGTCGGCCGGAGCCATATCCAGTGCAGAAATTTTGGTAGGGTGCCGATTGGGCCCCGATCGGGAAAACTGTGGCCCTGATAGGATAATCTATCTAGCGCCAGACCAGTAATGAAATGCCCTACCCGATCGGGCCCAGATCTGGGCCTATAAAATGGGGGCCCGATCTGACCCAGATATGACCCCGTCTAATATTGTATTTCTACAAATAGTAAAATTTAAAAGGTTTTCGTTTAATAACAATAAATAGTTGGTTCAAAAATATAAAAAAATATTTCAAGTAATAATCTAGTTCATTACCTGAATCTAAGTTGCTGGGAGAAATACATATTCGATAAATTGCGTACATTAAAAATAAAATAAACCGTCTAGAAAAGATAACCTACAATGTTAGGATTTATGTAAATAATGAATCTAGTGATTTAACTTAGGTTGATCTATAATGAAGATATAAGAAATCTCACCAACGATTCTGTGCTTCCGAACACGCCATGTACTTTTTGCTTTTGGCATTTTAATTTCAATATAGTCACTAGAATATCACGACCGTAACACAAAATTTGAAAATAATCTTGTCTATCATAATCCGATATGGTTCCGACCCGGGCCGCACCATGTGCCCCCCTGCGGCCACATGTGGAAAATCCGATCGGGCCCGGATTGGAACTTGGGAACAAGTTGGGCAATTTCTGCACGGGATCAGGTGCATACGATGGTTGTTCGATGATATTTGTTGAGGTTTTGGCCTTTACGCGAGTGAGTTTTTGAAGAAAATTCAGGTCTTTCGGAACTAATCGAGCAGCAACGCGTTTCATGCCCAAAAAATCGTTCAAAACTGTACGAATTGATTCATGAGACACAGAAAGTTCAGCGGCTATCTCTCTTAAACTTAAATGAAGATTTTTAGTCAGCATTTCCTTCACCTAAGCGATGTTAACTTCAGTTGAAGACGTTGATGGACGACCAGAGCGAGGCAAATCTTCCACCACATCTCGATTTTGAATGCACTGTATCACTCATATGCACGTCTTTTTGATAAAGTCGATTCACCGTAAGCCTTCTCTAACATTTTCAGCGATTCCGCATACGGAATTCCATTTGCAATGCACGATTTGAAACAAATGCTTTGTTCGATATTCTTATCCATTGGAAAAATCGTGAAACACACTTGAGATAAACTGACAATATCGAGAACTGTCGAAAAACTAAATGACAAATCGCGCTCGAACTCCACTCTCAAAATCTGAATCAGTCAAATTCTCACTGATTGAATCAGTGATTTGCTATTTCACTGAATCATCAGTGGAAACGATATTTTTCACTGTTAAATCTGTTAATTTTCACTGCTTGATTAGTGAAAACAATATTTTACACTGTTAAATCAGTTACTTTTCACTGAAGTAATCAGTGAAATTTGACTGATTCACAGTAACCTCTTTTTAGCTATTTGAATCAGTCAAATTTCACTGAAAATCAGTAGATTTTGAATGATTCATATTTAGAGAGCACGTCACTATAGAGAACAGTGGTGCCAACTCAGCGTCAAAAAGGTTTTTGGCAACCTCTTTGAGCGGGCTTTTTGAATGATCAATTCACGGTACTTTTTTGACAGAATGTATATGCATTTTTCTTTGAAAGCTTTATCGCTTTTTACAAAAGAAGCTTTCTTGTTAAAGTGACCAATTTTAATTTTTTAAATTTGAGCGCGCCTAGGGCGCGTGGTTAGATCGTCGCGCTTCGCGATCGGTCTTATATTTTTCGCATATATTTTAGTTTATTTCTTGTAATTTTATATTGAAGCTCAATTAAATTTTATAATATTGTAAGGTAATGGAACCAATACTCGATCAGCATCCATGTACTTGTAAGTTACGGAAAACGACCTTTCAAAGTGTATAGCATTAAAGTAATAAATTAAACTTTTGTATATATATTGTAGAAAAAGGTTTTGTTTATCGAATTCCAGACGCAGAAATTTTTTTTTGTGTCGTTTTGTAAATGAATTAGGCGTTTTTAAAACATTACTTTTGGGTACCAATACTCGATCACCGGAAACCCCGCGAAACCAGTAGTCGATCAACAAGGGACCAATAGTCGATCATGTCATTTGTGATCAGCTGTTTTACGGAGAGTAAAGTTTTTCTTTTCTGACCTTCACCATCTGCAAATCATTATTTTATTAATGTAGTATGTACTGTAACTCATAGTTAACTTTGAAATATAGGTCACTGTGAAAGTATATATGCAGATCAAAACAATCATATAACCTCAAAAACATACATGCAAAAATTAAAGCATTTATGTGAAAATTTTTGAAAAATATCACTTCTTTTATAATTTTCACTAATCGAGCACCATAAAATTTCGACCAAAAGTTAAAAAACTCATTTTTAAGAATTAAAAAAAACGAACACAGCATCGCGGTAGGCTGATCGACTTTTGGTTCCCTCTCGCTTTTTGTATACCAAAAGACGATCAGCGTTTTTTACATATTTAATCAAATTTTTTATTATAATTACCTATCTGTAATAATAAAAAAAGCCTTCATAGGCCTGATAATGCCTTCTCTCACGCGATTTTTCCAACTTTTCCCTGATTATCGTCCAACTTAGCACGGACAAATGAGAATTGGCGGCACCACTGATCGACGGCGCAGGCGACTGTAACGCACGAAATTCAACGAGCGCGTAGGGGAAATATTTTTCTCATACACTATGTTATATTTTTGAATAATAATTGGGCAGTATAATATTGTTAAGTATTTTTTTTAAATGTTACAATTTTTTTGCAGTATTTTGCTTTTTTGAATTCATAATAAACATGAATTCATACCGAAGTGATCGAGTATTGGTTCCATTACCTTAAATGTGATTTAAATTTTCTCAAAGTTACTAAATTTGTTTTTAATTTCAAATGAAAAAGAAAATTCAATTTACTTAAGGCTCTTTCGGTCTTAAGGAAGACATAATTTATTTTCTTCCAAGTATCTCTAAAAGGAAAAACAATCGTAGACTTTATTTAAGTAAGCGATTTTGCATTTCAACGCTTATTTTGAATCTCACATATTTTGGTTAAAAAATGAAATTCTTGATTTTCAATAGTGTTTTTAAAATCAAAACATAAATTTACATCCTGTAGAAAAATGTCATAATGAAAATTTGTAGACCTCATTGAGGCAAATAATTTTCAATACCGACGTGTTTTTCATATCTCACATATTTTGTTTAAAAAATGGAATTTTTTAATTTTAATTATATTTTTTAAAATTAAAATGATAAAAAATATATATGTTTTATCAGAAACTGTGTCAGACAAAATTTGTAGACCCTATTAAAGTGAACAGTTTTGTATTCTTACTTTTTTTCGTATCTCACATATTATAATTAAAAAATTGAATTTACGATTTTCAATAGTGTTTTTGTGAATTAAGAAGAAAAATATACATTTTATGAAAAAATGTTGCGATTCAAACTTGTAGATCTTTGTGTAGTAAACAATTTTGTATCATGACGTTTTTTCCTATCGCGTATAATGTAACTGGAAAATGGAATTTAGATATTGCCTTTCTTCAAGTTTTAAGATACTGCAACTTCCCTAATTGTAGTTTAATCAAAAAATGTTATAACGATAATTAGTTGATATTTATAAGAAACAGCCACTTTAATAAAAACCGTTTTTTCTCACTCAGGGGTCTCAAAACGTAAAGATTTGATGAAAATTCCGAACGTGATTTTTCACATAGAATTTCTCGTATAATGAGAATGTAAAAATGTAATCCAGATGAGAAAATATGTTTACTGAGTGAAGTTTAAAATCGCCCGGAAATGAAATCGTGACAAAATTAAATTTATATGTAGATAGTGTACCGTGTCAAAGATTTCCGGATGCTGATGGGTGTTACTGTTGTTATCGAGTGTTGTGTCTGGAGGGTAATGAGCTTGAATTTCCCGTACATGATCTTGTGCCTCCTCATGCTTTTCGACAATCGCATTGTGCTTTATGCAATTTTGATTATTCTTTACCTCGTTCGAGTAGGAAACTTCCGGCAAAGGTATGTAGTGATATCCCAAGGCTCGATCCCATAGTAGTCCTTTGTTCCAAACCTCGACGAGAAGACCAGTGTTGACATCGTTCGTCTCGCTATAAAAAACAAAATATGTTTTAAAGAGTTATTAATTTATACTTTTAACGAAAATTAAATAATTGTTTGAAATGCAATGATTCAAATTATTGCCTTCAACTTAATATAATTGAGATTTAGTTGACTTAAATTTACATGAATTCTCTTGAATTTGCACTTCTCTGCCAAATTAACTAAATTCCAAGTGGACTCAATCAGATAAATCAACTATAATTTTACCAAATCAAGAGAAAGTTTGATTATTACAAAATCCGTTAAATTAAGGTGAATGAAACCAAATATACATATACAGTTTTATTAGTTCATAACAATTCTCAGTGAGTGAAACTAGGTTAAAAGTCGATATAAGATCCCGAATGCGATGGTACTGCCAAATGGTGATGCCATACCACCGGAAATGCAGATTCCTAGATGTAAATCACCGTTTGTCATTTTCAGATATGGTGTTCAAATTTACATCCCATCTATCAAAGTTCAAATTGCCTAATATAATCTATAACTATACTGTCAGAAATATTTTAATTTGGATTAAGAATTGAAAAAAGAATTTTTGACTGCATTTATCCTTTTCTAAATATTGTTTATAATTGTTTATACACTGCAAAAACTACCAGGAAGTTCCCCAGCGGTATTATTTGTAAAATCCCATATTTTGTGTAGAAAAACTTATTTTTTGTCCGGTGTATACCGAAAGTTAGCCAAGGCGGTGTCGTTTTGCGTGCGGAAAGTTGATTTTTCCGCAATAGTGCGGAAAAATTTTAAGTGTGCTGAAAATTAATTTTCCGCACGCTAAACGACACCAACTTGGCGAACTTTCGGTATACAAGCGAACAAAAAATATCGTTCATATTACGTGCGGAACGTATTTTAACGCGCGAGCGAGTCGCGACCCACTCTTGCGTTAAAATACGCCTTTCCGAACTTGATACGAAATATACTATTCTCTTACAATTGGAAATCCTTCTATTATTCAAGAAAAATTATCGTTTTTAACTTTCTGTTGCATGTTTCAGAATTTTTAAACACAAATGTCAGAATATTCAGTATTTTTTTTGTATCAGTATTTATTTCGCAAAACTCCGTTAGAAATTTTTAACAGAGTAGTATATGAAAAATGTTCCTAATGTGTTGGATAATATAGAAATTTACCAGACGTTAGAAATATTTACCGAACTTGTTTTTCCCAAACAGTATCGGTAAAGTTTCTAACGTCTTTGATAAATTTTCATATTCCTTAACTTAAGGCCATGTATTAACTATATCACGTGACCAAATTCCTGTAAAAGTTCGTGTAAGATACCTTTTTTTTGCAAAATATCTTTCTGAAAATTTGTAAAATACTGCAGAACACGGTAAAGAACGCCTGTCAACTCCGTTTGAGTGAAAATGTTTTCAACATTTTTACTAAAAAGATGTTAACAGGCATGCTTTACTATCTTTTGTTACGTTTCCCAAATTTTCGGAAAGATACTTTGTAAATTATCTGATTTATTATTATTATTATTATTATCTTATTATTATCTTGTTATCTTATATGAAAGAATAAATGTATAATTTAGTCACGTGGTCCGATTGATCCGATTGGTCTTAATACAATAATTTTCATAAAATTACGAAACTGTAACAAAATTTTGCATTACATGTAACTGCATAACACTTCAGTTACCCAAAACGTTAAACTTTTCCTGTTACAAGTTTCAGAATTTCCAGATACAAGTATCAGAATATTCAACACTTTGCAATTGAAAATTAAGAAATTTTTTCCTAAATTTACTAAAAAGTAACTGAATTTCCTGAAATTCTATCTTAATTTTACTAAAGAGCTTTTAAAATATGCTAGAAAGAAAGAACATATTATAGATGATTGGTTCAAAATATATCGTATTCAAATTGTAAAAATTCCATGCAGTTAAAATTTCATCCCTACGATTTTCTCCCATTGAGCTGGTACTTTAACCGACTACTTTACACTTTCCTTCATCCATTGTTAGTTCTGCCTCATTGCAGGCCTATTTGTCTTGTCACGTTCACAGTTAAATTGCAATGCCGTGTAAGGGAATAGTTCTTTGACTTTTAACAAATTAATTAACAAAGCAACATATTAAACGCTTATTGGGACAATTTAAGGCCGTTTATTTTATTTTGAAACAAACCATGAAAATAATCAATTCTCCTAATAATCACTATTTTTTTCTTCTTGAAAAGAATATGTAAAGACGCTTTCGCACTTTGGACGATTAAATCTGGTTGAGAAAACAGTTTGATAAAACAAAGAAAAGTTTTTTTTATAAAAAACGATTCTGAGATATGAAATGAGTGAAAAGTGCTTTTAAGTATCCGTGAAAATACAGATGTTTTTTCTCAACTTACAAAAGAAAGTCTTGTTCCCAACATGGGTTGGCCCCTTTCACAGTCACTGTCGTCGACTTCACATTTTGCAGCTTCAAAGTAACGTAGGAGTTGAATTGTTGCGCTGAAAAATTAAACCATATTTACTTCTTGAAGTTTCTATTTAAGGTTCAAATTTAATTAAATTTCATCAATCTAATAGAGACTTATTGACCCACATAAGCATTATTTTAAATAACTCAATATGTGGATTCAAATTTGTATGCAATGCATTTGCTCTTATAATTAAATATAAGGCGCTACACAATTCAAAAAAATTTGCATAATTACTTAAAATTGAGAAAACTGCACACAGAGAGAATTACTGTCAAGTTCAAGCAAGAGTTAGTTAAAAAAAATTAACTGAGTACAATTATATTATAAATATCATTATTCTGTATACGAACCTTGAACCCCAATGAATCTCGCCTTTTTCACTGTAACAAAATAAAAAACAATAATTAGGAGGGTAATGAATTAAATTTATTGCAAATTTGATTTCTATCTAAATAATAAAAAATACTTTGGACCTTTTTGTGGTTGAATAATCATTAATATTGCACGTAAATTAAGATGCTAATGATATAGATTGTGTTTTATATTTACTGATCTATAAGTTGCAATAAATAGCCTATAAAAGTTCGTAAGCGGCGTTTTTCGACAAAAGTGACAATTTGAAATTTCTTGTATAACAAGTTAGAACAAATTTAAAATATCAGTAACTAGTAATCTTATGGCTTGAAGCATGTATAAACGTGTGTTTTGAATGAAAAGTACACATTCAGTAACTTGACAATTGAGATTCTACTATTTGATAACTTGCAGTGAATCGCTATCAACATTCCTCAGAAATCAATACAAACCTTCTCCCCTTTTCACTCAATATACACGAGTTCAACTGAGGAATTTGCGGGAATGTTTCTCTTAGACTTCTACTTCCTGGTTATTTTCAATTTAAAACAACTTTTAATTTTCAAATCCCAATTTAAAAAATTCAAATATTTAGCATTGAATTCAGTGTATTAAATTGGAATTGAAAAACCATAAATATTCATGGAATTCATTTAAACCACAATAGAATAATTGAATTAATAATAAACAGAAAAATTAGAAATAATGCATTCAAAAAATCCCATGTGGAAGGATAAACAATCAAAATTTTAAAATTAGTATTTACTACTAATATTACAGAAAAACGTGTGCAAATTTACAATCGCAAGCATTATTATCATTCGAAAGACGTTCGCCAAATTCTCTGCAGTCGTTTATGCAGCTACATAATATTTTCATTCAAATTCAGGGGATCTCGTTTCATATTTTTGAATCAGGAAACTCCCAATACATTTACTATAAGAATTATTTCAAGAATTTTATTTCAAAACGAAAATCTTATTGCATGTAATATGCAAATTTTTGCAAACATCTCATTACGACATAGAAAACTGAAACTGAATCTGAGGATCAAAGACAGCCATTTAATTAAATTACAGTTTCAACAAGTATTAAGGAGTGCCAACTAAAATTTCATTCAATATACCATTGTTTCGAATCCTTTCTTCTCTCGTTCAATATAACTAATCCATTTAAACCTTCTCAAGCCAAAGACTTCATTACAACGTTCATACATTCCACAATACATTTATGAAATTGCTACCAGTTCCCACAGAAAGCTGATATCTAGATAGCTTTGCATATTTTACGAGAAACTATGGCGAATTCGGGACTCATCCAAGCTACCTGTTGAAATCAAATAAAGCAGATTGCCCATTCCAACCAGCTAAAGAATTCCACCTACCTAAATGCTAGATTCAGAAAACAAATATTTTAACTTAGTAGCAATTAATTAGTATAGAATGCAAAACTAGATTCGAACCCGTATCACTATAAACTCAAATTCATTTCAATGTCCAAAAAAAAGTATAATTCAAAATTTCAAGAATTCAAAACTCTTCCAACCCTCAAAATACAAAAAAAACGACCAAATTTGGACCAAACAAATTTTTTTTAAATAAATAATTATGAGAAACCAACAAGAAAGGAGAAATGAAGAAAGAAGACAGCCTTCTAAAACCCCTTCCTTCTTTTTCATTCTTTCGTCCTCTTTTGTCTTCATTACCCATAACCATGTACATAAAAAAGAACACGCCGACGTTTCGGTGCTCTTACAGCACCCTCTTCAAAGCTAAAAAAGTTGTTTTAAATTAAAATACTAATATTCTTGACCTGTCAGCTTCCATTCCACGACGAGTGCCAGTAGGAAACTGAATAATATATTTGGCCTGATCCTTTTTATGCACTGAGACCGTAATGGTCATTCAATAAAATTTAAATTGTTTTACAGGATCTAGAAATTTCAAGGAAATGTATTGCGAAACGATGGCTTCAAATTCAAATTCCTGGTTTTTCAAGCTGCTGACAACTAGTCTCGATAGGTGATTGGTTAGGCTCGTTGATTTGCGTGCGTTAGGTTAGGCGTTCGAATCCCCCCCGTTGCGTGCGAAATTTTAATTATTAAATAAGCGTTAAAAATTGCAATTACCAATTAATTATAAGTAGATCCATATATATCTTGACAAAAATCATGTGTTATATGTAACTATATATTGTTTAGGATTCTTTTTTATAATTCTAAGCACGATCTTACTGATCACTGAAGAGTAGCACTTACTGCGCACGCAGTCGCACGTACGATTCTCGTTTAGTTAAGCTGGTCCCACAATGTGTCCTAAGATTCGTACATGTCGTCGATGCGCGTACGTTCTGATGTCATCAACGTGTTGTTCCCAACTATCGCATGTTCCGTTGATTCGCGTTTTAGTGCGCTTCATCGTGCGATTCCACATGCGGCTGTTGGTAGCAATGCGTTGATAACGCCAGAACGTATGCGCATCGACGATATTTACGAATCTTAGGACACATTGAGGACACATTGTGGGACCAGTCTGAAACGCACTCAAATTCAGTATGTGCTGCTAAACAAGAATCGTACGTGTGACTCAGAGGAAAATAAACTCAATCGTGTGCTCGACTCTGATGCTATATTGGCGCTTTCCCGTCGCAATCCCGACGACTTTCTGCGTCGATTCATAACTATGGACGAAACATGGATACTCCACTACACTCCAGAGACAAAGGAACAGTCATAACAGTCGAACGAGGAGGTCATCGGCCAAACAGATGTCTATTTTAAGGACCTTCCGAAATTCTACTTTTTGGACGGCTTAAGAAAGTTGAAGTAATGCCTGGAAAAGTGTATAAAGTTAAAGGGAGATTATGTTGAAAAATAAAAAAAAATCTACACAAAATAATTTGTATTTCTATCTTTTTCTAAGCACCCTCGTACTTTACTAAATGCGTTTCCAAATTTTAAAGAATATCTCCCCTCTCTTTTTATACATAACATCTCCATAAATTCCCTTTTTCCCTTATTACTTTCAGAGTGCAAAATCTCAACATTATTCCAGCCAAAGTCACAGTTATTTACATTTACATAATTTGAGAACAGCACTATCTGAAAACACAAATGAGAGTTTAAATTTAATTTTTTAATTATAAGGAGATCAAAATTCCCAAAAATTTGTCACGCAAAAGTAGATTACTTACATTAATGAAATCGATTTCTTTCCATATCTTGATTGACCTACTTAACTAATTGAATTGGGTTAGCTGACTATTTCAAAGTAAATTAGTCATGCCTTCTTATTTTAATGTTATATTTTTTCTGTATATTTATAAATTGAAAAAGGATCAAGTACCGTATTTGAAGCCTTAATACTTTTTTAATCTCTGCCCACTTATTGTTACATTCTAATGGCTTTCTCACAATCTTGAACAAAAATGTCTAATAGAGCATTAGTAGACGTGGATGTGAAACGAGAAGTAAATATTCATATGCATAATTGTGTTCCTTTATACCAGAAGGATTATGCGAACACGCTTGAATGTATATGAACGTTTTATCTCGAAGGTTTCCAGGCATTATCTGTTTCAAGGAAAGGTCGCAAGGTCGAGCGACATTTTGAAATTTTATTCATGTTTAATTGTGGAAACTGGCGAACTGTTGTAAAACCCATAAGTGTGAGAGAGCTTGGAATCTGTAATTTAAGCTCAGTTTAATTCGAAGCATAAATCTCCAGAACAGGGCTCTTAATGACTTTTCATAGTGAATACAATAATATATAAATATATCTATCTTGTATTTAATCTTATCCTAGCCTAAAGTTTTTTATTATGAAAGGAATAAAGATAAATGATTTATAGTAATTTTTCTAACACACATTGTAAATTAAAAAATTTTAAAAGCTTTTTCTTTCTAATTGAAAAATAGAGAATGGAAAATATTCGACTCGACTTTTCCTCTGTATAAAGTCCACATTTTCCACACTGTGAAAACTTTCGTGATGTTGTTGTTATTGCGAAACTAAAATTTATGCTCATTCGATGTGGGTACAGTATCACATTTTACGAACAGTAAATTGAGGCTTCTGGAATGATCATCTGAAAGAGG
Source organism: Diplolepis rosae (assembly GCA_030998225.1). NCBI lineage: Eukaryota > Metazoa > Arthropoda > Insecta > Hymenoptera > Diplolepididae > Diplolepis > Diplolepis rosae. The sequence continues at coordinate 5,538,112 of JAPYXD010000698.1, forward strand.
TCAATTCTCATATTTTCTTTCCCATTTCCAGGACCTGAACCGAACCAACATGTCCATACTATGGTTGGGTTATTTATAGCAACACTATATGAAGAGCAATATTCGCGATATCACATCCCCTAAAATTACTATCTATAAAAACTATATTACACAAATTAACGAAATGTGTAATGCTTACAATACTAAAAATGACGATTTGCAATCACTGAGTTTACTTAATAAAATGTTGAATTTTTTTTTATCAAGAAATTTGAGAAATATATCCAATTATTCTACCCCTAAAGACAAAGGGAGAGACACTGGCACTCAAATTGTCGGCACTTAAGCTTGAAAGAGGAGAAAGCTCAGTTTCATGTACAGACTCCATCACGCACAAGATTCCACTCTTTGTCGTGGACAAGAAAAAACTCTCGTCTCCTTGTGCAAGTCTTAGTCACCCTTTGCTTTTTGCCAACGACATAAGGCTCTTTTCCATTCATTTCGTAACATTGCAAGTCCATAAGCGTCGCGACGCTTTGTCGTTGTATTCTTGTGAGAAGTAATCCAACCACCCAACTCATAAACTAGAACTGCGAATAATATTGTATATTTGTATGTGTGTTGCACGTTTGAGAATCCAGGACGGATAGCTATCATATAAATAGCATTCGTTATAAAGAAGAGCCTTTTCACTGAGAATCTCTGATCCTCAATAATAAATTTTGAAGTAAATTATGTACCGTATTTATAAGATAAATTGAAATTTTAGTATTAGAGACTGAGGCCATGAGTAAAATAAATTATTTTTGTCGTTCTTAGCATGAATTAATTTTTAATTAATTCTATACCATTTTTCAACAAATATGAATATTTAATATCTTACTTCAAAAAATGTAATCTTCTAAATAAACATTATAAGTTATGGAATTAATGAGCAAGTCGGAACAATTCAAGATTTATGAGCATTAAAATAAAGAATAATCAATAAAAAAGTACATTTGAAAAAATGAACTTTTTATGTCAGAAAAATAAAACATTATTCGCGATTGATTAATGTATAAAACTTTATTTTTGAAGTTAATTTAAACAATTTTCTAACGAAAAATAATTGTTTAGATCAGATTAAAGATACTTCATCTTTATTAAAAATGAAGTATCGGAAGAAGTAGTAAGAAAAATATGACGAACAGGGAAATATTTTTAATGTACCTACCTACAGTTTTAGTGATTCATGTAATCATAATATAAATATGTTCACCCCAGGGCCAAATTTAGGACGAGGCCAGTGAGGCCACGTAAAAAATTGCAAAAAAAAAATTTCAAACAAAAATGTAACAAAAAAATTTCGTATTGAATGAGAATTTTCGATACTGATCGATTCTTCCGTGAGAATCGATTTTTCTTTGGATTTAGGAATTTTGAATTACATGAGATAAAATAAATAACTTTGAATTGACGAAATAATAATTACTCCAGTTTGATTTTTGTTCACTCAACTTTTCACGTTTAGAAAAGGGCCCCCACCACCAACTGGCCTCAAGGTTCCCACCAACCCAAATACGGCCCTGGTTCATTCCATCAGACTTAATAAAAAGAAAAACATTCAACAATGGTCGTAAATCAAAACTATTCGATATAATCAGTTATTGATTCTCTTATATATTTCACAACTTTTTGTTCAATTTTTCAAGGTTTCCCCCTAAGGAAAATTTAAAATAAAAGTATTTTATCATTTTCGAAAAATAATAAAATTTTCAATAACTATATAAACTGATTTTTCCCTTAACTTGTATCGATGAGGTTTGAGATGAAGATTTTGAATTACTTTCAAATGGAAAGTATGGTATATACTTATTGTTCTGAACGTTCATCGAACGATGAAAAAAACTTCTCTTTCAAAAAGAAATTATTCATTATATCTATATTTAGGACTTTTATTTTTTATATAAAAAGAGTTATTTTATGCCATTTTTCAATACAACATTTGAAATGTCGATAATAATTTCAGGAATAAGATTCATTCTTATAAAATGTAAATTTCTTAAATGAAAAGAAACAAAACTGTGTATCAAAATGATCTGTTAAAAATTCTAGGGAACGTGTCAATTGACCAATGATGTAATGTTCTTCCCAGCTTTATATCTAAAGAAACTTATATTTTTGATTGAAACACGTAGGACATGGACTATCCTTTAATTTGGGTAATGAAGTAAATTAAGTACTTTAAGTAACTCAGTATTATGGTAATTTTGCTTTTTAATTACTTCACGCTCATCTACCTCTCTTATATGCCGTTAATCATTTTTCAGAGTTTCAACGTAAAATAATAATTATTTTACGAATAAAGTTTAGTATAATAAAATAAAAAACACTATGAATAAATAAAAGATTGTAAATTTACAATTAGTAATTAGTCTTATTTATAAAGAAAGATGATGTTAAAAAGTATTTATTTTAAATCTAACGGCAAAAGAGAACTGTTTCGTTCATTATCCCTTGACGCCCTTTAAGTAAAAGAATCCGTACTATTACAAACATACTAAACTATAGTTCACCTTCATAAACAATCTCTTGAATCTCGACCCTTTCACCTTCCAGCGTGACGCAATTAGAAAATCTCGAGAGACAAAGAAACGAACGTGCACAACCAACATAAAATGAACGGCTAACCTGGTTTGCAGAATGTACAATAAATTGTCTGAGTAATTTACAATTAATGCAAAGACTGATTCTAATAAACTACACGGAAAAAAATAGTTCAAGAAACATTACTCAACTTTTGAGCAAAGTTGGGACAAATGAATAAGTTGGAGATTATTACTATATTATAATTATATTATTACAATAATTTGTGACGTACATTTTGGAATTATACTGTACATTATTAAAGTTTACCGAACTGTGATGCATTCTTTAACATTTAATACGTCACAGATTATTACAATAATATTAAATAATCTCCAATTTTTCCATATGACCCAGCTTTGCTGAAAGTTGAGTAAAGTTCCTCCAACTATTTTTCTCCGTGTAGTAAGTTTTCTGCTGATAAGGTACATATTCATGAAAGTATTTTTTCCGTTACTACCCAAATGTTATATATGAATTACATTACTGCCTTATTAACTCTAGGCGACTATACAAAATAAAAATAAAAAATCTGCCCGCTTCGCGGGCACATTCTCATCGCGCGCAGCTCGCTTCGCTCGCAAGTTTGAGCGCGCCTGGGGCGCGCGATTCGATCGTCGCGCTTTGCGCTCCGTTCTTTCTGGACCTCGCGCTTCGCGCTCGGTCTTGTGCTCTTCGCATACATTTAAGTTTATTTCTTATATTTTGATACTGAAGCTCAAACCAATTTTATAATAATATTACAGATGATGTGAATTACACATTTTCTCAAAGTCACTGAATTTCTTTTTGAATTTAAGTGAAACAGGAAATTCAATTTACTTAAGGCTCTATCGGCCTTAAGGAACACATTCTCATCATGACACTCGCGCTTCGCGCTCGATTTTCTGTATACATTTCAGTATAACTTTTTAATAAATTACATGATTAAAAGAATTTACTTTCTTCCACATATCTAAAAAGGAAAAACAATCGTAGACTTTATTTAAGGAAACGATTTTGCAGAACAACGCTTATTTCGTATCTCACATATTTTGGTGAAAAAAATCGAATTTTTTCAATATTAAAAATCAAAACATAAAATATACATCCTGTCCCGAAATGTCTTAATGAGAATTTGTAAACCTCATTTAGGCAAACAATTTTCCATATAAACGTTTTTTTTGTATCTCACATATTTTGTCTAGAAAATGGAATTTTTGAATTTTAATCGTATTTTTTGGAATTGAAACGAAAAATATATGTTTTATCAGAAACTGTGTGAGGCAAAATTTGTAGATCTTTTTGAAACGAACAACTTTGTATTCTTACGTTTTTTTCGTATTTCGAATATTATTGTTAAAAAATTAATTTTGGATTTTCAATAGTTTTTTTTTTAATTAAAAATAAAAATATGCATCTTATAAAAAAATGTTACAATTCAAATTTGTAGGTCTTTATTTATTTAATAATATTGTATCATAACGTTTTTTCGTATCTCGTATAATTTAACTGGAAAATGGAATTTTGATATTGACTTTTTTCGAATTTGAATATGCTGTAACATTTCTAATTTTGATTTAATCAAAAAATGTTATCAGGATAATTTGTAGAGATTTATTAGCACTATCAAAAACCAGTATTGAAATTTTTTATTTTTTCAAAAAATTATTTTCAAAAACACAAAAGTAGTGCTCAATCCCTCAATTTTGATTGGATGTGGCTGGTTAACGAACTTGTCCTTACTTTTCCGGCTCCGATAAAGTGTGCCAAAGCTCAATTCAATCTGATAATTCTATCGAGAGTTATGCCGCACACGACCTACTACAGACAGACAGACAGACACTTTCGTAAAAACCCTTTTTTATGACTCAGGGGGTCTCAAAATGTAAAGATTTGATGAAAATATCGAAAGTCATTTTTCACATAAAACCAATACCTTCTCATCCATGATGAGAATGTAAAAAAATGTATTTTTCTGCTCATGGCTAGTTTGATTACTTCGAATAAATTTTACTAAACTGATTTTCATAACCTTGTTTACTGTTATCTTGGAAAAGAAAATAATTTATCAAGGATCTCATCTAATTAGAAAATGTTGAACAAAAAGTTTTACAAGAAGATACAATTTCAATCTCAGAATAAAATTTGTGTAAATACTGTGATAGAGTCTGAACAAGATTTGCGTATAAAACTTTGTATTTTTCTCATTTTATGATGCAAATAAGATACACGAGTTTCAAAAGGGAAATTTGGCGATTTAAAGGTAATCCTTGATGTGAACAATGATAACACTCATGAAACTGAGAAATACGTTGGAATGAAGGTACTCGTGCGTAGCACGTAATATGATCCTTACGGAATTCCTTTATCGTGGTTTCCTAGAATGTTAAAGAGGGTAGCAAAGCGTTTCTAATGAGATCCCATCGAATAAAATTTATATGCAACAAGTATACCAAAAATTGAAATTCTGTAATGTCATTAAAATATGATTAAGTAACGAAGCAAAGAAGTGAATTCTCAATTGGATCCAAGTGAATTATGGATGGAAAGAAATAATCGATCACTGAGAAATCAGAGCAGAAAGCAGATAAAAAAATTCGTAAATTTTTTTAATTTAGCTGCTGACTCAGATACAATGTTTCATTTAATGTGAGATTATGCATAACTTGTTATAATTTGGATTAAGCATCTCTCATTTCCTCTTTTCTCTGGAATTATTCATTTTATGAAACAAATTTTACTAACATCCCTATTTTTTTAATAATATATCAAATCACATAAAAGTCTTTAAATTAGTAAATTTCGACTTTATTTTATACTACATTAATTTATTCCTGTAAGGAAACTTTTTTAATTGATAAAATATTTTTCTTAAAATTTTGGAAACAATAAAGTACCATAAGGAACGTCCGTTACTTCTTTTTAGTAAAAATTTCGTAAAGAATTTTATTCAAGAAATTAAAACTGAAAGGCTTATGGCTAATTATAGTTAAGGGGTCATTCTAATAAAGGGTTTCCCAATAAGGGTGATATGTTTTGAAATTGAAAAAAACACTGAATATTCATTCGGAATTGATCGAAATCTTTTTTATTATATTGGATATTCTATGCCATTTATGATTTAAACAATATATCGGCCAAATGTCCCCCGAGACTTGAGCCAAAAATGCGCCTCATCAGAAAAGATTATTTTTTGATGAAAATTGGGATGATTTTCAATTGATTCCAGAGCCCAATCCGCGAACTCCCGACGCAAACGATGGTCATTAGGCTTGAGTTCTTGGGCCAGAATCATCTTATAGGGATGCAGGCCAAGATCCAATCGCAAAATACGCCAGGTAGTCATCCTGGACAGGCCCAATTCCTGAGATCGGCGTGGCACGGACAATTCACGGTACGGCGGCTATATTCTGTGTAGAACGTGCGGTACGCATACCATTTTTAGGCTTAGTATCCAATAGAGTAAATTCACTCTCCAACTTATCGATTATTCGACGAATTGAGAGCGCGGATGGAGCAGAATGACGACCATATTTTGCACGATATGCTCTTTGAACACCGACAAAACTTCTCGAATTTTGATAAAATAATTGGACAATTTCCAAACGTTGTGGAAGCGTGAAACTACTCATGATTAAATGGCAAACCTTACTGATCACAACTGACAGCAGACGTCAAAAATTTCAGTTCAAATCAGCCCGATAGGGACATTCAAAATCATATCACCCCTATTGGGAAACCCTTTACTATTTCACTTTTAAAAAATCAAACATCGCGAAAAAGGCAAGAAGTGCTCAGGAGGATTCATTTGATCAAGCAGAAGGAGTATTATATGGAGCACGGAACGCTGATTAAGGGTAACTTTTTTTTACAATTTTTATGTTCCGAAAACTTTAAACGCGTTTTTCTCAAAACAAGGTTTTTACGCTCGGCGCGCACGATTTTTTAAAAAGTTTTCAACTAATTACTTTCAAACTTTCTACGTTTATTATAAACATAAATATCTATGGAGTGACGAAGCGGTTTTAAAAATTTTTAATTTTATTATAGTTAAATTAAGAAAAAAAGAGGAAAAAAGTCGATTTTTGAAAATTTTTGTTTAAACTGCCGTCATTTTGTTATTTTGCAAAATAAAAAAAATTCGCTTCGTTACTTCAGAGCTACGGTCATACTAATAAAGAAAATTTTTGATTTATTTGTTTCAAATGATGCTGACTGGGGATATTGTTACCTAACCTAAACAGTAATTTTATGTGAAAAAATTTTTTTTGTAAACTTTGAATTGCATAAATAAACACTGAAAATTGTATTCGATTATATGAAGTAGTTGTTGAGAAAAAAATTCTTCAAAATCACCTTTTTTTGCCGAGATAGTAGAATGACGCCTTAATTGTGACATTTTTTGCAGAATATCGACTAAAACGAAGTTGACAGACGTTTTTTATTGTCTTTTCTTATATTTTATCAATTTTGAGTGAAATAGTTTGTAACCTAAAAAAGTTATCTTACAAGAACTTTTATAGAAATTTGATCACGTGGTCCAAGTTATCCATGGCCTTAAAATGATTAATTTTCCAAGTTATTAATTCTATATAGAAATTGTCAGGTCGGGGCAAGGATATCTTCAGCGTGAAATTCATTTAAGCTAATCCGTTCCTTATCGGAGATGATGAATCGGATGTTATGAATGTAAGCCACACGAAGGAACCAAGACTTCCAACAAACAGAAAGCCGATATGGAAAGATATCTCACTTCGACTACATTTTATATTGACTAAGGTAAGCTGAAGTTGTACGTCCCTAAGTACTTTTCCCTTTGGCAGGAAAACGGGTTGAAAAAATTTCCACGTTATCTTTCAAATTCACTATCTTGTAACTCATATCCAAGAACAATTATAAAATCATTTCATTCTTCAAGTATTAAACATTTCTTTAAAAATATCTATATTAAAGTTTTATGAAAAAATTTATTTTTCCTTTAAATTTTGATTTATGATGAAATGCAAAACCTCAATCCAGCTATATGTAAAAAGTATTCGAAAACATACTTTTTAGTCTTATTTCATGTATATTTGAAATCAAAAAGATTTAAGTCAGAAGCAAAACAATTTTTTGGATCCAATAATATTTTTTATTATAAGTTTTCCTTGCCCAGGGGAAATCAAAACGACATCCTATAAAAGTAAATTTTACTCATAAAAATGATAATAGGACATAAAATTGCAATGAATATTGTACGATTTTAAATCGTTTTTCTTCTATTTACAATAAAAATATTAAAAACAGAGAAAATTGAAAATCATTTCTTTAAACTCAATTACATGCCCGTAAAGTTCGGAGAAACGTTTCCTTAGTTAGAAATTTATTGTAAAATTCACGTCAGGTATATTTCGATTTGATTCATCCCCTTTACAGTGAGGCAACCCTGTTGTTATATTCGATTCGTGTTTTGCGAAATTCATAATTGTAAATCTTTCTGCATATGGAGAAGTAGTAGTTTTATAATATCCCTGTAGAACTTCTGCAAACTCAATATTTTCACTCGTAATGTTTATAGCCTTTGTTATGAAACAGCTATAAGAAATTTCATTAAGAGGAGAATAATCTAAGTGAGAAAAATGGCAATAGTTAAATAAAGAAAGTTTTATTAGAGTTACTACTCTAATCTCATTGTCTAATCTCGCTTTTAAAATAAATCCCACTCTCTAAATCTGAATCAGTCAAATTATCACTGATTCATCAGTAACAAATATTTTTCACTGTTAAATCAGTTGATTTTCACTGATTCATCAGTAAAAAAATATTTCTCACTGTTAAATTAGTTAATTTTCACTGAAATAATCAGTGAAATTTGACTGATTTACAGTAACCTCTTTTTAGCTATTTGAATCAGTCAAATTTCACTGATAATCAGTAGATTTTGACTGATTCAAATTTAGAGAGCAGAATAGTTTAAAGTTTACCAGAAGAAAAATATTTATATCTCGAAAGTTTTATTGACGGAAATTTTCGAGATTTTTTTGGGAAAAATTTTAAATTTTTCTCAAGGAAATATAATTAATCTATAATAAATTTTATTTTCTGCTATCGTATCTACAATTTCTAGTCCAATTTTTTTTCTACTACAAAAACGACCAAATTTGGACAAAAGTTAACTTTTAAACAAAAACTAGTTTATAAAATACTCCATTTTTTTTAATCTACCTGAATGACCTTGACCCAAAGTCATAATTGTTTCCATTTTAAATGGTTTTTTAAAAATTGTGTTTATTCTAAATTTTTTCAAGATGAACTGAATTCTTTTTGAAATTTCTTCAAAATATGAAAGAACAAATGTATTAAATTGTTTTTAAAAACTTATCTCATTTTCATTGAAACAACACGATTACTGTTTTATCACCGGTCATAAAATTGATAACGATGCAATTTGATTACGGAATTGCCTTGTCCTTGCAAAGAAATGGCATCTGCAGCTTTGCAGGCAGGGGAAATGCAAGATGTTAAAGCGTTTATTTTGGATGTTTAATTAAAAAAGTGAAATCAACACTGGAATGAGAAAAAATAAGAATACAAGCAACAAAATAGTAAAATAAAAATTCACAGATCTTAAATACAATTTTTAATATTATAACTTACTTTTAGGATAAATTGAACATCAAACAAGTAAATGACTATTATGATCCTTGATGTCTCGAGTGCTTGGAAAACGCTTTTATTTATTATTTTTAAATTGTATTAGCATTTATCAAATTCCTACTCGCTAGCCTCATTAATAGGCGTAATTAAAATCAATCTACCTTTTAACTGCAACTCATTCAGACAACATGAATAGCAAACATAGAGAAAGGATAATTAAAATATCAAGCAATAATTACCGCTGGGAATTTTAACTAATGACTTCTCGGTTTTCAAATGCATAGTGTCTTAAATTTGAAATTTTTTTCAAAAACCATAGTGTGAAATTTACAAAACTGCAATTTCGAGTGATTTTATAGTCACTTTTTTAATGAAGTTCCGAATAGAATTACATTTTATTTATTTTTTAAGTAACTATTGAAAAGAAATTTGGTATTTTGTATTTTACTAATTTGACGTGGATGAATTGAATTATAATTTATCAACATGAAACGCTTCAACGAAGGCTTACAGATAACCAATCATTCGTGCCAAATCCTTTCCCCAGTCTGGTCTGACTGTTGTGGTATATTACTACTGTTCCCCGTCATTTATGATCGTTAACATCCAATAGAACAAACTATTCAATAATTATACTTGCATTCACTAAATATACAATAATTCCATTCTAAATTATAATTAACGTTCAAATGTAATAATCAAAATGACAAAAACAGAACCCCTACTGAGTTGCATTTAGTACACTACATTTCTTGGTAAATTATCGGTAATTGGAGGAATGAGAAATTTGCACGGAGAAACCCAAGTTTACAATTTTTGCTAAACTACGTTTCAATTTAGGGAAAAACGTGTAATATTGAGAATTTTTCGCAGCGAAATACTGAACTTTAGATAAACTTATACGAAGCTTTAGTATTTTGACTGTGAAAAATTTCCAGTCCGCTAGGAATAATTACCATTACACCTGGATTTTCCCTAGATTCCTAATATTTTTTAGAATTATCATTATTAAATAAAACATATATATTGCTATGAAAAGTTTCTCCGTATCGTTGATCTGAATATTAAGATATTTAAGAATTAATGACTTTGTATAATATTTACAAATTTGAAAAATGGAGAATTAAGAGGTTCAAAGATTTAAAAAAAATGAATAAAAGTGGAATTTCAAAAATCAGACAATTATAAAATCGGATGATAAGAAATGTTTGTTCTTCATCGATAGTTTTCTGATAGTTTGTTTCTGAAAGGGCAATTATCATTAGGACCAGATAAACGTTCTTCACTACTTTTTAGGTAATTAATCGAAGTTTTAACTCGATATCTCAAATTATGTGGAAATATGAAAGGCGAAAAAAAAGTGTCGGTAAGGTAGGGATTGAAAAAGTAGGACGTGGTCTTAATAACCATACCTTATTTTGAAATAAAAAAAATCGTGCTGTAAAAACAGTAGCAAATATTCACATATGTAGAAAGTTTTAAAAAAATTGATCTTAAATTCAGAATTGAAGTTTGCTTTGTCGAAAAAAGAATACTTATCTTGAAAAAATGTATAAAAATCATAAAACAGCAATTCAACCTATTAAGGTAGTTCAACCACGAAAATTATACCTCAGGCAAAAATAGATAATTTTGCTTTCAAAAATAGCAATATTATTATTGAAAGACTAATTTGAAAGAAAAAAGATTATTTTCTATGAACAAAATTTGAAATGCAGAAAAATAATGTATTTAACAAATTTTTAGTTTTACCAAACTTTTTTCCTTATCGCTTCATTTCAAATTTCAAAAAATGCTGCGATTCTAATAAATCACGAATGATTTCTCAGGAAAAAGAATCTTCACAACTTTACCGTTCCTAATTTTTGGAAATAAATTCTGTAATAGTTGAAACCATCAAAAATAAATTTTCCAAAAGAAAATTCTTATAAAAAAATTGCTGAATTTGCTAATAATTTATTCATTTAAAAAAATTGGGAATGGTTAAGTTAGAGATTCTTTTTTCTGAAAAAATTACCTGTTATTTATTAGAATCACATCATTTTTTTAAAATTTGGTATAAAGCGATAAGAAAAAATCTGCCCGCTTCGCGGGCACATTCTCATCGCGCGCAGCTCGCTTCGCTCGCAAGTTTGAGCGCGCCTAGGGCGCGCGATTCGATCGTCGCGCTTCGCGTTCCGGAATTTTTAAACGTCGCGCTTCGCGCTCCGTTCTTTGTGGACCTCGCGCTTCGCGCTCGGTCTTGTGCTCTTTGCATACATTTAAGTTTATTTCTTATATTTTGATACTGAAGCTCAAACCAATTTTATAATAATATTACAGATGATGTGAATTACACATTTTCTCAAAGTCACTGAATTTCTTTTTGAATTTAAGTGAAACAGGAAATTCAATTTACTTAAGGCTCTATCGGCCTTAAGGAACACATTCTCATCATGACACTCGCGCTTCGCGCTCGATTTTCTGTATACATTTCAGTATAACTTTTTAATAAATTACATGATTAAAAGAATTTACTTTCTTCCACATATCTAAAAAGGAAAAACAATCGTAGACTTTATTTAAGGAAACGATTTTGCAGAACAACGCTTATTTCGTATCTCACATATTTTGGTGAAAAAAATCGAATTTTTTCAATATTAAAAATCAAAACATAAAATATACATCCTGTCCCGAAATGTCTTAATGAGAATTTGTAAACCTCATTTAGGCAAACAATTTTCCATATAAACGTTTTTTTTGTATCTCACATATTTTGTCTAGAAAATGGAATTTTTGAATTTTAATCGTATTTTTTGGAATTGAAACGAAAAATATATGTTTTATCAGAAACTGTGTCAGACAAAATTTGTAGATCTTTTTGAAACGAACAACTTTGTATTCTTACGTTTTTTTCGTATTTCGAATATTATTGTTAAAAAATTAAATTTTGGATTTTCAATAGTTTTTTTTTTTAATTAAAAATAAAAATATGCATCTTATAAAAAAATGTTACAATTCAAATTTGTAGGTCTTTATTTATTTAATAATATTGTATCATAACGTTTTTTCGTATCTCGTATAATTTAACTGGAAAATGGAATTTTAATATTGACTTTTTTCGAATTTGAATATGCTGTAACATTTCTAATTTTGATTTAATCAAAAAATGTTATAAGGATAATTTGTAGAGATTTATTAGCACTATCAAAAACCAGTATTGAAATTTTTTATTTTTTCAAAAAATTATTTTCAAAAACACAAAAGTAGTGCTCAATCCCTCAATTTTGATTGGATGTGGTTGGTTAACGAACTTGTCCTTACTTTTCCGGCTCCGATAAAGTGTGCTAAAGCTCAATTCAATCTGATAATTCTATCGAGAGTTATGCCGCACACGACCTACAGACAGACAGACAGACAGACACTTTCGTAAAAACCATTTTTTCTGACTCAGGGGGTCTCAAAACGTAAATATTTGATGAAAATTTCGAAACTCATTTTTCACATAAAACCAATACCTTCTCATCCATGATGAGAATGTAAAAAAGTTTGAGTAAAAATAAAATTTGTTAAATGCATTATTTTTCTGCATTTTGAATTTTTTTCATGCAAAATAATCTTTTCTCTTTCAAACTAGCACTTCAATAATAATATTGATATTCTTGATATTTATATAAAATTACCAAACTGTTTGGAAACTCATGATAAATTGCTAAAGCGACGTACCTTTTTCTAATAATTGAACATTTATTAGGATTTTTATCATAAAATAGGCTAAATCACCGATAAAAATTCGCAGCTAGATGGTAAAATTTTCTAATAATTCAATTTATTTTACAATATAGATGGGAATTTGTATCGGTAATTTAACGTAATCTATAATAGAAATTTTATTATGCGTTTCCAAATAGTTTGGTAATTTTCGATCCAAGCTGTAAGTGTTCGATCCTCAAAGGGTAAATTTCAGGATTAATATAGAGAGCACCTTGTAAAGTGGTTTAAGCTGGATAGTATTATCGAGAGTATACCTCAACGTGAAATTATGAGAATATCAAATTTCAAGCAGAGCATGAAGGTTTTCAGTCTTTGTAAACTGTTTATAATATAAGCCACGCAGAACCATGTGATGAGTGGCATTATTGTACTTTTAACGAAGTTTTCATCGCGACCGATAATTTCATCAATATTGCATCACTATTCTATGTAATTAACTTTCCACCCTGCTTAGTATTTTTTCTGCTTCCTAGTTTACCTACACATTGTTATGAAGCTTGATTATTTCTTGCCTTCCAGGAGTAAATATCTACTTCAGTATTTTGCAGTATAAAAATAACCCTGCTGGAAGGAAAGAGAGGGAAATCCTATCACCTTTAATCTATTTCTATCTCTTAGATGGAAAGAGATAAGAACATTTATCCCTCGTCTATTCACCTCTATCTCTTTCTATCTCGTTTTCAATTCAATCCCGTTTTCTTTATCTCTGTCTATTCTTCGTATATCCACCTAGATTTGTTTCTATCTCTTGCTTATCCACCTCTATATCTATATATCTCTTTGCAAATTCAGATTGCTTTCTATCTCTTAGATAGAAAGAGATAAGGAAAATTTATCCCTCGTATATTCACCTGTATCTAATTTTATCCCTCGTCTATTCACTTCTATCTCTTTCTATCTCTTTGTCAATCCAAATTCACGGCTATCCCATTAATCCCGTTTTCGATATCAATGTCTATTCTTCGTGTATCCACCTATATTTATTTCTATCTCTTGCTTATCCACCTCTATATCTATATATCTCTTTGCAAGTTTAGATTGCTTTCTATCTCTTAGATAGAAAGAGATAAGGAAAATTTATCCCTCGTATATTCACCTGTATCTCTTTTTCTCCCTCGTCTATTCACTTCTATCTCTTTCTATCTCTTTTCAATCCAAATTCACGTCTATCTCTTTCAACCCCATTTTCTTCAACTCAACCTAATCCTCATCTATCCACCTGTATCTATTTTTATCTCTTTTCTATCTATCACTATCTCTTTCTATCTCTTGTTTATCCAAATTCACAAATATCTCTTTCAATCCCCTTCTCCTAATCTCAGCCTATCTCTCGTATATTGACCTATATTTTTTTCTATCTTTTTGACAATCCAAATTCACGGCTATATCTTTCAATGTTTTTCTTTTTATTTCAATATATCCCTCATCTATTTACCTCTATCACTTTCTATCTCTTTTATATTTCTTTGTCAATCCAGGTTCACTCTTATATCTTACAATCCCTGTCCCTCTTCGTAGTTAGATCTTCTAATCTTGTACATACTGTATCTTTAATTGTAAGTAATTACTTTTATTTATCGAATAGAAAGAAGATAGAAAATGACACCGCAAATATACAAGGTATAGACCGAAATAGAGAAAAGGGTATTCGAAGATTGGATTGATTTTGGATTGACGAAGGGATAGAAAAAGCTGGATAGGGATAGTCGAGGAATAGACATGGATAGCGAAATGTATCTGTGATATATCAGTGATATACGCGTTAGCGACAAATTTCGAATATTGGTTATGTACAAAGTAATATATTTATAAAATTGTTAAATATATGTTAGGGGTATGAAAATTAACAAGTTCCAAACAAAAGATCGAGAAGGGAATACAATGTGATCCAAATTTTTTTTACAATGATAGAAAGAGATAAATTTTATTATAAAAAAAATATAATTTTATTTTTTATTTTAGGAAGAGATAGATATTCCAGAAAAAGATATAAACTGAGGGATAGAAAAAGATAGATATTCCTTGGCATGCTGGATTTAATTTTGGAAATAGAAAGACATACACTGTGAAAAGAGTTTCTTTGATATACGGTAAAAGAAAAAATTTCTTTGAATTAAAGAAAGTTTTGTTAATTCAAAAAAATTTTCTTTAATCCAAAGGAACAGATTGTTTCACATTAAAGAAAATTTCTTTGAATCAAGAAAACTTTCTTCAATTCTGTTTTTATCTCTTTCTATCTTTTTACTTCTAGGCAGGGAAGAAGGCTCTTATGTTGAAATTAAGGAAGAATTATTTATTGAAGCATCAAATTGTCAGGATAGATAATAAATTTCATTCATGAAAAGGATAAAGATAATATGGTTTTAATGAAGTTATATAATTTTTACATAATCCGGATTTTTAATTTTACGGATCAGTGACACTTATCACTTATTTATTAATGCATGAGAGGTTAACTTTAAGTTTTGAGAATTCTAGGCTGAGACGAAAATATAAACCCTTATTTTCCGTTAAAAATATATCTAAGGCTCTGAATGTTCAAAAAGTAACGGTTTATTGCAGAAATCGTGTGTGTAAAGCACTTGGCTAATGTCATGACAAATCGATTTAAAGAAGGTAAAATGTCTGTTTTATCCACGACTTTTACTTACTTTGCTTGGCAATTGTATAAGAAGTTATTTTCATAAAAGAAAGACTTTTAGATTGAAACAGGTAAAGAACTTTATACACTGAAGTTTTTCTAAATAAGAATACTTTTGCAAGTGAAGTATATTGCTATAGTTTCTCAGTAAAAAAAGCACTCAATATAAATATATACGTATGAGTTCTTTGGAAATGTTTTGAAACTTTTTACAAATGTGTTATATAATTTTGAAATCACCATAAAATGTTGATTAAAATACTAATATTTAATATTTTCATTCTTCAAACTCTTCGGTCGTAAATTATTTTAGTTCTCATTTTAAAATAATTTTTAATCTTCGAATTCTTGAAACAACTTTTAATAATTCAAAATAAAGCACAAAGTGGTGGTTATGCTAAACCATCGAGATTTGTGTGGCTTATAAACTATATTTATTGATGCATAAGCGTAAAACCCATCCATGTCTAAAATCTAATTCGTGTCCCGCTGCTAAAAATCCCCACAGACTCGTTACAATTGTACATGCAATCAGACTATAAAAATTAGTTGAATCGAAAAGGCTGCAAACTCTAGAAAGGTCCTTTAGGAATATGAACAATAGAAATTGCCACTTTCAAAAATCTTATTACTCTTTTACTTATCATCATATATACAACAATAATACTTGAAGAAATAAAGAAACAAGACAAAAGCAGATAAAAATAATTCGGCATTTTTTAAACCTGAAGACAAACGTGGATAAAATCTAAATTTGCTCTAAACGATTAGTAGAGTGCTTCCGTGCTCGATAACATTTCCTGCTCAGGAAGAAAGCGAGTGGATGTTTCACGTTTAATATAGTCTGAGAAATCGTACTTTCTACTACTTATTAGGGATACATCTAACCGACAAACAATAAAGTCCCAATTTACTAATTATAAATTACTTTCTTCATTACTAATCTTTATTTCTTACTCAATAATTTTAATATTATCTTGAATCTGTACTTTCGACCTTTTTACTCTTATATAAGATTAAAATTTTTCATTTGTTTATTATAAAACAGACTTCTTTCGCGTATAGAAATAATAAAAATCGATTAATTTGTAAATGAGGTTGAGAGGATAAATTTTACCTAACATCGAATAAATCAGCCCTAACCTTGTCAGATCAATGACTAAAACCGATTAATTTTGAACTTTCGCTGACCTTTGAATTGTGTAAAGACACTCCAGCGACTATCGATACAGAACAAGTAAAGAGTAAAAAAAGAACTCATTATAGGTACATGCGAAAAGTGAAATAGCCAGTTTTATTATTGAAGATAGATATATGCATCTCCATGAATGATACTGCAGTTACCTCTCTTAATTAGAATTTTCCGAAAAAGTGATAGCTTTAAAGTTCAAGTTATTTGCCAAAAAGTTGAAGAGTTACTTTTTATGAAATTAAAAAACACAAACAGGGGCAAACATGTTTAAAAAGATACCGCGATATACGGAGAAAAATATTTGTCTAAAATTACTAAATTATTTTGAAACGCATGGTAAATTCTAAATTGACGTACTCTCTAAATCTGAATTAGTCAAATTTTCACTGATTGAATCAGTGATTTGCCTTTTCACTGAATCGTCAGTGGAAACAATATTTTTCACTGTTAAATCAGTTAATTTTCACTGTTTAATTAGTGAAAACAATATTTTCCACTGTTAAATCAGTTACTTTTCACTGAAGTAATCAGTGAAATTCGACTGATTTGCAGTAACCTCTTTTTAGCTATTTGAATCAGTCAAATTTCACTGATAATCAGTAGATTTTGACTGATTCAGATTTAGAGAGTACTTTTTTCTAATAATTCACATTTCTTAGGGTTTCTATTAGAGAATACACTAAATTATCGATTAAAATTCCCATCTGGATGATAAAATTTTGTAATAATTCAATTTGTTTTGCCATCTAGATGGGAATTTTTATCGGTAACTTAACGTATTCTGTGATAGAAATTCTAATAAATGTTGAATTATTAGAAAAAAGTACGTCGTTTTAGGATTCATCATGCATTTTCAAATAGTGGGATAATTTTAGAGAAATATTTTTCTCCATGTATATTCAGAGAAAAGATTTGATTGAATGAAAGAAAATGCTTTGTTTGAGAGGCGTTTTTTAATTTAAAAAAAAAGATTTATTTGAATTTAATAACATTTGTTTAATTTAAACAAAAAAATCTTTGGGCCAAATAAATATTTGTTTGAATCAAACCAATTTAATTTAATTCAAATAAATAATTTTTTTAATCAAATAAAGTCTTTTAAACAAAGCATTTTCTTTGACTCAATCAAATCTTTTTTCTGAGTGAAAATATATCTGATATGGATAAATTTTATTTCTTCTAAATAAGATCAATTTAATGATTTTCAATTTTTTAGAGGGGCATCGAAACTCTCATCCATATCTACACTGTTTGAAATATTATTAAATTTCATGTATATTCGTATATAATATTTAATATCCCTGAATATTATTTGTGGAACAAGACACTCTGCAATTAGATTTAATTTGCCAAAATTAATAACTCACACAATTTGATTTTATGCATTTATAAAGTTATTTTTGCAGAAAATCAATTATGTGACTAATAAAGTAGATTATTTTCATTCATATAAATACAAATTTATTTTTTAGTTATTTAAGATATCCAAGTATTTGAAAGATTAGTTTACTTAACCTATATATATATAAATAATTAAATTGATTTGAAATACATTAGCAGCCAGTTTGAATGATTTACGAGTCATCAAAGAATCTAGAAAATATTCGTTTTATTCGACACTTTGATGCATATTAAAATTCATAATTGCGTATATTAAATTTCATATACTGCATGAACAAATTACTTCATACACTTTTATATTAAATTTAATATAACAATTTTTACAATATACACCCAGAAAAAAGTATTATTTAAATTTCAAAAAACATTTTTTTAACTTTAATTCGAAGTAAAAACACCTTTAGAACAAATATAATTTTATTTGATTTTAAGAAATCACGTTTTTAACCTTCTTTTAAAGAAAGAAGTTATTTGTACAACATTATTTCTTCGATTTAAATACGCTACTGGCAAAAACTTGAGAAATAATTCATTTCATTTTATTACCTTGAACAAAAACAATTTTTATTTAAATTGAAGAAAATATTTCTGTGAATCACATTACGTATGTACTATGCGACATCGCAGACATTCATTTTTTCAATTCAAAGAAAAAAAAACAATCAAAACATTTCTTTACACCAATGAAATTTTTCTTTAACCATATACATTGAGAAAACAGTTTCTATGAATCGGAGAAACATTTCTTTGATATACGGCCAAAGAAAAATTTTCTTTAAATTCAACTAAGTTTTGTTGATTCAAAAAATTTTCTTTAGTGTAAACAAATCTATTTCTTTGGATCAAAGAAAATTTTTTGAATCAACAAAACTTAGTTGAATTCAAAGAAAATTTTTCTTTGATCGTATATCAAAGAAACTGTTTTTTGGGTGTAGCAATGTACAAATTTGTTTGATTCAAAGAAATTTTGTTTAAATCAAAGAAACTTTTTTCTGGGTGCAACTTTATCCTGCTCAAATCATTCCATCATCAAAATAAAATCCAAAAATCTCAAAAAACTAATTGATATTATACATTATTAAAACCATTAATTAAATTAATAAAAATTCACAATGAATTAGTTTAATTTCAGATTTTATTTCTCATTTTGAAGATATTTTTAATTCTAATCCTAGATTTTTTGCAAAAACTTGGTGTTAATTTTAGAGTATCCAGGTGTGTATTTACCATACAAATGATATATTCCTAAAATACCTAATTTGATAAATTGCTATTAGTTTTAAATGTATTATATTGAGTGACAAATAAAAATTTGAAAATTAAAGTG
This sequence comes from Diplolepis rosae, assembly GCA_030998225.1. NCBI lineage: Eukaryota > Metazoa > Arthropoda > Insecta > Hymenoptera > Diplolepididae > Diplolepis > Diplolepis rosae. The sequence goes on from JAPYXD010000698.1 coordinate 5,557,648, forward strand.
AAAAAGGTATTAAATCAATTACATCGAGGTGAGAAAATGAAGACGATGGGGCCAGAAATAGCTTAGGAAAGCACATTAACCCTTCTAACAGGAATATAACCGTATGTAGTTCTGGTTTTGAATCCTGTACGAGGTAGTTGAGCACTCACATATTTGTAAGCAGCAGGCACATCGTCAGCCAGGTAAAAGCTTCAAGCTGCGCGAATGGAGTTCAGCGAGGGTAGAAAATGAGGGTGGAGGTTCAGAGAGGGAATGACCCCGCGCGCTGGGGTCATCCAATGCACTAGGCTTGTATTCCACAGTTAAGTTGCAGACATAGCCACAGTCGAAACATGCTTGCCTAACCTTCCTTATATGTAATTTCTCCGTAATAAACTTTCTCTACATAAGCAGATAGCACGAATAACTATTATACATTTATCAATAATCCATTATACGGATATCTCAGAAGTATTTTTAGATTCGCTTCCTAAATACATTACTTCAAATAACAATTTTTATTACTCTTATTTATATTCTCTTAGTCACCTTTACTACACACTCAAAGAATAATGCTACTAGATTAAATATATTATGTAAATCCCCTTCCCTTGTCATATTTTTTATCGTGGGGCCTTCATTGAGTTAATAGTCCTGGGGCTCAAAAGCTATTACCCTGAGAATATGTACGGTATTGTTTATTAGTGGCTTCTCTTCTGACAATGAACAATATTGTGTTTATACAATGAGCATTAATGAAGATTATTATAACTTAAAGGGCAGAAGTAAAGTTCGGAAATTCACAAAATTTTTATGCAACAAATGTAACGTAAAATTTGACGATATTTATAATAACGAAATTGTAACAACATTTTCAGTTACATGTAACTGCATGAAACTTCAGTTACCCTCAACGATAAATTATTCTATTTACAAGTTTCAGAATTTCTAGATACAAGTATCAGAATATTCAACACTTTTCAACTGGAAATTAAGAAATTGTTTCTTCAATTTACTAAACTGTAACTAAATTTTCAGAAATTTTACCTCAATTTCGTGAAATTGTAACTGAATAAAACTTCAGTCATGTGTTTCGGGAAATTGCGGTAGAAATTTCTAACAGTGTATCTTGATATTGCGAAAAATATAGTCAATTTTCTGAAATTTTTCTTAATATTATAAAACTCAACTGAATTTTCATAAAATGTATCTTAAAACTAAAAAATTGTGACAGAACTTTCATGAAATTTATCATAAAATAACGAAATTGTAAAAAAAATTTCAGTTACATGTAATTGAATAAAACTTCAGTTATCCAAAACGTAAAAGTATTCCTATTACAAGTTTCAGAATTTCTAGATACAAGTATCAGAATATTCAACACTTTGTAACTGGAAATTAAGAAATTGTTTCTTAAATTTACTAAAAAGTAACTAAATTTTCAGAAATTTTACCTCAATTTCGTGAAATTGTAACTGAATAAAACTTCAGTCATGTGTTTCGGGAAATTGCGGTAGAAATTTGTAACAGTGTATCTTGATATTGCGAAAAATATAGTCAATTTTCTGAAATTTTTCTTAATATTATAAAACTCAACTGAATTTTCATAAAATGTATCTTAAAACTAAAAAATTGTGACAGAACTTTCATGAAATTTATCATAAAATTAGAAAACTAAGAAAAAATTAAAAAGTTACAAGTAACTCCATAAAACTTCAGTTACCGAAAACGTAAAATTATTCCTGTTACAAGATTCAGAATTTCCAGGTACAAGTAACAGAATATTCAACGCTTTCTAACTGGAAATTGAGAAATTATTTCTTAAATTTACTAAAAAGTAACTAAATTTTCAGAAATGTTATCTCAATTTTGCAAAATTGTAAAAAATAGTTACAAACAACTGCATAAAATTCTGCCATCCAAAATAAAAAAAAACCATTAACTGCATTTCGATATAAAAAAACGTCCATTTTTGTAGAATAGCTTACATCCCAAAATATTTGTCACGAAAGAGCTCTGCTAAATCTTTAATTGTGACGTATTCACAAGCGTTTCCAAAATATGTGTTAATTAACGTTTTTTTCTCGAATACGATTATTAATGTACTTGGTATTTTCGTGCTTTGAATTGCTTTAATAAAAAAACTAATGCGTTTTTTCAAAATTTCAAGCGCAGTTAAATGCAGGATTTCTTCAAGATTCTAATAATATAAAAAACTAATTTTCGCCAAAAATGTCAGTTATCGGTTCTTTTACTTTGGACGGCAGACAAGTATCTAATTTTTCAGCACTTTCTAACTGAAAATTTAGAATTTGTATCTTGAATTTACTAAAAAATAACTAACTTTTGAGAAATTTTATCTCAATTTTGCGAAATTGTGACTGAATAAAACTTCAGTCACGTCTTATAGAAAATTACTGTAGAAATTTCTAACAGTGTATTTCATTTTTGATTTTTTGTATAAATTTGTTTACTCTTCTGGATGGGATGGTTTATTTTGTGACATTTTGTCGTCGAGTGATAATAAATTTTATTGAAACATTTTGTGAACCTCATTTAAGTTAAATTCTTGAATTGCATTAATTCAATGCTTGCAGGGTTTATATCAATGCGCTGCGCATCCATGACGAACAAAATGGTTTTGGCGATAACGTGAGAACATAAAGGTCAAGCCAATCGGTAGGGCGGTGATACCGATGAAATTATTGTCGCGTCCAAGCTTAATATGTTCAACTTGATGTTTTTCCAATAAAAGAATTTTCCAGTCTTGTCAAAGAGAAAAAGATGTATGTGGCGTAATATTTGAAAATTTTCTCTTCAGTAGTTTTAACGTGGTTCGAATCATTTTTCCGGATATCGATTTCTTTTTATTAACACGTACAGACTCTTCAATGTAAATGAGCAATTTGAACTCATTTCACTCTGAAATTCAAGTGGCCTTTCAGTTCTCTTAAGAGCATACACCTGCATAATTTTTTTTATTTATTTTTTTTTTTTTTACAAAAGTATGTTCACTTTGATGCGTCAAGAGGAACTGGGTTTAATGCATAAATGAAAATCGATCGTAATGGAAGAGAAAATTGGTTGAGATTCTATGATAGAAGAATATATGTAGTTTTGTTGAGGTGTTTTTATTGCTATGTATATTTGTTAAGATATACAATTTTTGTACTGATCCATCAAATTTCTTTGGTTAGTAAAATTCCATTGACTGAACCGAAAATTTCTTCGATACAGCAAAAAAATATCGCTACTTTTAATAAATTTCAAGTATTCATTAGATTCAACCAGAAAATGGAATTAAGTCAATGAAATACTTTGTGAATTCACCAAAATGATTTTGTTAAATGAACAACATTTTTTCTCTGAGTTTGGAAAGATTACGCAGATGTGGGTATAACAACTACTATAATTACATCTGAATTTAATTATCTCTGCATTTTCAAGATTCAAAATATGAGCCTGACTTTACTATAAATTTTGTGAATCTTCACTTTTAATGAATTACATCCGAACTTTTTAATTGCTGCCACCGTTAAATAATATAAACTAAGCTTTATGGCAAGCGAGTTCCAGGGCACTTGTAAGTGACTAAATAAAACGAATTTTCGAGACATTCAAATGCAAATTAAGACAACCTTGTATGTATCATACTTTGCAGAGTTACGAATGTTCTCCCAGGTACACGGAAAACAAGCTGTTCATTAAAAGTGTGTAACATTCCAGAAATTAATAACATAATAGAGGAAATTAATGATTCAATAAAATTAATATTCAGAATCACATACAGGTATCATATGTAAAGTAAAAAATATGCGTTTTTGTTCAGACAAGCATTTTCCTTGCTTTGGAAATTGACATAGCTAATATTATCCAACAAATCCTTTAACTTGAACGGAGGTTAAATATTTTTTTTCAAAAAAATAGGGCCAAGGTTCTCACATGAAATAACTCAAGAAAATCTTTACCAACCACATACTTCATTTGTAAAGTTAACAGGGTTCTAAATTGCTGGAAGGATTAAAATGGTGATTAATTTTGCTGGCTTCCTTTGCAGTACGTATAGTTCGGTTCACAGACGCACATTTCTCGCGAACTCCATTTGAAGCTATAAATATTATAAACGCTCAAATTCTTTCTGTAAAGTTCGCTTTTTAATTCTTGTTGGGATAGAAAACTAAACGAGTTAATTTTCATAATCTTTCAAGCAACTTCGTACACGCGAATTTATCATTTTAATCGGTAGCTTTTTATGCTAATTTTATTCAATGGGACATGAAATTTGTTTTTTGATAGATTGTTCTTATTTTAATGTGAATCATTCATTAGAGATCAATTTCCTAGTAGAGGTCAGAAAATTAATATCAATCATGTTTGAAAATTTCATGGCAGTCTATTGTCTTATCTGGCCCAAGTTTGACAATGTCCAAACCGGCTAGTCTGGAAGTTCTGGTCTGGCTCATATCTGGCGCTGGTCAGCATTCCATGACAAAAAAGATTGTATTTGGAAGATATAAGTGGCCTTTCCGGTGTTGTATAGATTTTATTGAAAATCGTCAACGTTTCTACCAAACTTTGGTCCTTATCAAGAATTTTCTCTAATATAATATTCAGTATGTCCAATAGTTTTTTGTAAAGATTTTGAGAGTAATTTTGATAAATTGTATAATGGTGAACCAATAAAGGAAGTAATAGGTCTTAAAGGACAATCTGTCTTATGAATTTTAGGTAAACCGTAGAATTTTTTTGTAGAAAAATATTTTTATTGTTAGATATGTCTTCATTGTATAACCAATGATGAAACCAATATGTTAGGTCATTTCTTTTATGATTTCTGTTATCAATTGGTATGTTGTGAATGCTAAATTCGAAATTAGCAATAATTTTTGAAATTGGAAAAGTTTTTTTATTGTAAGTAAAAGCAAACTTACCACCAAGACTCAAAATATCTGCCACGTTGTTAGGGATTTATTTGATTGACATATTTATAACCCAATTTTTCTTCTCAGTAATTAATTTTGGTATTTGAGTAATTTTTAGATTTTCAAGATTATTTGTAATATTGTTCTGTAGTTTTTTGGTAAATTATTCAATGGTAGTTTGATGTTTTGTATTTAAATTTTTATAAAATTCATATGAAGTTTGGTGTATAATTTTCTGTTTGTAGAGGTAGATATCTTTACTTATTTGTTTGATTTCTTGTGAAATATCTGTAATTTCTAGATTTAAAATTTTTTTGCCAAAAAGTTTTGTAGAGTTTTCAATTTTATCACAAACCAATCTTGAGAAAAATCTGATATTAGATGTGTTTGATTTAAAATATGGTTTGGAAGTACGTTGCACGATCTACATTGTAGAAGAAACTTTCTTTGTATTCCTCTTTTTTTTAGGTTAGAAATAGATTGTTTATAAATTTTGATATCCGTAACGAGTTGTTGGTTATATTCCTATCGTAGATGGTTGTAGAATCCATTTTGTATATTCTGCATATTTTGATAATGTAAAAGGTTTTAGGCCTGATAATTGTATTAAAAAATATTTGGTGTCACCGGTATTTCTATTTGGGAGGTATAAGTGGCCTTTCCGGTGTTTTGGTCGAAACGTCGACGATTTTCAATAAAATCTATACAACACCGGAAAGGCTACTTATACCTTCCAAATAGATTTACCGGTAACACCAAATATTTTTCAATAAAAAAGATTGTATGTGGCGAAGGAATTTTTTTTTACAAGTTTCGAAAAATTCATAGGTTAATAACAAGGTTTTAGAAACATTTATTACGCGACCGGAAACAAGGATCTCCTTTTTGCAAATATTGCTACTACTTACTTTTTAATTCCAAAAATAGCGAAGATTAAGTTGTAACTTTGCGCGTCATGTTGCTAGTCTTGATCGCTTAAACGTTAGGATTTTTAATCGGAATCGATAAATGTTCAATTAAAATGATTTTTAAATAAAAACTTTATTAACTGACCACCAATTAGTGGCTAGCTTGTGGCTGGCTAGCCGCTGACTAGCGGCTAATCGTACAAAAACGTTACAGTTCTGGCCAGCTCCAGACCAGGCCTTATAGTCAGCGCCAGAACTGGAAACCAGATAGTCTGGTCTGGTGCTGGCGAGCGCCATTAAATTTTTTCACACGTGCTGTAATTTTTATATAAAGGGTTGTAATTATTATTCTTCATTGAATAAAAATAGATTCCTTTAAAATACGTTTATTACCAGAAGATAAATCTTATTTATCAAAATTTTAAAAGTATTCTTGCAAAAGTATGTTTCATGAAAAATGTAGCGGAATTATTTAGCGATGTAAATTTGTTTGATACGTTTTCAGCAGCATCCTTCATCTGAAAGGGAAACAACGTATATGAGTGGGATTTTTCCCATTTATAACAATTTGTTGTTTAAAAACAAACTCTAATCTCTTCTCCTTAAATGATGGATTGCATGAATGTAAATTTGCGTTAGAAAGGACTATATTCATTAAAATTTTTTTTTTATATTTAACAAACGTATTCAATTTTTTTTCCAAGCAGAAAGCACTCTGCTCTTGACGGATAGAAACATATCATCCTGAGCTTATGTAGTTTATTTTACAATTTCGAGATAATTTCGGCTTTTATTCACTAAACCCCTAAGGCAATTTTAGTTAGAGAAGTGATTTTCTCCGCGTGTCAACGCAATATAAATATGGTTATGAAAAAATGTTCCAGCTAACTCGAGTTAGTTAGTGACTCGTTTGATGATTATGCATGAGTCGTGTTTTACTAAAAAGTGAACTTCTGAATGTAAAATAAGGCTCTAGATTTACATAGTGATTTATGGGAACTTTGATTGTATATATTGATAGTAATAATCTCCCACGAGGGATCGCATTATTTAGAATTTAATTCTTGAATATAGAAGATATAATGTATCTGCACTAAAATTTGTGTATCATCAGTTCATTTCCTTGCCTAAATCATTATAATCCTTTACGTCGCGTTCTGTTCTGAAATATTAACTTTCATAGATTTTTATACTCCATTGAATCAAATTATTTAATGAACTTTTTCGATTTTATTATAATAAAGAAACAAATTAAACATAGATTCTTTAAAGATTTACTTTTTTCCAATTAAAAATAACTAATTTTGAACATAAGTTTCAGAAATTGAATTTTCCTTCTGGATTAAAATTTTCTAATATATTGAAGACTCAAAGCTCCCTGGACGAATAAAAAACTGTTGAGTATGATTGTACATTCTATATTTCGGTAGAAATGAGAGAATTTAATAGACTTTAACTTATTACGAGCAATTTAGACGATTTTCAGAGTTATAACAATCCTATGTAGAATGAGTGAAAGTGAAATCACTTTGCTCAAAATTGCTACCATAACAAGTTTCATTTCAAGTTGAGTTTAAGCCAATTTAAGGACAGGGAATATTTTTTAGAGTAAAAATATTGTAGTCTGAATTTTTATGAAAAAATAATAAATGAAATTCATTTTTTGTACCAGATAGATATAATGAAGAGGGTGAAATTTTTTTATTTACCTTCTAAATCTGAATCAGTGAAAAATTCATTCATTCAGATTTAGAGAGTAGCATAGAGAAAATCCATTTTTTATCATTAATTTTTGAATAAGCTTAGACGGCATTTAGTAAATCTACGGAATTTTTCATGCCCATAAGTTTTGTGAGTTAGCGAAAATTATTGCAGACAGTCTTTGTTTATTCATAAAGATTCTCAATGAAAAAAAATTCATTAAAAAAAAAAAATTCATTCTCTGAATACGAATCATTCGAATTTAGCTAATGAATTATTACTAAAAAGTTTTCCACTACCAATTTGTGAAATAATTATTTGTTAAAAATCAAATTTAATATATAATTTACATTTTCATTATAATTTTTATATTCAAAAGATAAATGTTGTTTATATGATAATCAAATTATTTGCTTGTTCATGTAAACAAAGCTTTGGTTTTATTGTTTCATGGAGACAGTGAATGTTTGGTTCAATTGAATTTTCCATCTAATATAATATTTTGAATGCTACAAATGTTTTGGTTTATTTGATCAAACCTTAGCTGACTCAACTAATCAGTTTGCTGAATCAACATTAACCCTTTGAAGCATGTATTTTTCTTCTGGCTGAATTATTATATTATTAATATAAACAAATTAAAATACTTCCATTATATTTAATTTCAGAAATTAATACAGAAATTTCTAACAGTGTAGCTTCACTGTTACATGTAATGGAAATTTTTTGCAGTAACGTATATTAAATTTAAAATACTTTAATCTTAAAAAATACAAACTTTTATTTGAATTTTAATACACATGTATATATATTTTAATAATGTTTGATAATTAAAATATATTTTTATTGAAAAGTTATTAAATTTAATATGAATATATATTAATTTTTCATAATATACAAATCTATTAATTTTAATTTACCACTTGTATATTAAAGTCTATTAAAATTAATAAGATTTTAACAGTGATAAAACACGAAAAAAATTAATTAAATCATCTGTTAACTAATTTAAATAAATGAAAAATACACAAGAAAAGGTCAGCCGCAAAGGGTTAAATTTATTCAAATAACTCTAAATACTCTTCCAACCATCTTATTTAATTCAGACGAATAAAAATTTGTTTGATTCAGGCAAACTCTTCATGAATCTAGTAAAATAAAATCGATTCAGTCGAGTCAACAGTTTTTTTATTTTGAATCAGCAATAAAGGAACGAAACAAGAGGAATAAAAAACAGAAAAAAACAAATCCCATTTATTTCAGTGCTATACCAAAAGTGCTCGTTCAGTTTACCAGTCCCTCCAAGACAAATAAATTCTCCACATTCAAGCATCTACTTATTTTCTACAATTTAAGCAATTTTAAAAACCTGACAAAATCGATATCTACCTGTCACGCTGAGAAGAGACATGATCTTCGATTTCCCCCTATGGGTTGATAATTCTCTCAATATTCAGGCAGCACTCAATACAGTAGAATAAACTTGAATGAAATAAAAAGACTGAAAGATAGAAGAGCAACCAGGTGAGCACTTTCGCGTTACATAAATTTCCGGTACTTGTCCCACAGCGTGTGAAGGACGTCATGGATACATAACGATATATGTAGAATATCGTGCGGCTTGCGTACGTACACGTTGCGTTACGGATGCCGCGAGTACACTATCTCACCCCGTCCCTGAAAGTAACCCCTGAGACTCGTACAGGGTACGAGGAAGCTGTGGTCCGGCGTACTAGATCAAATCAAACTGATCTCATGTATACGTATCCTGTCCCCGTAGTATCCTTAGTTAACTTGATACTCAGTTTCGTTTAATTGTCACAGAGAAACTGACTCTTGTTGAAAGACGAATTGCTTCTGATTGAGAAGGAATCGCAGTGAGTGAGTAAAAAAAGAATTTTACTCAATGAAAAAGAAAGTGCTATTGGTAAAAGAGCAACGAGTTGGAGCCGGTGAAAGAGTTAATGCTTGTCGGGAAAGGATCTCTTATCTTATCAGAATCTATATTACTATTATTGTATGAATGGTAGTTGCTTCTCTTTTCTTCTTCTCGAGGTTGTACGTCTCGATTATTGTTATGGCTACGCTTACACGTTTATTACATTATTAGTTAGAGCTTATTAGAGAAAGGCGGGTGTAACACACTCGCGTTGCATCGACTCGGTAAGGCTTTGGTCACGCGCAACGGCAACGGTTGCTCGTGCAACGTCGTTTCTTGTACACGCCGAGGGAAATGCCCAACAATTTCGAGCGACTATTTTCACCTCGACTATTTGGCAACGCAGTCAAGATGCTCCTGTGGAATCTCGTGGTCCATTCAAGGCTCTCAGGGAGAACTTCCTGGGGGTTTAGCAACATCCTACTAACCCGTCCGAGATCCCGTTTACAGATCAGGCTACAAGACCTGCCGAGTACTGGGACTCGTGATCGGGAGGTGAGGATGATGACCATAGCAGAATTGCCTAATTCCTCAAGTCCTCGATTCTTTGTGGTTTGATTTTCCTCCAGGTCGTCAAGGAAGGAACCGTCGCCACGACGATCGTTGGTAGCTGGAAAGTCGCATTTCACTTAATTACTGGACACGAGGACGATGCTTGATCTTCAGTATGAGGGAGTTCTATTTACGTGGAGCGCGACGTTATAGGGTTTTGAGATAAACTTGTACGTGAACAGTTTGGAGATGCTCATTTACCTTGACGAACGTTACGAGGGTACGCGGTCTGCCCACCGTCGAGCACTGTGGGGACGGAGACGCCTCCGACACGCCACCGCCATCTTGCTACGTCAACGAACGGCGATAGCGCCGGCGCTGATAACCACGACGCGCGTTGAATCCAGATGGAAGTGCATTAGGGTGCAAACCACCCTCCACCCTTACTTCAACAATTCCAGGGACGGTTATGTCCTTAGTGAAACCCGATCAAAGTTTTGACGAGGGGGAAGCTGAATCTGTGGATCTTACAACTTGCTATGTCATACACTGTTAACAATTTTATTATTTTAATAGACTTTAATATACAAGTGGTAAATTAAAATTAATAGATTTGTATATTATGAAAAATTAATATACGTGTATATTGTATTTAATAACTTTTTAATCAAAATATATTCAAATTAGCAAACGCAATCGAAAGACTTGGGCTCGAATCCCAGCGCAGTCGAAAGCGTCTTTTTTTCCACAGAAAGATTTTTAATTCTTTAAATTTGAATTTAATTTGCATTTATTTGCGATATAAGAGTTTGAAATTGTCTACGAGGACAGCAGTCGGTAACAGATCCTATCTGATATGCGACTAGTGATTCTCCGATAATGTAGGCAGTGGGAGAAATTTCAAACTCAACTAATTAATTTGAAATAATTTATAGCCGCAAGGCTGAGCCACTAGGCGATATAAGGAGATTTTCCTGTGGAGAAGGAGATGTCGGACGCCTGTGTAGCTCAGTGGTTAGAGCAGTCGACCGGCAATCGAAAGACCTGGGCTCGAATCCCAGCGCAGTCGAAAGCGTCTTTTTTCCACAGAAAGATTTTAAATTCTTTAAATTTGAATTTAATTTGCATTTATTTGCGATATAAGAGTTTGAAATTGTCTACGAGGACAACAGTCGGCAACGGATCCTATCTGATATGCGACTAGTGATTCTCCGATAATGAAGGCAGTGGCAGAAATTTCAAACTCAACTAATTAATTTGAAATCATTATTAAAATAGTTGAAGATATACCTGGGACTTCCAATTAGAGGTTTCATTACGATTTATAAGAAAAACGCGTGTTTTTTGTGAAAAATCATTTTCATCAAAATCATCCAATGGCGGTAGGTTTGCCATTTATAATGAAAAACAATATCATTGATATGACCTCCACGGCTACGTTTGCAGGACCATACTTTTTTCATGAAATTTTCCATTACATTTTCGCACATTTTGGGCTCTATTTCGTCGATAACGGCACGAATATTCTCTTTGAGTTCTTAAATTGACTGAGGAGCATCAGCATAGACCTTATTTTTCACGTAACCCCAAAGAAAAAAGTCTAGAGGTATTAAATCACATGATCTCGGCGGCCAATTGTAATCGCCGTTTCGAGAAATTACTCGGCCTGGGAACTTTTCAGGCAAAAGACCGATGGTTTCGCCACTTGTGTGGCACGTAGCGCCGTCTTGTTGCAAACAAACATCGTCCACATCTATATCTTTCAATTCTGGCCATAAAAATTCATTAATCATTGTTCGATGGCGCAAACCATTCATCGAAACAGCCGCTCCAGCTTGATTTTCAAAAAATAAGGCTCAATGGTCCCTCCTGTCCAAAAACCGCAACAAGCAGTTACACTTTGCGGATAGAGAGACTTTTCAAGCATCATTTTTGGGTTTTCCGAGCCACAAATGCGACAATTCTGCTTATTAACGTAGCATCCAAGGTTAAAATGAGCTTCATCGTTAATAATGATTTTTCGGTGAAATTCAGGTATATTTTCATGCATTTTTGTAGTGAATTTTAAAAATTCCAATGCGTTGTTGAAGCGTATATCGTTTCATTTTTATTAATAACATAGTTTTTAGTTGTCATCTGTCAAAAAATGATGCCTCTTATTATGACAGCTGCCAAAATAGCAGGCTATTCAAAATGAAACCTCTAATTGAAAAATCCTGATTCTTTCCATCTCAATTCAACCGGTCCATCCGGGACACGACTTTATTTTTTAACGAAACTCAAATATGTTGCTCTTTGATCCAAATAATGAGACACGTATTTTTTTTTTTGAGCCGAAAAAAAATTTTCTGAGATTTATCGGCAATTTTGTTTTTGGGGTAAAAATCTATTTTTTCAATTATTCGCGAGAACTTTTTTCTCAATTGTCTATAACTTCGTCAAAAATTGACTGATTTCAACAATTTTCACTTTTAAATGTTGGAAATAATTTGGACTACCGAACACAGCTATAAACAATTGCTTGTTGATTGTTATTAATTTTTTATTTAGCAATAAACAAAAATTGACATTTTTGTTTAAAATTCAATATCTTGAAAAGTGTATTTTTTTTTTCTCTCAAACTTTTTTCGCATTAAAAAGACACCTTGAGTTTCAATTCTACTGAATCTCTAGTAGCTAAAACTTTTTGTTTACGAGTTATGATTTTTTGAAGTAAAAAGTCGTTTTCTTCGTAAAAACGTGGACTGCACAAAGAATATCAACTTTATATGTGCGTCTTCACATTATCGCAAACTCTAATATAAATAATGGAAAAAGTAAATATCTCCTTTTCTGCAAGTTTTTTTTTCTATGCATTGAAAATAAGAATGATCAAATTTTACATAATTTAAAAGTCAACTTATATTCAATTTTCTATTTATTACACTTATCGGATGAAATAGATTTTAATGTTGGAAAAAGTACAACCATTATACTCTACTGGTGGCTTTCTCTCGAATTATTGAAAAAGTATTGTTCAACAAATCATTTACATTGATTCAACTATTTCGAATACAGAGAATGGAATTGCAGTAAGAGATATAATTTTCATTACTGATTAATAAATTACCTGCTCGATAGTTGTTATTTCAGCCCTAAAAATTGATAAATGAATATTTCTGAAATGAACAAACACAGCAACATTAATGTATCGTGAATTTCGAAAGAAATATATGAGAATGATCTCGTACAATAATAAGCGTAGATATATATATCTAAACCTGATTCAGTGAACGGACATTGATTCGCAGTGACTATTCACTAATGGCAGCAGCTATGAGTCTTTCACTGAGAACATTTCTGAAAAAGAAGTAGGAAGAGAATTAACAATTTTTACTATGTAAGTGTCTGTAAATATTTCTTTGGTATAAAACAAACTTAAAATGACATTGCTTTAGAATAAATACTTAAACAACTTAAAGAAGCTAACAGTTTTGGATTAAAAGCCTAAGTATAAAATCTTTTATTGAAATTTGTGCATGAAATTGTAGGTTGAAATTTCTTTGGGTATAAAGTATAATTGGATTCTGATGTCACCAATTATATACGACCGCTTTATAATTAAAATAATAATTCTAACAAATTTTCCAGAGAAGACAGTAATGCGTTACATTATTTTGCAATGCTGTCTTCTCCGAAAAGTTGATTTATAGACCAAGCAACAGGGAATTTGTTATAAATGATTTATTTCAGAAAACGGACTGCGCCATCAGAAGAGAGGTTTGTCATAGAGTAATTGTATCATGTTTTGGACAACGAAATATGATTTATAAATTTGTTATTAACATTTAAGACCAAAAAATCGTACTTTTTTTAGTTTTTTGTTTATAACATTAAAGGTAATTATCCAATATTAATGACATTAATTGAAAAGTTGTAGAAAATTGAATTGCGAACGAAATGAGCCGCCGTTCGATCTGATTGGATAATTAGAAGCGGAGAAAATTCGGAAAAATCGGGAAATTGAGCTTTTGTTAAACAAATTAATATCTCAGTTAATTTTTAACTTTTCAGGTTGAGGTTTGGTGGAAAAGTAACCGACTTTATGCTCTTCAAATGTATAAAAAAAAAGAACACTTTAAGATAATACGCTTCCGCGCTATTGACACTTTAATTTATTTCATGCGTTAATTGTAAAATGTCTGCTTGCCGCAGAGGTGGTCCGATTTTTATTTTTAAAACGGCTTTTAAAAATATAAATCAAGCACAACAGAACGCCAATCTTGGTTTTTCGCTAAAATGTTGCAAAGTTTATTAAAAAAAGGTCCAAACATGGCTCTAAACGCTTGAACGCAGCAAAGTGACACAGTGAGACTACTCGCCCTCTCCCCCCACCACTGTCACTTTACTGCGTTCAAGCGTTTAGAGCCATGTTTGGACCTTTTTTTAATAAACTTTGCAACATATAAATGATTTCATGGAGTATCTATCAAATGCCGTTTGTGCAATTTTTATAGAACTTCATAGGTAAAATAGCTATTGGCAAAATTGGTTTTGCGAAACTGAATTTCAAAGGAATTAGAAAAGCTGAAATAAAAGTTTAAAACTAATACGATGGGAAGAAAGATAAGGAAAGTTTGATAGTAACATATTTTTCTTGAGGGGACCAACTGACCGGAAAATTAAGATTGTATTTATAAGAGATTAAGGGCTTTATTTTTTTTCTGAACCCAATTTAGACACAGAAAATATTCTTCAAATGAAGTAAAAATAAAAAGATCTTCAAACAAGATTCTTGTATTCAACATTTGCAATGTAAATAATTCAGTGTAAAATAATTTCTTTTACAAAAAATGAATGTGAATAAGGTGCACACTTTTTATGCATTCCAGGACTGGTTCTTCCGTAGGTGTATAGAATACCAAGTTTTCTATTTGAATTTGTGGTGTCAAATTCAAACCACAAAACTTTATTGAGATTTTCAAAATTTCTCTAAATCCGATTTAAATTTGTCAGCTACGAGAAAGTCGTTAAATTTAAAATAGATAAACAAAAAAATTGATGTTGGATAAATTGTACTAGAGAATTTTAAATATCTGTCGTATTGAAATAACTGTCAGACTACATTCTATTTCTTCTACCGTGGTGGAATCTAGTTGAAAAAGCTTATGAGTTTGGAAAAAAACTAACTTACAAAGAGAGAGCTTATACATAGAAAAAAAGTCTTAAACTTGTTACGTCTAACAAATAATTTCGGCTTGGATCCAGCTGCCCAGTGTATAAGCGCATAAGTCTGTCCTTTTCTAATGGTCTAGATTTTGTTATATTTTAAAGTTAACCGATTTTTAGACTTGAATTTAAACTTTTTTTTATAGTGTATCTAATGCCATTATTATTTGACGAATAATTGGTAGTTGAAAATTATATATCATCGATTCAAGAAATTAAGTCCATGAATCAACCAGATCACGTGACCGAATTCCTATGAAAGTTCATGTAAGAAAACTTTTTTATTTTACAGAATGTCTTCCTGGAAATTATTTTACTATATTATGTAAGTTTCAAGAAATTAAAAGCTTACATGAACTTATTTCAGCATAAATTTTAATTCCAAGTAATTTTTGATCATTTTATACATGAAATACTTACTATCTAAAAAAGTGTAACCTAAAAGTTAGGTTAGAATTCGTATTCCAGTTCTGATCGTCTATTATAAATATTTTTTGCTCATTCTCGGCCAAATTTCTCTCTGTACACACAAATAAAAGTTTATCTAAGCTTATAATGTGTTGAAACTTGCATGACATAGTAAAATAACTGTTTTTTTTAAAAAAGCAGTTTTAACAGAAAACATGTTTTTTCGCTGTATACAATGAAAATTCTATCTGGAACACACTGTTTTCAAATAAATACTTATTTTTATTATTCACTCATTATTCCGAACATCACAGAACAATCGTAAAATCATTTTTATGCACAAATCAAAATTCATTTTAAACATTTGACCTTCATGCGTTACTTCGCGACACTAGCATACTAAATTTCAGATCCCAATACTGTAAATATTTTTCTAGTGGTTTGACGAACTCCTAGCATCAAAAATCGAAACCGAAAATCTCTTTCCCGTTATTATTCTTGTGAACGAATGCCTTTATATACGTATTATTTCTGTGCCAGCTTTTACGAATTATAATTCGTATTTATACATAAATCAATTTGCGTTAGAGTCTTATTCCACTTTCTTCTAAATTATTCTTGATTAAGAGCATGTGATAGTTGAGAAAATTAGCAAGTAAAAAATTACGATATGTTTTGATAAAATTAAACTTTTTTTTCAATTTTGAAACCAAAAGCAGTTCATCTACGTTTGTTTTTATTTTCTCTAATATATGAGAAATTTGGGAAACAAAATATATATATGTAAAAGCGACATATATGAGTATGTTGAATGCAATATATACCGACCTATTTTCTATTAACCATCCGTTATGGGATAGAACTTTATAAAAGTTTATGACAACGAGAATAATAATCAGGAAATCGATTGCAATATCGATTTTTTCTTTATTGTCGAATATGTTACATTGAAATTAATTTTATATCTTATTAAATTGATTTGAATAACTGTAATTAGATAACGCAATGCATGCATGACAAAAGTCAACAAAAAATCGACATTTTCAATAGGCACTTGCTTCGGTCAACTTTTCGCGCCAATTTTGGGTAGAGTAGGTAGTAAAAGAAAAATCAAGTAAAGACACATTGTGTCTTCGTTATCGCACTAGCGAAAAATTTTTCAAAATTTTTACTAAAAAGAAGTTGACAGACGTGCTTTATTGTCTTTTCTTATGTTTCCCAAATTTTAAAAAAGATAATTCGTACATTAAAAAAGTTATCTTATACATGAACAAATAAATGTATAATTTAGTCACGTGGTCCGATTAATCCATGGCCTTCATTTTATTTAAAAAATTAAGTGATTGATTTATTACTTCCTTTTCAATCGAAAAGCCATAACCATCTATGGCATGATCATTAGCTGAATTAAATAAACAGTCCAATAGTCAGTTTCGTAAGGTTGTAACCCACATATTAATGGTAGTAAATTATTGTCGTCGTAAATTTAATTGTAGCAAGGGACTAAACTAAGTGTGGCTAGTGTCAAATTAGAAGGTAAAAAAATAAAGAAACTTACCACTTTCTAAAGAATATGGAAGGAACTTCTTGAAATGAAAAATACTTTTAAAAACTGAATCAGTCAAAAATTGAGATAAATTTCAAGTTTAAAGATAAGTACGACAGCCAAAAAAGTTATTCGCACCTAGATTCTCGCCAAATTATGGTTAAAAAAATAAGTTATTCAACGATACCACATTCTTGAATAAAAGTACCGGTCTTGAAAGCCTACATTGACTATACTTTTATTTTCGAGCTTAAGGCCATTGATCAATCGGAACACGTGACTAAATTATACATTTATTCGTTCATGTAAGATAACTTTTTTAATTTACAATGAATCTTTCTGATAATTTGGGAAACGTAACAAAAAGATAATAATGCACGTCTGTTAACTTCTTTTTAGTAAAAATTTTGAAAAAAATTCGAAAACTTATCGACAATTACAGTTAACTGTAACATTTTTTGCAAAATTTTCACTCATACAAAGTTGACAAACGTTCTCTATCGTGTTCTGTAGTATTTTCCAAATTTTCAGGAAGATATTTTGTAAAAGAAAAAAGTTATCTTACACGAAACTTTTACAGGAATTTGGTCACGTGATCTGGTTGATCCATGGCCATAAACGACGAATCTAAAAGTTTCAGCTAACATCAAGATCGTCGGACATAAACTAAAAGAAAATTCCCAGAGAAATAATAATCATTCTGAGAACACTATGAATCAGAGCGACATATAATAGCTTAGAAGACTATGATGACGACGAATTCAATAAAATGCCGCGAAATACTGATACGGTTGATTTCAGCACACGCTGTAAAAAAATTTCCTGCAACTTCACACCAATAGTCTATGGTTGCCAGTGCTTAGTGTGAGATTCTGGAATGACTTTCGAATTGGAATACTGTTTCACACCGAACTGGTGATGGTTTATTTGAAAAACAACACCAGTCTCCAACTTGACTGGTTTCAAAGTTCCAAGTCTCGAGAAGCATCTGGAACTCACTAGAGTCCGATATCTAGTATAGATGACACAGGACCACCCCTAGAGCGTCAGTGGGCAATTGTTCCAGTTTGGCGTCTTTGTGCTGGTTTAAGTGTTCAATGGTTTGAACAAGGTGGTTGGGGAGGTATTTGTTTCAGACTTTCAAGTCTCGAGAAGCATCTGGAACTTACTAGAGTCCGATACATAGTACAGTTGACACAGAACCACCCCTCGAGCGTAAGGAGGCACTTGTTCCTGTTTGGCGTCTTTGAGCTGTGTTAACTGTTCAATGGTTGGATTAAGGAGGTTGGGGAGGTATTCGTTTGAAACGTTTAAGTCTCGAGAAGCAGCTGGAACTTACTAGAGTCCGATACCTAGTACAGTTGAAACAGGACCACCCCTAGAGCGTCAGGAGGCATTTGTTCCAGTTTGGCGTCTTTGAGCCGTGTTAAGTGTTCAATGGTTGGATTAAGGAGGTTGGGGAGGTATTCGTTTTAAACTTTCAAGTCTCGAGAAGCATCTGGAACTTACTAGAGTCCGATACCTAGTACAGTTGAAACAGAACCACCCCTAGAGCGTCAGGAGGCACTTGTTCCAGTTTGGCGTCTTTGAGCTGTGTTAAGTGTTCAATGGTTGGATTAAGGAGGTTGGGGAAGTATTTGTTTCAAATTTCCAAGTCTCGAGAAGCATCTGGAACATACTAGAGTCCAATACCTCGTACAGTTGAGACAGAACCACCCCTAGAGCGTCAGGAGGCACTTGTTCCAGTTTGGCGTCTTTGAGCTGTGTTAAGTGTTCAATGGTTGGATTAAGGAGGTTGGGGAGGTATTCGTTTTAATCTTTCAAGTCTCGAGAAGCATCTGGAACTTACTAGAGTCCGATACATAGTACAGTTGAAACAGAACCACCCCTAGAGCGTCAGGAGGCACTTGTTCCAGTTTGGCGTCTTTGAGCTGTTTTAAGTCTTTAACGGTTCGATCAAGGAGCTTGCGGAGGTATTCGTTTCAAACTTCCAAGTCTCGAGAAGCATCTGGAACTTACTAGAGTCCGATACCTAGTACAGTTGAAACAGGACCACCCCTAGAGCGTCAGGAAGCACTTGTACCAGTTTGGCGTATTTGAGCTGTGTTAAGTGTTCAATGGTTGGATTAAGGAGGTTGGGGAGGTATTCGTTTCAAACTCTCAAGTCTCGAGAAGCATCTGAAACTTACTAGAGTCCGATATCTAGTAAAGATGACACAGAACCACCCCTAGAGCGTCAGGAGGCACTTGTTCCAGTTTGGCGTCTTTGAGCTGTGTTAAGTGTTCAATGGTTGGAACAAGGAGGTTGGGGAAGTATTCGTTTAAAGCTTTCATGTCTCGAGGAGCAGCTGGAAATTACTAGAGTTCGATACCTAGTACAGTTGACACAGGACCACCCCTAGAGCGTCGGGAGGCACTTGTTCCAGTTTGGCGTCTTTGAGCTGTGTTCAGTGTTCAATGGTTCGATTAAGGGGGTTGGGGAGGTATTCGTTTTAAACTTTCAAGTTTAGAGAAGCAGCTGGAACTTACTAGAGTCCGATACCTCGTACAGTTGAGACAGAACCACCCCTAGAGCGTCAGGAGGCACTTGTTCCAGTTTGGCGTCTTTGAGCTGTGTTAAGTGTTCAATGGTTGGATTAAGGAGGTTGGGGAAGTATTTGTTTCAAATTTCCAAGTCTCGAGAAGCATCTGGAACATACTAGAGTCCAATACCTCGTACAGTTGAGACAGAACCACCCCTAGAGCGTCAGGAGGCACTTGTTCCAGTTTGGCGTCTTTGAGCTGTGTTAAGTGTTCAATGGTTGGATTAAGGAGTTTGGGGAGGTATTCGTTTTAAACTTTCAAGTCTCGAGAAGCATCTGGAACTTACTAGAGTCCGATACCTAGTACAGTTGAAACAGGACCACCCCTAGAGCGTCAGGAGGCACTTGTACTAGTTTGGCGTATTTGAGCTGTGTTAAGTGTTCAATGGTTGGATTAAGGACGTTGGGGAGGTATTCGTTTCAAACTTTCAAGTCTCGAGAAGCATCTGAAACTTACTGAAGTCCGATACATAGTACAGTTGAAACAGAACCACCCCTAGAGCGTCAGGAGGCATTGGTTGCAGTTTGGCGTCTTTGAGCTGTGTTAAGTGTTCAATGGTTGGATTAAGGAGGTTGGGGAAGTATTTGTTTCAAATTTCCAAGTCTCGAGAAGCATCTGGAACATACTAGAGTCCAATACCTCGTACAGTTGAGACAGAACCACCCCTAGAGCGTCAGGAGGCACTTGTTCCAGTTTGGCGTCTTTGAGCTGTGTTAAGTGTTCAATGGTTGGATTAAGGAGGTTGGGGAGGTATTCGTTTTAAACTTTCAAGTCTCGAGAAGCATCTGGAACTTACTAGAGTCCGATACCTAGTACAGTTGAAACAGGACCACCCCTAGAGCGTCAGGAGGCACTTGTACTAGTTTGGCGTATTTGAGCTGTGTTAAGTGTTCAATGGTTGGATTAAGGACGTTGGGGAGGTATTCGTTTCAAACTTTCAAGTCTCGAGAAGCATCTGAAACTTACTGAAGTCCGATACATAGTACAGTTGAAACAGGACCACCCCTAGAGCGTCAGGAGGCATTTGTTCCAGTTTGGCGTCTTTGAGCCGTGTTAAGTGTTCAATGGTTGGATTAAGGAGGTTGGGGAGGTATTCGTTTCAAATTCACAAGTCTCGAGAAGCAGCTGGAACTTACTAGAGTCCAATACCTCGTACAGTTGAAACAGGACCACTCCTAGAGCGTCAGGAGGCATTTGTTCCAGTTTGGCGTCTTTGAGCTGTGTTAAGTGTTCAATGGTTGGAACAAGGAGGTTGGGGAAGTATTCGTTTCAAGCTTTCAAGTCTCGAGGAGCAGCTGGAACTTACTAGAGTCCGATACCTCGTACAGTTGAGACAGAACCACCCCTAGAGCGTCAGGAGGCATTGGTTGCAGTTTGGCGTCTTTGAGCTGTGTTAAGTGTTCAATGGTTGGATTAAGGAGGTTGGGGAGGTAATCGTTTGAAACTTTCAAGTCTCGAGAAGCAGCTGGAACTTACTAGAGTCCGATACCTAGTACAGTTGAAACAGTACCACCCCTAGAGCGTCAGGAGGCACTTGTTCCAGTTTGGCGTCTTTGAGCTGTGTTCAGTGTTCAATGGTTCGATTAAGGGGGTTGGGGAGGTATTCGTTTTAATCTTTCAAGTTTCGAGAAGCATCTGGAACTTACTAGAGTCCGATACCTCGTACAGTTGAGACAGAACCACCCCTAGAGCGTCAGGAGGCACTTGTTCCAGTTTGGCGTCTTTCAGCTGTGTTAAGTGTTCAATGGTTGGATTAAGGAGGTTGGGGAGGTATTCGTTTCAAATTCACAAGTCTCGAGAAGCATCTGGAACTTACTAGAGTCCGATACATAGTACAGTTGAAACAGAACCACCCCTAGAGCGTCAGGAGGCACTTGTTCCAGTTTGGCGTCTTTGAGCTGTTTTAAGTCTTTAACGGTTCGATCAAGGAGCTTGCGGAGGTATTCGTTTCAAACTTCCAAGTCTCGAGAAGCATCTGGAACTTACTAGAGTCCGATACCTAGTACAGTTGAAACAGGACCACCCCTAGAGCGTCAGGAAGCACTTGTACCAGTTTGGCGTATTTGAGCTGTGTTAAGTGTTCAATGGTTGGATTAAGGAGGTTGGGGAGGTATTCGTTTCAAACTCTCAAGTCTCGAGAAGCATCTGAAACTTACTAGAGTCCGATATCTAGTAAAGATGACACAGAACCACCCCTAGAGCGTCAGGAGGCACTTGTTCCAGTTTGGCGTCTTTGAGCTGTGTTAAGTGTTCAATGGTTGGAACAAGGAGGTTGGGGAAGTATTCGTTTAAAGCTTTCATGTCTCGAGGAGCAGCTGGAAATTACTAGAGTTCGATACCTAGTACAGTTGACACAGGACCACCCCTAGAGCGTCAGGAGGCACTTGTTCCAGTTTGGCGTCTTTGAGCTGTGTTCAGTGTTCAATGGTTCGATTAAGGGGGTTGGGGAGGTATTCGTTTTAAACTTTCAAGTTTAGAGAAGCAGCTGGAACTTACTAGAGTCCGATACCTCGTACAGTTGAGACAGAACCACCCCTAGAGCGTCAGGAGGCACTTGTTCCAGTTTGGCGTCTTTGAGCTGTGTTAAGTGTTCAATGGTTGGATTAAGGAGGTTGGGGAAGTATTTGTTTCAAATTTCCAAGTCTCGAGAAGCATCTGGAACATACTAGAGTCCAATACCTCGTACAGTTGAGACAGAACCACCCCTAGAGCGTCAGGAGGCACTTGTTCCAGTTTGGCGTCTTTGAGCTGTGTTAAGTGTTCAATGGTTGGATTAAGGAGTTTGGGGAGGTATTCGTTTTAAACTTTCAAGTCTCGAGAAGCATCTGGAACTTACTAGAGTCCGATACCTAGTACAGTTGAAACAGGACCACCCCTAGAGCGTCAGGAGGCACTTGTACTAGTTTGGCGTATTTGAGCTGTGTTAAGTGTTCAATGGTTGGATTAAGGACGTTGGGGAGGTATTCGTTTCAAACTTTCAAGTCTCGAGAAGCATCTGAAACTTACTGAAGTCCGATACATAGTACAGTTGAAACAGAACCACCCCTAGAGCGTCAGGAGGCATTGGTTGCAGTTTGGCGTCTTTGAGCTGTGTTAAGTGTTCAATGGTTGGATTAAGGAGGTTGGGGAAGTATTTGTTTCAAATTTCCAAGTCTCGAGAAGCATCTGGAACATACTAGAGTCCAATACCTCGTACAGTTGAGACAGAACCACCCCTAGAGCGTCAGGAGGCACTTGTTCCAGTTTGGCGTCTTTGAGCTGTGTTAAGTGTTCAATGGTTGGATTAAGGAGGTTGGGGAGGTATTCGTTTTAAACTTTCAAGTCTCGAGAAGCATCTGGAACTTACTAGAGTCCGATACCTAGTACAGTTGAAACAGGACCACCCCTAGAGCGTCAGGAGGCACTTGTACTAGTTTGGCGTATTTGAGCTGTGTTAAGTGTTCAATGGTTGGATTAAGGACGTTGGGGAGGTATTCGTTTCAAACTTTCAAGTCTCGAGAAGCATCTGAAACTTACTGAAGTCCGATACATAGTACAGTTGAAACAGGACCACCCCTAGAGCGTCAGGAGGCATTTGTTCCAGTTTGGCGTCTTTGAGCCGTGTTAAGTGTTCAATGGTTGGATTAAGGAGGTTGGGGAGGTATTCGTTTCAAATTCACAAGTCTCGAGAAGCAGCTGGAACTTACTAGAGTCCAATACCTCGTACAGTTGAAACAGGACCACTCCTAGAGCGTCAGGAGGCATTTGTTCCAGTTTGGCGTCTTTGAGCTGTGTTAAGTGTTCAATGGTTGGAACAAGGAGGTTGGGGAAGTATTCGTTTCAAGCTTTCAAGTCTCGAGGAGCAGCTGGAACTTACTAGAGTCCGATACCTCGTACAGTTGAGACAGAACCACCCCTAGAGCGTCAGGAGGCATTGGTTGCAGTTTGGCGTCTTTGAGCTGTGTTAAGTGTTCAATGGTTGGATTAAGGAGGTTGGGGAGGTAATCGTTTGAAACTTTCAAGTCTCGAGGAGCAGCTGGAAATTACTAGAGTCCGATACATAGTACAGTTGAAACAGGACCACCCCTAGAGCGTCAGGAGGCACTTGTTCCAGTTTGGCGTCTTTGAGCTGTGTTCAGTGTTCAATGGTTCGATTAAGGGGGTTGGGGAGGTATTCGTTTTAAACTTTCAAGTCTCGAGAAGCATCTGGAACTTACTAGAGTCCGATACCTAGTACAGTTGAAACAGAACCACCCCTAGAGCGTCAGGAGGCACTTGTTCCAGTTTGGCGTCTTTGAGCTGTGTTAAGTGTTCAATGGTTGGATTAAGGAGGTTGGGGAGGTATTCGTTTCAAATTCACAAGTCTCGAGAAGCATCTGGAACTTACTAGAGTCCGATACATAGTACAGTTGAAACAGAACCACCCCTAGAGCGTCAGGAGGCACTTGTTCCAGTTTGGCGTCTTTGAGCTGTTTTAAGTCTTTAACGGTTCGATCAAGGAGCTTGCGGAGGTATTCGTTTCAAACTTCCAAGTCTCGAGAAGCATCTGGAACTTACTAGAGTCCGATACCTAGTACAGTTGAAACAGGACCACCCCTAGAGCGTCAGGAAGCACTTGTACCAGTTTGGCGTATTTGAGCTGTGTTAAGTGTTCAATGGTTGGATTAAGGAGGTTGGGGAGGTATTCGTTTCAAACTCTCAAGTCTCGAGAAGCATCTGAAACTTACTAGAGTCCGATATCTAGTAAAGATGACACAGAACCACCCCTAGAGCGTCAGGAGGCACTTGTTCCAGTTTGGCGTCTTTGAGCTGTGTTAAGTGTTCAATGGTTGGAACAAGGAGGTTGGGGAAGTATTCGTTTCAAGCTTTCAAGTCTCGAGGAGCAGCTGGAAATTACTAGAGTTCGATACCTAGTACAGTTGACACAGGACCACCCCTAGAGCGTCGGGAGGCACTTGTTCCAGTTTGGCGTCTTTGAGCTGTGTTCAGTGTTCAATGGTTCGATTAAGGGGGTTGGGGAGGTATTCGTTTTAAACTTTCAAGTTTAGAGAAGCAGCTGGAACTTACTAGAGTCCGATACCTCGTACAGTTGAGACAGAACCACCCCTAGAGCGTCAGGAGGCATTGGTTGCAGTTTGGCGTCTTTGAGCTGTGTTAAGTGTTCAATGGTTGGATTAAGGAGGTTGGGGAAGTATTTGTTTCAAATTTCCAAGTCTCGAGAAGCATCTGGAACATACTAGAGTCCAATACCTCGTACAGTTGAGACAGAACCACCCCTAGAGCGTCAGGAGGCACTTGTTCCAGTTTGGCGTCTTTGAGCTGTGTTAAGTGTTCAATGGTTGGATTAAGGAGTTTGGGGAGGTATTCGTTTTAAACTTTCAAGTCTCGAGAAGCATCTGGAACTTACTAGAGTCCGATACCTAGTACAGTTGAAACAGGACCACCCCTAGAGCGTCAGGAGGCACTTGTACTAGTTTGGCGTATTTGAGCTGTGTTAAGTGTTCAATGGTTGGATTAAGGAGGTTGGGGAGGTATTCGTTTCAAACTTTCAAGTCTCGAGGAGCAGCTGGAAATTACTAGAGTTCGATACCTAGTACAGTTGACACAGGACCACCCCTAGATCGTCGGGAGGCACTTGTTCCAGTTTGGCGTCTTTGAGCTGTGTTCAGTGTTCAATGGTTCGATTAAGGGGGTTGGGGAGGTATTCGTTTTAAACTTTCAAGTTTAGAGAAGCAGCTGGAACTTACTAGAGTCCGATACCTCGTACAGTTGAGACAGAACCACCCCTAGACCGTCAGGAGGCGTTTGTTCCAGTTTGGCGTCTTTGAGCCGTGTTAAGTGTTCAATGGTTGGATTAAGGAGGTTGGGGAGGTATTCGTTTCAAACTCTCAAGTCTCGAGAAGCATCTGAAACTTACTAGAGTCCGATATCTAGTAAAGATGACACAGAACCACCCCTAGAGCGTCAGGAGGCACTTGTTCCAGTTTGGCGTCTTTGAGCTGTGTTAAGTGTTCAATGGTTGGAACAAGGAGGTTGGGGAAGTATTCGTTTCAAGCTTTCAAGTCTCGAGGAGCAGCTGGAAATTACTAGAGTTCGATACCTAGTACAGTTGACACAGGACCACCCCTAGAGCGTCGGGAGGCACTTGTTCCAGTTTGGCGTCTTTGAGCTGTGTTCAGTGTTCAATGGTTCGATTAAGGGGGTTGGGGAGGTATTCGTTTTAAACTTTCAAGTTTAGAGAAGCAGCTGGAACTTACTAGAGTCCGATACCTCGTACAGTTGAGACAGAACCACCCCTAGAGCGTCAGGAGGCATTGGTTGCAGTTTGGCGTCTTTGAGCTGTGTTAAGTGTTCAATGGTTGGATTAAGGAGGTTGGGGAAGTATTTGTTTCAAATTTCCAAGTCTCGAGAAGCATCTGGAACATACTAGAGTCCAATACCTCGTACAGTTGAGACAGAACCACCCCTAGAGCGTCAGGAGGCACTTGTTCCAGTTTGGCGTCTTTGAGCTGTGTTAAGTGTTCAATGGTTGGATTAAGGAGTTTGGGGAGGTATTCGTTTTAAACTTTCAAGTCTCGAGAAGCATCTGGAACTTACTAGAGTCCGATACCTAGTACAGTTGAAACAGGACCACCCCTAGAGCGTCAGGAGGCACTTGTACTAGTTTGGCGTATTTGAGCTGTGTTAAGTGTTCAATGGTTGGATTAAGGACGTTGGGGAGGTATTCGTTTCAAACTTTCAAGTCTCGAGAAGCATCTGAAACTTACTGAAGTCCGATACATAGTACAGTTGAAACAGAACCACCCCTAGAGCGTCAGGAGGCATTGGTTGCAGTTTGGCGTCTTTGAGCTGTGTTAAGTGTTCAATGGTTGGATTAAGGAGGTTGGGGAAGTATTTGTTTCAAATTTCCAAGTCTCGAGAAGCATCTGGAACATACTAGAGTCCAATACCTCGTACAGTTGAGACAGAACCACCCCTAGAGCGTCAGGAGGCACTTGTTCCAGTTTGGCGTCTTTGAGCTGTGTTAAGTGTTCAATGGTTGGATTAAGGAGGTTGGGGAGGTATTCGTTTTAAACTTTCAAGTCTCGAGAAGCATCTGGAACTTACTAGAGTCCGATACCTAGTACAGTTGAAACAGGACCACCCCTAGAGCGTCAGGAGGCACTTGTACTAGTTTGGCGTATTTGAGCTGTGTTAAGTGTTCAATGGTTGGATTAAGGACGTTGGGGAGGTATTCGTTTCAAACTTTCAAGTCTCGAGAAGCATCTGAAACTTACTGAAGTCCGATACATAGTACAGTTGAAACAGAACCACCCCTAGAGCGTCAGGAGGCATTTGTTCCAGTTTGGCGTCTTTGAGCCGTGTTAAGTGTTCAATGGTTGGATTATGGAGGTTGGGGAGGTATTCGTTTCAAATTCACAAGTCTCGAGAAGCAGCTGGAACTTACTAGAGTCCAATACCTCGTACAGTTGAAACAGAACCACCCCTAGAGCGTCAGGAGGCATTGGTTGCAGTTTGGCGTCTTTGAGCTGTGTTAAGTGTTCAATGGTTGGATTAAGGAGGTTGGGGAGGTAATCGTTTGAAACTTTCAAGTCTCGAGGAGCAGCTGGAAATTACTAGAGTTCGATACCTAGTACAGTTGACACAGGACCACCCCTAGAGCGTCAGGAGGCACTTGTTCCAGTTTGGCGTCTTTGAGCTGTGTTAAGTGTTCAATGGTTGGATTAAGGAGGTTGGGGAGGTATTCGTTTCAAACTTTCACGTCTCGAGGAGCAGCTGGAAATTACTAGAGTTCGATACCTAGTACAGTTGACACAGGACCACCCCTAGAGCGTCAGGAGGCATTTGTTCCAGTTTGGCGTCTTTGAGCCGTGTTAAGTGTTCAATGGTTGGATTAAGGAGGTTGGGGAGGTATTCGTTTTAAACTTTCAAGTCTCGAGAAGCAGCTGGAACTTACTAGAGTCCAATACCTCGTACAGTTGAAACAGGACCACTCCTAGAGCGTCAGGAGGCATTTGTTCCAGTTTGGCGTCTTTGAGCTGTGTTAAGTGTTCAATGGTTGGAACAAGGAGGTTGGGGAAGTATTCGTTTCAAGCTTTCAAGTCTCGAGGAGCAGCTGGAACTTACTAGAGTTCGATACCTAGTACAGTTGACACAGGACCACCCCTAGAGCGTCAGGAGGCATTTGTTCCAGTTTGGCGTCTTTGAGCTGTGTTAAGTGTTCAATGGTTGGATTAAGGAGGTTGGGGAGGTAATCGTTTGAAACTTTCAAGTCTCGAGGAGCAGCTGGAAATTACTAGAGTTCGATACCTAGTACAGTTGACACAGGACCACCCCTAGAGCGTCAGGAGGCACTTGTTCCAGTTTGGCGTCTTTGAGCTGTGTTAAGTGTTCAATGGTTTGATTAAGGAGGTTGGGGAGGTATTCGTTTCAAACTTTCACGTCTCGAGGAGCAGCTGGAAATTACTAGAGTTCGATACCTAGTACAGTTGACACAGGACCACCCCTAGAGCGTCAGGAGGCACTTGTTCCAGTTTGGCGTCTTTGAGCTGTGTTAAGTGTTCAATGGTTGGATTAAGGAGGTTGGGGAGGTATTCGTTTGAAACGTTTAAGTCTCGAGAAGCAGCTGGAACTTACTAGAGTCCAATACCTCGTACAGTTGAAACAGGACCACCCCTAGAGCGTCAGGAGGCATTTGTTCCAGTTTGGCGTCTTTGAGCCGTGTTAAGTGTTCAATGGTTGGATTAAGGAGGTTGGGGAGGTATTCGTTTTAAACTTTCAAGTCTCGAGAAGCATCTGGAACTTACTAGAGTCCGATACCTCGTACAGTTGAAACAGGACCACTCCTAGAGCGTCAGGAGGCATTTGTTCCAGTTTGGCGTCTTTGAGCTGTGTTAAGTGTTCAATGGTTGGAACAAGGAGGTTGGGGAAGTATTCGTTTCAAGCTTTCAAGTCTCGAGGAGCAGCTGGAACTTACTAGAGTCCGATACCTCGTACAGTTGAGACAGAACCACCCCTAGAGCGTCAGGAGGCATTGGTTGCAGTTTGGCGTCTTTGAGCTGTGTTAAGTGTTCAATGGTTGGATTAAGGAGGTTGGGGAGGTAATCGTTTGAAACTTTCAAGTCTCGAGGAGCAGCTGGAAATTACTAGAGTTCGATACCTAGTACAGTTGACACAGGACCACCCCTAGAGCGTCAGGAGGCATTTGTTCCAGTTTGGCGTCTTTGAGCCGTGTTAAGTGTTCAATGGTTTGATTAAGGAGGTTGGGGAGGTATTCGTTTCAAACTTTCACGTCTCGAGGAGCAGCTGGAAATTACTAGAGTACGATACCTAGTACAGTTGAGACAGAACCACCCCTAGAGCGTCAGGAGGCATTGGTTGCAGTTTGGCGTCTTTGAGCTGTGTTAAGTGTTCAATGGTTGGATTAAGGAGGTTGGGGAGGTATTCGTTTTAAACTTTCAAGTCTCGAGAAGCATCTGGAACTTACTAGAGTCCGATACCTAGTACAGTTGAAACAGGACCACCCCTAGAGCGTCAGGAGGCACTTGTTCCAGTTTGGCGTCTTTGAGCCGTGTTAAGTGTTCAATGGTTGGATTAAGGAGGTTGGGGAGGTATTCGTTTTAAACTTTCAAGTCTCGAGAAGCATCTGGAACTTACTAGAGTCCAATACCTCGTACAGTTGAAACAGGACCACTCCTAGAGCGTCAGGAGGCATTTGTTCCAGTTTGGCGTCTTTGAGCTGTGTTAAGTGTTCAATGGTTGGAACAAGGAGGTTGGGGAAGTATTCGTTTCAAGCTTTCAAGTCTCGAGGAGCAGCTGGAACTTACTAGAGTCCGATACCTCGTACAGTTGAGACAGAACCACCCCTAGAGCGTCAGGAGGCATTGGTTGCAGTTTGGCGTCTTTGAGCTGTGTTAAGTGTTCAATGGTTGGATTAAGGAGGTTGGGGAGGTAATCGTTTGAAACTTTCAAGTCTCGAGGAGCAGCTGGAAATTACTAGAGTTCGATACCTAGTACAGTTGACACAGGACCACCCCTAGAGCGTCAGGAGGCACTTGTTCCAGTTTGGCGTCTTTGAGCTGTGTTAAGTGTTCAATGGTTGGATTAAGGAGGTTGGGGAGGTATTCGTTTCAAACTTTCAAGTCTCGAGGAGCAGCTGGAAATTACTAGAGTCCGATACCTCGTACAGTTGAGACAGAACCACCCCTAGAGCGTCAGGAGGCATTGGTTGCAGTTTGGCGTCTTTGAGCTGTGTTAAGTGTTCAATGGTTGGATTAAGGAGGTTGGGGAGGTATTCGTTTTAAACTTTCAAGTCTCGAGAAGCATCTGGAACTTACTAGAGTCCGATACATAGTACAGTTGAAACAGAACCACCCCTAGAGCGTCAGGAGTCATTGGTTGCAGTTTGGCGTCTTTGAGCTGTGTTAAGTGTTCAATGGTTGGATTAAGGAGGTTGGGGAGGTAATCGTTTGAAACTTTCAAGTCTCGAGGAGCAGCTGGAAATTACTAGAGTTCGATACCTAGTACAGTTGACACAGGACCACCCCTAGAGCGTCAGGAGGCACTTGTTCCAGTTTGGCGTCTTTGAGCTGTGTTAAGTGTTCAATGGTTGGATTAAGGATATTAGAATGGTATTCGTTTGAAACGTTTAAGTCTCGAGAAGCAGCTGGAACTTACTAGAGTCCAATACCTCGTACAGTTGAAACAGGACCACCCCTAGAGCGTCAGGAGGCATTTGTTCCAGTTTGGCGTCTTTGAGCCGTGTTAAGTGTTCAATGGTTGGATTAAGGAGGTTGGGGAGGTATTCGTTTTAAACTTTCAAGTCTCGAGAAGCATCTGGAACTTACTAGAGTCCGATACCTAGTACAGTTGAAACAGGACCACCCCTAGAGCGTCAGGAGGCATTTGTTCCAGTTTGGCGTCTTTGAGCTGTTTTAAGTCTTTAACGGTTCGATCAAGGAGCTTGCGGAGGTATTCGTTTCAAGCTTTCAAGTCTCGAGGAGCAGCTGGAACTTACTAGAGTCCGATACCTCGTACAGTTGAGACAGAACCACCCCTAGAGCGTCAGGAGGCACTTGTTCCAGTTTGGCGTCTTTGAGCTGTGTTAAGTGTTCAATGGTTGGATTAAGGAGGTTGGGGAGGTAATCGTTTGAAACTTTCAAGTCTCGAGGAGCAGCTGGAAATTACTAGAGTCCGATACATAGTACAGTTGAAACAGAACCACCCCTAGAGCGTCAGGAGGCACTTATTCCAGTTTGGCGTCTTTGAGCTGTGTTAAGTGTTCAATGGTTGGATTAAGGAGGTTAGAAGGGTATTCGTTTCAAACTTTCAAGTCTCGAGATGAAAGTATTGTTTTGCATGGTGTTTATAAACAAATTAAAACAATTATCGGAAAAATGGAAATATTTTATAATTTCAATTCATTGTTTTTATTATTATTGATATTTAGTGTTTTTAGTGCATATTTATTCAATCATAAACATTAGTGTATACATAATATCATTTTCAATTAGACATATCTTTTCGGCACGTGAAAGAGAAATTGGTGAACATATTCATAACAAAATACAAGCATATATTTATACTGCGTGTGACTGATTCTATCAGTATTTTGAATTTTTTTATTTTTGAAAATAAGATATTTTTATCGATTCATTTTATTAGAAAATAATATTAAGTGCATGTTATACTTGAGAGAAGTAGCAAGTTCATGTTATGAATGTGGTCCAGTTACTACATGTTTGTGTCCAAAATATATTTAAAAAAAATTATAATTCAGGAAATGGTAGAAAAATGCTATCGAGTGATTTATTTATTAGTTTGATTGTATATTTTTCATGCATACTGTATTTTAAAAAATGGATCAGAATATTGACAATTTCCGCATGAAATATTAAAGTTTCTTTGATTTAATGGAGTACCCTTTGAATAGGTGCTATAACAATTTTATGCAATTATGAAAAAAAAAATTTATTGGTCGATTTTTTCTCTCCATGGCGCAATTATTTCAGTTCAAGATTTCTTATGGATTTCATCTGACTAAATATTTTAATTATTTGTCAATTTAACGTTCAATAATGTTTCATATTAGTTCATTAAAATAATTTGAATATGATTAATGCTTCATAATAATATAATAATAGACAGTTTTTGTTTTTTCGATTAATTTATTAATTTAATTATTTATTAGATCATTAATAATTGATTGCTTGAATTAATTATATATATTAATTCAATCCATCAATTAATACTAATACTCTATTAATGCAACTATATTAGATCAAATGATAAGGTCTTGTTACTTATAATGCAATGCATGATATTTTGTATTATCAGCATAAAATAAGGCAATTAATGAAGAAAATCAATAAATAAATATATTGCTAATATTTTACTCGAATTATTCGTGATATAAGGATCATATATGCAAGACAATTTATTTCTTTTACTTTTGCGATTAATTTTCTAGAGTGTTTTAAATATTTTATGTTTCAAGTTCTGATTAGTATTTAAACATTTTATTTGAATAAAATTGATAATCTTAGTTCTTCAAAAATCATAAAACTTTAATTGTTTATCAATTTTTTCCACATAAAATAATACTTTAATCGGAGAGGACGGAGGTGACGCCGCCTTACGGATTAGTTTCAATTGGCATCACTAACGGACGACTTTTTCAACGCTGAAAAAGGCCGTCGTCGGATAGGGCTGATCCTTTTCCACGAGAATAGGTTAATAGAGGAACCAGGCAATTGCCTTCAGCTAATGAAATAATCGCACAGACCCAATGCGAATATCTGATTGGTTCGAGGCTGTTCCCCTATTCCTCTATTACCGTATTGATATAACCAAGTTGACTTCACAGGCCATGTGGTAGGGATAGACTGTAAGTTAGGTTGGTCTTGGACGAAAGAAATATATGGTAATCATTGGGAAATTGATGAAACAAAATTTTCGAGCGGAAAAGTAAGTCATAAATTTATTAATAATTATATTTTTCAAGTGCAAAATTCATTTCCGCTTATTTTGAGTACCTACTTGTCGCTTGTCATTCTTTTAATTTTTCAATATAAAATAAAATGTCATAAATTTGTAGGTTATGATGACCGTTTGTTTTGAAAGATTTGAAGAATGTATCGATAAGCATGTTCTCGTTTTCAACACATTCTTCAAATCCCTCAAAACAAACGGTCATCATAACCTATAAATTTATGACATTTTATATTTGTTCAATTTCAATTTAGTTTAAAAAGAAAAAGAAAATTATTATCTCAGGACTCCTATAAAGCTAAAGGAGTGCAGTATAAAAGTGGTAAGTATATATCGAATATAATAAGATTGTAAATCTTGAAATTGAAATTATGGTATTTGTTATTACTTCGTAAACCGTGTGTTAAATAATGTTGAATAGTTTTTTCCTTTAAAGGTGAGGGAATTTAATCCCAGGATTTTTCAAGATTTTGAAGACTGCATATAATATAATATAATGCATTTAATATAATAAATTTTTTTCTTAGCAATGTCGTGTCGCGTACCGGGTTCCATAACCTCTCTGGTTTAGATCAATTTGACAAGTTTGTCTCACTCGTACATTTTTCCGTGAGTAAGAAGAGGACAACTGCGCACTCCTTTCCACTACTTCCAACTTACAAGCCGGGCACCTACCCTGCCGTTGCATCTCCCGTGGTGGGGGATGTTCCCTTCTTGTAGTCAGAATGTTTCATATTTTCGCCACGGCTATTGCTAGTATCGAGTAGTGGCCCGAATGACCGCACTATGGCATGTATGTATATTGATATACCCAGAACGTAGTCAGCTGTGAAAGCTGTCTGTAAACCACGGACATTCCTTCAACTACTCGACTGCAGCGCTGCCTAAGCGGTCACTTTCGAAACTACTACTCCTCGCGATAAGGGAACATCCCGGCATGGCCGAAATGACAGGTGATCAAATATGGCCGATGAAAAGTTCCCCGTAACATTAAGAACAATGGAAAAGTTTGTTTTTTTCGTTAAAATATAAATAAAATAAATCAAAATATGATTGTGAGAATGAGTCAAATTTTCAAGTGGAAGGAAATGGACTCCTGCAAAAGCAATTTTAAAGGAGTAGAGCAGCTTTTGAGAACGGGCAATATACGATTTCGCAACTTTTATTTTTGTAGCTTTTTTCCAGGCGTCCACTAGATCAATATTTTCCAGGTTTTCAAAGTATATGTCAATTCCGACAGTTGTTTGGTTAGGTCGAGGAAAGAATAGTACATTGTGCAACTAGGGAAAAAAAAATTTATTTTGCGAGTGTGAAGTTTGATGCCCGAGCAAAGCGTGGGTAACAACCACACGAGTAAAATAAATGTTTTTCCCGTGTTGCACACGATTTATTTTCTACTATAGGGTCAGAAAGTGGATTTGTTTGCCCCGCACGGGGCAATAAAGTTCACTTTATGGTCCGCTAGTAGAAAAATGAAATTATTTAATTACAGATTTCATGGATTTTCCCGTTTGTTCATGTACTTTGTGGTACTTTGGATTAGTTTTAGGAACGGCCACCAGGTGTCATGGTACCTGATGTCAGATCCCAGTTTTTCAGGTGAAAAATGGTCAGAAAAGTAATTTGAAAATTTTTAATTACTTTATATATGTAAATGTTTATATTGTTATACGTTTAAATGTTCATAAACCTAAAATAATTTTAAAAAGCATAAATTCTCCCAATTTCGGTAACGTTCTCGGCAACGTTACCCGATTTTAAATGACCGAGAATTTAAGAACTCTATGTCGAACACTAAAGGTGTTTTTATACCTCTCCGGTTGCGGGCTGGCAAATTCATATACAGAAGTTGATTAGTCCATTGTGTTGAATCCTGTATGTTGAGCAACGGAATGTGCCAATAAAGTTATCTGAATGAATTTCTCGGCATGTAGTCGGAGAGATATAAAAGCACCATAACTCGACTGTGTTGCATCAAGCGGCATGTGGTGGAACTAATCCTATGCCGCATCTATGCTATAATTTCTTTACTTACGTAACAACTCGCAAGAGCGGAAAAGATGGAGGAATTTCTGTTTGTCTCACTCCTGTGAGTTTTTGCAAAAGCAAGCAAGTAAAATACTTGCTTTGCGATGTATGTCTGTATGTAGGTAATATACGCCTTTAGTTTTTTACACGATGTATTTTTTCTGTAATAGGGGGTAATTTACGTAAAATACGTATTTTACTTCGTGTAAAAAACCTCAAATCACTCATAACTGCAGAACTGCACATCACTGCCTTCACGTTCTTGGCTGAGGGTCTATCACGGTAGTATAGACAGGTCTGGTAACTCCCGTGGTGGGGGATGTTCCCTTATCGTGTCGAGTAGTAGTTTCGAAAGTGACCGCTTGGGCAGCGCTGCAATTGAGTAGTTGAAGGAATACAGTAAAACCTCATTTATCGGGATCTTGCAACCTCATTTATCAGGACATTTTGTTTCTCCTCCAGCCACCACTCCTTGTACATAGTGACATAATTTGCAGATGTTTCATTTGCAGGAGTTTTATTATGTCAATTTTTTTACATACCTTCGTATTATATATACCTTCGTTGCCATTACTAAATGTCAACATACAACAAGAGTCATGGTAACCCACCATGAGACTGTAGGTGGTAGTAGGGAGCCCCTCCAAATCCCGATAAACGAGGTGTTTACATTTCAAGGGCGTCCCGATAAATGAGGTTTCACTGTACCCGTGGTTTACAGACAGCTTTCACAGCTGACTACGTTCTG
Source organism: Diplolepis rosae (assembly GCA_030998225.1). Taxonomy (NCBI): domain Eukaryota; kingdom Metazoa; phylum Arthropoda; class Insecta; order Hymenoptera; family Diplolepididae; genus Diplolepis; species Diplolepis rosae. The sequence continues at coordinate 5,593,079 of JAPYXD010000698.1, forward strand.
GGTATATCTATGTACATACATGCTATAGTGCGGTCATTCGGGCCACTACTCGATACTAGCAATAGCCGTGGCGAAAATATGAAACATTCTGGCTACAAGAAGGGAACATCCCCCACCACGGGAGTTGCCAGACCTGTCTATACTACCGTGGGGTCTATCAGGGTCTATTTTCACCACGAAGTAGTATAAGGAGGCCGAACTTATGTACAAACTTGATCCGAAATCGGTTGCAGTGACTGTACAATAAGTTACAAGCTCAAAGAAATGCAACCAATTTTAAGTCTGAATCGCATGCGCACATCTTTAAATCTATCTTTTTCTCTTGGCAGAGAATCTTAAAGGGAGAAAAGTCTGACGTCACATGTCAGCGAATATAAATACGTAAATAATGTTTTAAAATCTTCAATTGAAAAATGAATAAATTGTGAACATCGAAGCCAGAAGTAAGTATACTGTTAAATTGAGTAAGTAATTTTTAAATGTATTTTGGAGTAAATCACGAAGTAGTATAAATAGAAATAAAAGTTGAGGTTATAACTGAGTGCAATTAAAAGATTTGGATGAAATATTGAATTGTTTGTATGCTGTATCTACCACCTTCTTTTAAAGCGAAGCACTCAGGACGAAAATTACACAAAAAAACAATGAATAAATGAGAAATTGCACGCCGGTATTTTACCTCACTAACTGACTTATTTGTTCAAACGTGATGTCAGACTTTTCTCACTTTAAGATTCTCTGCCAAGAGAAAAAGATACACTTAAAGATGTGCGCATGCGATTCAGACTTAAAATTAGTTGCATTACTTCGAGCTTGTCAGTTATTGTATAGTCACTGCGACAAACTCGAACGTATGGAGTTCGGCCTCCTTATAATACTTCGTGATTTACACATAGAGATATTATAGATAGAAGAGACATGCCATAGGCCGCTCTGTAAGTGGCAACGTCAGTCTGCATACTCGGTGAGAGCGAAAGAGAGAGACGATAAGTGGTTTTTTCTGTCTTTGTCTACGCGTACCGCGCTAGCCTCGGCGTTAGCGAGAGACAGCCTAATCCGAAATTTACTCTCTCTCGCCCAAGCTGACAGGCTTTAGGCTGGCATGTCTCCTCTATCTATAATATCTCTATGGATTTACACCTTTTGTTGGTGATGCAAGAAAGGACATATAGTTCTAAATTATCATGAGTGAGATAGACGAAAATTCACTAGAATAGGGAATTTTGTTTATCTCTGTTTTATCCATTTGACTTATATGTCCCTCTTTTTTGCGTCTGCCTGCAGACGACCAACCAACAGAAGGTATAAATGTACCATAATTGTGCTTGGTCCTCTAGCGAAATCAGTGACGACCTCTCTTTCTACATCAGGATGCACTTTTGTCCTCTGGAATGAGCAGTCCATTACCTATTTGTCTATGGTTTCATCAATGGTCATGCTCGTCGTTGATCACGTGGTTGTCGGATTCTATCCAATCCGGAAGTGTGTCTAGTACCACGTGATCTGAAAAATCGAAATGGTGGACGTATCAGGACGCAGGATCTCGTCGGAGTCGAAGGACGAGAAACTGGGCAAGGGCTCTGAGCACAGCCGTCAGCCGTGTCATCGGTGATCGGTTCGCGAAAAAGAGTGCGATATTTTTTCGATTAATATACGACTCTCTTCAATTTTCCTCATGCGAAATAACTATCGGTTAACGTCTGTTTCGCTAAGTGTCAACTAGTCTCTTCCATCCGTATTGTACGCTCCCGAACTAAAGTTCCAACGAAAACAGGATGCGGATAACAGACGTATAAAACTCCTCCGTCGTGCATGTGAAACCGGATAGTGTGATTAAAAAGTGTGATCGAATGCGTGCGGTGAAAAGTTCCCGAGTTTCATTAAGAAGCAACAGTCTGGCTCAGAGGTTGGGTCCACGAAAGCATGTCTCAGTCCCACTGGGCCTCTGTCTTCTGAAAGGATATTGCGGGCAATACATCGCTTGATCTCCTCCTAGTTTCCCTAAGGTAAGAAAATATCTATTCCAAGTCGAACATATTGAACAGCTACTCGATATCTGGAAACAAGAGCTTCCAAGAAGATCGCTTTTTTTACTTCAAGACAAGATATGTATTAGAGTTCACGTCCACTGTTGATGTTCGCGAGAATTTTGTAGCTGTCGACCTCAGTTGATTATCGACAAACATGATCGTAATTCTTACTCTCCAATCGCCACATTATTTTTATCTATTTTTTATCTTTAATATTGATTTATATGGATAGGTTAATACTATAAGATACATTTTCTATATAAATAGAAAAAAGCTTCGGAAACAATTGAATAAAAGTACTGGTTCGTTTTATAATTTTTTATTTTGTTGGTAATTTTTATTTTGGATTGTTTATTGTTATTCATTTTCATTATCAAATCTACAAGTTATGATAAAAAATAGTTTTCGAAGAGAACAAAGCAATTTTCAGTGACCTGTTGATATGAGAAGTTAAGTTTTAAATTTGTTTGAAATCTCGGTATTTCGAATAGTTTGATTTATTCAATTTAAAATCTTCCTTTTATGTAAAAAATATAATTATTTTAGTCTCGATCTATACTATAAACTTCAAAATATAGCAAACGTCATTGTTAAAATCGTGATTCATGTCAATAGATATCTTATCAAAAGATCGTTCTTGTATATAAGAATATAAAATAATTGATCTAATTGATTTTCAAAATTTTATTGAATTCAAATCAATAGTAGTTCACTAATAAGATTATTAGAATAAGAATACAATTCAAAATAGTTAAATTTAATGTATATTTCACTACATTTCAATCGATAAATTTAATGTTAAATTTCTTTACTTTGGTATAAAACAGAGAATTTGTTTATTAGTCATCGATTTTCTTGGTAACAAAATTGACTTTGTACTCTTTCCCTTTAAGGACTGGAATTTCTATCATTGCTTTGAATAATGTACAAGCAGTTTTAATTGTTCTGGACTTCTATTTCTCCTTTTACTACTAAAAAAAGACTATTTTAAAAAAGTGTTTAAAGAATAATGATAGAAGTATACTGCTTTACTCAGTATGCAAATATTAAAATCAATAATAATAATAATGATTTATATTTATGATGTTTCAGATGTAATGATCTGTACTCGATAATAGAGCTTTCGTCAGTGAAGATCTGCAATAAAAATGATAAAATACTCTATAGGTGGAAAAAGTCCCTTCGAGGGTGAAAATGTATGTAATTATGTGGTCCAGTGATAAAACGAAGTTCTAACAACAATATCTAACCCACGCTTAGTTTTCATCTGACATAATCAATGGCATGATAGTAGCTAAAAAGTCGTTAGAAGTAGGCTACTAAATATAATAAATTCATATAGTGCGCGGTATTATGATACGTTACGTTAAATGCACAACATCTTGACTAAAAAATACTCTGAAAATTGAACAACTGAACAAAATTATCTACGAGCTTTTATACTGGGATTCAAGCTTTAGAAGTTAACTGAAATATACCTTCGTGTTTGTATTAAACTAGGAGATAAAAATTGATCAAAGCCCTCCTGAAACAATCATTTTATCGATCACCTAAAACATTTTTTCATGGCGCTTTTAAAGTACCTTACTCTGCGGAGTCTGGAGCAACTTTGAAAATTATTTTTTTATAAGATTGCAACTTGAAATTTTCACTCAGGTTTCAAAGGATGCAATTAATTCTAAGTGATAAAATAAAATTTCACTTGTGAAGTATAAATTACGAAATCGAATTTAAACGAAAAAACGAGATGTAATGAGCATATTTATCTAAGATATCAATGAAAAAAATTATTGAAACATTTTACCCAAAACAATGTACGCAAGATATTTGAAATATCTTCACTACTGGATAACGTCAAGAAAATACAAAGTAAGAAGAGCTTTCTCTCAATATTTCATGGATGACAGAGGAGAGAACTTTTAACCCTTGCGCTCAAAGGTTAGTATTTTTTAAACCAAATATTCTAGTGAGAAAAAATAAGAGCATGTTTGACAAAATTATCTAGAAAATCAAAGGCGCAAAATCAAAATTTAGTACCTTCTTCGTGAAACATTTGAGTGTAGTGGTAATCTAAGTTTATTTTTACATTGGCTCGCATGCAGCTGTTTGACATTTCATATATTGCGAGAACCATGCCCACATGCATCTCGCAAGTTTATTTTGAAGTTTGTTTAGATGGGAGGACTTTAAAAAATAAAGACTTGTAACTAGAACTCAAGATTTGTTTATGTGAAGTTACAAATATATTCAAAAAAGTATTGTAAGGTAGAGATATTTCTTTAAATATGAACTTTGACAATGTTTTGACTTTTTAATTAATTTTTCATCAGATGTAAATTTAGTTTAGAGTTAAAAATAAATAAATGTTTCCAAGTCTTTAAAAGAATTATGATTAAAAATAACTGATACAATATTTTTCTTTTTGTAGGGTTAAAAAAATGGACGGTACTAGTTCAGGAGTGGTGCAAGTATTCGTGGGAGAATGGAGCCCCGAATACGAGGCACTTTCAATCAAAGCTACCAAACAGACTTCTTCTGCTGAAATAGTAGAGTGCATTATCGAGAGGTTGAAGCTGGAAGATAGTACTGCGTCAAATGGCTTCGAGTTAGCAGAGGTTGTAGGAAATTCAGTTGGTCAGGAGTGCAAGGAAAGAAGATTGGGTCCAACGGAGTGTCCTGTAGCACTTATGCTGCTTTGGCCGAAAAGTGCTGCTCATCAAGAGTACTATAGGTACATAATTTCAATGTCTGATCCAGTTTTCGACAACAATATCTAAGTTTACGAATAGAAATAACTTGCTTTAAACTAAAGTCGTAACTTTCTAATTAAAAAGTAAAAAAATCTTCTTTTTCAGGTTTTACCTCAGAAAAAGACAGCCAGACTACCTATGGACTGACAGTAGATTTCCCATGGACCCTCAGCTCTTGAAGGATTATTTCAATAGATTTCTTTTCCAGCCACGAGACAAAGAGTATCCAGACCTCTGCCAGCTTCCAGACCTAAATGAGCAAACTCTTCTAGACAACCTACGAGCTAGATTTCTCGCCGGCAAGATATACACTTACGTGGGGAGCATTTTGATTGCTTTGAACCCTTTTAAATTTTACCCCATTTATAATCCGAAATATGTGAGCCTTTATCAGAATAGGAGGTTAGGCACGGATATACCCCCGCACATATTTGCAATAGCAGATGCAGCTTACCATTGCATGCTAAAAGAAAAAAAGAATCAGTGCATAGTCATTAGTGGAGAAAGTGGATCCGGCAAAACAGAATCAACAAATTTCCTTTTGCACCATTTAACAGCTCTCAGTCAAAAAGGATCCCATGGTAGTGGTGTCGAACAAACTATACTTAGTGCTGGGCCGGTTCTAGAGGCGTTTGGAAACGCTAAAACCGCGCATAATAACAATAGCAGTCGCTTCGGAAAATTCATTCAGGTGAACTATAAGGAAAATGGAATGGTTCATGGGTAAGTTTCTAGTTGCACAGAAATTAATTTTAAAAGGGTTTTTGTTTACAATTTAACAAACTATTTTTCTTTTAGAGCGGTGGTTCAAAAGTATCTGTTGGAGAAGTCAAGGATTGTTTCGCAAGGGAGAAACGAGAGGAATTATCATGTCTTCTATTATCTGCTGGCCGGAGCGACCGAACAAGAAAAGAAAATACTGCACTTGGAGAGTTGTGATCGCTATAATTATCTTAACAAAAGCGGCTGTTATGGTTTAGAGAATGTAGATGAGTTACATGAATTTTCAAGACTGAAGCAATCTATGGAGATGGTGGGATTTACCCCGGAGAAACAGAGACGACTGTTTGCCGTTCTGTCAGCTGTTCTATTACTTGGTGATTAATTAAAAATTAATTTACGTTTGACATTTAACTTACTGAAATACTTCTTGCAGGTAATGTTGAATTTCAACCGAGGAAATCCTACCATCATCATGACGAGGCTGTGGGAGTTAAAAATCCTGACGTGGTCGCACTCATATCCGAACTACTCAGGGTCAAACAGGAAACACTTCTTGCTGCTCTCACTGCCAAGCGTGCAAGAGCTTCAGGGGAAACTCTTGTTATTAACTATCGGCTTCCAGAAGCTATTGCTGCAAGGGATGCCATGGCGAAGTGTTTATACGGAGCTCTTTTTGACTGGATTGTTCTTCAAGTATGTATATTTCTTCGTTACTTATAAAAAATATTATAATATAGGATATAATAAATTTATAGATTGCCGAAACGATGTAGCCATATTTATATTTGTAATAATACAATGTTTGCTATATTTTTAGGTGAACCATGCACTTTTGTCAAAAAAAGACACGTTAAGAGATCATCAAGGCAATAGTATAGGGGTCCTGGATATCTTTGGATTCGAGGATTTTAAGACATGCAATAGTTTTGAACAATTGTGTATCAACTACGCCAACGAGCAACTGCAACATTACTTTAATCAACACGTTTTCCAATACGAACAAAGAGAGTATCGGAAACAAAATATAAGGTGGACAGATATCGGATACAGCGACAATTCCGCTTGTTTGAATCTTATCGAAGGCAAGCCAAATGGACTTTTGTGCCTTCTGGATGACCAGTGCAAGTAAGTATTAATTAAAATTAGAAGAAATTCATTAATCGTAAATATAGCAATTTTAGTTTCAAATTTATTACTAATTCGTTTAGTTTTCCTGGTGCTACGAACGAGACGCTCTTGCAAAAGTTCAACTCAGTTCACAAAGACAATCCATTCTACGAAGCACCTCAGCGTCGTGAGGCAGCTTTCGTAGTTCGTCACTACGCAGGATCAGTAAAGTACCAAACAGCAAACATGAGAGAAAAGAACCTAGACTTGATGCGACCAGACGGAGTTGTCGGGGTGCTGAAAAACTCTTCTCTTGCTTTCGTACGAGAACTAGTTGGTGCTGATCCAGTTGCTGTCTTTAGATGGGCAATACTTCGAGCTTTTTTCCGCGCTCATTTTGCATTTCAGGAAGCTGGAAGAGCACACAGACATGGTAGAAGTAAGTTTCCTATTTAAATTTATTTTATAAAACTAAAAATAATTTCCTAAATCATTACAATATTTTAGCGGACGGCAACAAGGCGTCTGTACAGAATAGATACAGGACACCTAACGAAAATCTAATCAGGTTAGTACCAAAACATCTCAAATTATGATTTAATTAATGTTTACATGTGCCTGAAGATTTTTTACGGATCTCTTTTCGAATTGGATCCAAATAACTTGCTGATTTTGCCTAACTCAGTTACATTTATCATGAAATCGAAGTGTTTGTGATGTTACGCATTTGTATAATAATTATTTTTCTTCTTTGCAATTCAACTAAGTACCAAAAAAATCAAGCAGTTAAAATATAAGCAATTACGAAGAGTTTGAGAGAGTTTTTATCTTTGAGAACATTAACAATTAACAATTGAATTTACGCTGGACACATTGTCTTTTGTCCTTGTAGCCATCTTGTGACGTTATCAGCTGTGAATCTAACTATTAACCGAATAGCGTAAGTGGTCTTCTGATCCACCATGTGTGTTTGTTCAAAGAACATTATACACGTTTAAATTATGGATATATGGATTTACAGTCAAGTTGATATCAAATTATTTCTGTAGTAACCTATTAAAGGGTAAATAACTATTATTCGAACTGGACTTGTAAATCCATAGTGTTTTTAGAGACCTGAATGTTTAATTAGACATCTTCGAGTCTCAATTTTGTTCCAAATTTGATGTTTGTTCGCACTTCTTGTATTAGATGTTATTAGACTGCAGCCTTTATAATATCTGCGCCATATCATTACATTTTTTCACATAATGATGCATCGTTTCTCTACAACTCTTCTTAAGCATGACTGCAATGATACGTTAGCTATATTAATCAAACTGCCCATAAGTGTTTCTCATTATCATCATTTGCATATATACAAAACACAACGATCAAAATTCCAAATAACCATCGTGCTTTAACTGCAAAGAAATAAAATAATCAACCAAAAACACTATTAAGATTCTAATAATGTTAGACATATCTTAACCAGGGTTATTTTAATTCTTTTTGGGAGACATCGATTTTGATAACATTGGGAATCTTATTTTTAAACTTTTATTAATATAATAATTTATTAGCTAACATAATAATAATTTCCTTAAATCCAAAATGTTTTTATTGGTGCGAAAAAATTTCAACTCGGGGCATTATCAATTTTATTAATATTGATATTATAAGTGAGTATGGCATTTTTTCATAATAAGTAAAATATAATCTTTTATAATTTATATCAAGATTATCTAAAAAGAGTGATGAATATTCTTTTGAATAAGTATTTAAACATTTATATAGCGATTGGTTAAATATTAATGTAGCCGTACTCACTTCTAAACATTTAAAGACGCGTATCAAATAAACATTATGTATTGTGTATAGTTAAAAGATTTTGTTGGCATTAAAATTCATAAATTATTACTTTTAGTGATTTGCCGCATATTAAGTCATGTATCCAATATAATCGTTACAATGAAAATCAAAATCATAATAATATATATATACATTATCAATCATTATTAATATAAATAATATCTGTGCATACTCGTAAATAAGAATAGTACTAGATAATTCGAGGTATAAAAAAATCGTCACCACTTTATTACGATTGGAATAATCGAATTGATACTGGAAATACATTTAAGGGTCAAGATGATTAGGTACTATTTAACTTGATTAAAAGAGGGATATTTGGATTGAAAAAGTAGCTAAGCATGAAGGCATTTTTCAGTTCGCACAAACAAATCCGTCCACCAAGTTATCAGAAGCAGCGCAGCGTCTGCTTGCCATCGTCTACCCCATCTGCCACATTAACTGCCACACAAATCGAAAACAACGACAGTGTAAACAACAACCGGTTATCATGGCCACAGTTTAGAAATATTAATCAGACGCAACAGCCTTCCAGTGTAACTGCAAAAAGTTACGTTGTAAGGGGCAGGGAAGACCAGCCTAATAGTAATAATAGATTCAGGCGAGATACTCATACGCCGCTAGAGAGAGTACTTCCAAAAGACGAAGCAAACGTCATGGAACGTGCAAATCAAATAGTCAAGTATGTAATCGCACCTATTTGATAATTGATCACATGCTATTAATTATAGCGATGAATTGGACAGAGATGGATTTAATAGTAAATTCATAATCCTACTGGTTAAAGGGTTTCTTCGTGTTGGTAATGGTATTATTTCGTAGAAAGTTATGGCCATTCTTGAAAATTAAATCGTAGTTAGCACACATTACAACTGATTGGTTGCGGGACACATTAGCAAATAGTTACACTCATCCTCTTATCCAAATATTTTTTCGTCATTTCTCTTTCTCTTTTTTTTTTGCCTATCACGAGTTCACACCTTCGAATCAGAAAGCATGTTCCATTGATATAACAATTATTTGTGTTTTTCAGGTGGTAGGCTAAATTAACTTTTAAGAACATTTTTATATCATTAAATGATTAACAGAATTCGCTTATTTTTACAATTGAACATTCTGCGATCGAATTCTGATATGTTCCATTTTTAATATATTGCACATATCCCCTTTTGATCGTTGGGGATTCAATCTAATCCGTTAATCTATATCTAACATGTAGTTGTGTGCAAGCCTCAAAATTCTTTCTTGTTAATTACTTTCTGAATATTAGTTTACTATATGAAGGACTTTTCTGCAATTGATAATTAAACATAGAAACGTTTTCAAATGTTCAAAAGCCTATGCATACACTCCTGCATGAATTATTTACATTTCATTATTAATTGACCTTTGATTAATAAACGTTATTAACTTCCTTCAATGCATGAGTAAACCCTTAATCATTAGAAATCATGCTTATCTACAGATTTTGGAAATTGCCTGTTGCCTGCGAATTACGGAAATTTAATCTATATCATATTTACAAAAGTCAATGTTCATTTACAATGTCTCATTATAAAATATCATTAGTAAAATTTTGTTTTTGAAGTTAATATCGAATATTTTGTCACTAAAACTCTACCTTCCATGTAACTATTTTGACATTACAAATGAAACAAAATTTTTAATTGAACTTCATTTTTAGGAAAAATAAATCTTTTCGTCCAAGGGAAAGAGGCAAGAAAGGACTTAAAAATCTACAAACGGTGAAAACCCTTGCTGGAAGAACTCAGAGCTATGGAACAGGACCAGGTAAAGCAAGAAAGCAACCAATGACAGTTTCAGCTCAGTTTCAACATAGCCTTCACAGCCTAATGGACACGTTGAATCAAGCCAATCCATTTTTTATTCGGTGTATCAAGAGCAATGGGAACAAAGTTCCAAATGAGTTTGATGAGGAAACGGTTCAAAGGCAATTAAGATATACAGGCATGCTAGAGACTGTCAGAATCAGGCAAGCTGGGTTTAATGTAAGGTTAACCTACGAAGAATTCATCCAGTTGTATCGAATGCTTCTTCCTAAGGGTTTGCTCAGTTCACAATCCGATGTAAGAGATTTTCTCCTAACCCTAAACCTCAATAAGGATAATTATCAACTTGGAACCACCAAAGTTTTTTTGAGAGAGTCAGAGAAGATCAAACTAGACATCGAATTACATCAACAGATAATTACGAGCATAACAACAATACAAAAATGGTTTAGAGCATGTTTGGAGAGAAGAAAATTTTTGAGGATAAAAAACGCTGTGGTCCAAATTCAAGCGTTCTGGCGAATGGTTTTGGCGCAAAGATTCGCTCATTTATTGCGTACTAGAATAGACGCTGTTATTCATATTCAATCTGCATGGAGAGCTTACAAGACTCAGAGCTGGTTCAAGAAATTAAAGGCTTGTGTGATCACATTCCAGGCCTACGTGAGGAGGAACAATATAAGGAAAGCTGTTGCGGAAATGAGAAGAAAGAAGAAACGAGATTTAATGTATAGGTCGGAAGCTAGAGCTGAATTTCGTGATAAAGAGTAAGTTAATCTGATTCTTTGAATTAACCAGTATTTATATAAATAATTTGTAAAATCAATTATATTATCAAGTTTTTTAAATTACAGATTATGTGGCGAAGATTCCAGGAGTATTTCATCGTCTACTGAAAGCGGCGCATTCCCTCGACGTCTAGAATCTTACGAACGTGTGCTTCCTGCAAAGTAATTTTAAATAGTCAAACATAACGTATTAATAGCCCTATTTAGAACAATTATTTCACATTTATGTTTGTTTTACAGAGCCGAAGACATCCACCAAGAACCCTGTCTAGAATCAGGCATGGCTTATCGAAAAGCTTTGCCAAGTAAACGCTTTTACGACTCTATTTCAGTCTCAAAATCCCGCGAATCCTTCTATCCTGATGTCAATAGTGATAGAAAAGGAAGTCTTGAGAGTTTAGCGAGTTTGCGAAGTTACGAATCTCAAATCAGCATCGATAGTTCCGAGTCCCACCACTCGCAGGAGAACTCTAAGCCCGTACCCAGCATGAGGACGAGACGTAGCGATCAAACTTCTGTGACAGCTGTCAATAGCTCTCTAGCTAATACTGCTAGTCAGTCATCCAGCAAACGAACTGATAGTTCTTCCACTGGATACAGCGATGGTGACACTGATGTTGAAACACCTAGTGCTGTACAAAGTGCTCCACCAGTCTTCAACACTACACCCTTCTCCAGTTCTAGGGATGTGAAGTACCACCTTCCAGCTCAGAATACATCACACTGTTCGAATACCGACATCTGGAGGAAGAGACCTGACTTGCCATCCACTACCTATAGCGATTACTTAATGCAGATTCCTCAAAAATCATCCATAACAAGATCACCCAACGTCTCACAGTACAGGAATCTAACAGAAAGTCTTCTGGAGCAAGCTAGGCTGGAAAGACTTAATGAGGCATCCAATTTCAACGTGAAAATCACCAGCCCTACTTGCAGAGAACAACGGAGACTTAGTGATAATACAGTTCTAAACGAGTGCACAGAAAATATTCCAAGTTCGCCAGTGAGACGAGAACAAATTCAGGGTACTAGTAAGAGCGTGAAGGATTACAATTACCTTAGGAGGCAGAATTCAGAAGGTGATACTGGTCCGAAAACAGAACTTGTGAATAACGATGCCCTTGTGGAAATGTCCTTGTCGAAGGAATCAATTTTAAGGGACAGAAACGTGATACCCAAGGAAAATTCTGAACCTAACGTGCCTGTGAGAAGTGCAAGAAGAAATAGACCTTCGAGGGAAGTTCAATGCCGTTCGATGGGGGAAAGTACCATTGAGGCAAATGCCAATGAAACGAGGAATCTGTTCCTGGGGACGATTAGAGAAGGCGATTTAAAGGCCACCAATGTCTGGATGAAAAAAGGTACAAATGAGTCTACGGTAATAAATGTTACCGAATGGCCCATCAATAAAGATGATGCTGGTTTCAAAGGCCAACTACCTGGTAAACGGGTGAGATCCAATGCCATAACGACTTTCGAGCTACGTAGGCGAAACTCAGATCCTGCCACGAAAATCTCGGTTCTTGGTGATGATAAATCAACAGCTGATACTAGTCCTAGTGATTTTAAACATGCATCAGAGAGTATCGAATGGAAGGGAAATTACTTCACGTTAGCTGGTCATCGATTCAGGAAAGTCGCGAGATTTTCGAAAGATGATGTCTGTGTTTGCTGCCATGCTAAAATGGATGCATTCGTTACTCAAGGGTATAAGTGCAATGATTGCAAGCAATTGTATCACGTTAAATGTATCCAGAATGGAGGAGTTTTGAGAATGCCTTGCAGCATGGCAAGTACTCCGAATAGAAGGAACAGAAAGAAAACTACAAGAACACCTTACGAAAATATCAAACAAGCGGTCACTTCTAAGTTTAGTTTAACTGGCACTTCGGCTTTTTCAGATAGTACGGATAAAATTATTTCTGACGCGAAGGAATTAGCTCTTATGCAAGACTTCATCACGCAGAAGATTTACGCCATGGAAAGTCAAGAAGAAGGTGGAAAACGAAGTGAGGTCGATCGGGTTTTTAAACAGGCTCTAAGGAAGTTTAAAGACGATTTGGTGATTACTTACAGCGTTGCCATTCAACAGGGAGTCGAGGGGAATATTAAATATACTGACCTCATCGCTAATTTCCTCCATGTGATAGAAACGGTCTGCAAACAAGAGAATACGAGGGAAGATTTTCCCGTCACTATGGGAGTCAACGCCTTTAGGGGTTTCATGAACGAGTTCATGACCCTTGCAAAGACAGAGTCGGCTGAGAAACAGAGTAAAAGCAAAAGAAAAAAAGAGAAGAAGAGAAAACAGGAGGAGCCAATTCGCCATGGTAATCACATGTTCCAGTTGACGATAATAAACATTCCCACAGCCTGCGAGGTTTGCACTTCCTTTTTCATGTGGCCCATTGAAAGGGGACTCGTGTGCCAAAATTGCAAGCTGACCTGTCACAAAAAATGTTATACGAAAGCTTGTGCGGAATGTGGAAAGGAAGGTTCGATGAACGAGTTAAACTCTCGAAAAGTATTTGGAGTTCCTCTTTACAAATTAGACTGTGGGGATGGTAAAGTACCTTTGGTAGTGGATCGATTGATTACGACAATAGAAATGAGAGGGTTGTATACAGAAGGAATATATAGAAAGAGCGGGGTCAGTTCGAAAGTGAAGGAACTTAAGATGAAAATGGACGAGGGTGACCTGGAGAAAGTAGATTTTGAGAATTATCAAGTTCACGTTCTTGCTGCTGTTCTCAAGAGTTTCTTTAGAGATATGCCCGAACCATTGCTTACTTATGAATACTATGACGACTTTCTGCACGCAGCAAGCTTAACTGATCCTCATGATAGGATCAGCACACTTTTTGCTATTTTAAAGAAATTGCCGAAACCAAATTTTGACCTTATGGAACGTTTAATCGTTCATTTAGCGAGAGTAGCTCGACATGAGGAGGATAATCGGATGTCTCCCTCGGCTTTAGCGATAGTCTTCGCACCGTGTATTTTAAGGACTAATAGAGCACTGCCGGCTCAAGATTCATTACAAGATGTTGGAAGACAAACGCGGTGCGTTGAGACAATTGTCCAGGAAAAATTACGAGTTGTTAGGGCGACGCTGGCTGATATTAATACATTGGAGACTGCTTGCCATACAGCTACACATCGATTGTCAAGTTTGAGATCGTCTAAAATTTTTAGTCCTGAAGAATTGAATGTTACTTCGTCGAGCACAGTTGTAAGAGGAAACACTGTGGATTCGGAAAAAGATCGAAGCGATGAGGAAGAAGCTATTCTAATGGGACATATTCAAGAAATTGAAAAGGAGAAAGCACTACTTACGTCCACGTTACCAAGCTTAACGAGGGCTTCCTCGGATGATGATTTGCTACTCTCTGCTACTGATTTGGACGATGGATCCTTGGACGACCTTCTGCCATCTGCTGGTAAGTTTAAATGCCTTTTCTTAATTTCTGTATAGAAATAAAGTATATATGAGTGAATGAGTAACATTAAAATTCACCCACCCTCGAAGGAATAAACATTTTTAGAACAATTATTTTATTTTTTTGAACTACTGTGCATATAGTTTAACACATATTTATTCTTTATGATGGAATTGAAATTAAAATACATTGAATGTTAATTATTGAGCATAAGTTAAAAATTGATTGATGCTTTATCTTTTTTATAAAGGCAATTGTTATTTTTCTGTTTTTTAGACGGCCTAGTCAGAAAAAAGCCTATCCAGAGGCAAATCTCGGCCGACAACTCGTTCCCTACAATCATCAATCATGACGAGGACATGGTGATGGTATGACGAGAAGACTTCGTTCACAAGCCACGTCTCTGTTAAGTACACCAATCAAAGTAGACTACCCAATGATATGTCAGCTGCCTGTGAGCCGCTTCGCGAACCACAAGTCTGCTTTAGAAGTATACGCTGATAGTTATCTAAATAATAGCTAACTTGACCCTAGATAGGTTGGTAATTTGTTGAATTCAGATGACGTTTTTGAGAGTATAACATACTACTTAGCATTTATGAAAGGTGTGCCAGGAAAGCAATTTGTTCGTCTCTCAACATTCTAGAAACGCTGTAACTCAATAGTATATCTTCTAAAACGACATATGAGGAATGAACTTCACGTAGTAAAACAGAAAATTCTCTTAATGCATTCCCCATCAAAGATTATACTTTACGATAACTTCTATATTTTATTGTTAAAGTTGTTGCTTGTCGATGATTTTACTGGTGGATAAAGTGGCGTAATTCTTTCATATGTACAAAGAATGAATAAACGCAAGGCGTTAGACTGAGTTTTCGAATGCGAATAGACTTTAGAAAGACTCCAAAATTATTTAGGATATTCTGTTTGAAAATGTGATTAGGTGCGATGAAATTAGAAGTTAGCAAGGGGGAACGAAGGTGCGAAAAACCAAAATTTAGTTTGTGGTAATTCAGTAGATCAATGCTACAATTTTCAAAGACTTTATTAAATTTTATTCATTTAAAGAATTCAAGTAATGGAAACTAATATCGCAGAGAAACGCTTATAATCATTCCAGTTGATCTGTATACTTCTACCAACGAATTGGTTTCTTACTTGCATTTTTCTAATCATTCCTTTTCTATTATCGAGCAAAACTTGCACTGCTCAGGACTGAAAGATTTTTTACTCCGAGAATCAAAAGTTAAGTCATAGTTTTATTTTAATTTTTTTTTAAATTATCGGCTTCTTTATTTAGGTCGAATCTTTTTCATTTCTATATTATTAGCTCATGTCTTTCGTCTACAATACTTTCGATTCATGTTTTAATTGAAAGATTTCTAATCACAACGCAAATGCTACGCAATGACTAAACAGATTAAATAATTAAAGTAGCATATAAATAATTGCTGAAAAGTTTTTTTAAAATAAGAAAACGAATGATACAACCAATTCTATACATCGATCGCTGAACGCAAAATCGAATTTTCTTTTAGATTCCCAGCCTTTCCTTTGGCAAATTGCTAAACGCTAACTCGATCAGACACTGTTTTTGTTATTGCGTGGCTTTCAACCATCGCACGTACTTTCTAGCATAATCAAACACGTTATGTACATTTTTTCAAAATCTTATAACCGATAGTTGTTTCGAGGTTGGCTGCTTACCGCGAAAGTGTGTATACAAAAGAAGAACGTCGCACATTATTAGAAAGTTTATTATATAAATATATTGTACGTAATGGAATCGTTCCTGTTTTAAAGCTCCATGTCTTAACGTTTATTTTATATTAATATGTATAGTAACTAGTTAACGACGTGAAGAGTCAAATTTTTAATTCGGAAATTGTTTAAACATGCGTAGGTACTTTTTGAGCTCGTTTCCACCATTTTAGAGTTAGGGGAAGCGAGATACAAAATCTTTCTTAAGCTTCATTGAATTTTTTTACGAGAGTAAGAGTTGCTGAAATCTATGTTTTCCAAGAGAGATTAGAGCGTTGTATGATATAAGTTTGTTACATTTCTTTTCGATTTTATGCACAGTATCCATGACATTTGAACGTTCTCTCAATTAATCACAGCGTCGTGATTCTAAAAGCACTTACTGAAGTTTCAGGCGAGCTTTCAGAACTTCCAGAGAAGACCCATTGACCTTTGAACAAAGTTATTCTTTCTATGCATCCCCAGAATCGAGAATAAATCACAAGTTCGATTAAATAATCAACAGCTTTGCTCGGTTCCCAAAGTCCATTTATTTTACAATGAAAGTTTTTATCAAATTGAGATCAGTGTCCTTTTCTGGAAGAAAAAAATCGTTTTTTTTTACTCGGAACAGATTAGCGAGCCACACTCATTTGCGCACAGCTATGTTTATAAAGTTAAAAGTTTTCGAATCATTAACTCAAACTCCAGTGCACTTTATTATTATATTCGTTGTCGAGGCATAATCGTATGTAAGAGTAAAAATAATTAAAGATACTAATTATTAAAACTAGTATCTTTATGGAACACATATACGCTTCTATATCGCGCGAAGTTCGGGCTTTCTGTGAGCACAGTGCGCAAGCAGTGATTTTACTGGATAGTTTCTTACTGAAATAGGAAAAATAAAGGAGGATCGCTAAAAAGCTTGAAAACGAAACGATCAGCAACGAAGTTCTGAGAAGCTTTTTCATATATACAATATTTATCTCTTTCAATCTTCCCATTCTCCGAACGTCGTTGCTCTTCGTCAGAGACGATATTCAACGTGATATCCTTGCAAAGAATAAGAATAAAAAAAAAACTATGACAATATCGTGTAACCCGTGATCAACACCATCGTCGATGCATCGTTAATGGTGATCGAGTGCGCGACTTCGTTTCACGTTTAAAATGCCCGGATTGTTTGCTCGAAGATGCGCCAAGTTTATCAACACATCATCACTCATAAAAGGAAAACAGATTGTTGAGTCAACTTGTTCTGAATTCCTAGACACAGCGATGCCATTACTTTAGTTAATCGAGGATATCTTTTAAAGATATTTAATATCTTGTGATTTAAGGTACAAGAAATGGTTTACTTTTTACTCGAATTCTTTAAAAAGCAACATCAAAAAATAAACCAATTTTTAGAACCACTCTAATTTTGAATTTTGAATTATGGTGAATTAAAATTCTTTCTTTTTGGAAAAGAAGTAATTGTACAGGCTTGTAGGATAAAATTATAAATATTCTTTAAAAGAAAATTCTTGAATATAGTTCATTATTCATTGACTCGTTGACTGAACACAATCTGTGGATACGTCGTTAAGACGACTTTTGACCTGGGCGTGTTGCTTCCAAGCTTTCTGGCGAGGGCGTAACCTCGGTGCTCGTTTTCGACTTCTGTTCTTCCGTGTTTAAGTGTCTGCAGATCAGAGAAACTTTTAAATATATTTTTTAACGACTCGTGTACAAATTTATAAGAAATAGGTGGGAACTTTCGCGTAGGTCCGATGCTTCCTCTTTAAAAAAAAGAAAATCAAACAGTGACGAATGAAACGTATGCGTGAGAGAATGAGATGCACTATATAATTATAAAATTGTAATCTTCTCATTTGTGATCGGAGCATAAACTTGTGTAAAATGTACAGTGCGAATTGTCAGGATTTTTCGCAACGACTAATTACTAACTATGGTCTGAGAAAACAATTCAAGGGGAGAGCATCGTCGATTGAATGAATACGTGTTACCGGGACGGGGATCTACACATGTAGACATATAAATAAACGTAGAAACTAGCAGTGAAAATCCCCCAGGCAGTTTTTCCAACATGCTTTGAACTTTGCTGCATTTCTTTTCGAGCGAAATTGCGAGGAAAGATTCTGATTGACTAATGGCGAGTTTATACTGGTTTCTATCTTGCAAACGTCTCGAGTTAAAAACCAGGAAGAAGATCTCAGGATCAATCCAAAGGATTTCAAGTACTCAATTTTATTTTAATCTTTTGTATTGTATTTCACAAATATTGAAGAGAGAATCGAGGAGGGTAAATGAAAATTTTAAACGTTGGCCCAATGAATGGAAATTTCAAACGTTTAACAGATTTATGTAGAGCTTTAATCTGAAGAGTCATCTTTTATAGAAAGGATGAATCTCAGCTTTTATTTCTTAAGTTAGGTCGTAAGCCCGCTGTAAGTCAATGAGAAAAGCATAAAGTGGATGGTCGCCGTCTTTTCGTCTGCCTGTATTTATCTTTTTAGCATAGATTCATATTCTCTTAGCTCAGTTCCTGTCACTATGACGACGAACAAAATATCAGCATTTTCCTTTTTTTAATGTGCTTTTAACGGCATTTACCAGAACTAAATGTAGTATATTATGCGTTACAGTTTTACTGGCGAGTGTAAAGCGTGCGCGAGTTTTACGATGAATCAGGTCGCCGATAAAAGGTGGTCCGGTCGTGTTTCTCTCGCCCTCTGTTCTATGTATGTACATAATATAGATGAGGATTGGAATCGAATTAAGATTGTTTCCCCCTGCACAGGATTTGCGTGGCCGATATCGGCTTTAATGCGATTACATATTTTTTTAAGTTTGACTGCGTGTTCATACTAAACTTTAATCTCGTTAAAAAGAGCATTGGAGATTCTTTTACGAGAATTGTTAAACGCTTAAAGTGTCAAACAGATCGTCTCTAGGTTCCCGAGAAAGAGTTGTTTATTGAAATCGAGGTGAAGAGAACCGATAGCTATCTGTCTCACTTGATTTGAATTTGAGAAAGAAAAGAGATTTTGAAATGTCCGAAGCTTTACTGATTTAATCTACGAGCCCACTTGATGTATGTCTGTGTGCGTGTTTATGTGTGAAAGAGAGATATAATGTGTGATTAAAAGAGTAGAGTGAAGAGAAGAACGTGAAATATTCTACGCGATTGACTGTAATTTTATATAATATTTGTAAGGAGAAAGAAATCTTATGTACAGCATACCTGATGTTAAATAATAAGTATCTACATTATACCTATACTTATTATTGGTGTTTATTAACTAGTGATAAAATCCTCATTAAGTTATTTAGAATTTTTTTATTAGATATTTTTTCAAGTAAATGATATTTTTTATTTTTTATATAGACGATTGGAAGTTGAAAGTAATTTTCTTATTAGTGCAAGGTACAGGTAAAACAATTTAAATTTTATTTGATTTGATTGGATTTGATTTTACTATCTTAATTTGATTTGTTCTGTTGAAGGGATTGGAGCACGCGATCGGATTGCAAGCATTTGAGATGACCCTGTGTCCATCACTTTTATTTCTCTCACGTAGTGAAGTCCTTCTGTTTCTCAACGGATCACAGGAAAACTATATAGAGAATCGAAAATGGCTTGTGGACAAAGGAGACGATCGAGAAAGGAATTTCGAAAGGTAAAACTGCCCTCGTTTACGACGAAGGACGAACGGTAATGTCCTGTTCGGACAGAAATGAAATTCGGGTGATTTAACCGTTCGATTCTTGAGTTCACGTAACAATCGAGAAAACGGACAACAGTAAATTCTGCCGTAAAATGGAACCTTTTCTTCCTTCCCATATGCACCCGACATTGGTTTTTTTGCTTTTTGCTTGTGATTCTTGTTGATTTCTGGGAAATCGAGATTTTCTCAAATACTTTGAACTTTTCAACAACTTGTTTCAATACACTCATTTTGCAGAGTGAGCCCTTTTTTACCAAAAAATCCCTCAATCAGCTTTCTTGAAAGAAGTTCTTTTAATATAGTTTTTTATTTCCATCATCTACAAATTATTTTGATTGCCTAATATTTTCTTATGCTGTAAATAGATCGTTAAAACTATTTTATTTTCTTTAAATAATTTATATTCTCTTTAGCTAGTTTTTAAGTTTCTTTATATCGATTCAATTAAAAATTTAATTGATGTTTGAGCACCTAAATGTGAACTTGGATGGACCAATTAAGACAGTGAGTTTTCTCTTAAACTTTCAATTGAGGAGATACAGTCGGTTTTTTCCTCTTTTATTCGTTTCTTCTTTAAGCTCGTTTGTTTCCAGCTAATAAATATTTAATTTTTATCCTTTAGCAACGCTTTTCTCAGTAAAGCTTCTCTCTTTTAGTTTTAAATCTCCTCCTTTACTGATGCTCCATTTTTAAAAATGAATTAAATAAAATAATTCAAGTTAAAATCAATTTTTAAATGTTTAAAAGCTTCCCATTTTAAGAAGCCTTTAATTAAAGGATGTTTTTACTCTAAAGTTTTGTGTATAAACCTCATCAAAAATATTATTATTGTTTATTTCTAAAGCAAAAGTATCTAAAGGGTAAATACATTAAGATAAATACATAAGATAAATTAATTGTTCATGCTAAAGATGAATATGCTCTCACCCTTTTGTTTTCAGTAAAATTGATATCCTGAAGAATGGACTCAACTGAAATTTAAGAAGTTTGCCCCGCAGCTATAGTGGTAACAAAGAACGGGAAGTTACCAAGAACGTCTGCTTTGATCAGCAATCAGCTGTGACCTGTATCGTTCCTTGTGAAGTTTGAAAGCGTAAAAGGCAGGATGGAAGTTGGAGTGAAATGAAAAGAGTATAGAAGCTTCATAAGGGAGAGATAACATTCGACTACTAATCCTATGGTGAAGTTTCAAAGTTAGCCCTATTTTCATAAGGAAGAGACTCAAAGACGCATTACAAGCCGATTTGTAAGGCTTTCAATCTCCCATACACTTTCTAACTGAAAACACTTCACCTCCTCGAACTTTTGACTCGATAAACGAACGACTTCGTGCGACTCTAGAAGTTTGAACAAAGATTAATCTTGATTCGATGAGCTTCTGTTTGCTTACAAAAGAGAAGCTTTCATAAAATTCAGACTAAAGGTCATTTTCAAGTTGGATTTAGTTATTGCTCAAAATGATATTTTAATAAAAATAAAGTTCTAGATAATTTTTGAACGAAAGTTTCAAGGCTCTAGCTCGTATCCTTTTGTAAATATTAAAGAGTGAGTCTTTTGAAAAATTTGAATAAAACCTAAAGGAGTAGAAAACTAGACGTCTGCTCGAGAGTCCTGTTATAGCGCGGTATCCTATTCAGAGCGCGATATTATATTTTATTCATGATAAGTCATACAATTTATTTTCTCTAGGGTCAGCCTTCTTCAGAATAACTTCTTCATTCTACCGCAAACTCAGTATCTCACTGTTATCTGACTTCTTTTTTTCATTACAAGAGCACATATTTTTAACTCTTATGCATAATATTTAAAATGCCGGAAGTGAGATATACAGGGGTCACAATTTTTTCATTGTCACAAACAAGAAATCATATCAAGGTTAAAATCCTTTTATTCAGCTTTTTGATTTCTAATTTGAATAATTATAAATAGAAGGGTTTCAAAAAATGTTAAACAGGCGTTTCTGTTAAGTGAAAAATATTAAAAAATTTTAAATTTATAATTTCTTCTAAACACAAATTATTTTCATTTTATCTCGAATTCAATTTTTATTGAATGTTCATTCCTAACTTACAAATTTAAAAAATTTCAGGTTGAAATTCCAGGTTTTTATTTAAAGAATTTGAAATATTTTTGTGGCAAAAAAGACGCTTTCGACTATTACAGAATTTTGAAACAGCCTGAAAGTTGTATTAGTAGAAGATTTTAATTTTGTAATGGTATCATTTTGAAAGTCTTACGCTTTTGCTAAAGTTCTCGATTTGCAAGTCCCTAATGTCTCAAGTGTGAAATAATCGAAACGTCAAAATGTGGACTCTGATGCCAAGGTAAAAAAATTAAAGGGTTAGTCACAGTCAGAGAAGGAAGAAAAGCGTATTTTTTGAGAATTTTTTTCTCTTTGCTATATGTATATATTTTTTCAATCATTTTAGCATCCGAAAGTATATAATTTTATTAAAGCTTCGTCCAAATTACTTCGAAAAATGATTAAAAATTAAAGAAAAACATGTAGTTTGCCGGAGAATGTTTTACGAAAGACGTTCTGTGGTGACCATTCCAGTTCCTCAATGGGTTATTCGAAATTAAAAATCCCAAATTATTTCTTTAAATTATTAGTTTCTACGGTCCTTAATAGTGGCTTGCAAAAAAAAAAAAAAGAATTTTTTGACAAAATGATGATCGGTCAAACTTGGACGTCCGATTTTCGCCCAAAAATCACCCGTTTTTTGTTAATTAGGGAAAAAGTTTTGAATGGAAAAAAATCTACGATAAAGTACCGTGCTTTTATAATACAGTCGAGTCTCGTTTATTTCAAGTTTCACGCTCCCCTCCACGCCCCACTATTTCACTGTCACGTGACGCTCTGAGGAGCGCTCGGAATAAGTGAGAAGAGTGGGGGACGAGGTGCATTCAATTGGTATGGCAACTGAGGCAGTAGTGGGAACCCCTCACGACTTGAAATAAACAAGACTCTGTCGTTTCTGGATACTTGAAATAAACGAGACTTGACTGTATATCAAAGAAATCTGTCAAGTCACCGATTTCAAAAACGTGGTTTCGAGAAAAACGCATTTAAAGTTTTAAGTATAGCTTACATGTGAATCCAATTTTTGTTTGTCTACTAACATAGCTCAGACAATTTTTCTTGGATCGAGTTTAAATTTGGAGAGGATATTTCCAAGATGTTGCACTATAAAAATGTGCAAAAACCCAAAAATCGATTCTTTGAAAATTCTGACTGCGAAAAACCGCTTAAAGATTCTTTGATCCTTTTAAATGTGTTTCATAATGCATTAAAAAATTCAAAAACATTAACTTTGATGAAGATGCTGAACCTAAATTGAGACTTATTGTTAGAAGCACCCACGACTGTGCAGAGTCATTATTTAAGTATCTCTTTCAAGTCTCTTGAAGTTTATTCGTATAACTGGAAAATGATGTGAAGAGAGATGAACCAGAAAAGAATGTGCTCTATCTAGTATTATATCTTTATAGGTTTTATTGATTTAACTTGAAATTCAATTTAAATTCGCTTCTCAGTATTAAGCTTTATTTAGAGCTGCCATTAGCAAATCTGTAGGGACAAAGTTGATCCAGTGGAACCTAAGCTTCATATAAGCTTCCTATAAGGCTATAAGCCCTTTTGACTGCGAGATTGTTTGAACACAGGCGTTACATTGTTTTATTTGCATTACAGATACGAATATAGAGTAATTTACTCATGCAGTAAATATCTGCACACATAAAGAAATTTAGTATTTTCGAATTGCAAAATTAATTTTAAAACAACTTTAAACCGCCTATAGAGAAATTGTTGAAATGGGTTACAAAAAACGTTTATTTAATTTGATTTTTATGAATAAAATTTCATACGAAATCGAACTATAGAGTCACAAATCCCCAGAAGTCAATAAACAAATATAATATGACATTTTGAAATTATATTTCATTAATGGAAATCCACAAGGAAAAAAAAAGTTTAATAAAGTTTATAGAATTTTTCATGAATTGGGGATACAGGAATATACGGAAACGACTTCTAGAAAATTTAAAGAACTTTTCAGAATAAAATGCAGAACTTTCAATGATTTTTCCTGAATGTTACGCATTTTATTGTGAAAAGTTCTGTAAATTTTCCAGAACTTTGTTTCGTAAATGCCTTTATCCCCAACTCTTAAAAAGTTCTATAAACTTTACTAAACTATTTTTTTCTGTGCAATAATGTTAATTTTAAAACAATTTTAAACCGCCTATAGAAAAATGGTTGAAATGGGTTACAAAAAACGTTTATTTGATTTGATTTTTATTAATAAACTGTCATACAAAATTTAACTGTAGAGCCACAAATTCCCAGATGTCAATAAACAAATATAATATGATATTTTGAAATTATAGATCTACATTACATTAATGGAAATCCAATAATGTTAAGTTTAAAACAATTTTAAATTGCCTATGGAAAAGTGGTTGAAGTGGGTTACAAAAAACGTTTATTTAATTTGATTTTTATTAATAAACTTTCATACAAAATTTAACTATACAGCCAGAAATCCCCAGAATTCAATAAACAAATATGATATGACATTTTAAAATTATAGGTCTACATTTCATTATTGGAAATCCAATAATGTGCTTTATGTCAAAATCAGACTTTCACAGGTTCAGATTTTGAGAACCTGAAATACAATCGTTTAATTTGACCCTAATTGCAATTAATGTGACTTTGATTTTCGTGCAAACTGATTGCCTAATTATGAAGCTGTCTGCCTTATTATCGGTTTCAAAATTATTGGTGTAAATACCAATTCGAAATTATTATAAGTTTTTATTTTTTTTCAACTCGTAATTCCTAAAATTGTATCTTTATCTCAGGAAGCTTTAAACATAATTGAAAACTCATTTCCTCTTTCTGGTAAAAGTTTTTGTTCAATTGGTTTTCAAGTTATTTATTGAAAGTACTTTCTTCCAAATCCTTATACTCTTGATATAGATGACGATAAAACCTAGTCTTTCTTAAAAATTAATGTACTATATTCTGACCTAATCGACAATTTTCGTTGGATAAACTTTATCAATAAGTTATCTTATAAGGAATAAGTGCACACATTACGTCAACTCAGTATCGACAAATAGTTATTTACAAATAAACCCTACGATGTTTTCCAAGTGACGTACAAGCTTCAAGTTTGTATTGAACGCCCTTCTGTCTGGCTATGGCAAGATTTACTACTGGAAAGACGATGGTTCTGAAACCTCACTAAAAAAATCTTGAGGTTTCAGAATCACCGTGAAACAACTTGAAGCTTGTACATCTCTTGGCAAACATCTCAGGGTGTATTTGTAAATATCTCTTTCTGTATTAGAATTCTAAATTAAAATTATCATAAATTAAAATATCAAACTTCAGTATGTCTTTTATTTAAGGGGATTCGCCACCTTTAATTGGTATATTTTTGATTTGTTTTGACATTTTTCAAAAATTATATTTTTTTATTCTCTTTACTTTTATGTCTATGTCTGTATTTTGACACAAAATAGTTTATCATGACAATTGTTTAAAAAACAAAAAAGTTATTCAAAGTCAAGAAAATACCCAAAAAACTAAATTTTTAGTTTAAAAATACATAAAGGTGCTGGAATTAAAAAAAAAACCCAGAACCTTTCTGAATAAAGGTACTAAATATATAAAAATTGAATGAAAGTTCTAAACTGAAAAAATAAAAATATCAAAGGTGGCGGATCTCCTTACTCTCTAAATCTGAATTAGTCAAATTTTCACTGATTGAATCAGTGATTTGCCTTTTCACTGATTCGTCAGTGCAAACAATATTTTTCACCGTTAAATCAGTTATTTTCCACTGATTAATCAGTGAAAACAATATTTTCAACTGTTAAATCAGTTACTTTTCACTGAAGTAATCAGTGAAATTCGACTGATTCACAGTAACCTCTTTTTAGCTATTTGAATCGGTCAAATTTCACTGGTAATCAGTAGATTTTGACTGATTCAGATTTAGAGAGTAAGTGATGAGGGAATTTATAAGACACGTTTTTTAATGTAGAATCTTTAAATGAAAACATTTTTCTCTAATTTTCCGGAATCCGTCAAAAGATTATAATACAATTATATTAATTTTTGTGATAGATGTAATTTTTCAAATGAGAGATTTTTTTATGGGATAAAAGTTGTATTGTTTTTATAAAATCTGTTTTCATATTAACTTTGCTTCATGAGACGAGTGATAGCTTTTGTATGTACAATGTGTCATCCCATAAAAAATATTGTTTTAGGTCGTGACCTAGTTGATCCGTCCATGATAGAATAACACAATTTTTTTCATAATAGAGAATCTAAGTCCCCACTCATAAATATAACTCAACTTTGACTGGCAGTGTAAACATTCTCTCTTACGATCTAAATACTGCAATATTTCATATTTTCTTCAAGTGAACAATTTTTTTCAGATGATAAAACGTTTTTACTCGGAAAATAATTAAAAACTATATTTGTATTAACTTGCAGAAAATGAATTTCTCAATGCTATGTTTTACATTATAAATGAAATGAAAATGAAACTAAAATTTGGAATACCTCAATTGCAGTGTGAAATGTCAAATTGCAAAAACATGTTTTGCCGCGGATGAAAAAAGTATTTCAGTGCTGTTTTGTAATTTTTGCTTTCTGCTTGCAGAACACACATTGTACGTTATTTCACTCTACTTTCGTAGTTAGCACGACACTGTCTGTTTTACTAAATGCATATTTGAAGAAGCAGAGGCTGTGTGGACAGTTGTATACACATGTATTATAAACTCTGGTTCAATGATTAATACTTTTTCAGACGAAATAAACTCCTTCGAACCTCTCCATCTTTTTAAATATAAAATGGGCTACTGCTACGGTTTTTTTATTTCTATTTTTTCCGAATTCTCACTTTAAAGTCATGTTTTACTTCTACTAAACCATATAATGAATTTTATATCTATTTCATTTCATCACAAAATTTACACGAACTATGAAATAATTTAACTACCACAGCTATTCAAAAATTCGCAGTTTAAAAGTAGAATAAAAACATACAAATCCACATTATTTTTTTGGTACCTATAGTAAAGGGTTACACCACTTTGCCCTACCAAAATATTATGCTTTTTCAAGAATATTTATTAAAGTAATAAAACGTTTTTATTTAAATTGAAGTACATTAATGTATTTTACATATTTTTTTTGTTTGCAAAAATGGCGGCTTGACAGGCGATGTACTGGAACGCTGCAAAAATAGATGGTCATACGGTGGGCACGATAACTCGGGCCAGGTTCAAGCTAGAACAGTAAAACAAAGAAAATTAGTTTCTTTAGTCCAAAAACTAGCAATACACGTACCCGTTTTTAAAAATATTCATTTTTAATAAAATGGCATCGATTGAAGGTAGTACTGTCGTAAATGGAAATACCGTTCAGATATTGATAAAATTGAAATCACTGGTGAACATTAAGCCAGAAATGACTCAGTTAAATTTTTGAGGACCTGGGGTACACTGGAGGGGAGTAATAAGTAATTGCATTTTGAGACGATTAACACCTAACCTTATGGGAAACCGAGTTCATTTACAAATCCTGCCATAACTAACGTTCAGATTACAATAAAAATGACTGGTGCATTGATTGATATTATAGGCATTATTTTGCAAGTTAAAATATCTCAATTGGATACGTGTAAGCGTAGCAAAATCCAATTGAGTAAGCAAAAATACAATTTTTCACCAGTAACCGACGGCGATTGAATAGATGTGGCAACGTCGCAGAATAAGTGAAAGCGCAGCGCCATTCACGTATCGTAAGAAGTCATCTGCTATACACACATGTATAGTCGCTTTCTTATGCAACGTTGACAAATTTAGATACACTGAGAAAAAATATTCTTAGATCCAAAGAAATGTATTTAATTGATTCCATTTCTTTGTATCAAACAATTCGTTACCCAATTCAATTAAATATTTTTTAGAAGCATGAAACGCGTGCTTTGATTCAAAGAAATAATTTATTTGATGGGCATTTCTTCAATACAAAGAAATATTTCTTTGCTTGTGAATGTGAGCGAATTAACTCAACCAATTCATTTCTTTGAAACTAAGTACCTAGTTTATTTGAATCTTGTTTTCGCTCTCAAAGAAATATTTATTTGATTCAATTAGTCCTATTTTTTGAATTCAACAAGACGTATTTGAATCAAATAATTTATCCATGGATGAATCAAGCTTTAGGTTTTCTTGAATCAAGGAAATATTTATTTAATTGAGGCATTCATTAATTAATTTAGGAAGATATTTATTCGATTCAAAGAGTTGATAAATGTAACGTTTTTTTATATGAATAAAATATTGTGTTTACATAAATATATATTTCTTTAGTTGAAAGAAATGTTTTTTGTGAACAGTAGAATGGAAGAATTCATTCAAAAAAGAACATTTATTTCAAAGAAAACAATATTTTGTTGAAATGACTGCAAGTACTTTCAGTTAAAATAAATAATTTCTTTTATATAAATGTTTGGCATCATTGTTACAATTGTCAATCTTTTTGAACTTTCAACATATTTTGTAGAATTAAATCTTTATTAGATTTCTCCTAGGAAATATCCGCCTACATTATCAACATAAAATAATTTAAACCAAAAAAACCAATTTTTTAAAAGAAAGAAATATTTTTTTGAAAAAACTGTAGATATTTTTCGCTTAAAAAATTTGTTTATTTAATTTAAAGGTTTGCCATATTTGTTATGATAACATATTTTTTAAACTTGAAACATATTTCATATAATTAAATGTTTATTGGATTCCTCCTAAAAAATATTCGCTTGCATTATGAATATGGAATAATTTAGACCAAACAAACCATTTTTTTAAAAGAAAGAAGTATTTTTCGGAAAAACTGTGGTATTTTTCGTTTATAAAATTTGTTTATACCATTTAAACGTTTGTCGTAGTTGTTATGATTACATGTTTTTTAAACTTGAAACATATTTTCTATAGAATTGAAAATTTATCATTCCCGTTCTAAGAAACATTCGCTCTCATTATCAACTTGAAATGTATCATTCCAAACAAATATTCGTCCCACCGTAGTATCCATTTTTTTCTATTCAACTGTTTGTCATAGTTGATATAAACATACATATACATACTTTCAAATGTGAAATATATTTCATAGGGTTGAAGATTTATCAGTCTCTTCAAAGGAAATATTCGTTTTGATTCACAATATCAAATATATCATTTAAAACTTAATTCAATTATAATTACTTTTTTATTTTTCACTTAGGTTTTTTAAATTCAATTGATTTTACAAAAATTCAAACAGCAAAAGTCTTGATAAATTTATAACATAAAATCTCAAAAATCTACACAAGATTTAGATTTTACATAAATTTCTTAGGAACAATAATAATTTGGAATTCACAATTGTATAATTTATATTTTGAAACTATACAACACAGAAAATAAAAGAATTTCCATTTAAATGTTTTGACACAAGATTCTTTTTTATATTAGTGTAATTTTTGAATATATATTTTAAAATTTAGTTTCATTAAACTTCATACGTATAGTTATAATAAAAATGTATACTAAATATTAATTAATAATTACATTATATATTTGTTACTCTAAATGTTGGGGATATTCAAATAATGTCACTGCAACACAGAGTTCTCGAGTAAAAAAAAACAAAAAGTAAAGTATATTTAATGGACACAAAAAGAATTACAATAATGCAAGATATGCGTATGGCGGAGACAATTGATGGCTACTCTAGATGTTTCTTCGGAAACGCGTCGAACAGAAGTGCCTTTCCTGGGCCTCTCGAACTCTCCCGTACCGAGGTAGCCCTTTTCAATTCTACTTAACTCATTGTCACCCCCTATTTGTTAAACTATGAAGCTACTCTGTATTTCAGGTAAAAGTGAATCATGCTTAGCAAAGCCGCCGCTCCTTCAGGTTTGGTTTTTCCCAGCCATAACCTCGGAAAGCCCAATACCCAATCTGTTTAGCAGATGCTTGGCCCTGACTCACCCAGCCTTTACAATCCGTCTACTGAAATAAAACTTAACAGCTAGCTAAATTTTGAAATTGCCACAGTTCGGCCATTCTGATCTTGTGACGCCCTCGTCACTTAGGATTTATTAAGGTTTACAATTTGCTACGAACTACAACCTAAGTCCCTATTTTTTTTTCTTATAAAATACGACTTAAAGATAACCTAACTACCCTAAGGACTACCTTCGCTCTCTCTTTCTCACACACACACTTTCTTTCTACATGGTCGTGCTCGGCTGAGCCGCTATTTACAGATAATGGTTATGAACAACTGACAACATCACAAACGATCATAAGGATTCAATGCAACTCATATCGAAATAGAAGTCACTGAAACTTATGAATTAGCAGTACACATTACATATTAATAGTTCATGCTCACATACTCTCACAACGTATCTATGACAATCTAAAAGAAGTATAATCTAAACCCTCTTAATCTACGACGATTGTTTTGGTATCCATTCAAGGCGATCGACCGATATTACACCTTGGTAACGCTTGTTACTTTGTTTCTCGCCTTCGATATCCTCAACCGCGTATCGGTCGTTTCGCAAAACCTTTGTAATTTCGTAGGGTCCTCTCTTCTTCGGTTCTAATTTTCGACTTTCGCCTGTGGATGGGGAATCGCTCAAGATCATTACTAAGTCGCCGACTTCGTATTGTCGCGGTGCCTTGCGCTTCTTATCGTAACGTTCTTTCATCGCGACGGCATTTGCTTTGAGCAGTTCCGCGATGTCTTCCTTCGGCTCCTCGACGGCTTTCTCGCGGTTCAGTTTCATAACTTCACGCGTAAGTGGATTATCAAAAAGGCCCGGTGCCTGATTTTTAAACACCACTTCGTACGGAGTTCGCTTTGTTACTTTATGCTCGCAATTATTAATAGCCCATTGCACGTCCCACAATTTGTCGTCCCAATCACGGTTTTCGTCACTGTCCGTGATACTAGCGAGACAAGTCGAGAGCACGCGATTTGTCCGCTCCACCTGCCCGTTAGCGCGAGGAACCCCAGATGCTATTTTTACGTGTTGAATTTCGTATTCTTCACAGAATTGCTCAAATTCCGCGGCGGTAAAAGCAGTACCCCTGTCGCTAATTATCCGCTCCCGTTTTCCGTAATGAGCGATAAATTCTCTCATCATCTGCGCAGCCCCCACGGCTGACTGGTCTCTTACAGCTTTCAGGACCATATACTTGCTGTATCCACAGACAATCGCACCCACGTATTTATTTCCACGTTCGGAAACTACATACGGACCGGCGTGATCCACGTGAACACACTGAAAAGGAGTGGTTCCCTTTTCTAAGGGGTGCAAGTATCCCGGCTTTTTACCACTGGGTGTCTTATAATAAAGGCAATTAATGCACCTCCTTATGTGCTCATTTACGAAATCACGCATTTTCGGAAAATAATAATTTTCTTTCAATTTTCCAAGGGTTTTGTCCACACCCAAATGAGCCAATCCACGATGAGCCTCAGAGACTAGCTCATGTCGTAAATCGACAGGCACATATAAGAGAAAACGTCCCTTCTTTTTGCGATACACTCTCGCATTGCACATCGTGAATCGTTCATGGGTTTCTTGATCCCCCTCCTCTAATCTATTCCGAATCTGCATGATTTCTTCACTCCCCCTTTGCATCGCGGCAACCCAATCCGTCGTAATCCGCAATCCCATTACTGGTAACCCCACCAACCCTAGTTCTTCGGCCGGTTCTACAGGATTTCGACTTAGCCCGTCTGCCACGACATTTCTTACCCCTTTGAAGTATTCGATCCGATAGTTGAATTCCGCGAGACGTACAAACCATCGTCCGATTCGCGCACTCAAATCTCGCTTCGATTCAAGCAACTTGAGGCTATTACAGTCAGTTCTAATGACAAAAACAATTCCAATCAAATAAACACGAAATCTTTCGAGGGCACACACAATCGCCAGTGCCTCGAGCTCGTATGAGTGATACTTTGCCTCATCTTTGCTGGTCTTTCGACTATAGTAGCACACGGGGTGCAGTTTACCATCGTCTTGTCTCTGCAGTAAAACCGCACCCAGCCCTATCTGACTCGCATCCGTATGCACCTCGGTTTCCACCCCTGGCCTATATATCGCGAGTACTGGTTTCTCGATCAACCGTTGCTTTAAAATATCAAAAGCCCTCTGCTGGTCTGGCCCCCACAAAAACTTCGCGTTTTTCGCCGTTAAGTCTGTTAGAGTTTTCGCGATCAACGAAAAGTTTTTTATAAATCTGCGACAGAACGTCGCCGTTCCCGCGAATGAGCGTACCCCACCCACATTCGTTGGTCGCGGAAAATCTTTGACAGCTCTTAGAATTTTCGTTCCCGGCGAAATTTCTCCGTCAGACAACATAAAACCCAAATACTCTACTTTACGTTTAAAAAAATGACACTTTTCTAATTTTATTGACAAATTCGCGGCTCTTAGAGCATCAAAAACCTTCCGCAAATTCTCAAGACCGGCCTCGAAATTTTCTGAGGGTATAATCGCGTCATCAATATAAATCTTTACCGTTTCCGGCTGCAAGGTACTAAAAACACGACACATTAAGCGTTGAAATATAGCAGGCGCGTTACACAACCCCATAGGCATGCGTTTAAACTGACAATGATCATCGGGCGTTACAAAAGCCGTTTTCGGTCGCGAATCTTTAGCCACCGGAATTTGATAATAGCCGCTTGCTAAATCTAACGTCGTAAAATATTTTTTGCCACCAAGTCGGTCTAAGATATCATCTACCCGCGGAAGGGGATAATGATCCTTCACCGTTAATTTATTGAGAGCGCGAAAATCAACGCACATGCGTATCTCACCTGACGCCTTCCTTACCAGCAGCATCGGACTTGCATATGGTGAACAGCTATCCTCCACGATACCTGCTTCTTTCATTTCCTTGATGAGATCTTTCGTCTGCTCTCGTTCACTGTAGGACAGTCGATAAGGACGGTAATAGACAGTCTTGCCGTCCTCTGTCTCGATATTCATCTCGAGCGCATTACTGCACCCGAGTTGCGCCATGTTCCGCGCTATCAGGTCCCTGTACTCGTTTATGAGGGCGAGTGCCCTCTCCGCTTGCTCGCCTTCCAAATCCGTGTCTATTTCTTTTCGAGTCGCCAGCACATCATTTACTTTACGTTCCCGCACTTTTGCCTCAATACACTTGTGCGCACGAGTCACTGCCCTACCTTCTGGCACTTTGAGAGGCGCACCTGAGAAATTTAACACGGGAAGCACTGCCTGACCTTTCTCATCGGTTTTGACTATGCAACGTGGAATAAGATGCCCTGATTCTCTCATATCACCATTCACAAGCAGTTCGGTGTCTTTAAAATCAGTTGCAACGCAGATTCGACCCACGTAATTATCCGGCACTTCGTACGAGTTCACGGCACATAACACAGTTTTCACCGATTCACTTACTGCTCCTGTCGTTAACGTGTCTCGTCTCTCTTCAATCAAAAGCTGATCTGTCGTGCTGGTAATTATCACATGTCGCTGCTCAGTATAAGGGTGGCCCACGAGCAAGGACACCGCTTGATCTTCGTCGCGCACTACGTGAACGTCCACTCGGGCCTCGACCCCGTCGATTGATAATAACCCGTTCATCCGTCCAATAGGTCGTACGATGCCATTTCCATACCACACGAGAGCTTCACTTTCGCCTCTTTCGATATCACATCCGAGTCTTGTCGCGTCACATTCGCGGATCGCCACGACACTGCTTCCCAAGTCAACGTAACTATGCAGAGATTGTCCATTTAGAAACGCTTCTTTGAAGTATTTTGCGTGTGAGTTTCCGACCGTATTCACAGATCTCGAACCGTTTCCACTTAATCCCGTAGTCGTGGACGAAACTTCTCCACCTCGATTATTCACACAGTTCCGCGCGATATGTCCCGTAACACCGCACTTAAAACACTTTCCGGATTTTGATTTATTTGGGCAGTCGCGTTTCCAATGTCCCGTTTCCTTGCAGGCGAAACACGTAACTTCTCCGGTCGCACTGTCTTTCGAATTTCCGCCACGTTTCCCGGACTCGTTTCTCCCACTCACGTTTCCGCTCATATTTTCTCGAATATGGACACTACCTGCCTCCAGATGTGGCAGGAGCTCGAATGACTCCTTGTACCTGTCTAATGGACCGAGAAAATCACGAAAACGCGTACTGTTCAGTCCGTGGACTATCCACTCGATGCACTCGTCACTACCCATGTCGGCTTCATTGCACCTGGACAATTTTTCGTAAAAATATTCCGTCATGTCCTGTGACGGTTTCTTCTTGTAGTTTTGAGCTGCCAACCGCAAACTCAAGACACTCTTCTTACAGGGGAAGTTTTTCTTCAAAAGTTCCACCCAGCCTTGCCAATCACGTTGATCGTCCCGTTTCAGGCTGTCTCTCCAACGACGCGCCACGCCAACCAACTTCACGAGGGCATAATGCCTGATCGCCAAGTCATCCCAATTGTATCTTTCACTACATTCTTCGACTTTATCGATCCAGTCGACGATGCTGATATCCTTTTTCACTGGATCAAATTCAGGAATCACGTCTGAGACATTCCGGAACCATCTCTCTGCCTTGTCTCCCTGTTGCCGCTCGTTCTCGTCTCCGCTGTTCATGTTGTCACACTCGTCACAAAACCTGTCAACGATTCAGCCAGCACCCTGGTACCACCAGTCGCAAAACAACACCGAAAGCACAACTCACGCAACAGCAATAACAGGAACAACACTACACGGCTTCCTAGTCTCGTGATACCGACTTCAAATTTCGACCGGGTACTTCAAACCGAACCGTCGCCAAACATTTGTCTCGAATCCCACTTCTGAAATTGTTAGACTCTAAATGTTGGGGATATTCAAATAATGTCACTGCAACACAGAGTTCTCGAGTAAAAAAAAACAAAAAGTAAAGTATATTTAATGGACACAAAAAGAATTACAATAATGCACGATATGCGTATGGCGGAGACAATTGATGGCTACTCTAGATGTTTCTTCGGAAATGCGTCGAACAGAAGTGCCTTTCCTGGGCCTCTCGAACTCTCCCGTACGGAGGTAGCCCTTTTCAATTCTACTTAACTCATTGTCACCCCCTATTTGTTAAACTATGAAGCTACTCCGTATTTCAGGTAAAAGTGAATCATGCTTAGCAAAGCCGCCGCTCCTTCAGGTTTGGTTTTTCCCAGCCATAACCTCGGAAAGCCCAATACCCAATCTGTTTAGCAGATGCTTGGCCCTGACTCACCCAGCCTTTACAATCCGTCTACTGAAATAAAACTTAACAGCTAGCTAAATTTTGAAATTGCCACATATTTATCAATAATCATAATTATAATATTTAAAAAAATTATTTTATGAATAATTTATAGAAATAGTTGATTTATTTTTACTTGAGTGAGGCTCAAAAGCTCTAGTCACGACACATTTCTCTCACTAGCTCTGAATAACTCTTGCAGTCACTATATAAGAAAGTTCCAAATTTTATGTCTCAGGATTGTAAGCGAGTGTGTGCGTGATTCGACGAAAGCGTATCGTCCTATATATAAGTTTTAGTTATTAGGTTTATATTTGCGAAGTTGTATATTTAAGTGTATTTGTGATAGAAAATATGATTGGCTGCGACTGAATGGTGTGAATGTAATTGTATGATGTTTATATATGTATGTATCGGATGACAAATGGCAGGTTCGAGGTAAGAATTTTTTGTTATTTAAGAGAACCATGACAACGTTTATACTTGACTCCTTACAATTCATGAAGTTTATATTACTTTAAATTTAAGAAATATTTCTTAAATTTCAAAACACGTTTATTCATATCAGTAAAATCTTTTTGACACAAATCTCTATCTTACCATGGGCAACATTATCGTTCTTTGCATCCATTATTACTCAATACACTTTACTACATGACCATTTTAAACAGTAAATCACATCTTCGGAGCAAATAATTATTTAATCCTACCAAAAATTATCTCCTCATTTCAAAGAAATATTTCTCTCAATTTACAATTCGCTCATTACAAACAAGGAATCAGATATTGGAATGGAAAACAAATTTACTTGAACCAATGCAAATTTTTTTGAATTAATGTATTGTTTCTTTGAAGATGCATCACATCATTTTACAGCAAAGAATTTACTTCTCTTATCAAATAATAGCTACACAATGTTAATAACATATTTATTCAATCTAATGAATATTTAATAGTACTAGAAAAACATTTTTTTGCTTTAATTATTCATTTTTTAAAGACAATAAAAATATTTCTTTGATCTAAAAAAATATTTATTCGTCACCATCCAGCTCAACCATTTATTTGAATCAAAGAAATATTCTTTGATTCGAATATTCTTTTTTCTCAGTTTACTACGTGAAGCAAACGAGAAAAAGCACTCATTTGATTAGCTATGTGCCGACAGTACTACCTTAAAGTAAAAGATACGTATTTAGCCCTAAATTTTGTTACTTAAAGTTGCATAAAAAATGCAAATATCAATTTTTAAAAAAAATCCTACGTATTTCACAAAAAACATCTAATGATTCTATTAAAAAAAGATTTAAGTCGATTGATTGAAAATTGGCAAAACTAGAGTACCCACAGACTTTGAAAATGCAGTTTCGAGAAAAACGCTTTTAAAGTTTTCGTTATAGTCATGATTTCGCGCCTCTATTTCTACAGTTCGATAACTGCTCTTTCACTTTCGATATCGATTTCTAACTTACGGCATATCATTTTCGTATATATAGAGTACTTTAAGAACAAAAAAGAAAATTCGATTTTTTGAAGCGACCAAAGTGGCGGCCCCTGAAATATTTTCTCTGAAGTTTCCTATTTTTAAAAATAGGGACTGTGAAGCCTGACCTTTATACTCACTAAAAGCTGTGCCACCGTTCAATCGTCAGATAAAAATATAATGGCTCCAAACGTTTTTATGTTTAAACTTTTCTTAATATTTTATATGACAAAGTTTTGTGCTCGAGAATCTAAAATTGTGTCCAGTTAGTGAAAACATTGGCGATATAGGACGACCAGTTCAATTCCTTGACCCAAATCCAAACCAAAAAGCATCTTTAAGAAGGTTCGACGATCAATTGAAATCTCGGTCAGTTATAGATAAAGACAAGGTACTTGAACAAATGACTGAAATTTGGTCGTACTCGTACATAGCGACAGACCATTATTCGGAATTAGTCGAGTTATGTCACGCGACTGCTGTGAAGTCATTAGAGCAAATTAGTCACTAAAGCGACGAGATTTCCATTGCTACTTCACCATGTTCCAACCAACATTGTACAAATGTTTGTACAATATTTCACAATTTTACTTACTTGAATCATCCAACCACGGCTATAACCAAATATCACTCAATCTCTTTCAATTATCAATAAATAAATAAAATGTCGAATATCTGTATATTATATAAATAATACACTGAGAGACTTTTCGTTAGAGTAAATGATAAAATTGAATGAAAGTTTAGTATAATATTGTTTTAAAATGGGGTAAACCGAGGTTTTATTACATTTATTCATATTATGGCATTGAAATTCAATATAGTCATAACAGTCTTTAAAACATGTAGAAAAAAAATTAGTATTTTAAATACTAAATATTATGAATCTCCATTCGAAAAATTTGGAGTACGAAAAAATCATATTATGATTACTAAGGTTTCTAAAAATAATTCTAATAAGTCGAATAATGAATATTATAACCTGGAAAGCATATTTGAGAACTTCATATTATGAATATGAATTTGCAAGAAACCTAGCGACGTGCAGCAAAAATCAAAACATTCATTCTCGGTTTTTCGTATAATTCGTTTCAGAATGCCGTTTGAGTGCTTTCGATGTTTTCCGATTAGCTTTGTAGACCCGATCCAATTCTGTCCAACTCAGTAGTGACTTATACGCGAGATTTCTTTCGGAATATGGCAAGCGAGAATAGCCGAGAGGCTTTAGGCGTTAAGAATGCGTTTAGTTATGTAGATATAGGGTAGGGATTAAGAGGGTTCGAACCCAAAAAGCGATTCTGAAATTTAATTCAAGCGTGTGCGATTATAAATAAGGTATGATAATAATATTTATGTGCCTCCGGAGCATACACGCGTTTTTATGCAACATTTGAGAGTAGCGTAATGTTGTGTATTACGATACAGAGGAACATAATGTAAAAATTGAACTGCGCATGCGCCTATTACGATACAGCGGAGCATAATCTTCTTCTTATTCTTCTTCTTCTTCGTACAACATTGGCACCGTACTGACAAAGCCTTGTACATTTGAACTGCGCATGCGTCTATTACAATACGCTACTACTGCACAAGATCGAGAAAATCAAAATGGCCGGAAGTATTCGCGAAATGTTAAGTGAGATGGGCGATAATCACGGCAATTTCGACCTTTTCAGATTGAATTCGAGTGTACGCATAAAAACTCGTAAATGCGCCGAAGTCACATAAAATAGAATATGTGCCAATGCCAATGCACACAATTCGGGTAATTACAAGACTCGCTTAAAATGCTCGCAGGACTGATCGCGCCTCGGCTTCGTCTCAGCTTTGCTTCGATCTCCTGCGAGCATTGTCGCTCGTCGCGTAATAACCCTCATTATGCGCCTAGGCACATGATATACTATTGTGTATGTGTTTTCACTGAAACCTTTCCTCTCTTCTCAGTGCCAAAGTCCCCTTCTATCTTCCTCTTGTTTTGCACACGTTAGAAAAAGACACAAGAATTCATAATCCGGAGCCGTCACTTCTGAAGGTCGAACCTTTTAGTTTATCTCAAGTATGTTTCGCGATTTTTTCAATGGATAAGAATATTGAACAAAGAATTTGTCTCAAATTTTGCATTGTAAAAAGACGTGCATATGAGTGGTACAGTGCATTCAAAAGCAGTCGAGATATGGTGGAAGATTTGCCTCGCTCTGGTCGGCCATATCAACGTCTTCAACTGAAGTTGGCATTGCTAAAGTGAAGGAAATGGTCACGGAGTAGTATAAGGAGACGTATCTTAGGCTGAGGAACCCGATGTGGATTGATCGTGGTATTCCGGAATAATTCGTAGAGTCGGGAAATAGAATAATTCGACTGAATCGAATTTCAGCGCCTCTGCTGGACGGAATCTGACCTGTTTTCGGGTTTTTTTAAATATAACCACCAATTTTAATGTTGGCGCTTTCGTGGGTTTTCGGTACGTTTTATTTGAAAAGTAGTAAAAAATAAAGTGCATTTATAGCCAAAAATGTATAATTTTTAAAGGTAGTTACTTACTTTATTTTAGTTTTCGACTTTTTACACTTTCACTATTTATTTATTCGCTTTCTTATTCAATTGTCATCCTTTTTATTTTGTTCTATGCAGTAATATAAGAGATTCCTAACCTCACTCTGTCACGTGATTGTTTTATTTTGCGACTCCACGAATTATTCCGGAAAAGTCCGACGTGACCAATGGCTGTGATATGTCTCCTTATACTATTCCGTGGAAATTGTGACTAAAAATCGTTTAAGAGAGATAGCCGCCGAACTTTCTGTGTCTCACGAATTAATTCCTACCATTTTAAACGATTTGTGGAAAGAAAATTCATGGATTTTAAACCACGATAACGCACCATCTCACAAGGCTATTATTGTGAACGAATTTTTGGCCAAAAACTCAACGAATATCATCGAATAACCACCGTATTCACCTAATATGGCACCGGCCGACTTTTTTCTCTTTCCAAAACTCAGATTACCACTTTGAGGCACCCGCTTTCAGTCGATAGAAGACATAAAAGAAAATTCGCGGCGAGAACTGAACTCGATTCCGGTAAATGCGTTTAAAAAATGTATGGATGATTGGATTATTCCTTGGCATAAGTGTATTATTTCGAAAGGGGCCTACTTTGAAGGTGATAAAATAAATTTGGATGAATAATAAATAATTTGTGTTTTATTGACCAATTCCCGGTACTTTTTTGACAGAATGTATATTCCATTTATTCAAACGAAAATATTAACTCCACCGCTTGAAAACCACTATATTAATTTCTGCTATGTAAACCCTTTTTGCCTCATTTTGAAACGATATCATACTAAACTTTCATTCAGTTTTATCATTTACTCTAACGAAAAGTCTCTCAGTGTACATAACTTGAAACAATGATGGATTTCATTTACTTCAAATTCTGTTATAACTTTGATGTGTTAATTTGAAATTCGCCACTTTAGTTACAAAACTAATTCATCATTTATAATCAATTCAATGGGATTTCTTTGATTGATTGCATATCACAAATTCGTGTGTTTGCAGACTTTGAATATTTGAAATATCCGATCAAATCTAGATTGCTTCTCAGAGACCACATTACCCAAAGTATATATAATTAGACTCTAACCAGTTAGTGGATTACAATAAGTTGAGGAACAGCTTATCTGAGTGGTGAAGAGTGATTTAATTGAAATGATGTGTTCATACATTAATTACAAACTTTGACATTGAGGGTAAGACTATTTGAAAATAAAAGCATTCAAGCTACAAAAGCAGATGGACTTTGCAGTAACTAGATTGCTTCCGAGCTAATGTATCTTGTGAAATGGTTAGATTAAACATTTTAAAAAATAGATCCCTTTTATTTGTATCTTGATAAACCGAAAGACCGCTGATCTACCTCCCGCAAGTAATCTCGTTCGCTTAAACCTAAAATCCACCTCGTCAAGATCTGAGAGCCGAGGACCTCTTTGAATTTCCACTGGTTTCACGTCAACTAATACCTCAAGGCTAAAACAAACACCCTTACTTCTCTTTTTATGAAAAATACATAAAGCAGTCTTCCAACTCTTTGTACATGTGAGAAAAGACATTTTTCTCGCGTTGAAAAATGTATGAAAGGAATTTTTCACATTGTTTTATAATTGATCTGGAGGTATGTCTACATGGAAAAAAATTCGACTAGGCGACCGAGCGAATCAAGAATTTAATGAACTTAAAGAATCTATATAACTAGATTATGTGAAACTTTTAGTTACATTCTATAAACTGTTAGACTAAAATAAGATTTATCATAAAATTTCTAAACAAGAAAATAGTATATTTCGTATCAAGTGTGGTAAGGCGTATCGCGATTCGCTCGCACGTAAAAATACATACCGCACGTGATACGAACGATATTTCTTGTTCCCTGTATACCGAAAATTAGCTGAGTCGGTGTCGTTTTGCGTGCGGAAAGCTGATTTTCCCGCACTAGAGCGGTGAAATTTTAAGTGTGCAGAAAATTAGTATATTTCGTATCAAGTGCGAAAAGGCGTTTGTAAACGCAAGAGCGAGTCGCGACTCGCTCGCGCGTTAAAATACGTTCCGCACGTGATACGAACGATATTTTTTGTTCGCTATATACCTAAAGTTAGCCGAATCGGTTTCGTTTTGCGTGCGGGAAGTTGATTTTCCCGCACTAGTGCCGTAAAATTTTTATTTCGTTTTAATTTTCTAAACACTTAAAATTTCACCGCACTAGTGCGAGAAAATCAACTTTCCGCACGCAAAACCATATCGACAGGGCTAATTTCCGGAGTATGGCGGACAAAAATTACTTTTTTCGCTAAATTGAGTATAGTTTTTATACCTTGAAATTAACGAAAGATTCAGATGGAATGGGAAGAAAAATTTTTAATGTAGTCACTTGTTCGTCTGGTATCATGAAAGTGAATATCGCTGTTTTAACTAAATTCAATTTATAAGCCAAGTTTGTTGCTTCTCTACTATTTCTCTTTAATTGGACTAAGATATATTTTTGCACGAACTATTTCTATAATTATAACGTGACAAGCTTGGAAACATGTCTATTATATGTCTCGATCGAACAAATTATATCGCTGAAACCATAAAATTGGACAAAGATATTTACTTTAGCTATTCCAAAGATCTTCTGACATTCACTTGTTCGTTTCCTGCTAAATGTTTAGCTGTGACAAGGATTAACTTCCCTGTCACAGCTGCACTTTTTTTCCGTGTACTGCAAATATTCACTGTTAAAAATTTCTACCGTAATTACCCGAAACACGTGACTGGAGTTTTATTCAGTTAGAGTTTCGTAAAATTAAGATAGAATTTCAGAAAATTCACTTACTTTTTAGTAAATTTAAAAAACAATTTCTTCATTTTCAGTTACAAAGTATTGAATATTCTGATACTTGTATCTGGAAATTCTGAAAATTGTAAAAGGGATTATTTTATGTTTTGGGTAATTAAAGTTTCATTCAGTTACAGTTTCGTGAAATTAAGATAAAATTTCATAAAATCCAGTTACTTTTCAGTAAATTTAAGAAACAATTTTTTAATTTTCAGTTAGAAAGTGTTGAATATTCTGATACTTGTATCTGGAACTTCTGAAACTTATAACAGAAATAATTTTTCGTTTTGTGTAACTGAAGTTTCATTTGGTTTCCGTTTCGTAAAATTAAGATAGAGTTTCAGAAAATCCAGTTA
The DNA here is from genome assembly GCA_030998225.1 of Diplolepis rosae. NCBI lineage: Eukaryota > Metazoa > Arthropoda > Insecta > Hymenoptera > Diplolepididae > Diplolepis > Diplolepis rosae. The sequence continues at coordinate 5,635,623 of JAPYXD010000698.1, forward strand.
CTTTTTAGTAAATTAAAGAAACAATTTCTTCATTTTCAGTTACAAAGTATTGAATATTCTGTTACTTGTAACAGAAATAATTTAGCGTTTTGGGTTACTGAAGCTTTATGCATTTACATGTAACTGAAAATTTGTTACAGCTTCGTAATTTTAAGATGAATTATTATAAAAATTCTGTTACAGTTTCGTTGTTTTAAGATACATTTTATGAAAATTTAGATGATTTCACTTTTCGCAATTTTAAGATACTTTTACTTAAAAACATAAATATCGTCAAATTTTGCGTAACGTTAATTTTGTAAATTTCCGAACACTTCTAACAGTATTCATACTAGAGAGCTTTCAGTTTTTCCGCATAGTTTATTATAATAAGAATAATCATCATTTAAGGACATTGACTAAAGTTTAACCAACTACCCGTGAAGTTTAAAGCCGAAAGGCGGTTCCGCGGGCGGTGTATTGGTTCGAGAGAGGGGGTTTTTTGGATTTAACAGGTATGCCTAGACCCGTCCTAGGAGAGTCCTGTACAACGTCTATGAAGGATTTCGCCATTTTTCCTTCTCACCAAAAAAAAAAAAAAAAAAAAATACTTTCCACTGATTGTTTTGTAAAATAATAACTAAAATTGACTTTTTGTAAAAAAAGAAGTGCATAAATGAGAGAAGTCACCGGCCTGTCTTTTTTTTATAAAACCTCTAATATCAAAATAAATAAAATTTTTCTGCTTTGAAAATGATGTGCAGTACTTTTTTACCAAAACTAAAACTAAAACATTTTATTTTTAGCCTCTAAATTAATGTAAAATAAGATGAAATGGGTTTTACGTATATGTTCTTAACACATGTAATTCAAATAACTCTGCGAAAAAAATACTTATATAGTTCAGAATACCCTGGTTTATTGGATAAAAAAGTAAGGGATAGCATTATGGAAGTTAATCCGAGTAATTTAATGTGACTAAGCCGGTGATCTTCTTGGCGTTAAGCCTTGATAAGCATCTGCTTGGAAAAGTACCTATTTTAATGTTCAGTGTATACAGGCTAATATTTTCTCCTTTATTATCACACTATAGATTTATTGTTAGCCATAAAAGCCCGATACGATCTTAACATCAATCTGCTGCCTCGTACCACGAATGAGAATGCTATCAGTGTTATTTGTGATCGATTTTCTCAAATTATAGTTGAATGACAGAATTTTTAAAAACTTTTTTAGAGACAAGTCTATCTATCAAAGCTTTCACCAACGAAATCCCTAGTGTGGCTCTTTAAATCATAAAACGTCTGATACACAAAAGTTTTATTCATTAAAAAATTCTACTTTACTCGTTATGCATGCTGCGTTAAACTTTTATTGTGTACACTTTTATACTTGATATAAATTATATTCAAAATAGGATTCTTTCAGTTTTTATAGTCTCGTCATAAATGAGAAGGTATTAATTTTATGTGAAAAATGACTTTTGAAATTTTCATCAAATCTTTACGTTTTGAGACCCCTGAGTCAGAAACTTTATCGGAGCCGGAAAAGTAAGGACAAGTTCTTTAACCAGCGACATTCAACCAAAATTGTGAAAATAAGAGCATTTTTTGTCTTTTTGAAAAAATTCAAAATTCCAATACTGGTTTTTGGTAGTGTCCATAAATCTCTAATGATTATCCTGATTACGTTTTTCAATTAAACCAAAATTATGAAAGTTACAGCCCGTTAAAACTTGAAAAAAGTCAACATCGATACGAAAGAAATGTCATGATGCAATACTTTTTACTAAATAAAAATCTACAAATTTTAATCGCAATATTTTTTCATAAGATGTATATTTTTCTGTTTAGTTTGAAATAATACTATTGAAAATCGAAAATTCAATTTTTCAACCATAATATGTGAAATACAAAAGAAAAATAAGAATGCAAAATTGTTTGTATTAATAAAGTCTACTAATTTTGTCTGATACAGTTACTGTTAAAACGAATTTTTTTCGTTTTAATTTCAAAAAACATGACCAAAATTTAAAAATTCCATTTTTAAAAAAAATATGTGAGATACGAAAAAAACGCTGAGATGGAAAATTATTTGCCTAAATGAGGTCTACAAATTCTCAGTAGGACATTTTAGACAAGATTTATATTTTATATTTTGATTTCAAATATTGAAGATCAGAAATTCCATTTTTTAACCAAATTATGTGAGATACGAAATAAGTGCTGAGGTGGAAAATTATTTGCCTAAATGAGGTCTACAAATTCTCAGTAGGACGTTTTATGACAAGATTTATATTTTATGTTTTGATTTCAAATATTGAAGATCAGGAATTTCATTTTTTAACCAAATTATGTGAGATACGAAATAAGCGCTGAGATGGAAAATTATTTGCCTAAATGAGGTCTACAAATTCTCAGTAGGACATTTTATGACAAGATTTATATTTTATGTTTTGATTTCAAATATTGAAAATCAGGAATTTCATTTTTTAACCAAATTATGTGAGATACGAAATAAGCGCTGAGATGGATAATTATTTGCCTAAATGAGGTCTACAAATTCTCAGTAGGACATTTTATGACAAGATTTATATTTTATATTTTGATTTCAAATATTGAAGATCAGGAATTTCATTTTTTAACCAAATGATGTGAGATACGAAACAAGTGCTGAAATGCAAAATCGTTTACTTAAGGTTGTTCATCCATGAAAATTAGACCCCAGGCAAAGATAGATAATTTTGCTTTCAAGAATAGCAATATTATTATTGAATGAATGATTTGAAAGAGGGAAGATCATTTTCCATGAAAAAAATTTGAAATGCAGAAAAATAATGCATTTAACAAATTTTATTTTTACCCAAACTTTTCTCAAATGTTAAAAGCTGATGTGATTCTAATAAATTACGGATCATTTTTTCAGGAAAAAGAATCTTCACAACTTAACCATTTCCAATTTTCAGAAATAAATTCCTCAATGGCTGAAACGATTGAAAGTCAATTTTCCAAAATAAAATTCTTATAAACAAATTGCTGAATTTGGTAATAATTTCTTCATTTTAGAAAATTGGAAACGCTCAACTTGTAGAGAATCTTTTTCCTGAAAAAATGATCCGTGATTTATTAGAATCACATCATTTTTTAAAATTTGGTATGAAACGATTAGAAAAAAAGTTGTGGTAATCATAAGTTTTGTTAACTGCATTATTTTTCCGCATTTAAAATTTTTTTCATGTAAAATAATCTTTTCGCTTTCAAATTAGCACTTCAATAATAATATTGCTTTTCTTGAAAGCAAAATTATCTATTTTTGCCTGAGGTTTAATTTATTTGGATCAACTACCTTAAATAAATTCTACGATTGTTTTTCCTTATTGAGATATTTGGAAGAAAATACATTTTTTTTAATCATGTAAATTATGAAGGCCGAAAGAGTCTTAACTAATTGAATTTCTTTTTCCATTTGAAATGAAAAAAAAATTATGTGACTTTGAGAAAATGTAATTAACATCTACAATATTATAAAATTGACTTGAATTTCAGTATCAAATTACAAGAAATAAACTTAAATGTATGCGAAGAATATAAGATCGAGCGCGCCCTAGACGCCTTCATATTTGTTAATTATTACATCACTCTAATAAATATTTTCCTGAAATCAGAACAGTTTAAACTCTTTTTAAAACGTAAAAAATATGTTTTCCCATCAAAAAACTAACTACTTATTCATGTAATAAAATATTATTTTCAATAAAAAAATCTATTTAATCTGAATGAAAAAATAAAAATGTTCAAATGAAGATTTTATTTCAAAAAATTCCGCTAAAACTGTATTTCCGCTGTAATGTTTTCTCTCTCCTAAAATAACAACTTCGTTTCTAAACAAGAAAAGTTCGTTACAATCATATTTTCTTTGCCATAAAAAGTAACAAAAAAGCCATTTTATCGGATTTCTCGTTTTTTCCAGTTTTTCTTTTCCAGATGAAATACAACAATTCATACAGTTCCACTGCAGTATCCACTTGCGAACACGAGGATATTGCGAAAGAATGAGGAAATAAAACAAGCGGATTGGACTCTGAAATGGGACACCTGTAGAGGTGGGTCCTGCAAACTATACCACCTCACCCTTCACCTACTAAAGGGCCTTGGAATGTCCCAGCTTGTATCTCTCGAGCTTTAAGCTCCTAAGAAGCATCCTGCAAAGCTGAGGAAGAATCCAAAGACTTCGTTTGAGAATTCAAAGCACGGCTAGGATCTTCCCCTCCCTCTAATTGAATTGAATTCAATTGAATTTTCAGACTCCCTTCGACCAAGGGTCCGAGTTTTCAGTCTCTCTTTCTCAGTCGATAATAATTAAGGTTGATCTGGAAAAATTGGCATTATTCCAGTCCTATTAAACGCCCTCACAGAAAGAAGCGTCGCGACACTTAATTAGACCGAAAATTTGATGATTTGCGGCGACCAAATTTCCTCTCATACCACAGGATGAAACTTTATTCAAGGCTAACTGACTAAAGGTCAAAGATCTCGATTCAATTAAACATTTATGATTATTTAAACCTATTGTATTTAATCTTTTGTATGAAGTCGTCCAAGTTTAGCAAAATAAAAGAATTGGCTAAATATAGAAAAGAATTTTTGTGAACGTTGAGATAGATGCTTCAATGAACTCTCTAAATTTGAATCAGTCAAAATCTACTGATTATCAGTGAAATTTGACTGATTCAAATAGCTAAAAAGAGCTTACTGTAAATCAGTCAAATTTCAGTGAAAATTGACTGATTTGACAGTAAGAAATATTTTTTCACTGATGAATTTGTGAAAATTAACTGATTTAACAGTGAAAAATATTTTTTCACTGATGAATCAGTAAAAAGACAAATAACTGATTCAATCAGTGAAAATTGGACTGTTTCAGATTTAGAGAGAAAATAACAATGATTTTCTAAGCAAAAGGTTCTTTCATTTTTCCACATTTTATTCTCTAGTAAGATCTAGAGTCCAATTTTCTTTTATTTAAACATAAAATTCTCAATATACCTCACTAAAAGACTATATCTCATTTTTTCTTGATAAAAGTTTACATTAGATAAAAATAATCTCTTTAGAGATGAATGATACGAATTTCTTAAAATTTGAAAAAAAGTAATCGGCAAAAAATGTGTTTTCTGGAGTAATCCTCTGTTTTCCGATCTCTTTTTCTTTCCACTTAATTTTGCTCTTTGAATCCTCCGATTAGTGGGAGGGAAAGACATTGAAAAATTTTGGGCAGCCGCAGAAGGCCGGCGGCCTCGTTATGCTGGAAAATCTGGAATCGATTGGAGAACCAAGGCTTGCTCCGGCGTCTGCGCGACGCTGACGTCGAGGTTGCACATCAGGTCGATAGCAAACCCTGGTTAAACTGAACGAACGAACTTCGCCGATGGGCCCAGAGAATGAGAGAGGAGAGAGGTGAGAGTGAAGAAGAAAGAGGACGTGAGAGTTAAAGGGAGGAAGCTACATACACGTGCTCTCTCTTTCTCTCTATCTCACTTTCTATCCCTTCTACTTCTGCTTTTCTCACCCTCACACTCAACTCTCACCCTAGCCTCTCTTCAATCCTCCACCCAAGTACTTTTACCCTTCTATGTCCTTGCTGGGGTCGTATGCCATTGCGTCGAAGAATTAATTACGGGCGATCCTTCGGCTCGTTTAGTGGCGCCTTCTCTCCTGAAAATGAGCTCGGTGAAAAGGCCTTTTACTCAATATCCACATCACGCTGCAAAAATAAGAGTCGACATTTTTACACCGACCTTACTCACCCAAGGGAGGAAAGTCGCCAAGGACCGTTTTCTACCGAAATCGCTAAACTAAGCGATCCTCTCTTAAACTGACAATCTGAGATTTCGAAAGGATTTTACTTGGGGGAAATTCTGAATGTTTTGTCCTGGGGAGATTTGAAATTGTTGCTGTAATTTTACTAAATCGGGATTTAAGTGTAAAAATAAAATGGAGATTTTGTTTTGCAGCCTATTAAATTATTAATTATGGAGGATTTTATTTTTTTCAAAACCAGCTATAGTTTGTTCAAATCAAATTTTTTAAATTAATCAAACAAATTAAAATTACCAATTTAAAAGAAAATTTTAGCTTGTTTATGAAAAATTTTGCTAATTTAAAAAAATGTTCAATTAACGAACATTTTTTGTAACAATTGAAACTAAGCGATCCTCTCTTAAACTTTTAATCTGAGATTTTCAAAGGATTTTACTTGGGGGCAATTCTGGATGTTTTGTCCTGGGGAGATTTGAAATTGTTGCTGTAATTTTATTAAATCGGGATTTAAATGTAAAAATAAAATAGAGATTTTTTTTTGCAGCCTATTGAATTATTAATTATGGAGGATTTTTTTCAAAACCAGATATAGTTTGTTTAAATTAAATTGTATAAATTAATCAATCAAATTGAAATTATCAATTTAAAAAAAAAATTTCGTTTGTTTGAGATAAATTTGGCTAATTTAAAAAAAAGTTGAATTATTCAACGAAAATTTTTTGTAACAATTGAAACTAAGCGATCATCTCTTAAACTGATAATCCGAGATTTCGAAAGGATTTTACTTGGGGGAAATTCTGGATGTTTTGTTCTGTGGAGATTTGAAATTGTTCCTGTAATTTTACTAAATCGGGATTTAAGTGTAAAAATAAAATGGAGATTTTGTTTTGCAGCCTATTAAATTATTAATTATGGAGGATTTTATTTTTTTCAAAACCAGCTATAGTTTGTTCAAATCAAATTTTTTAAATTAATCAAATAAATTAAAATTACCAATTTAAAAGAAAATTTTAGCTTGTTTATGAAAAATTTTGCTAATTTAAAAAAATGTTCAATTAACGAACATTTTTTGTAACGATTGAAACTAATCGACCGTCTCTTAAACTGATAATCCGAGATTTCGAAAGGATTTTACTTGGGGGAAATTCTGGATGTTTTGTCCTGGGGAGATTTGAAATTGTTGCTGTAATTTTATTAAATCGGGATTTAAATGTAAAAATAAAATAGAGATTTTTTTTGCAGCCTATTGAATTATTAATTATGGAGGATTTTTTTCAAAACCAGATATAGTTTGTTTAAATTAAATTGTATAAATTAATCAATCAAATTAAAATTATCAATTTAAAAAAAAAATGTCGTTTGTTTGAGATAAATTTGGCTAATTTAAAAAAAAGTTGAATTAACTCAACGAAAATTTTTTGTAACAATTGAAACTAAGCGATCCTCTCTTAAACTTTTAATCTGAGATTTTCAAAGGATTTTACTTGGGGGCAATTCTGGATGTTTTGTGCTGGGGAGAATCGATATTCTTGCTGTAATTTTATTAAATCGGGATTTAAATGTAAAAATAAAATAGAGATTTTTTTTTGCAGCCTATTGAATTATTAGTTATGGAGGATTTTATTTTTTTCAACAGCTATAGTTTGTTTAAATCACATTTTTAAATTAATCGAACAAATGAAAATTAACATTTTAAAAGAAAATTTTAGCTTGTTTATGACAAATTTTGATAATTTAAAAAAATGTTCAATTAACTTAATGAAAATTTTCTTATTAATTGAAATTTATGCAATCAAAATATAATTATTTCTCAAAAACAGAAGAAATTTATTATTATAAAAGTTTAGTAGATTATTCATAAGGATAATCATAAAAAGGCATATGAAGATTTTAAGATGATATTGCAAAATACTTGCAAACTTCATGAACTGTAGTCCCTTTTATGAAGCAATAAAATTTGAATGAGAAACTAAAATTGTGACAATATTCCAGACCTGAAGATATGTTATTGAGCTTACTTTAATTCTTCAATTAGATGCAGTTTTATGGTGCAATCAAATTACGAATAGGAACTGAAAAGGTGATAATATTTGGGACTTGAAAATTTGTAACGGAATTTGCTTTAATAGCCTTGTGGTTGACCCTTTCAGCTCGAGCATATCGGATTTGTCACACATGACCATTATAAAATATATGCGTGAGAATTTGCTTCTTTTTATCGGAAAATTCTGGAAACAATTGTATTACCCTAACACTTTGAACAACTTTTTTTCAACAACAAGTTCTCATGCTCTCTATTTCATGCTTAAAAATTAAGTAACTAGAAACTGGACTTTTAATTGTATTTTTCTAATTAAAACTTATTTTAGAGAAATATCTCTTTTTTATATCAAATTTTTCTAGCGAAAAGATTAATTTTAAGGAATTTTCAAATGTCTAAAAAGTAATGTAAAATAAATATGTAAGAGATTTTCAATATTTCTCCCTCGACGAATTTGGATGAAAAATTTCTCGTTTCAGAATTCGATAGTCTCAATAATTTATGCAGTCCCGAAAGCTGAAAATGAGAAAAAACGGAGTATTCAGTCACCAATAACTCCTCGGAGAACAAGTGGTTAAAAATGATTCGTTGCATTCGAAAGGATTGAAGAAAAATTGACACTAAACTCAATTTACTATCGATACGAAGGTGATTTATATATTTCCATTGCTCAAAATTCTTGGATTTCTCTTGATCCTGACTCTGAATTTTTCTATAATATTTATATACTTGCATTTGAAGATTTTTCATTTTTGTAGGATTTATCTGGATAAAAATTTTTCTTTCCAAAAAAGAAATTTTGATAAATATGAGTCTTCTTGATTATAACAAGAGGGGAAGTATAAATATGTCAATTAAGAGTCAGTAGTTATTTGTAATCAAGATGGACAACATTACCCGTTACGTCACATTAAGCCCTCAGTTTTCTATGACTAGTGGTTCCATTCACTTTATTCACCTTTGGATTTCTGACTTTTCTCAACCTTTTCCTTCCCTCATCCTACTATATCTTGATTCTGATAACGGAAAATTTCACCATTGAATAAATTTTCTGCCAAAAATTGCTCGATCGCAATTTTGTTCTGTGTCTTACCGCGTAAACTTTTTGTCATACTATGCCGTCACGCTTGATTTGCTTAGAAAACTGTAATGACAATAAATCTTCAAAAAGTTTATATTTGGTAATTTTATTTATTTGAGAAATTCATGATGAAATTTTTCAAGTTATATTTTATGTAGAGTTTATATAAATTGAAGTAAATGTTGAAAATTAGTTTAAATTATAAATTTAAACAAAAAACTCTGCCCGCTTCGCGAACACACTATTGGCGCGCTTCGCGCTCGATTCTGTTTGGGCCATGCGCTTCGCGCTCGGTCTTATATTCTTCGCATACATTTAAGTTCATTTCTTGTAATTTGATACTGAAGCTCAAGTAAATTTTTTTAATATTGTAGATGTGAATTACATTTTCTCAAAGTGACTAAAATTGTTTTTCATTTCAAATGAAAAAGGAAATTCAATTTATTTAAGGCTCTATCGCCCTTAAAGAACAAATTTTCATTATGATACTCGCGCTTCGCGCTCGATTTTCTCTATACATTTCTGTAACTTCCTAATAATTTACATAAATAAAAAATTTATTTTCTTCCAATTAATTGAGCAAACGATTTTGCATTTTAACGCTTATATCGTATCTCACATATTTTGTTTAAAAAATGCAATTTTTGGGTTTCTATATTTAAAATCAAAACGTAAAATATACACTGAAAAAAAAGATTTGATTGAATCAAAAAAAAAAATTTGTTTGAACGATTTTCTTTGATTTAAAGAAATGATTAAACTAAATGAGAAATATCATAACGTTGTTACTAAGCATATATTAGAATTTGACCAGGATTTTGACTGGGATAACTTATTAATTTTACACAAAGAAAATAATTATTTTAAGAGATGCTTAGCGGAAATTTTTTACATAAAAAAGGAAGGAAATAATTGCTTGAATGTTATTACAGACTTAAAGAATTATATTCCTTCCTATAATGTGATCTTGGAACAACTCTTAAATTCCAAATGTTAATAATAATAAAAAATTAGAAAAATTTCTTTTTCATTCTTTGTTTCCATGTCTTCATTAATTTCCTCCGTCTTATTATCAATTTATATTCTTATTTTATATTCAATTTTAATTTCAATACGAATTTATTTAGTATTTATAATATATCTCATTTTGCATTACAACACTTTCCAATTTCTTAGTTTAACATGTTACCTACTCTTTGTTTGTTTATAAATTTCTGTTGTCTCTACTCGTCTTTCAGTATAGCTTGATCTCTTGTCTCGTTAACATTTATTATATATTTATTTCTATTTCTTTAATATGATGTGCAAAACAAATAGTTATTGTTACTTGTTTAGTTCTATTAGTCTCTGTCATATTTACAAAAAAATCTTTTATTATTATAATGACCTCACATGGAATTTTAGGTAATTAATTTTTATGTTTATACTAGTTATTAATTTAATATCTGTTCAGCGGTTTTATTGTTAAAACTTTGTTATTAATTTTATATTATCCTCTCTAATCTCTTTCTTTCATACAGAGAGACGAATACTGAATATTTTTAATGATCATTCTTGACGCTTCACATATTTTTATTCCTGGAGGTGACCGTTGATACACTCAAATTTTTACAACTGACTAATGTCAATTTTTGTCCTGATGAGGAAGTCGTACATGACTTCGAAACGTCGAATATAACTCAGTATTTATTATAGTCTGAAGAAGTCGTTTTTCTACCTTTCTTACCTTCTCATTATATGGATTCTCAGACGTTTTCAACATCAACTTCATGATCTAAGAAATGATTTGTTTAAATGAAATAAAATTTGTTTGATTCAAACAAAATATCTTTGAACCAAATAAATATTTGTTTGAATCAAATTAATTTTTCTTCAAAACAAAGAAATTAATGCATTGATATATGGTCAAAGATATAATTTGTTTGATTTAAGGCAGAAATTTATTTGATTCGAACAAATATTTATTTGGTCCAAAGATATTTTGTTTGAATCAAACAAATTTTGTTTCATTTAAACAAATCATTTCTTTAAATCAAAGAAAGTCGTTCAAACAAATTATATTTTTTGATTCAATCAAATCATTTTTCTCAGTGTATATCTTGTCAAAAAATGTCCGACTTAGAATTTGTAGACCTCATTTAGGCAAATAATTTTCCATCTCAACGTTTTTTTCATATCTTACATATTTTGTTTAAAAAATGTAATTTTTAAATTTTGATCCTATTTTTTGAAATTGAAACGAATAAGAAATGCGCTTAATCAGAAAATTTGTAGACTTTATTTATACAAACAATTTTGCATTCTTATTTTTCTTTTGTATTTTACATATCAACAAATTACAAAATTAAATTTTTTTCTGCCCACCACATCTTAATATGATCTTTTTATGTATTTTGGCCCACTAAACACGAAAGTCACACTCAACATTCTTTTTATCGAAGCGTTTTCTAGATATCAATGTTCGAAATTTTATTTTCAATTTTCAGAGTTGTTCCGACGTTTTTGAGTATATCTCGAGTTCTAATTGATCGATTTGCCTAAATAAGCACTCAAATTGAAGGCAACTGAATCATCTACATCTTTCTATTCTTAAGTTTTCAAATATCAGATGCTAGCGATTTTAATAACTTGGAAAAGTTGAAGTGTTTGGCAAAAATCGAGATCGAAAATTCACATATTGTCCTGGAAAGAATAGAAATCGAAAATATTAGCCAACTTTTCCAACTTATTAAAATTGCTAGCATCTGAACTTCTGGGCCGATCTGGAAACTGTAGGATAGAAAGTTGTAGAGGATTCAGTTGCCTTCAATTTGAGTGCTTGTTTAGGCAAATCGGTCAATTAGAACTCGAGATATACTAAAAACATCGGAACAACTCTGAAAATTGAAAAAAAAATTTCGAACATTGATATCTAGAAAACGCATCCATAAAAAAAATGTTGGGTGTGACTTTCGTGTTTAGTGGGCCAAAATACATAAAAAGATCATACTAAGATGTGGTGGGCAGAAAAAAATTTAATTTTGTAAACTACTGTTATTTAAAAATTATTTAATTATTATTTTTAAATTTAAAATAAAAATATACATCTTATGGAAAAATATTGTTATTCAAATTTATAGATCTTTATGTAGTAAACAATTTTGTATCATAACTTTTCTTTCGTATCTCGTATAATTTAACTGGAAAATGGAATTTAGATATTGACTTTTTTCAAGTTTCAATATATTGTAACCTAATTTTGGTTTAATCAAAAAATGTTATAAGGATAATTAGTAGAGATTTATGAAGAATATCAGAAACCAATATGGGAATTTTTGATTTTTCCAAAAATGGCTCTCCCATAGTTGAATATCTAGATATTTATTTTGAATATCCATTTTTCTCAGTGTAGAACAAATAATTTGTTCTTCCAATTAAAGTTCACTTAAATCAACAAAATATTTTTGTGAACAATGTTAAAAACTGATGTTCATAGTCTTCACTGAAAATCATATCAAATTAATTCAGAATAATTAAAATAATTAAAAGTTTTTTTAACTAATCCCATTGACCTGAATGTTTACTAGAGAATATAATTTGTTAAAATATTCTTGAAAAGTGAATGAATAGTGCTGCTTTGTGCCTGAGCTCTTCTGAACGTTAGAATAAAGTTTGAAATACTTTCAGATTCACCTCAGTTTTCCAATAATTGAACTGGTTTTTTCTGATTACGTATGTATATAGATTGTAGGTACATCGATACCATAAAATTATTAATAGCAAAATGCAATGTATCTTTTAAAAATACCCTTTTTCACTCTGTTTCGTTTCCTGAATTTACGTGGAAATCGATAAATCCCAAATTTTATAACGCATGAACGATTGATATTCAGTTCCTTGCAATATGGTAGTGTGGTTACCTCTCAAGCGTCTCTGCTCTCGCATTTTTCTTCAAATATTTGCACCAAAGGTTTATTCTTTCCTTAGAAAAACGTCACCCATTATTTTTAAAGTTCATGTAAAAATTATACTTTCTTATAGACTATTATGAATTTTCCATTTATACTAGACTTTTATTATCCATTATGGAATTGTGATTCTCAATTGCAATAATTTCCGGATGTAAATACATTCATAATCCTGAATAGATGAGACGAATTATTACATTTGCTCTAATTTGAATGAAGGTATTGATCGACTACTAATATATAGTAGAGCTCATTATGAATATATATGTACATACGTCAATGAAAAGCTACAAAAAAATACAGACAAATATAATTATATATTAATCTAATAGATTATATCAACCATAAAAGCACTTTACATCAAGTATTTTAAAAGCATTAGAAAATTTAAAAATGTTTCTCTAATGGAAATCATTAAATTTTAATCATAATTGTTGAGACTTTAATTCTTATTCGATAATTTCGGTTAAAGAATACCCCTTAAAAAAAATCAGAAGAAATAATTAAATTTTTGATAAATTTCATCAAGACTGGTGAGCGAGGAGAATTAATTTCGTGGAAGAAGTAAATGGATTAAATTCGTCGCCTTCATGGAAATTCCGAGAAAATGCTCTAAAGTGGCTTTAGTAAAGCTTAATTTGGCGCCGCCAAGTCCTTCCAAAAAGGCGAGAAGCAGGTGTACTCTCGTTCAAGACATTCTTCACGAGCTATATAGCTATGTATGAATATAATATATAATATACACTAGATGTATATGCTAAGTCTATATAAAGTACTGGAGTAAACTTTTTTGATTTCCCCAATTTTGAGAATATTTTCCAACAATTCGCTTAAGTGCATACTCGACGTGCGTACTTTGGCTAAAAAGGAAAGAAAAACGATTGGAAGGATTTTTAGAAGTACAACTTGTGAGCATGGATGAAATGTAACTACTGGATTGGTTCTGGTACCCCATCCTACATTTGACAAAATCTCGAACTGAAAAGCATGTGATGTCTATTGAACGACATACGTGATAGAACCAGAGACGTATTTGAACGAACTGCTATTCACAAAGTGAAACAAGTTCTAAGCAACTTTTTGGGAATTGTGTCATCGGTTTTTATCGTACACGAGATTCCCTCAATTTTTCACTATTTTACTTTAAACCAATTCAGCACCAAAATAAAAGTATTCGTTAAAATATCGAAATTCGGGAAATGGGATCGTGTAAAATTTCTTTTGTTTGAATTTTCGCCCAAATCAGAAAGTTTTTCTCCGATATTCCGAAAATATTTTCCTTTTTTATGAATGAAATTTTAAACAGCCCGAAATTCGACAAATACGTTCGGATTTAATGAATGCTCTTTTTAGCGTGCATATTTTTAGAATGCTTTTTCAATTTTGTAAATTCTATAATAATTTATTTAATTAATTAGTTGAAAGTATTCGTTAAAATATCGAAATTTGAGAAATGGGACCGCCCAAAATTAGATGAATTTAAATTTAAGAATTTGAAATCTTTGTGTGGAAAAAAAGACGCTTTCGAATCCCAGCGCAGTCGAAAGCGTCTTTTTTCCACGCGAAGATTTCAAATTCTTAAATTTAAAGAGCATAGCCGGATTTCCTTGTGAAATCGGCCTTAAAACCAAATCAAATTTCGCATCAACCATATGGAAGGTGTTGGGCAAGAGATAATTTTGCCAAATTATCAGATCATTATCTGCCATTTTAAATGAGTAATGGCGGATTTTACCATTTTCGTTTTTTTTTCTTTTTTTAGCTAAACTAATCATAGGAAAATTTTGAAAAAAATCAGAGTTATTTTTTCCAATAGAAGACACATTTGTAAATTTTTGCAGATTTTTTTATGCATAATTCGCGATGCAAAAAATTGCGAAAATTTTTGCACGCAATTTTGTTCATGTTTGATTTGCGTGACCAATCTTTTGAATTATTCTATTCATTAGTTACCTATCGATGATTAAAACAGATTTTTGCAGATTTTTGCAAGGTGTGGACTGGGGTAAAAAAAAATAAAAAGCGACAAAATACGCATTCTTCCAACATCTTACTATTGAAGCACATTTTATAATAACAGTAGACAAATGAAAAAAATAATTCATTTGATAATCAATCTCTAACACGGTTTACTACTGAAATTGAAATTTTTACATGCATTGTGAACAAATGGTTGATTGTGATTATTCGCAAGTCGAAAGAGTGTTGCGAAAATGATCTATTCATATTCTTGAATATTTTTCGAATATACAGGTTAAATTAATTTCTCTTTGTTAAAAATAACATACTCATTTTACCATACAAGACATCGAAAATACCCTCAAATCGTCCTCCATTTACTTTACTTTTTGAAATTTTAATGAGCACAAATAATAAGAAAAGCTCGTTAATCAAATAAGTAATTAACTTGGATTTCTGGATTTTTTTTTATTTCTTTGATTTGGTTTTAAGGCCGATTTCACATGGAAACCCGGCTATGCCTTTTAAATTTAAGAATTTGAAATCTTTGTGTGGAAAAAAAGACGCTTCCGACTGCGCTGGGATTCGAGCCCAGGTCTTTCGATTGCCGGTCGATTATCGAAAGACCCGGGCTCGAATCCCAGCGCAGTGGAAAGCGTCTTTTTTCCACAGAAAGATTTCAAATTCTTAAATTTAAATTTATCTAATTTTGGGCGGTCCCATTTCCCAAATTTCGATATTTTAACGAATGCTTTCTACGAATTAATTAAATAAATTATTATAGAATTTACAAAATTGAAAAAGCATTCTAAAAATATGCACACTAAAAAGAGCATTCATTAAATCCGAACGTATTTGCCGAATTTCGGGCTGCTTAAAATTTCATTCATAAAAAAGGAAAATATTTTCGGAATTTTGGAAAAAAACTTTCTGATTAAAGCGAAAGTTAAAAAAAAAAAGAAAATAGTTTCTTAAAATCCGAACGACACTTTCAGAAATTCTGAAAAAGAATGTTTGTTTTTAACTTTCGTGATATGTGATTGTTAATTTCGGATATTGAGAAAATTATGTCAGAAATATAGCAAATCGGTTTCTTATTTTTGAAATTTCGTCTTAGGATGCGACTAGAATACGTCTTTTGTATATTCCGAAAATGATTTCCTGATTTTCGGAACTACTTATACAACACATTTGAAAATCACTTCCGAATTTTCGGAATTTCGTTTCCGGAGCAAAACAGAAAGCGACATTTAGAAATTCAGATAATGGTTTTCTGAATTTCAGAATCTCACATTCAAAACATTTGAAAATCATATTCGACTTCATTAAATTATCATTTATGTAAAGTATATAAATTAATTATTTATTTACTATCAATTAATGAAAATTTTAATTTCATTTATATAATATTCATTTAATAATTATTTTTCTCAATACAAATTTCAAACTCACCTAATTAATTTGATATTCATTATTACTCAATATTTATTTAAACTCTGATTTCTTTTTGAATAAATAATTATTTTTAGAAAATGTAAGATATATGTTATAATATAGTGTTACATCATATTTTTTATATAATTATTTTTGTTGAATTTATTAATTATAATAGATAAAATTGATTTAAGTTAATTTTAGTAAATTTATAAAAAATAATGATTGCAAATGTGAAAAGTGTTTCCTTATAAAAAATTCAAATAAATGTATTAAAGGATAATTTTAATAATAATAAAATATGAATAATAATTTCAATAATAATGAATTCATTAAATTATGAAATTCATTTATAGATTTTAAAGAAGAATAAATTCATCAATCCGATCACCTTTTGTAGATTTTATTTAAATTCTCGAGCTTTTTCCATATAAGAAAGAATTTATATAAAAAAGAATTTGTTACTATTATTATTTTTATTGTAAATTTACTTTTTAGCTCTTGAAAAGCTCTCAATATCAGAGTCGAAAGCTCGAGCATTTAAATATAAAATCTACAAAAAACTGATCGGATTGATGAATTTATTCTTCTTTAAGATCTATAAATTCTACCCATCGTATTCATTATCTGACATAATTCATTTATCTTTTAGGTAAAGATTTTAAAAAAAAACTAAAAATTAACGTTATACCCGGAACAACTTTTCATAGCAAAATATGTTTTATTTTATAATGATAATCCCCCACTGCAGCTCGCTTCGCTCGCAAATTTGAGCGCGTGTTTCGATCGTCGCGCTTCGCGCTCGATCTTATATTCTTCGCATACATATAAGTTTATTTCTTGTAATTTGATACTGAAGCTCAAGTCAGTTTTATATAATATTGTAGTTGTAAATTACATTTTATCAAAGTTACTATATTTATTTTTGGTTTCAAATGAAAAAGGAAATTAAATTTACTTAATTTTACTTATTTCTGTAACTTTCTAATAATTTACATGATTTGAAAAAATTTATCTCCTGCCAAATTCCCTAATTTTCTTTTAACCCTTATTTCGTATCTCACATATTTTGGTTAAAAAATTGTTTTTTTACATTCTCATCATGGATGAGAAGGTATTGGTTTTATGTGAAAAATGACTTTCGAAAATTTCATCAAATCTTTATGTTTTGAGACCCCCTGAGTCCGAAAAAAGGGTTTTTACGAAAGTGTCTGTCTGTCTGTAGGTCGTGTGCGGCATAACTCTCGATAGAATTAACAGATTGAATTGATCTTTGGTACACTTTATCGGAGCCGAAAAAGTAAGGATAAGTTCGTTAACCAGCCACATCCAATCAAAATTGAGGGATTGAGCACTACTTTTGTGTTTTTGAAAATCATTTTTTGAAAAAATCAAAAATTTCAATACTGGTTTTAGGTAGTGCTCATAAATCTCTGAAAATTATCCTGATAACATTTTTTGATTAAATCAAAATTAGAAATGTTACAGCATATTCAAATTCGAAAAAAGTCAATATCAAAATTCCATTTTCCAGTTAAATTATACGAGATACGAAAAAACGTTATGATACAATATTATTGAATAAATAAAGACCTACAAATTTGAATTGTAACATTTTTTCATAAGATGCATATTTTTCTTTTTAATTAAAAAAAAAACTATTGAAAATCCAAAATTCAATTTTTTAACAATAATATTCGAAATACGAAAAAAACGTAAGAATACAAAGTTTGTCGTTTCAAAAAGATCTACAAATTTTGTCTCACACAGTTTCTGATAAAACATATATTTTTCGTTTCAATTCCAAAAAATACGATTAAAATTCAAAAATTCCATTTTTTAGACAAAATATGTGAGATGCAAAAAAAACGTTTAGATGGAAAATTGTTTGCCTAAATGAGGTCTACAAATTCTCATTGAGACATTTCGGGACAGGATTTATATTTTATGTTTTGATTTTTAATATTAAAAAAATTCGATTTTTTCACCAAAATATGTGAGATACGAAATAAGCATTGTTCTGGAAAATCGTTTCCTTAAATAAAGTCTACGATTGTTTTTCCTTTTTGAGAGATTTGGAAGAAAATAAATTATTTTAATCATGTAATTTATTAAAAAGTTACTGAAATGTATACAGAAAATCGAGCGCGAAGCGCGAGCGCCATGATGAGAATGTGTTCCTTAAGGCTGATAGAGCCTTAAGTAAATTGAATTTCCTGTTTCACTTAAATTCAAAAAGAAATTGAGTGACTTTGAGAAAATGTGTAATTCACATCATCTGTAATATTATTATAAAATTGGTTTGAGCTTCAGTATCAAATTATAATAAATAAACTTGAATGTATGTGAATAGCACAAGACCAAGCTGAGAATTTGTAGACCTCATTTAGGCAAATAATTGTCCCTTTTAACGTTTTTTTCGTATGTCACATATTTTGTTTAAATATTGGAATTTTTGAATTTTAATCGTACTTATTAAAATTAAAATGAAAAATATATGTTTTATCAGAAACTATGTCAGACAAAGTTTGTAGATCTTATTCAAACGAACAATTTTGCAAACTTACGTTTTTTTCGTGTTTCACATATTATTGTTAAAAGATTGAATTTTGGATGTTCAATAGTATTTTTTAAATTAAAAATAAAAATATACATCTTATGAAAAAATGTTGTGGTTGAAGCTTGTAGATCTTTATGTAGTAAACAATTTTATATCATAACTTTTTTTCGTATTTCGTATAAGTATACTGAGGCATGGAATTTAGATATTGACTTTTTTCAAGTTTTAACATATTTTAACTGTCCTAAAATGAAGTAAATTGCAAAATTTTATTGGGATAATCAGTAGAGATTTATGAGCACTATCAGAAACCAGTATTGGAATTTTGGATTTTTTCATAAAGTTTTTTTCAAAAACACAAAAAAATGATGCTATTTAGACAATTTTTGCTGGGTCTGGCTGGTTAACGAACTTGTCCTTACTTTTTTGGCTCCGATAAAGTATGCTAAAGCTCAATTCAAGCCAATAAGACAGACAGACAGACAGACAGACACTTTCGTAAAAACCGTTTTTTCTGACTCAGGGGGTCTCAAAACGTAAAGATTTGATGAAAATTTCAAAACTCATTTTTCACATAAAACTAATACCTTCTCATTTATGACGAGAATCTAAAAATATTAGGAACTTAGGGAAAATCGAGGTGCAATGGTAATTATTCCTAGCTTTCTGGAAATTTCGCGCAGTCAAAATACTAAAAATTCGAAAATTGATATAAAACTTTGATATAGGCTATTGTAAAGTTTGATATAATCTATAGTAAATTATCATATGTGACGTCCCACGAGAAAAGGAGACTAACGCGGAAAATATCGCAAATCTGTTTTTGGTCTCTATCGATAGTTTCGGAGTTGCTCTATCTAGCAAAAAAATCAGAAAAAATTTTTGAGCATTATTTATACCTATAAAATAGCTTATTAGAGGGCCGTAAATGCCTTCCACTGAGAAAAGGGCTCCACTTCTGTCGCTCGCCCTGTAAAATTCTAGTTTCCCGCGTTAGTCCCCTTTTCTCGTGGCACGTCACATATAGCTCATCTTAACTTCAGTATATCTTTGCGAGAAATTCTCACTATTACACATTTTTCCCTAAATTGAAACATAGTTTAGCAAAAATTGTAAACATAGGATTCTCCGCGATAGTTTATAGCAAATGCAGAAGACTTATCTACATCAAAGATAAGAAAGTAATTAAAACGGAGAATGATGTATTTTAGTACTTTCTAAATTACAATATCCTTGAGAAATTAAATGAGTAAAGGAAATTAAACAATTTTTTCTCGACAGGTATTATCTTTGAAAGCTCCAGCTACAATTTCGGTGTCAGTAAGCTTATTGCGAGCACCTTTTCCCTTTTTTTTTCTATGCGCGAGAAAGAAACGTAGATATATATGTATATATATGTACGGAGGCAAGCTATATATTCTTGTTGGCTCGACTTCTTCACTATTCATCAATCATATCAAGAATCGGAGAAAAGTGATACTACCTTCTACCGTATAAATGTGAATTATTGTCACACGACTCAAGAATTGGCTCCCTGTAGAGCTATTCTCTCTGACGATTGGATTCGTCTATTATTTCCTCCTCGTCTGCTTCGTCTCTCGCGAACGAACAAATTTAGATGATCATGAACATTACTTCCCTGTCTCTCTTTGTCAAGTGTAACTTTCGTGAACTTTAGTTCCCAAGATTTTATTGGAATTTGTCTCTACCACTGACGTCAATTTAAACTCGTTCTAGAGTAAACCTCTATCTGTTATACTTCACTCTCTAAATCTATATATTAGGTAAAAGTAACTGATGGCAATTGCAAAACTTTAATCACTGATCCAATTCAGTTATTATTTCTAATTTATTATCAATGAAAAGTAAACATTTACCTTGTTTTGGAACATCTAAAATTTCCAGCTTCCATGATATTAATCATTTCCACACTGAGAAAAAAGATTTGATTGAATCAAAGAAACTAATTTGTTTGAACGACTTTCTTTGATTTAAAGAAATGATTTGTTTAAATGAAACAAAATTTGTTTGATTCAAACAAAATATCTTTGGACCAAATAAATATTTGTTCGAATCAAATAGATTTCTGCCTTAAATCAAACAAATTATATCTTTGATCATATATCAATGCATTAATTTCTTTGTTTTGAAAAAAAATTAATTTGATTCAAACAAATATTTATTTGGTTCAAAGCTATTTTGTTTGAATCAAACAAATTTTATTTCATTTAAACAAATCATTTCTTTAAATCAAAGAAAGTCGTTCAAACAAATTATTTTCTTTGATTCAATCAAATCTTTTTTCTTAGTGCAATCCTTAAAATTTAAATAAACTAAAAAATAATCATTGAAGTTTTCTTTTCCTCGAGATCCAATCCAACCTTGGAGAGACAATTATTTTTGCATTACTTTATTTCCTTTCTCAAAAAAATATAATATCTCTTACTCAAATATATTTTATGATAATGCATAAACAAATCTGCCTGCTTTGCGGGTACTTTCTCATCGCTCGCGAGTTTAAGCGCGCCTAGGGCGCGCGATTTGATTGTCGCGCTTTTAACGCTCGGCCTTATGCTCTTCGCATACATTTAAGTTTATTTCTTATAATTTGATACTGAAGCTCAAACCAATTTTATAATATTACAGATGGTGTGAATTACACATTTTCTCTAAGTCACTAAATTTGTTTTTGAGTTTAAGTGAAACAGGAGATTCAATTTACTTAAGGCTCTATCAGCCTTAAGGAACACATTCTCATCATGACACTAGCGCTTCGCGCTCGATTTTCTGTATTCATTTCAGTAACTTTTTAATAAACATATAGCATATTTAGGTTAAAATATGGAATTTTTTCCATATTTAAAATCAAAACATAAAATATACAGTACCGGTCCGAATTTTGGGACCACCTGTTTTTCGATAATTGCTTAAATTATCCTAATTTGAATTATATTAGTGAAAAAATTTGTTCTCTTAATTAAATTCAAAGCTATCAAAATTCTTGATAAAATGAGCCCAGCATGAATTCGTTTTGTTAATTTTTGAAGAAGTTATTACAGAAAAAGTCAAAATTTAAATGTTTTCTTAAATTTTAATTAACTTTCGAAAAAATCAACATTTAAAAATATTTTTGTACTAATTTTAAAGCTGAATTTCTATAAAATTGAACAAAGTTCTTGGAATTGA
This sequence comes from Diplolepis rosae, assembly GCA_030998225.1. Classification (NCBI taxonomy): domain Eukaryota; kingdom Metazoa; phylum Arthropoda; class Insecta; order Hymenoptera; family Diplolepididae; genus Diplolepis; species Diplolepis rosae. The sequence continues at coordinate 5,657,629 of JAPYXD010000698.1, forward strand.
TGTGTAATTTTTTTCTTACATACTGCTCAAGATTAAAGTTCACATAAAAAAGTTCGAAAAATTCCAATATTGCTTTTGCTGAGAAAAACATATTTATAAGATATATAAAACATATAATCATGAATTTTGTATCGAATTCCCTTAAAATATATATTCATATGATCTTTATTATGATTTACCTACAGATGAAGTGGTTTCGAAATTTTTCTACTTTTTTGTTACAATTTCAACTCTTTGCATTATGCAAGAAAAAAATTATAGATTTATAATGACAATTTACTGCGATTCTATAGAATCTTAGCTTCAAAATGAACCTAAGAACATTAAAAAATGTTGATTGTTTCGAAAGTTATTTAAAATTTAAGAAAACATTGAAATTTGGATTTGTTTTGCAATAACTTCTTCCAAATTTAGCGAAACGACTTCATTCCCACAATTCTGAAATGTCTCAATGAGAATTTGTAGACCTCATTTAGGCAAATAATTTTCCATATAAAAATTGTAGATCTTTTTAAAACGAACAACTTTGCATTCTTACGTTTTTTCGTATTTCATATATTATTGTTATAAAAATGTAATTTTAGATTTTCAATAGTACAGGGTTTCCCAATAGGGGTGATATGATTTTGAATGTCCCTATTGGGCTCATTTGAACTGAAATTTTTTGACGTCTGCTGTCAGTTGTCATCAGTAAGGTTTGCCATTTAATCATGAGTAGTTTCACGCTTCCACAACGTTTGGAAATTGTCCAATTATTTTATCAAAATTCGAGAAGTTTTGTCGGTGTTCAAAGAGCATATCGTGCAAAATATGGTCGTCATTCTGCTCCATCCGCGCTCTCAATTCGTCGAATAATCGATAAGTTGGAGAGTGAATTTACTCTATTGGATACTAAGCCTAAAAATCGTATGCGTACCGCACGTTCTACACAGAATATAGCCGCCGTACAGGCCAGTATCGAGGAAAACCGTGAATTGTCCGTGCCACGCCGATCTCAGGAATTGGGCCTGTCCAGGATGACTACCTGGCGTATTTTCCGATTGGATCTTGGCCTGCATCCCTATAAGATGATTCTGGCCCAAGAACTCAAGCCTAATGACCATCGTTTGCGTCGGGAGTTCGCGGATTGGGCTCTGGAATCAATTGAAAATCATCCCAATTTTCATCAAAAAATCATCTTTTCTGATGAGGCGCATTTTTGGCTCAAGTCTCGGGGGACATTTGGCCGATATATTGTTTAAATCATAAATGGCATAGAATATCCAATATAATAAAAAAGATTTCGATCAATTCCGAATGAATATTCAGTGTTTTTTTTCAATTTCAAAACATTTCACCCTTATTGGGAAACCCTTTATTTTTTTAAATTAAAAAGAAAAATATACATTTTATGAAAAAAAGTTGCAATTTAAATTTGTAGATCTTCATGTAGAAAATAATTTTGTATCATAACTTTTTTTCATATCTCGTATAATTTAACTGGAAAATGGAATTTTGATATTGACTTTTTTCAAGTTTTAACATGCTGTAACATTTCTAATTTTGGTTTAATCGAAAAATGTCATTGGGATAATTAGTAGAGATTTATGAATTGCATTTTACAAAGGTAACGTAAAAGACGAAATTTTTGATGTTTTTGATCAAAGTTATCTTAAAATTGCAAAAAATGTACTTGAATTTTTAACATTTCTCTTAATATTATGAAACTCAACAGAATTTTCATAAAATTCATCATAAAACTACCAAACTGTAACAAATTTTTTATGAAATTTATCATAAAATTACGAAACTGTAACAAAATTTTCAGTTAAATGTAACTGCATAAAACTTCAGTTACCCAAAACGTTAAATTGTTCCTGTTACAAGATTAATTTTGTAACGGAAAATTAAGAAACTGTCTCTTAAATTTACTAAAAAGTAACTGAATTTTCTAAAATTTTATCTTAATTTTCCGAAACTCTAACTGAATAAAACTCCAGTCACGTGTTACGCAAAATTACGGTAAAAATTTCTTACAGTGTCCAAAAATTTATAAAGTACAACAGAAGACGATGAAGATCGTCTGTTAGCTCCTTTTTAGTGAAAATTCTGATAAAAACTTGAAAATTTATCGACAATTACACTTAACCCCTTCGTTGGCATTGACGCCATTTGGCGTCAAATTTTTTCGTGCCCTGCGTGTCATGACGCCGTTTGGCGTCAACCATTTTTTTCATATTCAACTAAGTCCTACTTGGAATCCAAGTCTACCTAAGGGTTTTCGGGCTCACTGAATCTTAATCTGTAGTCAAAATTCATAAATTCTAAACGCTCTTCAGTGTAAATACTTATCGACTCGCATACATAAAACCCGGCGTTCAGGGTCAGTAACCGGACGAAATTCCAGGCTTATCTGTTGTTCTGCAGGGGGTAACAAAAAAAATTATTACTAATTCTCAAAAATCTATATTGACAATACTAGCACGGGAAAAATTTTCAACAGATAATTGAAACCCTTATTACATCTAAGAACTACATTCAAAATTTCGTGTTCAGAGTCATAACCAGTAATCGAAATAACCCATGAGTATAGAGTTTTGAGTGAATCTATGTATATAAATAAATTCTGTATTCCCCGCATCGGTTCGACATTTTGGATTTCTAAATTTTTAGTTAACATTCATAGTAGGCATTTGAAAAAACTCAGAAATAGGACAAATACATCGAAATCAAGCAACTTTCAAAATTCCGTTGATTATATTCAACGCGCCATTTTGAATTTTCAAATTTTGATTTACATGATATTCAGCAAACTAAATAAACTTGTATTAAAAAATAATAAGCAACTTAAATAACCAAGAAATGCAAAGAATTACCAAATTTAAACGTTTTTTGCATTTACGTCCGCCTTATTGGATCCGCCATTTTGAATTTTGAAGTTTTTAGTTCAGATTCGTAATTAGCACCCTCGAAAACCTAGACATACGAATTTTCAAGACAAAATATTTTCTTGCCATTTTGGGCACTTTTTGACGAAATCTCTCTGCCAACGAAAGGGTTAACTATAAAAAGTTTTGCAACATTCTAACTCAAACGAAGTTGACTGACAATCTTTATTGTCGTCTCTTGTATTTTCCAAATTTTCAAAAAGATATTTTTTGGAATAAAAAAATGATCTCACATGAACTTTTAGAGGAATGTTGTCATGTGGTCTATCCATAGCCTTAAAGGAAACGTAAAAGCAAAAAATTCTCTTTTTTAAACAAGTTTCTTATATAAAGAACTAGCAAGGAAATTAAGGAACTCTGAAAAATTAAATCCTCTACCACCTTCACAGAACTTCATATTACTTCCAGCAGTGCCCATCAGAATAAGTCCTGATTTGCCGCTTTGGAAGTAAGGCAAACTTGTTATTTTATTTTGCGGAGAAAATCGTAGAAAACGAAGGTACATGCAATCATATGCAAACATGAATGTATGGGCGTGATTCGAGCGTTTCTCGGCACAAGTATAGACATAAACGTTAATACGCCTCTGGGCGTATAGCTCGTTACTGCGTTCGCATATAACGCAAAAGGATGAAATACTTGGATGCTGAACACAGACACGAGACACGAATATCGATCACCATCCCAATGTTATGGATTGCTTACGATATATATCTATATATAAATGTATAGTTCACTACAAGGTGAACCAAAATTGCAAACTTATGCCACAGTGACATCCTAAACGATTTCCCATGGTCAATTCTCCATCTAAATACCAGGATATGACGTAATTCGAAGATCCTGCCTTACATCGTAAGATATTGTATTGCTTCTATTCAAAAGGTACGTTAGAATTTCCATTGGAAATGGGAAGTCACATAATCAGGGCGAGTTATCAAACTATGTCCAGAACTATTTCAAAATTAAACTGTGATCGAGTTCTGGCAACTTGTCAGAAGTGTTGATATAGGGAGAACATTTTCCATGGCATTACGCTCATCCGCTTCTAGTGAATTAATTTCATGTCTGAAAATTATCCTCAAAATCTATGAGCTCTGGCAGTTCAGGAAAGATACGATTTAATTTTGCCATTTTTTATTGTCGAATTTAGCAATAGAGACTAGATCCCAGGTGGAAATTTAAAATCGGTTTGGTACCGTGCCAGTACTGGCACTGTACTGGCATAAGCAGGGCCTACCACCAGCGTGGCTCCGAAAGGTAACTTGGCTGGAAGTTTTCCGTCGGTATTGGCGCGGTACTGGACATCGGTAACATGCCAGGACTGAAATATGTACTGGTTCAGTACTGGCATTACTCCAAAGTCGATAGTTAGCCAATACTTGGTCTCAGGATTGGGGATGTACTATGCCAGTACCGCGCCAACCCACGGCCGGGTCTCAACTGTCCAGTACAGGCATTCCTCCTTTTTTACAACTGGCGTGATACTGTCCCGTCTGTAAATACTGGCAAGAATCCGACTTTTCCACCTTGGCCCAGGTGGAAATTTACAACCAGCTTGGTACCGCGCCAGTACCTTAGAAGGCGCGATACTGGCACAGTGCTGGAATAAGCACGGCCTGCCACCGACGCGGCTCCGAAAGGTAACTTGGCTGGAAGTTTTCCATCGGTATTGGCGCGGTACTGAAAATCGGAGTAATGCCAGCACTAAAATCTGTACTGGTTCAGTACTGGCATTACTCCGATGTCGGTTCTTAGCCGAAACTTGGTTTCAGGACTGGGGCTGTACTATGCCAGTACTGCGCCAACCCCGGCCCTTTATCTTTATATAACTTGAGCGACGATCAATAACGGGAAACTTTGAATTCTCTTCGCGACAAAGAATTACCGGCGTGGTACTGGCATAGTGCTGGAATAAGTAGGGCCTATCACCGGCGTGGCTCCGAAAAGTAACTTGGCTGGAAGTTTTCCATCGGTATTGTCGCGGTACTGGATATCGGTAACATGCCAGCACTGAAATCTGTATTGCTTTAGTACTGGCATTACTCCGATGTCGGTTCTTAGCCGACACTTGGTCTCAGGACTGGGGCTTTACTATGCCAGTACCGCGCCAGCCCCGGCCGTGTCTCAAATGTCCAGTACAGGCATTTCTCCTTGTTCACAACTGGGGTGGTACTGTTCCGTTTGTAAATACTGGCGTGAATCCGACTTTTCCACCTTGGCCCAGGTGGAAATTTACAACCAGCTTGGTACCGCGCCAGTACCTTAGAAGGCGCTGTACTGCCATAGTGCTGGAATAAGCACGGCCTGCCACCGGCGCGGCTCCGAAAGGTAACTTGGCTGGAAGTTTTCCATCGGTATTGGCGCGGTATTGGAGATCGGTAACATGCCAGCACTGAAATCTGTACTGGTTCAGTGCTGGTATTACTCCGATGTGGGTTCTTAGCCGACACTTGGTCTCAGGACTGGGACTGTACTATGCCAGTACCGCGTCAACCCTCGGTCCGGTACCAACTCTCCAGTACCTGGGATTTGCTAATGAATTGTTATAATTGAAGACTCTTAGATACACTGAGAGACTTTTCGTTAGAGTAAATGATAAAGATGAATCAAAATTTAGTATAATATCGTTTCAAAATGGGGAAAGCCGAGGCTTTATTATACTTATTCATATTATGACATCGAAGTTTGATATAGTCATAACGGTTTTTAATATATGAAGAAGATAAAGTAGTATTTTAAATACTAAATATTATGAATCTCTATTCGAGAAATTGAAAGTACGAGAAAATGATATTATGATTACTAACTTGTCTAAAAATAATTTGAATAAGACAAATAATGAATATCACATTTTGGAAAGCATGTTTGAGAAATTCGTATTATGAATATGAACTTGCCAGAAACCTCACGACGCGCAGCAAAAATCAAAACATTCATTCTCGGTTTTTCATATAATTTGTTTCAGAATGTCGTCCGAGTACTTCCGACGTTATCCGAATAGCTTCGTAGACTCGAATCCAAGTCTGCCCAACCCCCAACTCGGTAGTGGCTTATAAGCGACATTTATTTCGGAATATGGCAAGCGAGAATAGCCGAGAGGCTTCAGGCGTTAGGAATGCGTTTAGTTAATGTAGATATAGGTAGAGTTAGGGGGTTCGAACCCAAAGGCGATTCTGAAATTTATTTTCAAGCGTATGCGAATATAAATAGTGTAGCATTGTGTACTTAAATATATGAACATAACTAAGGTATGATAATAATATTTGTGTATGTGTTTCCACTGAAACCTCCCCTCTTTTGGGTGCCCAAAGCTCTCCCCTCTATCTCCCTCTTGCTTCGCACGCGTTAGAAAAAGACACCACAATCCATAACCCGGAGACGTCCCTTCTGAAGGTCAAACTTTTTGGTGGAGTGAGTGATTTTTCATATAGTGGTTTTCAGATTCACATATTCTTTGTTTCGCTTCGAAACTGTGATATAGTAAATTTCAAATTCTCGTAGGTTTTATAGCAGTTAGTAAAACATATATTCCATTTATTCAAACGAAAATATTAATTTCGCCGCTTGAAAACCACTATATTAATTTCTGATACGTAAACCCTGTTTGCCTCACTTTGAAACGATATTATACTAAAATATGATTCACTTTTACGATTTATTCTAACGAAAAGTCTCTCAGTGTATAGACTTTTATAAGACATAGTAGCAAAAAATTTCAGTGCCTCTTTATTGAATAACAGAAAAAGTCCATCAAGGCCATGGATCAATCAGTACAACTGACTAAATCAATAAAATCATTTTTCTCCAAGATTTTTCCTCAATAATGAATTTTTTCAGCTGAAACTTTAGGACATAATAAAGGAAATATTAACGGATCGCTGTAGACTTTGATTAGTTTTTAACAATTAAAAAATGTTATAGTCGCTAAAACAGGAATTGTTGTTTTTTATTGCTTAGAACTAATTGAAGCCTAAAGCCATCCGTTAATATGTCCTTTATTATGTCTTAGAGTTACAGCTAAAAAAATTCATTATTGAGTAAAGTCACTGAAATTTTCTGCGACTGCGTCTTATGAAACTCTATGACCAAATGAAGAGTGGACATTCAAAAGGGCGTAATCCACAATTTTTCAAAAATCGTTTTTTTGGCGAAACAAATTCTTGAGGTTAATGCCAATACAATAGCGCAAACGATTTTTTTTTTCCAATCGGAAATATTTTTATTTTCGATTTGGAAATCAAAAATCTGTATCTCGAGGTGTCGAAATGGGAACGTTTCTGTGCCGCCGTGTAAAATTTCAGAAATGTGGGTTACGCCCTTTTGAATGTCCACTCTTCAAATGTCTTCTACAATAACTTAAATTTTAAGCGACTAATTTTTTCCGTATATACATATATATATATTACAGCTTAATATATAAGATGGCTGTTCTATATGGCAATCGAATGACACGTGCTCGAATCCCGGCACAGTAGAAAGTGTCTCTTTTTCCAAAAGGATTTTAAAATATTTGAAAATTATTTATTTTTTTACATGATTTAAGAGTTGAACTTGTTTGTAAGGACACCTGTCGAGAAAGTATATAAATATGTGACGTTTTGCAAAGAAAAGGTCCTACAGGGAGAAAAACGGGTACTAGAAATTATTATCTAGATATTAAACTACAAGACGGTTATCTTATATATTCAGTTTTAATATCTATTTATCTCAGTGTTATTCATAATCTGAAAATTGAATATGATAGATTTTCTACGGAGAAACTATTTATAGCAATATATGTTTCATTTTATATTGATAATCCTAAAAAATATTAGGAATCTAGGAAAAATTAAGGTTTAATGGTAATTATTCTTAGCGGACTGGAAATTTTTCACAGTCAAAATTATTATATATAATTAATAATATTTAAAGAATTTGAAAATCTTTCTGTAGAAAAAAAGACGCTTTCGACTGCGCTGGGATTCGAGCCCAGGTCTTGGTGAACCTCCGATAATGTAGGCAGTGACAAAAATTTAAAACTCACCTAATTAATTTGAAAATAATTAATAATATTAATAATAATATATATATATATATATATCATTATATATAAATAATATATATATAATTAATAATATTTAAATAATAAAATTATATAATTATATAAATTATTATATAAATTATCATATCGTTCACCTAAAGTTCAGTATTTCGCTGTTAAAAATTCTCATTATGACACGTTTTTCCCTTAATTGAAACATAGTTTAGCAAAAATTGTAAATTCGCATTTCTCCGTGTCTTACAGAAAGCGTTAATAATTGTCAAAGAATAATTAATTGTTAATGAAAAGTTCAAAAAATTCTCAGATTTTATCTTAAATGAAAATTACATACAAATTTATGAAATTTCTCCAAAAAGAGCAAAGTATAGTTATAAAGTCGCTACTCAAATACATTTGAAGAAAAAAAGTGTAAAATTAATGCTTTCTAAAAAATATACACGCTTTTAATTATCTCAATTCATAAACTTCATGACATTTGCATGGATATAGATTTCTTCTTTCTAGAATAAAGTAAACTGAGATTGTAATACTTCATCTTTGGAATTATTTGAAAAAAATTTTCTCGTAAAAAAAGCTATTTGGTTCTTGAACATTGACATGGACTTTCTATAATAAAACTGGGACATATGTGGGATAAAAATCAGCGCTAAGCGAATGAAAAAGGTATAATCCTTGTAAACTCAGAGAAATTCAGTGTACGCAGTTTCATCTCGCAACTTCAGGAACGGAGCTCTAATGTTAAATAAATTCAGTTTCCTCCTAAGAAAGGAATTCCGATTGTGAATAGAAGCTTTAATTAGCAGTGATTACTGCACTTTCGTTGAAAATTTTTGTAAACGACTGGGGTGAAGGACTACATTTATGTTATTTCATTCAATTTCTTTCTTTTTCTACTGACATCAAAGGAAACATCCGTATTTTATCACCGAGAGAGATAACGTTCACAAATTACTATAATAGTCCGATTTCGCACACCTGACGTTTGCAAGAAGATAATTTTAACGAATTACTTCTCCCCCAGTTTGAAACGTCTTTCGATTTCTTTGCGAACAATATTCGCTAATAGCTCGATTACCAGCACCTGTCGACGTTCAAATATTTTTGAATGTTTCTTATTTTAATTTATAAACTTGGAATTTTCAAAAAATTCAAAAACTTAAGGTCATCCCGCGTGATGGCAATTTTTTTTCGCTTTTTTTGGAAATTTCTTTTGGCTAACTAAATGAATATACACGTTTAAAAGAGCGTTCGTAGATTTCGAAAAATCTTGTCGGAATATCTTAAACTATTACTACTATTAGTATTACCGAAAAGATAAATGAATAATAATAATAAAGATAATAATAATAAATTCTTTCTAACATGAAAAAAGCTCGAGCATTTAAATAAAATCTACAAAAAACTGATAGGATTGATGACTTTATTCTTCTTTAAAATCTATAAATTAATTTCAGTATTTAATGAATTCATTATAGGGAAACACTTTTTACATTTTCAATCATTAATTTTTTATAAATTTACTAAAATTAACTTAAATTAAATAAAATTAATTCAAGGACTTTAAATTAAATTAATGACTTAAATTAACTAAAATCAATTTTATCAATTATAATTAATAAATTCAACAAAAAAATAATATAAAAAATATGATGTAACAATATATTATAACATATATGTTACATTTTCTAAAAATAATTATTTATTCAAAAGAAATCAGAGTTTAAACAAATATTGAGTAATAATAAATATAATCATTAAGTAAATAAATAAATAATTAATTTATATATACTTTACATAAATCATAATTTAATGAAGTAGAATATGATTTTCTAATGTTTAGAATGTGAGATTCTGAAATTCAGAAAACCATTATCTGAATTTCTAAATGTCGCTTTCTGTTTTGCTCCGAAAACGAAATTCCGAAAATTCGGATGTGACTTCAAATGTGTTGAATAAGTAGTTCCGAAAATCAGAAAATCATTTTCGGAATATGCGAAAGACATATTCTAGTTGCATCCGAAAAATTTGTTCTTGATTTTAAATGAAAAAGGAAATGAAAAGGAAATTAAATGAAAGGAAATTAAATTTACTCAAGGCTCTATCAGCCTTAAGGAAGACATTCTCATCATGACATGCGCGCTTCGCGCTCGATTTTCTCTAAACATTTCTGTAACTTTTTAATAATTAAGATGATTAAAAGAAAATCTATTTTCTTCTAAATATCTCTGAAAGGAAAAAAATTAGTAGACTGTTTTTAACGCTTATTATGTATCTCACATATATTTTGGTTAAAAAATGGAAATTTTGATTTTCAATATTGTTTTTTTAAAACCGAAATATAAAATATAGATCCTGTCGAAAATGTCCATATTAGAATTTGTGGACCTCATTTAGTCAAATAATTTTCCATCTCAGCGTTTTTTTCGTATCTCATATATTTTGTTTGAAAAATGGAATTATTAAATTTTAGTCGTATTTTTTGAAATTGAAACGAGAAAAATATACGTTTTATCAGAAACTGCGTCAGAGTAAATTTGTAAAACAAATTGTAAAACAAACATTGTGAACAATTTTGCATTCTTACGTTTTTTTTTGTATTCCACATATTATGGTTAAAAACTTGAATTTTCGATTTTCAAAAGTATTTTTTTAAATTAAAAAGAAAAATATACATTTTATAACAAAATGTGACGATTCAAATTCTTAGATCTTTTTATAGTAAACAATTTTGTATAATAATGTTTCGTCGTATCTCGTATAATTTAACTGGAGTTTAGATATTGACTTTTTTAAGTTTCAACATACTGTAACTTTCCTAATTTTGGATTAATCGAAAAATATTATTAGGATAATTAGTAGAGATTTTCATTTCAATACAGTTTTGAGAAAAACGCACTTAAAGGTTCAACTACGATTACCACCAATAAAATTTTGACTCACCGCCAATCTGCTATCTGCCACATATTTTACTCTATATTTGGATGCAATGTATGCAACAACAAAAATTCGATTTTTTCAACCAGTTACACGAGATGACTCCCTTAAATTCTTTAATATTTTTCTAATGACACAGAGTAGAATTGGCAATTTGCCAAATATGAAGATAAAGTGAGAAGAAGTAAGAAAATTATTTAGGAGAAAATCTGGCATACGTGCCAGATAATATCTTGTTCATTATTATTAAGTACAATATTTTATTTTTATTTTCTAATATTAAATTTTTTCTTCTGAGTTAAAAATATGAAAGACTCTGCCTAAGTTTGATATTTTATACTCATTTTTTTTTTAAATTCTAAATACTTCTACAGAAATGAGAAAAAACTTTATATCTACAACTTTTATGTCTCAAAGTCTGGAACCTTGTCCGAAGAATGCATTTATTAAAACTTTCAATAGCTTTCTGCTTTTCAAAAGTCACAGCTCAAACATTCTGAAAGTAGAAACTTCAATCCTTACCCGTCTTGAATTTTCAGAGTTTTCGACTCGAGATCGTGGTCGTTTAAATAAACTAGAAGATTCTAATTAAAATGACTTTATTTAAATTCTGAACAATACCGACTTTTAAATATAAAGTGCATATAAAATTTACAAAAATGGCCACATATGGACTTCTCTCTACAGAATAGAATTACGTAGAGTTATTTCAAATCTAAATTATAAAACTAATATCCATGAAATTTCATTGTGTATAATTATTAAACATTTTTCTCTAAAGTTTTGTTGCTTCAAATTAACTGCGTAAAGTTAAAGTTTCATTTTTCTCGAATTTTCACGAAATTCCTCTAAAGTTTGCCAATTTTTCCTTGTTTACTTTCGTATGATTTAAACAAATATTCTACTGCGAAAACATTGGAAAAATAACTAAAATACAAAAATCAACAGAATAAAACCTAATAAAAATAAAAATAAAAAAAAACATCAAATGTACACATTGAGATAAACGGGAGCAATTCCGTTTGAAGCTTTTGACAAAGGAAGATGTTATCAAAAGAACCGCGTCACGATTTGACAATAATCCAGCTACAATACTTGTTTGTTTCTTATTCCCTTTTGACGTTAAAGCGGAGTGGTTTAAAAGAGCACTCGTGGAGCTCTCTGAGAAATAGCTTTTTCATCTGTACTTCCTTAGAATATGATGTTTAAACACAACTATTGTCCTTTGAAGACCGTTATGTAAATTGTTGCAAGTGCTCAGAAACGTCACAGTTTACCAGTTTTACTTTACAATATAGCATCGAGTTACCCGCAGTTAGGCTCAACTTCTCTTGAAATCGAGATTCTTTGCCATTTACCTTTTTTTTCACTTTTCTTTTCAGAGCAGCCACCTGGCTTCGCGTTCGTTGATCGAATCTGTGGTCCATGGAATCGGGGTTAGGGGAGTTTGGGAGACAGAGAAGCCTCCGGGGTTCGACAACGAAAAGAAAGTTAGCCACGATGGACCACGAGCGGGGTATCTCTTCGCTTAGAGTACGCGAAAGAGGTTGGCGTCTAGTTATATCGAGTTGAGTCGAGATAGTCTCCATCCCCTTCGACGAACTTCGCTTCGCCCCCGATGCTCTCGTCGTAAACAAGCCGCGCCAGCCACAAAAGATGCGAGTAGGGGACAAAGAATGCACCAAGGGTGGCAAGTCGTTTGCGGTTGGCACCAAAAGGGATTTCCTTTCTCAATTTTCTCTTTATAGATTCTAGTCTTCAGACTACTAGTTATATTTTAATATTTCTTCAAATTAACCCTCACTGAACATTTTTCATTATATTCGGTTGTCCCAGAAGTAATTGCCGATTTTTTTAAATACGAGGAATGAACTTTAATCAATGATATATTTTCCATTTAGTTCAATGACCTTTTGCTTTTTTTTGGTAACTTCATGATTTCACGCTCATACACTGAGAAAAAAAACATGACTCAGTAGCGTCCGGAAAGGAGTGGTTCATGTCCGAAGACGAAAATTGGAAATAGACATGAACTACTCATGTCCAGAGCGTACACACTAATGTCTTAGGCATTAATAACGCGCACAGGACTCAGCGCTGTCTAGACAGTAGTCAGTCATGTCCAGCACCGGAACGACAAGGCGCTAAACATTACTGTATATTGTGTCAGTACTTGAATGTGGAAAGTTTCGTCGATTGTGTCTATTGATGATTAGCAGCAAAAATTTTCAAATATAAAGTGAAAAAGTACACTAATTTTAGTGCCACGTATTTTTCATGATTATTGAGTTTCGAGAGCACAATTCCAATCATGGAAACGAGAGTTAAGTTCTCACTTTTGTGACATATGCCAATTCTGCTTTGCTTATAAATTGTTAATTACTATTTTGTAGAAGTGTCCGTCCTCGGCGAATATTCCAATGATTCTGTCATTAACGAGAATTGGCATATGTCAAAAATATGAGGTTATGGGAGGAATTTCGAACTTACCTTTCGTTTCCATGATTGGAATTTCTAGACAGGGCTGAGTCCTGTGCGCGTTATTAATGCCTAAGACATTAGTGTGTACGCTCTGGACATGAGTGGTTCATGTCTAGCGAGGACACAGTGATGTCTATTTTCAATTTTCATCTTCGGACATGAACCACTCCTTTCCGGACGCTACTGAGTCATGCTTTCTTTTTCTCAGTATAGAACTTCTGGTCTATATCGGCAAAAAACTAAACCAAGTGCGATTTCGCAGCTTTATCATCATTGAAAGTTTTACCAATCAAGGAGTTGTGCAAAGATCGAAATAAATAGTAATCTGAATTGTGTAAGGTTAGGGCCGGGCCGTGAAAACCTAATGCATAGATGGTGGACGATTAGCAACTAGCGCCGCGTACAACTGTGCATATGAACTATCATCATATGTGCACGTGTTAGTGCATATACATGCATAAGTAGGCTCTTTAAATGCCTTGCAGAGAATATAATTAAAAGGAAATTGAAGATTTAGTGCAAAATTGTGAAAATGTAATTCAAGAGTGAGAAGTTGATATTAATTTCTCCCTTTTGAATTACATTTTCACAATTTTGCATTAAATCTTGGTTTGGTCGTAATAAGTAAAAATATTTGTAATTTGTATTTTTATTTCCAGAAGATATACAGAAAATTTCCCTATGCAACGAACTGCGAACCTTAAAAGCATGTGAAAATTTCTATGACAAACACAAAATTTCCTTTCTACTACTTGAAGGTATTCTAACCTCGACAAGTAGGAATTCGCACAAGCTTCTATCCATTGTTGTCCAGCATCTCCTCTCGTTGCAAAACGATGGATGGGCACACTTTCCTTCCGACCCCTTTTAGTGGTACACCTACGAACAGCACACTGAATTTCGTATTTTTTATTCATGATAACGCGCAAGCTCTTAATGAATTGTTCAATACTTTTAAACAAAAATGGAGGAACTCATACGAAGCCAGTTCCCCTTGCGGCACTCCACCCGCTTGCGATAACTAGCGCCGCGTACAACTGTGCACGTGAACTAAGCTGCGCGGACTCCTCATCCATTAGAAGTTGACCGGCCCTGGTCAAGGCTATATGGTGGATGTAACATCACTTTCCAACCAAGCCTTAATAATTTTTGGCGAGTGGCTAAAAAAGTGTGTGGCGTAGCGTTGTCATGGTGAAAAAATACACCTTTACGATTCACCAATTCTGACCGTTTTTCTTCGACCGCTGCGTTCAATTTGTTCAGCTGACGACAGTAGATATCCAAATTAACAGCATAATCTTTTTTTCATGCAATTCTGCTTTCGATGTTGTTTATAGAGGTTCATCACGTTTCGGCTATGATCATTTTCGAACGACGTTATTCTAAACGTCTAAATTCGTTTAAAAAAAGGATCGAATTCATTGCGTTTAAGATGCAAATCATAAGCGTTGATGCATTTTGTTAAATGAACTTCTTTCAATTCATGTGGAATCCAAATATCAAGTTTTTTAACGAGTCCAAGACGTTATATATTACGGTCGATTGTTGATTTTGGTATTTTTAACATTTCTTCAATCTCTCGTACAGTTACATGGCGATCTGATTCGATTACGGCTTTGATTTGGTCATCATCAACTTCATGTGGTCGACCTAAACGTTACTCATCTTTGAGTGAAAAATCTCCAGAACGGAATTTATCAAACTAATTTCGACACTGTCTGTCTTTTAAGACTTCCTCACGATACACATGACGTAACTTTTTAGCAGCCTGTGCTGCGTTCTTTTCTTTATGGAAATAAAAAAGCAAAATATGACGAGTATGCTCGTTTTTAGACTCCATCTTAAAGTTGATGCCGATCTAACAATTTCTAACTAAATTACGCGCAATTTGTTTGCAAAGCAAGCTAAGAGTGACAGCTAGCAAATGATAGAAGGAAAAAATCATGACATTCGAATATAATATATGTGAAATATAATATACTACTGTGGGCAAAAACTAAGGTGAATTTTTAATTTAAACTTTGCGGCTAACCGATTCGGGCAAACTCTTTTATTTTTATGTTGGTCTTACTGTTACTGACATCTGTGCTAAATTTCATGTCAATGTCATTATTTTGTTACATAGTTACGCCTGTGTTTTCTAAACGACTAAAAGTGATTTTTTCGATTTTTACAATGTCTGAATTTGTTGAGCAAACAAGTGCCATTAAATTTTGTTTGCAGAATGAAATTTCAGTTGCGGAAACGTTCAGAATGTTGCAGAAGGCCTTCGGTGATTTGACCATGTCACAGAAAAATATTTATAAGTGGTACAAAGACTTCAAAGAAGGTAGAGAACGTGTTGATGACTTGGAAAGCCCCGGATGACCATCAACATCAACTGACGAGCAACACGTCAATCAAATCAAAGAATTAGTGCACAAAAATCGTCGATTGACATTTAGAGACCTTGCTGACACCATTGGCATCTCAAGAGGATCACTTAACACCGTTTTAAAAGATATTTTGGGCAGACAACTCGTGGTTTTTGCATCATGATAATGCGCCGTCCCACACTGCACTCGTTCTTCGTGACCATTTCGCCAAAAACTCAGCGCATATCGTTCCACAACCACCATATTCGCCTGATTTGGCTCCGTCTGACTTCTGGCTATTCCCCAAACTCAAAAGACCACTTCGAGGACACCGTTTTCACACGATTGAAGAGATACAAGTCGAATCGAAGAAGGCTTTGAAGGCAATTCCGGAAATCGAATTTAACAAGTGTTTCGACGATTGGAAAAAACGTTTGCATAAGTGCATTATATCGGAAGGGGATTACTTTGAAGGAGATGAAATTGATTTGGATAAATAAATAAAGATTTTTCATTTTATAACAAAATTCACCTTAGGTTTTGCTCACAGTAGTACGTGAAACCGGCAATTACTTTTAGGTCAACCTAATGAGCTACTAGTAAAATTAGCTAAAGTTAATTTAAAGATATTTGTATTGTATGTCACTTTAATACTGAGTCATCTTTGCTCTTTATTTATCCTTTTACCAACATGCTTTAGAACAATTCTGTCAAGCACAACGTAAACAAATTTATAGCTATAATATATTTTATGCTTGACGGATGCTTTCCTTGCTTTTTATTGCTTTTCCTTAACTGCAGTTTGCCTGACAATTTAGCCGACGTGATCTATGTCATATACATATATGCAGTAGTGGACCAATCGTTATTTTATGATCAGGCTTCTCTCTTAGTAATGTACTCAGAAAAATAATTTTGGCTTTTTTTTGCACACCCTTAAGGCCATAGATCAATCGGACCACGTGACTAAATTATACATTTATTCGTTCATGTAAGATAACTTTTTTCATTTACAAAGTATCTATCTAAAAATTGGGAAACGTAATGAAAGACAATGAAGCACGTTTCATGACTTCTTTTCAGTAATAATTTTGAAAACAATTCGAAAAGTTATCGACAATTACAGTTAACTGTAACTTTCCAGGTAGACATTTTGTAGTATAAAAAGTTATCTCACATGATCTTTTATAAGAATTTGGTCACGTGATCTGGTTTATCCATGACCTTAAAATTGTTTGTGATTTTACAATATTACAATACAAGTTTTTTGAATTCGCTGTGAAGCGGCGTTACCATAAATTGTAAAATTACATTACACTGTTAGAAATGCTCGGAAATTTTCAAAATTTGTATGTTACAAAGGTGACGCAAAATTAGACGATATTTATGATATTTTTGAGTAAGAGTATCATAAAATTGCGGAAAATGTACTGGCTTTTCTAAAATTATTCTTAATATTATGAAACTCAACTGAATTTTCATAAAATGTATCTTAAAACTACCAAACTGTAATAAAATTTTTAGTTACATGTAACTGCATAAAACTTCAGTCATCCAAAACATTAAATTTTTCTTGTTACGAGTTTCAGAATTTCCAGATACAAGTATCAAAATATTCAACACTTTGTAACTGCAAATAAAGAAATTTCTTCTTAAATTTACTAAAAAGTAACGGTAGAAATTTCTAACAGTGTACATCATGTATTATAAAATTACATTACATTTTGCTAATAAACTTCCTTTACAGTATTACGATACATATTTCCTCTCTTGTTTCATTACTGATAGATTATGTTATGAACTAATGTCTGAAGTGTTCTTTTTTCAACCTCTCCAAATTGATACAATTGATAGATCAGTAAATCGAAAAATCGTGTTCAGCGTTGAATTAATCCCAAGAGTATTATCTGTTTCCAGACCAAACGAGCTTAAATTGAAAAATTATTTCAATCAACCGCAGGCTTTCGACACTTCATCACCCCTCTGATGTTTCTTCGAAGCATTAACTACCCATTTCTCTTGGGTTCATTCAAGGCATGTCAATATTTGTCCAGAGGCTGTAGGATCCGCTGAGAAATCGCAACTAATTTCAAACTCAAAAATAAAATAGAATAAAAGAGAGAGACAGGGGGGGGGGGGGATCGCTCAAAAGGAAGGCTTACATAAACTGCGTACCTCAATTTTAGCCACATTTTAATTCTCCCCCTGGGGATTCGAGGGGGGGGGGGGGTGTCTACGTGATTTTTTCTATTTATTGTAGAACGAAAATAAAACAACAAATTTTTTGATTTTTATTTTTTCAGAAACCATTTGAATTTCAAGAAACAGAAAAGCTTGGGTGAGGGGGCGCCACTCAACCTGGCACAGTTCGGATTAAATTTAGAATTTTGCGCACTATTTCGGAAAAGGAATAAGCCATGCGTTTTGTTTTTAACACCTCAGTGTAAAACCACGTGGCTCCTAAGGTAATGGCAAAATAAAGAAGTAGGACCAAGTAGTAATTTCAAAAGAACATAATTCTCACGTGCTTTCATGATCTCTAAAAAAAGAATCATCTCCATATACACTTTTAGAAAATTCTACCGTAATTTCCCGAAACACATGACTGGAGTTTTATTCAGTTAGAGCTTCTAAAAATTAAGACAGAGTTTCAGAAAATTTAGTTACTTTATAGTAAATTTAAGAAACAATTTCTTAATTTTCAGTTAGAAAGTGTTAAGTATTCTGATACATGTGTCTGGAAATTCTGATACTTGTAACAGGAATTATTTTACGTTTTGAGTAACTGAAGTTTTGTGCAGTTACATATAACTGAAAATTTTCAGTGCATTTTTCGCAATTTCAAGATACCTTTACTCAGAAATATCATAAATATCGTCAAATTTTACGTTACCTTTGTAACATACAACTTTCTGAATATATTCTTAGGCCCTTGCAGTAATTACCCTGATTAGCCCAATTTTTAAGCAGGTCTCTCGCATGGCTCTCGCTAGTATTTCTATATAAAATTTTCTGAACTAAACCAGAACGTGGGCATATTTGAACATTAATTTCAACTTATCTGTCATCAAATCAAAACAAATTTTCTGTTATTCCCATATAAAAATAAGTTTCAACTATTTAGATATAAAGGACGAAGTAAATTTTCAAAACGGGGTTTTGAGGAGGTTCCCTTGGGAAAACCATAAATAGGGTATTATCGAGGAGTTCTCTTTATGTGATATTTAATTTTTAAAAATTTTATCTTAAAAAGTGATAAACTTTAGTTTTTGTAATATTTATAGTATTTTAAATCAAATTTATTTTGAAAATTATGGTATTTTTATGAAAATCTGAAAAAGCCCTGGCAAGTTTTCCAGACCTCAACCATGTCAAAAAAGTGTCCAACTCGCCAGTACCCTGCTAGGCCCCGATTTTATTTCTCCACGGGTGTCCGAGGAAGATAAATCTCGTCCTGGAAGCCGGACGTTGAATGTCCAGGCCTCGTTGCTGCACATCTGGTGCTGTCCCCATGAATATAACCTAACCGCTCTACTCTCACTCCAACTCTCTCCCACTTGCACCCCCTCCTGACGAGAAAGTTTCATCCTGTTTTACACGGGGGGTAGTTTGGTATAACCTGAGGAACGACACCGGCAGCGCCTGTGTCGCATGGTCTATCCGCCTACCTTCCCAACGTACGGGGCCGGCGGAGAAAGTAGATAAGGTAGGTGGAGATAATCGTTATCCCTACATAGTTCGACACGAACCTACACTCGAAGCATCTCAATGTGCCCAGTCACTTTTGGCGAAGGCTCTTGCGACAGGGGTAGTCCACGCATCCAGATAATCATAAATCCACTCCAGACAATAAGATCACAGTCTATAAATATCTAGAGTAGATATCTTTATAATGTGCTATCAGTCTATTATACACCACCTAGGAATAAATTACTAATCCATAATGGATAGTTTAGGCTGCGTCTACTATCTATTATAACTATGATTTGATGATCAGTTCATAATAAAGCCATTAGTCCTTGGTAATTTAAATATCGAGTAGGTCATCATGCCACAGTGGATTAGTAATTCAATTTGTATGGCCACACCCAAGTGGATTAGAATACTATATTTTCCTTTGACCCAGCAAAGTACTCTATCATTACTTGTATACAATTCTCAAAGTCTAAATTAGGGGAGGACTATTTAGTAGTGACAATTCTCTAATTCCATTATAGAAAATTCGGTCATTAGCGGTTAGTGGAAAAGGTCCGCTGAAGAAATTAGTAGAATTTTACTAATCAATTGGTACTTCGTTGATTAAGTTTGATTTGTGATTGTTCAATTACTATTAGTAAATCAATCAAACTTATAAAAGTTTTTTTCAGTAACGTATATTAAATTTAATCTTAAGGTAGTTCGTTCTCGAAAATTAGACCTCAGGTAAAAATAGATAATTTTGATTTCAAAAATAGCAATATTATTATTGAAGGGCTAATTTAAAAGAGAAAAGATTATTTTTTATGAAAAAAATTTAAAACACAAAAAAATAATTCTATTAATAAATTTTATTTTTGCCCAAACTTATTTTCTTATCGCTTCCAGCCAAATTTTTAAAAATGATGCAATTCTAATAAATCACGTTTCATTTTTTTAGGAAAAAAATTCTCTACAACATGACAGTTTCCTATTTTTGAAATTAAATTAATTATTATTAAATACAGCAATTTGTTTATCAAAATTTTGTTTTGAAAATTTTTTTTTCATAATTTCAGCCATTAAGAAATTCATTTACAAAAATTGGAAATGGTCAAGTTGTAGAGAATCTATTTCCTAAAAAAATGAAGCGTGATTTATTAGAATCGCATCATTTTTAAAAATTTGGCTCGAAGCGATAAGAAAATAAGTTTAGGCAAAAATAAAATTTATTATTAAAATTATTTTTTTGGGTTTCAAATTTTTGTCATGAAAAATAATTTTTTCTTTTTCAAATTAGCCCTTTAATAATAATATTGTTATTCTTGAAAGCAAAATTATCTATTTTTGCCTAAGGTCTATTTTTTGTGAACGAACTACCTTAAAAAATACAAACTTTAATTTGAATTTTAATGCACATGCGTATATATTTTAATAATTTTTGTTTTTGTACGAATCCATAATGGATATAGTTTAGGCTGCGTCTACTATCTATTATAACTATGATTTGATGATCAGTTAGTCTCAATTAGTGGAGGACTAATTAGTAGTGACAATTCTCTAATTCCATTATAGAAAATTCGGTCATTAGCGGTTAGTGGAAAAGGTCCGCTGAAGAAATTAGTAGAATTATTACTAATCAATTAGTACTTTGCTGATTAAATTTGATTTGTGATTGTTCGATTACTATTATTAAATCAATCAAACTTATGGAAGTTTTTTTCAATAACGTATATTAAATTTAAAATACTTTAATCTTAAAAAATACAAACTTTTATTTGAATTTTAATGCACATGCGGATATATTTTAATAATTTTTTTAAATTTTAATACCCGTGTAGAAATTTAAACCGGTTTTTATCGGGCCCTGGCCGGGCCCCGGATAATCAGCCTGGATAATATCAGGGCCCCGGCCGGGTATACCGGACAGGGCGCGGTCATTTTCGTCACGGGGAATCAAGCGCGCCTCGGTCGGGCTAGAAGCCCGGTTAATCCTCGATCGGGTACCGGATAGTTTCCGGTCTGTACCCTGCCAGTCCCTGGTCAGGTATACGTATAAGATGTAACCCTCTAAATTGCTTTAAAATATTAAAATAAAAGCAGAAAATTATACATTTTTAATTGCTATTTATTAGTCATACATAATATATTTGTTGCGACAAATCTTTAATTTAAATCAAGTTCATTTGTTGAATGTATTGAATTGTATCAGCAGGATCTTCACTTATATTAGGCTCTTGCTCATTATTGTCCTAGTGAATTTCGTGATCAAAGTTTTCTTCATGGTCTTTTGTGATACAAATATAAAACATTTTTGATTATTTAAACATGAATATATGTCAAAACATACAAACAGAACAAAAAAAAAACGTACTTACAGTTCTGAATGTTCATTGAACGATGGAAAATATTTTTTTGAAAACTGAATGATTAGTTTTTGCCCAAGAAAATAAAACAATAGTGGTTTGTTTATGGCAGATTGTATATTTAAAGGACCCCAAATATAAACATAATAATTAATTATCTTGTAAAAAAAATTTTCTATCATCGTTCAATGAAGTTTTAAACCCGTAAGTATATCTGGCAAAAGTTGAGTTTTTAAATTTTTCTACACAATTTTTGGTCCCACATATATTTTAACATCTGATTTAATATATTATAGATACATTATTTTTATAAAACTTGTTGGCATATTCATAAAAATGCAAATTTCGAAACAAGCAGACGACCTAGTCGGGTCCCGACCAGTGCCCGGGTGGAAACCGTAAAGCAAATTGTGTGGCCATAGTCTGACCAGGCCCTGGTTGGGGAGAATTTTCCAAACAACTGCGCGGGCAAGGCCCGACCAGGCCCCGGTTGGGTAAAAGTTACCCGGCTATTGCCCGGCCAGGACCCGACCGTTAGCAGGGCATAGTCGAGACAATTTCTGCACGGGTATATTCTGATTAAAAAGATATTAAATTTAAATTAATTTATATTTATTTTTTATAATATACAGAACTATTAATTTTAATTTACCACTTGTATATTAAAGTCTATTAACATTAATAAGATTTTTAACAATGCAGTGTGGATATCTCCATAATGTTTAATTATTTTATTGTAAACCACCTAGGAGTAAATTACGAATCCATAATGGATAGTTTAGGCTGCGTCTACTATCTATTATAACTATGATTTGATGATCAGTTCATAATAAAGCCATTAGTCCTTGGTAATTTAAATATCGAGTAGGTCATCATGCCACAGTGGATTAGTAATTCAATTTGTATGGCCACACCCAAGTGGATTAGAATACTATATTTTCCTTTGACCCAGCAAAGTACTTTATCATTACTTGTATCCAATTCTCAAAGTCTAAATTAGTGGAGGACTAATTAGTAGTGACATTTCTCTAATTCCATTGTAGAAAATACTCTCATTAGCGGTTAGTGGAAAAGAACCGCTGAAGGAATTAATAGAATATTACTAAGCAATTAGTACTTCGCTGATTAAATTTAATTTGTGATTGTTCAATTACTATCATTAAATGAATCAAACTTATGGAAGTTTTTCTCAGTAACGTATATTATATTTAAAATACTTTAATCTTGAAAAGTAAAAACTTTTATTTGAAGTTTAATGCACATGCGTACATATTTTAATAATGTTTGTTAATTTTAATATATTTTGATTAAAAAGTTATTAAAGGGCCTAGCCGTGTTTCCATGTAAAAACGGCCCTCAACCCAAATGAGATCTAGTATCAAGTATTCGAAGGCATTTGCCTTATTCAAATTTCGTTTTTTGCATGTTTTACCTTAACTAATAGTTGTAAAAATCTTAAAAAATTAACAGCATTTAGTTAGTTAGTTTTTACTGCCGGTTTTTGTTGTGAACGTTAGTCGTTTAGTCGGTAATATACTCACATTCATAATAATTTTCTTTATACTTTTTTAAATTCTATTATCGCTGTATTAAGTCAGTATTTGCTGATTATGCAAATTCTGTTTTCTGCATTTGGGTTGAAGGCCGTTTTTTCATGGAAACCCGGCTAGGCCCTTTAATATGAATCTATACAGGAATAAATTACGAATCCATAATGGATAGTTTAGGCTGCGTCTACTATCTATTATAACTATGATTTGATGATCAGTTCATAATAAAGCCATTAGTCCTTGGTAATTTAAATATCGAGTAGGTCATCATGCCACAGTGGATTAGTAATTCAATTTGTATGGCCACACCCAAGTGGATTAGAATACTATATTTTCCTTTGACCCAGCAGCAAAGTACTTTATCATTACTTGTATCCAATTCTCAAAGTCTAAATTAGTGGAGGACTAATTAGTAGTGACATTTCTCTAATTCCATTGTAGAAAATACTCTCATTAGCGGTTAGTGGAAAAGAACCGCTGAAGGAATTAATAGAATATTACTAAGCAATTAGTACTTCGCTGATTAAATTTAATTTGTGATTGTTCAATTACTATCATTAAATGAATCAAACTTATGGAAGTTTTTCTCAGTAACGTATATTATATTTAAAATACTTTAATCTTGAAAAGTAAAAACTTTTATTTGAAGTTTAATGCACATGCGTACATATTTTAATAATGTTTGTTAATTTTAATATATTTTGATTAAAAAGTTATTAAAGGGCCTAGCCGTGTTTCCATGTAAAAACGGCCCTCAACCCAAATGAGATCTAGTATCAAGTATTCGAAGGCATTTGCCTTATTCAAATTTCGTTTTTTGCATGTTTTACCTTAACTAATAGTTGTAAAAATCTTAAAAAATTAACAGCATTTAGTTAGTTAGTTTTTACTGCCGGTTTTTGTTGTGAACGTTAGTCGTTTAGTCGGTAATATACTCACATTCATAATAATTTTCTTTATACTTTTTTAAATTCTATTATCGCTGTATTAAGTCAGTATTTGCTGATTATGCAAATTCTGTTTTCTGCATTTGGGTTGAAGGCCGTTTTTTCATGGAAACCCGGCTAGGCCCTTTAATATGAATCTATACAGGAATAAATTACGAATCCATAATGGATAGTTTAGGCTGCGTCTACTATCTATTATAACTATGATTTGATGATCAGTTCATAATAAAGCCATTAGTCCTTGGTAATTTAAATATCGAGTAGGTCATCATGCCACAGTGGATTAGTAATTCAATTTGTATGGCCACACCCAAGTGGATTAGAATACTATATTTTCCTTTGACCCAGCAGCAAAGTACTTTATCATTACTTGTATCCAATTCTCAAAGTCTAAATTAGTGGAGGACTAATTAGTAGTGACATTTCTCTAATTCCATTGTAGAAAATACTCTCATTAGCGGTTAGTGGAAAAGAACCGCTGAAGGAATTAATAGAATATTACTAAGCAATTAGTACTTCGCTGATTAAATTTAATTTGTGATTGTTCAATTACTATCATTAAATGAATCAAACTTATGGAAGTTTTTCTCAGTAACGTATATTATATTTAAAATACTTTAATCTTGAAAAGTAAAAACTTTTATTTGAAGTTTAATGCACATGCGTACATATTTTAATAATGTTTGTTAATTTTAATATATTTTGATTAAAAAGTTATTAAAGGGCCTAGCCGTGTTTCCATGTAAAAACGGCCCTCAACCCAAATGAGATCTAGTATCAAGTATTCGAAGGCATTTGCCTTATTCAAATTTCGTTTTTTGCATGTTTTACCTTAACTAATAGTTGTAAAAATCTTAAAAAATTAACAGCATTTAGTTAGTTAGTTTTTACTGCCGGTTTTTGTTGTGAACGTTAGTCGTTTAGTCGGTAATATACTCACATTCATAATAATTTTCTTTATACTTTTTTAAATTCTATTATCGCTGTATTAAGTCAGTATTTGCTGATTATGCAAATTCTGTTTTCTGCATTTGGGTTGAAGGCCGTTTTTTCATGGAAACCCGGCTAGGCCCTTTAATATGAATCTATACAGGAATAAATTACGAATCCATAATGGATAGTTTAGGCTGCGTCTACTATCTATTATAACTATGATTTGATGATCAGTTCATAATAAAGCCATTAGTCCTTGGTAATTTAAATATCGAGTAGGTCATCATGCCACAGTGGATTAGTAATTCAATTTGTATGGCCACACCCAAGTGGATTAGAATACTATATTTTCCTTTGACCCAGCAGCAAAGTACTTTATCATTACTTGTATCCAATTCTCAAAGTCTAAATTAGTGGAGGACTAATTAGTAGTGACATTTCTCTAATTCCATTGTAGAAAATACTCTCATTAGCGGTTAGTGGAAAAGAACCGCTGAAGGAATTAATAGAATATTACTAAGCAATTAGTACTTCGCTGATTAAATTTAATTTGTGATTGTTCAATTACTATCATTAAATGAATCAAACTTATGGAAGTTTTTCTCAGTAACGTATATTATATTTAAAATACTTTAATCTTGAAAAGTAAAAACTTTTATTTGAAGTTTAATGCACATGCGTACATATTTTAATAATGTTTGTTAATTTTAATATATTTTGATTAAAAAGTTATTAAAGGGCCTAGCCGTGTTTCCATGTAAAAACGGCCCTCAACCCAAATGAGATCTAGTATCAAGTATTCGAAGGCATTTGCCTTATTCAAATTTCGTTTTTTGCATGTTTTACCTTAACTAATAGTTGTAAAAATCTTAAAAAATTAACAGCATTTAGTTAGTTAGTTTTTACTGCCGGTTTTTGTTGTGAACGTTAGTCGTTTAGTCGGTAATATACTCACATTCATAATAATTTTCTTTATACTTTTTTAAATTCTATTATCGCTGTATTAAGTCAGTATTTGCTGATTATGCAAATTCTGTTTTCTGCATTTGGGTTGAAGGCCGTTTTTTCATGGAAACCCGGCTAGGCCCTTTAATATGAATCTATACAGGAATAAATTACGAATCCATAATGGATAGTTTAGGCTGCGTCTACTATCTATTATAACTATGATTTGATGATCAGTTCATAATAAAGCCATTAGTCCTTGGTAATTTAAATATCGAGTAGGTCATAATGCCACAGTGGATTAGTAATTCAATTTGTATGGCCACACCCAAGTGGATTAGAATACTATATTTTCCTTTGACCCAGCAGCAAAGTACTTTATCATTACTTGTATCCAATTCTCAAAGTCTAAATTAGTGGAGGACTAATTAGTAGTGACATTTCTCTAATTCCATTGTAGAAAATACTCTCATTAGCGGTTAGTGGAAAAGAACCGCTGAAGGAATTAATAGAATATTACTAAGCAATTAGTACTTCGCTGATTAAATTTAATTTGTGATTGTTCAATTACTATCATTAAATGAATCAAACTTATGGAAGTTTTTCTCAGTAACGTATATTATATTTAAAATACTTTAATCTTGAAAAGTAAAAACTTTTATTTGAAGTTTAATGCACATGCGTACATATTTTAATAATGTTTGTTAATTTTAATATATTTTGATTAAAAAGTTATTAAAGGGCCTAGCCGTGTTTCCATGTAAAAACGGCCCTCAACCCAAATGAGATCTAGTATCAAGTATTCGAAGGCATTTGCCTTATTCAAATTTCGTTTTTTGCATGTTTTACCTTAACTAATAGTTGTAAAAATCTTAAAAAATTAACAGCATTTAGTTAGTTAGTTTTTACTGCCGGTTTTTGTTGTGAACGTTAGTCGTTTAGTCGGTAATATACTCACATTCATAATAATTTTCTTTATACTTTTTTAAATTCTATTATCGCTGTATTAAGTCAGTATTTGCTGATTATGCAAATTCTGTTTTCTGCATTTGGGTTGAAGGCCGTTTTTTCATGGAAACCCGGCTAGGCCCTTTAATATGAATCTATACAGGAATAAATTACGAATCCATAATGGATAGTTTAGGCTGCGTCTACTATCTATTATAACTATGATTTGATGATCAGTTCATAATAAAGCCATTAGTCCTTGGTAATTTAAATATCGAGTAGGTCATAATGCCACAGTCGATTAGTAATCCAATTTGTATAACCACACCCAAGTGGATTGGAATACTGTAATTTAATATATATTTGCCTCTGATCCATTAAAGTACCCTATCATTACTTGTATCGAATTCTCAAAATTTGAATTACTGGAGCACTAATTAGTAGTGACATTTCTCTAATTCCATTAGAGAAAATTCAGTCATTAGTGGTTAGTAGAAAAAGCCCGCTGAAGAAATTAATAGTATTTTTCTAATCAATTAGTACTTTTCTAATTAAATCTGATTCGTGATTGTTCAATTACTATTATTAAATCAATCAAACTTATGCTAATTCAAACTAAGCGAAATGGGTTATGCGATTCAGTTGTTTAGTTACTCTCAGATTGCTATCATTCGCTGTGTACTTGTTTATACCTATAGTATAACGAATTATTTGCCAAAGGATGATCTACTCTCTACTATACACTAAAGCTCTAGACAACCAGCAAGATATTCCCCTTATTCTATCTCTACTCCATTCACTTTACCACATTACTCCTATTAACATCCCAGGGTCTTTCCTGTTTCCTAGAATCTCCCTTTTTTCTCGCATCACTTTTTACGACTTTCCCTTCAGTTTGCCTCTCTGCTCTCTGGCACTTGTTCGAGAACGATAGCGGCGGCGACGAGTACACATGTATATATATTTAGTTGTTCTCAAAATGTAGAGGGCGCCTAGACAACAAGCCAGCCTCCGATGCAAGGGCTAACCGAGTCGCTGAAGCTAGTCACAAACTAATTACGGCCCGAAGCGATCTCAAGAGTCGAGGGGAGGCTAAAGGCAGAAGAGATGGAAAATTGAACAAGAGGAGCAAGCCTGGGACATTAGAGAGTTAAAATTGGTGTATCAAGAGCATCGAGAAATGAGGTATTTTTCGTAGAGACCCCAATGTGCCTAAGTAACAAAGTTTAGGACCTTTATTGATATCGGAACCAACTCTGCGGCGACGAAATTAGATTCCTCGGCACCTAATTGGCCTACCCACCGGATAGCTTAATTGAACTGTATGGACCTAACGACATAATTGCTAAGGCGATTTCAAATTGGCGCTAGAATGGCGTAGGGAGACTGTGCGATAGTGAGGAACCGAGTCAGATGAATCAACCTCAGAGTTTCTCACCCTACGTGTTTATTATCGTCTACGTTGTCAAGCGTAACGTGAGATAGACAAATAGACGGATGAGCAGATTGATAAGCTCGGAAGAGATTAGAGAAGTCAAGGGGAGAGAGGGAGATATGTAATTTTGAGGCTTAGGTTGCGGCTCGCAGGATAGATGAACCTGGGAGACATAATCGACTGAAAGCCTATTCACATCACTGCTAAATGTCATGAAGACTTATGGTCAAAGTTGAATGCGCCACTACAATACGAATTTCAACTCATGTTATAAACTACTCTTGACTCATGCGAATCTAAATCTCTCTCTATATCTGAATCAGTTAGAATTTTCAATAATTTAATCAGTGACTAAATTCTTGCTTTTTAATTAGTCTAAAGTTAATGATTTTCAGTTAAGAGTGGTTGGTTATAAGCAAATAGAGAGTGATTGCAAAGCAAGAAGTCAGTCACTGAAGTTATTAAGGTAGTATCGTCGTTAATTAAATACCGTAACGATATCAATCAAATTGAATATATCGATTCATATAGGTCTAAAAGTGACTAAAAAAAATTTTTGTGAGGCCAGGGTACGTATGAGAAAAGTTAAAAGCATTTTAGTTATTACTTATTTAACACGTAGTCTTATGGGAAATCGAGTTTCCAGCACAGGTATCCTTAAACTGTAAAAAAACTACCGTACAGATTTAAACAAAAAAAGAGAAAATATAAATTGAATATCCGTAAAGCATTTTGAGACCTTGGACGTATTGATTAAATACGTGTGATGATAGGAAATGAGCGATGAAATATTAAAAATGACGTTCAGCGACGGAAGACGGCCATGACTCAGTAGATGTGGCAACGTCGCAAAATAGGTTAGACGCGCGCTCTATTTGAAATTCCACGTGCTGCGTATATATGGTATACGCAAATGAAGGTTTTGTGGATTTAGAAATATAAAGAAAATAGTTAATGAAAAATATTGTTAGTTGTTTTTCTATATAATAACAATTTCAAAGATTACATATAATGCATTTATTAACATATATACAGATCGAACGAAGTAATATGAATAAAAGTATTTTAGTTTACAAACTCACATTTCTACGCAGCCCAAATAAGCCTGCACACAAGTTCGGCGTTCGTCTGCTATAAGAGAGCGATTCAGCGTTGCCAACGGTCGAGACAAAAAGTCAGGAGCTTTTTATCAGGAGACTTAACAAAAAATCAGGAGATTTATAAAAATTATGAATTATTCTTTCACATTTTTCAACCAATGAGATCGCGGATTCGTCAGTCACCTTAAATTTTCTCGCGGGAAAATTTCAAATTCTCTTGACGCGAAAATGATTATTATTTTTGAAATAATAAGCAATGCAATCCTACGTCGAGGAGAATAGGGTAATTGAGGAATAGGGGAACAGCATTTAACCAATGAGATGATCGCCTGGGGTTCGTGCGACGACAATCGCATTGGTTAAATCCTGTTCCCCTATTCCTCTATAGGCTCCTGTGCACTTTGATAAAGTGCCGAAAAAAAATTAGGAGACTTTAAAGAAAATCAGTATATCAGTAGCCACTCTAAAAAATCAGTAGAACTCCTGATAAATCAGTAGCAATGGCAACGCTGGAGCGAGTCTCCCGATACCCACTCCCGCGGGTCGCAACGTTGCTACATCTACCTACTCACCGAATCAAACGAGAGAGTGTGTATGCTTGACTAGCGTAGTGGCGACGGCACTTCCTAAAGAATATTAATTAATTAAGATTTAGAGAGTAACGTTACGATTTTTAAAATGATTTTAAGGGAATTTTCTTATGGATTGGCCGTATTTCGAAGCGTTTTTTGGAATTTTACTGTGAGAAAACTATAATTGATTTTTTAATGCGGTTTCTTTTAAAAGTTTTATTAACCCTTAGACTACAAAATTCAGAAAAGTTGTATGAAAAAATTTACACGGTTTGGCCACTGCACCCTTGCGAACATAGGCCTTCCAAAAAAAGTTGGTTGATGGTTCTCACCAAATCTCAAAAATGGCTTGTCTGAAACACAAGAGTAAATGTTTTTCTTAATCTATGGTAGTGTAGTTATCGTCTGACGGAGGCTTTTTTTTTATCAAAACAATTTTCAAAATGGCGGGCTATAGAAAAAAATCGTTTTTTTGCACCTTTTTTTCATTTTTCAAAATTCATTAAACATTTGTTATAAACAAGAGGGGAAAAAAACGTCCGTCAGACGATAGCGAGTACATTTCCACACATTTAAAAAAAAGTTTATCGAAATCCGTTTACTAGTTTTTTAGAAATCGTGGGAACCAGTTTGGAAAAAGTAGTTTTGAGAAAAACGCGTTTAAAGTTTCCAATGAAAAAAAGCGACAAATTGAGTTTAACTTTCTTGACGTAATTGCCATAGTAAAACAAGTCGTACATCTTTGAATCGTTCTTAGATCCCTAATCTTTGAAAAAATGAAAAAAAAAATGGAGTTTCTGAAACCGTTCGATGAGAACACCCCCTTAAACAAAAATTTGAATCTATTATAACATTTATTCTTATTACTATGACAGTGTTAAATTTTTTTGAGATATATTACATCGTTATCTTTCTATTCACTTTTCACACAGACAAAAATAGTTTAGTAAAGTTTATAGAATTGTTTAAGAGTTGGGGATAGAGGCATTTAGGGAACGGAGTTCTAGAAAATTTACAGAATTTTTCAGGATAAAATGCGAGACATTCAGGAAAAATAATTGAAACTGAACTATTATTCCGTACAATAGTCCTGTATTAGTTTCATGGAAATCACATACGTGATATAAAAAAAAATGTATAATTCTTTACAAAAATTGGGACTCAAAAGAAAAAAAGCTTTCCGAATAACCATTGCAACTACAATATATTGACTAAAATATGAGAAAAATTTACAAATAATACAGTGCTACAGTGATTCTGAACTTTTAAAGTGACATAGTAGAGATTGTTTATCTGGTCAAGAATAGCACGAAACCACGTTTGAAAAATTTTTAACACCCTCAAAATCTTTATTTATTCTTAAAAAACCGTTTTTATTGCTTTTTCGCGCTCAAAAATTCCTAACCAGGCTTTTTTACAACCGATTTTAAATTTTTCAACGGTTTTGGATAGTCATGTATTGTGACATCGAATATATATACAGTACGTTATTTGGTTTTTGCGATTATGACGAAATTTATATGCAAAATCCTGACATTTTCACCTTTTTCTCTTATTTTTCCGATTTTAATGCCATTTTTAAAATCTATTTGCGTAAAATACTCAGATCAGGATACATATCGTTGTTGTGCTATCAATTTTGAATAAAACTAGACTTATTTCATTAAAAAATATTTAAAATTGTCGCAGTTACGACGCTTTTTCCAAAAAAAAGAAATTTAATCTCGCTTGCGTTCCGGAGCAACAGTGTGTTAAGGGAAAGAATAAGCACAATAGAAGGACAATTCAAAATTTAAACTAAAAATCGTCATTCTCAATAATATTTTAATTAACAATAAATATTGACTTTCAGCGGGAACTTTTAAAAACGTTGTATATTTTTTCAACAAATTTAAGTTGAAAATGTTTACTTGATCTTTTGCGCTTATGAGACGAATCATCGGTTTCACGTTTGAGTGACCAGCAGTAGTTAGCTAACATCCTAACATCCTGAACGCTTCAACCACAGCTTGATTTTTGTTCTACTCTAACCGATGTTACTTGTCAACAAATAAACCGCAGGCGTAACAAAACTGGTTGCGCTTATAACACATTTTGCCTTTTTTCAAAACGCGATTCCTTATGTGACCACTGATGAAGTGACATTAAATGTTATACTTCAATATGAGAAGCCACAAACTCATTAAATTCGTAATGATTAACTTAAGTTGTAATGACTTTAGTAGGTCATAAGAAATTTATGTCATTAATAAGTCTTTAATTAGGATAATTGGGTTGTAATAACATTCGTCCGAACGTGAAATTGCCTTTTCTCTATGCATAACTCCCTTTTTACCGGCGCATTAACGTGTTTTTATGCTACAGTTTGAGAGTAGCGTAATGTTCTGTATTACGATACAGAGAAACATAATGTAAAAATTGTATTGCGCATGCGCCTATTACGATACAGTGGAGCATACTCTTCTTCTTATTCTTCTTCTTCGTACAGCGTTGGCACCGTACTAACAAAGCCTTGTACATTTGAACTGCGCATGCGTCTATTACAATACGCTACTACTACATAAGATCGAAAAAATCAAAATGGCCGGAAGTATTCGCGAAATGCCAAGTGAGATGGGCGATTGTCACGGCAATTTCGACCTTTTCAGATTGGATTCGAGTGTAGGCAGAAAAACTCGTAAATGCGCCAATGCACACAATTTGGGTGATTACGAGACTCGCTTAAAATGCTCGCAGGACTTATCGCGCTTCGGCTTCGTCTCGGCTTTGCCTCATTTACGCCTTGGCTTCGATCTCCTGCGAGCATTGTCGCTCGTCGCGTAATAACCCTTATTATGCGCCTAGGTACATAATATACTATTTTTTGGAAAAAGCGTCGTAACTGCGACAATTTTAAACATTTTTTAATG
This sequence comes from Diplolepis rosae, assembly GCA_030998225.1. Classification (NCBI taxonomy): domain Eukaryota; kingdom Metazoa; phylum Arthropoda; class Insecta; order Hymenoptera; family Diplolepididae; genus Diplolepis; species Diplolepis rosae. Next base: position 5,690,749 of record JAPYXD010000698.1, read on the forward strand.
AAATAAGTCTAGTTTTATTTACAATTGATAGCACAACAACGATATGTATCCTGATCTGGGTATTTTATGCAAGTATTATTTTAGAAATGGCATTAAAATCGGAAAAATAAGAGAAAAAGGTGAAAATGTCAGGATTTTGCATATAAATTTCGTCATAAGCGCAAAAACCAAACAATCTACAGTATATATATTTGATGTCACAATATATGTCTATCCAAAACCGTTGAAAAATTTGAAATCGGTTGAAAAAAAAGCCTGGTTAGGAATTTTTGAGCGTGAAAAAGCAATAAAAGCGGTTTTTTAACAATAAATAAAGATTTTGAGGGTGTTAACAATTTTTCAAACGTGGTTTCGTGCTATCCTAGGCCAGATAAATAATCTCTACTATGTCACTTTTAAAGTTCATTTACTTTTTCTTTTTTTGTAGCACTGTGTAATTAGTTGTGATGTTTTGTGCAAATATCGAAAGATAGTAAAACTACAGGCATTTAGATATATTCATAAAATATGACTTGTATCGACCCTCAAATAATAAATTTCATACGATGTTGTTGTTAATGATTGACTTTAGGGTCCAGAATATAATAACATACTTTCAAACGTTTCGACTCTGATCGGAGTCATCATCAGTGATCTTCATTTCTAAAATATCAAAAGAATATATAAAATATTGCTCATATGAGCCTTATTTTGCAGTGAACTTTGGTAATGCGGAAAAAATGTAAAAACCGTGAGAAAATTTACATACATAAAACATCGATAAAAAAACTAAAACTTTCTTAGGAATACTGCCGTCCAAAGTAAAAAGACACTTGAGTCACTTTTTTGACGAAAATGAGATATTTATATCAATCGATTCCTAAGAGAATTCTGCATCTACCTGCAAAAACGAAAATTTGGAGAGATGAATATTTTTTATTTTATTGCAAGTTTTATGGTATCAACTCTCGCTTGTCTCTGATGGAAAAAGACCCAAGTCTTGAAAAAGTTGTATCTGGCCTTCAATACGTCATCACTTTACAAGTCAGAACGAACCTCGGTCGACTTAGGTTTTTTTTAGCTTGTAAAAATGCCGAGGATCAGCTACAAATACAACAAGTTTGAATAGGCTTGGACTTAAGTTTTTCTTCCGTTCTAAAATGCTCGAGTTCATCGCTGAGTTACAACATAAGAAAGCCTTATCTCATTCGTTTGGGCATGGAAAACGAGCGAAAAGATCCAAAGGGCTTCAATAAACAAGTTATATTTTAAAGAAACAAAAGATTTTTTTAAAATATTTTATCAAAACCAACTAATTTATAACAATTGAATTTCATATTTGAATATATACTTTCTTTAAATGATTATATTAATATTTTACTTCAAAATAGTCCATTTCTTCTTCGCATTTTAGTTTATTTGAATTTATAAAATGAAAAGAAATTGGTAATGTGATTTATTTCTATTTATGTATTTCGTTTTCAGTTCCAGTTATTTATTTTCACGGTGAAAAATTATTTAAAAGCATATTTGCATGTTGGTTGATTTTGAATGTTTCTTAACGTTACAGACATCAATTTATTTAATTGATAACCAATAAAAATATTTTAAAAATTTAAAATTACATTATAAGTAGACAGACTTCGGACTTAAGGTGTTTCTCTAATTAATAAAATTATTTGAATATTGGTATTCTTAACTCGTTGAGAAAGTAATTAGCTCATCTGAATATTTGCTAATTGGTGTTAATGTTTATTAATAATAATTTATTTTGATAATAACCCAAAATTAATGTACATGCTGTGACAATGAGGCTTGTAAAAATTTGATTCTTTATTGTGATGAAGGGAGTTTCTGAACTTACATATTTTCCAACATAAATTATGAAATATGTTAAAGTATAAAAAGATGGTTTCTGTTGCGTTAAAAACTTTTAGTCTTATGATGGTTTAAAAAAAGTTACACAATGTTTTTAAAGAGAGGGACTGTAAAATTTTCCACGATAAAAACATTTTTATGGTGTAAATAGTTTTATGCCAACGGCAAATCCCAATCATAATTTCGAGTAGATTTATATTCTTGAATAAATTGTCTAAAACAATTTGAAAATTCATTTCTTCACAATTTTAGAAAAAATAGCATTTTACCAAGAAAATGCATTTGCAAAGAATGAGAAATAATTTCCGGTCTACAAATTCCTTTTGCATTAAATTAATAAAATATTAGAAATTAAAATATAATTATTCTATTCTTTAGGTGTAAAATGAATTCAGTTTAAAATATGAATGTTTTTTTTTGCATTTTCAAGTAAAGACTACATCTCTCAAAGTGAATGAAAACAAATCTGAAGTATAAATTGATGCGATGTTTTCAGAATTGTTTAAAATATGAAAATATAGGTTTAATTGCAATAAGAAACTGAAAATATTTTCTGCTGAGGTCAAATGCACATTCAAAACATAATATTTCGTAGACATTGCTACAGTTCTAAGTATTTAAAAGCTGTGAAATTTTATATTAGTAGAATTTAACATTAAATTTCATATTTATATTGGATTATTTCAGAAGTAATTGTCGATTTTTTCATACAAATTAAACACAATTTTTTAAATACAAGGAATGAACTTTAATCAATGATATATTTTCCATTGTCTTCAATGACCTTTTGTCACAGCTTCATCACGATTGAAAGTTTTACTAATCAAGGAGATGTGCAAAGATCGAAATAAATGGTAATCTGATGGTGCAAGGTTAGAGCCAGGCCGTGAAAACCTAATGCATAGATGGTGGGCGATTAGCAACTAGCGCCGCGTACAACTGTGCATATGAACTATTATTATATGTGCACGTGTTAGTGCATATACATGCATAAGCAGGTTCTTTAAATGCCTTGCAGAGAATATAATTAAAAGGAAATTGAAGATTTAGTGCAAAATTGTGAAAATGTAATTCAAGAGTAAGAAGTTGATATTAATTTCTCACTTTTGAATTACATTTTCACAATTTTGCATTAAATCTTGATTTGGTCGTAATAAGTAAAAATATTTGTAATTTGTATTTTTATTTCCAGAAGATATACAGAAAATTTTCCTATGCAACGAACTGCTCTTTGTAAACCGATGGATAGGCACACTTTCCTTCCGACCCCTTTTAGTGGTACACCCACGAACAACACACTGAATTTCGTATTTTTTATTCACGATAACGCGCAATCTCTTAATGAATTGTTAAATACTTTTAAACAGCAATGGCGGAACTCATACGAAGCCAGTTCCCCTTGCGGCACTCCACCCGCTTGCGATAACTAGCGCCGCGTACAACTGTGCACATGAACTAAGCTACGCGGACTTCTTATCCATTAGAGGTTGAGCGGCCCTCATCAGGGCTATATGGTGGATGTAACATCACTTCCCAACCAAGCCTTAATAATTTTTGGCGAGTGGCTAAGGATGTGTGTGGCGTAGCGTTGTCATGGTGAAAAAATACACCGCCCAGGTAGAAATTTACAATTGGCTCGGTACCGCGCCAGTACCACCGAAGGATTTATGGTACTGGCGCGGTGCAGGCGTAATACTGGATTCCAAACGGCTCGGTACTGGCATTATTCCAAAAGGTAACTCGGCTGGGAGTTGTCTGTCAGTACTGTTGCGGTACTTCAGATAGTATTATGCCTGTACTGAAAGCCTGTGCTGGCGCGGTCCTGGCATTATTCCAAAAGGTAACTCGGCTGGGAGTTGTCTGTCAGTACTGGGGCGGTACTGGGAAATGTACCGAAAATCTGTATTGTACTAAGATAAAAAGTACAGGGATAATATTTACCGTTTTTAACGGCAACGGAGGGATATTCGCTTGGTAGGTTCAGTTAACTGTTTTCACAGTCAAATATCTGTTTTCAAGCTAGAAAATTTTTTCTGAGTAAATTGACATTACTTTTTCGTTACACGTACACCGAAAAAAAATCTCAGTAGGTTTGATTACTTTTTAACTTACTTTCCGTAGTTCGTAAAGGCCCCACTGTCATTTTTTAAGTTAAGTGAACTGCAGGAACATAGGTAAATCAAATAAGAGCAGTAGTTGAATCGATGAATATTCTTAGTACATTTCAAAAACTTTATTTACTTTCAAGCAGACTCTAACTTACTATTTTTATATACAAACTTACCTATAAACACACATTCCCGCTACACTACACAAACGCTCGTTTAGGTAGTATTAAAAATTATTCTTAACGCTGCGGATTCGAACCCTCTCTACTTATAATTAACGCATTACTATCCTAACGACTAAGCCTCTCGGCTGCGCACGCTTGGAATACAAGAAAGAAAATAGCGCTTATAACCTTCAACTACTGCAGGACCGTGTAAGAAGTGTATAGGCCCCGTGTAATCGGGAATGTTTAGATTTTATCCCACATTTCTTTAATCTCTCGTACAGTTACATGACGATCCGATTCGATTACGGCCTTTATTTGGTCATCATCAACTTCATTTGGCCGACCTGAACGTTGCTCATCTTTGAGTGAAAAATCTCCAGAACGGAATTTATCAAACCAATTTCGAGTTTCATCCATTCTCCATAATTTTAATTTTCAGGCATAATGCGCATTTAATGGCTATATTATATAATTGCATAATAATTTGAAAATCCTTTACTACATAGAATAATTTGAAAATCCTTTACTACATAGAATAATTTGAAATCCAGAGAGGGAGATAATGCAATTCATTTTATATTTTGTCATTGCGCAAATCGCATTTCATTAATAATAAAATTAAAGTCGAAGAGCATAAAGCAAATATAACAGAACAGAAGTTTGTTGAAACGTGTAATACGAATTATGTCAATTATCCGATTTCAAACAATTTTCGTTGTAACTACTGACTCGTTAACATCACATGACCTATGTTTATTAAATTTACGTAGAAATAGAAATACATGTAAATATAAAATTTTACTTTTATATTATAATAAAAAAAAATTATCAACTCGGTTTTTATTTCTTTAGCTCTATATATCAAATCAGAAATATATTCAGACTCAAACCGGATGAAATAAAAAATTGCTACGTAACGAGAGGTCGTAAGGATCAATTTGTTATAAATTGAAGAAAAAAAGAAAAGAAAAGAAGGGAAACAGAAACAAATGCAAGAATTTTGTGGAGGGTTGCACTAAATCTTCGAAGATGAAAGGATCGATTGAGGATACTGCGTACTGACAGTAGAAAAGTAATGTGGCATGTGGTAGCAGGGTCAAGAAAAAAGGGAAAAAATGAAAGAAAAATGGTCTTTCCAGGGGTCCAAAGCTTAAAATGATACATCTACGGAATTGTGCTTCCTTTGGACTTCCCTGGGGGGATTACAGATTCTAAAATAAGCTTTACTTGTTCTAGCTACCGAAAACGGCCGGTCGCTCGCCTTCCTGGATTCCAAAATACAAATGTGATATTCAATCGAGGTCGGGACAATCGCGCAAATCCAGAATCCTCGCACCATTTGAAACCTCGTTGAGTTCTCGGGTCATTCTGACTTCATTACGAACCCTTTGAGGGAGAATCAGTTTTGAATATGACTTCCCAAGATATAACGTAGAGTTTCCCAAAAGGGGTGCAAAACAAAGACTTGAATTAATTTAATTCATTTCATGCACGTCATTAACATACCTTGTCTAACGATTTCATTTTTAGTTTTATTATCTGTATTTTAAACCCTTATGTATTTAGGTATCTCATTCGTCATATTACTCCAAATATTTAATATGGTTTTAATGCTAAAATACGTTTCAATTTAGGGAAAAACGTGTCATAGTGAGAATTTTTGTAGAAATACTAAAAATTTGAAAAATTATACGAAACTCTAGTGTAGATTATAGTAAAGTTTGATACAATCTATAGTAAATTATCGTATAAGTTCTTATGAAGTTCAGTATTTCATTGCGAAAAATTCCCACTATATGTCATGTTTTTTCCTAAATTGAAACGTAGATTAGCAAACATTGTAAACTTTGATTTCTCCGTGTACATTTATCCCTTTCCAGACGAATCAAGCGACATCACATTTCTATTCACTAGAATAAAATATTCTATTCTAAAATAATAATTATTATTGTTCTTTAAGGGGACATTTACTTTCTAAATTGAAAAAAAAGACAATATTTAAATATTTAAAAAAAAACTATTTTATTTAAAATTATAATTTTTTTCATACATTGTTAACAATGTTTTAAGGTGTAAAAAAAATTTTTTTGGGCACTTTTAATTACTTTTTACCACTGCAGAGGGAGTCTTCCAAAAGATGCATTTTAATTTGCGGGACACTTTTCTGCCTTCCTGTAACAAATTTGTTTAAAATTGCAACGCAATTCAATTCATGAGACTTGAAACTAAACAATAAAACTTTAAAAAGTTAATTTTTTTATATTTGTATGGCCTTTATACGGGATTTTATAAAAAGTTCGAAAAAACGCCTGTTTTGGGGATGAATTTACCCCTGTACTAAAAAGAGGGGGTGGTTTTTTTTAACTTTTTAGAGGTTTATTTACTAGTTGTTTGTATAAAGTATCAAAAAAATTTTGGTTTACTGAGATTGGTTTAGTAGATTTTGAGAAAAACGTCTCCCAGATTTAAAAAACGTGATTTCGAGAAAAACGCGTTTAAAATTTTTTTACAAACAGTTTTGTCTTACGTAGGTACCATTATAAATACAGCTATAACATTCTTTCTATTTCGAATTTCTTAATAAAATTTTAGGGCAGTATTTCTATGATACTAAGGAACATTTTTACGTAAAAAAATTCGATTTTTTGAAAATTTAGAAAGTAAAAGTCCCCTTAATAAAGTTTGAAATTCTATTGAACAAAATATTTTTCAATTAACTTCATACATTTAACGCTTTAGTACATGATATCGCTTTCTTCAATAAAATTTCTTCGTCCCAGCGAGAAGCGCACTTAACAATGCGCTCGACCGCAAATGGTTAACATTTTTAATTTGAAGGGGATCAATTTAAAGTTTTATATGATTATTTTGAAACAATATTTCCATTTTATTATGGTATATCTAAGTAGCTATTAAATATAGTATAAATTTAATATATTGTAATAGCTATTAAATAATTTAATTTAAAATCAAATAATAAATGTGTAATTATTATATCAATATATTTTTAAGGACACTCAAAAATGTTTTATTGCATTTAGCCACTAGCTCCCTTCAGGTAGTTCGTTTACGAAAATTGGAGCTCAGGCAAAAATAGATAATTTTGCTTTCAAGAATAGCAATATTATTATTGAAGGGCTAATTTGAAAGAGAAAAGATTATTTTTCATGAAAAAAATTTGAAACACAAAAAATAGTTTTATTAATGAATTTTATTTTTGCCCAAACTTATTTTCTTATCGCTTCGAGACAAATTTTTAAAAATGATGCGATTCTAATAAATTACGGTTCATTTTTTTAGGAAAAAGATTCTCTACAACATGACTGTTTCCAATTTTTGAAATTGAATTAATTATTTTCAAATACAGCAATTTGTTTTTAAAAATTTTGTTTAGAAAAATTGTTTTTTTATAATTTCAGCCATTAAAGAATTCATTTTCAAAAATTGAAACCGTCAAGTTGCAGAGAATCTTTTCCCTAAAAAAATGAACCGTGATTTATTAGAAATGCATAATTTTTAAAAATTTGGCTCGAAGCGATAAGAAAATAAGTTTGGGCAAAAATAAAATTTATTAATAAAGTTATTTTTTTGTGTTTCAAATTTTTTTCATGAAAAATAAACTTTTCTCTTTCAAATTTGCCCCTTAATAATAATATTGCTATTCTTGAAAGCAAAATTATCCATTTTTGCCTGAGGTCTAATTTTCGTGAACGAACTACCTTAAACAAGATATGTATTTTGTTTTTTTTATCTCTAAAACTGGATTCTGCAGATCTGGGATTTATACCAACGATATTCGGTGAAAGAGAGAAAAGTTACACTCAATTACACAAGTCCACGTGCAATACACTGTTAAAATCTGCCGTTATGGTACACAAAGGTTCGCCAAAGCGATTGTGCATAGTGCACAATGGAGGGAAAATGAAATCTGATTTAGTGTACAGCCTTTGGGTTGCGCGCTTGGAGATGCACAATTTTAAATTAAGTTTCGCTTACGTTCATGGAATACTTAATAACGCATTTATTTTAACTGTCTCAGATGAACATCAATGGTTGAAATTAATGCGAAATTCTCCTCCTTCTTTTAATCTCTAATCATGAGAATCAAACAGTTACCACAATTTGTTCAACACTCGAGTAAATCAAAAAAAGTGTTGTGTGGCATAAAAAGGTACTACACTGATAGAAATAGTTCGGGAGTTTTAGCCATTCCCTGAGTCGAGATTATGAACGTTATTTAAACGGATTTTAGTCGAAAAGTATCCGACTTGGACAGATTTAAATTCGATTCATTGAGGCAGACTTTGGGCGAAGAAACTAGTTTTTATATTATGTTATTATTTTAAGCGGATGCAATGAAATGCTTCATTTAAGGTAGTTCGTTCACGAAAATTAGACCCCAGGCAAAAATAAATAATTTTGCTTTCAAGAATAGCAATATTATTATTGAAGGGCTAATTTGAAAAAGAAAAGATTATTTTTCATGAAAAAAATTTGAAACACAAAAAAATAATTTTATTAATAAATTTTATTTTTGCCCAAACTTATTTTCTTATCGCTTCGAGTCAAATTTTTAAAAATGATGCGATTCTAATAAATCACGGTTCATTTTTTTAGGAAAAAGATTCTCTACAACTTGACCGTTTTTTATTTTTCAAATTGAATTAATTATACAGCAATAATTTGTTTATAAAAATTTTGTTTTGAAAAATTGTTTTTTTATAATTTCAGCCATTAAAGAATTCATTTTCAAAAATTGGAAACGGTCAAGTTGTAGAGAATCTTTTTCCCAAAAAAATGAACCGTGATTTATTAGAATCGCATCATTTTTAAAAATTTGGCTCGAAGTGATAAGAAAATAAGTTTGGGCCAAAATAAAATTTATTATTAAAATTATTTTTTTGTGTTTCAAATTTTTTTCATGAAAAATAATCTTTTCTCATTCAAATTAGCCCTTCAATAATAATATTGCTATTCTTGAAAGCAAAATTATTTATTTTTGCCTGAGGTCTAATTTTCGTGAAGGAACTACCTTAACTGCGCATGTAAATAAAATGTGCAGAATGTATTGATAAGATTGATCCAAAATATTATTGTCAATTGCACACTTTGTTATAAATTTTCTACAAATTTATGCGTAATTTCATTCTCATGTAAAAAATGAATAAATAATATTTATACACCTTATTGAATTGCATGTAAACTTGTCTTATTCCAGTATATACATATATACCCTGAAATAATTTGCATATTATATGATATCATGATCATGAAGTAATAAGCCATTATTTTATTTCCATACTCTCTAAATATGAATCAGTCAAAATCTACTGATTATCAGTGAAATTTGACTGATTCAAATGGCTAAAAAGAGGTTACTGTAAATCAATCAAATTCCACTAATTGCTTCAGTGAAAATTAACTGATTTAACAGTGAAATATATTTTTTAACTGGTGAATCAGTGAAAAAGCAAATCACTGATTCAATCAGTAAAAATTTGACTGATTCAGATTTAGAGAGTAGATTTTATTATAATAATTATGACAATCACTCGATGAACTATTAAATCCGATCTTGATACGACTAGAATTGTAATCAGGAATCTTTTTCCTTTAGAATCCGTTCAAATCCGACTCACAATTATTACATCTCCAGCTAAAAGGAAGTTTAAAATCTAATAAAAAACCGACGATCGCCTTTTAAAGTCAGTTCAAACGCCTTAACGGTTTATTCTACTATCTCACTTTTGAAAAATCGATTTTTTTTGTTATGCATTTTTCGATAGGTTTAGGAGAATTCATTTGATGAAGCAGGAAGAGTATAATTTGGAGCAGGGATCGCTGATTAAGTGTAAGTAACTTTTTTTTACAATTTTTATGTTCCGAAAAAGTTTTTACGCGCACGACTTCTCAAAAAGTTTTAACCAATTTATAGTTTCAAATTTTCTAAGTTTATTCTAAACATAAATATCTATGGATATTACTAAACAATAATTTTATGTAAACAAATTTTTTTTGTAAACTTTGAGACTGCATAAATAAATTAGAAATAATTATCATTGCATCTTAATTTTCCCTCGATTCTTAATATTTTTTGGAACTAACATTATAAAATAAAGAATATATTCTGAAAGAAAAGTTATTTCATGTATATTTTGGGTTTGCAAATAAGTTCATTCAGTTTTTTAGCGTATTGATATTCATTAATTATTAGTGATTAATTATTCATATTATTTTATTGATTTTTAAATTTGTTTTAAAAAATAAACCGAACAAACTCATTTGCCAATCCAATATAAGCAAATTCTATGATTAATACAACTGAAAAATTTAATTACATTAGCCTTATCACTTTTTGATATAGTTCCTTATAAATTTATCATATATTTTATATTCTTTTAAAGACTTTCATAAAAAGACAGCTGGCTAAACGAAAATCTCAGTACGCGAGTGAAAAAGGTGAATTCCCAAGTAAAACTGAGGTCTACAAATTCTCAGTAGGACATTTTTTGACAAGATGTATATTTTATGTTTTGGTTTAAAAAAAATTCTATTGAAAATCAAAAATTCCATGTTTAAACCAAAATATGTGAAATACAAAATAAGAGTTAAAATAAAAATCGTTTGCTTACAGTCTACAAATTTTTTTCCTTTTTGAGATATTTGGATGAAGATAAATTTTTTTTAAATTATATAAATTATTAGAAAGTTACAGAAATGTATACTGAGATTGTGTTTCTTAAGGCTGATAGAGCCTTAAGTAAAGTGAATTTTCCTTTCTCATTTGAAATCAAAACAAATTTAGTAACTTTTAAAAAATATAATTCATCTCTACAATATAAAATTGACTTGAGCTTCAGTATCAAATTACAAAAAAATAAATTATATGTGTGCGAAGAATATTTTTACTTTTCGAAAAGTCTATTAGAATTTCATCAGAATATTAAGGGGCACAACTAGTTTGACCGTCTGAAAAAGGGTGATTTTTGTGAATTAAAAAAAAAAAGTATTGCATCGAATGTTTTAAAATTTTGCAGATATATTTGTGCATAAATAATGAATACAAAGTAATGTTTTCAAATGAAAATATTCGATTTTCAGCAAGTTATCCACCATCTCCTGAGTCTTTAAAAAAATAAGTTCTCCCACTGCTGCAGTGATTGCAGCCTTCACAGTGCCTGAAATCAAGAAAACCAAAGAATTTATTAAACTAGAATATATTTCCTATACAATGACCCTCGATTGTAAAAAAAAATTAAAATGCAACAAAATGGCGGATTTTTGAAAAAAAAATCAAAATTCACTGAAAAATCTGATGGTTTTTGACCTGACAAAATTATATTTTTTATCCAGTCATAAAAATGGAGGGTCATTGTACGGAAAAACAAATATACAATATGCTAAAAAAAGACCCAAGTCAATCGGATGAATTGTTATCGAGTTGCAGCTGCAGCAAATTTGAAAAATGTAGTTTTGAGAAAAAGACGTTTAAAGATAAGAGTACTGATTTCATTGTTATAAATTTTTAAATATCATACCTAGAGCTAATCTGCTATTCCAGGCCCATACAATCCACCTTCCTTTTCTTCAAAAAGCGCCTGCTGGGCTGTTGAAAAATGCAAAAAAAGAAAAATTGAAATTTTCAAAATTTCAAACTAGTTGTGCCCCTTAAGATAGTTCGATCACGAAACTTAGACCTCAGGCAAAAATAGATAATTTTGCTTTCAAGAATAGCAATATTATTATTGAAGGGCTAATTTGGAAGAGAAAAGATTATTTTACATGGAAAAAATTAGAAACACAAAAAAATAATTTTATTAATAAATTTTATTTTTGCCCAAACTTATTTTCTTATCGCTTTGAGTCAAATTTTTAAAAATGATGCGATTCTAATAAGTCACGCTTCATTTTTGTAGGAAAAAGATTCTCTACAACTTGGCGGTTTTCAATTTTTCAAAATGAATTCTATAATGGCTGAAATTATAAAAAAACAATTTTTCAAAACAAAATTTTTATAAACAAATTGCTGTATTTGATAATAATTAATTCAATTTCAAAAATAGGAAACGCTCATGTTGTAGAGAATCTTTTTCCTAAAAAAATGAACCGTGATTCATTAGAATCGCATAATTTTTAAAAATTTGGCTCGAAGCTATAAATAAATAAGTTTGGAAAAAAATAAAATTTATTAAATTAATATTATTAATAATATTAATTAATATTAATAATATTAATAATATTTAATAATTTAATATTTTTTAATATTAAATTTTTATGTGTTTCAAATTTTTTTCATAAAAAATAATCTTTTCTCTTTCAAATTAGCCCTTCAATAATAATATTGCTATTTTTGAAAGCAAAATTATTTATTTTTGCCTAAAGTCTAATTTTCGTGAACGAACTACCTTAAGTGGTGATATGTGTAATATTTAAAAGTAATGCAATCGAAAGCAGCAAAAATTCGAAACCTTGAGATCAAATCCCGCGTATATAATGAATTGCTAAAAAGAGGCTTCCCGCTGAGGGAAACTTGGTAGTATCTCGTGGATTCTCATGCGAGTTCATTAGTTGAAGATTACAAGCTCCAGGCCTTTCATGTTTGGTACGGTGTGAAATATGATAGGATAGTGTGCTTTACTTACTGTATGATAAAGCAGGAAACTCTCTGGGTACCTTTATTCAGCGACAGGAACTTGCAGCGTTCTTCAAATTTCGGGAAATTCCAAAGCAGTAGAAATATCTGGACTGTTGCAGGGCATCAAATTAAAATTATATGCACCACAGTGGAACATTTTTCTTGATTCTATGAGTGATAACATATACAAATGTATCTATATTTTGCAATTGCTCGAATCAGGCCAATGTATTTCTATTTTTAACAATTGTCATTTATTCAATAAGATGAATGACTAGTAAGTATTAATGAGTTTCGCACACTCAAACTAGTAATTAGAAAGCGGTTTCCTATAATAATCCGCGTTTGTACAATTCTATATTTTGACTCCTTGTCATTCAAATGTCAAGAGGATAACGTGTCTGTCGACGATTTTCTTTTACGCCAACAGCATTATACACGTCAAAAGATATTTATTACTTTATTCAGGCGATGTAATGAATAATATTCTATTTTGTAGAGCCGCGGTCAAATTAGTAAAGATGTGTTGTATTCTAAGAGTTTATATATAGTTGGACACATTGTTAAATAATTTATTCCGGTCAAAGTTCAATGAACATTGACGGTATTTCAAGAATATATTCTAGAATTGTTTTAGTTTCTTAGGACAAATTTTAAAATGCATCGTATTTAGTAGACATTTGCTGAGACATATTTCACTACTGTAAAAAAATTTCATGGTGTAAGAAAAATAATGTCAGTTTTGTTAAAAAATTAAAAGTAGTATAGGTTGTATTGACCTTTAATTCAAAGAAAATGGTACGTGGTTGGAAAAAATTGGCTTTTGGGTCCAAAAATTATTAAGTCGATTTAATCACACTTTCCGATTAAATTGATTTAATCATTTTTTGACCCTAAAGCCAATTCTTTCCAAAAACGTGCCATTTTTGTTGAAAAAACTAAAAATTTCAAATATTAATCAAAAAAATAATATTTTAAAGTTTCTTTATGTTTTTTTAGATTAAAAATTGAAAATTTTAACAACTTCAGTTTTCGAAACTATTTTTTTCCAGTGTTTAAATTAGAATTTAAAATTTTGAAGTTAATATGCTTAAAAATTTCAATTTGATGAATTAAAATTGTGTCTAATTTCAGAAATTCAAAATTACATACATTGCAATTTTAAGTCTTTAAAAAGACAGATTCGAAAAATTTTGAATTCAGAAGATTTTAATAAAAGAAAGGAGGCAGAAATAGATTTCAGACTCTATATAAAATTAAAGGTAGCTCATTTCAAAAGCCTAAGAACTGAGGATTCCAGATTACAGTTGCAGAAACATATGGGTAAAATACCTGAAATCATATTGTGGAATTTCTTTTTGAGACTCTTTACATATTTTCTACAGTATTTTGAATTCGAATAGTCTGTGGCGGAGACTCGTTAAAATTGTTTGAATCGTTAAAATCATTATATCCAATTTCAAATGGAAAATCTCAGAAGAAAAACTCCTGGCAATTCCCAAAGGATTTTTTAACATTTTCATAAATTTTTTATAAAATACTATACAAAATGCTTGAAAATTAAATTTAATTCATCAACTAAAATGGGATATCCGGCAATCGAAAGATCCGGGCCCGAATCCCGCCACAGTCGAAAGCGTCTCTTTTTCCCCAGAAAGATTTCAAATCTTTTAAATTTGTTCAAGAAACTAAAAAATAAAAAAATTTCAAATATTTTAAGCTTTCTTTATGATTTGTTGGATTATGAATTGAAAGAATCAACATCTTCAGTTTTCAGAATTATTTTTTTCAAAATTTAAATTAGAATTTAGAATTTTGAAGTTGAAATGCTTAAAAATTTCAATTTTATGAATTAAAATTATGTCTGATTTCAGAAATTCAAAATTCCATACATTGCAATTTTAAATCTTTAAAAAAGCGAATTCGAACATTTTTGAATTCAGAAGATTTTAATAAAAGAAATTTCAGATTATAATTGCTAAAACATGTGGGTAAAATCCCTGAAACCATATTGTGGAATTTCTTTTTGAGATTCTTTACATATTTTCTAGTGTTTTTAATCCGATAGCCCATGGCTGAGACTCGTTAAAATTGTTTGAATCGCTAAAATCGTTATATCCACTTTTAAATAGAAAATCTCAGAGGAAAAACTCCTGGGAAATCCCAAAGGATTCTTAAGATTTTTATAAAGTTTTTATGAAATCCCATGAAAAATGCTTGAAAATGAAATTTAATTCATCAACTAAAGTGGGATTTAAACATAAAAAAATAATCAAATCTTGGAACAAGAATAATTTATAGAGAGAAAAACGACTTAAGAAATGCTTAAAGAAACTCAAATCTTAGATATTTAATTTTTCTATTTACTCAGGCACTTCCAGGGAAGCAATTTCTTTCGATCTAGTTTACAAAATGAAGCAGAGTTTCTTGAATCCGGACTTAATTCCGTAGCCTGAAACTCCACGTCCCTTGAACTGCCGTCACTGTTTGTCAACTCAAACGGGGATTTCGCGATAAATGGAGGTCTTCCACATTGTTCGGGCGTTCTCGCATAAGAGCTCGTAATCCCTGAATAATAGATAGCAATCGGAAATTTGCGAGCTTCGCCCCTTGGCGAAACTCAATAATGATTTACGCACGTGTCACGTCGAGGGATTTCTGGTGGGACACGTGTCGTAAAATACTTGTTAATACCATTTGAAAAAGTCGATATAAATAATTGTTCTGGGGCGACAAATACTCGTGGGGGTGACATTGCTGATATGGGATGAGAATTGTAGAGTGAAAAAGAGAAGGGGTTGCGTCACAAGCGTTGCCCCAATTCCTTCCAAGGATCGATGAAAGGGTGCAAAAGCTGGAAGATCTCTTTGTGAAATCATCAAGTCGAGCAAAGAACCGCCTTGACCGTGAGATGTGGCTCAACTTACTTCCCCGTTTTCTTTAAAAACTCCACTTTATCCCGAAGAAAAATATTTAACTGCTACTGCTGTTAGGAATGAAAATTAAAGTTTAAATGCAAATTTTAAAAAAGTTCATTTTAAAAAGATAAATTCGATTAAGGAAAAAAAAAGACGAATAAATGAGAAGTTAGTGAATAAACGGCATTTTCTGCAAAAGAGTCAAATTCATTTTAATTACTCTACAATTTGACATTTTTTTTCATAATTAAAAGTCTAATGGTAGCAGATGATTTTTAATCACAATTATCTTCTGAGAACTGGGTTAACGACGGTACTACTGTCGCAGTGAACTTTGTTCAGGAAATTGTTTATCTAAAATGATGATATACTTTTTCTGGATTTTCTATTTACTTTATCTACTTTTAAGGTAGTTCATTCACAAAAATTAGACCTTAGGCAAAAATAGATCATTTTTCTTTCAAGGATAGCAATATTATTATTGAAGGGATCATTTGAAACACGGAAAAATAATTTTATTAATAAATTTTATTTTCAAACCAACTTTTTTTCTTATCGCTTCTTACCGGATTTAAAAAAATTATGCGATTCTAATAAATCATGAATCATTTTTTCAGAGAAAAGATTTCCTACAACTTCATCGTTTCTGATTTTTAAAAATAAATTCTTTAATGGCTGAAACCATTAAGAAAACATTTTCCAGAACGAAATTTTTATAAACAAATTGCTGAATTTGATAATAATTTATTCATTTTCAAAAATTGGGAATGGTTAAGTTGTAGGGAATCTTTTTCTTGACAAAGTGTTTTGTGATTTATTAAAATCGCATAATTTTTTAAAATTTGGTAAGAAGCAATAAGAAAAAAAGTTGGGGCAAAAAAAAAATTTATTGATAAAATTATTCATTTGTGTTTCAAATTTTTTTCATGAAAAATAATCTTTTCTCTTTCAAATGATCCCTTCAATAATAATATTGCTATTCTTGTAAGCAAAATTATCTATTTTTGCTTGAGGCCTAATTTTTGTGGATGAACTACCGTGTAATTTTCACTTTGTAAAGCATTAAATTCTGGAGCTCAATTGGTAAAAACAAAAAGAAATAAATGAAGAACGGATTCGATATGAACTTCCCTACTATAAGAGATGAGCTAAAGGATGCGTATGTAATTTTTTCCTGGCTCTTTGCCCGAGGTTTTATTTACATTGAACGTAGCCGTAAGCGTAAACATTACGATAAGTTGTTTCCTCCACTTGTTTGCACAAGCCGATTATTTGAACCAAAAAAGAGAAACCTTGCACCCAAACTAACTAAATAAAACTTATGATAAAAGTTCGTTAATTAAAATTTTATTGGAAATGATACAGTCGGATAACAACTCCGTTAAGGGGATCCCCCACCTTTAAAATATTCAAGATATTAGTAATTTTATTCCATATTATGAAACTAGTTACATTTATTTTGGGATATTTTTATTTATTTTTCATTTTATTTGTAACTATTTTTTCAGTCATATCACCTTATTTTCCATACCATAAAAGTTGCTACACATTGTATGGAACAAAATAAAATAATAATTATGAGAATTGGTTAAAAAACAAAAAAGTTATTTAAAGCCAGAATATGTAAAAAAAATGAACAAAAAAATCAAAATTTTTAGTTTAAAAATACATAAAGGTGCTGAAATTAAAAAAAATTCATAACCTTTCTAAATAAAGGTACTAAACATAAAAAAAATTATATGAAAGGTCTAAACTCAAAAAACAAAAATATTAAAGGTAGTGGTTCCTTAAATGTCAAACGTTCTTATTTTTTCTTCCATAAAATCGTTAAGATTTCGGTACTTGTTTAAACAAATTAAATTCATATAGATTACTTATAATTGTGAAAATCTTTAGGAAATGTATAATATATAAATTCATATCAAAGGATATTACATTCTCATCATGGATGAGAAGGTATTGGTTTTATGTGAAAAATGACTTTCGAAATTTTCATCAAATCTTTACGTTTTGAGACCCCCTGAGTCAGAAAAAATGGTTTTGACGAAAGTGTCTGTCTGTCTGTCTGTCTGTAGGTCGTGTGCGGCATAACTCTCGATAGAATTATCAGATTGAATTGAGCTTTGGTACACTTTATCGGAGCCGAAAAAGTAAGGACAAGTTCGTTAACCGGCCACATCCAATCAAAATAGAGGGATTGAGCACTACTTTTGTGTTTTTGAAAATAATTTTTTGAAAAAATCAAAAATTTCAATACTGGTTTTTGATAGTGCTCATAAATCTCTAAAAATTATCCTGATAACATTTTTTGATTAAATCAAAATTAGAAATGTTACAGCATATTCAAATTCGAAAAAAGTCAATATCAAAATTCCATTTTCCAGTTAAATTATATGAAATACGAAAAAACGTTATGATACAATATTATTAAATAAATAAAGACCTACAAATTTGAATTTCAACATTTTTTCATAAGATACATATTTTTCTTTTTAATTAAAAAAAAACTATTCAAAATCCAAAATTCAATTTTTTAACAATAATATTCGAAATACGAAAAAAACGTAAGGATACAAAATTTGTCGTTTTAAAAAGATCTACAAATTTTGTCTCACACAGTTTCTGATAAAACATATATTTTTCGTTTCAATTCCAAAAAATACGATTAAAATTCAAAAATTCCATTTTTTAGACAAAATATGTGAGATACAAAAAAAACTTTTAGATGAAAAATTGTTTGGCTAAATAAGGTCTACACATTCTTATCGAGAAATTTCTCGACAGGATGTATATTTTAATTTTTTGATTTTTAATATTGAAAAAATTCGATTTTTTTCAGCAAAATATGTGAGATACGAAATAAGCGTTGTTCTATAAAATCGTTTCCTTAAATAAGGTCTACGATTGTTTTTTCTTTTTGAGAGATTTGGAAGAAAATAAATTATTTTAATCATGTAATTTATTAAAAAGTTACTGAAATGTATACAGAAAATCGAGCGCGAAGCGCGAGCGCCATGATGAGAATGTGTTCCTTAAGGCTGATAGAGCCTTAAGTAAATTGAATTTCTTGTTTCACTTAAATTCAAAAAAAAATTGAGTGACTTTGAGAAAATGTGTAATTCACATCATCTGTAATATTATTTTAAATTTGGTTTGAGATTCAGTATCAAATTATAATAAATAAACTTGAATGTATGTGAAGAGCAGAAGACCGAGCGCGAACCGCGAGGTCCAGAAAGAACGGAGCGCGAAGTGCGACGATCAAATCGCGCGCCCTAGGCGCGCTCAAACTTGCGAGCGAAGCGAGCTGCGCGCCATGAGAATGTGCCCGCGAAGCGGGCAGATTTTTATATCTTTTCTTTATAGATTCTATATATTCTATATTCTCTTTGAGCAATCTTTTTAAATTATTAGTATTTATAAATAATTGTACTTAAATATCTCATATAAAATGTAACTGGAGCTCGATTTTTTATTAGCAATAATCTCTTGATTTCTCTTATCTTTGAATCTGTATTAGTTAAAAGCAACTGATGAAATAGCTGGAGGGGTTTTCAATCTGTTAATTAGATAGTCAATAGCATGGTGACTGTCGAACAACATCGACTATTCATTGAGATTGTTATTCGATTAAATGGGACTAACCAATGCTTTGTTAGTCGCGATTGTCGCGATTCCCAATATGCTGTCAAATGCAGTAACCTGTTACATTCATCAAGTAGGTTACTTTGCTCCACATATAACTTATGGAATTCCATTATTTAAAATTGTGTTACTTAGTTATTTCTTTGCAATGCAAAATCAGAGCATTTTGTAAAGTGAACTAAAACATGAGGATGGGACATTTTAACGTATAATTTTATACTCCTTTAAGGTAGTTGAAGACAAAAATAGATAAATTTGCTTTCAAGAATAGCAATATTATTATTGAAGGGCTATTTTGTAAGAGAAAAGATTAATTTCAATGGAAAAAATTTGAAATACAGAAAAATAATTTTATTAATAAATTTTATTTTCACCCCAACTTTTTTTCTTAACGCTTCTTACCAAATTTTAAAAAATTATGCGATTTTAATAAATTACAAATCACTTTTTCATGAAAAAGATTCACTACGTCTTAACCATTTCCAATTTTCTGAAATGAATAAATTATTATCAAATTCAGCAATTTGTTTATAAAAATTTCGTCTTGGAAAATGTTTTTTAATAGTTTCAGCCATTAAAGAATTTATTTTTAAAAATTAGAAACGGTGAAGTTGTGGGAAATATTTTCTCTGGAAAAATAATTCATGATTTATTAGAATCACATAATTTTTTAAAATTTGGTAAGAAGCGATAAGAAAAAAAGTTGGGTCAAATATAAAATTTATTAATGAAATTATTTATCTGTGTTTCAAATTTTTCTTCATGTAAAATAATCTTTTCTTTTTAAAAGAGCCTTTCAATTATAATATTGCTATTCTTGACAGCAAAATTTTCTATTTTTGCCTGAGGTCTAATTTTCGTGGATGAAAATAGCCTTAAGGTGGTATTCTGGTCTATATAGAGGCACAAATTTCGGACGTTTTTTGAAGTTCGATGAAAAAAACCAAAAAATATTTTCAACATCCATTTTTTCCCCAGATATTCATTGATATTTTAATAATACACAAAAAAATTCAAAATTTAAAAAGTTACAGGCTGGTAAAGTGGGGAGTAAAAAAAGGGTGCGTCCTGGTTGACACAATTCCAACAGTGCTCCCAGATCGTGGATGGAATTTACCCCCTCCACTCTACCAGTTTATTGCAAAAAAAACAATTTTTCAAATATAATTTGGGGAAATTTTTGAAGTATATTACTTTTTCAAGTTGTTCTTTAATTATATTTGAAAGTTTGCCCAAATTATACTTGAAAAGTTGCTTTTTTTTCAATTAAATGTCAAAATGGAGGAGGTAAATTCCATCCACGATCTGGGAGCACAATCCAACCCTTCTAGTCATCTGGATGAAAAAAACAAAGATTCCTAATCAGTAAGGATGTGATTATGGTCCCTACCTCAGGGAAAAAAAAAATTACGCAAAATGGCGACTATTTGAAAAAAGTCATTTTTTACCCTTTTTTTCACTGTTTTGAATTTTTTTAAAATAGTAAAACATAAAATTTTGACATAAATCTGGTAGGGGCGATAGAAGGTTATACAGAGAAGGTTCATGCCAAATTTCAAGTAAATCGTTGATTATTTTAATATTTATCGTGTGCTTTATTATGAAATTAATTTCAAGGATTTCGAATTCCATATATAATCTGTAGAATGAGCGCCAATTTCAAAACTCAAATGAGACTTCTTGCAACTGCCACGAAACCTTAAACGTGTGAACAGCCGCTCAGAAATATTACCTGTCATAGAAGTGACTGATTACTCAAAAGCTGAGAATTTATGATTTCATTCTACTGGATTTTTAACTGATAATTTGTTACTTTTGACTCGTAATCAAATTAATCACTGATGTGAATCATTGACTGACATTTTGCATTTTTTTTATTATTTATTTTTATTTTTTTATATTATTTTTATTTATTTTATTTTTAATGTACGTAAATAATCAAAAATATTTCCATTTTGTTCTAAGACGTAAATATGGTAAATAATAATGCATTGGATTAAAATAAACATGAAGTAGCATGAATTGATAATTGTAGTGATAATAATACCACAAATAGTTGTAGATGGTGAAGACGAAAATGAAGAAAGAGCAGTTTCTGTCTTGCAAGCCGCTAATAAAGAGGAAATTCCACTATAAACTATTTATTGTTATTAAACGAAAACCTTTTAAATTTTACTATTTTTATAAATACAAAATTAGAAGGGGTCAGAGCAGGCCCCCATTTTACAGGCCCAGATCTGGGCCCGATCGGGTAAGGCGTTTCATTACTGGCCTGGCGCTAGACAGATTACCCTATCGGGGCCACATTTTTCCTAATCGGGGCCCAATCGGCGCCCCACCAAAATTTCTGCACGGGAAATTGTATATTTTTCAGGAATAATTCATGCTTCAAAGGGTTAATGTCTTGTACCGATCTGTTCAATAAATTTTTTTTAATCGACTTACTGGCATTACTTTTCGGACAAACCATGTATCTCAAAATCTAATTTACATTCAGAGAATCCCGTAATAAAATTTTGTAAAAAGTCATATTAACTCGGTCGAATTTTGTTTCTCGGAATTCCAATGATGAAAATATTATTTGCAGAACAGGTCAATATACATTTGCTTTGGATTTTTATAATTGATATTGATTGACATGCTGGCTGTTATGAAGGGTATTGTGGAGATATAGAACAAAATTGAAATAGCATGCAAGAATGCATACGTGCGTTTCAGATCTAAATATCAGTTTCAGAGGCTGAATTTTTCTTTCTGTTTATTGATTTTCTCATGCATACTTCACCCTTCGACACTTGCGGGGTTTATCAAACGCTTGATTCAATTGGCATTTCCACAGACGCGTTCCGCTTCTAGGTGCGATTTTCTACCTATTCTGTTCTCGGGAATGGAAAAGTATAGTATGTCGGTGACTCCAAAACGTCACGATATCCACCAACCTTATAGCCCTTGCTTTTCGAAAGAGAGGGCAATGACTCACGTTATGTTGCGATTATATCGCGTGTTTCCAGAATAAAAGAATTCCGGGAGCCCTCGCTTGAATGACTGTTAACAGTTTCCACAATTCAGAGAAAAAGTCAATACGATGCACAAAGTCATACAAATTGCACAACTTTTAAAATTTCATGGATAAATGTGAATGGACTACTCATTAGACAATAATCTTGAAACAGACGTAAATTCACTACTTAGTTGCAATAAACACTCTCCCTTTATAGAACGTGATTGCAAACAAATGTATTTCTTTTGATTTTTTCTGGAAGAGCACGCGTCTTAGTTCTTAGTTTGAATTGCAACATTTTTTCATAAGATGTATATTTCTCTTTTTAATTAAAAAAAATACTATTGAAAATCCAAAATTTAATTTTTTAACCAAAATATGTTTCTTAAGGTAGTACGATCACGAAAATTAGACCTCAGGCAAAAATAGATAATTTTGCTTTCAAGAATATCAATATTATTATTGAAGGGCTAATTTGAAACAAAAAAGATTATTTTTCATGAAAAAAATTTGAAACACAGAAAAATAATTTTATTAACAAATTTTATTTTTGCCCAAACTTATTTTCTTGTCGCTTCAAGCCAAATTTTTGAAAATGATGCGATTCTAATAAATCACGGTTCATTTTTTTAGGAAAAAGATTCTCTACAACTTGACCGTTTCCAATTCTTGAACATGAATTTTCCAATGGCTAAAATTATAAAAAAACAATTTTTCAAAACAAAATTTTTATAAACAAATTGCTGTATTTGATAATAATTAATTCAATTTCAAAAATAAGAAACGATTAAGTTGTAGAGAATCTTTTTTCTAAAAAAATGAACCGTGATTTATCAGAATCGCATCATTTTTTAAAATTTGGCTCGAAGCGATAAGAAAATAAGTTTGGGCAAAAATAAAATTTATCAATAACATTATTTTTTTGTGTTTCAAATTTTTTTCATAAATAATAATCTTTTCTCTTTCAAATTAGCCCTTCAATAATAATATTGCTATTCTTGAAAGCAAAATTATCTATTTTTGTCTGAAGTCTAATTTTCGTGATCGTACTATCTTTTTTTGAAAAAATCGATTTTTTAAAAATCACAGATTCTTTTAGTAGACATGTTTAGAAATGCTATAGGAAACACTATTTTGGTCAGAAATTTCGAGAATAGGTGTAAAAAGGCGGAGTAAGCGGAGGTTCTCGGGGATGGATTCGTGCTATGTTGTTTCTCGAAACAATATTTTTCGACCTGGTTGACATGATTTAGAAAAAACTATTTGACCGATCAAGCTCAAATTTTATGGAATATTCTACACATATACAGCTATAGCCGGTAGCAGAATTAGAAATATTTAATCATATTAAATATGTTTTTTTAAACAATTTAAGTTGCAAAAAAGGGTTAAAAACTTTAAGTATCAGTAATTTTGTTATTTTTTATCGAATTTTTTTTTATTGAGGTACCGGCTATAGCGGAAGGGTTACTTTTTAATAATATGGCGGAATTTTTGCTCTCAGGCTCTTGAAAGTGGAGATATCGTGTCAACCAATTCTCAGCAGGGTCAACTTCAGGCAACTGGGTCAGCAAGAATTTCCACACAAAATAATAATAAAAAATCTGTTGTAAAAGCGTTAAACCTCTTCTTTAATGTGTAAAAAGATTGAACATTTTAAATTAATTTTTTCATGAAAAATCGAAATTTTTTAATCTTGCAAAGATAGTAGAGTAACTTAAGTTTGGTGGACAGCATGTGTTACTCTGGAAAACCCTTTAGGAAAAAGAGAAAAAACCAATAATCTTTGAAGTGACCAACTTAATAAATATTTCTACAACTACTTGAAAGATTTTAATAAATATCACTGATGAGGGCTCCGATCTGAGCCGAAACGTCTGATTGAATCGACTTAATCATTTTTGGACCCTAAAGTCAATTTATTCCAACAACGTACCATTTTATTTAATTGAGGGTCAATAAAACCTATACTACTTTTAATTATCCCACTAACAGTTTTCGATTAAACCAAAATTAAAAATGTTACAGCATGTTAAAACTTGAAAAAAGTCAATATCTAAATTCCATATTTCAGTTAAATCATACGAAACATGAAAAAAAATTATGATACAAAATTGTTTACTACATAAAGATCCACAAGTTTGAATCGCAACAATTTTTCATAAGATGTACAATATATTTTTCTTTTTAATTTAAAAAAAATACTATTGAAAATCCAAAATTCAATTTTTTAACAATGATATGTGAAATACGAAAAAAGCGTAAATTTGCAAAATTCTTCGTTTCAATAAGATCTACCAATTTCGTCTGACACAGTTACTGATATAACGTATTTTTTTTCGTTTCAATTTAAAATAAAATTAAAATTTAAAACTTCTATTATTCAAATAAATTATGTGACATACAAAAAAAAACATTGAAATGCGGAAAATTATTTGCATAAATGAGGTCTACAAATCCTCAGTACGACATTTTTTGACAAGGTATATATTTTATGTTTTGATTTTAAATAATGAAAATAAAAAATTCCATTTTTAACCAAAATATGTGAGATACAAAATAAGCGTTGTTCTGCAAAATCGTTTCCTTAAATAAAGTCTACGATTGTTTTCCTTTTTTAGATATTTAGAAGAAAATAGATTTCTTTAATCATGTAAATTATTAGAAAGTTACAGAAATGTATACAGAAAATCGAGCGCGAGTGTCATGATGAGAGTGTGTTCCTTAAGGCTGATAGAGCCTTAAGTAAATTGAATTTCCCTTTTCATTTGAAATGAAAAACAAATTTAGTAGCTTTGAGAAAATGTAATTAACATCTACAATATTATAAAATTAACTTGAGCTTCAGAATCAAATTACAAGAAATAAACTTATATGTATGTGAAGAATATATAAGACCGAGCGCAAAGCGCGAGATCCAAATAGAATGGAGCGCGAAGCGCGACGATCGAATCGCGCGCGCGACAATTGTCTAAATTTCGTCGAAATGTGTTGAAAGATCACTAGTGTGCAATATTAATTTTCATACAAGTTTCGTGATTTTACTAAGATACTCTCTAAATCTGAATCATTCAAATTTTCACTGATTAAATCAGTAATTTGCCTTTTCACTGTTAAATCAGTTAATTTTCACTAAAGTAATCAGTGAAATGTGACTGAATTACAGTAACCTCTTTTTGGCTATTTGAATCAGTCAAATTTCACTGATAATCAGTATATTTTTACTGATTCAGATTTAGAGAGTATAGATCAAAAAATTTTATTTCGAAAATGAAATAAAAAAGAAAGAAATTTTGTAAAAATAAAGAAGGAGAAAGTACTAAACGTGAATAATTGTTCCAACGACATATTCGTTGAAAGAACAGCAGTATCTGTAAAGTATTACAATAAAATAGGATTCATAAAAGTTACTTAATAGTTACAACGGCTGTGTGAGATATACGTTCCGAGTTTATCTTTATATATATGAAATATTGCTTGAACAAAAAGATTGAATTGTACTAACATGGTTTATAAAATTAATCTTCATCAATGGAAATTTGCATAATTTATTAAATTGATTTCAAATAATTACGAATGAATTTTCATATAATTGATTTAATTACATACTTTATATGTTTTAATTTGAATACTTTAATTGACAGTTGGGAAATCTGTCGAAGAAGATTTCCGAACTGTCCGATGGAAGAAAATGATTCGGAATTTTTCAGCAAGGACGAAGTGTTTACTCACTGTTTGCCAGCAATAAAAGAAAACTTTATCTTTTAACTTTCTGGCATTAAAGCGGAAACTTTTTACCCCGTCGAAATGCTTTCCTTTGCTATGTTTATATGCAGTTGCCCTTCATATTGAGGAATAAGGTCTCCCAACTCCATCCACTACTTATGTAATATGCACGCGAAGTTCAAATATATTCCAGTCGAGTTTTACCTTCGCTGGCGTTTTAAATAGGCACTGGATGGAGTCAATGTTGGCTGGGCTTAAAAGCTCCGCGATTTAAATCGCAGTTTAGAGCATACAGTGGGCGTCGAGCGATATTTGAAAAGTATTGGGAATTATGCTACAAATCGTGAATATTAAAACACGATTAAACTCAAATAAATGGATTACAAAAGTCATTATATTTCCAATTTGAGAAAAATATAGGAAATGCTTCAATTAAATGACTTACTGCGTTGATTGGAAAAATGGTAAAGTTTTTGGTAACTAAAAATACCTCTAATGGTATTATAAGTTGTTATTAAATAACAATTTACCTCACAAAAATTGCAAATATTTCCATTGTAATTACTAAAACAATGGCAAAAACATGTATTTATTGAAGCGTTATAATAATGATATAGTTTTGCTGGCTAGAATTCAGCAAAATCCATAGTAGACCGGATGCAAAAAGCAAACCTCACAAAAGCTAGAGGTCGAGCTATAGTAAAACCATAATACCTCATATCCAGTTTTTCGTATTTATGTTTAATGAAATGATTCTCATACAAAATGACTTGAAAACGCAATTTTAATGAAGATTTGAAAATTGTCAGATCATAAAAAAAACATAAACCTTTGAACAAATATTTTCAAACTATTTTCCGAACTTTACTTTCTAAATCTGAATCAGCCAAATTTTCACTGATTGAATCAGTGATTTGCCTTTTCACTGATTCATCAATGAAAACAATATTTTTTACTGTTAAATCAGTTATTTTTCACTGTATAATTAGTGAAAACAATATTTTCCACTGTTAAATCAGTTAATTTTCACTGAAGTAATCAGTGAAATTTGACAGATTCGAAGTAATCTCTTTTTAGCTATTTTAATCAGTGAAATTTCACTGATAATCAGTAGATTTTGACTGATTCAGATTTAGAGAGCAGGTTTTAAAACATAGAGTAAAAATTTAAAAAATGATAAGTTTACATTATTTAGAATAAGACATTTTATTGTCATTCTATTTTTTATAGCAAAACTTAATTATACGGAGAAAAATATTTGTCTTAAGTTATCAAACTATTTCGAAACGCATGATAAAATTCTAACGCGACGTACATTTTTCAAGTTATTTATATTTATTATGATTTTAATCATAGAATACGCTAAATCACCGATGAAAATTCCCACCTAGATGGTAAAATAAATTGAATTATTACAATTTGACCATCTAGATAGAAATTTTAACGGTTAATTTAACGTATTCTATAATAGAAATCATAATTAATGTGAATCATTGGATAAAAGTACGTCGCCTCCAAATTTTATTATGCATTTCCAAATAGTTTGGTAATTTTAAACAAATATTTTTCTCCGTGTAGAATTATTTTCTAAATTTAAAAACTATTATCAATTTCCATTACTTTTTCTGTTTATAATATTTGTATTCTGATAATATAAATAAGAGCCGAATTTCATATAGATAATGGATTTGATATTAAAGACAATAATAAGAGTTCTAAAGCTCAAAATATATAAATTCATTTTAAAAATTTCTCTTAACATGAGAAGCTCGCAGTAGTAGTATTGTTAGTAGCGGATTTAAAATATTTACTATCAATATCCGATAAATTCTGAAAGCACCATAATTGGAATCTGCTTGATAAGCGATTTAATTGAAAACCCATTTTACAAAAAAGTGTATTAATTTTAAAATGATTAAAAAATAAAAACAGTGCAATTTTAAATCAGTTTTCCAATTTTAACGAGAATCCAATTAAAGTAATAGAAGATTAATTTTTTATTATATTACTTTTATAGATTTCGTAATGTAGATGGAGAATTCGAAGTGTGAAATCGTGCATATTTTTCAATTAGAATTCAATCTTTCTCACAAATGAAGCAATTATTTTATTCAAATTATTCAATACGTACAATTTGATACAAATAGTGCTTTTCTATTATCACTGAAACAGAATCCCACTTAATGAATCAAACTAAATGGTGAATTTTGAAACGGATTCTATTCGCATAAACAGTATTATCAATGCAAGAGGTATTGAAATACAGGGATTTCTCGCTTGATTATACAGATTTTGTGAACAAAATGTACGAGTATATCAGTGCAACTGATCCTGCCAGCAAAACCACCTACTACTATTGAGCACTACAAGCGGATTACTCTACAATTAGTACACTACTCATAATCTCACCAAGAAATACATTTAAAATCAAGTCCAAAAGCTGTTATTTTTGCACATACAAACAAAATTAAGTCAATAATATTTCATTTTGAATGTTAAAAAATCTGAATGCTTCGCGGGAAGATTCTCATCGCGCGCTTCGCGCGCAGCTCACAAGTTTAAGCGCGCCTGGGTCGCGCGATTCGATCGTCGCGCTTTCCGCTCACGAATATTTGGATCTCGCGCTTGGCGCTCGGTCTTATATTCTTCGCATAGATTCAAGGTTCTTTCTTGTAATTTAATACTAAAGCTCAAGTCAATTTTATAATATTATAGATGTTAACTACATTTTCTCAAAGCTACTAAATTTGTTTTTCATTTCAAATGAAAAGGTAATTTAATTTTCTGTAACTTTCTAATCATTTATGTAATTAAAAAAAATTTATTTTCTTCCAAATATCTCTGAAAGGAAAAATAGTCGTACTTTAATTGAGGAAACGATTTTGCATTTCAAAGCTTACTTGTATTTCGTATATCACATATTTTGGTTAAAAAATGGAATTTGTCATTTTTAATAGTGTATTTTTAAAACCAAAACATAAAATATACATCTTTAAAAAAATGTCCTACTCAGAATTTGTAGACCTCATTTTAGGCAAATGATTTTTTATCCCAACGATTTTTTCGTATGTCACATATTTTGTTTGAATAATGGAATTTTTGAATTTTACTTGTATTTTAAATTGAAACGAAAAAATTACGTTTTATCAGAAACTGTGTCAGACAAAATTTGTAAATCTTATTGAGACGAACAATTTTACAGACTTGGCTTTTTTTCGTATGTAACATATATTGGTTCAAAAAATTAAATTTGGATTTTCAGTAGTATTTGTTTAAATTAAAAAGGAAAATATACATCTTATGAAAAAATTTTGCGATTCAAATTTGTAGATCTTAACGTAGAAAATAATTTTGTATGATAACTTTTTTTCATATCACGTATAATTTAACTGGAAAATGGAATTTAGATATTGACTTTTGTCAAGTTTATACGACCGACAGTACATGTAACAGTTACATTAGATGTAATGGAAGTTTTTTTCAATAATGTATATTAAATATTGAAAGAATTTGAAAACCTTTCTGTGCTCTCTAAATATTAATCAGTCAAAATCTACTGATTATCAGTGAAATTTGACTAATTCAAATAGCTAAAAAGAGGTTACTGTAAATCAGTCAAATTCCACTGATTGCTTCAGTGAAAAGTAACTGATTTAACAGTGAAAATATTTTTTCCACTGATTCAATCAGTAAAAATTTGACTGATTCAGATTTAAAGAGTGGAAAAAAGACGCTATCTGAAATGCGACCAGTGAAACTCCGATAATGTAGGCAGTGACAAAAATTTTAAACTCACCTGATTAATTTGAAATCAATGTATATTAAATTTAAAATATTTTCATCTTAAAACCTACAAACTTTTGTTTAAATTTTAATACACATGTGTGTATATTATAATAATGCTTATTAATTTTAATATATTTTGATTGAAAAGTTATTAAATTTAATATGAATGAATATTAATTTTTCATAATATATAAATCTATTAATTCTAATTTACCACTTGCTTATTAAAGTCTATTAAAAATAATAACATTTTTAGCAGTGCACGGAAAAACTTAAGTTTAAAATTTTTGGTAAACTATGTTTCAATTTAGGGAAAAACATATCATATTGAGAATTTTTCGTAGCGAAATATTATAATTTGTCAGAACTATATAATTTACTATAGATTGTATGAAACTTTACTATAATCTACACTAAATTTTCATTCCTAACATGTTTTAGAATTATAAATATAAAACATTTATTGCTATAAAAAGTTTCTCCGTGTACTAATCGATAGAGATATCCAATCCATTTAGGGACTCAAAAATAATTGAAATACTCATTTATTATTATTTTTAACTCCCAACTGGATCGACTATCTCTTTATATTATTACATACTATGGAGTGTGATAAAATACTACATATATTTAAAATACGATTTTTCACTGTTTTACTTGGTAATACGATTTTCCTAACGTTAATAGATAATTAAATAAATAATTTCTCGCGATAGATTCATTTCAATTAGTATTATTGCTAGTTGTCATACTGTCATGCTAATGTAATTGTTATGTGAAAAAAGTGTTTGTAATGTGAAAACGCATTTTTTGAATCAGAGCGTATATACAAGAAATTTAATTAAAACGGTACCTAGACAAAGGTATCATGCACATCAGGTTTTTTCAGTCCTTTTCGGAGGTGATCGAAAAATAAAAAAAGTATCGGTAGCTTGAAATGGAAGCACCTCTAATTAAAATGATTTGTACTATATACAAGAATATCTTGCTTGCTAAATTTTCTACGCGTGATTGTAAAAATATCCAGACCGGACGTATGTCATTTGTAACGACTGGCACCGGTATCCTCTATCAATTTTTTTATTCTTTTTGTATTTCCCTCGAACGACCTCGAATCCGTTGTCGTCGGGACGCGGATATTAAATTGAAAACACGCATCCAGCCACGGAAGACAGCTTTCCGCTAGAAACGATTTACTTACTGTTGTCCCACTATTTTCAAACAATTCATTAGATCCATCGTTGCATGGTTTTCACGGCCATAATGTGTATTTTATACTCCCGTAGGATATTTGTGTTATTCAAGTTGAAAAATAAATCATTCTTTTAATATTTAAAAAGTAATAATTTCATGACTGTTTCATAAAAAAATGAAAAGTGCATCATTTCACTTGACAATTATTACATCAATTTTCAACCCAACAATTCGCGGTGCAGTCGAAAGCGTCTTTTTTTCCACGGAAAGATTTCAAATTCTTCAAATATTTATATAACACCACTGAAAAAAAGTTTTAAAAAAGACACTAGTTCTGTACCCTTTCTATAGTTATTTTTACGAACACTGTTAAAAATTTTTTTAATTATAATGGACTTTAATATACAAGTGGTAAATTAAATTTAAAAGATTTGCTCTCTAAACCTGAATCAGTCAAATTTTCACTGATTCATCAGTGACAAAATATTTTTCGCTGTTAAATCAGTTAATTTTCACTGATTCATCAGTGAAAAAATATTTCTTACTGTCAAATCAGTCAATTTTCACTGAAATAATCAGTGAAATTTGACAGAGTTACAGTGATCTCCTTTTAGCTATTTGAATCAGTCAAATTTCACTGATAATCAGTAGACTTTGACTGATTCAAATTTAGAGAGTGTATATTATAAAAAATATATTAAAATTAACAAACATTTTTAAAATATATACACATGTGTATTAAAATTTGAATGAAGGTTTGTATTTTTTAAGATTAAAGTATTTTAAATTTAATATACGTTAATTAAAAGTAGTGTAGGATTTATTTACATTAAATTTTAATGGGTACGGAGAGGACATACAAAAATTTATATACACTCTAAAAACAAGTGTGTTACTTCTACAGGTGAATCACGAAAGTAACTTTTTAGGCATTTGAAGTGTGTATTTTCAATACACATTACAAGCGTAACGTTTAATTTTCAAACACTTTAACGTTTTGCACCCGAAAAATTGAGTTGACAATGTTTTGTAAGTACACACTACGCTTAATTACACACTTGACAACGTGTGTAATGTATAAAAATTACACATTTCACTACACACTTGTTTTTAGAGTGTACAAATTTCAAAATAGTTTTAAATTAGTTTCTAAATAATTTTTAAAATAATTCTTAGGTAAAATAGTTCAAAAAAGGCCTAATGACCTCAATCAAGCTCTTTTAATTCAGCTACGCACCACAGAATTTATTAGTAGATTCAGGTTTAAACTTAAATATATAATTTATGTTTTTTCAAGGAATCTCTGTAAACTACTCACAGTTATTCAACACAGCTTATATGCGGTTTTTATTTATGTTGTTTGGTTGCGTATTGTCTTTATGCGTATTATAGTTTTATGCATATTTTTTTTTTTTTTTTTTTTTTTTTTTTTTTTTTTTTTTTTTTTTTTTTTTTTTTGTGAGGAGGAAAAATGGCAAAATCTTTTATAGACGTTGTACAGGACTCTCCTAGGACGGGTCTAGGCATACCTGTTAAAACCAGAAAACCCCCTCTCTCGAACCAATACACCACCCGCGGAACCGCCTTTCGGCTTTAAACTTCACGGGTGGTTGGTTCCATTAAAGTCGCGTACGACTCTTCCGTCATCCGTTCGCTCGGAACTTCCACCCGCGGCCACACGCCCACTAGGATAACCGACCAGCCGCGCCACCCAGGGGAGAAACAAACAGATTCCTCCCCCGAACGACGCGGACAGTCAAGTCTACCCGAGACGCAGGACCGCGGGTGCAGGCCCCGATGCGATTTCTACTGGCCCTCCCCGTTGTTTCGCTCCCGACGCCCATCAAGTTCTCTCGTCTTCATCACAAGTGTGACGAATGACTCGATGAGCGTCCAGAACCGCTCAGACTGGAGCATGAGGGGGACCATCGTGTCAGGAGTAAGTTCGGAACCCACCGCCTGACCGAGGACCCCCCTAGCCACACCCCATTTTGCGCAGACGAAGAGTGCGTGCTCTGCGTTATCCAACGGGGAATCGCAGTAGCAACACGTCTCCTCGTCTCTCTTCTTAAAGCGCCTCAGGTACGCGTTAAAACAGCCATGGCCCGAGAGCGCTTGTGCCAAGTAAAAGCCGACTTCCCCGTGCTTTCTGTTCAGCCAGGTGGCGAGCTCCGGGATCAGGCGGTAGGTCCATCTCCCTGTCTGCTCACCATGCCATCTCATCTGCCATTTCTCGACGAGTCTGCGCCTTCCATCCTTGCGGATGGCCTCCTTCGCGCGAGCGATTTCCTGCAGGTCGGCGCAGGTAAGCTCCTTGCGAAGCTGAAAGGTTTCCTGCCTTTCCTCCGCCAATAAATCTATTGGCGGGACGCTCGCCAGGACCAGCACAGCGCTCGTCGAGATAGTTCTATATGCCGAAACTATTCTCAGCGCGACAAGTCTCTGCGCCGAGAACAGCTTCTTCTGAATAGCATGGTTTTGCAAGGCATTGGCCCAGACCGGAGCTGCATAAAGCAGCTTCGAATGGACCACGCTCGCCACCAATCTTCTTTTCGCTTCCCTGGGTCCACCAATGTTTGGCATAAGCCGGGCCAAGTTTGCTCCACATTGGATGGCTTTGGTGGCTGCGATCTTTAGGTGTTCGCCAAAGCTAAGCCTACGATCCAGCTGCACCCCCAGGTACTTAATGCTTGTTTTCCACTCGACTTCATGCTCTCCGAGAACGATCCTCGGGTATTCGAAGGATCTCCTGTCCGTAACGAGCAAAGCCTCGGTTTTCTCAGGGGCCATTTTAAGACCTCTGCCATCCAACCAGCGCTTCGCTCGCCACAGACTTTCATTGATCCTCAGCTCTAGGATTCCGACGTCGTCAGCGGCGCACACGACAAGTGCGTCATCCGCGAAGCCGACGATGCTCGTTCCAGCAGGCAGGTCCATGCGCAGGAAATCGTCGTACATGACGTTCCAAACGAGTGGACCCACCCGCGACCCTTGAGGGGCGCCACATGTCATCTCCTCCTTGAGAGACCATTTGTCGCCCTCATATATCACCCACCTGTCGCTCAGATAGTCATCTATCATTCGCAACAGGTAGTCTGGAACCTTCTTCCGCACCATCGCCTCGATGCAGATGTTCCATCTCGCGGTATTGAACGCATTGCGTATGTCAATGCTAATCAACGCACAGAATCCCTTACGCTTACCAGTTCCTTTTCTTGCATTTGTGGCGATGTTAACCACAGCTTGGATGGCGTCCACAGTGGACCTGCCTTTCCTGAATCCGAACTGGTTTTCCGAGAGCCCGTTCTCCCCGACCAAGAGAGCCTGAAGCCGTTGTAGAATTAACTCCTCCAGAAGCTTCCCCATTGTATCCAATAGGCATATTGGTCTATACGACGAGGCAACCCCTAGAGGTTTGTTGCCCTTCCTCAGCAGGACCAACCTCTGCTTCTTCCAATCTGCGAAGAACCTCCCCTCCCGAAGACAGGAGTTAAAGGCTTCTAGGAGGATCTCTGGGTACGCCCCGATCACCTCTTTGAGGATCTCGTTCGGCACCCCGTCGATACCCGGCGCTGTATTTGCCTTAAGCCTTCCACCCGCTCTCTTTAGTTCTTCGAGAGTGAACAGTTCTTCGCGCCGGACCACGCAGGAACTTCGGTCCTGTCTTTGGAACGGCTCCACGTGTGGAAACAAGCTACGCACAATGTACTGGACTCGATCGGGATTATCCAGGCCCGGGGTCTTTCTTCTAGCCACCAATCTCTTGGTGACTATTTTGAAGGCGAGACCCCATGGGTCCTTCTCGACCTCACCGATCAAGTCTTTCCAGCATTGAAGTCGGCTTTTCTTTATGCCTCGCCTCAAAGCTGTTTTTGCCCTTTTCCATGCCTCGTGCAGCGTAGCATCCCCCTTTGAACGGGTGAATTTTCGCCGCGCTGCGAGGCATTCTCGACGTAGGGCTGCCAATTGGTTGTTCCACCAGTACATCGAACCCTTGGCTTGCCTGCGCTCACGGCGAGGCATCGAGTAGTCGCAAGCCGCGACCACCTTCTGCCTCACCGAGCGCACAGCAGCTTCAAACGACCCAGCAGGGCAGACCCAACCAAGCTCATCGATGAGCCTGATTTTTTCGAGGTGTTTGCGAAGTCTTTCCCTGCTGAGTCGTCTCGTGTTCCAGGAGGGGCTCCTTCCTTCGCCGCCCCTACCCTTATCCACCGCCTGACACCGTTGTTCTAGTGTGAATTCGATGCACCGGTGGTCACTCAAGGTTATTACCTCGAGGACCGACCAGTCGCTTATCCTTGAAGCGAGGCGAGGTGCGGCAATTGTGAGATCAATTATTGACCCCCCCGCTCCTCGTCTGAACGTAAATTCCCCGCCCTGATTCAAGACGATCAGTTCGTTCCTAGCGACCATCTCGCCAACCAAGATTCCCCTCCTATCTAGGCGGGCTTCACCCCACTCGGGCGACTTACTGTTGAAGTCCCCCCCTATGAGGGATCGCCCGATGGCCTCACGGAGGCTTTCCTCAAGGAGGAGGATCTGGGTCTCAAAGACATCGAAGGGATCGCCGGGGGAGAAGTAGCAGCTGTACACACGCACACCCGCCACCTCCACCCAGACGAACCCCGCGTCGGTCTCCAGGAAGTCCCCGACGCCCAAATCAGGGTTACAAACAAGGATGCCGGCCCTCCTTGATGCATCCTGATACCAAGCAGAGTTATCGGACCACTTGTACTGCTCACTAATGAGCAGCACATCAGCCCCCCTCTCCCTGGCAGTCTGCATCAGGAGGTCCTGGGCATCCTTCCCCCTTCCGAGGTTGAGCTGCAGGAACTTCAATTCCTGCCTCTCAACCTCCGAAGCTCTTCCCGGAAGACCGGGCAGGAGCCGCTCCCCGACACATGGGCGACATCTTTGTCGCCCCTGTCTGCGCATGATAGGCACCTTGGTGGCGCCTTACAGGTCCCGGCCAAGTGTCCCGTGGCGCTGCATCTCCAACAGGCGTTTTTCCTGTCGGGGTTGCTGCAGCCCCGGGACCCGTGGCCGTACCCAAGGCACCTGAAGCAGCGGGCGACTTCCAGGTGCTCGCGAATGCGGCACTCTACCCACCCGATCCTCAACTTACCTAGCTGATGCAGACGCGCGGCGTCTGCCTCAGCTAGCCGGATCACTGCAGTCTTCACCCCACCAAAGCGGGTGAAGAGCCTGCAGGACCCCTCAAAAGCTGGTCTGCCCAATGCCAAGCAGAGGGCAGACACAACCTCTTCTTTTTCAACGGTCTCGTCGAGGTCCCTAATTTCGAGGGACATCGTCGAGACCAGGGCTGAAATTTGCGCCCTTTCCCCGACCGCCAGGTCGAGCTCCTTTCGGAAGGCCGAAACGTCTCCCCCCTTTTTGAGGACCAAAAGGACTTCTTCCTTCCTGGTCCTCCGGATAGACAGGACCTCAAGTCCTGCCTTCTGGGGGTCGACCTTCGCCTTCATTTCCCTCAAGATGTCGGCGTAGGACTGGCCGTCCTTCGCCGACACCTTGATGGCGTCGCCCGACCTCGCGGCCGGGGAGCGCCTCGGCAACTTTCCCTTTTTTTTGTGTTCCTGCGCAGAGGGCACAGGAACCTCTTTCTTCTTCTTTTTTTTTTTTTTCTTCTTCTTCTCCACCAGCTGCCATTCCCCATCCTTTTTCGGGGTCTGGCCTCTGGTGGCCGCAGCATAGGACGGCGATATGCCGCCCTTCCCTTTCTTGGGAAGCCGATCTTCGGGGGGAGAAGGAGCAACCCTCTTCTCCCCCTTTGTCAGCTTCTTGGGGGTATCTCCCAGAGACGCAGAGCGCAGTCTCCGGAAGATACCCATCTTTTTTGAGGCGGGGTGGGATTCCAGCTTCTTCTGGATTTCCATCCCGCTTTCTACAAGACATTTGTGGGTGTTGAGCATTCCGCTCAACACCTCTGATGCCTCGTTAACACTGTCCTTTACGTGGCCAGGGTTATTTCTCAGCATACCCTGCTGGATGACACTGAGAGCCCTGGCCAACTTTTCCATCTTTGTGCTTTGCTCCTTCAGGAGCTGAAGGACGTCTTTCCATCCCTCAGCCCCTGGAGAAGTGTGTGAGGACGTATCTGACGCCTTCACCTGTTCACCTCCTTTATTTTTTAAAACATTCATATTAAAACTGTCGTGTCTTAAGACGGTTCGCCCATCATGGGAGCCCTACCGCGGTAGGGCTACTATCCCCGCCTATATGGATCCCTAGTTATGTGCGCCGAAACCGAGAAGCAGCTTATCGGATGGTCGATCCTATCGGCACATTAGATGAAACTAGTAAAAGGTTACGGGATAGGCCCGCGCCATAATGATGCTAAAGGACGACCGAGCGGTGCCGCGTACGCCCCGACACCTGACCCGGACTTCAGGCTAGACGGTGTGCGATTTATCCTACGCAGCGTCGGATATAAGGAAATACTGACCAGGTAATCCTTCATTCCTGCGCCCGGACGTCCATGATTTCAACCCCGACATTGGCTCCAGACAGTAGGATCGTGAGCGGTTTTCCCAGATTAACATGTGGTTTCACGGGATCTTTGCCCTTCGCGGTCGAACACCGGAGGGACTTACGGTTACCCATATTACTTCCACAAAGGTGAGGTACTGACATCGCGTCCTACCCTGGTCGAGAGGCTACTACTCCTCCCTTGGCTAGTCTATCGGGAATATCCACCAGGCGCCGGCCGCAGCCTCATTCACTCAGCGTCCCATTCATTCTGGTGTGTGTGGGTGTCGGTGTCGTGCATGTGATTGTGGTGTGACCGCAAGAGCGCACGCGGGAAGTTCAGCGTCATCGCCGCATACGCATTTGGGGCGATACCCCGATTAAGGGGCCCCCCGCATTCACTCCGTGTACGTTCATTCGGCATCAAGAGACCTGTTCAAGGTCCCCTGATGCTTTCGCTCCACACCGCGTCCTCACGCGCCTGAAAGTCGCAGAACAACCGTCGTGGCACGTGCGCCCGGCAGGCCCATCACTAGGGAAAAGCCCGTCTATAGGGCTCCCTTGGCAGCCATCCTGACGGCAACAGCCCTACTGCTGGCAGAGTCCTTGCGGCTACTACCGTTGGTGGGCTGCAGGACGCGTCTGATCCGTGCTTGGACTCATGCGTTCACCTCGGCGAGACCCTGCCCGCCCACAGAACGCTCTCTCAGTTGTTAGGTGTGTTGTGTTTAGTGTCGCTGTAATGTGTTGTGTCATGTTGTTGTCTGTGTGCCCCCTCCTCCTTTCTCATCCGGGCTTGGGACCGGCAATGGCGGAGTTAGTTTTATGCATATTTATATACTCTCTAAATCTGAATCAGTCAAATTTTCACAGATTGAATCCGTGATTTGCCTTTTAACTGATTCACCAGTGAAAAAATATATTTCACTATTAAATCAGTTGATTATCACTGATTGAATCAGCGGAGAAAATGTTTTCACTGTTAAATCAGTTAATTTTCACTGAAGCAATCAGTGGAATTTGATTGATTTACAGTAACCTTTTTTAGCTATTTGAATCAGTCAAATTTCACTGATAATCAGTAGATTTTGATTAATTCATATTTAGAGAGTACGGGCTTGGATATCAAACACAAAAAATATATATATACACCGAAAAAATTTCCTTGTACCCGTATACTATTTTGCCTAGTTAGGACAGGCGCCAACTTTGCAATCCTAGTTGAAATGACAAAGTTCAAGTTTAGTAAGAAAAACAAAGAAAGCAAGTTGTTTTGACGGACAGATCCTTTCTTAAGAATTTCTTAAAGAATTATTGACAAAAATAAATGTTTGTTTACACAGTGAAAAAGTAATAAATACAGAAGATATTCTTTTTGCAGCGGAGTTTTGTAATAACAGCATAGCAATATTAATTCAATTTATTTGTTAATAGAACTAGAATTCTTTATTTCTCTGTAACAAGGTTTATATTGGTTTGTTTGAATGTGTGTACGTGATTCTCTCAAACAGGAATCCGTGTTATTTCAACTAGGTTAGACTTAACTATAGATGATAGTTGACACTCGGAAAAAAATTTTTTTCAGTGTACATAATTCAAACTAATTTTATATAGTTTTTTGAGTAAAATACTTCAAAAATTGCCATAATGGTCTAAAACAAGGTCTTTCAATTCAGCTTTGCACCAAAGAATTTTTTCGTAGATACAAGTACGGATAGAACATACAAAAATATATATATATATATATTTCAAAATAATTTTTAAAATAGTCTTTAGGTAAAATAGTTCAAAAAGGGTCTAATGACCTCAATCAAGCTCTTTCAATTCATCTACGCACCAAAGAATTTTTTACTAGATTCGGGTTTAAACAAATATATAATTTATGTTTTTCCATGGAATCTCTGTAAACTACTCTAACAAAAGTAGCACTTTTATTTAAAGTGTTTTAATAGGGCAGGACAAAATTTCTTAATACAGCTTCACAACAAAAAAATCAATTTAAGTATAAATTTTCTTCTTGTTGAATATTCAAACCTTCCATTTTCACTTATAAATTTAACTTTACATATCAAATACTCTCATAATCTGTATCAATCAAATTTTTAGTGATTGAATCAGTGATTTGCCTTTTCACTGATTCATCAGTGAAAAAAATATTTCTCACTGTCAAGTTAGTCAATTTTCACTGAAATAATCAGTGAAATTTGACTGATTTACAATAACCTCTTTTTAGCTATTTGAATCAGTCAAATTTCACTGATAATCAGTAGATTTTGACTGATTCAGATTTAGAGAGTACTCGTTTTTTGTATTATATGTTTAAGTGCTATAGTTATATCTTAAAATGAGAAATTAGCGCCACCCTTTTTTTATATTTTCTAGATTTTAATAAATATCACCGATGAGGGCTCCGATCTGAACCGAAACGTCTAATTAAATCAACTTAATCATTTTTAGACCATAAAGCCAATTTTTTCTAACAACGTACCATTTTATTAATATACATTACTGAAAAAAACCTCCATTACATATAATGGAAGTTTAATACAGAAATTTCTAACAGTGTAACTTAAGGTTTTTTTTTAATTATAAATGTTGCAACTCATATTTCTTCTACTATTACATTATATTTCTAGTTACTATCTCTTCAAGATAGAACAGCAGTTATAGACATACACGCTGTATTAAACATCACTAAAAAAAGTATAAAATGCAAATAATACCAATCTTTTGAAATTCAAGAGGGACCTCGCCATTATAACTTTGAAAAGTAGAAAGATATAAAATGTCTACAGCCCAGGAGTTAAAAGTCATAAACCGTGGCTCGGTACTAGCTGCTGAATAACCTTTCCAGGTTGAAAGCTTCGGGGGTGAGAGATTGAATAATTCCGTTTGACAAATTTGTAAAGTCTAGATCAAATGCTAGGTTTACGCGGGTTTCGATTTGTGGTCCTCTCTACTCATTATTTAAACGTCAACCTAAATCGATGCTGATGGATAATTTGGTATGTATCGCCTTGCTAAACGAGAACCATCGTTGAAGCCCACTCTGAACTACTGGTGACGCAAACACATCCATGTCCACTCCTAGACTCTAACGATTACTTTAGTGCAAGAGAGCTTGTTGGACACGAGTCGAAGTGCTTTTCGAGTATACGTCCTTGCAGGAATGTTTATTACGCCACTAACGCAAACAACAAAGTTGTCTTGTTTAACTTCTACCCTCACCCATTCTACTGACCAAAGATTAACTTTCCCATTAACAAATATGCTTTATTATTTAAGATATATGTGGGTCATTTCATGGCAGATTTACAGTCAAAAATTTTTTTTCGACGAAACATTTTTTTTGCCTTTTTACTTCGAAAATAATCGACACGTATTTTTTTTTTCAATGTGATACTTGAAAATTTCGAGATATAATTTTTTTAATTTTCCATTCCAAAATTTTGCATGCATATTGAAAAAACTCCAACAAAGATTTAGAAACAAAAAAATTAGTTCCAAATTTAAAAAACAATTCAATTGTTTATAAAAATGTAGTATATTGTTATTACAAAAAAACAACGAAATGTGTGCTATAACTTTTTTGAAAGCTTGTACTCTTTCGCGCATTTCAAGTGTAAGAGTTACATTTTATATTCAAAACTGCTTTTACAGTGAGCTGTTGAAAAAAAAAAATTTTGCCCGAGTGCCAAAATTAAAAAAATTATATCTCGAAATTTTCAAGTATCACATTGAAAAAAAAATGCGTGTCGATTATTTTCGAAGTAAAAAAGCAAAAAAAAATGTTTGGTTGAAAAAAAATTTGTGACTGTAAATCTCCCATGAAATAACCCACGTGCGAATAAGCTTCCGTAATTAATAAATGCTAATTTCCTTCTTGTAGGTCGATAATTAACGAGCTAGTTAGTTATAATTACACTGAATAAACAACCCGTGTAGAAAATTCGATAGGGGCCTAGTGGGGCCCTGATGAGTTTGCCCTATTTATAGTCGGGATCTAGTGTGGAAAACTAGTCAGGGCCCCGTCGGTAACGTAACACTTTTTTCGAGGTGGGCCCCACTAGACTTTCGAATAGAGGTTTAGTGAGGTCAGCCCTTACACTAACCCACCTACAAAAAAGGACACCATTAAGGCCCTTATGGACCTCCGCATTGTATTTAAGGGCATATATCAGCAGTCACGTGACCAATTTTGTTCAGGTATCTTACTGAAAAAATAATAAATAAAAAGGATTTTTTCCACATTGAGAGAAAAAGTACAGGGAAAATTCGAGTTAAGACTCTAATATTGACCGTTTTTAACGGAAACGGAGGGATATTCGCTTGGAAGGTTAAGTTTACTGTTTTCACAGTAAAAAATCTGTTTTCAAGCTATGAAATTTTTTCTGAGTAAATTGACAGTACTTTTTCGTTACATGTACACCGAAAAATAATTTCAGTAGGTTTGACTACTTTTTAACTTACTTTCCGTAATTCGTAAAGGCCCCAAGTGTCATTTTTGAATTTAAATGAACTGCAGGAACATAGGTGAATCAAATAAGAGCAGTTGTTGAATCGATGAATATTCTTAGTAGATTTGAAAACTTTATATACTTTAAAGTAGACATTAACTTACTATTTTTATCAACACACTTACCTACAAACACACACCCCCCTCTACACTACACAAACGCTCGTTTAGGCAGTATAAAAATTATTCTTCACGCTGCGGATTCGAACCCTCTCTACTTATAATTAACGCATTACTAACCCAACGACTAAGTCTCTCGGCTGCGCACGCTTGGAACACAAGAAAGAAAATAGCTCTTAAAACCTGCAACTTCTGCAGGGCCGTGTAAAAAGTTTTTGGGCCCCGTGTTATCGGGAACTTTGAAATTTTATGCCATTTTATGATTCTGATTAAAATTTTTAAGATTTCTATTTATCAAATCGATTTTCTATAAAATAAAATATTTTTGAAAGAAACAGATCAAATTTTTGAATTAACCCTTCGTTACCAAACATATGAGGGATTCCCTTAGTGGGATCAGTTTTTCAGAAATAACTTCTAATTTACACTTCACACAGTCTGGTCCGTTTGAATACCTTTCCACGAATTATTCCTGAAGCTTTTTGTAGCAATAAAAAATGTTCAAGTAGAATACTCATTCAATAATCATTTTTCAAAATCAAAGGTGACGTGAATTCTGAGACGAAGCCGAGACAAAGCCGAGACAAAGCCGAGACGAGGCCGAGGCGCGATCAGTCCTGCGAGCATTTTAAGCGAGCCTCGTAATTACCCAAATTGTGAATACTTCCGGCCATTTTGATTTTCTCGATCTTGTGTAGTAGTAGCGTATTGTAATAGACGCATGCGCAGTTCAAATGTACAAA
Organism: Diplolepis rosae; assembly: GCA_030998225.1. Lineage (NCBI taxonomy): Eukaryota > Metazoa > Arthropoda > Insecta > Hymenoptera > Diplolepididae > Diplolepis > Diplolepis rosae. Next base: position 5,733,654 of record JAPYXD010000698.1, read on the forward strand.
GCTTTGTCAGTACGCTGCCAACGCTATACGAAGAAGAAGAAGAAGAAGAAGAAGAAGATTATGCTCCGCTGTATCGTAATAGGTGCATGCGCAATACAATTTTTACATTATGTTCCTCTGTATCGTAATACACAACATTACGCTACTCGCAGCTGTAGCATAAAAACGCGTTAATGCGCCGGAGGCACATAAAAAAATTTACTGATGTTTCATAAATATTTAGTTAGAAATTAAAGTAGCAAGTTTATATGAATAACTTGATCCAGTTTCTACATCTTTGTGTCCAAAATACATTAAATTTTATTTTCAAAATTTGAGAAATGGTAGGAAAGATAAAAACCGACTTAAATAGACTACTTTTGGTTTTGATAATAAAAAAAATATCTATAGATTTTACTGCAATTGAACTTTTTTTTATTTTTTTAACTAAAGTTTGTCTATCTACGTCCTTTTTATCTTTTCTACCATTTCCCAAATTTTGAGAAAAAAATTTAATGTATTATGACATAAAGGTGTAGAAACAGAAAATCAATAAAATTTGCTAATTTCTAAAGTATCTCATGCTCTTAATTTATATTCGGATGGGGAGCATGCATGCCAAGTGCGCTGGTCATGATCTTTGAGAGGAATTGTGCTTGGAGTAGTTCAGAAAGCTGTTAACACATGCCACATAGTTAGAATTTTCCTAGACCACAAGGAAAATAACGGCTAACTTCTTCTGGGACAGTAGAAAAAGAAGATAACTCGACGTTTTTACTTGGTTTTTCATCTTCCTATTTTTTTGTTTCATAGCATCTGATATCCCGTAGACACTTGATTTATTTTGTTACCCGGGACATTACAGAAGATAAAACATCAAATAAATGGAAACTCATTCCTTTTTTTCCTGAAAGATTAATATGTCAAGATTAAAAATTTTGCATGGAATTAACAAACGTTTATAAACTTCTGTTGAACAAATAAGAAGAAGAAATAAAAAAGCACTATTGGAGAAACTGTAATGCTCATTTATTAGGGAACAATACTCATTAGTTTGACTGCTATAGTTTTGCAAAGTACAAAGCTGCTTGATCTTGACAGAAGCGTCTGGCTCTCGAGTGGGAGTACTGTGTCCTCTATTTTCATTAATTTGCATAAGTAGTTATTACACTGAAATCAAGAGGTATTATTACTTTTGCACTAAATATTATCATTATGGTATCAACGACATACAAGTGGCTCTTAGAACTTCCTGCCAACTATATCTCTGTATTCACAGAACATGTTCAAGCACTTTTTCGAAAATTATAAGTGCTTTTGAAGAATGAAAAGTTTTTTTGACATTTTTCCAAGCTAAAATTCATTTTACATTTGGTATACTTATTTAAAATTATTTTCAGCGATTTTCATTAATTTTGAAGACAATTCTTTATGCATACTTGAATATTTTATTATTTATTCTCTAAATTTGAATCAGTCAAAATCTACTGATCATCAGTGAAACTTGACTGATTCAAATACTAAAAAGGAGGTTACTGTAAATCAGTAAAATTTCACTGATTATTTCAGTGAAAAATATTTTTTGCACTGATGATACAGTGAAAATTAACTGATTTAACAGTGAAAAATATTTTTTCACTGATGAATCAGTGAAAAGGCAAATCATCGATTCAATCAGTGGAAATTTGACTGATTCAGATTTAGGGAGTAATAAAACCACAGAAAGTTAAAAGGTTAATACTAAATCGACATTTTTAAATCCATGTCTTATTTGAGTCACGTGACCTAGTAATCAATTTTTTTTGAGTCCACATAACATTTCTGGTATTCAAAATAATACTCTAAAACTTTATAGGCAATGCTAGAGAGAACATTAAACTACGTTTATTTGCCTCATTTGAGTGGGAATTAAAAAAAAAATGTTTTCAAAGAAATTAAATGTGGAAAATTAGTTTTGTCCGTCGCAGTTCCACACGAAATGAGATGTCTATTTGAAATTTGGGGAAATTAAATAAAAGGCAACAATAAGGTTCATCTGGTCCTAAATGTTTATAAATTTGAAAAAATTTGGAAATAAGCAAATTGTTTTTTATTACCCAATTAGACTTTAACAACGGGCGCAGTACAATATTTAACTTATTTATATCAATTCTTTTTTCCATTCGAGTTTACGTGGAATTTCTTTTATAAAAATTGTCCTGTCTACGAGATTCGAACCTACACAACCTACCTAACGACGCACCCTATCGACCTACAACTAACGCATGCTAACCACTCGACCACGCCTATTTGTACCAAATGATTCCTTCCAAATCTGTTAGGTATATCAACCAAACTGAGTACCTAAACCAAATTTCGATAAAATTTTGAAATTTCTTCAAGTATTTCAATCAAATAATAATATTTTGAAATTAAATATTTATTATATTTCATGTAAAATATTAAATATTATATAGCATAAAAATAATAAATATTAGATATTACTGTATTAATAAATCATTATAATAATTTTTTGTTTCGAATTAGATGTCATAATCAATATTTTAATAATTGTGCTTTTGAAAAAAATTACAGTTGGAATTCTATATTCGGTGTAAAATAATACTTTAGTACTACGCCAGTCTTCCCAGTACTGGCGCAGTACTAAATATTCATGATAGTCATTACTGCGCCAGTAATGGCAAGTCAGTAGCGGCTAACCAGCACTGGCGCAATACTGAATTTTTTGTGAACGTCGTCACAATACGGATTGGTCCGACTGGGTATCCCCTCGATCTACTTTGTGTTTTTCATGTTTGTCCCGATGTCCTTCCCTACTGGAAAAATTTTATTAAATTTGCTAGTAAAACTCAATTTGATACAAAAACACGATTAGATTTAATAAGAATTCTATTAAATTGAATTGTTGTTTTGGGTTTTTTTATTCAATTTAATTTAATTTTTAGCGAGTCTCAGACGATATTATAGGCGAAGGGGTTAATATATGTGATTAAAATAGTTATTTTGTTCAAGCAAATGAGCAGATGACAGATCCATGGCAAATTAGTACTCATTAAACAAAGCATATGAATAATATAATACAAGAAACTACGACATGAAATTTTAGTCGTTATCATTTTGACAATAGTTAATTATTAATTTAATTATAACACTTTTGTTAGAATGTGTCCCAGCCTCATTAATGGCAGATGCGGTTACGAGTATTATGAATTTAATAGATTATAATGCAAGAATGCAATGGGTATAATTTTATATAAATATTGACAAATACGTTATTAAATTCATTTCACACCAGGACACGTATTTTATAGATTCGTATTCTTTTAACGCTACTTTGTACTTTATCAAGATGCCTGCTAGCAAAGAAAACTGGGAAATGACCCAGATATTCGTGATTTCACTGGGAACTTCAGGAAATTAATAATACCCTTTTTAAATTGTAGATTTGCTACTGATAAATCTAGTGACATTCGAAACTGCATCTTTAAAACAACATTTTTTAATTTATAAACTTTTCAATTGTCCAATTTGTTAATTTTAAGTTCTGCAAAGTTTTGATTGTTCAAATCATTTTACTTAGAATGTTTAGTTTTGAGTTTTCAGAAAATATACTATTTTTTGGAATTTCACTTAAGGGCATTTGATACTTAAGAAAATTAGCAAGTTCATGTGCACTTCTTTCTAAATATGAATCAGTTAAAATCTACTGATTATCAGTGAAATTTGACTGATTGAAATAAATGAAAAGAGGTTACTGTAAATCAGTAAAATTTCACTGATTGCTTCAGTGAAAATTGACTGGTTCAACAGTGAAAAATATTTTTTCATTAGTGAATCAGTGAAAAGGCAAATCACTGATTCAATCAGTAAAAATTTGACTAATTCAGATTTAGAGAGTTGGTCCAGTTTCTTCATGTTTGTGCCCAAAATAGATAAAATTTTGTTTTCAAAATTCAGCAAATGGCAGAGAAGATAAAAATGAACCTATGAAACAAAATTCCGATATATTTTGCTAAAATTGAACTTTTTCCATTCATAAAACCAAAAATAGTCTACCTACGTCCGTTTTTATCTTCACTGTTAAAAATCTTATTAATTTTAATAGAATTTAATATACAAGTTGTAAATTAAAATTAATAGATTTGAATGTTATGAAAAATTAATATACATTCATATTAAATTTAATAACTTTTCAATCGAAATATATTAAAATTAAAAAATATTATTAAAATATATACACATGTGTATCAAAATTCAAATACAAGTTTGTATATTTTTTAAGGTGAAACTATTTTAAATTTAATACATGTTACTGAAAACAACTTCCATTATATGTAATAGAACTTTAAAGTAGTTCGTTCACGAAAATTAGAGCTCAGGCAAAAATAGATAATTTTGCTTTCAAGAATAGCAATATTATTATTGAAGGGCTAATTTGAAAGTGAAAAGATTATTTTCCATGAAAAAAATCTGAAACACAAAAAAATAATGTTATTAATAAATTTTATTTTTGCCCAAACTTTTTTTCTTATCGCTCCTTACCAAATTTTAAAAAAATGATGCGATTCTAATAAATCACAGTTCATTTTTTTAGGAAAAAGATTCTCTACAACATGACCGTTTCCTATTATTGAAATTAAATTAATTATTATCAAATACAGCAATTTGTTTATAAAAATTTTGTTTTAAAAAATGGTTTTTTTTATAATTTCAGCCATTAAAGAATTCATTATCGAAAATTGGAAACATTCAAGCTGTAGAGAATCTTTTTCCTAAAAAAATCAACTGTGATTAATTAGAATCGTATCATTTTTTTAAAATTTGCTAAGGAGCGATAAGAAAAAAAGTTTAGGCAAAAATAAAATTTATTAATAAAATTATTTTTTTTGTGCTTCAGATGTTTGTCGTGGAAAATAATCTTTTCTCTTTCAAATTAGCCCTTCAATAATAATATTGCTATTCTTGAAATCAAAATTATCTATTTTTGCCTGAGGTCTAATTTTCGTGAACAAACTACCTTAATACAGAAATTTCTAACATTGTTCTCTACCATTCCTCAAATTTGAAAAACATAATTTTATATACTTTCAGCTTCTTATCAAATTATTTCATTCCATAAAATTAGATGTGATTCAGTAAGTCCAAAATACATTACGTAACTTCAAGGTACAGAATGAGAATTCAATATAAAAAGGCTTTTTTTCAACGAAAAGCCATTGATAACTGTTGAATGCAGAAAAATTGAGCTGACGCTGAAGAAAGCAATCAGCAATTATTAGAAATGTCTTCTAGCACGTTCAGCGTCTCTAGATGGCGTCTTGGGAAAAAGAAATCTTATTCCATGCTTTCTAGTTCGCATTTGAACGCTCTCCGAATACCATCTTTGTCTTTTCTTTGTGGTTTCACGCGTCGTTTCCTTTGTGAAAAAAACCCCCGTATGGTCGTGACGTCAAGCGGGAAATTGGAACCGTTCGATCTGTCGTATTCATCCGGAACTTTGGAACTGGATGGTGACACTATAGGGAGTAAGGGTTAGTTGTGCGCATAGTGTCGGGTCGCACACTTTAGCCCACAAGTACAAAAACGCATGTGTGTGCACCTAACACATCTCTTTTACGTAGTCAGTATTCACTGGATTCTGATCGACCAACCGCCTGGCCTACATTTAGTCCATAATTCACTAGAAAAGAAAGCTTAAAGGGTAAGGCCACCATGCGTGTCAAAAAAAGAAGATAAATTTGGAAATTTTTTTGAGGAGTATTGTAAAAGCTATAGAATTTTCTCATGAACTACTTTATCAAGTGTCTTTAAAATTATAAACAATTTTTTAAAATAATTTTTGATTATAAAATGGCCGCTCCAAGATCCGGTTTAAACGATGAGTTTTTTTTGGAGGTCCAAGGGAGAACCAGCTGTACCCCCATACTTGAACGTGAAACAAAAAACCAAAAATTTTCCTTCATTATATATTATATATTTCATTATTATATATTATATATATCATAAACTACTGGACCACGTAGAGAATTTTAAAAATACCAATTTTTCGAAAAATGGTAAGTATATGAACACAAGTTTATTCTTTCACATAAAAATTTCATATTTATTTGTTTATAAAAGAAAAGTTTAGAAAATATCGAAAAATCCCTACGTGGTCTATTAGATTTTATATGTATATAGATACCCTCAAAATTTGAAGGCAATCGATAAAGATTTGTACTCTCTAAATCTGAATCAGTAAAAATCTACTGATTATCAGTGAAATTTGACTGATTCAAATAGCCAAAACGAGGTTACTGTAAATCAGTAAAATTTCACTGATTACTTTGGTAAAAATTAACTGATTTAACAGTGAAAAATATTTTTCCACTGACAAACCAGTCAAAATTAACTGATTTAACAGTGAAAGAGATTTTTTTCACTGCTGAATCAGTGAAAAGGCAAATCATTGATTTAATCAGTGAAAATTTGACTGATTCAGATTTAAAAAGTAGCAGCTATCGGTTCGCGTGATTTAGAAAATGGTGTTTTGAGAAAAACGCGTTTAAAGTTTTGACCCATTAACGACCAAAAGTCCAAAAAGGTTAGATGTCCTTTGCTAATGCAGTTCAGGTAGTAAAACATGACATACGAATTTGAAAATACACTTTTTTATGTTTTCAGGGTCGCTCTACGAGATGGCGTAGTCAAAATTTAAAACTTTAATCGTCCCAACATGCATTTGATGCGCCGCGAAGCGCCTCCGCAAACTGTCATAAACGACCGGTTCGAAATTTTTTCTGACCACGAGACCTTTTTTTCTTATTATCGATCTAAGAAAGGTTTTAGCCTAGTAAAAAAAATTCGTTTTTTCAAAATTTGCATGGTGGTCATATCCCTTAAAGAGTATTTGAGAAGCATAAAGCTGAACCGCGAATCCGTATCTATTTTATTTCAATCTCATTGATTTCTTGACATAAATGACACCCAAGAGCGATACGGAAGAACAAGCAGGAAAAATCAAGTTTGGCTTCCAGCCACCATCGCTTTTCTTTCTCCAAGATGCTATACATTCTTTTCTTCTCTATCTCAAGAATTTTATACAGCTCATAATAAAAATTATTTACTTCATTCTTGTTTATTTTTTAATTTAGTCTAGCACTGAATTCTAATCTTTCTTTTTCTTTTCCTTCCTTTGTACTTATTACTTTTCTTCTATATCGCAAATTTAATAATGAAGAAAAAAAAATTTGACAGTTGAATTCCTCTCGCTACGTCAACTTTCTCTCGTTTTTACTTCATACTCTATACTCTATATAATGAACTGGGGAGAAAGAAAGAAGGTTAATAAATTATGCCCTGGACAAAAATAAAAAAGAAATTTTCCCAACGTAATTACCTTACCAGACTGTGTAATAATTTACGATCAAAGAAGCTTTAGAAGAAATCGAGGACAAAATTCAAGGTTAAACGATTTTTGGTGATGGTGTAGACTTTTTTCTTGGCTTCCGAAATGTCGAAGTCACCGTCGTCTTTTCAGAAGGGGTGGAGGACATTCGATTTCCAGCCACGACCCCATACGTTTTTGTTATAATATATGGAGTAAGTCGGGGCATTCATAAATTTTCAGAAAGCAAGACAGTTCAACCGAAGCAGCCAGCGAGAGATATTCATTCTGAAAGATACAAAAACATAGCACGTATACATCAAAATGCATCAATTTAACGTAGACGATCCATTACTTTTTTAGATGACGCTTTTCGCATTGCGACTCACTAGTTTGTATATTGTGAGCCAAACCTTTCTCTACCTGGCGATACATATATATATATATATATATAGTTAACCAATTAAATGCTCCTCAGAGAATTTCAACTGATGCAATAATGGATTTTCATGTCGGTTTCAATTACTTTGTATTTTCAAGTACTTGTACAAGAGCTTTTAATGAAAGAGTATTAAAATACTCTAGTCGGGTTTAAAATTTAATTTGAGATTGTACTAGAAAATTGTTTAGTAAGGTAACATTTTATTTTTGAAAATAACACTTTTCATAATATAATTATTTGTATTTCACTCTAAAAACAGACTATTGACTGTCAAATGATTTCTTTCACTATTAAAGGATTTTCTATTCAAAATTGGCATGAGAAGAAATCTTTTAACGTTTAAAGGATTGTCGTTTCAAAAGCTGTCCTTTTACTGTCAAAGTATTTCCTTTGGTCAGGAAATGAAATCCTTTGTCGTGCAGAGAAAATATCATTTCGAGGATAAAAGAAAAAAAATTGTATGATATAACCTAATAAGAAATTTACACAAGCCCAACTTTGACAAATGCGAATATTAAATCGATAATTTTCAATACAACTTTAATGAAAACCATAATATTCATCGAAATTAAAGCACGCTTTACAAAGTCATTTTTAAAAAAGACGAGTGATAACCCTTCGCCCGTGTAGAAATTTAAACCGGTTTTTATCGGGCCCTGGCCAGGCCCCGGATAATTAGCCTGGATAATATCAGGGCCTCGGCCGGGTATACCGGACAAGGCGGGGTCATTTTCGTCACGGGGAATCAAGCGCGCCCCGGTCGGGCAAGAAGCCCGGTTAATCCTCGATCGGGTACCGGATAGTTGCCGGTCTGTACCCTGCCAGTCCATGGTCAGGTATACGTATAAGGTGTAATCCTCTAAATTACTTTAAAATATTAAAATAAAAGCAGAAAATTATACATTTTTAATTGCTATTTATTAGTCATACATAATATATTTCCCGTGTAGAAATTTAAACCGGTTTTTATCGGGCTCTGGCCGGGCCCCGGATAATCAGCCTGGATAATATCAGGGCCCCGGCCGGGTATACCGGACAGGGCGCGGTCATTTTCGTCACGGGGAATCAAGCGCGCCCCTGTCGGGCTAGAAGCCCGGTTAATCCTCGATCGGGTACCGGACAGTTCCCGGTCTGTACACTCTAAAAAAAAGTCTATTCATAGTGAAATTACGTTCTTTTCAGAATGCATCTATTGAAATTAATCATATTCCTTTTGTCTACCAACAGAATCTTTTTCCTGTTACAAAACTCATCTGTGAGATGCAAAAAGAAAATATTTTTAGCAATGAACGATTTTTTTTGACTCTGAAAAGAAATCCTGTAATTATGTAAGGATTGCATTTCTAGACTAGGAGACGAAGTGCGCCTGCGCATTAGTGAGTGTACATCGTCTGGTGCTAATCTGTTCACAGATATTTTGTCAGTACGGTGCCAACTACGAAGAATATATTTATTTATGATCAAAACCAATTAACGAAATCAAATAATGGATTTCTACAAATTATTAGGAATCCCAGAGTGCGACGTAGAAATTTTGAAAGGTGCGTATACCAAAACAAACAATTTTAATCCGCATAACCTTATTTTTCAATGCTTCTGATGACAATTCAAAGATATTCCCAAAAAAGTCAATAAAAGCATAAATGTGGCTACTATAACCTAAAATATCCTTATGACAGCTACACATTTTTTCCGTAAAACAGTTTCGTATATGTATAATTTTTTATACAATTTATTCATTTTATGAAATATATAGTTGTTTTTTATTTGTAAAAAAATATTTTGATTCGAAATTATCAGTAAAATGTTTACTATAGAATTTATTGTGAAATTTAAAATGCAACAAAGTTTAAAAATAATTTTGTGACACTTTTTCAACATTATATATTTAATAGATCATGGACTTTCAATTTTACACGTATTGGAAAATTTGTAATGTAAGCAAAGTTATATCTTAAAATTTCTTTAAGCTGAAATCTAAGACGGGTCGTTATTATATTATTGAAAATGATCGATTGAATATTGGGATTTGTCAAAGTTTGGCTTGTGTACATTTCTTATAGGTTATATCATAGAATTTGTTTTCTTTTAACATCGAAATTATACTTCCTTCGTACGACAAAGGATTTTATTTCCAGACCAAAGGAAAAACTTTGGCAGTAAAATGATAGCACTTGAAACGAAAATACTTCAAATATTAGAGGATTTCCTCTTATGCCAATTTTAAGTAGAAAATCCATTCATAGTGAACGGAATTGTTCGACAGTCAATATTCCGTTTTTAGAGTGTACCCTGCCAGTCCCTGGCCAGGTATAAATATAAGGTGTAATCCTCTAAATTACTTAAAAATATTAAAATAAAAGCAGAAAATTATACATTTTTAATTGCTATTTATTAGTCATATATAATATATTTGTTGCGACAAATCTTTAAATTAAATTAAGTTCATTTGTTGAATGTATTGAATTGTATCAGCAAGATCTTCACTTATATCCCCCATAGCACAATACCTTCCCTGAACGTTCTATGAACGTTCCCGTGGAATGTTCGGAATGTTCCATCGGAACGTTCAAGGAACGTTCCTAGAACTAAGAAAATGTCCGTGTTTTTTGAACGTCCCAAAGCAATGTTCTCTGAATGTTCCTGTTGAACGTTCCAGGAACGTTCAAAAGGAATATTGAGAGAACGTTCTGCAGCAATATTCAGGGAATATTCAAAGAGAACGTTCCTGGAACCTTCCATACGAACGCTCAGAGAGCATTCGTATCAAACGTTCGTAGAACTTTTCGTGGGAACATTCAGGGAACATTCGCAGAGAACGTTTTGGAACATTCCGCGGGAATATTTTTTGAGAATGTTCCTGGAATTATTTTCTACGGCATTCAGGAAACTTTCTTTTATAGATAATCAAATGTTACCTTTATGAAAAAATGTAATTTATTTAAATATTTTATTAAAAACATGTTTAAGTAAACGTTATAGCATTTTCCTCTTTGTACTTAAAGTATTTTAAAGTATATAAACCAAATATTAATATCTGTAATTAATTCTTTTCATTTTACCTATAAATTAATGCCCAAAATTATTTATAAGAAACATTCCCTGAATTAGTATGTATGAAGCTGCTGGATTATCTATAAAGAAATTTTCCTGAATGCTGTAGAAAATAATTCCAGGAACATTCTCAAAAAATGTTCCCGCGAAATGTTTCAAAACGTTCTCTGCGAATGTTCCCTGAATGTTCCCACGAAAAGTTCTACGAACGTTCGATACAAATGCTCTCTGAACGTTCCTATGGAAGGTTCCAGGAACGTTCCCTTTGAAAATTCTCTGAATATTGCTGCGGAACGTTCTCTCAATATTCCTTTTGAACGTTCCTGGAAAGTTACACAGGAACATTGAGAGAACATTGCTTTGGAACGTTCAAAAAACCCGGACATTTTCTTAGTTCTAGGAACGTTCCTTGAACGTTCCGATGGAACCTTCCGAACATTTCATGGGAACGTTCATAGAACGTTCAGGGAAGGTATTGTGCTATGGGGGATTAGGCTCTTGCTCATTATTGTCCTGGTGAATTTCGTGATCAAAGTTTTCTTCATGGTCTTTTGTGATACAAAAATAAAACATTTTTGATTATTTAAACATAAATATATGTCAAAACATACAAACAGAACTTACCCAAAGGTGTAATGGGAGTCTCAATTTCACTATCAGAATCATCTATGTCGATATTGATTAAATCATGTAAAATTGAACTATTTTTTATTAACCTGCGCTTCTTAGAATGCCTATGATTTACATCACGAATACGTTTATCCATTATTTAAACCGATACTATACGTTATAATTTACAGTGAATTTCCAAGAATATTAACATGCACGAAAACTTTGAGGTTAAGACATCATGGTTGCAACTCCAGTGGCAAAAACGTACTTACAGTTCTGAACGTTCATTGAATATGGAAAATATTTTTTTGAAAACGAAATGATTAGTTTTTGCCCAAGAAAATAAAACAATAGTGGTTTGTTTATGGCCGATTGTATATTTAAAGGACCCCAAATATAAACATAATAATTAATTATCTTGTAAAACAAAATTTTCTGTCATCATTCAATGAAGGTTCAAACCTGTAAGTGTATCTGACAAAAGTTGTGTTTTTAAATTTTTCTACACAATTTTTGGTCTCACATATATTTTAACATCTGATTTAATATATTATAGATACATTATTTTTATAAAACTTGTTGGCATATTTATAAAAATGCATATTTCGAAACTTATTTATAATGTTTCGATAGTCAGAAGCAATGAAAAATGAGGTTATGCGGATGAAAATTGTTTGTTCTGATATAAGTACATTCTAAAATTTTTACGTCGCACTCTGGAATTCCTAATATTTCGAAGAAATCCATTTCCTTGAAGCATCTATGTTAATTAATCGCGATGATAAAAGAATATGTCGCACAAGCTCAAAAATCACTCGCGCAAATTGCACTTTTAAGCACTAATAGACGATGTACACTCACTGATATGCGCAGGCGCACTTCGTTTGCTAGCCTACGAATGCATTTCTTTAATAGTTACAGGATTTCTTTTCGGAGTCAAAAAAATCGTTTATCGGTCAAACTATTTTCGTTTTGCATTTTACAAATGAGTTTTTTAACAGTGAAACGATTCTCTTGATAGAAAAAAGAAAAAAAAGAAATCTGCTTAATTTCAATGGATGCATTCTGAAAGGAACCCTTTATTTTTTGGAATATGCCAACTTTGGCATGTTTTTGACATCTTGTTGGCATTTTTTTGGTATCCTTTTTCCAAGTGATAATTACGTTGAAATTGACGCTTTTCATTGATTTTTTTAAATAAAAACTTAAAAATTGATTATTTCGGTGTTATCGTGTAAGTATAATTTTGCATTATAATGTTTAAAATTTTAAATATGTGATTATACGTGCACTTATAAAAATAACTATTTTATGAAGTCTGCTGAAATAGTTATTTTTACAAGTGCTCGTATAATTACATTATTTTAAATTTAAACATTATAATGCAAAATCATACAAAGTTGTGAAAGTTACAAATGCTCGCATAATCGCATTATTTTTAAATATGAACATTATAATGCAACATTATACTCGTACTTATACGATAACACCGAGATAATCAATTTTTGCGTTTTTATTGAAAAAAATCAATGTAATGCGATAATTCCGACATAATTATCACTTGGAAAAAGCATACAAAAAAAATGCCAATAACATGCCAACTTTGGCATATTCCAAAAGGTACTTTCTAAATCTAAATCAGTCAAAATCAACTGATTATCAGTGAAATTTGACTGATTCAAATAGCTAAAAAGAGGTTACTGTAAATCAGTCAAATTTCAGTGATTACTTCAGTGGAGATCAACTGATTTAACAGTGAAAAATACTTTTTTCACTGATTCAATCAGTGAAAATTAACTAATTTGCCAGTGAAAAATATTTTTGCACTGATGAATCAGTGAAAAGGCAAAATACTGATTCAATCAGTGAAAATTTGACTGATTCAGATTCAGAGAGTAAGGGACGTAATTTCACTCTCAATAGAATTTTTTTAGAGTGTTGTCTTGTAAAAAAAAGTACTGCTTACCTATATGTTTCAATAGGTCACAATTAAAATTCGAAAATCGATTAGATTGACGGTCGAGGAAAATAATTTAGTCTTGAGTTGTATTTATGGTAAATATAATCGCTTAGAAATTTATTATTCTCTGCATTTCGAAACGGAGTACAAAGAATGTTGAAGAAACTTATGTAAATTCAAGCACTTGTGAAAATCCTCTTATATAGAAATCTAAGACTTCAATAATATTTTGAAAAAAAGTTTCCATCTGGAAACGTATTTTCAAAGCAAAGACGTATATATTACAAAATAATATGATAAAATGCAATATTCTCCGGAAAAATCCTTAAGGTGATTGAAAATATTTTCAGATCACATATTTTCCAATTTTATAACGTACCTAATCTTTCAATATCGTTAACCATGAGTATTTCGCTCTTTCATTCTGCGAATTTTTTTCTTACTGAATTACTCCTCATAAAGATTTCAAATAATTAAGGTGTTCTACTTTATTTTCATTGCAACTATATATTTAATTTTAATAATCAAGTTTTTCAATTACACTGTTTACTGTTGGTAAAAAAAATTGCTCTAATTTGTTTTATATTGCCTAAAGATAAATAAAAAATATCTGAGAAGAAAATGAAGTAGAGAAATACAAAGAACGCTTTCCTTTTGTTTCTGGAATCGTGAACATCTCCGCAAACGAGGAAAATTCTTTCGCACATAAGTTTTGTCAGTTAGAAATAATCACGTTCTCCAGAGCGCCAGTTTTACAACTGTTGAATGTTTTCTTGTTCAGAGTAGTTCACGGCTAGTTCACCCTCTTTTGTAATCAAGAGAAAAAAATTTAACGCTCATGTTTACTGAGCACGGACCTTCGGTTAACTTGCGCCTTGCACGTTTATCCAAGTTATTGTTGAAAAAATATTTGTAAATCACCTAATACTACCTTCTTCGCACAATTCGCAGAAAAAGGTACTCAATAATATCTTGGAAAACAATGAGTTACATTTTTTAAAGGCCACAACATACTATTTTTAAAATTGCAAAACTTAAAGCATTTAAAACTGCACATTATTTTTATAATTAAAAGATAAAAATGAATTAGACACTGAAAGATTTAGAGATTGATAAAATAAGAAATTTAAATCTATTTACAGGGTGAGTTTTTTATATTATGACATCAAAATATTTTAAGAAATACGCATGAAAAGAAAAAAGTGTCCATAAAAAAACTTTTCATTCGAATGTCAGATTCATTGTTAAAAACCAAACAACAAATCATCTTGGCAAAATTGACCAATGAAAACTCACTATTATTTCCGCGCGATCATAAGCTTCCTGCGCAAATTTTTTACCAAAATTCACTAGGTCAGTAGAAAAAATGTTCTCAGCTAGACAAGAGAGAAACTGACTGACTTCTACTGACCGGAAGTGAATCTTGGTAAACAATTCGCACAGGAAGCTTATGAACGCGAGGAAATAGTGAGTTTCTATTGGTCAATTGCAATGTTTAAGGTAGTTGATCCACGAAAATTAGACCTCAGGCAAAACTAGATAATTTTGCTTTCAAAAATAGCAATATTATTATTGAAGGTTTATTTTGGAAGCGAAAAAATTAATTTTCATGAAAAAAATTTGAAACACAGAAAAATAATTTTATTAATAAATTTTTTTTTAGCCCCAACTTTTTTTCTTATCGCTTCTTACCAAATTATAAAAAAAATTATACGATTTTAATAAATTACAAATCACTTTTTCAAGAAAAAGATTCCCTACAAAAAAACGTTTTTTAAATGGTTTCAGCCATTAAAGAATTTATTTTTGAAAATCAGAAACGGTGAAGTTGTGAAAACTTTTTCTCTGAAAAAATTATTTATGATTTATTAGAATCGCATAAATTTTTTAAATCCGGTAAGAAGCGATAAGAAAAAAAGTTGGTTTGAAAATAAAATTTATTAATAAAGTTATTTTTCCGTGTTTCAAATTTTTTTCATGAAAAATAATCTTTTCTCTTTCAAATAAGACCTTCAATGATAATATTGCTATTCTTTAAAGCAAAATTATCTATTTTTGCCTGAGGTCTAATTTTCGTGGGTCAACTACCTTAAAGGGATTCCCCACCTTTAATATTTGTGTTTTTATCTTTTGAGTTTAGACCTTCCATATAATTTTTTTATGTTTACTACCTTTATTTAGAAAGGTTTTGGGTTTTTTTTAAATTCCAGCCCCTTTATGTATTTTAAACTATAAATTTTGAGTTTTTTGGGCACTTTTTTGACATTTTTTTACTTTGAATAACTCTTTTGTTTTTTAACCAATTGTCATGGTTCTTTTTTTATTTTCTTCCTCAGAATATGTAGCAACTCTTTGGGTATGGAAAATAAGGTAATATGACTGGAAAAAAATTACAAATAAAATAAAGAAATAAATAAAAATATCTCAAAATACAAAAAAAATTCTTTGTAGTTATTTTTTTAGCTAGAGTGCTTTCACTACCTAAAAATATTGATAATATAAAAAAGAATGAGTGGTAAAATTTTCAAAGGCCTGTGTTAAATACTTTAGATTTTATTCGAACATATGTTGCAACAAATAGGAGAACCACAACTTGCGGAAAATGGAGTTTAAAGTAAAGTCTTAGAGGCAGGCAGCCAACATTGTGTAACTAAATCATATATTCATATACATAAAGGAAATATATATATGCTGATTTTATAGGGATACCTTTTATATACTATTTTACATATAATTCAGAAATATTAGTAAATAAATAAACAAATTATTTTGTGTAAAAAGCTAATTTTCGCCAAAAACGCGTTATTTGTAAATCGTAGTAACTTTTAATTTTATTTACTTTTACAAGAAAAAAAATCAGATTGCCCTGAAAATTTAGAGACATACTCAGAAAAGTATAGAGAATAAAAAAATAACATTTTTGGAAAATGTCAAAAAAAATCAAAAATGTACCAATTAAAGGTGGCGGATTCCCTTAATAATTTCAAATCTAATCCCCGCACAACATTTTGTCAATGTCATTTGTTGTTTAGTTCTTTACAAAGAATCTAACATTCGAAGCTTTATGAATATGGATGAATCATCCTGTATACTCTCTAAATTTGAATCAGTAAAAATCTACTGATTATCAGTGAAATTTAACTGATTCAAATAGCTAAAAAGAGGTTACTGTAAATCAGTCAAATTTCACTGATTATTTTAGTGAAAATTGACTGATTTGACAGTGAAAAATATTTTCTCACTGATGAATCAGTGAAAATTTGACTGATTCAGATTTAGAGAGTATATATATATATACACTGTAAAAAATTCAGTTGAAAATTACCACGTAGAACAGGGGACATAAAATTATTAGTGATTAACGTGGTAATTTTACCAAAATGGTGTAAAAATAATTTGGAACGGTAAAATCACATGCAGACAGTAACATTCCCTTAATCTCACTTTCAATGCAGTATAATTTTACGTTTCTTGTTGTAAAATTCAATTGACAATGTAAAATGGCCGGGATGAATTTCATTGCGCATGCGCTATATATATCATTTGTAAATTAACACTGACAGTACACTGAGAAAAAAATGCTATTGAATCAAAAGCATTTCTTTCTAAAAGCATGTATATCATGGATTCAAATCAATATGCTATAGAATTATTAACATATTTATTGGTTCTTGTAGTATATTTTTATGAATTAATAGTATAAAATTAATAGTATAGTACATTGTGAAAACGCGATATAAATGATAAATTAAATAAGAATTTGAAACCTGCTGCTATTGCACGAGAGTTGGCTTTCTAGGTTATAGAAGTTATAGAATCACTGTTGCAGCGCCGGGCGTTAAAACAAAAATGCATCATGAAGCGTGGAATTATAAAATTCTGGTAGATTTACACTCAGTCTGCATTTTTACACTTTCATGGTAAAATAAATCGCAGTACGCATTGCGATTTTACTGACACGTTGTAAAATTACATTCAAATATACGTTACACTATGGTTGAAATTTACCATGTTTATCATGCGTAATTTTATGTCCCCTGATTCAAGTGGTAATATTAAACTTTCACTGCAAACTTCATACAAATACTGTGAAATCACACCGCTTATCGTTGCAAATTCACAATAGAGTCGTATTATTCCTACGTCAATCATAGTAAAATATTTTATAATCGATTGGTAATTTTCAACTGGATTTTTTACAGTGTATATATTAACATATATTAACTGGTTTGATAAGCAACCAATAATGCTCCCTAAATCCGAAACTGTGAAAAACCACTGTTTCGAATGTTATACGTCTTCCACATAGAATAATTGAAATTTAACTGATGTCACTAGGGGAACTCACTAGTTAATCAGTAAAATATACTGGTCAACAGTGAAATTTGTTGGTCAACCAATGAGTTTCCTTGGTGGAATTAGGTAAATTTCACTGATTTCTATTCTCTCTAAATCTGAATCAGTTAAAATCTACTGATTATCAGTGAAATTTGACTTCAGTGGAAATCAACTGATTTAACAGTGCAAAACATTTTTTTCATTGATTCAATCAGTGAAAATTAACTGATTTGACAGTGAAAAATATTTTTGCACTGATGAATCAGTGAAAAGGCAAATTACTGATTCAATCAGTGAAAATTTGACTGATTCAGATTTAGAGAGAGTATTACATTTCTATTAATTACAGATATCGAAAATATTTCTTCATTATTTCTGTATATCAGGATTTGTATTCATCACGTTTCTTCGGTATTACATTACTAAGCAATAATGAACATTTTTATTATTATTGTCCAGAATCCAGATACGTATCTTCATTTTTTACAATTTAGTATCTCCGGCTTCATGAAGTGGTACTAATCGATGTTTAATAAGTCGGAGATACTAAATTGTAAAAAATGAAGATACCTACCAGGATTTAGGACAATAATAATAATAATAATGTTCATTATCACTTAGTAATATAATATCGTGGAATCGTGATGAATACAAATCCTCATAATTTGCAGCTTAGTGATAAGATATAGGCTTTACGAAACAAAAGGGTATTTTTTCCTTGACAATCTTAAATAATGAGATTAAGGCGGAGATAAAAATGAAACAAGTTAAACCGAAATCAGAGATCTGTGCTGAATATTTGTCGTAGCTAGAAAGGTAGGGGAGTACATTCGATGCGTATATGTATGTATACGAAAGAGGGCGCGTAAATATCTGCACTCATACCGATGAGTTCGGATAAGCTTTCACGGTTGCGGGTATCGGGGGATCGTAAATTCTCTCGGTGTTGAGAGAACCTAAGCTCTCCTTGCAGCTTCCAGAGCTTTTCCACTCCGAACACGTTGAAGGAGATCCAGAAACCCAAATTCATCGATCAGTGATATCGTTAGGAAACCTCGATCGAACAGAACGCAGTAAATTTGCAGAAGCTTCTTCTTGTAAAATTTGGATTTTTAATTTATCGACCACTTGAACAATTTTCCAAGCTGACGTTTGCTATTGTTCCTCCAAACGATCTGTATGAATTCGTTATAGAGAAGTTTGCTGAAAATCGCTATTGTTTTTTTATGACTTTTTTACTTGGGAAAAAAGACTAAAAAAATTGTACATCTAAATTGTGGAATGAATCTTTCTAATAATTTTAACGGTTTTCAGTCTTTCTTGTATAGTTTTTTAAAATTTTCCCAATTAATCATTTTTTATTGGTTCAATCTTCTTTTAAAAGCATGACAACGCTAGAAAAATCTATCCGGAATTTCTCTCATTTTAGGCGAGGAAGGGCTCAGATATCAAATTCTTTAAGATTGATACTACCATATTTTTTAATTAAAATTGTATCTCGTGTAGATACTTTTTTTTATTTTTACCACAAATTGTGTGGTGCCGTAATAATGAAAAAGAAAGCTTGATTAATTTTTACCTTGGACTACTTAATCTAGATTAGAATTTTGAGGTTTTTAAATTTTTATTTCTATTGCTTAAGTTTTTAGAAATCTTCGAAGTTATAAGGCGTTGATTTTGAAGCATTTAAGTACAGAATCTTTAAATTCGATTTAAATCTCTATTTTATTTGTTACGTGAAAATAACCTTCAGTTAGAAAATTTTCTGATATTTTCTAGTGAGAAGTAACTATTGATTCTTCCTTATTTAGAAAAAAAATTAATAAAGTCAGAAACAATTTTTTCAAATTTACGATCGTATTTGGAGATAACGTATTATCCTCTAAGTGTTTTTTTCACTTTGAGGAATTCTCTCTTCAAATTCCTGACTTTCATACCCAAATTTAATTTTTTATTTGTATTCTACCCTGATTTCGGAGGGTGAAAATACCTTGGAATTCAGGAGATTAATATATTTTAGTGCATGCAAAAATGTTCGACGATTCAGGGGAGAATTGCCAATTTCTCGGAGATGTGGAAATCACAGAGGCGGTGAAAACTTAGGGGAAAAAACGACAAAAATCGAAGGGGACGAAAATGAGGGGAAGAAAAGTGTGTTGAGTTTATCCCTCGTAAACGAATAATACGCAAAACAAATGGGGCTAATAATAAGTTTTTCATATAAGTGGTTTCCCATGTATTACTTATAGATGTATTTTGTAGAAATTATTTACAAATCTACCCTCTTAGATAGTATGTTCTCAATTTTTTCCCCTTGGACAAAATGAAAAGCCTCTTTTGCATAAAGCAAATGCGCATTCAGAAGATCTGAATTTTATGTAGTATACGCTCAAAGTGTACCCTATTACTTTTTTCTCGTAACTTTTTCTTGTTCATCTACTGTCCTTGGGCTCTTTCAGAAACATTTATCTTTACTATGATCTCAGTAAAGATGTAAGGGGTTAAGGCCATCTTCCACGTTGGTGATTTTACTTACAACAATAATATATAATGCATAAATTTAGGAATAGGATGAAGAAGATTCTGATGAAGGTCCTTTCATTTTTGTTTGGTATAAGAAGTTAAAGGGTTTCATCAACTTTGAGTCTCCAATACTAATGTCATTTTTATGATTTATTCTCAGGTAGATAACAAAACGTAAAGCAATTAAAATTTTTTTCGGAGGTCGTCCGCGGCAAGGAATTCTAAAAATTAAGATTTGCATCTGCAACAAAAATACAAATGTTTTCCTAATGTTTATAAGATTGCCCAGTGAAGTACCTAAGATTATTAAAAAATATTCATATTTGCAAAAATGGTGAGCATTTGAATGTACCACTCGATTTTCGCCCAAAAAAGCGAACTTAATTTGTTAAACATATAAACAATTGTTAATCAATCTTAAAAATCGTAGGTACTTCACTAGATAATTAAATAATATTTTATTTAAAACAAGATTCGTGTCAATCGGTTGGAAATTGTTGAAATTGCGTGTCTTGCTGATTTGAAAAAATCAGTTTCAAGAAAAACGCGTTTAAAGTTTTAATGCAAAAAAAAAATTATTTTTTGAAAATTCAAAGATGATGAAACTTCTTAACAAATTATTTACTGTCATAATTGAAATTCCAAGTTGTATAGAGTCTCAATTTTTACTAATACTGTTTACGTTTTTTGGAAAAATTGGCTTAAGGTAGTTTTCATCCATGAAAATTAGACCTCAGGCAAAAGTAGATAATTTTGCTTTCAAGGATAACAATATTATTATTGAAGGGCTATTTTGCAAGAAAAAAGATTATTTTACTAGAAGAAAATTTGAAACACAGAAAAATAATTTTATTAATAAATTTTATCTTTGACCCAACTTTTTTTCTTATCGCTTCTTACCAAATTTTAAAAAATTATGCGATTCTAATAAATCATGAATCTTTTTTTCAAAGGAAAGATTTCCCACAACTTCATTGTTTCTGATTTTTAAAAAGAAATTCATTAATGGCTGAAAACATTAAAAAAACATTTTCCAAAACGAAATTTTGATAAAAAAATTTCTGAATTTGATAATAATTTATTTATTTTCGATAATTGAAAATGGTTAAGTTGTAGGGAATCTTTTTCTTGAAAATGTGATTTGTAATTTATTAAAATCGCACAATTTCCTAAAATTTGGTAAGAAACGATAAGAAAAAAAGTTTGGGCAAAAATAAAATTTACTAATAAAATTATTTTTCTGTATTCTAAATTTTTTTCATGGAAATTAATCTTTTCTCTTCCAAAATAGCCCTTGAATAATAATATTGCTATCCTCGAAAGCAAAATTATCTATTTTTGACTGAGGTCTAATTTTCGTGGACCAACTACCTTAAGGCTCCATAATGATGATGTCGACTTAATCAGACGTTTCGCCTCTTTTCAAATTCTCCATCAGTGATTTTTATTTCAATAATTTTTTTAAGTACTTTATTCGAATGAAATGTTTTTCAATGTTGCTTTGTACTAAAGAAATCCTATTGTGTGAGACAGTGTGCAATTATAGATATAATTAATGCATTTTTTATTTATTCAAACTCTCCATTTCTACTTATCTGATTAAATCGACTTCATCATTAATGGACGCTAATGCCAGTTTTGCCAACAAATGTACCAGTATTATTATTTATGGTATTACCAATCAAGTTGAAGACGATTTTTTATTACATAATACGAAGGAAAGTTAATGTATATTTCTTATCAAACCATTTATCGAAATTCCATTATTCCTGCATAAAACAATTACTGTCTTAGGGAAAAGTTAGAGGTAACTAACGTCAGTATTTCCATTTCTTGTTAATCACGTCGCCAACCTAGCACGAGACCTTAAGATGCGATTTATTTTAATGTTATTTCATATTATTAATGACTATTAGGTACAAAAGTTACATGAGCATTTGGCACTCTTGTGATTATTTTCGAAAAAATCTATATAAAGTTATGAATAAATAACTTATTCAAGACAATTATTAAATTAATATGAGGTATCTATAATCATATGGAAAGATGAATCTCAGTGTCTCATATTTGTTACTTTACTCGAAAATTGGTATTTCTACATTCTCACCATATAAGAAGGTATTGGTTTTATGTGAAAAATGACTTTCGAAATTTTCATCAAAAAACATTTTTTGTGTATTTTATAAAAACTTTATGAACAAATCCAAAATTCCAATACTGGTTTCTGATAGTTCTCATAAATATCTACTAATTATCATAATAACATGGTACATTTTTGAAACAAATTGGCCTTAGGGTCTAAAAATGATTAAGTCGATTTAATTAGATGTTTCGGCTGAGATCGGAGCACTCATCAGTGATATTTATTAAAATCTTTCAAGTAGTTGGAGAAATATTTATTAAGTTGGTCACTTCCAAGACTGTTGTTCCTTTTCTCTTTTTTTAAGTTTGGTAGACGGCATGTGTCGCTCTGAAAAATCCTTTAAGAAAAAGAGAATAAAACCAACTACTTGAAACATTTTAATAAATATCACTGATGAGGGCTCCGATCTGAGCCGAAACGTCTGATTAAATCGACTTAATTATTTGTATGTGCCTCCGGCGCAGAAACTCGTTTTTCCGTTACACAACATTCCGTTACAAAGGAATATAATGTAAAAATTGAACTGCGCATGCGCATATAGTCTTACAGCGGAGCAGAATCTTCTTCTTATTCTTCTTCTTCACAATTCTTCTTCTTCGTACAGCGTTAGCACCCTACTGACAAAGCCTTATACATTTGAACTGCGCATGCTCTATTACAACAAGCTACTACTTCACAAGATCGATAGAATCAAAATGGCTGGAACTAGTCGCGAAATATCAAGTGTAATGACTAGCGCCGCAAACAACTACAATACTAGATTAGATTCGAGTGTCACGCAATAATCCTCATTGTGCGCCTAGGCACGTAATATACTATTGGATCCTAAAGCCAATTTTTTTCAACAACGTACCATTTTATTTAAATTGAGGGTCGTAATAACATTTTTCGATTAAACTAAAATTAGAAAAGTCACAGTATGTTAAAACTTGAAAAAAGTCAATATCTAAATTCCATTTTTCTGTTAAATTATACGAAATACGAAAAGAAATTATGATACGAAATTGTTTACTACATGAAGATCTACAAGTTTGAATCGCAACATTTTTTCATAAAATCGATTTTCTGTATACATTTCAGTATAACTTTTTAATAAATTACATGATTAAAAGAATTTACGTTCTTCCACATATCTAAAAAGGAAAAACAATTGTAGACTTTATTTAAGGAAACGATTTTGCAGAACAACGCTTATTTCGTATCTCACATATTTTGGTGAAAAAAATCGAATTTTTTCAATATTAAAAATCAAAACATAAAATATACATCCTGTCCCGAAATTTCTTTATCAGAATTTGTAGACCTAATTTAGGCAAACAATTTTCCATCTAAATGTTTTTTTTGTATCTCACATATTTTGTCTAAAAAATGGAATTTTTTCATTTTTATCGTATTTTTTGGAATTGAAACGAAAAATATATCTTTTATCAGAAACTGTGTCGGACAAAATTTTGAAACGAACAACTTTGTATTCTTACGTTTTTATGGTATTTCCAATATTATTGTTAAAAAATTGAATTTTGGATTTTCAATAGTTTTTTTTTTAATTAAAAAGAAAAATATGCATCTTATGAAAAAATGTTATAATTCAAATTTGTAGGTCTTTATGTATTCAATAATATTGTATCATAACGTTTTTTCGTATCTCGTATAATTTAACTGGAAAATGGAATTTTGATATTGACTTTTTTCGAATTTGAATATGCTGTAACATTTCTAATTTTGATTTAATCAAAAAATGTTATTAGGATAATTTGTAGAGATTTATGAGCACTATCAAAAACCAGGATTGGAATTTTTGATTTTTTCAAAAAATTATTTTCAAAAACACAAAAGTAGTGCTCAATCCCTCTGATTGGATGTGGCTGGTTAACGAACTTGTCCTTACTTTTTCTGCTCCGATAAAGTGTACCAAAGCTCAATTCAATCTGATAATTCTATCGAGAGTTATGCCGCACACGACCTACAGACAGACAGACAGACACTTTCGTAAAAACCATTTTTTCTGACTCAGGGGGTCTCAAAACGTAAAGATTTGATGAAAATTTCGAAAGTCATTTTTGACATAAAACCAATACCTTCTCATCCATGATGAGAATGTAAAAATACTAGTTAGGTGGGTTAGAAATCTTTGTCACTGCCTACATTGGAAATCTAAAATTCAATTTTTTAACAATAATATTTGGAATACGAAAAAAACATAAGTTTGCAAAATTGTTCGTTTTAATAAGATCTACAAATTTTGTCTGACATAGTTGAATTTATAAAAATCTGCCAACTTCGCGGGCACATTCTCATCGCGCGCAGCTCGCTTCGCACGCAAGTTTGAGCGCACCTATAGGGCGCACGATTCGATCGTCGCGCTCCGTTCTTTCTGGATCTCGCGCTTCGCGCTCGGTCTTGTGCTCTTCGCATACATTTAACTTTATTTCTTTTAATTTAATACTGAAGCTCAAACCAATTTTATAATATTAAAGATGATTTAAATTACTCATTTACTCAAATTCACTAAATTTCTTTTTCATTTTAAGTGAAACAGGAAATTCAATTTACTTAAGGCTCTATCAGCCTTAAGGAACACATTCTCATCATGACACGCATGCTTCGCGCTCGATTTTCTGTATACATTTCAGTAACTTTTTAATAAATTACATGATTAAAATAATTTATTTATTTTCTCCCAAATATCTCAAAAAGGAAAAACAATCGTAGACTTTATTTAAGGAAAGGATTTTGCAGAACAACGCTTATTTTGTATCTTACACATTTTGGTGAAAAAAATCGAATTTTTTTAATATTAAAAATCAAAACATAAAATATACATCCTGTCCCAAAATGTCTTAATGAGAATTTGTAGACCTCATTTAGGCAAATAATTTTTCTCTAAACGTTTTTTATGTATCTCATATATTTTGTCTAAAGAATGGAATTCTTGAATTTTAATCGTATTTTTTGGAGTTGAAACGAAAAATATGTTTTTTCAGAAACTGTGTGAGACAAAATTTGTAGATCATTTTGAATTTTTGAAAATTTAGAAAGTAAAAGTCTCCTTAAAGTTGATCGAAACGTTAGCATCGAATAATTAATCAAGTTACATGTCTTAATGAACCAATCATCAGTACATAAATTCGTTTTATTAAAAATTTACTTATTTCTATAAATGAACTTTTTAATATTATAAAATTGATGTAAAACAAAGATTATTTTCAATATAATGAGGAATTTTGAAGTGGTTTGCACCTTTGTTTGCACAACTCAATTGTTTGTTCAGGTGTCGCATACAAGGTGTGTCTTTGACGATGCAGCAGGCGTCTATGTTGTTACTAATGAACTGTCATTCGTTGCACTCTCTCGGCGAGAAAAAACAAGAGAAGAAATGATGCTTGAGTTGGAAGAACCTGCTCAACAGAGAGGAGTTCAACTTATTCAGATATATGAGCTCGGCTGGTGCTTGCCACTCAAAACGCGGAGCAAGGAAAAAGCTAGAGCTTTTCAACTGCGCTCTTTTAACGGTGTCATCCACGCTAGAGGCTCACAGAAGTATTTGAAATCACGTTCATTTAGCAGTGCCTTCATCCAACCGAGATACTATATGAACGAGCTTAAAGGATCGAAGCCAAAGCTCTAACCAGAACACCTCTATTATGTAGATATACATATATTTATATATATATATGACAGACCTTTACTAAATTATTGAATGTACTGCTCTACTCACTAAGGGTGCGGTTAACCCTGGAATTTGTTTTAGGTAAGGTAGTGTCGATATGCTCCTCATTTCATTTTCTCGCTCACAAACTTTACTTTATAGCTTCTTCGATACTCTACGTGACCAACATTTTAGTTTCTGTATAACATTTTTGTGAAAGATCCTTATCGAAATTGGAATCAGATACTCCACGAAAACCTAGCTTTATGTTAATTCGATGGAAAAAGTTACAACGTGAGCAAATAATTTCACACTTTACATATGTATTATTTATTTTTTGATTTGGCCATTTCAAATGGCAAAATAGCATTCTGCTCATTAATTATTCACTTGAGTCTGTGCAGAAATTTTAAAGTGGTGCCTTTCGAGCTTTAATGAGACGAAATGGGGTCCTGATGAGACACATATAAGGCCCCTTTTTATTTTTATGTATATAATGTTCTTATTTCTTTGGACATATTTTTGTTTTAAGGTAGTTCGTTCACGAAAATTAGACCTCAGGCAAAAATAGATAATTTTGCTTTCAAGAATAGCAATATTATTATTGAAGGGCTAATTTGAAAGAGAAAAGATTATTTTATATGTAAAAAATTTGAAACACACAAAAATAATTTTATTGATAAATTTTATTTTTGCCCAAACTTATTTCCTTATCGCTTCGAGCCAAATTTTCAAAAATGATGCGATTCTAATAAATCACGGTTCCTTTGTTTAGAAAAAAGATTCTCTACTACTTGACTGTTTCCTATTTTTGAAACTGAATTAATTATTATCAAATATAGCAATTTGTTTATAAAAATTTTGTTTTAAAAAATTGTTTTTTTATAATTTCAACCATTAAACAATTCATTTTTAAAAATTGGAAATGGTCAAGTTGTAGAGAATCTTTTTCCTAAAAAAATAAACCGTGATTTATTAGAATCGCATCATTTTTAAAAAATTTTCTCGAAGCGATAAGAAAATAAGTTTGCGCAAAAATAAAATTTATTAATAAATAATAATGGATTATTTTTTTGTGTTTCAAATTTTTTTCATGAAAAATAATTTTTTCTCTTTCAAATTAGCCCTTCATTAATAATATTGCTATTCTTGAAAGCAAAATTATCTATTTTCTCCTGAGGTCTAATTTTCGTGAAAGAACTACCTTAAATAAACAATACATCCAGAAATGTACAGTTTGTTATAGATTTTTTCTTAAAGGTAAATAATATATTGTAACTAACAAATGTATCTTATGTATTAAGTACACTAGGTTTCAATTTAGGGAAAAACGTATCATTATGAGAATTTTTCGCAGTGAAATACTGAATTTTAGATGAACTATATTATAATTTACTACAGATTCCCGTGTAGAAATTTAAACCGGTTTTTATCGGGCCCTGGCCGGGCCACGGATAATCAGCCTGGATAATATCAGGGCCCCGGCCGGGTATACCGGACAGGGCG
This sequence comes from Diplolepis rosae, assembly GCA_030998225.1. Lineage (NCBI taxonomy): Eukaryota > Metazoa > Arthropoda > Insecta > Hymenoptera > Diplolepididae > Diplolepis > Diplolepis rosae. The sequence goes on from JAPYXD010000698.1 coordinate 5,761,226, forward strand.
CGGTCATTTTCGTCACGGGGAATCAAGCGCGCCCCGGTCGGGCTAGAAGCCCGGTTAATCCTCGATCGGGTACCGGATAGTTGCCGGTCTGTACCCTGCCAGTCCATGATCAGGTATACGTATAAGATGTAATCCTCTAAATTACTTCAAAATATTAAAATAAAAGCAGAAAGTTATACATTTTTAATTGCTATTTATTAGTCATACATAATATATTTGTTGCGACAAATCTTTAAATTAAATCAAGTTCATTTGTTGAATGTATTGAATTGTATCAGCAGGATCTTCACTAATATTAGGCTCTTGCTCATTATTGTCCTGGTTAATTTCGTGATCAAAGTTTTCTTCATGGTCTTTTGTGATACAAAAATAAAACATTTTTGATTATTTAAACATAAATATATATCAAAACATACAAACAGAACTTACCCAAAGGTGTAATGGGAGTCAATTTTACTATCAGAATCATCTATGTCGATATCGATTAAATCATGTAAAATTGAACTATTTTTTATTAACCTGCGTTTCTTAGAATGCCTATGATTTACATCACGAATACGTTTATCCATTATTTAAACCGATACTATACGTTATATTTTACAGTGAATTCCCAATAATGTTAACTTGCACGAAAACTTTGAGGTTAAGACATCATGGTTGCAACTTCCATGGAGAATAGACATAAGGAGACCAATCTCTTATGCATGAACTTCACAAAAGTTGAGCACGTTTTTGTCGGAAGTACATGGAAAAAGTACAAGAACTTCCCGATTGATGGCGCGAATGCAAGTGGCGTAAAAAAATGGCCGCTTCCTTCTGTTCGCTCAAAATATTCTAGCATAACCGCAAATTAAGGTTAATATTTGTAAATGTTTGTAAACATTCCCGAGTCGAAATCTCGAGCAAGTTTTACGTTTTTAGGTACTGTTTACCTCCTGCTTCTTCTCATTTACCACTGCTTTGATACTCTTCAATGTATTTAGAACCTGAAACGAGCCCCTTGTTTAAGCCGAACTGTGCTGAAAAAGGCAATTTGTCCACGTTTCAGAAGTTTTTCAGGGGGAAAAATTACATTGAGTTCTAAATATTTTGAAAAGTATCAAAGCAGTGGTAAATGAGAAGAAGCAGGAGGTAAGCAGTACCTAAAAACGTAAAACTTGCTCGAGATTTCGACTCGGGTTCTTATAATAAATATATGTTACTATGACAACTTGCATGCATGCAAAGGTGCACGAAGAGTTCTTTTTTTTACGCTACTTGCAGGAGCGCCATCTCTTGGGACGTTTCCGTACTCAATCAATGTACTTCCGACAAAAAGATGCTGATTTTCAGTTACATTAGTTTGGTCTCCTTATGTCTATTCTGCATGGCAACTTCAGTGGCAAAAACGTACTTACAGTTCTGAACGTTCATTGAACGATGGAAAATATTTTTTTGAAAACGAAATGATTAGTTTTTGCCCAAGAAAATAAAACAATAGTAGTTTATTTATGGCCGATTGTATATTTAAAGGACCCCAAATATAAACATAATAATTAATTATCATGTAAAACAAAATTTTCTGTCATCATTCAATGAAGGTTCAAACCTGTAAGTGTATCTGGCAAAAGTTGTGTTTTTAAATTTTTCTACACAATTTTTGGTCTCACATATATTTTAACATCTGATTTAATATATTATAGATACATTATTTTTATAAAAATTGTTGGCATATTCATCAAAATGCAAAATGCAAAAACTTGCATGGCCATAGTCTGACCAGGCCCTGGTTGGGGAAAATTTTCCAAACAACTCCGCGGGCAAGGCGCGACCAGGCCCCGGTTGGGTAAAAGTTATCCGGCTATTGCCCGGCCAGGACCCGACCGTTAGCAGGGCATAGTCGAGACAATTTCTGCACGGGTTGTATCAAACTTTACTATAACTTATACTGAATTTTTATATCATTTTTCGAATATTTAGTATTTTCACTGCGAAAAATTTCCAGTCTGCTAGGAATAATTAACATTGCATCTCGATTTTCCCTAGATTCCTAACATTTTTTAGAATTATCATTATTAATAAAATATATATTGCTATTAAAAATTTCTCCGTGTAATGAAATTTAAATAATACAAATACGAGAACATTATTATTTTACTGGCAAATACGAAGCTTAAAACTTCCTTTGTTCTTACTCAGCCAATTCTATAGTTATATCTTCAATGCCATCTTTGTAGTCTGTGGATCCAATTAATTCATCAGAGTCTGAAAATAAATGTATAATAATAATGTAACAAAAATATGTTCTTGAAAGAAAACAGGTTCAATGAATTTCTCTGCAGATTGGAATTTATTTATTTCTTCATTTGAAAATAATTAATTTTTTCAATTGAACAGCTTTACAAACGTGATGAAAATTATTTAATAAAAATTGAACAAAATAACACTTCAAAGTATTTTTGAGTTACATTATATCTGGACCCTAAAGCCTAATTAAAAACCAAGCACTATTAATTTTTAATAATGTTTTTTTCACATCTTTATTAGAATTGTCAATTAATACTTATTAAATTAAATTTAAAGCAAATGCATACCTCTCCATTTAAATGAGTTTTATAAAACTAGCAATTTATAAAATTTTGTTAATTCAAACTTTTATAGAGAAAATTTCCTTATTTCTGTATATATAAACAATGTTTAGAACTCCAGTATAATGTTATTTTATTAACCATTTAATTTATGAGTTATGATGGGAGACACTATTTGTGCATATTTAAATGCCATCTCTTGAGTAATTAAATCAATACCAGAGTTCAGCAAAATGTGAGAAAACCTGGTTTCTTTGAAAGTTGCTTGATAAATAATAAAACTGAAAAGTAGCTTTAGATTTAGTTTACCTAATTAGAAGACGCCCAGGTGATAGTAGACCTTGATTAAAATTTTAAGGGGCAGAAATTAGCGCAACAAGTTTTGGAACCAATTTTATATTCATAACCTACTCATGTCAAAAACCTCGAAAATATGAAATGAACAAGTAATTTTTATTTACTTCTAAAAACCTGTGACAAAGAATTTATATATGAAAAGTGCAAATTAAGTAATAGAATTTATAGTTTCCTTTAGAATACCTCCTATTTTCCACATTTTTACCACAAATTGGACACGATATACTAAACTGACTTTCGTATCATCTCAAATTTGTTTTTTCGTTGCCATTCTTACTCTAAACTTTATTTTCCAGTGACAACAAGCCCCGTGAATTATTCCATTCCTCCGGAACTGTTTTTACTCCTGACACTTTTTATTTTACTTTTATTCTCCAAATTCAACGAGTAGCGGGCCTCTAGAGTCTAGATTAATGTACTAGCGAAACAATACATGATGTGAAACAATACATAATGTATAAACAACTTTTTTACGATCGTGAAGATATTTTATAAGCGCAACCCATACAATATTTAATTTCATTCAATCTTTAGATGTTGGATAGTGAAAAGCAAAAGCTTAAACAGGTGCGAAATAGAGCGAAAAAGAGACATCAACAAAGTTACAAAACCGGATTAAAATTCAGAGCGAGAACACAGCGAAGATGAATGTGCCAACGCCATGAGGATTGCCAATGCGAATGTGCATGTTTCAACCCTGTATTCACCTTTCCAGAGAGAAACTTGATTCAACTCGAAGACTGACCAATCAATTCCTCTAAGTTTAAATTCAATGTGAGTCTCTCTTCCAGTCATCACATTCAATTCACTGATCATTAAGCATCAAAATGAAGATTGATTGTCTCAGCTTTAATGAAAATTTTAATCAGAAATATATATAGATCGGCTCGAGAATTTTCCCGTAAAAGTACTAATCCAGCTAATGGATCAATTATTCTAATGCTCTGTAAATTAGCTTCGCACTCAAATATAAACTTTTCTCATAATTCTGACCACGGGATTGCAAAAAGTGAACACCTTTTGCATTAAAAGCATTTGGCATGTAGCGTACAATTTATTAAGTAAATTTGTCATCTCTGGATATTAAACCGACCACGATGTAAATACGAGAAATCAAAAATTCGACCTGTTAGAAAATCGTCATAAAAATTTATAAACTTCCGGTCCATTTTTATTTATGGACCTCAAGTGAAAAATAATGGACTCGCGGAAAATATTTTTGCGGTGTTATGGAAGAGCGAGGATAGGTGTATAAAACAATAAGTGAAGGCAATGCAATATTTCATAGTACTTCCAATAATTTGGCCAGGGACTGTAGGTGGTATGTCGTATACGTGCGACGTATACATACGATGCATTGGCTACGAACCAGCCGTGCACACGCCACATGCAGCATTTACAATTGTAGGTACATCCAAGTATACAAGTATAATACCTATGCAAAGCCTCACTGCTTAGAAATGAACGCAAAATCCTCTCATGGGTTTCGACAGCCCGGAAGTTCTTCGACCTTAAAGTACTTAGAATACCGAGGTAATTATACCCATTGTACAGTTAAGCAGTAACGAGACCTGATTCAAAAACAGTTCGCATTGTTTGTATTGTTTCTGTAAATGACTTTCTTCTTTTGCTATTAGTAACGATTTGCTTATTTTGTGTTTTTGTAGACTAGTGCACTAATGCATAAGCCCAGGTGGAAAAGTTGGATTCATACCAATATTTATAAATGGTACAGTACCGGGCCGAGGGTTGGTGCGGTACTGGCATAGTACAGCCACAGTCCTGAAACCAAGTGTCGGTTAACAACCGACCGCGCTAGTACCGAGCCGGTTGTAAATTTCCACCTGGGCCAAGGTGGAAAAGTCGGATTCATACCAGTATTTTCAAATGGCACAGTACCACGCAAGTTGTAAACAAGGAGCAATGACTGTACTGGACAATTGGTACCTGACCGAGGGTTGGCACGATACTGGCATAGTACTGCCCCAGTCCTGAGACCAAGTGTCGCTTGATAAGCGACCTCGGAGTCCTGCCAGTACTGAGCCAGTACATATTTCAGTGCTGGAATGGTACCGATGTCCAGTACTGCGCCAGTACTGATGGGAAACTTTCAGCCAAGTTACCTTTCGGAGCCGCGACGGTGGCAGGCCGTTCTTATTCCAGCACTATGCCAATACCGCACCTTTCTAAGATACTGGCGCGGTACGAAGCCGGTTGTGAATTTGCACCTGGGCTAAGGTGGAAAAGTCAGATTCTTGCCAGTATTTAAAAACGGAAAAGTATCAGGCCAGTTGTGAACTAGGAAGAATGTCTGTACTGTCAGTTGAAACCCGGCCGGGGGTTGGCGCGGTACTGGCATGGTTCAGCCCCAGTCCTGAAACCAAGTGTCGGCTAACAACCGTCTTTGGAGTAATGCCAGTACACAACCAGTACAGATTTCAGTGCTGGAATGGTACCGATATTCAGTACCACGCCAGTACCAAGCCGGTTGTAAATCTCCACCTGGGCCAAGGTGGAAAAGTTGGATTCATGCCAGTATTTAAGAACGGCACAGTACCACGCAAGTTGTAAACAAGTAGCAATGACTGTACTGGACAATTGGTACCTGACCGAGGGTTGGCACGATACTGGCATAATACTGCCCCAGTCCTGAGACCAAGTGTCACTTAACAAGCGACTTCGGAGTACTGCCAGTACTGAACCAGTACATATTTCAGTGCTCGCATGGTACCCATGTCCAGTACCGTGGAGTACCGATGGGCAACTTTCCTCCAAGTTACCTTTCGGAGCCACACCGGTGGCAGACCGTTCTTATTCCAGCACTATGCCAGTACCGCACCTTTCTAAGATACTGCCTCGTTACCAAGCCGGTTGTGAATTTGCACCTGGGCCAAGGTGGAAAAGTCAGATTCTTGCCAGTATTTACAAACGGAAAAGTATCACGCCAGTTGTGAACTAGGAGGAATGTCTGTACTGGACAGTTGAAACTCGGCCGGGGGTTAGCGCGGTACTGGCATGGTACAGCCCCAGTCCTGAAACCAAGTGTCGGTTAACAACTGACTTCGGAGTAATCCCAGTACTAAAGCAGTACATATTTCAGTCCTGTCATGGTACCGATGTCCAGTACCGCGCCAATACCGATGGACAACTTCCATCCAAGTTACCTTTTAGAACCACGCCGGTGGTAGGCCGTGCTTATACCATCACAGTGCCAGTACGGTACCAAGCCGGTTGTAAATTTCCACCTGGGAATCTACACATATTTGCAGGCTTTTATTTTCATTCAATGTCATCATTTTTCACTTGCGAGAACGACGAGTATAAATGCTATTTATTGAATTTTCACACCACTCATGACACTTATATTTTTCACGTTAAAAACACACAGATTATCCAGAAAATTTATTTTGAAAGGACGCAAATACTTGTCATGAAAAACCATCTCGTTTTATTATCAAGATGTTTTGAATCTTTTTTTTTATAGAAAAACTATTTAATTTATAGATTACAACAATAATTTTGCTTTTCATTTTCCTAAATATGATAAGTTTCCATTTTTTATTTTATTTTTGCGAATGTGTTACTACATTTTTAAAATTTTTAACTTTTTCGTATGTCTTACGGACACTCATGGTTCTGACAAAAAGCTTAAGGGCATGTGATATTTAGCAAATTAGCAAATTTTATTGATTTTAGGTTTCTACATGTTCTTGTCCAAAATTTATAATTTTTTTTTCGAAATTTAGGAAATGGTAGAGAAGATAAAAGTTGACGTAGATAAACAACTTTTGGTTTGGAAAATGAAAAAAAATTCTATTTTACTGAAATCTATTGGAAATTTATTATTATTATTATTATTATTATTATTATTATTTTATTACTATTATTATATAGTCTGCAAATTTGTGAAAATACTTATTTTTATCAAAATCTTTTGATGTTATTATGAATATTCAAGACATAAGAGACCTGTATCAGTACTATTTTATTCATTTCCCAAAACTTCAAGACAATATTTCATTCTCCGTGGAAATGTAGTTACAGAACTGTTATTGCCGATAACACTTCAGTTTTATATTTTGAAATGAAGAAAATTGCAGAATTTGCAGAAAATACATAGTTTTGCTTTCAAGAACAGTAATATTGTTATTGAAGGGATTATTCAAAAGAAAATATTTAATCAATTTTATTTTTGCCGAACTTTTTTCCTTATCGCTTCATACCAAATTTTACAAAATGATGCGATGCTAATAAATCATGGATCATTTTTTCAGGAAAAAGATTTTCTACAACTTAATCATTTCCAATTTTTGAAAATAAATTCTTTAATGGCTGAAATTATTAAAAAACAATATTTCAAAACAAATTGCTGAAATTAATAATAATTTATTTACTTTCCAAATGCCATATTTACCAAATTTTGAGCTAGATATTTTATATAAAAAAAGTTATCTTACATAGTTGAATTAACATATCATTTTTGTCACGTGACCTGCTTGAACCATAGCCTTAGGGCCATTCACAGATTTTCTATGTACGTATAATTCCGGACCAATTACAAGTTTAAAATTTACAACACACATTTTTGAAACGCTAACTGACATTTAAATGTTGTCACTAGGGGATAGAAAAAAAAATTTGGGAGATAAAAACATGTGAAGCAAGCGAAAACGCAAAAGCTTCAATGTGAACAGACAGAATAGAGCCATCGCATTTTATTACTTTTATTAATATTTTCACGTTGCTCTTTAAAACTTAAAGCTCAGTATATTTACTATAATGCACAATAAAAATATAATTGGGTTGAGTCTTTCTTTGCTCGAGATGTTCACTTTAAACAGAGAAATACTTCACAAATATATATTATCATCTCAATGCTTGATTGGATGCAGAAGTAAATCCTCTGTTAATTTACTTTCATGAGAATTTATTCTACCTTTTTAGTACAAAAAAAATGTTTAATTAACTATTAATCTGACCTCTTTCCTCAAGCTGCAGACCTTTTTTAAGAAAAATTATTTTTTATATGAACATTTTCAAGAGCCACTATTAACCTACTTTTAACAAAATCACTTTTAAACAAAATTGTTGGAGTACCTTTATACTCGACGCAGTATCAGCAACTAATTACTTTACACCCAACTACTGCAATTCTTGCTTTGAGAGCTTTTGCACCCAAGTATGAAATTACAAAAAAATCAATGAGAAAGAGCTCTATTATAATAAAAATAAAAAAACCTGCACCTGTTATAAAGTAAAAGATTTTTATTATCATTCTCTTTCTTATAGTAGCTCGGTTTTATGATTTGGATTATTGGTTAATAACAGTATAGAAAAAACGTTATAGGTAGTCAATAAGGTTAGTACTATGTTTGTTTATGGCTAACATGTTCCTCCACTTCATGTAACCCCTCCTTTTTAATGTGCTTTAAATTTATGACACAATAAATGCTGGACAAAAAAGTCGACTCTTCTTTTAAAAACTTTAAGGTTTCCCTTCATCGAAAACATTTCGTTGTGAACGGTTTAATTCAAAATTTTGGCAATTTTTTTTAACTTTGAATAAAATAATACAAATCTTGAATAGAGATTTTTTATTAATTTCAATTATCAGCTGAATCACCATTTAACCCTCTTTAGCCTCTGTATTTTATTTTTCAACCTCTTTTAACGCTTAGGAACCTCATCGATCGAGAAGAGCCTCACAGGCACTTTTCCCGTCGTAATGTATGACCTCCTTTGAACCTCTTGAGCCTAAAACGGACGTAAGTCAAGTCTGGAGGCTTAAAAGACGTTCAAAAATACGAACAAGAACCTCTTTTACCCCTCTTCAGCCTCAAAATTATGTCGCAGAGGCTCAAATGAGGCCTTCGATTTTTCGACTCGGGCTCATATGAGGCCCTCGAAATTTCGACTCGGGTCACCATCGTTTTGATTATTTGCTTTGAAATGACATTTTAATACGTAATACAAATTCTGAAACTTGTCGACAATTACAGCTATAACTGTAAAATTTTTTGCAACATTTTCTCTCAAACGAAGTTGAAAGACGTTCTTTATTATTTTCTTTTGTATTTTCAATGTTCCCAGGAAGACATTTTGTAAAATGAAAAAGATATCTTAAAAGAACTTTTACAGGAATTTGGTCATGTGATCTGGTTGATCTATGGCCTTAAACCTTTGAAGCATACATTTTTGTAATTGTCCAATGATCGTGAAAATGTGTACTCGAGGGTTTTCGAGGTCGCTGATTACGAATCTGATGTCAGATTTTCAAAATTCAAGATGAAAGATCCAATATGGCGGATGCTGAAAGTAGATTTTCAAGAAAATTGATGAAAATATTTACTAAGGGGTTTTTTGGATCGCTGATTACGAATCCGACGACAGATTTTCAAAATCCAAGATGGCAGATCCAACATTGCGGACATCGGAACGTTATTTTTCAAGAATATTAATGAAAAGTAACACTTCGGCGGCCGCCATATTGGATCCGCTATTTTAAATTTTGAAAATCTGACGTCGAATTCGTAATCAGCGACCCAAAAAACCTCTTGGTAAATATTTTCATCAATATTCTTGAAAAATAACGTTCCGATGTCCGCCATGTTGGACCCGCCATCTTGGATTTTGAAAATCTAACGTCGAATTCGTAACGAGCGATCCTAAAAGCTTACTCTCACCAAAGATTCAAATTATTATTTTAAATAGATTCTTCAAAAATGAATTTTTTCGAAAAAAGTACGATTTTTTTCAGTTTCATTATTTATAAATTTAATATTATTAGAAATTCTTCTAATTTGACTGTATATTTATGTTATTTCATCATTTAAGTATCTGGAAATAGCAAAAAACCAGATCTGAATACATTAAAAAGTATTCGAATAGCAAAAATAAAAAAAAATGCTTCAAAGGGTTAACTACACTGAAAAAACAGTATAGCTAAGAGAACTATATTTTGGTCCTCAGAACCAGAAAATATTGCTATCAGACCAATGCTACGGTATGGTCCTCAGAACTATACGAGTATAGGTGAGACAGCTATACAAGTTCGTTGATATGACAATACCATGTATAGCGATCGTAGACAAAATATTATGCCATCGTTCTCGCTACTCTTGTGAATTTTCGCGTGTGATAAAACAATACGCAATACGCAAAAATGATCTTTCAAAGAAAGAAAAAATGCTCCAAACAAATCGACAAACGCTTAGAAAAAACGCCTCGAAAAAATGACACTTCTTTCTCATTTCGAGGTTAGAGTCGCGTGCATGCGAAGCAATGTACAGGTCGCGCGGCAAACCAGTATAGTTGTCTCACCTACTATATACCGCATGGGTCGAGACACTATATTGGCAAAACAAACGTCCACCGTGGGCTTAGGGGCGCTGCTGCATGAAGACAATCATGGCTGCCGCAGGGCTTCGGCGTTCACGTATTTATTGTTGATTTGAATGAGACTTTTTAAATTACGTTTATCTATAAGTGCTAAAAATGCTTTTGTTGTTGTTAAATACGTTATGCGAGTACATACAAGCACTGCCTTTACGAGTAAAGTCCTTTCCTTTCCTGTGCTTCGATGAGAATTCCATTTTCACGCTTATATTTATTTATGCACTTGTCACTTACTTTTTATGTTAACTATATATTTATTTGTCAAACAATTGATTAATTACTGCGTTACACTGTGAGCATCTGGCTTTAGTATAGTATATACAATGCTGCGCGAAGCCCAACGGTAGCCATATTGATTAGTTCGCTTGTCGAACACCAGGTCTCGCATTGCAAGTTTGAATTGCCAATACCGGTACAGGTCGAACAGCTATACTGTTTTTTTCGTGTAATTATAATAATATGCCAAAAAACACCCCTAGAAGTGGGAATACGACTGAAAAAATACTTTTTTATTTTCAGATCATATATGTATGTGTATATATATTTAATATTGGGTTGTCCCAGAAGTAATTGTCGATTTTTTCATACAAATTAAATATAATTTTTTAAATACAAAGAATGAACTTTAATCAATGATATATTTTCTATTTTGTTCAAAGACCTTTTACCATCTTTCTGGTAACTTTATGATTTCACGCTCATAGAACTTCTGGTCTTTATCGGCAAAAAACTGAACCAAGTGCGATTCCACAGCTTCATCATCATTGAAAGTTTTACCATTCAAGGAGTTCTGCAAAGATCGAAGTAAATAGTAATCTGATGGTGCATAATGTGGATAACACAAAAAGTTCTTCTAAATTTTGCCATTATTTTCGAATAAAACCAAAAGGTTTTTTCGTTTTGAGCAAATGCAAATCCGTAATTAACTCACAGCAACTTCATACTGGTTAAGGTAAATGTACTAGTCCTCGGACATGTGCCAGAGTCCGGACAAAGTCAATCGTTTCCGACTTTTGTTAAATGAATAATTAATAAATTTTACTGAAATTTTTTTTTTAAGTAAGCTGTAGTTAAGAAGTAAAGATGACACGAAACATTTTGTTTTCTTGAGCAATAGTTTAAAAAAAAATCAATATTGTGTAAGTCGATGTCAATTATTTCTCAGAAAATATTACGCGCTTACTGTTTTCGTTAGAAACAGATTGAATTTCATAAGGAAATATACACTTAAATTTTTACGATATGAAAGAAGTAATGCATGTATACTTTGTAAAAATGAATTTCGCATACAATGTATTTATTTTTTTGAAGATTTTATTATTCTTATGTTAATAAATAAACAATCCGAACACTGGATCACGTAACATGCCAATGTGCCAGTCCTCCGACACAATCACCAAGACTAGCACCGCAACCTTTTTGTGTTGTGCCAGTCGCCGTCAATCAAAAAGTTATTGACTTTTTATGCTGTAATAGTATATTATGTGCCTTGGTGCATAATGAGGGTTATTACGCGACGAGCGACAATCCTCGCAGGAGATCAAAGCCGAGGCGCGATCAGTGCTGTGAGCATTTTAAGCGAGTCTCGTAATTACCCGAATTGTGTGCATTGGCACATATTCTATTTTATGTGACTTCGGCGCATATACGAGTTTTTATGCGTACACTCGAATCCAATCTGAAAAGGTCAAAATTGCCGTGATTATCGCCCATCTCACTTGGCATTCCGCGAATACTTCCGGCCATTTTGAATTTCTCGAATTTGTGTAGTAGTAGCGTATTGTAATAGACGCATGCGCAGTTCAAATGTACAATGCTTTGTCAGTACGGTGCCAACGCTGTACGAAGGAGAAGAAGAATAAGAAGAAGATTACGCTCCGCTGTGTCGTAATAGGCGCATGCGTAGTTCAATTTTACATTAGATTCCTCTGTATCCTAATACACAACATTACGCTACTCTCAACTGTAGCGTAAAACTCGTATACGCACCGAAGTCACATAAAATAGAATACGTGCCAATGCACACAATTTGGGAAATTACGAGACTCGCGATAATGCTCGCAGGACGGATCGCGCCTCGGATTCGTCTCGGCTTCGTCTTGGCTTCGTCTCGGCTACGCCTTGGCTTCGATCTCCTGCGAGCATTTTTGCTCGTCGCGCAATATCCCTCATTGTGCGCCTAGGCACGTAATATACTATTGTTTGCCCTTCACTATCGCAAGCAACAAATAAGAAGAAAAAAGTTGACAAACATTCTCAACCTTACGCTTCAATTGGAGACGGTTGGATGGAATGGTATAGAGATCGTGAGGAAAAGAAACTCGCAATTCAGCTTGATAAAGAAGAAAGGGTAAAGCTGAGAAAACAGCAACAAGAAGGAAAACCAGTGTTGGCAAAAATTAAGAAGAAGAAAGCAATAGAATAAGCGAAGAAAAAGACGGAGGAGCGTGCTGAGTTTGAGAGGATTAAGAAAGAGAGGCAGATTGAAAAAGCGAAACGAAAGCAAGGATCAAAAGAGAGGAAAAAGCTGAAAAGGACAAACGAAGACAAGAAAATCGAAAAGCAGAAGCAGTTGAGAATCAAACACTGACCAAGAGGAAGAAGACAGAAAAGGCCAAAGCAATCGACGAAGATATTAACGATGACTAGCGCTCGTATGCGTTGTAATTCAATAATGAAATAATTTTTGTTTAACACAAATATTGATTGATTGTATTAAAAAGTTTGTTAAAAACAAAAATAAACGTGTTATATATTGTTTCAAATAATGTACTTTTAATAATTATCTTGTCCGGAGACTCGAGCATGCATTTTCGGCCACTCACGCAATCACATTTGACTTGTCCGGGGACTGGCACACGTGTATTAATCATCATAATTCTTTTATATTATCAAAATTGATGACTCAAAACCATTATCAAGTATATTTTTGTGAAGAAAATGATATCCCTAATATTTCTACTATGATAAATGAACAATAGATAGCAATTTCATGGAAAGGTTTATTATTTTTTCCGCTCTGATGTCTTAACTGTCCGAGGACTGGTGCATTTACCTTATAAAGATTTCAAGCACGGAAAAATTAAGTCATTTTTATTTTATTATACTTCGTAAATATGTATCGTGTCGCTTAACCTACAAATGACTCAACATTATTTTATGTTTTTTTCATGTTCATAAGGTTATAACTGCAGCAGTTATACTTTCCGATTATCCTTCTCCTATAATTATAAAATATCAGTTCTAGCTATAAACAGTGCTCTCTAAATCTAAATCAGTCAAATTTTTACTGATTAATTCAGTGACTTGCCTTTTCACTGTTAAATCAGTAAATTTTCACTGAAATAATCAGTGAAATTTGACTGATTTACAGTAACCTCTTTTTAGCTATTTGAATCAGTCAAATTTTACTGATAATCAGTAGATTTTGACTGATTCAAATTTAGAGAGTGTCTTTCTAGACTATGAAATATCGCTAGAATAGCTAAAGTGGTTATAGATATTCCCTTTGGCTGATTCCGAGACATTCCTTCATTCACTCATTCGTTACCAGTTAAACGTTTAACTGTCACAAAGATTAACTTTGTTGTCACAACTACACTTTTTTCCGTGTTGATTTAGAAACAGTATAAAGTGACAAGAAATAATATTACAAATTTTTATGCTCTAGGGATGCTTTTCACATCTGGGGTTGTTTATAAGGATAGGAAAATTTAGAAATTTTTTCTTACACTTGGAATAACTATATATTCAGATCCGCCATTTGTCGCGTTGGTTGAACCACTACAAAAAAATCAGTCGTTAAAGGGTTGAATGACATTTGCTGAGAAAAACACTACTGATTGAAAGTAAGAAAATGAACATTAAAATTTTATATCTTAGCTGTAAAAAACGAATAAAAGTCCATTAAAGTGTGTAAAGTGCAAGCGCATCTCGTATAAATTTAAATCGATCCTCTCCGCATGTGCAAAGACTACGTGGAAAGCATCATTTGATCTATAATAAAGTTGAGTCTATTAAAAGAATAACGACTAAAACTCAATAAGCGTTACATCGCACATAGGCATCGACGTAGTTTTCGAAAATTCTTTATGGCTTTTACAAGTATCTTCGTATCCGGTCTCATCCCCTCATTCACACCCGCATTTAGTCTCTGCTCCCTCTTATAGCTTATAGTAAACATGTACAAAGTGAAAATTTATGGGACAGATAATACATATGGCTTAAATAAAATTTATAACCCTTGCTATCATGTCACCTACTCCCATTAACATCTGCCACCTTCATCCCATTATATAGTCAATTCAGAAGTTAATTCTATTTATAAATTTTATCGTTTTTAGTTTAAGGGGACTTTTACTTTCTAAATTTCCAAAAAATCGATTTTTTTTTTACGTAAATTTGCAGCTTTTACTGGACAATGAGGGCACCCAATATGCACCAAGAATGGCTGATTAGAGGTAAAAAAATAATTATGACCATTTTATTGAATAAAATTATAGTAAACAAATTTCACGGAAAAAACAGTATAGCTGTTCAACCTATACCGGTATATAGTGTCTCGACCCATGCGGTATAGGTGAGACAACTATACTGGTTTGCCGCGCGACCTATACTATATTTGTTTCTTTGAAAGATCATTTTTGCGTATCGCGTATTGTTCTATCACACGCGAAAATTCACAAGAGCGATAACGATGGCATAATATTTTGTTTACGATCGCTATACATGGTATTGTCATATCAACGAACTTGTATAGCTGTTTCACCTATACTCGTATAGTTCTGAGGACCATACCGTAGAATTGGTCTGATAGCAATATTTTCTGGTTCTGAGGACCAAAATATAGTTCTCTTAGCTATACTGTTTTTCAGTGTTTAAACGCGTTTTTCTCGAAATCACGTTTTTCAAACCTGGGAGACGTTTTCTCAAAATCTACTGAACCAATCTCAGTAAACCAAAATTTTTTTGATACTTTATACAAACAACTAGTAAATAAACCTCTGAAAAGTTAAAAAAACTACCCCATCTTTTTAGTACAGGGGTAAATTCCTCCCCAAAACAGGCGTTTTTTCGAACTTTTTATAAAATCGCGTATAAAGGCGATACAAATATAAAAAAATTAACTTTTTAAAGGTTAATTGTTTAGTTTCAAGTTCCATGAATTGAATCGTGTTGTAATTTTAAATAAATTTGTTACAGGAAGACAGAAAAGTATCTAATAAACCATGAACCATTTTTTCAGAGAAAAGATTTCCCACAACTTCAACGCTTCTGATTTTTGAAAATAAATTCTTCAATGGCTGAAACTATTGAAAAAGAATTTTTCAAATCAAAATTTTTATTAACAAATTGCTGAATTTGATAATAATTTATTCATTTTCGAAAATTGGAAATGGTTAAGTTGTAGGGAATCTTTTTCTTGAAAAAGTGATTTTTAATTTATTAAAATCGCATAATTTTTTAAAATTTGGTAAGAAGCGATAAGAAAAAAGTTGGGTCAAAAATAAAATTTATTAATAAAATTATTTTTCTGTATTTCAAATTTTTTTCATGTAAAATAATCTTTTCTCTTCCAAAATAGCCCTTCAATAATAATATTGCTATTCTTGAAAGCAAAATTATCTATTTTTGCCTGAGGTCTTATTTTTGTGGATCAACTACCTTACTTTCTAAATATGAATCAGTAAAAATCTACTGATTATCAGTGAAATTTGACTGATTCAAATAGCTAAAAAGAGGTTACTGTAAATCAGTCAAATTCCACTGATTGCTTCATTTAAAATTAACTGATTTAACAGTGAAAATATTTTGTCCACTGATTCAATTACTGATAATCAATTGATTTAACAGTGAAATATATTTTTTAACTGGTGAATCAGTGAAAAGGTAAATCACTGATTCAATCAGTAAAAATTTGACTGATTAAGATTTAGAGAGTGAATGAATTAAAAAGTTTGTGACTGGTCGTCAATTTTTAGTAGGCGTTCTTAAGTGTTTTAAATGTTTCGAAACACTTCTTTTAATTCATTGACTCCGCCAAAAGTATTTCACGTCTAATGATAAAAAAACAAACGATTTCGTGAAAAATGAACCGAGTAATAGCAATTTATGTTTTGAAAAACACTGATTTTCGATCATTTTTTATGACGACAAATTGAGTGTTTTTAATTTTTATCTAAAAAACTATTAACGTAGCATGAAAATTTTATTAAGATAAAAAATACGTCATGACAAATTCTACAAAACGTTATTTTTGTTTTTGTGGATGACCGAAAAAAAAAATTTATCACGACTTTCGTGCGCGGACCATAGTTTTCTGTGATTTCGAGCGCTCGACGAGTTATTGCTGGTGGCCCTTAAAATGTTTTGGAATTAACAAAATTTTTATTTGAAAAGTTGTAATTTGTAACGATATTTATGATGTTTTTGAGTAAAGATATCTTAACATTACGAAAATTGTACAGAATTTTCTGAAATTTTTCTTAATGTTATGAAACTCACCTGAATTTTCATAAAATTCATTTTAAAACTACCAAACTATAACAGAATTTTTATAAAATTTATCATAAAATTACAAAACTTTAACATGTAGAAAGAACATCAATGATGTAGTAGAAAAAAATGACACTTTAGGACAAGATCATTTTATTAAATAGGTCCAACGTTTCAAGATCAAAAATACATCTCATCAGGGATAAGTGTTTTTAAAAAACTGATTGAAAATATCATATTGGAACTGAGTTTTCTGTAATATTATTTGTTCAGTAGAAAATATTTGAAACATTAAACAAATTTTATAACAATGATATTTACCTTCAAAAGATATAATAGTTGAGTAGAACATAAAGTCAGACGGGAGTTTTAGTTTAGACCGTTAGTGTCGTTTTTTCTACTACATCATTTCTACATGAATCATCATTATCCTCGGACGTAAAAGATCAATATTAATAAAACAGTAACTAAATTTTCAGTTACATGTAACTGCATAAAACTTCAGTTGCCCAAATCGTAAAATTTTTCCTGTTACAAGTTTCAGAATTTCCAGATACAAGTATCAAAATATTCATCACTTTATAACTGAAAATTAAGAAATTGTTTCTTAAATTTACTAAAAAGTAACCTAATTTTATAAAATTTTATCTTAATTTTACGAAACTGTAACTGAATAAAATTCCAGTTACGAGTTTCGGGAAATTACGGTAGAAATTTCTAACAGTTTATGAAATTGAAATCCATAAGTTTATAAGTTAAACTAGAACTTTCTTTGTAATTAAAATCATTTCCTTGGGATATATATACAAAGGAAAGCGTTAAGGCGTGCACTTTAACAATAATAATTATCTCTCTGACCTTAAGCATCCACTATGGCTACCGGTGGCAAGAAATGCAATAAGAATAAGAGAGGTCTGGTATTAATTAAAAGTACATTATAAGAAAGATAAGAGCAAAGAGATAAAAGATCTTTTTTATTATCGCGAGTATATTTATCTTATCTCCTATATTTTTTCTCTCCTTTTGAAAAAGAGCCGTTTTCCTCGTAGCAATTGAATTTCGCAGGATACCCCACTTGTATTACAGAATATTCTGGGGATATCCCAAGAAACCAGGAATATCTATGGGGAATTAATAGGACATCCCACGAGCCGGAAATTTCGAAATCCTTGATACATCCCCAGTATAGTCCAGTAGAATTAGCCGAAAACGGCTTTTTTCGCCTATTCCTCTGTAATTTTGCTTAAAAATCATGAAAAATGCTAGAAGCATATAGAGTAAGAAAAAAAGATCGTAAATAGTGTGCACAACTTTTGGTGGCGAGTTTAAGGGAAAAAGAAGTGTTTTTTGTCTTCAAGGCGTTTCCAGTCAAAAACTATAAGTCGGGCAAAAAAAGTTTTCAAGCAAAAGTTGTAGCCAGATGATTAATGAACAAAATGACACAAATCCAATTCCGAAAAAACGATTTTTTTACGAGATATGAGATTGTTAATTAAAAAATTGACCTTTTTTTATATCTATCGTTTAGCCGCAAATAAAAAATTAACAATGTTGGTCTCTTCAAAATCGACAGTCCACCTATATGCCAACATTTTCTGAAAATTTCAAGTTTCCCCGATTTATATTTTTCAAATTATTAAATTGTTAATTTAAGGAAAGTATCCCTATTTAGACCCTTGTACTTTTTTTTTAACAATCTACAATAGTGTTAAGGTGCTGGAATCCGTCCAATGGCCACTTGACTTTAATTTGCAATCAAGAAATTGCAATTTTTTTTCTATTTTGCAACTAACTGGGACTTTTGATTTTTTGGTTTCAGGGTTAAATTTCAATTTAAAATATTGTGATTTGAATTTGTAGATCTTTATGCAATAAACAATTTTGAATCATAACTTTTTTCCGCATTTCGTATAATTTAACTGAAAAATGGAATTTATATATTAACTTTTTTTAAGTTTTAACATACACTAACTTTCCTAATTTTAGTTTAATCGAAAAATGTTACAAAAATAATAAGTCGAGATTTATGAGATCTATCAGAAACCAATATAGGAATTTTGGATTTTTCCATAAAGTTTTTCTCAAAAACACCAAAAATGCTCCTATTTTGACAATTTTTGTCGAATGTGGCTAGTTAATAAACTTGTTCTTATTTTTTCGGCTCTGATCAAGTATGCCAGAGCTCAATTCAATCCGATAATTCTATCGAGAGTTATCGAATATACGACCGACAGACAGACAGACAGACAGACACTTTTGTAAAAACCGTTTTTCTGATTCAAGGGCTCTCAAAGCGTAAAGATTTGATGAAAATTTCGAAAGTCATTTTTCACATAAAATTAATATTTTCTCATTTATAATGAGAATGTTAAAAATTTTAGGATATTCTACTCAGGACATTTGAATATCCCAAAATTGTCCCATAAATGTCCTGGGATAAACTGGAGTTGTACCAGAGATATCGAAATTTGGTATTCACGATTTGGTCTGCATTAGCTCGTCTTAAAAATTTAAACAGAAGACATTCATTGTACTTTCATTTATCATTCATCGGTCGATAGAAAAAGGATACTCCCTGGTCTGAATGTAAATTACGACTTAACCTGTATTTCGCTCACTGAGAAAACTTCTTTCTGTATGCAGTGCAGCAAAAATCCTTTTATTAATTTCTTTCTGTTCAGGAACTTTGTGAATTATCAGTTTTTAATTGGTTATATTTTTATTCTGTTTTTCTACTGAACTGTATCTTTCACTATCTAATTCTTTCGAGAAAGATAGTCTAAATATAAAATATAGATCATGACTGTCTTTTTTTATTTCAAAATGTATCCTTTTTTCACAGAAAAAATTGTTCAAATACCATTAAATTTAGTATAGAGCGCTTTTTAAAATTTCCGAATTCGAACATAAAAATAGAATTTTGTTATTCAAAACGGTGGATCCAATGCGTTAAACAAAACTCATTGAAATTGATGCGATCGAATATAATTTGCTTTATTTACAGGAATCGTGATGTAATTTCCATAAATGTCAGCTTTGTGAGAGTTTTGGGTCCATTGAATTCAAATTTGACCTGAAAATTTTCATCTCATTATTTTTTGTAAAGTGGTCCGACATATTGGTTTTGTTATGTGAATTTCAAAATTCGGAAGTGAGATTATTTTTCAGAGACCTCAAAAACTTCTAAAAAGTAAATTTTACTCAAGCTGAAAAATCTTTTAAATTTTTATCTGATATATTAAATCTGACAAAAACTTCAAGAATCCATATGTTACATAATATTTGTTCAAAAATTCAACAGCTTTGATATTTCGTACAATTCCATGCTTAAGGGGGTCCATGTAAACACCTCAAAATCAGTCATATTTTAAAAATGTTTTTGAAGGTGATAAAATAATTATATTGTTTTAAATTTTTAACATAACTTTATTTAACCTTTCTAAAGTATAAAATTTTTTTTTTTCCATCCAAAACGGAGGCTCAGGATAATTTTTGGTCTGTCGTCTTCGGCGCCAGGTACAAAAGTGCTCTATTTATCACACATTAACCATTGATCTGAAACAAAAAAATTAAATTTCTTTCTTTTTATAACATATTAACGGGAAGGATAAACCTATAACACTAAAAAACACAATAAAATTCAATATAAAATAAGTCTTTCAAAAATAAGTTTAAATTTTGGGCTATTTTTTCGACATTTTTGACCCCCAAAATGTATTTTATTAACGCGAAATATCTGAAATTTTAGGTTTATCCTTCCGATAATTTTCGTGGATGAAAACTACCTTAAGTTAGTTTAGACACAAAGAACTATGCCTCAGGCAAAAGTAGATAATTTTGCTTTCAAGAATAGCAATATTGTTATTGAAGGGATTATTCAAAAGAGAATAGTATATTGTGTGCATTGGCACATATTCTATTTTATGTGACTGTGGTTCGGATACGAGTTTTTATGCGTACATTGGAATCTAATCTAGTACTTATTGTAGTTGTTTGCTGCACTAGTTGTACGAAGCGGGCGCAAATTGGCGACTAGTCCCGGCCATTTTGATTTTATCGGTCTTGTGTAGTAGTCAGTGCTAACGCTGTACGAAGAAGAAGTGAAAAGAAGAAGAATAAGAAATAGATTGCATTCCGCTGTAAGACTATAATCCGCATGCGCAGTTCAATTTCTACATTGTATTTCTCAGTAACGGAATATACAACATTGCTTTACTCTCAGTTGTAACGGAAAAACTAGTTTCCGCGGCTGAGGCACATAAAAGATTATTTTACATGAAAAAAATTTGAAACACAGAAAAATAATTCTATTGATAAATTTTATTTTTGACCCAACCTTTTTTGCTTATCGCTTCTTACCAAATTTTCAAAAATTATGCGATTCTGATAAATAATGGATCATTTTTTCAGGGAAAAGATTCTCTACAACTTGACCGTTTCCAGTTTTTGAAAATAAACCAATCATTATCAAATTCAGCAATTTGTTTATAACAATTTTGATTTGAAAAATTCTTTTTCAATAGTTTCAGCCATTGAAGAATTTATTTGAAAAAATTGGAAACTGTCAAATTGTAGAGAATCTTTTTCTTGAAAAAAAGATCCATGATTTATTAGAATCACACGATTCTTGAGAATTTGGTGGAAAGCGATATTAAAAAACAGCACTTGAAAATAAAATTTGTTAAATGCATTATTTTTCTGTTTCAAATTTTTTTCTAGAAAATAATAAGTTTATTTTCAAAGAAATATTTACAAAGACTTGACTTATTATTTGCATATTTGTTTCATTTGATATCGTACTAAAAGAAAGGAAATGAAGAACTTTAACGTAGAATTGCAGAATAAAACCATAGTACTATAATATAAATTATTTGAAGTTCGAGAAGAATTGGAAAAGTTTTGTCTCCGATTGAAACGTAAGAAAGTCTCTTACATAATTTCTGAGAAGAATTGCATTATGCTTCTTGTTTATGCAGGAACAGACAGTAGTTGTAATTCGAACCCAGACAGAATTTTCCTCGGCGTATCATATAAATGTGGAAATTGCAAATTTCTTACTAGAAGTAGAATGCATCTAACAATGTCAAAAAGAAACATGTGGGAAGTGAACGTGCTGTGTATGCACAACAAGATTTTATCCAAAGTAAACATTGATGTAGCTGACTAAGTCTGTAAAGCGTTTTGCTTAAGCCACAAGACTTGGGATGTTGGAGACAGTCTTGGAACTTCTCAGATAAGTTTTTCCGTCCTTGATGTTCTTAGCAGAATTCTGTTACTTGCCACATTCTTTTAGCAGCAACCTCTCTTTTAAGGAAAACTTTTTTATACAAATCTCATTAATCAGAAACTATTTATACGGGTCATGACATTTCACCTTTTTATTTGAGGAAATTATAAAACAAACTTTTAAATTAAAATTTTTAATTAATATTCTTCTACGAAAGATAGATAACCTGATTTCAAAAAATAGAACAGAAACATGGGCAAGAGTCGGACACAATGTGAAACAAACTTAATTTACTTCACGTGCGGTCGTTATTGGAATAGATCTTCCTCATTTCTTTAAAATGAGAGGAAAATTGTATATATAACTATTTCTTAAATGCTTGCTGTCGTCATATTGTTTGCATTTCAATGATTGCCATGAAAAAATTAATTTTTATTTTCAAAGTCGTAGTGTATAAAGTTTATTTATTTTAAAAAATGTATAATTTTAGTTTATTGAACTGCTACACAAGATTTCGATGGATTTGAATGTCATTTTGGGTAATTTCGTTCAATTTAACATTTTTCATGGATATGCCTAGGGCTACCGATATAATGTATTAAATGAATAATATTTTTAAGTTTCTTTTGTATTTTTATAGGAAAAAATTTGTTTCTACAGTTTTTATTTTGTAAATTTAGTTATTTAGACCAATTTTATAGTTTCACACATGTAATTCATTTTGACACGTCCCGCGACTCTATCGACTCAAACTACAAACAGATCAAGAAACCAATCAAGGGATCAAGATAGCATTACTGTGTGTGTGATTTTATCGACGCAAGTTAGATAGATCTACAGATCAATAGAATAATCAATATGGTATTACCATGTTTCGTTATAATACACACACAAGATAGCAAATTGGTTGACCAAAAGAGAAGGTGAATGAAGCCCTACAGTACCTACGTACTACCACATGCACTTGTAACACATATAAGAATTACCACATGTACCTTGTAATAACATGTAACTCGTCATAGCATGTGCTCGTCATAGTTGACCTTTCAAAATCCTATAAAAAGCGAAAGTTCCAAAAAAAGTCAGTACAGTTTAATTCAGTCAAATCGACGCCACAATGTACTACTGTGGGCAAAAACTCAGGTGAATTGTGTTATAAAATGAAGAATCTTCATTTATTTATCCAAATCAATTTCATCCCCTTCAAAGTAATCCCCTCCCGATATAATGCACTTATGCCAATGTTTTTTCCAATCGTCGAAACACTTGTTAAATTCGATTTCCGGGATTGCCTTCAAAACCTTCTTTGATTCGGTTTGTATCTCTTCAATCGTGTCAAAACGCTGTCCTCGGATTGGTTTTTTGAATTTGGGGAACAGCCAAAAGTCACACGGAGTCAAATCAGGCGAATGTGGTTGTGTGGAACGATATGCGTTGAGTTTTTGGCGAAATGGTCACGAAGAACGAGGGCAGTGTGAGACGGCGCATTATCGTGATGCAAAAACCACGAGTTGTCTGCCCAAAATATCTTTTGAAACGGTGTTAAGTGATCCTCTTGAGATGCCAATAGTGTCAGCAAGGTCTCTAATTGTCAATCGACGATTTTTGTGGACTAATTCTTTGATTTGATTGACGTGTTGCTCGTCAGTTGATGTTGATGGTCATCCGGGGCGTTCCAAGTCATCAACACGTCCTCTGCCTTCTTTCAAGTCTTTGTACCACTTATAAACATTT